>CM076575.1:816291809-817751692 GCA_034641835.2 Pinus albicaulis
AACTCACCCCCAAGCTGAGACCACCTCCAGAACAGACCAACCTCCGATCTGTTCAGGAATAGCTTATTTAAGCTTTTGCTCCCAAAAGCTTGTTTCTAATTCTGCGTCCAAAATATCAGGATGCTTTTCTTTCTGTTTGCCTAGGCTTCCCTATTTAGGGACTTTTAAAGCTTCTTTCTGCTTTTCCTAGCTTTTTACCTCTTCCCAACTACTCTCCACATCATTGGGGAACTAGATTTTCCTCAAAATCTAATTTGGAAATAAATTCTTTCAAGGATTTTTGAAATATTGCGAGGAAAGTATTTGCCTTTATCCATCCTCACGGATTTAGCAAGTGATCTCATAATTCTCATTTTGGTCAATCTGCACAGAATTATTTTATTCGTTTTCTCAAATTAAATATTTAATTACATCCACAAAATACTTGTCCTTTGGGGTCCACTCCCCTTAGGATTAAAGTTCACATGTCTAGTTTTTGAAAATCAAACACATAAACTATGGGTGTTACCTATTCCCCCTCTGAAATCAAACACCGTCCTCGGTGTTGGTATCTAACTACTAGAGTTCATTTTTTTTTTCCAAACAAAAATGGATATTTTTCCATCATTTCAGCTTCCCTTTCCTAGGTAGCTTCTTCAGTAGTAAAGTGCTTCCACTGCACCTTTACTCTTGCTACCGTTCGATTCCTCAATTCAATTTTTTCCTACTCCAATATTTGAAGCGGTCCTGGAAGGAACTCTCCTTCTGGTTCCACCTGTACCACATTCCAATCAACTATGTGAGAAGCATCATGTACATATCTTTTTAATAATGAAACATGAAACACATCATGAACTCTAACATGGGGTAGTAAGGCCAGCTTGTAAGCCACTGGTCCCACCCTTTCTAATACTTCAAAAGGACCACAATATCTAGGAGCCAGTTTTGCACAACTTCCAGCATAAAGTGTGCTCTTTTTGGGTTTAATACGCAAATACACATGTTCCCCCACTTTAAATTCTCGATGTACCCTCTTCTTATCAGCATAGTTTTTCTGGCGATCTTGTGCTATCTTGATGTTTCTTTTCATTTGTTTAACAATTATTTCCCTCTCTTGTAAAGCATCTGGTCCCAACATTAGCTTATCCTCAGGCTACCTCCAGCTCAAAGGAGTACGACATTTCCTTCCATAGAGTTCTTCAAATGAACTCATCTTAATGGAGGATTGATAGCTGTTATTATAGGCAAATTCAGCTAAATGCAAGTAGTCTTCCCACTTTTATGGCCTATCCATCACATACATTCTCAGCATATCCTCCAAAATCTGATTAGTTCTCTCTGTCTTCCCGTCGGTCTGAGGGTGATAGGTAGTACTGAAATTCAATTTAGTGCCCATACCTCCAAATAGACCTTTCCAAAAGGCTGCTATGAACTTAGCATCTCTATCTGAAACAATCATCTTTGGGACCCCATGTAACCTTACTATCTCTTTTAGAAACACATCTACTACTTGTGCTGTCCCGAAAGTAGATTTCACCGGTATGAAGTGTGCAGCTTTGGTTAAAGTGTCTACTACTACCATCACTGAATCATGTTGGTACTTGGTTCTGGGTAATCCTGTTATGAAATCCATAGAAACGGTATCCCATTTCCATTCTGCAATCGGCAAAGGGTTTAACAGACCAACAGGATGCTGATGTTCAACTTTAACTAGTTGACACTCCATGCATCTAGCTAAATATTCTGCTACATCTCTTTTCATTCCTGGCCAAAACAACTTCTTTTTTAAAGCGGTTAACATTTTCTGATATCCAGGATGCCCTGCATACAGTTGTTTGTGATATTCATCTAGGATCTCTCTTTTCAAAGACTCTACATTGGGAACATATAATATGTTTTTGTAGCAGATCAATCCTTTCTGGTTTTGAGTGTATTCAGCCATCTCCTTCTTTAGTATTTTTACCTGTAGTGTTTCATAATTTGGATCCTGGTCTGTTGCCTTTTTCACTAGTTCTTCTAAATCAAAATTAGCACTACTTCCAATACTATTTATATTTTGGCAAGCATTTCTGCTCAAAGCATCCAGAATTTTATTTTCTTTTACTCTGATATGTTTTATTTCCATATCAAATTCACTCAAAAAAGGCAGTCATCTGGCTTGTCTAGCATTCAAATCAGTTTAGGAAAAGAAATATTTAAGACTAATATGATCAGTCATCAATGTAAATTTTTTTCCAAGGAGATAGTGTCGCCACATCTTCAAGGCATGAATAACAGTAGCTAACTCCAAATCATAGGCACTATAGTTCTGTTCATGTGTCTTCAATTTCCTAGAATCATGTGCAATAACTGAATTTTCCTGCAAAAGGACTCCTCCCAACCCCTCTCTATAGGCATCTGTGCATACAAAAATTCTTTATCAGGATGAAATTTTCAATATAGGGGCTGTGGTGAGTTTTAATTTTAATTGGTCAAAACTAGTTTGGCACTTTTCAGTCCACTCAAATTTTAAACCCTTCCTTTGTAGTGAGGTTATGGGGTATGCTATGGCAGAAAATCTCTCCACAAATCTGTGATAATAACGTGCAATCCCCATGAATGATCTCACTGCTGAAACATCTGTTGGCACAAGCCATTCTTTAATAGCCTTTATCTTTTCAGGATCAACAGCCAACCCTTGTTCAGAAATAATATGACCCAAGTTTTGGATCTTGTCCTTATAGAATTCACATTTACTGAATTTAGCATATAACTGGTTTTCTTTCAAAGTTTGCAATACTATCCTCAAGTATTCTTTGTGTTCTTCCTCACTTTTTGAGTAAACTAAAATATCATCTATGAACACAAATACAAATTTATCCAAGTACTTATTTAACACACTATTCATTAAGCACATAAAGGTGGTAGGGGAATTTTTGAAACCAAAAGGTAGGACTAAAAATTCGTAGTGACCATACCTGGTTCGAAAGGCTGTTTTTCTGATGTCTTCTTCTTTAATTCTGAGCTGGTGATAACCAGTCCTTAAGTCAATCTTCAAAAATACTGAAGCTCCTCTCACTTGGTCAAAAAGGTCATCAATTCTAGGAAAAGGGTATCTGTTTTTAATGGTCAACTTATTCAATTGACGATAATCAATGCACATCCTAAAGGTTCCATCCTTCTTTATCAAAAATAGAACCGATGCTCCCCAAGGAGACAGACTCGGTCGAATATAGCCCTTATCCAGCAATTCTTGCAATTTCATTTTCAGTTCCATGAGTTCAGGGGGACTCATTCAATAAGGGGCTCGGGAAACAGGTGTTGCTCCCGGCACCAAATCGATTGAAAAGTCAATCTCTCTTTTGGGAGGAAGATGAGGAATATCATCTGGAAAGACTTCCTTAAACTCTCTTACTACTGGTAAAGCATCCAGTAGATTTCTTTAGTTTTCTGTTCTGTCTCTTCTACATGTACTGCATAGACCTGGTATCCTTTCCTAGCTATTCGTTTTAACTGCAGTGCTGATATTTGTCTTACAAAGATATGCTTTGTTTTTCCCTTGAGAATAAAAGGTTTCCCCTCTTCATCTACATAATGCAGGGTCTTATCCCAACAGTTCATCATGGCCTTCTTCTTTTCCAGCCAGTCCATTCCTATCAGAAAGTCATATGAACCTAATGGCAGAATGTTTAAATTCACTTTTGTTTGAAAATCATTTAATTTGATTGCTGTTTGAGGTAACTTATGAGTTACTTTCCTCTTGGTTCCAGTGGCTAACTGGACCAACCAGGACTGCTGAAAATTTTCAGTTTTGAGATTGCATTTTTATACAATTTTTGGACTAATGTAACTCAAAGAAGCACCCAGATCAATCAAAACTGTAACAGATTGGTCAGAAATATTACCCTCCATTTCAACCATGGTAGCTTGATATTCTGCTTGTCGATTCTCCAAGGTTGCACTGATAGTGGGTATATTTCTTGCTATGTCATTTACTGTGGTAGCTTCTCGATCTCTCATAATCATCTGAATGTTTCGGTGGGGACAATCCCTCAAAAGATGGGGTTCTCCACATCCCCAGCCTTTCAAAGGTTCCCTCATTTTGACTGTGCCTTCCTTTTTATTTCCTTCATCTAGTTGTTTGGAACCAATTTGAGACTGATATGTTTAGCTTTCTTTTGGTTTATTAAAATTTTTCCTCTGATGGTCCCTACCAAAATTCCTTAAGTAAGTTGTTTTCTGCTTCTTTCCTTTAATTTCACCTTTGTTTAGCCAGCATTTTCCATGCTCAGCCTTTCCCTTAAACTACTGATAGCATAATCTAGCCTTCCTCACTGCCTCATCCATAGTTTTTGGGTTATCAAACTCGATCTTCTCTTTGTATACAACAGGCAAACAATTTAGAAACCTTTGCACCTTTGCCTTCTCTTCACGGATGTAAGGAACATATCTCAACATATTTGTAAACTTAGTGAAAAATTCATCAATAGTAAGCTATCCCAGTCTAAGCTCATGAAATTCTTTTTCTTTATCATCATAATAACGTTCATTTAAATAGCGGTTTTTAAACTTAACCTGGAAATCTTCCCAAGTAACTTTTTTTTCATCAATGGCATGAACCATTTTCGTCTACTCCCACCACAAGGTAGCCTTACCTTGTAGCTCGTAGACGGCTAATCTTGCCTTCAAATTACTTTCATATTCATAGACTTGGAAATATTTAATCATATTCAGCAACCAAGCCTCAGCATCTTCCTCCTTCTCCCCATCATAGGAGGGAGGTTTGATCTTTCGGAATTCCCCCTGTAATTCCCTTTTCTACTTATACTGGTGCCTAACAGCATCATCATCCTCAGAATCATCATTCTTCCTCTTCCCATAACCTTCACCCTCTTGGCTGTTCCGCGAAGTTAATTCTCTGATGAGCTTTTCCTACTCCTCACTGGCTAATGACAATCTGTCATTTTGGCTTCTTAATTCATCCATTTCTCATTGCAAACTGTGCAACATAGCCATCACCGAAGCGTTGAGATCTGGTGTATTATCTTCATCACGCATATCGACATAAACTTCCTCACCTTCTGCCATTCTAGCACCACTGTGCACTACACAACACAGATCAGCAAATAAATAAATAATTTTTTTTTTTCAACAGTAAATCATTTATATAGTGAGCACACAGAATAACAGCCCAGTTTTGTATAACATGAGCTCTGATACCATTTGTAACGTCTCTTCCTTCCACCCTAATAGTTTTTTTTCTATTTATAATTTAATTCAGTGCTTCTATTGGCCACAGTTGTTCAATTCTACTTTCGAATTTTGTCAAGTGTGATCTGGTAGTACTATTCCTCCTATTACTCTTGGGAGTATAGTTTTACTGCTTTCTTCCACTAATGGTTGTGGCTGATGGTATTTACCCTTATTCCACCATCTCTATTAATTTTGCACATATATTTCACCATCTCTATAATATGGTTGCATTTACTCCCATGCTTGTCTATCTAGGCATATTGTAAATGATACATATGCTCTACCACATTTATATAGACCTCATACATGAAAATTTACTCATAAATATTATGCACACCTGTGTAGGCTTCTTAACTCTACGTCTTTATTCAATAGCATTCTCTTATGTATTAATATGGTATTCGATGGGTTTTGCGTCTTGGTATATTTCAATTCTTAGTACCTCATATTTGAATTGTCGATTATTCACGGTCAATTCATATTTACCCTCCTGTCAAGGATATGAATTTATTGTGAGCATGACTATCGCATCGTTTATTCTTTACGTACATATCTCTTATGCTAAGTGATGTGGAGTTATACGTATTAAATTTTCATTGCATTCGATGTGTCCCGTTGTCATGGTTGACAAATGTATTTGGCCACGTTAACTTGTTCAATTCTCCTTGTCATCTTATTCATGACACTTTGTTGATTTTCTAGTTCATTGGTTCTGCATACGTCCCTTCTTGAGGATATATGTATCTATATGTTGTTTGTGATATGCCACGCCAACATGCATTTTTAATATGCCTGACACATGATAAAATCAAGGGTACTGTGGCGTAGATATCATAGATCGACATTTACATTTTGAACTATTGTGTGTTAAATGCCAATTCCCAAACTCAATCTGTGGCTAAGCCGCGGATTCAAGGCCAGTTGCACGGTGAAGATCATTCTTGATCGTTAGGGTTTCGTTGATTCTTGGATTGGGCACATTTGTATAAATTATCTGTGTTATTTTTTGAGTTGTTTCTTTCTCCTTTCATTCGTTTGACTTGTCTCCCGATGGCGAGACTCTGCAACTTGGAGAAACTAAGTGTATACTCTCCCAGACTTCAACGTATCTATGCACTCATCGTATGATGGTTCAGGTATGACGTTTATGCACGTCTCTAGTTTTTAATGTGAAGCTTACGCTCTGTGTTTCTATCTTGATATGGATTTTTCTTTCCATGGAATACGCTCTGTTGCTAGAGCGAGAGCTGAGGTTTAATTAAAATAAATTATTTCCCATGGTCTCGTTTACAGTCGAGTTTCATACTGGTCAGTTGGACAAACCTTTGGTAGGGATTTTTTTTTCCTGTTCGATTATGTCGATTTGTTCTAAATTCACCAGCTCTTATGTTACCTCGTATGTCTTCTTATGAACGATGCATGGGACTAATGCTCTATCGTTCCTGAATAGAAGGTTACCCCCTTCTCAACGTCCTTCGAGGTTTTTCTGAGGTTGTTCGAGTGGCGATAGGTGGATTTTTCTCTTCTCGAGCATTATCCAAGCCCTAGGTAAGTGTTCAATTCCGGTTTTATCACAGAAGTCGTGGCTTCTTTATTCCAAATTTAAAATGCCTGCTCTTCGAATTTTTAATTTCATGCCTCTGCTTCTATTGTAGGTCGTTTTGAAGGAATTGAGGTTCTCCTTTCCCAGGTAACCAGTTATTACCTTGTTATCATTTCATTCTTAATAGAATTTTTATCAATTTCTCGACTCGTATTCTTATTGTCGATTGTTTCTACTACAGGTATTTCCGAACGCTATCTTCCTTTCTCGGTGAACCATGAAAGGTGTGGGTTCACTCGACACTAATTTCAATGCACTTGGCGTTTTCAGGTCGATATTCACAGTATACTGGTCGGAGAGAAGCCAATTCTCATGACGTTGTTCTACAAAATTTGTTCAGACAGTTTAACATTTTTATTTTCATAAAAGTGTTTATTGTAGTATTAAACTCTACCATAGACGGTGACTATTAATAGTTTTTCATTCGGACGATGAAATTTCCTGTATATCAACTTCTGGAATATTATGATAGCACTATAATGTCTTGTTTCCACAAGTGGCTGCAACGTTTGATATATATATATATATATATATATATATATATATATATATATATATATATATGTATAGGATATATCTATTCCTCGTCTCTGTTATTATGGACAACTCAATCATATGTATAGTTTTTTTTTTTATACTCATGTTAATTATTTTCCCATTCATAAATGGTCTTCTTAAATTTAATTGAAGAAAGCTAGAGATGTTCTCATATTAATTTACTTTCTGTTCCTTTCTCACATAATAGAAAATTTGACTATAAGTCTCATTGTTCCAAAGTTGTCAAGTTGTAATTTCTCAGTGAAGGAGAATTTCCCATTTACACAGAGTCTGAGATTTTAGGTGGATTCTATGAATCCAACAGTGGACTCTCTTTACACTCGTTAGTTTGGGTTCCATTGTAATAGTTACTTATGACATTTTCTGCAACTATATATTTCCAGTTTTTCTTAGCATAACATTTTCAGTCTATGTAGTGTGTAGACTACACTTCTAAACATAATATAGATCTGATGGAGAAATTAACTGTTATCTTTCATAGCTTTTACAGTTGCATGCATTATGTAAAATTTCACATGCTCATCTTATTTTACAATAACTGTTCTGTTTGGGCCATTCCTTTGCAAAGAATGTTAGTCACACATTCAATATATATATATATATATTTCTCATACTACAATTGTTTGCAGAATGGGTAATAATAGTTAGCTAGGTCTCTTCATTAGCTAAAATTGTATAAAGCACTAAAATCTATGCTCTTTCAAATCTGTCCTTACTGTAGCATGCAGCTTATAGATAGCCACGTATTGCTATTTTGGAAGTCTACAGGTCTGTACTTTACTCAGTAAATTTAATAAATTCCTTACTACCCACATAATTCAATTATCTCTAGTGTCCAATGTTTTAATCCTATTGTTAACAGAAGCAGATTAAATTTACAAAATCCTGAATTATGAGGTACTATAAATCTCCAGATTTAAACCAAAGGCTGGTTTAAAGCTTCTGGATGATTTTTCCTCATTTTTCTAGTTCCTAAAACCATGCAGAACTGAGAGGGTTAAATCCCTCCTTAACTCTGTAAATGTATGGAACACTACTATAATTCAGAAACCAAAATATACATAGGTAACTACAATCTGTCACATCAAAATTAAATTTTCAATTGTTCATAATTACTGTGAGCATACCACTTGGGTAATTGACCAGTCCTCCCAACCGTAGAGTCCCTCTATCTCCATAAATCACCCCTGAGCTGAGACCACCTCTAGAGCAGACCAACCTCTGATTTGTTCAGGAATAGCTTATTTAAGCTTTTTCTCCCCGAAGCCTGTTTCTAATTCTGTGTCCAAAATATGAGGATGCTTTTCTTCCTGTTTGTGTAGGCTTCCCTATTTAGGGAATTTTAAAGCTGCTTTCTGCTTTTCCCAGCTTTTTACCTCTTCCCAACTACTCTCCACATCATTGGGGAAACTAGATTTTCCTCAAAATCTAATTTGGAAATAAATTCTTTCAAGGATTTTTGAAAGATTGTGGGGAAAATATTTGCCTTTATCCATCCTCATGGATTTAGCAAGTGATCTCATAATTCTCATTTTGGTCAATCTGCACACAATTAATTTATTCATTTTCTCAAATTAAATATTTAATTACATCCACAAAATACTTGTCCTTTGGGGTCCACTCCCCTTAGGATTAAAGTTCAAATGTCTAGTTTTGAAATTCAAACACATGAACTAGGGGTGTTACAAAAGCTGTGTCCTTCATTCTTTTCATATATATACAGCAGCTACTTTCTTATTCCAGAGCAGATTAAAGTTAAACAACTAAATCAGCTGTGAGATCAGATGTATCCTTAGATTTAAATGAACACTGGTTTAGAGACTCTGATGGATTCTCCGCACAGATTTTATTCCTATAACTAAACAAAATTGAAAGGATTAATTTCTTCTACACAGATCTATTAAATGTAAGGAATGACAACTTCATAATTTTAATCTAAAAGAACACCTATAACCATTCATAGAAAATTTTTAAACATACCACTTTTGTTAATGAACAACCTCCCAACCTTAGAGTCCCTTTGTCTCCAGAACTCGCCCCCGAGCTGAGATCATCTCCCAGAACAGACCAACCTCAATCTATTTTGGAGTAGCTTATTTAAGCCTATTCTCCCCAAAGCATGTTTCTAATTCTGCGTCCAGAATTATAGGATGATTTTATTCCTGTTTCCCTAAGCTTCCCTTATTTAGGGACTTTTAAAGCTGCTTTATGCTTTTCCAGCTTTTTACCTCTTCCCAACTACTCTCCACCTCATTGGGGAAATCTAGATTTTTCCTCAAAAATCTAAATTAGAAATAAATTCTTTCAAGGATTTTTGAAAGATTTTTGGGGAAAGTCTTAGCCTCTTTCCATACCTCATGGATTTGGCAAGTGATCTCAAAATTCTCATTTGGTCAATATGCACAACAATATTTTATTTATTTTTCAGGATTAAATAATTAATTACATCCACACAATAATTATCCATTTGGGTCCACTCCCCTTTGGATTTGAAGTTCAAATGTCTAACTTGAAAAAACATAAAACTAGGGGTGTTACATAAGGTCAGTGAAATGTTCATGAATTATTTGATTAATTGATCGACCCGTTTCACCAATGTAAGGGGTACCACACGAGCATGGAATCAAGTAAACACCCTTACCATCATTAAGGGCAAATCGGGTGCTTAACCGATCTAAGCGAATTCTGAATGGTGCAGGAGGGTTTGAACGTTGAGGAAACATTATGTTTCTTTAGGATCCTGGTGATTTTATTCGTAGTACCTTGGATAAACGAAAGGTGAACTCCAGATAACCGATCGCAAGGATCTTTCTTACCTCTAGGACCCTTTTCAGCTTTTTGAAAAGCTTTAAGACAATGACTCATGCTATAACCATTTCTATTAAAAACTTTAAGGAGATGAGCCTTTTCACCTTCAAAGTGGTGTTCACCATAGATTCTAAAGGCTCTAGTGGCTAGGGTGCTGAGAACCCCAAGCTTCTGAGCAGTGAAATGGTGAGAACTAGCATGTAAATATTGCTTAGTGTGCATCTTCTTTCTAAAAACTTGATGAGAGAAAGAACCATCTTCATTCCTAGAAATGAGGACATCAAGAAAAGGCAAGCTACCATTATCTTCAAATTCCATGGTGAACTTAATGAAGTCAGATTGATCATTAAGATGCTGGAAGAAAAGGTCCAATTTCTCCTTACCATGAGGCCAAACAACATAGGTGTCATCAACAAACCTTTTCCAAAGTTTAGGTTGAAAAAGGGAGGAGGAAAGGGCCCTAGATTCGAAGTCTTCCATGAACATATTAGTTACCATAGGAGAAAGGGGGGAACCCATGGCCACACCACAAGTCCGTTCAAAGAATTCACTCTCGAAACTAAAGAAAGTCGAGGTTAGACAAATTTCAACAAGATGAGCAGTATCAGGATCCGTGACCCGAGAAACGACATCGACAGCTTCCCTAATGGGGATGCAAGTGTATAAGGAAACAACATCAAAACTAACAAACCTATCATCATGATCTAACTTCAAGTCTTTCAATTCATTAATAAAAGAACAAGAGTCTTTAACAAAGGAAGAGGTCTGACCCACAAGCGGTTTAAGCTTAGTGGCTAGAAATTTAGCGAGCAAATAATTCAGACCACCTATGGTGTTAAAAATAGGGCGAAGGGGAACTCCATCCTTATGAATCTTAGGAAGACCATAGATCCTCGAAGTGAGGGGGTTACTCTCAATAAGCTTTTTACTCAAAGATCCAACAGTGCTACTCGATTTTATAGCCAAAGCAACTGCTTTTGAAATTTTTTTTAGGGGATTTTTGTCAAGCTTCTTGTAGCTCCCGCTATTAAGAAGGCGATCAAACATATTATTACGATAATCCTCTTTGTTTAAAATAATCGTAGCACCTCCCTTATCAGCTTTAAGAACAACAATGTTATGGTTGTTGTTTAAGGATTTAAGAGCCTCAAACTCTAGTTTGCTGATATTTCTCTTAGGGGGCTTAGATTTTCTGAGGATCATGGCACAATCTTGCCTGATAGTTTCTTTAGTAGTATCAGGTAAATCCCTAATCCTGTATTCAATATCACAAATTATGTCTAGAATAGGGATTTTTTTAGGAGCAAGAGAAAAATTAAGACCCTTCTCTAACAAACTGAAGACACATTGACCAAAGGAAAAACTAGAGAGATTAATAACAGTCTTATTCGAGGGGGAGGAGAAAGATTTGATATTACTATTATTGTTTTTATAATTATTAATTTTGCGTTTATTATAGTTATTATTATTTACATGCTAGTTCTCACCATTTCCCTGCTCAGAAGCTTAGGGTTCTCAGCACCCTAGCCACCAGAGCCTTTAGAATCTCTGATGAACACCACTTTGAAAGTGAAAAGGCTCATCTCCTTAAAGTTTTTAATAGAAATGGTTATAGCATGAATCATTGTCTTAAAGCTTTTCAAAAAGCTCGGAAGGGTCCTAGAGGTAAGAAAGATCCTTGCGATCGGTTATCTGGAGTTCACCTTCTGTTCATCCAAGGTACTACGGATAAAATCGCTAGGATCCTAAAGAAACATAATGTTTCCTCAACGTTCAAACCCTCTCACACCATTCGGAGTTCACTTAGATCGGTTAAGAACTCGATTTGCCCTAAGGATGGTAAGGGTGTTTACTTGATTTCGTGTTCATGTGGGACCCCTTACATTGATGAAACGGGTCGATCAATTAATCAAAGAATTCATGAACATGTCGCTGACCTTAAGCATAATAGATCACGCTCCTCGGCCCTAGCAGAGCATGCTGAGAAGACAAATCATCACATTTGCATGGAAGATGCTAAGGTTATTGCGAGGATTGACCATTTCCACCACCGCAAGTTGAAAGAAGCCCTGGAAATCGAAAAGAGGCCAGTTAACATCAACAAGGATGATGGGTGGACCGAAGCAGCGCATGTCAGAATCCGCCATTCCTAGTGTTTTTTTTTTTTTTTAAATTTCATAACATATAATTATTAATATAACATATTATTAAAAATAAAATAAATTTGTAATTATTTATTTATTTATATTTGTATTTATATTTATTTATTTATTTATTTATTTTATTTTTTATTTTTTATTTTTAGATTTAATATTTTAACTTTTAATCTATTCTTAAAATAAATAGAAATAAAATAGAACAAAATAAATATATTAATTATTATTCTAAAATAAAAATAAAAAATATATATATAATAGTAAACATTTATTTATTCTTCAAGAATATATTAAATAATTCGTATTTTTATTAAAAATAAAAATAAATAAAATTCAAATTATAAACATTAAGAATTTAATTTTAAAAAATGAATTATTATTATTTTTTGATTTTATTTCCTAAGTTTAGTCAAACTAGCCATTATTTTAAAAACTGCTAGTTGGAGCTTTCCTTATCTATTTAAATGGGTTACGTTTGGATCACCTATTTAAACGCGTCTACTTTGATGTGATTTTTACCGAAAGATTCTACTCCAATTTATGGATCATAGGATCATTTAAGCCAAATTCCTAATATATTTACCTTTCACGTTTTACATCATAAAATTAATCATAAAACTATGAAATTACAATCCAAATTATTAAATGACAAATGACATCACAGGGATCAATGCCATTAATTTAATATAGAAAATGATACCAATACCATTTACTAATACAATTGTCCTACATATCTTGGAGGATATTTTTATTTTAAAAATAATAATGTTGATAAATGCTTTTATTATACCCGTCGGAGGTACTGTATATTGCATTAGGTTGGGTATTAATTTGACATTAATTTCTGTTTAATTCAAAAAAAATTAAAATTTATCTAATGTTAAACATTATAAATCAAAATTCATGATTTTTTAATAATTTTTTAATATATTTATCTTAAATTCTATTGGTTCATATCTCTAACGTGTTATTGCAAAATGCATGGTTTTTCGTGCCGGTTCGATTTTTCTGGCACATTTTTCACTCCTCCCCTAAACGAAAACAAATTGTGCACACATTTACATATTTTGATGAAATTTGGCTATCATAGCATATTTTGATGTGGTCTCATGGCTCAAACTTCTATTGTGGCTATATATTATTCTTGACGACTAAAGGATAATAAATAATCAATGTATTTTTTTGCCTAAATGCAATTATGTGCAATTGTTGAGATATATACAATTGTAACTTTTTATTCTTTTTTATTTAAAATTAATTAGATTTAAACTAACCGGCAGGTAATAGCTATCATGTAACCCTTGTTAATTAATGTATGAAGGTAGGCACGAGGGAATAATTTGTTGAGTAACTTTATGGGTCAAGTAAATATTTTTTTTTTATGATGGTTTTTTTTTTCAAACTACCTTTCAAATGATTATATATATATATGTATGTCTTCATTTAAATGTTATTATTGTATTTATTTTCTTAATTTTTTTTATCTCAGTAATTTTTTTATTGATATAAGTTTTTTTTAGTGTGAATATAAAGCTAATGAAACTATATATTTTGTTAATATAGGTTTTGTGTTTTATTTTATCAATTCTAGCTTAATTATAAAGTAAAATGAAATTATATAAAATTATAAAATACATATTAAAAAAAACATATTGAATTATGCTAGTTAATGAGAAAGTAGTCAATAATTTAGGAAACTTATGTACATTCATTGTTTATGCAATTTCAAAGATTTTTCAAGTCATGTTGAATTATTTGGCGAAATCTCTAAATTAACAAGCTTAAACTCATTAGGTGTAATGTATTTTGAAGCTCCAATTTAGCATGATTAAACCCATTAGTTGTAATGTATTTTGAAGAGGAGAAATTGATATCAACTTTCAACATGATGAGTTGGATTGAAAAATAATTTTATAAATAATAAAACAAATTTGAACCCACTATTACATTTAAGAAATAATAGTCTTGAATAAATTCATGACCCTTTAACAAGTAAGGACATATATCTCTAGCTTATATCCCAAGATTTGAAAGATCCAAACCTAGTCAAGTTCAGATTTAATTACTAATTTATGCAATGCATAGGAGTAATGATAATTTTCCATTTGATATTTCCATTTACAGTTTCTAAATAGATCCATTCTATAAAAATTGGGATCTATCATGAGAATACTAGCATTGAACAAACTACATGATAACTCTCAAATTCAAAGAAAAAATTGTTCTCACTAGTATTATTTTTGTTGAACAACTAAAAACCCTTCAATATAATTACTCTATGCCGCCATCCATATAGGTATTGTATAAGTTTTTCGAAAGAGGGAGATGCTCCCGAGGAAGTACCAGAAAGTGACTGGTATCCTGTAGGAACTGATGGACCACCATAAAAAAATGTTTCTGGTGATGAAGAAAACATGGATGACTCACCAAACATGTTTGATGAAGGAATGCAACTTCCTTTGGGTATGGAGTAAAAAGGAATACAGGCTAGTGAATAATTGAGACCATAATTATGTAGAAAGTTGGTTAACGGAGAATACCAATGATCTGGTTTAAAAGGGCTATAATGGTAAATAAATTCACTATGCCTTAGATCTAAATATTATTTACGTGGAGAAAGTACAAATTCTTCTTCTGTGTCAGTAATCTCTTCGATACTAATCAGGCCAGGAGGAAGGTTCTCAGTGCTACAAAACTTCACTCAAGGTGAATGAGGACGACCAGGGGTTCAGGATATGAAATCCAAAGTTGACTCATATGAAGTAGATTCAGTTTTAGCTTTGGATATCTCTGGTCCAATAAGTTGACTATCTGAAAATTCACCAGTCGCAGACTCAACTATGATTAATTCCAAAATTTCAGGTTTTTCTTTTGTCTGAGGTAGATTTACTTCGTAATTAGGATGTATAATTATTGTTGTGTCCTCTTATTTAGTAGATCTAGTTCCTGATGGTTGACCGATTTTAGATTTAAGCTTTTATAATTGACTTCGTGTGTACTCATGGGGTTTCCCTTACATTCTACGAGAGTGTCTCGGTAATTCAGACACGGTTAATGTTTAACACATGAAATCAAAAAATATTTCAACAAAATAGGCGTAAGGTCTCTAAGGAAACAATCAAATTGATCCTAGACCTACAAAATCTAAGAGAAAATGCACACACAAGCAATATGTTACCACACTAAAAAGACTATTTGGTGATGAAATCCAACGTCGTAGAATTCTAATATGGAAAAATTAGTGGTTGGAACAATTACCTCAACAACCTGCTTAATGAAACAGTCTTGTGCAAGTCCCTCCACTTATGCCATCTAGAAGTGAAGAGTACCCTCCGTAAATTCCAAGAGAGTCTAGCCGACGTCTGTTCTAGGTACAGTGGGACCTTCCCTTCACCATCACCTTGGGAAAAATCTTGAAGATTATGGTCACTAAGGTCACCAAAAGAAGCAATTGTACTTGGGGGAATAGTCTACGATCTGATATACACGCAAGGGCAGAGTATCAAGCTCAATCCCCTTGAAGGCTCCTCGATATTGTAAATTTTAGGTTTGCCAACAAGTGACCTCATGCTACTCGAAAATGGTTAATTCGAGGTTTACCATTTGTATTACGTGGACATCTTCTATCTTTTCCAATGAGATAGGTACGATTACCTCACTGGGTCCGACATGATCTCGTGCTTGACTCTTTTAAGAAGAGATTCCCATAGTAGAAAGGAAACAATTGGATTTTCCTTCCGCGAGATTCTATTTGTTTGTTTAAACCATTTTCGAATTCTTATTACAATATATTCCAAAACACTAGCCTAAGCTATATTGGAGGAATGAGCCCTAGAAAATGTAAAATATCTAGATTTATTTTATTAACGCGTTGTATTAATTTGGCTGTTGCTTAAGACAAATGGCATGGAGTTGAAACTTTAATGATGTTTGTGACCCAACTCAAAAGTACTCTAAATGCATCTAAATGAGAAGTGCAACTCTTTATTTTCAATGAACCTTATTTAAGGGAAAGTTGAGAGATTTATCAATTTTCAAAACACAAATTCTTTCATTCATAAACAAAATTCATTTTGAAAAGAAGACAATTTCATGAAGAGCTCAGTTTGCAAGAATGATCAATTACTCTTTTGAAATGAAATTCCATGAACAATCAAATCAAAAACTACAATTCAATAAACAATCCATTTCCAAAGGAAAACAATATCTAAAAACTCTAAAAACATAAATTTCAAAATCAAAGAAAAATCTAATTTTGAAGTCTATCTAGAATGTTTGAGGACGTTTTCTACTAGTTTGTGATCAGACTAAGAAAACATTTCTGCTTATTTGAGAAGAAATGGAAAACATCCAAAATTTCTTTGGTGTTATATCAGGCTTCAGTAAGCTAGAAGCATTTCCAAATTTGCAAGTGAAAAAGGAATCAATTTTCATAAAAGTAAGGTTTACAGTGATCCTTAAAATGGCTCAAAAATACAATATCATCATACCAGTAAGCTGAGGAAAATTAAAGTATCTTTTCTATAGAGCAACAATAAACTAGGGAAAACTCTCACTTATAAAATGAAAATAGGATGATAAATCACACAAACACAAAATTTGCTGAAAATAAATTCTCACACAAGATTTGACAACTAAGATAGATTAGGGAAACATAAAGAATCAGGTTATCTCGCTCTAAAAAAGAGAAATTTGATTTTTTCAAAAAAAATTCAGGGTTGCACAGCTTATAGTGGAAAACAGAGCACATGCACACTGAATTGAACTGAAATTTGTGCAGGTTGCTGCAATGTTTTCTTCTAAAAACCGCACAGGCAAGGAAATAACTTGGAAAAAATAAATAATAAGCTTTCTTTTTTAGGGATTCTTAAAATATATCTACCCAACGAGACTCAAAGAAGTCAAAATCGGAAAAATTTAAGCTTCAAACTGAAAATAAATGAAGAAAAATAAGCTCTAGATCCTGAACGGAGTCGCCATTTTGTTACATGGTTTAATCCCTCTTGAAGATAAGAGCGATCTCCCTAGTACTCCAGCGAGTAAATAGAAACAAACATCCATTTTGAAACCTTTTCCTTTAGATTAATTTCATTTCGTAATTATTATAATAAAGTAAAGAGGACATGCCCCTACCTTGAAATCCAAACTTTCGATGTAGCCTTTTGTCTAGTCGCTCCAAAGTGGTTTCTCCAATAAGTAGAACCTACAATCAAAGACAAGAAAAAGGATCAAAGCATATGCAATATATAATAATCAGGAAATACTAATCCAAGTTAGTGATCAAGGAGTCTAAGTATTGATGTTATTTCAATAACCATAGAAACAACTCAATGATAAAAAGAGATCCATATGTATTATCTTGAATAAAAATAGTAATCTTACAACCTGATGCCTTGATGTCGTACACATTTCTTCGGGGGTCATGAACAATCGTTTCTCCTTGAGTTTGGTAAGCCTTCCTCTCTGAATACTAGCATGCAGTTATAGACACAAGGGTGTAATCATTCTCATGCCAACAACAACTCACTAGTGTAGAAAGTATGCACTCTTATGGATTCTCTTCAGCATCTACCATGTGTGTACCCTTGAACTTGAAACTTAATCTAAATTTATAGGGAAATGGAGGTAGTTTGAGTTCCATGAAGAGGGGGATCGATTCCTTTCATGAAGGGATTTGAGCTCCATGGACAAAGAGATAAGCTCCATGAGTGGAGGGCTAAAGCTCGAACTGATCATGACTCTTGAAGTTTCCATTTGGGAGAATATTCAGCCAACTACACTTCTAGAATTTACTTTTTTCTTTTATTTTATTTTCATGGGGGTGCGCGGGTAATAGTGGAAAAAAGTGCAGGACTTGCCACATTTTATGGACCAAACAACAGCGCATGTGTAGGGAAAGGCTATAAAAAATACGTAGGTAGACTTTTAAGGGTTTTACAGAGATTTTATCCAATTCCAAGACCTGATTTCGGAACATTGGTGTTTTTGACCTCTAAGGGAACATGATATATGTAGTGATATACCCATATGAACAGTCAAATGTCATGGTGACAAAATTATGTGTAACACTCATCTCTTCGACAGTTAAGATTACGTCGTACTTCTTCCTGTCGTCTAATATCTAGTTTAGGATTTATATTAATTCATTCCAATTCATTTCATTTTCATTTGTCAAGTTTTTGTGTGTGGGTTTCGGCTATGTTTCTATTCGTTGAAGTTGCAGGGTTAATGGCTTCCCATGTCATTTCTTTCTCGTAGCCTTCATCACTACAGTTGCAGGTAAACGTATTATCTCCTTCGAGCTGTTCAATCTATATTTTTTTATATGATCATAGACTTTTATAATTCGTTATTCATTTTAGAACCTCTGGCTTATTTCATCAATTTAATTATACCCATAATTTATTTCAGGAGTTGTTTTCATTTAATTGTGGAATTTTTCCTATTTAACTTTGGTTATTTATCTTCGTTGGTAAAAAAAATAATTCTCTGTGGCTTTAGCATTAAAGAACAAAGAATATCTGCGAATATTTACCCAAAATTTATGAGGTAATATTCATTTCGTCAAATTGCAGGTAAGTTTGGCACTAACCCCACCATTTTTATACTTATATTTTATGCATTTCAACCTTGTATTCCTCTTTGTATTATTATGTTTTCCTTCGCCATCTTAACCCCTTCAGGAACTGATATGGCCAGAGCTCTATGTTATTATTTTGCAAATTGTATTCGATATTGTTTACGATTTATCTGTGAAAATCATTATTCCATAAATTTTCATACTTGGCTCTTGGACAATGAATTCATTTATAATTTTCCACATTTGAACCCTTGTTTTCTTTCTTAGCGAGTCGTAATTGGTTTGGTCTTTGAGTATTGAGGTTTCCCTTCAAACTTGAGGGTTTCCTGAACATGCCTTTTGGATTTCAGATTTATTACTATGTGAGCAATTTATGAAGCTTAAAGTCAGCCCGACATTTCAAGAGTTTCATATGTAAATTTCTATTCGTTTTGATTCTCTGTCTACAATTTACAATCTCTTTATAATTTTTATTACGATTCAAAATAGAATTCATAGCATATCCATGTATGCGTGAGACTGAATACATTGACCTCGAAGTAAATTAATTGTTCATGTAAGCAGATATATCTATGCATTCATCCTTCGTATCTCTTTACTATATAACCCTGTGTTTTCCTCAACATTGTCGGGTTAATTCAATTTCACTTCTTACACACTATCCACCGTATGTGAAGAACGAATTTTAATTCAAATCACGGAATTGAATTTTTAATTTCCTTACCGTGTATAATATTTTTAATGTCTCCGTCTCTTACGGAATGGTATTTCATCATTTGAATTTTTGTTCGTTGGTTTACCGAAGTTGATTTATATCTATTTATTCCAATTCGGGGAATATAGTCTACTAAATCATTAGTTACATTCTCTGTGGTATATATATATACTCTGTCTTTATGTCATTTTTATAACATTCAAAATACTAATAATTCCTAAAAAGGTATGTAAGTATTTCTGCTATGAAAATAATAATTATTTTCTTGATCTCCCATACTAATCACATATTTTTGTTACATAGGTATTCCTCTTTTCCCCGCTTCTTTCTTTTTTCTCAATACTAATTCTATTTATAAACATAATGGGTACAAAACTTCCCCGCTCTACTTGTGTGAGCCTAAAAACCTGGGTTTGATAGCCATGCTTAACAAAACATGTTAACAAACACACTGAACTGCCCTGAGTGTGAAACCAGTTCTTTTGGTGAAAGTTTCGCTGCCCTTGGAAGTGAAACCGACGCATTGTCCATGTTATTTAACAAAACAGAAAAGAACAAACTAAAGTAGCATTCAGCTTTTCCAGCTGATGAGTAATATAGAAAACCAAAAATTCTCCCAAGATGATTGAACAACTGTACCATGGTAAGCCGAGGGGTGCAAAATTCACTGTTCATGAGCTGGGGAGGGCGGCTCCTCCACAATTCTGCACTAGTAGTCATCCCTTCTATCTTCATTGTCTTCCTTTGGCGCGCTATCCTTTTTGGTGACGTCCACCTGCATGTGATCCTTGCCCAGGTCGGAATGCACAATTCCTATGGGCGCCACAAGATTCAAGGCTTCATTCTTTGCCGAAGAGGGATGAGGGCCGAGCGGGGTGGGATTAGGGCCGGGCACAGGGGACGGAAAAAGGCTAGCTGACTCTTCTCTAAGGGTTACTGTGACAAAAGCAGTAAGGATAGGCTTATCGAGAGAGCATTCGAAGTGGAATTCCGCTCTCTAAGAGGACTAGCGGAGGGAATGACTGGCAGACGCACGGGAAGCAGGGGAGACGGGCCTGGAAGGGTCAGTAGAGGGAGATGGGGTGGGCTGGACGAAGTGAACATTACCAAATTGGCTAGCGTGGCCCCTTCGACTACGAGTATCCGGGTAATGACCCCAAGCAACATCCTCAGAGGAGGAATCAGAGGCAGAACTGGTAGAAGGTCGAGAGCGGGTCACACGACCTCTGCATGCCCCACGACGACTCCGCATCCTATGACGAAGCCGTGGCATTGACACAGATTTGAGCTAGTAATGCTTGGGACAAGAAGAACAGGCAGAAAGCGAAGGCAACCAGCAGGAATCAGCGGTCTGAGCATGCAAACAAGAATTCGAACAGCAGAAAGCACTCTGGGTGAAATGATGGCCCAGCAGCATCTCCAAACAACCAAGGAGTGTGCAGCGGTGCCCTGTCTGAGCGCGAGCACTTGGCTTAGCACAAGCAGATGGGAAGGCTCCACACAGAGGAGGCGGAGAGCTGCAAACGACGCAGGAGCAGGCCGAGCTATCCAACACAAAGGCCATCGCAAACCAGACGAGCAGAGCGGGGTGGTGAAAAAGCCAGGCAGATAGAGTAAATGCCATGCGAGCTGGCGAAGTTAATGATGTGATTATGGCACTACAGAGGGCCATACGCCCACCCCATGCGAGCTCCATCGGGAGTCACCAAGGGACTGACGTCCCATCAACCAAGACGAACATTCACATCCGTAAAAGGTAGTGGGCTTGGCCCGGTTTAGACTAACTACTCGCACGACGAGTTATGACCTTGCTCGGGATCGAACACAAGACCGGTCCGTCATTACGAGGCCGACTTTACCACTACGCCGCCTCCACGACCTTTCTTTTCCTACTTCTTTAATATGCATGGATTTAAATTAATTAACCAGTACACCTCAACTTAGGTAAAATATATTTTCTTTTATACTTATAATATTTTTATAGAATTATAATATTCTTCTGAGTTTTCCCCAAAAACAGAGATGGTTGATTTTTCTTGTTCATACCCAGATGAGTCCCCTGCATCAACCTATATAACAAGGTAAATTACTATTTTAACCAATATTGACAACTTCCAATATTATGTAAAATTAATTTACTTTCTCTTAGATAAAATCTAATCCATCTTTATGTGTATTTGTTATATAGGTAGTGCTCAGCTTGTAATTTACAACTGCACTAGTTTTACCTTCCTTCTCAAAAGAATTAACAATTAATTTGGTACATCTCTTTACAGGTTGGTCACTATCACTCACAAAATCCAGCCAGCAGAATCCAATGATATTTATTCATATAGCCAATATGTAATTTATGTCAAAAACAAGGAACTGTCAGTCATTATTATTGTTACAGTGATATTTTATTATGAATATAATTACATATTTTTGTTCTCCTATATTTGATGAGTTTTAAAGACACTTGTATATAATATTTCCAAATTAGTTGTGGTCTTTCAGCTACATGTATCACTTATACATAATTCATGTTTGATATTTATGCTTATACTTGTATTGTACACATAGTACTTCAATATGTACTGCTATGGTATTTCTTATTTGAGCATAAGAAGTAACTGGAATTATATTGATTTGTTTATCTGATGTACAATATGAGTTTTCATACTTAGTTTGTACAAAATGTTTTCTTCCAGATTTAACATTAAATCCCACTGTATATGTGTATATGTTTCTTTATTATTTATCAAAATAGTTCATTATGTGAAACCTTTCTGTTAACATCTTTAGAATACTCTCCACTCCTAATGATGTATTTTATGTTTGTAATATATTAATATTTACCAACCCAACAACATATTTAAACATTCATAATTAGGCTTAAACATTCTGATTTTTGGTTAACTAATTTAGCTAGTTTATGTCACTATACAGAACTAAACTATACCTATTATAGTTGTGTTCTGTTAAATACTATTAATAATAATAAAAAATTATTCTACAGAATAATAATTCAGAAGATATAATTTTCCAATTATCTTCCTAATTAACACCATTTTCTATTATACCATCATCTTCATCATCATAACAACAAAATCACAAAACATGATTAAATTAACTATGCATACCAATTCTGGTAAAGGCTATTTGCCACCCAACTGTGAGCTTTCATCCACAGCTCAACCTGAGCAGAGACCAATTCCTCCAAAGTATAAACAATCTCTTGTCTACCCTAGAATGGATTATTTAAGCCTGCTTTCCCTTGAGAATGTTTCCATAACTACGTCTAGTTAAATCAGGATGTCGTTTTCCTTTAACCTAGACTTTACTTTTGTTTTTTCCACAAAATCTCTTTAAAACTAGATTTTTCCTCTTTTTAGTTTTATTTCACCTCTTCTCAGTAACTTTCCACTTTACTGAGGTATCTTTTAGATTTTTATCTCCAATCTAATATTTTTAATTTATTTTATTTTCTCCAAGGATTTTTGGATATTTTGGGAAAGTATTTGGATTTAATTCCATCCTCATGGACTTCAAATCCTAATCTCCAATTTACTCTAGTCTTTGCACATTTATTAATTTAAAAATAATATGTCCACACATATATTTTTCCTTTAGGTCCACTTAAAATTTAGGCCTATTCAATTGTCTAAGTAAAAGCACTAAAATAGGGATATAAAAGGGCATTATTACTTGTCTACCTAGAAGAAGAAAACAACATGATTCAATCATGGTAATGGTGGAAAAAATGACTAAACCAACTCACTTCATTTTGGAATAGTGCAATTATAAGGTTGCACAAGTGATAGAGGAATTTATGAGAGAAATCTTTCAATTGCATGGAGTACCTATGATAGTGATATCAGATAGGGATGCAAAGTTCACATCAAACATTTTGAAATACTTGTTCTTTGGGTTAGGAATGCAATTAAAATTTATTATTTAATATAATCTGCAAAAATAAGGACAAACAAAAATATTTAATCATGTGTTAGATGATATGTTGTGTATCTACGTTATGAACCATCTGTCTATGTGGGAATATTATTTTCACCTAATATAATTTTCCTACAATAATGGGTATCAAGTATCACTAAAAATGAGTCCCTTTCAAGCCTTGTATGATGGAAGATGTCATCTTCCTTTGAATTGGTGAGAAAAAGAAGACACACTCATGTTAGAAACATAATAGTTGCAATAAATGGAGGAAATTATAAAAAATATAAAGAAAAAATTAAAGGTTGCCCAAGGTAGGTGGAAGGGTTACATTGATCTTAAAAGGACACATAAATAATTCAATGTGTGGGAATGTTTCTATGTCGAAGTAAAAAAAAACAACAAATCCCTAAAGATGAGATTTTTTTCTAAATTAGCTCCACAGTTTTTTTGACCCTTTGATATTTTTTCCAAAGATGGGTCGATGGCTTATCAATTGATACTACTAGCACATGTTAAAGTTCATCATGTTTTTCAAGTATCTTCATTAAAAAAGTATGTGCCTAGTGTGTGGTACATGTAAAACCAAAAGGAGATGTCTATGTCAAACCACAACAAATATTGAACGTGAGAGAGATTATACTCTAGATGAGAGCCATCAACCATGTTAAAGTGCAATAAATTTCATAAGAAAACTGTCAGTATTGTACCTGAGTATTAGGAACTCAAAGATATACAAGGGTTCCTGTTACAAATATCCACTTATCCTTTCAGGTCTATCATAAGTTGTTTATAAGGAAAAGAAAAAGAACCATATACGAAATATATTTAAAACTATGGATTGATACATAGAAAAAATAAACAAAAATAACTTACAATATTAATAGTATATGTAACAACTCGACTTACCCAAAAAAAAAATCTATTATACTCTTTATGCTACGTTTTCGTCATTTGAATTTATTACCTTTCGTTACATTGCAATGTTTCCACCTATGTATACTTTCTGTCGTTAGACTTTCCCTAATGACCTCACTAATTGTGAGTAGAATTAACCTCTGTTATTAATGAACCTTATCCCAAACTTACAATATCCCACTATTTCTATTTCAGTCTTGACTGTCATTCAGGCATTTCTGTACTGTTCCCACTTTTAATTTACTACTAACTTATTTTACTAATTATTTATATCTTCATAAGACTATGCATTTGTTATCATTATTATTGCCATAATCACATAAATTTTTATATTAGAATATCTATTTATATTCTAACATTTAAATATCCTCCAAGAGTTCCCTCTAATTATTTTTCCTCCCTTTTCTCATACCTTTTTAATCTCATTTTGAAGATTAATATCAAAGTTATTTATCCAATATGGACTTAGCTATTAACCCAACTATTAACTTGGGTACCCTAATTATTAAAAAGGTATATGGATAGCATTGATATCATACAATATTCAACTATGATACCCTTTCTCTATCCTAGAGCATTATTCGAACTATGTTTTAGTTCTACCACTTATCCTTAATTCGAGCTTATATCTTAACGTTACATATGTACATGTAAAATCTATGAGGTTTTAATACTATTTATTTAATATAGTTCTAACCTCATATTAATATTGCCTTGAGGGTTTAATTTAAAGCTTCCTATGTATCATTTTATTTTCCATGATATATTATCCTAAGGTTTAAATGTTTATATATGGAAATTTCTATGTGGGGATTCCATCGTATCCCTTCATAAATGTTGACGACTCTTCGAATTCATTTCTATGTTCGAGGTTCGTCAATTTTTTAATACAGCGTACATCATGAATTAATTCCTGACATGGTTGATGGTTGTTTTTCAATTTCATTGTACTATGTATGAAAGTCACGTTTACGGTGAGGATGATATCCTATCATCTCCCTTTGTATTCTGCATTTGGCTTTTCGATGACTTACCCTTTTCCATATTTTCATTTGCATTTGTTCATTTCGCCAAAGCCTCAGCTCTAGTTCCCCACCCAGGTCTATTAGATTCATTGTGTTCTATGCATTTCCATCACTATTATACCTCTCTCATCAGGTAATGCTTCATAATTTTATTGATTTTTTCCATCGTTTTAGTTATTTTTTCCTCTGGATGATTTTTCGTATTTGTTTTGAAATTTTTCTCCTTGGAAACTAAATTCATATTGCTTCAAAGATTACAGGGTTTGCATTTTACTTGGGGTTTTATCTTTTCATAAGTCTCGACTTCATGACGGTTTGAGGTAACCTCATTTTGGCAGAGTCCAGGTAAGGATTCCATGAACCCTCAGTTCATTTTAATAAATTTTCTCTCATTTTTATATGAGGTCATGACTGGATTTACAATACAGCGTAGCCATACTTTTCTTTCCTCACTTTTCATGTTGTATTTACCTGAAGATATTCTAGAAACTACGCTTTCAGTTCAACAAGAGACAGTCACTCACACCCTCACGTTGTTTTTGTGAATTAAATCTTTATTCAAATATACGATTTATCCCTATAAAATAGTTTATGGTATTGAGTAATGGTTTACCCCAATTTATTTATTGTATACACAAATATGAGATTTTAGCTATGTAATTACTTTCAATGTATTTCGATCCAGTTCCTCAATTAAATGATTTTAGTTTTTCTCAGCTTACTATTGTGTATCGTCATTATACAGTGATCTAATTTTTGTTAAGAATAGATGGATTATGATTTTGATTTTCCCAAATTACTTGAGTTATTAAAGAGATTGATTTTAGTTTAATTCCTATGAAAGAAATCGATTTTATTTACCCTGTATTTGGCTTAATTCCATTACGAATTCTTCTGCAATCAAATTTTTATTTATATCTGAAACTTTTGGAAGGGTTTGATTTATCTAAATTTAAATGTGGTTTTAGAATGGAATTTTATCCTCTGTATGTGTCATTCAGATTTTTTTTCCTCCACTATGAATACTTTCTATTGATTGACTTCATTCATTGGGGATTAGAACGACTACATAGTACATTCATTTTCATTTACTACTTAGTACATTGTTTTTCCTTTATGAAATTCAAATTTCAATTTAACACAGTAACCCTAATTCAAGGGAATGAAATTCGATTTCTTATATAATTAAATTTTCTCCATTAATACTATTTTGTATTCTTCCTAGTTTGTCTGAAATGACAATTCCTATATTTGAAATTTCTTCCACATACTTCAGATTCATTGAATTCTCTTTATATAATGTATTATCCATCATATACATGACAACAATTACCTTATGTTATGTAACAGGGTATTCAATTTCATTTCAGTTTGAATCCCTTTTTTTTTCTCATTTTATAAATATACAACCATATGGTTGTAATGATTCTATTCTTAATTCATAATCCCTTTCTCTTTTAAATTTATCATATTTCTGTCAGTTTTTCATAAATTTGTTGCTAAGATAATTTGAAAATTTTCTCTTAATTAGAAATTCTTATTTTATTAATTTCCTCAAATTATTAAAATAATTGTTGGTACAAGAAATCTTGTTCTTCTACAATATTACTCCAACCTTCTCGTACATCCTGATGTCTATCGTAATATATGTAATTTCCTTTTTATCTTTTCATTCAGTTTCCAGCTTAATTTCTTGTGCCATTTCATGCATGAATTTATTATTTTCTTTATGTATACGTACAAGGATGGTTACACTTCTTATAATTGACCAAAAAGCCAAATTTAGTTACCCTCGTCAATTTTTTATATTCTATTACATCTTTCACTTAGTATATATATATATATATATCCTTGTATATGTTGTTTTTTGTAGGTATTTCAGTACTATCATTTTACCATTCCTTAGTTTTGAATAATCATTCTGTCAATCTTTGATAGTGTAATTTTCTTCTAATTACAGGTCGGTCCACATCATCTACAAAACTCACTCCTCTAAATTCAAGGACGATTCCCTATTTACAATTCATGTAATTAATTATACAGTACAATGGACTTTGTCAAGGATTTTATGATAGTTTGAAATGATAATTTGAAATTATGACAGCTTGAAATTCTGAGAAGCACCGCCATGACCTAGGGTTTGGTGGTTTCTGAGTAGGCTGCCCAGGGAAAACCTTCCTCCTAGCTCTTGAGGTTCCTTACTACTCTTGGAGTGCCCAGATGCTCCCTCATTAAAGACACTAGTGGGGGAAAGTACTTCCCCCCACCTCCGGATCGCCTTCAATAGGAGCGGCGGTAGGGATTGATAACAACCGTCAACAGAACTCTTTCCCACTTCATGACACAACAAGGGCATCTCCCACAACGAAATCGACCTCCACTGTAGAAGTAGATCGGAAAATAGTCACTTATTCCACATGCATACCCAAAGCTACCACTAGAACTAAGATCGAGCTTCGTGTGCATTGAATCAATGAAATAATCCAATACATGAAGGACCATGCCTTGATAGGCAAGTTCAGGGGTTTCTTGCCCATGTAGAAAAATCCCTCTTAGTGTGGATAGCCTCCAAATGGAAACCCAAAGGCCATATCAATCTAAAGTTGTGTGCCAAGGGCCTCTTCAATGTGATGTTCACTTGCATTGAAGACAAAAACCAAATCATGGAGGGCCATGGAGGGCCATACTTCTTCAAATCAACAGGTCTATACCTGCACAATCGGGTAGAACGCTTCAACCCAGATAAGAAAGACCTAACTTGGGCTCCATTTTGGATCAATCTCTACACCCTTCCTCAGGACTATTGGGATGAGGTGACTCTTTTGGATATTGGCAATGCCCTTCGAGAATTCATTAAAACAGCAGATGAGACAATTATCAATAGAAATTGCAGCCTACGCAAGAATCTGGGTCTACATCAATATCGCAAAATCACTCCTTGGTGAGGTAAGTCTCCATCACGATGACTTTGAATGGATTCAAACTGTAGATTATGAAAATATCTCTTTTAGATGCTAGAAATATCTTCAACACCAACACCTATTCAAAGACTGCCTCCTAAATCAAAAGGTTGTATAGAACAATGAATCAACCGATCAAGATACTGAGGGGTTTACGAAAGTCGTAAGAAGGAAAAGGAACAACAGGAGGTCAAACTAAAACCAGAACAAAAAATTCCTAGCAAAAAACAACATCTTTGAAGCACTAGCTCAGCTAAATGAAAATGAGAATGAGCCTCCCAAAGTCTCAGGGATATATGTGCAAGAGACTCCCCATACCTCAAAGATTCCACAAACCAAGCTGCAACTAGAAGCCTTTCTGATACCCCAAACCCATTTTCATAGAGGGGAAAACTCGACAACGAATGGAAAAGGAGCAGCTCTAGCCACAATCCCATAAACAATGGAGGAAGAACTGGAGAGCATTGACTTTGGGGACTTTGATATCATAGGGCTAGAAGACAATGCAAGAGAAAATATTTTTAATCAATCCTCCCACAGCAGATCCAGAATCTAGAGGAAATCCTCTCTCGAGCTCAACAGATCCCTTCTCTGGGAATTCAAGGAGGTACTTTCTTGAATAATCAATACATCCTGAAAGAATCATGCAAACAAGGGAGAAAAATAGACTTGTAGAGAACAATCACCGCTGGAAAAGAGATGGTAGAATCAAGGAGATTCCTCAAGTTTACTATATTCTACTCTGTAATCTCCAACCACCCTCAATGAATATCATCTCATGGAATATCATAGGGCTTAATAGCCCCTCAAAGCATAAGATAATCAAGAAAAGAATTACTGAGGAACACCCTGCAATACTCTACAAGCAAGAAACCAAATACTCCTGCTCTACTCTAGAAACAACCTTGAAAATACTATTGAAATGATGCAATACCCTAGTGGTGGATGCTAATGGGGCTTCAGGGGGCCTGGAAATCATCTGGAATCCCCATTTCATCACCCTAGATAACTTCCATGCCAACATACACTTCATTCAAGCCTCATTTCACTTTATTGGAACCAAAATCCATGGACTGCTCATGAATGTCTACCTCCCCCAACCGCTCCAGCTAAAAATTGATCTTCTAGACAACATTGTTGATCTCAATAGCCAGTGTTCTCACACTCTCTAGCTTCTTGGAGGAGACTTCAACATGATAACCACCCTTCAGGAAAAAAAAGGAGGAACACCTCACCTAGACATAGATAGAACTGAGTTCTGAAACTTCATCCATGACAATCACCTCATATATCTCCAAAATTGTAATGGCATCTTCACTTGGAATAATAGAAGAGGGGGAGTTCATCAGATCACCTCCAGACTGGATTGTTTCCTCATCACGGAAGATTTCATACATCTAGGAGGACATCTTGTAGCTACCATCATGTCGTCCTCTGGCTCAAATCACTGGCCATTACAACTTCAATGGCTCAGACCGGGGGTGCCCACTCCTAAACCCTTTCACTTTAAACACTATTGGCTCACTCATCCAGGGTTCAAAGACCTTGTCTTTGATTGGTCGACCTCCCTCACACCAACCCAGAATAAAAAAATGCATCAGTTCTAGATGAAACTAAAGATGCTCAAAGGAAAAATGAAGGTGTGGAACAGGACAATATTCAGTAACATCTTCAAAGATCAAAGAGATCTGGAAGAGAAAATGAAGCAGCTCCAACAAAAAATCATATCTGAAGTATGTTCAGCAAACTCAGAGATCAAGGAAAAATATTTAACTACCAAGCTGGAAGAGATAAGAATCCAAGAATAGACCCTATGGAAACAAAAATATCAGATATGCTGACTTAAAGACGGAGAAAGAAACAAAAAAAAGTTTCACCGCTCCACCATCCAACATAGGCTACACAACAGAATCACAGTACTAAAAAATCATAATGGGGATTAGATAGAAAAATAGAAGGACTTCGATGAGGAGTTGCACAACCAATTCAAGGATATCCTCCAAGAGCCCAATACCCACTATCAGGAGGACATAGGAATAATCACTCATCATATACCCAAATTGGTCATTGAATATCATAATAGGATTCTTCTCAAAGCCACCTCATTGGAAAAGGTTGAACAAGCGATCTTCCAACTAAAGGAAGGCAAAGCTCTGGGCCTAGACGGATTCACCACCAACTTCTTTCACTTCTTTTGGGAAAACATCAAAGAGGAGGTCTGGGGCATAGTCGAGGAATTTCACACCACCCACTAGATTGTTTTGGCTCTCAATGTCACCTTCCTCACCCTTTTCTCAAAATAAAACAACCTCACTTATCCAAGTAAGTATAGACCTATAACACTCTGCAATTTTATTTACAAAATAATTTCCAAGGTCATAGATAACAGACTGAAACAACTCCTTCCCATGATCATATCTTCACAGAAAATGAGGTATGTTGAGGGTAGGAAAATCCTTGATGGAATCATCCTAACCCATGAGGTCATCCACTCTCTAAAAATCTAAAAAAAAATCATGTATGCTCCTCAAAGTTGACCTCTCCAAGGCCTTTAACAAAATCAGTTGGAACTATATCAAGAAAGTCCTCCTTGCCTTTGTTTTCAGCCATACCTGGGTTTGATGGATAATGAGCCTGATATCATCCCACTTTTTATCCATCTTGGTCAATGGAATTTCTTTGGCAACCTTCAATCCCTCTAGAGGTCTAAGAAAAGCGGATCCTCTCTCACGCTTCCTATTTATTATTATGGATGAGGGCCTAATCCACCTGATAAAAAGCTCTATTCAATCATGTACTCTTCAGGTAATTCCTCTCCACAATCTACCTCCCATATATCATCAACAATTTTTGTATGATAATATGATAATGGGACACCCCTCGGTCAAGGAAGCTTGCTCCCTCAAAAATATGCTTGATTGTTTCTCTGAAGCCTCTGATCTAGAAGTTCACTCGAAATTGTGGATAATTTTAGGGGCGAATTTTAGCCCAATATATATACATATTATATTATTAATAAAATCGCCTTCCATTTTTCCTATGTATCATGGGGATTCGCCCATTTATTATATATATAAATTTAGGGGTTCTTAAAATTATCCACCTTTCTGAAAAATATCAAGTCTTCTTCTTCAACACACCCCTCATCACTCAACACAACATTCCTAGCATTCTAATCTTCACCATAGCCTCTCTTCCTTCCAAATACCTTAGATCCCCTCTCGAAGATTCAATTATCAATCACACCTCCTGGAAGGAGCTGGTGGATCGAATGGAAAATAAATAGTCTAATTAGACCCACCACTCCCTCAACATAGCTGGATGGATGGTTCTCATCAAAGTAGTCCTTCCTTATCTACAAATTTACCTCTTCTTCATTCTAGTGGCTCCAAAATGGGTCCTCAAAGCTATGCGCAAATTGCAAAGAACATTCGTTTGGGGGGGCAAATAAAGACAGGAAAAAATGGACTCTAGGAAATTGGAAAGAAGGATGTTCCCTGAAAGCATAGGGAGGTCTAGGTCTGAGGGATATTGAGCACAAAAACATCATCATGGGAGCTAGCATATGGTTTAAATGGGTATCCGATCCGCACACGCCTTGGGAAAATCTATGGGAGGTAAAATATGCAAGGAATTGGCCCAAGGAGGACCTAATAAAATTCAACATTGATCCAGGAGGATCCCAAATCTGGAAAGGCACCAAAAAATTTTGATCCAAACCCATAGCTTCTAGGGACTGTGTAGTGGCACTCAAGCCAGACTTTGGGAGGATTCTTGCCAACAATTGCCCAGTTTATCCTCAATATTTCCTAGACCCCTTTGGAGCACAGTCCTGCAGGCATGACATAAAAATTGCGTCTAAGACTTCTGGACCAACGAAATAACTCAAACATATAGAACCTGACTTTTCACAGATAGATGGCAAGCAGTCTGGAACAATGAGAATCACAAAGAGATTTGGGAGGAATTAACAATTAAACGAAGAATCCGAGCCTAGCAAGGACCCAACATTCAAAGATGGAGCCATACTCCAAGTGGCAATTACTACTCCACCAAGGATGTCTATAATCTCTTACAGCAGTCAAACCTTGGCCCCACAGTAGCAACCATTTTATGGATGCTCAGTAAATGACGAATCCTCACCTGGGAGAATATTATAAAATGAGGCTTTATGGGACCCTCAAGATGCCCTCTTTGCCAAAATGGCTATGAAATCATAGATCACTTTTTGGACCTCTACCCCATAACCAACACCATGTGGGAGAGGATTGAAATATTATACAGACGATCTAATCAAGAGAAGGGAAACATCATCAATACCATCAGAAAATGCCCAGATAAACCCTACTCCAGCAACCTCATGAATCGACTATGGTAGCTACTTCCCGACTTACTTCTCTGGAATGTTTGGAAAGAAAGAGACAATAGGATCTTTAAAGACAAAGCCTTTAATCGTGAGAAAATCCGGGCAAAGATACATAGTAACCTTTTGGAAACGCTTTCCATGACTTAGTGGGGTAAGGAAGACCTCCTGAAAACTACTCTTGAATTCCATATTTGGAACGAGTGGAAAATAAGCATCAACACCCCTCTCGACAACCTCCCCATGAATTTCAGAAGGACCAGTGCACCTGATTAATGGGATCCCCCTCCATCCGTATTCTTCAAATATAATTTTTATGGAGCCTCCAAAGGCAACCCAGGGAATGTTGGTTTTGGGGGCATCTTCAGAGAGTCCCAAGGTAAACCCCTTCTTTCCCTCTATGGAAACTTGGGGTGGGACAACAATAATCCTGCGGAGTTGGAGGGGCTCATCCAGGCCATTTCCAGATCCATTGAGTTTAACTTTTTTCCATTGGAAATGTAGCAATACTTGAAAATCATCACTCAGGCAGCCACCCGTATCCTACATGGCTCTCGTCCCCTCAAAGGTCTCCACAAGTTGGCGGCTCGCTATTTGGCTCAAGCTCCTAGAACAATTCCTACAGAATCACAAGGAAATCACATTTCATCATGTGCATAGAAAATCAAACACTATTGCGGACCTCCTAACCAATAAAGGCACAGAAAGGCATATAATGATGCACTACTCTAACTTCTCTCATATTGAGGATGATTCATTGCCCATGGAATGCCAAAATCTCATCCAAAAGGATCACCCTCCCCCGGATGTGGGTGATAGGATGCACACGTATGAAATAGTTTCTTCCCATGCACAAGTTGACGAAGACTTGCACCGCCAGATTTCACCTGTTGTGGAACCTCCCCTCTGTAATCATTTACATGTGTTCCATGATGCATTTGATCCATTTCCATACCCTGAATCACATGCCACACCATGAGTATTATCGCTGCCTACATTTGCGAGCGTGTCACAATAATGCACAACATCTACGCTTGTGCCACATGTCTTCAAAAGGCAAGGTTCCTCCTCACTGTGCTATCCTCAAGCTGCTCCGGTTGGTTTCTAGAGATCTCTATGTCCCCTTAGCGATTTTTCTGTTGTGTCATTCTCTTTGAGTTTTTCAATAAAGGTGCGCTATTTCCTCGACACGTCTCCATACCAACGCCAGGCTACCAGGAACCTGCCCTGCTATGCACACCCCAAGCTGCACACTCTTCCCTAATTTTACTTGCCTTCATAGATCCCTCTGGTTGTGTGCTTTCAATGGAAAACCCCCTAGTCCCCCCCCCATAACTGCGCACCCCCCTACTACACTATGCTCATTCACGCACATCCTTCTCCTACTCCTCTATTGCGCATTCCCTAAAGCGTAAGTTTCCATGCGTACACCAGCCCCCAACCATGGCTTCAATGCCAAAGGACCATCAGGGGATGCCAAATAGGCGCCTTCCTGAGATGTTATCAGCGAGGTCAAGGCAACCATTTAGAATCCTTTGAGGGCTCCTCTTCTAGTAGCCACAACGAGGAAACATCAAAAAACCCTACGTGCACCTAGGAGGAGGATTCCCCAGCTCAGGAGACTCACAGGGGAAAAAGGGGACCTAGGAAATCCACCTTAGCGCACCAGGAGCATTCCACTCCTTGCAAATATAGCCTCTTCTGATACAATAGCCCACGAAGGAAGACACCGATGTATGGATCATATACTCGAAGGGGGTTTGGACATGTGTACTGGATGTTGAGTACCTGGTTGCTCCCATTCTCTGTGCACCCACCTCAAAGACCCCACGCTTTCCAATTGTTGAGGAGGAATCCATAGTGCAGGCATACAGATGTCGTATCGATGAGGAGGACCCTATTATCGATGATGATTTTGGAACACCATGACTATGAGGTCACACGACTCTTTTCTGTTTTCTATTATTTCAGCGCATATTATAGAACTTTGGTTTTTTCATGTGTGAAGGCACACCTTGTAAATTTTTACTTTTTGAAGCTACTACAAAGCTGGTTTCCTCCAAGGAGGTAGCCCCATACCTGCGCTACTCTGAAAGCAATGAAGGTTGGAATTGGCTAAGTGCAGCTTACCAATTCAGCCTGTCGTCTATGTAATGTTTCTCTTTGAATTAATATAGATTAAACTAACTTACCAAAAATAAAATATGTATGTGATGTTTATAATAATAATCATTCATTATTATAAATCATTGGCATATGTATTTTTCTACTTCGTTGTACTATTTTTATTCTACTATACTCTAGTACTTTATTCTGTATTTCACATTTAATTTCTTAGTCAATAAAGAATGAATGACTAGATGTAACCCTATGGCTAATGAACAGTAGAGTGTTTAAATTTAAGTTGTACAATCATACTTACTATGAGATTGACAATTATCTCTTACTGTACATATATTTATGTTCAGTCATTTATTACACATTAGTTAAATACATTATTATTACCTCCTTTCCACATGTATTAATATAATTTATGTGCATAATAATTAGATGTTTACAACCTAACAACACATTTAAACCCTACTACTTGGGTTTAGTCATTCTGTGTGTTGGTTTTCTAATTTCAATTATCTATGTAACGCTACAAAGCTAACTATATCTAGTATAGTATGCTCTGTTAAAAACATCTGACTACACAATTTAAAATTTTACAGAAAATAATAATTTAGAACAGATAACTTCCACCTATTCCACCCAAATCATCATTTAATACATAAATATAATTTCTACAGATCTTGTTACCTGAAACATCATTATTCTAACTTCCATCATAACCAAAATTTCATAAGAAAGAATTAAATTACTTGTGCATACCAATTTTGGTAAGACTATTTGCCACCCAAACTTGAGCTTTCTCTCCACAACTCCCCCGAGCAGAGACCAATTTCTCCCAAGTATAGATGACCTATTTTCTACCGAATGATGGCTTATCTAAGCTTTCTTTCCTTTCAGCATGTTTCCATAACTGCGTCCAGTTAAATCAGGATGTTGTTTTCCTTTTTCCTAGGCTTTACTTTTGTTTTTTCCAAAAAAGTACTTTAAAACTAGATTTTTCCTCTTTGTAGTTTTATATCACCTCTTCTTACTAACTTTCCACTTCACTAAGGTATCTTTTAGATTTTTATCTCCAATTTGATATTTTTATTTTATTTTATTTTTTTCAAGTATTTTTGGATAATTTGGGTAATTTTTTGTATTTAATTCCATCCTCATGGACTTGAAATCCTGGTCTCCAATATACTCTAGTCTTTGCACAATAATTAAAATTTCACATTTATAAAATTTTAAAAATATAATATTTCCACAAATATTGTTTCCTTTAGGGGCACTTACCCTTTAGGATTTTCAACTGTCTAATAAAAGGAGTAAAAATAGGGATATTACATATTCCCCCTCTAAAACAAAACACCATCCTCGGTGTTGCAAAATATGAGTTCACTTTACAAACAATGATGGATATTTCTCTTTCAGTTCCTCTTCTCTCTCCCAAGTAGCTTCTTCAGGTGTATAGTGCCTCCACTGCACTTTCACCCTAGCTACCTTCCTATTCTAGAGCCTGATTTCTTCCCTTGACAGTATACGAAAGGGCTCTAGAAGAAATTCCCATTCTGTTTCCACCTGTATCAGATTCCAATCAATTACATGAGTAGGATAATGCATATACTTTTCAATAAGGAAACATGAAAAACATTGTGAACCTTAATGTGACTAGGTAGAGACAATTTATAAGCTATTGTCCCCACTCTTTCTAGCACTTCAAATGGTCCACAGTAGTGTGGTTCTAACTTAGCATAGCTACTTGTATATAAGGTACTCTTTTTAGGCTTAATCCTCAAGTAAACATGGTCTCCCACTTTTAATTTTGTATGAATTATCTTTATGCTTGCATAACTCTTTTTTCTGTCTTGAGCTGTTCTAATATTTTGCTGAATTTTCTTCACAGTTTTTTCCATCTCTTGTAATGCATCAGGTCGAAGAATTAACTTATCTTCTGGATGACTCCAACTAAGCGGAGTGTGGTACTTTCTACCATACAATGCTTTAAAAGGACTCATCTTTATTGAAGCCTGATACCTATTATTATATGAAAATTTTGCTAGATGAAAAAAATCTTCCTGTCTTGGAGGTATGTCCATAACATATATGCATAGCATGTCTTCTAAAATCTGGTTGGTCCTTTCCATTTTCCCATCTTTTTCAGGATGGTATGTTGTACTAAAGTTCAATTTTGTACTCATTCCTCCAAATAGAGTCTTCCAAAAGGCTGAAGTAAAATTTGCATCTCTCTCTGATATAATCATTTTAGAAATTCCATGTAGCTTCACTATTTCTTTCATGAATACGTTAGCTACTTGAGTTGTACCAAAAGTAGATTACAATGGTAAAAAGTGAGCAGCTTTAGTCAATGTGTCTACAACCACCATTATATATTCATGTTGATATTTAGTTCTAGGCAATCCAGTGATGAAATCTATGGAAACCACTTCCCATTTCCATTCTAGAATATGTAAAGGATTCAAAAATCCTGCTGCATGTTGGAATTCCACTTTTAACTGTTGACATTCTAGACATCTAGCTAGATAATCAACCACATATTGCTTCATACCTGGCCAAAACATGTTCTTTCTCAATGCTAAAATCTATTTTTGATAACCATTATGTATTGCATAAGGTATTTTATGATACTCATATAAAATTTCCTTTTTTAACAATGTCACATTTGGAATATACATTATTTTTTTATATTAAATAAACCCTTTCGGAATTTGAATATATCCCAATATTTCAGTTTTCTGCAACTTTTCTTGTAGTTTCTCATAATTTTGATCTTGCCTCACCACTTCTTGTATCAATTTTTCTATGTCAAATTTCACACTACTTCTAATATTATTCAAAATTTGATGAGAATTCCTACTCAAATCATCTGCAATCTTATTTTCTTTTCATTTAATATGCTTCATTTCCATATTAAACTCACTAATGAAATATAACCATCTAGCTTGTCTAGAATTTAAATCGGGTTGTGTGAAGAAGTATTTCAAACTTATATGATCTGTCATTAGTATGAACTTCTTTCCTAATGGATAATGTCCCCACATCTTCAATGCATGTATCACAACAACTAATTCTAAGTCATATAAAGTATAATTATGTTCATGTTTCTTCAATTTTCATGACTCATATGCTATGACTAAGTTTTCTTGTAGAAATACTCCTCCTAATCCTTCTACACATGTATCTGTACATACCACAAATTCTTTTTTTGGATCAACAGTCTTCAAAATAGGGGTAGTTGTTAGTTTAAGTTTTAAATGTTCAAAACTATGTTGACACTTTGCTATCCATTCAAAATTTACACCTCTAAAGAAGTAATAGGATAGGCTAAGGCTGAAAATCCTTCTACAAACCTTTGGTAGTATCCTACAATATCCATCAACAATCTTATGGCTAGGACATCAGTAGGTACAGGCCAATCCATAATGGCTTGTATTTTCTCTGGGTCTACTTCTAATCCATCGTTTGAAATCACATGAACCAAATACTGAGTTTTGTCCTTGTAAAATTCACACTTACTGAGTTTGGCATATAACTTGTTTTCTCTAAGTGTTTGTAGGACAATTATAAGATGTTTTTTGTGGTCTTATTTGTTTTTGGAATATACTAGAATGTCATCAATGAACACTAGAGAAAATTTTTCCAGATACTTGTCAAACACACTATTCATTAAACAAATGAATGTAGCAGGGGCATTATTCAATCCAAAAGGTATAACTACAAATTCAGAGTGTCCATATCTAGTCCTCAATGTTGTCTTATTGTTGTCCTCATCTTTGATTCTGAGTTGATGATATTTTGTTCTTATATCAATATTTTAGAAGATAGTGGCTCCTCTCACGTGGTCAAATAAGTCATGTTCTCTAGGCAGAGGATATCAGTTCTTTATGTTCAATTTATTCAGTTGTCTATAGTCTATGCACATCCTAAATGTGCCATATTTCTTTTTAACAAACAGTACTGGTGCTCGCCAAGGAGACACACTTGGTCTCATGCATCCTCTGTCTAATAACTCTTGCATTTTTAGTTTTAGCTCCAAAAATTCAAGAGTACTCATTTTGGATGGTTCTCTATAGACAGGTGTAGCTCCTGGTACCAATTCAATTGAGAAGTGAATTTTTCTCTTAGGGGGTAGATGAGGGATTTCCTCTAGAAATAAATCTTTGAACTCTATAATTAATCATGAATATTCTATAGCTTATTTTTCAGTTTGTTGTCCCAATTCCTCCAGTTGTACAACATATACTTGACAACCTTTTCTTGTTGTCCTCTTTAATTGTACTGCAAAAATCTACCTGATTGATATGGGTCTTTGTTTTCCTTTCACTATTACTGGTTTTCCCTCACCATCTATACAATGAACTATTTTATCTAAGAAATTAACTATTTCTTTCTACTTCTCTAACCAGTCCATTCCAACTAACACATCATATGAGCCTAGAGGAAAAATATTTAAATTCATTTCAGTTTCATACCCATTTAAATTTACAACATTTTTTGGAATTTTATGGGGAAGTTTTATTTTTTTTCCTATATCTAGCTAAACTAACTATGCTTGCTGAAATTTTTCTGATTTTAATTTACACTTTTCCACCATCTGAGGGCTTATATAGCTTAAATTTTCTCCGATATATATCAAAACAATAACAGGTTGTTCAGCAATCATACCTTCAATTTCTATCATGGTTGATTGGTGTTCAGCTTGGTGATCTTCAAGTGCGACACTGATCCTTGGAATGTTTCCAGCAATGTCATTTACAGTAGTCGCCTCTTGTAACACATTAATGTTTTGAATTGTTCTATGAGGATAGTCACATAAAAAGTGAGGTTCTCCACATCCCCAACACTTTAACCGTTCTTTTAATTTTAAAGCCTCTTATTTTTTGTTGTTTTCATCCATCTGCTTAGACCTGGTCTTCGATTGTGCTGGTTGATTTTCTCCAGTTTTTTTAAACTTCTTCCTATGATGGTTTTCCAAAAAAATTTCAAGTACGCTAGTTTTTCTCTTTTTACATTAGAGCCACCTTTCCCTTTTTCTTTGTTTTGCCAGTTTTTGGCTTATCGTTTCTTCCTTTGAACTAATAATAACACAATCTTTCTTTGCGAACAACTTCATCCATTGTCTTGGGATTGTCAAATTCTATTCTCTCCTTATAGATAGTAGATAGGAAGTTTAAAAATCGTTGCATTAGGGGAATTTTGAGGTCTAAAATGGGCCTCCTAAGAAAAATGTACAACCAAAATAAACTTTATAAGAACCAATAGGATTCAATATGATGATGCCAACCATGGGGGATGATTCACCATTTTTTAAGTAAAAGAGTAAAAACATTAAAAAATAATAAAATAATAAAACTACTTTTTCAACTTGTATTTTCAACTTATCTCCTAAATTTTCTACTCAAATTTCAAGTGGGAGTACTCATTAGATGCAAAATTTAATTCCTCATCCAAAGAGTACCCATGTTGCATACTTTCAATGGATCCTGCTACACGAAAAATGAGAAATACAAGAAAAAACGTGATTGCAATCATATTTTTCATGTATTTCTCATTTTTCGTGTAGCAAGGTCCATCAAAAGTGTGAAACATGGGTACTCCTTGGATGAATAATTTAATTTTTCATCCAACGAGTACTCCCGCTTGATATTTGAGTAAAAACTTTGGGAGATAAGTTGAAAATACAAGTTGAAAAAACAGTTTTTTTCTTTTTTCCCTCTAAAATTTGATGATGTCATCAAATCTTATTTTATTATTTCCACTATTATTTTATAATTTCCTTACGAGGCCCATTTTAGACCTCAAAATTCTCCTAATGTACTTTGGCATTTCCCTCTCTAATATAAGGCACATAGCGAAGCAAGTTACTGAATTTGGTAACAAAATCATCAATAGTGAGGTGTCCAAATATGAGCTCATGAAATTCTTTGGATTTGTCACCATAATATCTCTCATTCAGATATCTAGACTTGAATTTTTTTTAAAGTCTTCCCAAGTAACAGTTTTTCCATCCAACACATGTACCATTTTGGTTTCTTCCCACCACAGGGTAGCTTTACCTTGTAGTTGGTAAATGGTCAATTTGTCTTTTAGGTTACTTCCATATTCATAGACTTGAAGTATTTAACCATGTTTAGAAGATAAGCTTCTGCATCCTCCTCCTTTTCACCATCATAAATGAGAGGTTTAATTTTTCGGAATTCTCCTTGCAATTCCATTTTATTTCTGGACTGCTGTCAGGATGCTTCACTATCCTCAGATCCTTTTGAGTTGGTTTTAGATTCTTTCATCTTTTTTCTAGGGTCTTCACTTTCGTGACTAGACCTTGAGGTTAATTCCTTGATCAACCTCTCTTCCTCTTCCCTGGCTTGCAACAGTCGTTCATTGTTGGTTCTTAGCTGAATCAATTCTCATTACATATCCCTTACCATATCCAGCAACTGCGTATTTTGATCTGGTGGATTTCCCTCACCACGTAGATTTACGTAAAACCAACCTCCATCACTCATAATAACATTTTTACCTTTTTGCACTAAATCACTGTACAAAAAAATAAATTAGTGCAACAAATTTTTCAAAATTGTAATTAATTTACAACAACATAATTTCGGTTTTTATTTTTCTGTGTGAGGACACATAGGCCCAGTGTTTTCAACATGGGCTCTGATTCCATTTGTAACAACTCCACTTATCCAATTTTTTTTTCTATTTATACTTTTTATGCTACGTTGTCGTCATTTGAGTTTATTACCTTTCATTACATTGCGATGTTTCCACCTATGTATACTTTATATCGTTAGACTTTCGCTAATGACCTAATTAATTGTGAGAAGAATTAACCTCTATTATTAATGAACCTTAACCCAACCTTCAATGATCCCACTATTTCTATTTCAGCCTTGACTACCATTGAGACATTTATGTATTGTTCCCACTTTTAATTTACTAGTAAATTATTTTACTAATTATTCATATCTTCATAATACTATGCATTTTTTAGCATTATTATTTCCATAATCATATAATGTTTTATATTAGAATATTTATTTATATTCTAACATTTAGCTATTCTCCAAGGGTTCCCTCTGCTTATTTTTCCTCATTTCTCTCATACCTTTTTAATCTCATTTTGAAGACTAATGTCAAGGCTATTTATCCAATATGGACTTCATTGTTAACCCAATTATCAACTTAGGTACCCTAATTATTAAAAAGCTATATGGATAGCATTGATACCATACAATATTCAACTATGATACCCTTACTCTATCCTAGAGCATTATTCGAATTATGTTTTAGTTCTGACACTTATCCTTAATTTGAGCTTATAACTTAACGTTACATATGTACATGTAATATTTATGAGGTTTTAATACTATGTATTTAACATAGTTCTATCCTCATATTAATATTGCATCAAGGGTTTAATTTAAAGCTTCCTATGTATCATTTTATTTTCCACAATATATTATCCTAAGGTTTAAATGTTTGGATAAGGAAATATGTGTGGGGATTCCATCATATCCCTCCATAAATGTTGACGACTCTTCGAATTAATTTCTCTGTTCGAGGCTTATCAAGTTTTTAATACAATGTACATCATGAATTAATTCATCACATGGCTTATGTTTTTTTTTTTATTTCATTTCACTGTGGATGAAAGCCACGTTTACGGTGAGGATGATATTGTATCATCTCCCTTTGTATTTTGCATTTCTCTTTTCGATGACTTACCCTTTTCCATATTTTCATTTGCATTTTTTCGTTCTGGAAAAGCCTTGGCTCTGGTTCTCGACCCATGTCTGTCAGATTTTTTGTAGTCTATGCGTTGACATCACTATTATACCTCTCTCATCAGGTAATGCTTCATCGTTTTAGTTATTTTTGCCTCCGGATACTTTTTGTATTTGTTTTGAAATTTTTCTGCTCTACAACTAAGTTCGTCTTGCTTTAGAGATTGTAGGGTTTTCATTTTACTTGGGGTTTTATCTTCTGATAAGTCTCGGCTTGATGACGGTTTGAGGTAACCTCATTTTGGCAGAGTTTAGGTAAGGATTCCATGGAACCTCGATTCATTTTAATAAATTTTCTCTCGTTTTGATATGATGTCATCGATGGATTTACAATACAGCCTAACCATGCTTTTCTTTCTTCACTTTTCATGTTGTATTTACCTGAAGAAATTCTATAAACTACGTTTTCAATTCTACGAGAGATAGTCACTCGTACCTTGACTTCGTTTTTGTGAATTAAATATCTATTCAGATATATGGTTTATCCCTATAAAATCGTTTATGGTATTGTGTACTGGTTTACCCCAATTTATTTAATGTATACACAGAGATGATATTTTGGCTCTACCATTACTTTCTTTGTATTTCGATACAATTCCTCAATTAAATGATTTTGTTTTTTTTCAACTTACTATTGTGTATCGTCGTTATAAAGTGATCTGATTTTTGTTATGAATCGATGGGTTATGTATTCGATTTGACCCAATCACTTGGGTTATTACAGAGATTGATTTTTGTTTATTTCATATGAAAGAAATCGATTTGCTTTACCCTGTATTTGGCTTAATTCCATTACGAATTCTTCTACAATCGAATTTGTATTTATATCTGAAACTTTTGGAAGGGTTTGATTTATCTGAATTTAAATGTGGTTTCGGAATGGAATTTTATCCTTTATATGTGTCATTCGGATTTGTTTTTCCTCCACTATGAATACTTTATATTGATTGACTTCCTTCGTTGGGGATCAGAACGAATACAGTCGTTTTCCGTTACGAGTTATTACATCATTTTTCATTTATGAAATTCAAATTTTGATTTGACACAGTAACCATAATTCAAGGGGATGAAATTCGATTTCTTATATAATTAAATTTTCTCCTTTAATATTGTTTTGTATTCTTCCCAGTTTGAATGAAATGGAAATTCCTATATTTGGAATTTCTTCGTCATACTTCAGATTCATTATATTATTTTTATATATTGTATTATCCATCATATACAGGAGAATAATTACCGTATGTTATGTAAGAGGGTATTCAATTTCATTTCACTTTGAATCCCTTTATTTTTTCTCATTTTATAAATATACAACCATATAGTTGTAATGATTTTGTTCTTGATTCATAATCCCTTTTTCTTTTAAATTTATCATACTTTTGTCACTTATTCATAAATTTATTGCTAAGAGAATTTGAAATTTTTATCTTAATTATAAATTCTTATTTTATTAATTTCCTCAAATTAATAAAATAATTGTTTGTACAAGAAATATTGTTCTTTTGCATGATAACTCCAGCCTTCTCGCACATACCCTATCTACTCTAATACAGGTAATTTCCTTTTTACCTTTTCATGTTGTTTCTAGCTTAGTTTCTTGTGCCATTTCATGCATGAATTTATTCATTTCTTTTCTTTTTCTCTGTATACATACAGGGATGGTTACACATCTTATAATTGACAAATAAGGTAATCCTCCAATTTCAATTACCCTCGTCAATTATTTATATTTTATTACATTATTTCACGTAGTATATACATACACTAATCCTTGTATATTTTATTTTGTGCAGGTATTTCACTACTCTCATTTTACCATTCCTCATTTTTAAATAATCATTCTTTCAGTCTTTGATAGTGTATTTTTCTTCTAATTACAGGTTGGTTCACATCATCTACAAAATGCACTCCTCTGAATTCAGGGTTGATTCCTTATTTACAATTCATGTAATTAATTATACAGTACAATGGACTTTGTTAAGGATTTTATGACGGTTTGAAATGATAATTTATATTATTGATGATACAATCTGTATGTGATATTTATAATAATAACCATTCATTGTTATAAACCATTGGCATATGTATTTGTCTACTTCGTTGTACTATTTTTCTTATACTATACTCTAGTACTTTATTATGTATTTCACATTTAATCTCTTAGTCAATAAAGAATGAATGACTAGATGTAACTCTCTGGTTAATATATAGTAGAGTGTTTAAATTTAAGTTGTACAATCATACTTACTATGATATTGAGAATTATCTCTTACTGTACATATATTTATGTTCAGTAATTTATTACACGTTAGTTAAATAAATTATTATTACCTCCTTTCCACATGTATTAATCTAATTTATGTGCATAATAATTAGATCTTTACAACCTAACAACATATTTAAACCCTAATACTTGGGTTTAGACATTCTGTGTGTTGGTTTTGTAATTTCAATTGTCTATGTAACACTACAAATCTAACTATATCTAGTATATTATGCTCTGTTAAATACATCAGACTATGTACAATTTAAAATTTTACAGAAAATAATAATTCAGAACAGATAACTTCCACCTATTCCACCTGAATCATAATTTAATATAGAAATATAATTTCTACAGATCTTGCTACCTAAAAAATCATTATTCCAACTTCCATCATAACCAAAATTTCATAAAACAAAATTAAATTACTTGTGCATACCAATTTTGATAAGACTATTTGCCAACCAAATTTGAGCTTTCTCTCCACAACTCCCCCCGAGAAGAGGCCAATTCATTCCAAGTATAGAAAAATTCTTTTCTACCTACGAATGGCTTATTTAAGCTTGATTTCCCTTCAGCATGTTTCCAAAAATGTGTCCCGTTAAATCAGGATGTTTTTTTCCTTTTGCCTAGGCTTTACTTTTTTTTTCCAGAAAAGTACTTTAAAAATAGATTCTTCCTCTTTCTAGTTTTATTTCATCTCTTCTCAATAACTTTCCAATTTACCAAGATATCTTTTAGATTTTTATCTCCACTCTAATATTTTTATTTTATTTTATTTTTTCCAAGTACTTTTGAAAAATTTGGGAAAGTCTTTGTATTTAATTCCATTCTCATGGACTTGAAATCCTGGTCTCCAATATACTCTAGTCTTTGCACAATAATTAAAATTTCAAATTTATAAAATTTAAAAAATATAATATGTCCACAAATATTGTTTCCTTTAGGTCCACTTAACCTTTACGATTTTCAACTATCTAATAAAAGCAGTAACAATAGGGATAATATAGTATACATGTTATATGATGTATAATACATATATAAAAAAGGGAAAGTAATGGGTGGAACTGAGTAGTTGCAAATCGAAAGTTGACATATTGTACAGAGAAGAAGGAAAGATCCATCACCTCATCGAAGTAAAATTACATATATAAAAGCAGTACCTTGGAAGAAAAATACTCATAAAAAACTATAAATTCTATGTGCATATTCACATTTAACGTAATGAAAAGAAGTAGAGGGGAAGAGAACTAGATAACACTGCATAATCGAGATCACTAAGTAATTAATAAACCCTTGCTATACTAATATAAAAATTATTGCATAAAAGTACTTTTAATAGAGGTAAAAGTCTTTAGGAATACATGTAAATAAGTAATACAGTACAATGCATGTTGCATACAAGTCTTCTTTAAAATAAAATAAATATTAAATCTCTTACATAAGCCTTTAATATTTTGATCGAAAGAAAATAGTACAAATTAATATATAAAGATCTCAAACTGGGTCTTGATAGTGTTCTTAGAATACATAAAATATGGGAGCATAGGCCTCCGACCATTTAGTTTAGAGCATAATACATTTTAATTTTAAACATGCAAAAAAAAAAATGGAAGTTATCGAGAAAGGACCCAACCCTAACAGGGTTAAGGTTTCACGATTATTTTCTTTGGTCGAAAGTACAAATCCTACAGGTTGCAGAAGCCTTAATCTGTTTAACAATAAAAGGAATAAGATGTATAAGAACTTACTGATCTCGGTTGAAACTCTATTTGTAGCAAGAACACCATCATCATGTCAAGAATTGTTCTCTTTGATACCAACTACATATTTTTTCTTTTATACTTGTATCATGACAAAAAAGGGTATTAGAAAATAATTGGATTAAAGGTTACCACCTTATAAATGTTTATATAAATCACAGTGACTGTATCAAATGGGGCCATCTTATTACTTATGTTAGGGGGGCTAGGTGCGATCGTCTTCTTATCTACAGTTACCAACATACTATTGAAAATGAGAAATTTTTTCAACTACAACCCTAAGGTAAATTGGTTATAAAATCATATTTCTCTTTCAAAAATAATTACAAACAAGGAATTGAATCACCTCACAAAAATGCTAATAAATCCTGGAAATACCGAGGAAAATTTATGAGGACCTGACCTTGTTTCATAATTAAACCTGATAACCCCCAAAGGAGAGGAGAACCACTAAATTATCTGGTGCAATAAGAAGCACCAAAAAGTTACACATCACAATAGAATAGAAAGGATTCGAGGGTAAAACCTATTACATAAACTAGAAAAGAAATGGAAGAATTAAATGAGTCACAATGAGAATTAGTAGAGGAATCAACACTGAACAACCTTAGTAAACCATGGAATTTTGTCGAAGTGCTCAAGTCATCCCGTGAAGGGAGTAAGGGACTATCATCCATTCTTTTCTCAAAAGTAAAAATCATATAGTGTTGCACTCAAACCAAACCCTTGCAGAGAAAATTCCGTCGAGAAGCTTCGGTTAGAATGAGTGTCAACAATGAGATAGGGGTCAGTTTTTTACTCTAACCACCTCCCACTTCATTCCCACCATCCATATGTATGATTGAAGCTCAAACATTAAACATATCAGCTCACCCAAAATTCCATGGAGTAACAACTAGGCTCCACTTAGCATATTGCACATGTAATTAAATTCAAAGAAAAGAAGTTGGAGAGAAGAAGTAAAGTCCAAATGTTGCAAAACAAACATAACCACATACATATAATTTGAAAACATAAATGTATATTGAATGGAAAGAATACATTACAAAATCCTAATTCAGTTAGGCTCAAACCTAAGGGAAACAATATATTAATATATGTTTGGTATGTATTTTAATGATGATGAGAGTTGCAAGGCCTTGCACAATAATAAACTCAAACAATGTCAACAATAATATATTATTTGGGTCTAAAATTTGATTCCACGGGTCACGATAAACCATACCTATTTAGGTATAAAAAGATAAATGGTTCATTAATGTAATAGGTTCCAATATGCCTTTCAAAACTATGTTCAGTCATAGCAATTAAGAATTAAATAAAAAAATGCATGCTACATTAAAAAAAATACAAGCGAGTTCATTAGTTTAAAAAAAAGGGTATTGAATAGAAAAACTATTATGTATTAGATGAACATGTGTGTGGTGACATAAATAAATAAATAAAGTGTATTAGTTATATAACTTACACGGGTAGTTTATTTCTTAAAAAGGAGAGGTGTTACATTCAACCATTATGCTTGACAATGGTCAACTATGATCAACCATGTGGAATCAATGCCAACCATCATTAACCATGATCATCCATATTCAACCATCATCAAAAATTCCCAACCATGGTCATAATGGTCAATGTCTCTATGGTCAACCATGGTCAAACATGGTTGAAAATGATCAACCATGGTTAATGTCTCAATTTCCAACCATGGTTACCCATCACCAACCAGGATCAACAGTGGTCAACCTTGGTTACACCCATGATCAACAATAGTCATCTAGTGTCAACCATGATCAGCCATGTTAGCAATGGTCAACCATGGTTGAATTGTTTCAACCATGATCAACTATGATCAAGGTATTTCTAATTGAATTTTCTCAACCATGATCAACTATGGTCAATCGTAATATACCATGGTGGAATATGGTCAGCCATGATTAATCAATGTCAACCAATTTCAACCATGTTCAACCATAATTAACCATGGTCAAACACTATAAACCATGGTAATAATGATCAATCAATGTCTCCATGGTCAGTTGCAATTAACTATGGTAAACCATGGTCAACTATGGTTGTATTATGGTCAGGCATGGTCAATGTCTTTATGGTCAACCATGATCAACTATGGTCAACCATGATTGATTATGATCAACCATGATCATCCATGGTTGGATATCATCAATCATGATCAACCATGGTCATCTTTGGTCAGCCATAGTCAACCCAGAATATTCCATGCTCTATTGACTCCTAATGACCAACAATGGTCAACCATCTTTAGCCATGGTCAACCCTGTCAACCATCTCAAGAATTAGTCTAACCATTTTTATAAAATTAGCATTAATGTTAATATAATGCTGACTATATTCAACCACATCAACCTTGATCAATGTCATCAACCCTCGTCAGCCATAGTCAATGAATCCACCCCACACACTTTGGTTAATACTAGTAAAACCCCATTTACTAATGTGGTTGAATACATCAATCGACGGAATTTTCCATTTTTATACACTAATTGGTATATGAAGATAACATCAATAAACATATATCAACCACATTAATAAATGAGGTTGTACTAATCATTTATTAATTTCATAAATTAAAATATCTAAACAAATAATTCAATTGGGAAAATTACATTATTTTACATTTCAAGTGTATATTAGTTTCATACAAGACTCTATAATTTTATGTTGGCATAAATATTTCACTAAAATAATTTCATTGATTCCAAGTTTTTAACTGTAAAAACAATTAAACATAAAATCTAGAAATATTAGATGGTATAGTAGAATATGGTTTAATCAAATTTTGAAATAGAAATACAATGATGCATGAGAAAAACAATGATGCATGAGTAATGAAAACATAATTGAATTTTTGTTATTGTTATTAACCAAAATTATTTAGAAATTTATACAAAAATTATTTGACTAGAATTATTTCATTGTTTCATTGATTCCCAAGTTAAATCAACCTTAAAAACAATTAAACATAAAATCTAGAAATATTAGATGGTGTAGTAGAATGTTAACTCAAATTATAATTTTTTTAATCAAAGTTGAAATAGAAAAACAATGATGCACGAGTAATGAAAACATAATTGCATTTTTGTTATTGTTATTAACCAAATTTAAAGGTTATATATATTCATAATTATAATATTAATAAAATGTGAAGAACATATTTTAAAAGTAAATTAAAACTATGGGTTAAAAGAACTTAAAAATAATTACATAAAAAATTATTATAGTTTTCTCTTTTATTTATTACGCTGTAAAGCGTCCTTATATGAGAACAACTTCCCTGGTGTTACTCTGGCAATGCGATGACCGTGCGATCTTTGTGTTAGACGATTAAATTATTTCTGGTCGTTGGTTTTCCTGAAACACCATTCTGCATACACCTGTCTCACACCGAAATAACAGAAATGCGATTCTCATTCTTTTGTTTCTTGGTTTCACATGAAAACTGAAAAACAGGTTCCCCGTCGAGGGTGATGTTAGTTATGGATCAAACTGAATGTCTGTTTGAGTGAAAATGGCTATATTCTGCTTCATCACATTCCGTATTCTCGAATTCATCCGCAGATCAGAGGCTGTCGTGTTTCAGTAATTACTTGGCTCACTCCATCACAGGGATACCAGCAAACAATGACGCCATAATCTCAGTTGTAACCCTCGGCCGCAACATTGTGTACGCTGACACAGAGAAAGGAAATATACAAATTATGAATACTGAAAATTATGGCATGGTTCAAGTGAAAACTGTCCGTTGTGAAAATGCATCAGTAAAGTCGTTTGTGGTAGCAAGAAAAAAGGTGTACAGTCTTTCGTGGTAGCAAGAAACAAAGTGTGCAATGCCCACAAGGATGAGAAGATTCGAGTATGGCATCATCCGAGAAGCCTTCTCTTGTCTCTGAAACTATCGACCATAACTCCAACCATGAGTGACCATCTCAAGAATCTTTTCACATTAGGTGGTTTTATTGAAAGACGACGTCACAAAAGCCCATGCTTTAAGCATTTTGATGCAATATCTTGCTTGGCCATAGGGCTGAATGATGAATTTCTGTATTCAGGTTTGTGGGACAAGACCGCAAAGGTTTTAAGATTAAGGATGGATGTTGTTGCATCCCCCGTCAATGCTATAGCGCTCATATGAATCTGTCTTATTCAGTGGGATGTCAACATCTAATATCAACTCCTCGATTTCAGAAGAGAAATCTCAGGAAATTATATCTTGTGGTTGAAATTTTTGTTTCAACGTTTATGTGCGTTTGTTTTAATTGCTTCACTGTCTACACCATGTTTTTAATTTATATATACATGTGATTTTTTATCAGGGATATATACATATGGAATTAAATCAAAATCAGGTAATTTCGCTATACATAATAAATATACAAGCTAGTGGCACATATACAGGCTATCCTTATGGTTAAATTTTTTTTTCTTTCTTCATGTCTGTGTCCATAGATGCTTGAATTTGTTACAATTAATTATTGGCACCTATATTAATTGATTCGTTGGTTACATTAATAGTTCTATTTAATATTTAATAATTATGTGTATGTTGAAGCAAAAAAAAACTTAAACGATCTTTAAAGATAAGGAATTAAATTTGTATATCTGCAATATCGCGTACTCCAATGTGTTGAGTTCTTGAATTGTCAGTGTTTTTCTATCCTGGAGAACCATACAAGTAACGATTTTATCAATGGTGGTTACAGACTTATTATCTAGCCGAATAGAGAGATTAAATGAACGATTCACTAAAAAAAAATTAGTGATTCAACAATGAAATCAAGATTTGTTTAGAATGGTCACTATACACGCAACATATATATATATGGCTATAAGATTCATTCTGGATTTATTTTTTCTATACATCCATTTTAGATTGATTTATTTTACACGTCAATAAGCGATTTAGAATAATTTGTTTTTTTCTAAGTCATCCAACCCAGCACATAGTGGTCGCTTTCCGAAAATAGATAATGCACTATTAAAGAGAGGAAACATCGTTTCTTAGTAGATGTCATTAGGTTTTATTGGTGGAATTTGGATTTCTTTTTTACTTCATATCAATTTTTTTTGTTTTGGATTTGTAAGGCTTCTTTTCAAATTTTGTGTTATTTTTTACTGAACCCACATCCAAGATTATTTAGCTTAGCTTGCCTTCGCTTAAATGAACATTTGAGGTTTTTTTGGGTGGAATTTTGCAATGTTGGCATTGTTTTGCCCGAGATCAGTTATAGAAATATTGCCCACTTACGAGCAGTTAAGAACTGTGATTCTTGCAAATGTGATTGAAAAAAAAATCGTCGATCTTGATCAGGTCGAAGTCAGGGGTATCGAGCTCGAGACCTGACAGAAGTTGATGGAGAGGCTTCTCAAAATTGGAGACGAAGATAATGAGCACTTTCTTCACAATCTTTGAAAGAGGATCTGCTTTCTTCACAAGCTTCGAAAGAGGATCGACAGGTTTGATCAGAAGCTTATTATGTTATTTTTTACTAAATCCAGATGTGGGATTTAGCTTTTTCCTCTATATTATTCTTCCCTCTGTTACTGCTTTACAGCGTTTCCTTTGCAACATATGGTGCAATTGCTAGTATATATATATATATATATATATATATATATATATATATATATATATATATATATATATATATATATATATGAATGTCAAATTGTCAATCAAATATTTTTTATCGATTAACCAGCATACCAATCTTAATTTGTGTTCTTCTTTCACAAAAACATCCAAGTTATAATGGGTCTATTTAAAAGATACAAATATAGTAAATCAAGATAAGAATGAATGGCTTAACTTGAGAAGAAAATTTATACTTCTTAATACTTTTGAAGGGACCATATTATTTAAAATTAACCAATAGAAAGTTAATAATATTAAAGTACAAAATGTATTTTTCTCCTTTATTTAAATTTTTCCTTCGTAGTTCGTATGGGTTAAGCACTTGTTTATCTCATGCCAAAATATAATTTAGTATATTACTAAATACCTGGCATTCACTCACTGATATATCATTTATGGAATAAATATTTATTTATTTAATAACACAAAATAATGATTTGACCTTACCGAACATCTACATTTCCTAATTTTTACTCTTAAATGTCGTCTTAAGCTCCTCATATCTTTTACATGTGTGGACATGTGTTTATTATGTTAGTGATTCATTAATTGTTTTAATTTCTTTCAATCCATCTTTATTTTTCTACAATTATATTTGAATGTGAATTTTTACATTCCTTCGTTTCTTTATCGTTGTTACCATGGTACTTGGGTTTTAATTCAATTTTGGAGGAACTCATGAACAAGACGTTATGGGTAAAATTGTCGGGCCTCCCGCTAGAGTTTTGGATGCTCAAAGCCTTAAGGGTCATCGGGAACTCTATAGGAAACACGAAATTCATCGATCCCGCTATTTTGGGGGCTAGCAACAAGCGTATTGCTTGGATATTTGTAGAAGTTTTCTTTTCTAGTGGGCTGCCTGCTGAGGTCGATCTAGTATGGGGTCGCAGGAGGCACAGACAAAGGGTTGACTACTGGGGAGTCCCTTTCCACTACATGATCTGCCATCGCACTGGAAATTAAGGAACTGTGGTCCCATGAGGTTTTAGGACAGGCGCAGGGATGATATGGGCACCATGGTGGAGGGCCAATATGCTCGCTCAAATGCGAGGGTGGATGCTACCCCGATAGGTATTTATCCTATTTTAAACTCTGATGAAGGTTTTATTGAATCTGTTAGGGTTTCTATGCCACTTAACAATATTATTACGCCTTCTATTGATCCCAATTTGTCTATGCCTTTCAATGAATCCCTGATTACAATGCTTCTACTACCCCTGTAGACTCTGGATCACCGTCTTTGAATTATGTGTCTCTGGATATATAGGCCCTGCCTAACAACCTGCTGGATAATTTGGCTTATGTCTCTATCTCCCCAGTTGACCGACCTCCTTCCATCTCCCATGAGGCCCCTATTTACACCTCCCCATCCATGCCTCCCCTTTAGTGGGCTTCACCCCCACCTTCTCCTACCTCTCCGCTAGTAAATTAAAATGCCGACACTGGGGACTTGCCCAAAAATACTGTTGGTAGTGATTTTGATGCCTTATTCGGCAATCCAAATCTTGACTTGGCCGCCTTCACAGTATTCGATAAAATACCCCCTAACTCTAATGCTGAGACTGTCAATTCACCAGCATTAGGCAGCAATATTACTGTGAGGAAAAAGTCTACCTCCGGGTCCAGACACTTTAGGGGTAGGATGAAGACCAAATCCCTTTTTCGGGATGAACTCCTCAACCTCACGGAAGTTCCTGTATCCTCATCTGATGAATTCAGGGCGCTTAGAGCATATGGCCCTTCTAGGGGTTCTAAATGACTTACATCATATCCATAAACCTCAGGGGTATGGGCGAATCCTCTAAACTTCTGCACCTAAGAGAATTGTTGAGGGAGGCAAAGCCGGGGATTGTTTTACTTCAGGAGAATTTATGTAATAAGTATAAGGCCATCAAGTCTGCTTTATCTATTTGTCATGGATGGAATTCTATGGGAGTACATGCTGCGGGACATGCTGGGGGCCTTTTGGCTTTTTGGGACCCCAATTATGCAAATTTCCAGGCATACCATTTTTTTGGGGGCATTCTTTTGTCTAGGAAATTAAGAGGAGTGCAAGGGATCATCAACATCATTAATTTGTATGATCCCTGTCATAATCGGGCCACCTTCTGGGATAAACTTAACAGTTCCAACATTCTTTCACTCGAAAATCTCATGGTATTGGGAAACTTTAATGCCACTTTGATGTCGGATGAATATTGGGGAGAAAAATCCCAGAAGGACCCTTTGGCTGGTCACATTGGGTCAATTATGGAAAAAGCGCACCTTTGGGACGTCTGACCCTCTCCCATTGCTCCAACTTGGACCAACCGTCGGGTGGATGATGAGTTCATTGCTAAATGTCTGGACCGAGCTGTGGTGGGTGAATCCCTATTCTCGGTCTTGGGACACATTACATCTGGTGTGCTAATTTCGGATATGTCTGATCATATGCCCATATATCTGACATGGAGGACGGCATAGAAAAGCCATGCGATTCCTTTCAATTTTAACCACGTATGGTTACTAGACCCGGAATATGATCAGCTCGTTCATGAAAACTAGGCTCACAATCCATATTTGTTGGACCCCGGTCGTTGGGTCTGTTTTCACAGCAAATTACAAAGGATAAAGAGATTGACTAAAGAATGGGAAATCAAGAAGAAGAAGGGCCTTCATTTAGAATTGAATAGTATTAATACATGACTGTCGGATCTTCATGTTTCTTTTGTCTCTAAGGTCCCCGATAGGGAGACATACAGGCTTATGGAGTGGTTACAGAACAGGAAGACTGAGATTCTGAAGATTGAGGAATTATCCGGGAAATTAAAAAGCAGAATTAACTGGCTCTGGGAGGGGGACTTGAATACAAAGTTTTTTCATAAGAGTGCAAATGATAGGAGGAACAGAAACACAATCTGGAAAATCTTAAGGGCGGATGGGAGTTTGGCTTCCACTTCAGAGGAGATTATGGAGGAGGCATATTGTCACTTCTCGAATTTTTATAAAGCTGACATGGGGATCAACCATGACTGTAAAAATTGGGTCCTGCAATATATTCCAGAAAGTTTTGATGATGAGGCAATTAGGGTTATTAACGATGTGGTTACAAAATATGAAGTGATTAAAACATTGAAATCATTTGCACATGATAAGTGCCCGGGGCCGGATGGGTGGTCGGCAGAATTTTACAGTCATTTCTTTGATATTATGGGGGATGAAATCACTTCTATTGTGGAACAGGGCAGAGTTTTGGGGCATGTCCCATATAATATGAATTCCACCTTTCTGGCTCTTATACCAAAAATCTTTGATCCTAAATTTTTCTCAGATTATAGGCATATTTCCCTATGTAATCTGATATATAAAATATATTCGAAGATTATTGCCAACAGGATTAAAGTATACCTATCAAAGACCATTGCTAAGGAACAATATGGATTTTTAAAAGACCGCTCTATCCGCGATGCTATTGCCATCGCACAAGAATTTTTACACTCTATGCATAAGGGGAGGAAGGATGGCCTCATTATGAAAATTAACCTCCTCAAGGAATATGAAAGAGCTGATTGGTCATATATTCAACTGCTCCTGCTGAAGGTTGGTGTTCCTATTTGGGTCATTAGATGGATTATGGGTTGTATTACATTGGTCAGATATGTTTTTATCATCAATGGGAAGCCTACATCTTTCTTTGGAGCCGAATGAGGGTTACGACAAGGATGTGCTTTATTCCCTCTCATATTTATCCTTCTCATGAATGGTTTTAGCTATCTCATGCATATGGCATTGCGTGCTGGATACAATGTTGGTTTCTCTTTTTCCAATTCTGTAAGTATCTCACACTCTCTGTTTGTAGACGACATGCTTATTTTCAGGAGAATTATTAGAAATCATTGCTTTTACATCCACTATCTGCTCATCTAATTTTCTATTGCTACTGTTTGTGTATCAACAAGGAAAAATCATTTATTATATATGGTGTTGGGGACAGTGATGAGATTACCTTTATAGCTAGTTTTCTGGGGGTACAGAGAAGGTTGGTAGCTGATGGGTTTCTTTACCTTGGGTATAGAATCAAACCCTCTGGCTATAGAAATAAAGAATGGATTTGGTTGGTTGAGAAATTCAAACATAAAATATCAAAATGGACTCATAAGTGGTTATCTCTGGGAGGACGATTTATCATGGTTTAGGCAGTGCTAACCCAAATCATTGTTTGTTGGGGTCATCTTTTCTTCATCCCAAAAGGAATTGTCTCTCAAATTAATGCTATCATAGCTCAATTTCTATGGGGGGGGTCTAAAGAGTTAAATAAGTATCACCTTTTTCGGTTGGAGATCCTATTTTTTCTGAAGAATATGGGTGGTTGGGGAATTCTTAATACTCAGGCTTTCAACTCGGCATTGTTGGTTAAATCACTATGGAGGGCTATCTATAATAGGGGTATATAGGCGGACATCATCTCTTGCAAGTATTTGCCTCATGATCCTTTGCGTTTTATATACAACCATCAATTTATTTTTCCTCGGTGCAGATCGGCTATTTGGAACAGTTTCAAAAAGGTCTTTAATATTCTGGCAGGGGGACTAGCCTGGTGTTTTGGTAATGGACAAATGATTCTACTGAGCGATGATGAAATATGTGGTATGGCTACCATTCTGAATATAAGCAACAGGTTGTTACACACTTTTAATCTTAAAGGTATTTTATATCTTTCATAGGTATTTGCATGATGGGAGTTCAGTGCGCCTGTTATTAAATCGGCCGACCAATTGGGACTTTCTAGAAGGGATGCTGAGGAATGGACTAAATACAAGGCATGCTTCCAAGGGGCCGGTTTCTCCCTATGCAATGGGGGGGACAAACTGGTCTGGGCTGGGAAAATGAAGGATGGTGCTCTAATGTTTAAACAAATTTACTCCAATATAAACCTATTTGAGGTTATAGAACACACCTGTCATGGTTTCAAAAAATTATGGCACAAGAAACTACCAACCAAAATACTCATCTTTGGGTGGCTGGTGTGGAGGGAGAAGATTCTGACTTGGGATGGTCTCATGCATAGGGGCTTTCAAGGGCCGGGAAGATGTGTTTTCTGTCATAATGCTGAAGAAACTATTAATCACTTATTCTTTTCTTGCTCCAATATTGTTCATATTTGGTCTCTGTTCAGCAAATCTCTCCTCAGTTCTACTTAGACACCGACTAATTTCATGGATGATGCACATCGCTAGGATTTGGTTGTGGGGCAATATCAATCTCTACCTTTCATTTTTATCTGGTAAATATGGCGTTGTAGGAATCGACACATCAAGTTTGATGATACTCCGATCAGCATGCCTCATATCTTCAATGTTATTATGTTTTGGATTCGGGACAGGGAGCCCAATATGCATATTATCCATGATGAATCTAGAAGGATCCGTCCACACCCTATATCCTTACCGACTATCTTCTTCTATGGTGCTTTTCAAGATGGGATTATGGGATGTGGGGCTTGGATAAATATTTCGGAATCGGAGTGGATCCATGTCTGCTGGAATGGTGGAAGGGGCACAAACAACTTGGCGGAGTTAATGGCCCTGTGGTGCAGTTTACTGGCTACTTGCAATCTGAGTCTTCGACAAGTTTCAATCTATGGGGATTCCAAGATTATTATTGACTCTATTCTTGGGCTCTCTCCTCAGTTCACTATCACATCTCATGGATGGTTTAAAAGGACAAAATATTTGTGGGAGAAATTAGAGTTTCCTCCACTGCACCATATATATAGGGAGAACAATACCAGGTCAGACTGTTTATCAAAAAAGGGGTTGGGTATGGGCTATGGTATATTGCAGGTATCTCAATTTATTGACAACAACATTGTCTGCACAAGTGATATCCCCATTCCATGACATGGGTTTATATGGAGGCTGGTTGTATCATCGAGTTGGGTCATCTTTCTTTGGAGTTTTCTTTCACAGATGCAATTTTCCTTTTTGGTTACTGCAAACGACATCAAGAGATCTTGTTTTAAATTTCAAGCGAGCTTGCGTGACTTTTTTTCTATCCATCTAGCGAGAGAACCTCTCTCCTTCATATTCTGTGGGGTTCTTTCATATCTGCTCCTTGCTCCATAGCAGAGATTTCCTTTACGCTATCTTAATAGGATGAATTAAATATGTCTCTGCATTAATGCAGTTATGTTATGAATGGTATATTTTTGGACTATGCATGAGAAGAGGATTAGTCTATTCCTCTTTTCCACAAATGTCGTTTTCTATTCGAAGTGTAGTTTTCACTTCTTATTCCGATGAATGTACTGGTTATATATATATATATATATATATATATATATATATATATATATATATATATATATATTTCTTTATTCAATTATAAAATGTATTTATTTCTAATTGACTTTTTAGTGAACTAATTCATTTCTCTTTGTTATAAAATACTTAATAACCTATATGTTTATTTTTACTACTATTTATTCAAGTACTTTTTTTTTCAATTATCTTTTAATAATAATGTACTTGACAATTTAGAATTGATACCGGGAATTTCATCTTTCATTATGCTCTTTAACATCACATTTTAGTAACTATTGAAGATGACATGTAAAACATATTTCCTAACCATTTGCAATTCATGGTGGAAGAGGAAATAGGACAACCATTAATCCAACCTTTTCATTTCAAAATGTCAAAAACATATAAATTAACAAATTTAATTACATTATATAAATATATTTTTAACTGAGATATTACCATAAAAATATTTAAATAAATAATAAAAATCATTTGGACAAACACAAGAAAATTGAATTAAATTTTAAAAATATTAATCCAAAAAGTATGTATATATCATAAGAAGATTCAGTTTTTCCAAGTAAAATAGATGAGATATAATGGATATAATTTTCAAGTAATATTAACATTTACGAAACTTTAATAACACATTGCTAATACATCATTATAAATAATTAAATAAAATGAGCATATTAAAAGTATTTTATTATTTTAAAAAATTATATTATTGTCGCTAGGATAATAATTATTCCTTTATTTAAAGAATGTTATTGATGACTCATATATGCTACATGACTCATATTTAACCCTTCTCAACTTCAATGTCTTCATTTTTAAATTGATATACCAAAAAACATGGTTTGTTGGAGTAATTAAAGTGAATCCTTAGAGAACCCTGATCGGCGTGCCGAGCAGGAAGAGTTGGGAGCAGGACGCCATGTGGTGGATGACCTTTGCAAAGCTCTCAAGGATGAAGTTAAGGCAGGGTGGTGGTGGTCCTTCACATAACCGATCATCAATGCGTATGCAGGGAGCCGTCAATCGTAATCAAAATCTGTCAGACGCTTTTTTTAAGGTGTGCTGGCAGCGAGAAGATAGTTATCATAAACCTAGTCTCTTGTTTAGAAGGAGTATTGTTACAGAGAAGTGTCACTTGCTTAGAAAGAGTATTGTTACAGACCAATGTAACCATGTCCAGTCTGCGTTGGAGAATTTGCAGGAGCAAGATTGTTAGCAGCATCGAAGGAAGCTTATTTGGTATGTAATGGTACTACTGACCTTCATTTTCAAATTCGAATTTCCTTTCCCCATTCTGCAAAAAAAAAAAATGTCATCCCTGTGTCTCAGTTCAATTTTTTGGTTCTTTGGATTCGAATTGGCCTAAATTCATTTCAATTCGTTTCTCTGGATGCTATAGAAAATTTGAGGTTGTTAGTCAGAATATCGAACCTTGTTTTCGCAGTCCTCCGTATTTTAAAAATCCAAATTTTTGTAGTATTATGCTCTTTGAAAATATCTCTTCATATTTTCCTTTGGGCCTCATTAGAAACCTGGCACTGGTTCCTAACTCCATTAATCTTTGGTTGAGGTTCAATAGGAATGGTAGAGTTCATTGCGTGCAACTTCGTTTCGGTTGTCAAACCTTGGTTTTCATAAATTTTCTGTGGGGTAAGGGTTGCATTTGGATAAATTACTATCAGTGTTTGTCAAATTATTTTCATGAACAGGGCTATCAGTACTATGTGAGTCTTTTTTTTTATTTTGGGTAAGATGGGTAAGCTCAATTCCATACAGTGTTCTGTCGGCTTTCAAATTTTGTCTCTTGGAGAATTAGTGGGGATAAATGAACAACATTCCATATTTCTCAGTCGGAGTAAGGGTTGTATTTTGGGTTTTCTTTATCAACGGATTTCGAACTTTATTCTATGGCGGAATCATCTTTTGCATCAATCTCTTTTCTGGAACATTCAACTGTCAAATTGGTTCACTGCGTTTTTATTTCTTAACAATGTTGACTGTGATAAAACCCTATTCACAACGATTCTGGGGACTCTCGAGGTATTCAACAGAGTTTATTTGGTTCATAATACTGATCCCTCTCTACACACAGGGCTCCTATCTAGGTTTTTGGGCACATATGCTTGTTGGCCCATCATGGTCAAAGGCCAAAATGGTAGAGGCAAATGCAATAGACAACAAATCAATCAACATACTGGACCAAGTAAAATGGGAAGGAAGAAAAATGAGAAAATTCTGGAGAATATAGCTGATGTGTATGAATCTGGGAATTTGGTTCATATACGAAATACAATACATGGTTGGGAGAGACAAACTGACAGTGAAGATGAAGACCTGAAGGAACAGATGGCCAAAATGGACTTCATATCAGATCCAGGAAGCACAAGAGGTCATGTCTCTCTCTTCCAGCAATCAGTTAAGACATATTGGAAAATGAAATGTGTTCTAGCAAAGGCAATGGCTAGCATGGAAGCGAAGGAAAACAATTCTTGATGGAAGTGTGGGTGCAGGGGTTAAGGAGAGTTGTTCACACTTTTGTACAATTCTTTCTAACTCTAGAGGAATCTGTTCTAGATCTCCCTTTCCACTCTCATTCATCAAAAGTTATGAAATCTCTTTGAAAAAACATTAAAAAAATGCACATTTGGAGGAAATCCCCTTTTCCCTTTGTAATTTATAACATTCGGTAGCATAAGTCCCCTTTTCACTAACAATGACCAACCTTTGTAAACAATGTTACAACCATTTATTGGAACCTTTAAACTCATTCTAATCAATGTTTAGAAAGCCCTCTGAAAATATTATAATAAAGCAATTTAAAAACCCTTCGGAACTTTAAAACATCAGAAAGAGACCCACTTTAACCAATATAATAAAACCCTTCAGAGATATATATCAAAGAAGCTTTACCAAGGTCCAAGGACCTTCAGGAATATATTAATTGATTTTTTAAAACAATGTTATAAAACCTTCGGAAATGATATTTTAAACCTTTAGAACTGAATATCCGGATTTCAAAACCCCAATAAAACTCTATTGCATAAGTTTCAGGTCCAAACCTTTGGTTAAACATCCACGTATCACGCGATGTGACCACTGTCAGATCTCCACAGATCACGATCGGACGACATTCGCACTCATTTGACCACCGAACTCTACCACACAAAACTTACGCGAAAAGGGTTGTTTTTCTCTGCGACGTGTCAACACGTCGTTCGATCGCATTCAAATTTTTTAAAAACACTCTCGGCTCAAAAGTTGTGCGAAATCGGTGGTATGGTTTTGCAAAACCACCAACCTTCAACTTTGTTTGAAATGCGCATTTAAACGTGATTTTCCCACTAGATTTCTGTTGCGCTCTTTGTTTGACTTCACTTCCACTTTGTTTCCTGCTCCAACATTCACTAGACACTGGTCATTTATTAGTACTCGGTCCTTTAAAAAAATAACCCCGATTATCTTCAATCATTCCGATTCTTATACAGAGGTTAATACACTCAGATCCTCCTTCGCACAGAGTTAATCTATATTTAAATTCATATACAGAGAACATGAAATTAACTGCATTTTGGGGAACTAAAAAACTCCATTCACACAAAGACTAATACACTCAAATTCACAGAGAATATAAGAACTCAAATGGTTTCGGAGAGGTAAAACCCTTCGGGGAAATTTTCCAAGTATATTAAAATAAACAAGCACTGTAATTTATTGAAACAGAGGACAAACCCTCTCAATCCATTCTTATACCTCCAAAATCTGAATTCCTCTATTACAGAGGTTACATTTTATATTCTTTTACATAACCATCGACCTCCTCAATTAGGATCAAAATATCTAAACTTATTAAAATCCTATTTAGACAATATCTTCCTAAATTCTATCAACTGAAGCTAAATATGCTAAAACAAATCTAGAGCTGTTCAATCCTCCTAAATACTAGTTTAACCTATCTATTACAACTGTAAATGACAGCTAAAGGTACCAACACCTTTTCTTGTAACATTTTTTTGGATTTTTGGAATAATTAACGAAGCCTTTGTCTCTAAGCCTCATGCCCCTGCATCAGACTCCTGAGGACAAAAATATTCATGGGCTCCTGTCCATGAGCTCCTCCATGGAACTGCCCAATTTTTTCAACATGGTTTCTGTCATCCAGGTAGCATCCTCAATTGGCTGATCCTTCCATTTGATCAAGTATTGAAAATACTCCCGTCCTCTGGTCTTCTTAAACATTTTCTTGTCTAAGATCCTCTCTGGCTGTAATGGTTTTGCTATAGGTAACTGTTTTACCCAATCAATATGTTCTGTGTCTTCTAGTCCTTCATCTATGCCACCATCTTCATACCTTTACAAATCAACAACATTGAATATTGGAGATATTCCAATATCATAAGGCAATTCAATTTTATAGGCATTTGCAGAAAATTTCCTCAGTATCCTGCATGGTCCTATATTTTTGAATTTCAATTTATTATACTGCCTCTTTGGAAATATTTCTTTTCTTAAGTGTGCCAAAAAAAAATCACCAACTTCAAAATTAAGTTCTCTTCTACTCAAATCTACTCTGCTTTTGTACTTGATGTTTTTGTCTTGTAGTTACTGCTTTACCTGTTCATGTATTGTTTGAATATGTGAAGGAAATTCTCCTCCATCAACACTCTTCATTTCTGCTTTTCCCAAGTTCCTCAATTCAGATATTCCTCTTGGGTGCATCCCATAAACTATATGGAATGGACTCTGTCCTGTACTTCTGTTAGGTGAATCACTGTATGTATATTCTGCCTGTGGTAAAATATGATCTCATTGCTTAGGATGTTCTCCTGCAAGACTTCTCAAAATATTACCCAAACTTCTGTTCACTACTTCAGTCTGCCCATCAGTCTAAGGGTGATAAGCTGAGCTGAAACTCAGTTTGGTACCAAGCTTCTTCCACAATGTCCTCTGTTAGGTTCCCATGATTTGGCTGATTGGCAAGCCAAATGAGAGTGTAACATCAAACCAAGCTTTGGAGCCCAAGGACCTAGACTTCCTAGACTCAGAGAGGGCTCTCTCTATTATATGTAAAAGATATCGGTGTGTTCGCTTATGGTGTTCTGATATTAGGCTAGTTATGAAGTAAGTTTTGGTTTTTGGTTTTTTAGGTTGTGAGGGACGAAACTGATCGAAGATGTAAGATAGGTAAAAGATGTCAGATCAACTGGGCTATGGGGTCAAAAAGGTCAAGGAAGCTATGAGATGATGATACAAGGATGTTGTAGGGCCGATTTGATTCAAGGTAGAAAGGATCTTTAGGCAAAATGGAGTAAATGGACATCAATTTGGTGAACAACAAAGAGTTTCAGGCATAACTAGTTTGATAGACAACATAAACATGGTAGGGAAAACCTTTAATCATGCAAAATGTAACTATAAGCTAATCAATACATTGAAATAAACATTCAAGCCATGCATAGAGGAGTATAACTCTCTAACTTCGGGAAATGGCTATCAGACTTTGGGGAAAACACTTAAGACGGACTAAAAACTCAAAACACTATTCCGGAACGCCTAAACACAGTACTTCAAGTTATTGGGCACTTTGAACAACAATATTTGCATAGTTTTAGGCAAAGGGCTAGATCGGGACTAGGCCTCCTTGGTTCAAACAAAATGATAATCTTAATCAGTCAAAGAGATAGTTTCATGGATGAGACTATGGGCAGTCATAAGTAAGCAGGGCACACCATACATCCTACTTAACATGCATAGAACTATGAATGAAACTAGCAACAATATCCTCAAGTTGTTAAAGAGCAGTTAAGAATTCTTTAATGCAACTAAGGAAGAAGAAAACATAAAAGCTATGAAGATTCAGGAATTTTGAGGTGCCTCCATGGGCATATCTCAAATTTTTTCTCTACTGATCTATAGCAAGCAAGAAACATGTATCATGAATGAAAACTAGAAGACAACAACAAAGCAAGAAACACTATACCATTCTACCATGTCATGGAATCCATCAACAATCCTTCATCATCCATCCAACAACATTCAAGAGACAATCCAAAAGCATAACAAAAGTATTTTCTCCAAAGCTCATATGACCATATATTGCTTCTCTTCTCAAGTTCAGCTTTCTATTACAATGAATCCTCTTGGAATATATAGGCCAAGAAGGAGGAAAACCAACCAAGGCAACTAGCTAGCCATTGGTTCAAAATAAATATTTAAACTTGTCCCTGAGGTTTTGCAAAGCCCAAGGCGCAAAACATCCCATAAAATATCTAAAAAATGCTAAAAAAGGGAATTAAATTGACTTTGCATCATTTTCCAAGTGCAAAAATAGCTAAACGCACATTTGGAAAAAGCAGATTTTAGAGGTTCAAAAATTACAAAAATACTTCAAATTTTCATCAGCAAAAGGTCCCCTGACTTGCCGGAAACATTTGGCAGCCTTCCTGATGTCGAAACGAGGCTCATGATAGCTCGTTGGAAAGCTCTGAGTGTCTACTTTCTGGTGCAACTGAAATTTCTTCAATCTGATGCCCAGAAGTCCTCCAAATCTGCACCTATGTGTAAAAATCCAGAAAATAACAGTTTGCTGATAGACCGGGCAGAGTGTGCAAAATGCGAGCCTTTTTCGCTATTTTGAAGGGGAAAATTATCTCCAAATGCTATGAAAATCGCTGAGGACATGCTCATGAAATTATGGCATCCGATGGTACCATTCTCCTCCCTTGATGAATCCTCAAAATGAAATGGCGAATTTATGAGTTTTTGATCAAAAACTCAAAAATGCCAAAAAACCAAAAGTTGTCAAAATGGGCCCAAAATTGGTATGCATGGCCCTCAAGGGTCCTTGTCAACATGATCTGAAACTAAAGCCAAAATGTCAAGTGCTGATGTGCCTTTCATCTCTTTCTGTTCCGGGCACTTCTCTTTAGCCTCCTTGTTCATCACTGTCATTCTGCTGCTCTGTCTCCATTTCCTGCTCATTCTGTTGCTCAAGCTGTTTCCCTTATCATCAGTTTGCTGCTGCCCAACACTCTTCTCTTCTTGCTCTTGCTGCTGTCCTCCAAACAAGACTCTGTCCTAGCCTGTCAACTCACTTGTTTTGATAAGGCAACAATGTTTTCTGGATGTTTGCAAAATGCCCCTTTCAATAAAAAACCCCTTCTTCTTTAGAAAATTGCCTTTCCATCTTCTGAATATCAACCTTTGACAAATGAACTTTGAAGAGCAAAAAAAAATAGTCAATCAATACCCACAACCAACAATGATCTTTCTCTGTGTGTGTAGCGAGAGGTACCTTGTCCTTTGATATTTTGAGGATATAAAACACCTTTGTCTTGTTAGAGGAAAGTGAGAACACAGTTTTTAGTTCAAAACATTCTCTTTCCTTGCAGGCGCTTCACCAGTATATTCAGCACTATACCACAGCTTTAAATAAAGGATATTCCCACAGCAAAAGCACTTGTTTAGGGATATGGTGACAGAGTTTGAAAAGTTTTTTATGCTGTGGTAACAAAACCTGTAGCAGTTCAATGCTAATAAACTCCTCTTTGATCAAAACATTAACCCCTCGTATGCAGCTCACCAATGTATTTAACAATATAAACTCAGTTATTTCAACAAGTCTGAATACACAGTTCAAGGTTCAGTGTTCAATAAAGGATAGAGTTTATAATGCTAGTGAGGTGTTAACACATGCCTGTGGGAGTTTTTTAACAATCAAGGCTCCTTTCAACCAAAATATTGCTTCTTTTATGCGACTTCACTAATTAATTCAAAACTATGCACACAGTCACCCACAATGTCTTTATACAGTCCAAGGCTTACTGCTTGTGAGATAGGTTAATAGGGCTCATTGTGTTTTGTGATGTAGTAACCAGGCCTGTAGCATTCAATCAGTAAAAGTTCCCTTTAACAAAAAACCTGTTCCCTTATTATACTTCACTGCTCTCTGTGGGTATGCCACTCCATCAAACAAATTCACACCATATACACAGTCAAAACAACAAGTCTCTGTGCATTCAAAAGGCTATTGTGTCATAGGAATAGGTGACCAAGCCTTGCAGTTTTTGATGGGGTCAAAAAAATTCTTACAGCATTCAAACAACAATAACATCCTCATCAAACAGAAGACTGCCCTTCTTATACTTCATTGTTCATCATACCCAGTTTTTCTCTACACACCTGTAAACAGCAAAGGTATCTTTACTCACTGACTGTGCTCTAGGGAATGGAAAATGAAAACCCTGTTTTTTCTTTTCATCCTACAGAGGAAAATTTCGAGCAATGACCAAGTAACCTATGTATGGTTACTGTAGTTTAAATTCGGACCACTTCTTCTTTTTAAACTGCTGAGTTTCTGCTTTTAAATCAATGCCTCCTTCTTTCAATATTCCTTAGAAGGCAGCTTCATGGGCTTATCACAGCAATAAGAGATCACATTCTTATATTTTCACCTTTAGTAAGCATAAAACATAGCAAATATTGATCTTTTAAACAAAACTGTCGACCCTTCCAAGCACTGCTTTCTTCATTGCATAAGGTTGGCAGAAATCATGTTTTTCATCTCAGTTTTGAGGGCAGCTTTAAGTTTTTGGGACAAGAATGGCCACCCCCCTTTCAAAAAACTTGTAATAACCACCCTCAAACCTTTCCATACTGATACACTTTGACTTGCACCAAAGGTTTCACTGTTTCCACCATTACTTAGTCCTTTGATATATGATTACCCTTTAGAGATTTAAACATACCAAAAGGCACATGAAAACCTTGAAAATTTGGTGGTAGTTGTTGTTGACAAGTTTGAGCAGCTCTGGAAATAGCTTTGGAAGTTTTTTAGGTAATTTTTTTACCAGTTTTACAGGAGTGCCACGCGCTGCTACAGGAGCGTTGCGCCGCAATGCATTCCTTTGTAAATTTTGTGCACAGGAGCGCTGTGCACTTTTCCAGGAGCGTCGCGCAAGTTTGCAGTCCATTTTGAAGGCCTTCCCGGTGTCGGAATTTGGTTCAAGATGGCTCGTTGGAAAGATGTGGAAGTATAAATTCAAGAAAAACTTGAATTTTTTCATTTGGTTTCCATTTGGTCTTTCAAAGATTGATTTTCCCAACACTAGTCAAAACTGGTGAATCCTGGTGCAGAAATGCATCGAGCTGTTTGTAGGCCATTTTTTAATGCCTTCACGGTGTCGGAATTGGGCGCGAGATGGCTCGTTGGAAATATAGGGAAGTATAATTTCCAAATATGCTTTATTTTTTTCATTTGGTGTCCATTTGGGTGTTCAAAAACTAACTGTCCCATCACTGGTCAAAAATGGTCAATGCTGGTGCAGAAAAACATAGCGTTGATTGCAGGCTACTTTTGGATGCCTTCCTGTTGTCGTAATTTGGCCCGAGATGGCTCGTCGGAAAGCTATGGAAGTATATTTTCCATAAAAACTTGAATTTTTTCATTTGGAGTCAATTTGGTTGTTCAAAATCTGACTGTCCCATCACTGGTCAGAATGATGAATCCTAGTGCAGAAATTCTCCCGTGACATTTGAATTTTTCACGTTTCTCACAAACCATGATACATGTGTAGAAAATAAAGGAGGTTTTTCTTATTGAACCTATGAGGGACAAAAACCTCTCTCACTTTTGTAAATTCCATCTCTTTTTGTTCAGAAAATCATTTTGAATCAAACTGCCCGAGCGCTCCTTAACCCTAATTTCACTGTGGCGGAGGTATTATGATTCAAAAACCATGCAATTTTACTATCCCTTTGTATTTTCTGAGATGAGATATTTGAGCCTCTTTTTGACTGTGGGGGATGGCCTTTTTTACAAATGCTTGGCTTCCTTTTGACCATGATTGCAGAGTTTGTTTTGAGATCAAGACCCCTTTTTACCATTTTGACTATCTGTTTTCACAACCTTTCTCTAATGATGATTGCTCAACTTGCACTGATATGGTACCTTTGGCCCTTAAATAATGAAAAGGTCTATATCTGTTTTGAAATCCTCTGCGGAATCTGAAAGTAGGCTAAAGTCCCCTTTTTGAATATTATGAACGACTAAGTTTAGTTGAATTGCCTCTTGAGGAAATAAGCTCAGATTTCCTTTTTTCAACCATGATAAGCATATTTGAAAAACACCTTTTTATGAGTAGAGAGACCAGTATTCCTTAAAACATAATCATCATTAGTTTCTTGGCCTGTGTAATGACACAACTCATCAACCACTCTTCAATTTGGTTTTGTTTTGACTGCAAACTGTCTTTTGAGAGAACAGATGTTAAGAGATAAGCTTGACCTCTTTGGATTGCAGTGGTACCCCTGCTTTCCTTTTGGTCTCTTACCTTGCTTCTCTGTTTAGTTATCCTTTACTATTTCTTAGCACTCATCTTTGATCAATCACACCTTGAAGACAGTCAATGCCCTGGCCCTCTACTTATGAATGAAGGAGGCCTTTTAATTGGAGATATGTCTGATGACATTTGATGAGCATGCTTGACAAGGGTTGTTCTTATGTATGATGGCAAGAAAAGAAATTTGAAAACATCACTGCTTTCACCTCTACCTGCAATCATCATTTTCCTTCAGAAAACCCTATTTACTGTTTCACTGTTTATTAAAGACAAGTTTTCCTTTCAGTCAGATTGCAATTCTTCAAGTCAAACTTTGGCCATCGCCCTCTCCTTATGGATGAAGGAGGCGCCTTAACCCTCTTCTTATAGTATGAAGGAGGTTCCTAGCCATGACTTATCAACAGCCTCTTAACAGTTCTGCTTTTTCTTCTGCTGTCCTTTCAGGCTGTGAATGAGGTCGCAAGAGTTTGATGAATAACTCTTTGCCCTGTAGATGCATCTCAGGCTCGGGATCACATTGAGAAGGAGTTGTCTTCTCATGTGGAGCCAAGAATTGTCTTCTGAGATGCTGATATGTTTCCTATCCTTGAAAAGTCCATTAAACACTGTAAACACCTAAAATCAGCTTGAGATTATGGTCTGTGTATTGCTGAGACTTAAGGGTGTATAAGTGGCGCGACTTAGGGCTGTGACTAACTTCATTAGCAGAGTGGAAGGTTGGTTGTGACTGGTCTTTAGCAGATGGAGGTTTTTTGGCTCTTTGATGATTGCCAAGGGTGAAATGCCTTAAAGCACCACTTCCTAACTTAGGGGAGGTTTTCTTAACAGATTTGGATTGTCTCTTTAGAGCTGATGGGCAGACTAGTATGGCTGAAACTAGGTAGGATTCGATAATGAGGTTTCGTCTCGTCATGGGCGAACTGAAAGGTAAGACGGCAAAAAAAATTTCATGGGGGTTTTCTAGATGACAAATTGACATATGGAGATCAGCTTCTAGAAAAATCAACTAGGAATTTTAGTCATCAACAACAGGTGAAAAATATTGATGGCTAACAGTGGCTCCATTTGGGGAGGGTAGCTCCTTTTTAGGAGGTGTCCAGAATTCAGATCTTTGGCTTATGAAGACCAGTGCCTTACCCATTGGCGCAAATTTTCACTCTTCTTTGATGCTACTTCTGAAAAGAGATAGCATGATTAGCATCAATGATATTTCTACCTACCCCACTATCTTTCCTAGCATTTTTTCTCCTTTTTTGGCGCATTTAAACTAGCAGCCTTTTGACAATGCATATTTTTCTTTTTGCGAAATGAACCTATCTAACTCTACACTTATATATTCCGGGAGTTCAGATTAAACTGATGAACTCCTTCATTACTCTACCTAAACGAGATCAACTTTCAAGATTAAACTGTTTGACAGGATTTTGTTCTCTAATCTGAAACATGAAATTTAAAATGATCAAATCAGGGTTAAACTGTCTGATTTGTCATGTATTTGCGGCATGGAAAGACAAACTGCACACAAATATTATTTTGCAAAAAGGAAATCTAGAAAAGCGGGGCTAAGATGTACAATGTGTTTTTCATCCCTCGCTTCTCTCTTTGGTTCTGTTTTAGGCATGTGGAACCAGAATCTCTCCCTAATCTAAACTCTGTGATAAGTCAATCTTACACAATGTTGACCATCTTTTTCACTCACTAACTTATCAGCAATTAAATTTAAACATGCTCAGCTATGATTAGGCTAGATAGCTGAACAAGACATTGAAGTACTAGTAGCGGCATTTAGACTTGCGCGCTTTCTGAAGGACTGTTTTTTGGAACATGGGGCTTTACCACTGCTTTTTAGAAACTGCCCTCTTTTTCTACTTTTCACTGTTTTTTGTATTTTCTGCTTTTTCAATTTTTCTTCAAACAAATTACAAATGAAAAAAGTGCTCACAAGGCTGAGCTTATTTTCTACTGTTGTTTATCTATTCTATCCTAAACTGTACACAACATACACTTGGTGAAATCTTCTTTCCAATGCAACCAGTCAAGTAGATGCTCACATGGGTCATTCCGGTTTAGTTCTTTTATGATGCAGGAATAATGAAAATGCCACTCCCACTCGGTTTGTTTTCGGACAGTAGTGTGTAAGTTTTTCCCCATTCTAGGCAGCAAATTGTTCATGATAGAACCCACTACTCCTTCAGACTTCTCAAGGAAAACAACAAATGGATCTTGGAATAATATCTGATCTAGAGGATTTGAGATATAGGTTTCATTCAGGATTATTCTTTCAGACTTCTCAAGGAAAACAACAAATAGATCTTGGAATAATACCTTATCTAGGGGTTTTGAGATATGGGCTTCATTCAGGATTACTCTTTCAGACTTCTCAAGGAAAACAACAAATGGATCTTGGAATAATACCTGATCTAGAGGATTTGATATATGGGCTTCATTCAGGATTAATTTTTCTTCCATTTGGCTGTATTTGAGACTCTTCTGGTAAAGCAACCCTTCCCTTTGCTCATGATGGCTTGAACTATCATACTCATCATATATTGCAGTGTAGTTCTCTTGCCAAGCTGATGTGTTCTGATTAAGTGGACTGGAAACTGTGTGAAGGTCATCAGGTTGATGAGAAAGGATACACTTTGACAGTAAATTATCTTGAAAGGACAGTGAGACAAATCTCATGTGTTTATCAGCCTCTTTTTCTTCATCTGCAATTTGTGACTCAATGGAACTTGGTGGTTGCAAATCTAGAGTTAAGGAAGATTCCGTGTCCAAAATGACTTCCTCAACCATTTCAGGAAAAGGCCTCTCATTTACAACATGCTCAAGAAATTCATCATCTTCCTCAACCTCATCATCAAAGCTGAAACACTGTTGATCTCCAATTATGTGATTGTTATCTCTGATGGACTGAAGTGAAGTAGAGCAAAGAGTCCGAGACTCTTCACTTACTTCTAAACTCTCAAGGCTCTCCTCATCAGTGTCATAGATGACCTGTAATGGCTGCTCACCTTTCTCAAGTTTATGAAACTGAGTTTCCTCCCAAAAATCAAAAGCTGAGTGTTCTGCAAAGTTAGTTTATGTTTGGAAATCATCATCATTATCAACATATTGATCAAACCTTGGAAAATCATCATTATAATTAATGTCACCAACCATGCATATCGGACTATCAGATTGTTTTTCTTCAAATTGATCTACACATCTATTTTCTGACTTATGATATGCAATATTAACAGGAGAAAGATCAAAAAAAATTTGGTTATATGAAATTTAAGAGGCTGTCTGCATGTTTATAAGTTGATCTATTTCATCTTCAGTTAAAAAGGGAGGCATTTTCTTTTCTTTACAATAATCCTTTTTCTCTTGGGAAAACTGATTTGAAAGATGAATGTCTTTTTGGGCTTTACCTATGAGAGATGATGAACCATCACTTATGCCCTTAGAGAGATCCTGTGGGTTTTCTTTCATTTCTTGCTTGTTTTCATCTTCAACCAATCCTTTGTGATGTTGAGAATAGTTATCATGTAATTCAGGAGTTTCCTTTGATAGATTCTTAGGGGGCCAGTTTGCTTTTATGAACTCAAATGACTCCCAACATAAAGGTAGAGACCCTACAGGTTTTGTTTTATCTTCTATCTCAGATTTGAATTCCTCTTCAATCAACCCTTCTTGATTTAGGTGAGAGTTAACTTGAGTAGGGTTTTCCTGAATAACTGCTGAGAGATCTTTAGGATGCAAATTTTCTTTCAAAGTCTGGAATGATTTAAAGCATAAGGGTTGAGAACCTAAAGTTTTTTATTCTTCTTCCATTTCAGAATCTGTGATTTCAAAATGGCTTACGGTCTCTTTAGAGAATTCCTCTATGTTTTTATTTGCAAATTTCCCATTAGGCACATTTTGTTTATAACTCTTGTCTTGTGATAGTCGAGTGTGTTCAACCTGAGGAAAAAGGGTAGGTTGGTTTGAATAAGCAGTGTTAACCTTGTGTTGTTTCTTATCAAGTAGCTGCTCTATTTTTCCTACCATACATACCAATTTTTTCAGCTTTTCCTTTGAGGATGCTAGTTTCTCTTGATTTGCATTGTCTTCCTCTATTACTCTTAGCTGTGCCTCCCTATTTAGTATGTTGAATTCTACATCAACTGCTATCCTTTGCATTTCTTCTAGGGTCAAAGGATCTTTGTTTCTTATCTGGAAAACCAACTCTGGGTCAAAAGAATCTGGGTAGTGCAAGAGAGCACATCCAAGGGGTGGCTTTAGGTTAGCAGGCATTGCATGGTATACTTTATTGAACCTGGCTGAAAAGTTTTGTATTGTTTCCCCTGGTTGTCTTTTTAACTGATTGTAATCCTTTATGATGAGAAATTTATTACCCATGACCACCCACCTATCTAGGAAGATTTGAGTGAACTGATGAAAATTGGTAATGCTTGCAGCGGGAAGGTCTTGAAACCAACTCTTAATTTTTCCTTGTAATGATAAGGCAAACATTCTAATACGCACATCATCTTCTTCTATGTCATAAAGGTCAAGTAAATCTTCAAGTTTTCGGGCGTGCTCTTCAGCGGTGACTTTGGAGCTTTCTCCATCAAACCTGGGTAATTTATTTTGAAGATTTGCAGGAAGGGCTTGTAAGATGGGAGGTAAAACCAGAGGCTTGTATCTTTCTGGGACCTTTGTGGATATAGGTAGTGTAAAAAGAGGTTCGTGACTGTTTGAGGTTTCAGCCAGAGTGGGAAAGGTAGCATGAGGCTCATGTTTTGCTAGGTTTTCCATAGGTGAATCTGGGGTAAGCATAGGTGTACAAACCTGCTCATGGTCTGAAATTTGAGGCTTAGCTTTTTGAGGTTTGAGATTTTTCCAATGATCAATGTAGCTCTCATCGGTGTATTCCTGATCAGGCTCAAAGTAGGATAGAACATAGTTATAGATAAAGACAATAATTTCTTGAATCCAACTAAGGCCTGAGTGCTTGTTCTTTCTAGGAGGACCGGTCATGTTTTAGGTTCTTCCTCCAGTGGAGTCTTTAGGTCTATTAGGAGTTGTGGAGTCGCCAGGTGGAACTTGGTTGTTTTTGTAAAGTTGTAGTTATGATCCACCACCAGTAACTAATCTGGAAATGTTTTTAAGGTTTTTCTGAGTTCTTATGCGCAGCCTATGGTTTGTTGAATTATTCTAAACTTGTTTCAACACTTTGCTAGGGTGGTGATAACAAAAAGAGTTTACTCTGAATGATCTTATGCACTGCTTGCTTTTTTAAGTATCTAAAGGACTAAAGAGTCTATAAGAGCTTGCTAGACTATCATGTACTCAGTGTCCCACCATCTCCCACTATGTTAGTGAGCGATGGGATAGGTTGATCGGATAGTAACTTAGAGTTCGGTAAAATAGTAAGGCCTACTGGAGGCTAGTGGAGTCGCCAGCTGGATTTTTAGTTGTTTTGCGGTATATGTGTATGGTCCACCACCAATACTGTCAAAAACCAATCTAAGGGAAAATTTTGGGGTTTTCTAAGTTTTATGTGCAGCCTATGGTTTAAAGTATTCTAAACTTGTTTCATCACTTTGCTAAGATGGTGAAACAGAGAGTTGACTCTAAATGATTCTAAAGGCTGATGGTCTGAGTTTAGTTTTGAAGGACTAAAGAGTCTATAAGAGTTTTCTAGAATTTCATGTACTCAGTAAGTCCCACCGTGATCGCCATTATGTTAGAGAGCGGTGGGATAAGTCAGCCAGCTAATATTCTCAAAAGTCTCTAAAGATTAGGGAAACTAAGTTTGTTTAATACTCAGGGTCCCACCGTGATCGCCATTAAGTTAGGTTGGCGATGAGGTGGCTCAATAGGCAGGTATTCTAGAGTTTGGTAAAATATGAAGGCCTACTGGAGGCTAGTGGAGTCGCCAGGTGGATTTTTAGTTGTTTTGAGGTATATGTGTATGTTCCACCACTAGTACTGACAAAAACCAATCTAAGGGAGTTTTTTGTGGTTTTTTCTGAGTTTTATGTGCAGCCTAGGATGTAAGAGTGTTATGAACCTGATTCATCACTTTGCTAAGATGGTGAAACAGAGAGTTTACTCTAAATGATTCTAAAGGCTGATGGTCTAAGTTAAATGTTGAAGGACTAAAGAGTCTATCAGAGTTTGCTAGACTTTCATGTACTCAATAAGTCCCACCGTGATCGCCATTATGTTAGGTTCCCGTGATTTGGCTGATTGGCAAGCCAAATGAGAGTGTAACATCAAACCAAGCTTTGGAGCCCAAGGACCTAGCCTTCCTGGACTCAGAGAGGGCTCTCTCTATTATATGTAAAAGATATCGGTGTGTTCGCTTATGGTGTTCTGATATTAGGCTAGTTATGAAGTAAGTTTTGGTTTTTGGTTTTTTAGGTTGTGAGGGACGAAACTGATCGAAGATGTAAGATAGTTAAAATATGTCAGATCAACTGGGCTATGGGGTCAAAAAGGTCAAGGAAGCTATCAGATGATGATACAAGGCTGCTGTAGGGCCGATTTGATTCAAGGTAGAAAGGATGTTTAGGCAAAATGGAGTAAATGGACATCAAGTTGGTGAACAACAAAGAGTTTCAAGCATAACTAGTTTGATAGACAACATAAACATGGTAGGGAAAACCTTTAATCATGAAAAATGTAACTATAAGCTAATCAATACATTGAAATAAACATTCAAGCCATGCATAGAGGAGTATAACTCTCTAACTTCGGGAAATGGCTATCAGACTTTGGGGAAAACACTTAAGACGGACTAAAAACTCAAAACACTATGCCGGAACGCCTAAACACAGTACTTCAAGTTATTGGGCACTTTGAACAACAAGATTTGCATAGTTTTAGGCAAAAGGCTAGATCGGGACTAGGCCTCCTTGGTTCAAACAAAATGATAATCTTAATCAGTCAAAGAGATAGTTTCATGGATGGAACTATAGACAGTCATAGGTAAGGAGGGCACACCATACATCCTACTCAACATGCATAGAACTATTAATGAAACTAGCAACAATATCCTCAAGTTATTAAAGAGCAGTTAAGAATTCTTTAATGCAACTAAGGAAAGAAGAAAACATAAAAGCTATGAAGATTCAGGAATTTTGAGGTGCCTCCATGGGCATATCTCAAATTTATTCTCTACTGATCTATAGCAAGCAAGAAACATGTATCATTAATGAAAACTAGAAGACAACAACAAAGTAAGAAACACTATACCATTCTACCATGTCATGGACTCCATCAACAATCCTTCATCATCCATCCAAGAACATTCAAGAGGAAATCCAAAAGCATAACACAAGTATTTTCTCCAAAGCTCATATGACCATATATTTCTTCTCTTCTCAAGTTCATCCTTCTATTACAATGAATCCTCTTGGAATATATAGGCCAAGAAGGAGGAAAACCAACCAAGGCAACTAGCTAGCCATTGGTTCAAAATAAATATCTAAACTTGTCCCTGAGGCTTTGCAAAGCCCAAGGCACAAAATATCCCATAAAATATCTAAAAAATTCTAAAAAATGGAATTAAATTGACTTTGCATCATTTTCCAAGTGCAAAAATAGCTAAACGCACATTTGGAAAAAGCAGATTTTAGAGGTTCAAAAATTACAAAAATACTTCAAATTTTCATCAGCAAAAGGTCCCCTGACTTGCCGGAAACATTTGGCAGCCTTCCTGATGTCGAAACGAGGCTCATGATAGCTCGTTGGAAAGATCTAAGTGTCTAATTTCCGGCGCAACTGAAATTTCTTCAATCCGATGCCCAGAAGTCCTCCAAATCTGCACCTGTGTGTAAAAAGCCAGAAAATAACAGTTTGCTGATAGACCGGTCAGAGTGTGCAAAATGGGAGCCTTTTTCGCTGTTTTGAAGGGGAAAATGATCTCCAAATGCTATGAAAATCGCTGAGGACATGCTCATGAAATTATGGCATCCGATGGTACCATTCTCCTCCCTTGATGAATCCTCAAAATGAAATGGCGAATTTATGAGTTTTTGATCAAAAACTCAAAAATGCCAAAAAACCAAAAGTTTTCAAAATGGGCCCAAAATTGGTATGCATGGCCCTCAAGGGTCCTTGGAAACATGCTCTGAAACTGAAGCCAAAATGTCAAGTGTTGATGTGCCTTTCTTCTCTTTCCGTTCCGGGCACTTCTCTTTAGCCTCCTTGTTCATCACTGTCATTCTGCTGCTCTGTCTCCATTTCCTGCTCATTCTGTTGCTCAAGTTGTTTCCCTTATCATCAGTTTGCTACTGCCAAACACTCTTCTCTTCTTTCTCTTGCTGCTGTCCTCCAAACAAGACTCTGTCCTAGCCTGTCAACTCACTTGTTTTGATAAGGCAACAATGTTTTCTGGATGTTTGCAAAATGCCCCCTTTCAATAAAAAACCCCTGCTTCTTTAGAAAACTGCCTTTCCATCTTCTGAATATTAACCTTTGACAAATGAACTTTGAAGTGCAAAAAAAAAACAGTCAATCAATACCCACAGCCAACAATGATCTTTCTCTGTGTGTGTGGCGAGAGGTAGCTTGTCCTTTGATATTTTGAGGATATAAAACACCTTTGTCTTGTTAGAGGAAAGTGAGAACCCAGTTTTTAGTTCAAAACATTCTCTTTCCTTGCAGGCGCTTCACTAGTATATTTAGCACTATACCACAGCTTTAAACAAAGGATATTCCCACAAAAAAAGCACTTGTTTAGGGATATGGTGACAGAGTTTGAAAATTTTTTTATGCTGTGGTAACAAAACCTGTAGCAGTTCAATGCTGATAAACTCCTCTTTGATCAAAACATTAACCCCTCGTATGCAGCTCACCAATGTATTTAACAATATAAACTCAGTTATTTCAACAAGTCTGAATACACAGTTCAAGGTTCACTGTTCAATAAAGGACATAGTTTATAATGCTAGTGAGGTGTTAACACAGGCCTGTGGGAGTTTTTTAACAATCAAGGCTCCTTTCAACCAAAATATTGCTTCTTTTATGCCACTTCACTAATTAATTCAAAACTATGCACACAATCACCCACAATGTCTTTATACAGTCCAAGGCTTACTACTTGTGAGATAGGTTTACAGGGCTCATTGTGTTTTGTGATGTAGTAACCAGGCCTGTAGCATTCAATCAGTAAAAGTTCCCTTTAACAAAAACCATGTTCCCTTATTATACTTCACTGCTCTCCGTGGGTATGTCACTCCATCAAACAAATTCACACCATATACATAGTCAAAACAACAAGTCTCTGTGCATTCAAAAGGCTATTGTGTCATAGGACTAGGTGACCAAGCCTTGCAGTTTTTGATGGGGTCACAAAAAGTATTACAGCATTCAAACAACAATAACATCCTCATCAAACAGAAGACTGCCCTTCTTATACTTCATTGTTCATCATACCCAGTTTTTCTCTACACACCTGTAAACAGCAAAGGTATCTTTACTCACTGACTGTGCTCTAGGGAATGGAAAATGAAAACCCTGTTTTTTCTTTTCATCCTACAGAGGAAAATTTCGAGCAATGACCAAGTAACCTATGTATGGTTACTGTAGTTTAAATTCGGACCACTGCTTCTTTTTAAACTGTTGAGTTTCTGCTTTTAAATCAATGCCTCCTTCTTTCAATATTCCTTAGAAGGCAGCTTCATGGGCTTATCACAGCAATAAGAGCTCACATTCCTATTGTTTCACCTTTATTAAGCATAAAACATAGCAAATATTGATCTTTTAAACAAAACTGTCGACCCTTCCAAGCACTGCTTTCTTCATTGCATAAGGTTGGTAGAAATCATGTTTTTCATCTCAGTTTTGAGGGCAGCTTTAAGTTTTTGGGACAAGAATGACCACCCCCCTTTCAGAAAAATTGTAACAACCACCCTCAAACCTTTCCATACTGATACACTTTGACTTGCACCAAAGGTTTCACTGTTTCCACCATTACTTAGTCCTTTGATATATGATTACCCTTTAGAGATTTAAACATACCAAAAGGCACATGAAAACCTTGAAAATTTGGTGGTAGATGTTGTTGACAAGTTTGAGCAGCTCTGGAAATAGCTTTGGAAGGTTTTTAGGTAATTTTTTGACCAGTTTTACAGGAGTGTCGCGCGCTGTTACAGGAGTGCCGCGCAGCAGTGCATTCCTTTGTAAATTTTGTGCACAAGAGTGCCGCGCACTTTTCCAGGAGCGTCGCGCAAGTTTGCAGTCCATTTTGAAGGCCTTCCTAGTGTCGGAATTGGGTGTGATATGGCTCGTTGGAAATCTGTGGAAGTCTAATTTCCAAAACAACTTTAATTTTTTAATTTGGTGTCCATTTGATCCTTCAAAAATTGATTTTCCCAACACTAGTCAAAACTGGTGAATCCTGGTGCAGAAATGCATCGAGCTGTTTGTAGGCCATTTTTGAATGCCTTCCTGGTGTCAGAATTGGGCACGATATGGCTCATTGGAAATATAGGGAAGTATAATTTCCAAATATTCTTGATTTGTTTCATTTGGTGTCCATTTAGGTGTTCAAAAACTGACTGTCCCATCACTGTTCAAAAATGGTGAATGCTGGTGCAGAAAAACATAGCGTTGATTTCAGGCTACTTTTGGATGCCTTCATGTTGTCGGAATTTGGCCCAAGATGGCTCGTCGGAAAGATATGGAAGTATATTTTCCATAAAAACTTGAATTTTTTCATTTTGAGTCAATTTTGTTGTTCAAAATCTGACTGTCCCATCACTGGTCAGAATGATGAATCCTGGTGCATAAATTCTCCCGTGGCTTTTGAATTTTTCACGTTTCTCACAAACCATGATACGTGTGTAGAAACTGAAGGATTTTTTTCTTCTTGAACCTATGAGGGACAAAAAACTCTCTCACTTTTTTAAATTTCATCTCTTTTTGGTCAGAAAATCATTTTGAATCAAACTGCCCAGGCGCTCCTTAACCCTAATTTCACTGTGGGAGAGGTATTATGATTCAAAAACCATGCAATTTTACTATCCCTTTGTATTTTCTGAGATGAGATATTTGAGCCTCTTTTTGACTGTGGGGGATGGCCTTTTTGACAAATTCTTGGCTTCCTTTTGACCATGATGGCAGAGTTTGTTTTGAGATCAAGACCCCTTCTTACCATTTTGACTATCTGTTTTCACAACCTTTCTCTAATGATGATTTCTCAACTTGCACTGATATGGTACCTTTGGCCCTTAAATAATGAACAGGTCTATATCTGTTTTGAAATCCTCTTCGGAATCTGAAAGTAGGCTAAAGTCCCCTTTTTGAATATTATGAACGACTAAGTTTAGTTGAATTGCCTCTTGAGGAGATAAGCTCAGATTTCCTTTGTTCAACCATGATAAGCATATTTGAAAAACACCTTTTTATGAGTAGAGAGACCAGTATTCCTTAAAACATAATCATCATTAGTTTCTTTGCCTGTGTAATGACACAACTCATCAACCACTCTTCAATTTGGTTTTGTTTTGACTGCAAACTGTCTTTTGAGAGAACAGATGTTAAGAGATAAGCTTGACCTCTTTGGATTGCAGTGGTACCCCTGCTTTCCTTTTGGTTTCTTACCTTGCTTCTCTGTTCAGTTATCCTTTACTGTTTCTTAGCACTCATCTTTGATCAATCACACCTTGAAGACAGTCAATGCCCTGGCCCTCTACTTATGAATGAAGGAGGCCTTTTAATTGGAGATATGTCTGATGACATTTGATTTGACAAGTGTTCTTCTTATGTATGATGGCAAGCAAACAAATTTGAAAACATCACTGCTTTCACCTCTACCTGCAATCATCATTTTCCTTCAGAAAACCCTATTTACTGTTTCACTGTTTATTAAATACAAGTTTGCCTTTCAGTCAGATTGCAATTATTCAAGTCAAACTTTGGCCATCGCCCTCTGCTTATGGATGAAGGAGGCGCCTTAACCCTCTGCTTATAGTATGAAGGAGGTTCCTAGCCATGACTTATCAACAGCCTCTTGACAGTGCTGCTTTTTCTTCTATTGTCCTTTCAGGCTGTGAATGAGGTCGCAAGAGTTTGATGAATAACTCTTTGCCCTGTAGATGCATCTCAGGCTCGGGATCACATTAAGAAGTAGTTGTCTTCTCATGTGGAGCCAAAAAATTTCTTCTAAGATGCTGATATGTTTCCTGTCCTTGAAAAGTTCATTAAACACTGTAAACACCTAAAATTAGCTTAAGATTATGTTCTGTGTATTGCTGAGACTTAAGGGTGTATAAGTGGCCCGACTTAGGGCTGTGACTAACTTCATTAGCAGAGTGGAAGGTTGGTTGTGACTGGTCTTTAGCAGATGGAGGTTTTTTGGCTCTTTGATGATTTCCAAGGGTGAAATGCCTTAAAGCGCCATTTCCTAACTTAGGGGAGGTTTTCTTAACAGATTTGGATTGTCTCTTTAGAGCTGATGGGCAGTCTAGTATTGCTGAAACTAGGTAGGATTCGATAATGAGGTTTCATCTCGTCATGGGTGAACTGAAAGGTAAGAAGGCAAAAGAGTTTTCATGGGGGTTTTCTAGATGACAAATTGACATATGGAGATCAGCTTCTAGAAAACTCAGCTAGGAATTTTAGTCATCAACAACAGGTGAAAAATATTGATGGCTAACATCCTCCAAAAATGACCAACAAACCTGGTATCTCTATAAAAAACAACAATTTTAGGTAACCCATGTAATCTAACAATCTCTTTGAAAAACAAATTGGCAACATGAGTAGCATCACTGGTTTTATAAAATGGAATAAAATGTGCCATCTTTGAAAATCTGTCAACAACAACCAAAATTGCATCATTCCCTCTCTGTGTATTAGGAAATCCTAAAACAAAATCCATACTTACCATATCCCAAGGTCTGTCTGGAACAGGCAATGGAATGTACAAACCTTCATTTTGGCTTCTCCCCTTTGCATATTGACAAATTTTACAACTCTTCACATACTTTCCCACTTCAAATCTCATCTTTGGCCAATGATAAAAATGACTTAATTTCTCATAAGTCTTATCAATACCAAAATTTCCAGCAAGTCCACCACTATGCTTCTCTCTAATTAAATTTTCTCTCATGGAACAATTTGGTATGCACAATTGATTTCTTTTGAATAATAAACCCTCTTGTAAGAAATAATCTAACCACTGAATTTTGTCTATCAAAATAGGATTACAGCATGCTTCAATTGCTTCTTTGAAATCCAAATCTGTTTTACAGAGTTCCTTAAGAAAATCAAAACCTACCACTTTAATTTGACTTTCTTGAAAAAGAATGTTTTTCCTACTCAAGGCATCAACTACCTTATTTGATTGACCACTTATATGCTTCAAAACAAAGTTAAAACTTTGAATATATTCAACCCATTTTGCATGTTTTTGATTCAATTTAGGTTGTTGCGTAATATACTATCAAGAATTATTATCTGAATATAGCACAAATTCTTTAGACATTAAATAATGTCTCCATTTATTTAATGACTGTACAATTGCATACAATTCTTTGTCATAAGAAGAGTACTTTCTTCTTGTCTCATTCAGCTTCTCACTGAAATATGCTACAGGTCTGTCTTCTTGACTTAACACAACCCTAATAGCTTCTCCACTGGCATCACACTTTACTTGAAATGGTTTGTTAAAATCAGGCAAAACTAAGACAGGTTTCTCAGTTATCTTCTATTTCAAAAACTGAAAATTTCTTTCATCTTCAGTCGTCCATTTAAATGCATGTTTTTCCTTCTTTATGGTTTCAATGATAGGTGCATTAATCTTGCTAAAATTCCTTATGAATTTTCTATAAAAACTAGCAAGTCCATGGAAACTTCTTACCTCAAAAAATTCTTTGGTGAAGGCCACTCCACAATTGCCTTTACCTTCTCTGAATCCATTTTTAACCCTTGAGCAGAAACAACAAAACCTAGATATACCAATTCTTCTTTCATGAATTAACATTTCTTTAAATTTATCAGTAATTTCTCTTGATGTAACTTCCTTAATACATAATTAAGGTGTCTCAGGTGTTCTTCCTTTGTTTTGCGGTAAATTAATATATCATCTAGATATCCTATTGCAAATTTACCAATAAATTATTTTAATACTTCATTCATGAGCCTCATAAAAGTGTTAGGTGCATTTGATAACCCAAAAGGCATTACCATCCATTCATACAATCCCTCATTTGTTTTAAAGGTTGTTTTCCATTCATCACCTTCCCTTATCCTAATCTGATGATACCCACTTTTCAAGTCTACTTTTGAAAAATATCTTGCTCCACTCAAACAGTCCATTAAATCTTCAATTATAGGTAAAGGAAATCTATACCTGATTGTTATTTTGTTGATTGCTCTTGAATCAGTGCACATTCTCCAACCTCCATCTTTCTTTGGACTTAACACTGTATGTACTGCACAAGGACTCAAAATTTCTTTAATCAAACTTTTGTCAACCAATTCCTGCACTTGCTTTCTGATTTCTTCATTTTCTGTAGGAGTCATTATGTAAGCTACTTTGTTTGGCAGATTTGATCCCGGAATCAAATATATCTGATGGTTGATTCTTCTTACAGGTGGTCATTCATCAGGAAAATCATCCACAATAATATTACAATAATTCTCCAACATTTCTTGAATTTCAATTGCCAAATCAGAAATTCTAGTAGAAGTAAATACTACCTTAGGTTTGCAAACTAAAGAAAAATTTACCTCTTCATCTTCAATCTGCTACAAGTATTCTTTCCCACTTAACAATAAAGTCTTTGGATCAGAATTTTTGCTTGATGCATCTCCTTCTTCCATAGGTAACAATTTTTTATTCATACCATCCTTGAAAAACTTGTAAGTGTTTCTCTTACCATCATGCACTGCTGCTTTGTCATACTACCAAGGTCTACCCAGCAATATGTGACACACATCCATAGGCATCACATCACACATGATTTTATCCTTGTAGCTGCCCATCTGCAATTCTATTTCACATTTTTATTTCACAATCAGTTGATGTCCTTTCTGAAGCCATGACACCTTGTAGGGTGTTGGATGTTCCCTTGTCTTCAATTTTAATTTCTCTATCACTGTAGAGACCAAATTTTATGTGCTGCCACTATCAATGACCAATTGACATCATTTCCCTTGAACTTTGCACACACTTTTGAACAAAGTCTTTCTTTGTGTTGGCTCAGCAACTTCCTTTGTTTGTTTCAACAAAACCTTGTTAACCACCAAGGATTCTCCTTTCTCTGGCATAATTTCTTTCTCTGTTTCGGGCAACTTTTCTACTTCTTCTCCAGTCTGAGCAATAATTGCATTTCTCTAACTTGTACCCACATTCTCTTTCTCTGGGCATTCATAGGCTCTATGTCCCAATTTGTTACATCTGTAACATCTCACTTCTCTTCCTCTGCTTCTACCTCCTCTTCCTCTATAGGAACTCCTTCTGCCACTTGCATCACCTTCTGTGGATGCATGCTAAAGTGAGTTGCTGCTAGCTCCATCTCTTGGTGCTGTAGATCTTCCTCTACCACCTTGACTTCCTTTTCCTCAGAAAGTACCTCTTCCTTTGGCAGATTTCTTTCTCAGGATTTTTTCTTCAGCTTTTAAGGCCATCTGGTAAGCCTCTTCTACTATCGTAAGATAAAATATACTTATCTCAACTTGAATCTCCATTCTGAGACCATTTACATACCTGGCAATCTTCTCAGCTATGTCTTGGATTTGTCCTGCTCTTATGCTCACTTTGTAAAATTATTCTGTGTATTCTTTCACTGTCATTAATCTCTATCTAAGATTTTTCATTTTTCTAAATAATGAAAGTTGATAATCACTAGGCAAAAACTTACCTCTCAGCTTTGCCACCATTCTACTCCAATTCTTGATTGGTTTTTTACCAACTCTCCTTCTCTCTACTTGCACTCCATCCCCCCAAAGTGTTGCATGTCCTTTCAACCTTGTGACTGCAAATTTAACTCTCTTTTCTTCACCCATCTCTTCATAATCAAAGAATTTATTCATTACATTGATCCAGTCTATCAACTCTTCTGGATTCATTCCTCCTGCAAAAGCCGATACTTCACGTCTAGGCCTGGATGTAGAGCCTAAAAATGATTTAAAGAATCTCATATCAAGGGTAAGCTCAATATTTTATTCTTCTTCTTCAACTTCAGGTTCACTGACATCTTCAGGATATCTTGGGTGTCCTACTTCAATTGCTTCCAATCTAGCTTGAATCTGTTGCATAGTCTCTAGTACTTCTGCATTTGCAACTAGTCTACCTCTTCTTCTACTAGCAGCACCTCTACCAATTCTAATAGCCATGTTGGATTTCTTCTTCTGACTCTTAGAAGCCTGTTCAATATCTAAAAAATGATCTGAAGATGGCTCTGATACCACAATTTATGGCAGTGTGGGTGCAGGGGTTAAGGAGAGTTGTTCAAACTTTTGTACAATTCTTTCTAACTCTGGAGGAATATGTTCCAGATCTCTCTTTCCACTCTCATTCATCAAAATTTATGAAATATCTTTGACAAAACATTAAAACAAATGCACATTTGGAAGAAATCCCCTTTTCCCTTTGTAATGTTATAAAACCCAACTTTATAACATTTGGTAGAATAAGTCCCCTTTTCACTCTAATAATGACCAACCTTTGTAAACAATGTTACAACCATTTATCGGAACCTTTAAACTCATTCTAATCAATGTTTAGAAAGCCCTCCAAAGATATTATAATAAATCACTTTAAAAACCCTTCAGAACTTTAAACCATCGGAAATAGACCCACTTTAACCAATATAATAAAACCCTTCGGAAATATATATCAAAGAAGCTTTACCAAGGTCCAAGGACCTTCGAGAATATATTAATTGATTTCTTAAAATAATGTTATAAAACCTTCAGAAATGATATTTTAAACCTTCAGAACTGAATATCCAGATTTCAAAACCCCAATAAAACTCTATTGCATAAGTTTCGAGTCCAAAAATTTGGTTAAACCTCTAGGTATTGCGCGATGCAACCACCGTCAGATCTCCACAGATCACGATCGGACGACATTTGCACTCATTTAACCACCGAACTCTACCACAAAAAAGTTACGCGAAAAGGGTTGTTTTGCTATGCGACGTGTCAACACGTCATTCGATCGCGTTCATATGGTTTAAAGCCACTCTCGGCTCAAAATCTATGTGAAACCCATGTTATGGTTTTGCAAAACCACCAACCTTCAACTTTGTTTGAAATGCGCATGTAAACGTGATTTTTCCACCGGATTTCTGTTGCGCTCTTTGTTTGACTTCACTTCCACTTTGTTTCCTGCTCTAACATTCAATAGACAATGATCATTTATCACTGCTCGGTCCTTTAAACAAATAACCTTGATTCTCTTCAATCATTCTGATTCTTATACAGAGGTTAATACACTCAGATCCTCCTTCGCATAGAGTTAATCTATATTTAAATTCATATACAGAGAACATGTAATTAACTACATTTTGGGGAACTAAAAGCCTCCATTCACACAGAGACTAATACACTCAATTTCACAGAGAATATAAGAACTCAAATGGTTTCGGAGAGGTAAAACCCTCAAAGGAAATTTGCGAAGTATATTCAAATAAACAAACACTATAATTTATTGAAACAGAAAGAAAACCCTCTCAATCCAGTCTTATACCTCGAAAATTCAAATTCCTCTATTACGGAGGTTACATTTTATATTCTTTTACATAACCATCGACCTCCTCAATTAGGATCGAAATCTCTAAACTTAGTAAAATCATATTTAGAAAATATTTTCCTAAATTCTATCAACTGAAGCTAAATATGCTGAAACAAATCTAGAGCCGTTCAATCCTCCAAAATACTAGTTTAACCTATATATTACAACTGTAAATGACAACTAAAGGTACCAACACCTTTTCTTGTAACATTTTTTTGGATTTTTGGAATAATTAATGAAGCCTTTGTCTCTAAGCCTCATGTCCCTGCATCAATTCTTCTATTCTTTTTGAACTTCAACAAATGAAACAAGACATTCATGATATGGTGAAGGTTCAAATCCAGACAAATGCCAGAATTGGAAAGATAGAGCGACAGCTTCAAAGTATGCAACGAGTGGAAATGCTAGGCACCACAGCAAAGGACCCAACCCCTATGGATTCTTCTGATGGGATTTATGTTTAGATTATAGTTTCTTCTCATGTTTTTTGTGGATAATAGTAATAGTTTCTGTTTTAGCTATAAGTGTTATGGACATAGTAAATTGATAGGAACAATAGTTAGAAGAAAACGACAATTCAAGTTTTGGTTAGCTTTTAACTCTCTGTGGTGGCCAACAGACCTGGTTTGCTTCGGGCAGGTTGAGGTTACCGCAACTGATACAATGTGTATAGCATCTTGCTCCATAAAAATATGAAAATAGAAAGGCACTACGAAATTCACAAAAAAAAAAAAAAAGTGAATCCTCGGAGAAGTCCAGCAAAACCAAATCTTGGGAGTAATTTGCGTTGTGGTGCTGCAAATTGAAGACTGAAATTCGTGCGAGGAGGCATGTGTTTTCTATGTCATGAAGCTTCTACCCGCTCAGGTGAGGAGGCACTGTTGCCCATACTGTTGTTTTAGAAGTGAATCGGTGAGGCCGAGTTGAATCGAGAGGGGCGGTCTTGTTGATTGCTTCACTTTGAGGCCGACGATGTAATTGGTTGTGGTGAGGTTGAAGACATGAAACAACCAACTATGAGAGCCGAGGAAGATGAAGAAAGTAAATATCTCTTAAAAAAAATTAGGAGTGTAGGATGAAAAGAATTAATATAGTTTTTTTATGATTTTTTATATAAATTTAACATTGTTTTTACTTGTGAAGATATTGACAATAAGAATCAATAAAACTTGACGAAATTGAAATCATCAAGGACAAGTCTCAAGAACCTGTAACAATGTTGAATGTAATGAATATTAGCCCGCAATCAAGGTAAAAAAATATAATATTAAGAGTTGAAGTGTTTCAACTTTGGCCGAGGGAAAAGCTCCACCACTATCTTATGGCAAGAAAAGTGAAAATGAAACTATAACAACAAATGAATAAGCATGAACCCTTTAGAAAAAAGACAAAAATGAAACCTTTTTTATCAAATTTTTTTACGAACTACTATAAACCTGGCTAAAACTTACACTAGTAAGAAAGTTAACATGTAGGTCATGATTAAGCGGAGGTATTAGAATATTAATCACGACGTCGTTCGTGACTATTCATGTGACGACAAACCCTGTTCATATGACAGTGAATTCAATGTCATTCGATGGGAGTCGGTGAATTTAGGTAAGAAATATTGAAATTCATTGTGGTTTCTATGAATCAATGTTCTATAAATTTCAGTGTGTAATGCAATGGATAAGCTATCTTTGTGACTTCATTTTTTATATTTTCTTCTTTAACCAATTTTTTTTATGGCTTCCTTTTGGCTTCACCTCAACAGTCGCAATTATTTTGACTCCACCTCAACAGTCGTAGTTATTTCCTATGTCGAAGAGAATGTAAGCTAGGGATTCAAATTCAGGATAGTCATAATGGCTATGGTTGTGACAACTATTTTATTTCTATGTGGGACTCCATTATACAGACACAAGGTTCGTCAATGCGGTGTTATCACTACAATTTCTCAAGTTGTACTCGATTTTATAAGAAAAATAAATATCGGTGTGCCTTCAGACATCACCTTTCTTTACGAGAAGGATAAGGATGTTGAGTTCATAAAATCCGGTCAAAATTTTATAGTGCACGCAGGTAATTTTTAGTAAGTCTTTCATTTGTTTTTCACAACATTTCAATGAAAATTATTCACCTCCTTTTCAGAAAATTTGGAAGAAAATGCATTCATTATTATTTTGATATCTCCCTTTTTCGTTGGTGACATATTAGTTCTAGAAAAAGAGGCCATAATGATATAATACTCTTCAGAATGGAATAGTGATATATCGAGAAGCAAGGAGCCAAACACATGTTATTTTTTCTTAGTAACTCAAGCAGAAGAAACCAATATTATCTTGAGGATAGCGCCTATATGGTTCTCTTGCTTATTCTTTGGAATGACATTTTCATTGACCATATTTGTGTTCCTCATTAGGGGAATTTTGAGGTCTAAAATGGGCCTCCTAAGAAAAATGTACAACCAAAATAAACTTTATAAGAACCAATAGGATTCAAGATTATGATGTAAACCATGGGGGATGATTAACCATTTTTTAAGTAAAAAAGTACAAGGAATAAAAAATAATAAAATAATAAAACTACTTTTTCAACTCACATTTTCAACTTATCTCACTAAAATTTTACTCAAATTTCGAGCGGGAGTATTCGTTGTATGCAAAATTTAATTTCTCATCCAAGGAGTACCCATGTTGCATAGTTTCGATGGACCTCATACATGGAAAATGAGAAATATATGAAAAAATGTGATTGAAATCACATTTTTCATGTATTTCTCATTTTTTTTGTATTAGGGTCCATCAAAATCATGCAACATGGGTACTCCTTGGATGAGGAATTAATTTTTACATCCAACGAGTGTTTCTGATCGAAATTTGAGTAAAAGCTTAAGGAGATAAGTTGAAAATACGAGTTGAAAAAATAGTTTTATTATTTTATTATTATTTATTATTTTTTTCCCTCTAAAATTTGATGATGTAATCTAAAATTATTTTATTATTTCCACTATTATTTTATAATCTCCTTAGGAGGCCCATTTTAGACCTCAAAATTCCCCTAATGAAAGCAAGATAGCACTATGGATAAAAATATAGGGACCCATGATCTAGGTGGATATTGGAGGCCACCCGTCTACTCCACTTGGGGCCCCACTATTGTCTCTTTTAATTTTTCAGTTATAGCACAACTTACTATTTTTAGCAGTTTTTTGGGACCTGAACTTCCGGAGCCGTTTTGAGGCCCTAAACGACGTTTTTTGGGAAAACCAAGAGCAACATGTGTCCATGGACCCAGACCCATATTGCTCACTCAAAATTTGTAGTCCTCGGATAGATATTTCTAATGAGGTATGGTTCGTGTCAAACGAAGATCGTATGCCAAAGTTACATCCCTAGGAAGTTGAAACACCAATTTACCCAAACGAGGCCCATAGTTTTGGCGCTTCATCTCCTAGGGTTAGGGTTTTGGATATTTAGGGTTTTCCATTGTTTCTAAATAATAAATAGGCCCTCGAGCATCATTGTAACTCAGTTCAGAGGCTTGTAGCCACCACATCTCTTCTTAGAGATAGCTACTAGCGCCCTAGCTAGTTTATTTCCATTCCGTCTGTAAGAAAATTTCAGTTCTTTGATATTAATGAAATGAAGTGTTATTTCCACTGCATCTTTGTATTTATGGTTATATGTTTATTCTATTGTGTTCCTACATAAACTCTGGATCAGTGGTATCAGAGCAGTCTGCTCTTTCTTTGTTTTTCTTTGCATGTCCCCAACGCAGTCTGGGTATAAGGAGTTAGGGCTTGATCTAGTGGAACCTTTGCAAGATCAGCCTTGCAAACCTCGATGGACGCCCATGGGGGACGAAAAGAAAGATGAGGGGGTAGGATATCCTATCAAAATATTTCTCGAGGAGGCCCTTGAAAAAAAAAGGAACGCGATGATGGATAAATTTGCCTAGATCCTTCAACGACTGCCCACCAGTGGCGCATCTGCATCCAACAGCCACTCTGGAGGCGCGACTCCCTTTAAGGTACAAGTAAATTTTGACATTCCCATATTTGAGGGTCAAATAGATGCAGATGTCGTAGATAGATGGTTGAATCTATTAGAAGGATATTTCTCGGTTCATGACTTTTCCGACTGGGAGAAGATTATTTTTGCACTCCTCAAAGCTACCCCCCATGTCAAGGACTAGTGGGAAAACTACTGTGAGAAAAAGGACGAAACATAACCCTCTCTGTTCTTGGCCATACCCACTTGGAATTCTTTTCGAGACACCGTGAAGGAACAATAATATCTCGTGGGGAGCTATGAGGACAAGTACATATAATGGACCACACTGCGACAACAAAGGGATCAAGATGTGCATGAGCTAACGAATCTGTTCCATACCTTGCGTACAAATTTGGGTATCAAAGTTTCAGAGAAACATCTGGTGCTAAAGTATCTCAGTTTTATGTATAGATACATTCAAGAGGAAATGGAGTTCCTCGACATCTCCTCTCTTGGTACAGCATATCGGTATGCTGCCAAGATTGAGCAGAAATTCAAACAGAAGAAGCAAGACTTTGGATCTGCGAATAAAAAGCAAGGGAAAGGTGCTCCCAAACCACAGAACAAAGGACATAGCCAAGGCATGGCGGCTAAAGACAACCTATCAAAGCCACAAGAAAAGAACAACACCCTAAATCCAAAGAAAACACGGGAAAGTGGTGCGAGTTCCATAAGAGCTCCAATCACAATAGAAGTGAGTGTCGGGCCAAGCAGTCGCTGGTGGCCGAGATGCGAGCTTCTGAGTCAGATGCATGCTCTGAATCTAAATCAGAACCTAAAAAGTGGAATGACAAAGGGAAACATATTATTGATTCAAAGCCCAATGCCACTGTTGCCACTGTGAAGATCTAGAAGGAGGAACCGAAAAATCGAGAGGAGGAGGAACGTCTCCTCGACTCCCAGATGTGGTTAAAGGGCTCCCCGGTACAGTTCATTGTCAACAATGGGAGCCAAAGGAACCTCATTTTATCAGATGCCATGAAGATTTTGGGATTTCTGACCACAGCCCACCCACATCGATACACCATCGGGTGGCTTCACCAAGGACGTGATCTCCACATCAGCCAACAGTGTCACCTTCCCTATAGCATCAAGCCCTTCACGGATGAGGTATTATGTGAAATTTCTCCTCTTTATGTTTCTGATGTATTATTAGAACAACCATACTTGTGGAACCGTCATGCTCTGTATGAGTCCCGACCTTTCACTTTTATTGTTACTTTGGGAAATAAGTTGTACAGGATACTAGAGGTACCACCGCCTACCACTATCTCTTTTGTTACTACAAAACAATGCAGTAAGCTCGTTTCCCAAACCATGAAATTTGTTTTCCTGATGATCTGCCCCCAGGGAAAGAAGAATACTGTGGCCACGACCTCTAGACAGGGCTCCTCTGCACGACAACAACAAATGAAAAAGGTTGTGGGGGAGTACAAGGAAATATTCACCACACCCACAGGGGTTCCTTTACACTGGCAGGTCAAGCACCTAATTGATCTGACCCCAGGTGCGCCGCTACCCAATGGACTGATCTATCATCGCTCTGTTCTGGAGAACGATGAAATCAAGAGGTAGATTCAGGAGCTATTACAGAAAGGTCACATGCAACCAAGTTCATCGCCTTGTGGGAGCCCAATCATGTTGGTACAGAAGAAGGATGGAACATGGAGACTCTGCATTGACTATTAGGCACTAAACAAGATCACTGTTCGGAATAGGTACCCGATCCCATGGATTTATGACCTTCTAGACCAACTCAAAGGGGCGAACTATTTCAGCAAGATCGATTTGAAGTCTGGGTATCACCAGGTACCAATCAAACCCTCCTATGTGTGGAAGACTGCCTTCAAAGCCAAGGAGGGCCTTTTCGAATGGCTGGTCATGCCTTTCGGGTTGATGAATGCTCCCGCAACCTTCATGAGGTTGATGGACGGCATCTTGCGGCCATTCACCAACTCATTTGTAGTGGTGTAATTGGATGACATCCTGATCTTCATCCAGACTTGGGAAGAGCACCTCCACCACATCCGACAAGTCCTCCAAACACTATGGCAACACAAGTTGTGTGCCAATTTGGAGAAGTGCACTTTTGGCATGACCCATGTTCAATATATGGGATACATTATTGATGAAAAGGGGGGTGCATGTGGATCCAACCAAGATCCAAGTCATTCGGGATTAGCCAGCCCCAACCACTATAATAGATCTTCGCAGCTTTCTGGGTCTTGCTAATTTCTACCGCAGATTCGTGTTGGGATTCTCTCATATCACTTGGCCCTTGAGTCAAGTCACCAAGGGAGGAGTGAGAGAAAAATTATTTTGGTCGGAATCTCAGAAAAAGGTATTAATAGAATTGAAAAATCACCTTTCTTCTTCCCCAGTGCTCACATTACCAGACTTGCAACAACCATTTGAGATCGAGACAGATGCCTCTGACTATGCTATTGGGGTAGTTCTTACTCAACAGGAACATCTAGTGGCATATCATAGTGAGACATTGTCTGACACAGTTCACAAGTATCCCACTTATGACAAAGAAATGTATTCCATTGTGCAAGCTTGTCGACAATGGAAGCATTACATTTTGGGGAAGGAAAAAATCATCCACACAGACTACCGGCCCCTGTAGTTCATACAAACACAAGGGAAGTTGTAGAATGATCGCCATTAGAAGTGGTCCACATATCTGCAACAGTTTCATTTGAACATCAAGTAAAATAAGGGTAGCAACAATAATTTTGTAGACTGCCTCAGCCGACCACCGATCGTGGTGCTCACCACTGATCTCAACTCTTATGGGCATGAGACTTCTGATTGGTTGCTTCTCTACGAGAGTGACCCAGAATTTGGCCACACATAAAAGGCACTCTTGGGGGGTGCGCAAGTTCCAAATTTTCACCTCCAAGATGCACTTTTATGTCACCTAGGACACCTTTGTGTTCCTTCAAGTGAGCGTGCCAAGATGATATGGGAAGCACACTACAGTTGAGTCGCTGGGCCTTTCAAGGTCAAGAAAATAGTGGCAGTACTACAGAAGTATTTCTATTGGCTGAACCTTCGAAAGGATGTTGGGAAGCACATCAGATCCTGCACTGCTTGCGCCATTGCCAAATCGACCATCAAGAAGAAAGGCCTATATAATCTGCTACCTACCTCTAGTTGACCTTGGGAATCCATCTCCATGGATTACATGTCGGGCCTGATTTCTACTAAACATGGAAATGACTGTGTTTTCGTGGTCGTCGATAGATTCTCGAAGAGGACCATTATGACGGCTTGTAAGAAGAATATCACAGCAGAAGTCACTGCTAAACTTTTCTTCGAATGAGTGTGGGTGCACTTTGGGATCCCATAGTCTATCATATCAAATCAGGATAGCAGGTTCCTCAGCACATTTTGGTCCAGCCTATGATCAATGTTGGACACGAAGCTCACCAATTCCACAGCTTTCCATCCCCAAATAGATGGCCAGACAGAGGTCATCAACAGAATGATTGTACACATTATGTGCATGTACAACTCAAAGAATCCATGCACATGGGATAAGAGCCTCCCCTATGTACAACACGGTTATAACCAGGCTCTTCACAGCTCAACTGGCCATAGCCCCTTTCAGGTGGGCTTGGGATTCTAGCCATTATGTCCCATTGACGTAGCCATGCCATTTGCGGCTACTTAGGCCGATTCGGCTCATGTCCAGTCTGAAGTTGACAAATCAAACAACTTCATCAGGCGCATTCAACACATCCACCAACAGGTTCATGACATATTGGATAGAGCCAATGCTAAGTATAAGCAACGCCATGATCAACATCGGGTGCCACACAACTTCCATGTGGGCGACAAAGTGTGGTTACATTTGCAGAAGGAGCACCTCACTATACCCCACCGCAAGCTTCGCCCGCTCCGATACGGGCTGTACACCATCACCAAGGTTGTAGGGAACAATGCCTTCGAGCTCAGTATTCCACCATTCCTTGGTCTGCACCCTGTATTCAATGTAGACTACCTTCGTCCCTACTTCCCACCTCTACTGGACACCTTCGACATTACATAAGAACTCACACCAAAAGAGTTAAACCCAGACTGCATGGAAAATGCCACCACAAATTGTATCATGGACATGCAAATCAAGAACACTCACCAACAGAAGATCCAACTGTATCGGGTTGTCAAAGCTCGCCAACTACTGCACCAAGGCAAGTGGTTCACCAGGGACCAAGTTCAGCAGAAGTTTCCTCATCTCGTGGAGGAAATAAACGCAATGGGGACCATTGCTTCCTAATGGGGGAGGAATGATCCAGGTGGATATTGGTGGCCACCCGTCTATTCCACTTGGGGCCCCACCATTGTCTCTTTCAGTTTTTCAGTTATAGCATAACTTACTATTTTTAGTAGTTTTTCGGGTCCTGAACTTCTAGAGCCGTTTTGAGGCCCTAAATGACGTTTTTTGGGAGAATCGGGAGCAACATGGGTCCATGGACCCCTCAAAATTTGTAGTCCTTAGATAGATATTTCTAATGAGGTATGGTTCGCGTCAAACGGATATCATATGCCAAAGTTACGTCCCCGGGAAGTTGAAACACCAATTTACCCAAACGGGGCCCATAGTTTTGGCGCTTCATCTCCTAGGGTTAGGGTTTTGGATATTTAGGGTTTTCCATTGTTTCTAAATAATAAATAGGCCCTTGAGCCTCATTGTAACTCATTTCAGAGGCCTGTAGCCACCACATTTCTTCTCAAATATAGCTACCAACGCCCTAGCTAGTTTATTTTCATTCTGTCTGTAAGCAAATTTCAGTTCTTTGATATTAATGAAATGAAGTGTTATTTCCACTGCATATTTGTATTTATGGTTATATGTTTATTCTATTGTGTTCCTGCATAAAATCCAGATCAACCGACTTTTAAGAACCAATATCTTCTATTATCGCCATCCAACCATTTTCTACACTTGTTTCAAGGGTTATGTTTAATCATTGTATTGTACCATTGGTTATAAGAATAACATGAAATGAAAGAGGAATAAGTGTTCTTCAAAGTATTGGAGGACCAAATTCCTTTTACTTATACTATCCATTGTGATAGAAAATCTAACAAAAAACATTCAGATCCATGTTGCAAAAAAATCATGACTTACTCGACTGACCTACAATGCCAATCCCTTTCAGCATTTTCTTCTTAATTCCACAATTTTCTTGATCCACTATTTTTCTTGATTGGAAATTTTTCTATGATCAATTCCATGATGGCATGGCCTTCAATCTTAGTGTTCTGGAATTCATAATTTTTTGGCCGGTTTTCTAGTCATCATAGTTGAGGCAGTGACACTTGGAAAATATAATTCCTACTTGTCTCAGTTGTGATTATTTCTATGTAAAGGAGTCTATTCCTATTCCTTAGGAGTTGTTTGGATCTATATGTTTCCTAGATTGGTGTGTGGTTGAGATATTCTCTCAACCATATGATTGTGTGTCCAAGATAGTCTCCCTAACTTGAGGCAACACTACATGCATTTATATGCAACATTATTTTATTAATCTATGTAGTGATCATTTTTTCAATTTGGTATCAGAGCAACGTTGTTTGTGATGATGACATGGACACAAGCCCAGGCCACATATTTGACTATGTGGGGGATCTAGGGCATCCACTTTATGTATAATGTCCTTTTGTGCACAAACATTTGTCATATCATTGTCCTGACTCCTTTGCAGGCGTGTCAACAAAAATAATGGGATCCACCGCTATGTGGACTAGGATGATGGAAATTAAGCCCCACTTTGATGGTCAGTAAATTGCAAACAATAGCAATCAATTCATCTAGAGAATTTTTCAACACGCCAGATTCAACCATAGAACTCAGCGACCCGTAAAGAACTTTATTCTTGTTGCAATTGTTTGTGCTACTCATTCCATCAACATCATGGATCTTCAGCCACAACCAATGATCTTCCTTACGCAACTCCACTCCAAACAACAACATGAACATGATGAGGTACTCTTGGCATGCATTCAATTAGCACGGGTTCTCCACTCACGTATAGACCTAAGCGTTAGTCCTTTGAAAAATTCTCAAACGTGACAATCTCAGTGGTAGACTTTGATAATGGTCTCCAAGCCTATTTTCATGGTCATTACAGATCCACGCAAGCTCTCTCCAGAATCTCTAATCTTCAAATTGGGGCATCATACCATCCTCATTTTATTTTAACTCTGAGAACATCTTACAGATGGGAAACTTTATCCTATATTTTCGCATCTGTGAGACTCCAAAATAGGGATCAAACCCAAATAAATCATCATACCTATAATTTAATAAATCAATCGAAAGGAAAATCTCGCTTTTTGTGACTGGTGAGTGTTGCTTGACACAAATCTATAGATGTATAGCCTTGTCTAACCACTACAAAGAACCAAAATGATGGGATAAAAAAAATACACACTGTCTTCAAACAAGACACTTCAATCGACGTTCAACAACCATACATATACTCTCTATTTCTCCCTTGGCCCAGGCCCATACAGGCTCTGATACCAAATTTCCTCCGTGTTGGAAGATAATTATTCCATGCTCATATTATAATTAGTTTCATATTTGTAGGTGGATGTTGAGAGAATATATCAACATCTCTATTCATAATTAGAAGTGGTTGGATCTCACCAGCACCATAAATATTGTGATGTATTCGTGTGATTGAATATTGTTTAATACAAATTATTTGTTTTGTGTGTGCACACCTTTGTTTTTATCATGGTACCAGAGCAGGTATGAATTTATCTCCCTCATGGGAGGGCTCAAGAGGATGAAAGAGATATGATATTTGATGTTATTTTCTTTGTACATAGATAGTGTGTAACTATTTAGATTTCATCTGTGTGAACTATGTTGCTCGTGTGCTTGTGTGTTTGAATTGACTCCCTTGCAGATAGCGGTGAATTAAAAATGCCATGGAGAAAATCCAACGTGTAATGTAGAAAAACATCACTCTTCTCTTGTTGCGAGAGAAGATTAGTTATTAGCTCAAACTTGGTTGTTTAAAAAATGGATAGCCCCATTGTTCCTCACCTTGCAATCAAGTGGAAAGGGAATATGATTGAGGAATTTAATGATAGTTCAGATTTCTTCATGGACATTTGAACCTGCGACTTCACCTCTATTTTTTGTTCTACCTCAAGCCACAATCCGTGTATTCAACATTCAATCTCATATTGTCTAGGGATATGTGGGGAGTAGTTGCAGACTTACTGGTCTATATAGATCTCTTAACATGGTATATTGGTTCAGTTTATTTCTTGGAAACAATATTATGACTTAGTGAACTGCGACAAAACCAGTCTAGTGGGAGTCAATACATTCTATTTTTTATTCACATCAGAAAAAAATTTAGAGAAGCATGAGGAACTGTACCCAAACCCTATGTGCACAAATCCGATGTTCTCTTAAATATTCTGAGGGTGTGTCACCAAGCCGTTGAAAAATGATGAGAAAAATTATTAGAAATGGATTTATTTCAGCGAATATCACATAAATCCATGATCCTTTCATTCCAGACACTCATACTGCTACGAGGATGATTTTTTAGTGGCAATCTTGCGATGTTAGCAGAAATATTGAGCTCTACAACAATTGCAACATGTTTCGGTGGGTGGGAAGTTGCACCACACTATTCATCTATGATGAGAAGCATGTTCTTAGAGCAGGTTCACACTCTTGAAAGGGCTCAAGGAAAAGCCCCAAATATTTTAGACTTGTGAAGATGTCGTTGTTGTAGTATTATTTTAGCAATAGGTGCAAAAAATGGGTGTCTGAAGCTTGTGGCGAATCATATTTTTTTAATATTTGTGTTTATATGGATCTCAGTTATATTTTGTTTTGTAAAAGGTGAAAAATAAATTATTGAATAGTGAAATATAATTACATTAGTAATTATCGATGTTCTTCAGTGTCCAGAGAACAAATGGATAATTTGATTGTGTGAATCTGATATACATTGATGGGTCTAGTTGTGCTTCGGGCTTCAAGAGCATCAACTACAAGTTACAGTATGATATCGATTTGTGTGAAGCAGGTCAATTTGTTAGATTAGCTCTTGAACACATTTAGTATTAAGACCATTTTCCTAGCCACTAATGGATAACTGAAAGCGAAATATCTTCCAGATGGTGATTAGTCCATAGGATGGCTCATCACTTGTCAACTCTAATCGCAAAAGCCCTGACGAGACGAGTTTTCAATAATGTTGATCTTGGAAAGTTAATTATTGATGGTGAGAAGCAGGTGTACTTTAAATGATTCTTAAGGTAAGCTCGAACATGTGGAGAGACAAATAGCGGAGTCCAGATGACTATAGAGTGGGTAGGGTTGTCGATGAAGACCAGTGAGACAAAAATCATTTTTTTATAATATGTGTTATAATATGTAAGTAAGAATTAAGGGGGAGTGTTGGAAGATAATTCTTCCATACTCATATTAGAATTAGTTACATATTTATAGGTGGATGTTGAGAGAATATCTCAACCTCTCTATTCATATTTGGAAGTGGTTGGATCTCACTAGCACCATAAATATTGTGTTGTATTCATGTGATTGTATTTATTGTGTGTAATACAAATTATTTGTTTTTTTTCTGAACACCTCTGTTTTTATCACTCCGGACCCTCATTCACTTTTCCTCCTTTTCCCAAATTTCCTCTAGGCCCCATGTTCATTTTTCCTCCTTTTCCCAAAATTTGGCCACCTTTTCCAAAAATTCCTACGGGGACTCCTTTCATTTGGTCAGGACCAGGCACTCAAGGTGGCTTTCCCAAAACTCCTAAGGGCCCTCCCTTCAATTCTTTGACCTCTCCATGCACTCTAGGACTTCGTGACAAAATGGTTAAGCTCTATGTTCCAATGGAAATTCAATTGTATGACCTACAAGAAAGGGTAGGCCTTGAGCATCTCAATATGGCCATAGACTAGTTAATTAATGCTGCAAAATTAGCTATAGATGAGCTCCCTGTACTAGAAGTGGAAAAGTATTTTTATTATGTAGGGAACATGGCTCAATGAACTTCCTCAAATTGTTCTATTGTCGATCATTTTAGTGAATCATCCTTGTAGGAAGCTCTTTCTCTGAATTATGACGAGGCTACCGAATTGTTAGGAATATTGGAGTATTAGTAGGGTAATATAGAAGTAGCACTTCAGATGTTTGAGGGGATAGATATAAACACTATTGGTGTAAATATGAGTTAATCAATTATTGAAAGGGCCCAAATATTTGGAATTTGAAGAGGGAGTTCCCACATCAGAACTAGCAATGCAATGTCGATGCAAGTTGTCAATGCAATGTCGATGCAGGCTACCAATTTCTTACTTGATGCCATTATTCTAAAATAAAATTCATTGCAAGAGCTTGGACTGGCTAATGAAGTTGCTCAAGAGTGTAAATTTATGTCGGAGACAATCAAGTCTGCACTACCTCATGGCATGCCTAATGCCTTTAGAGAAGATTGAAAATTGCAAGAGACTTGTGAGAAAGGCAGTGGAACTACTTCGAGAACTTTGGAAATATGCAAGCTTGTTCCATCAATCAATGGCTTCTTTGAGTCGTGCCATCACTCGACGACAAAAACTTCTTCTACCATCCCATTGAATTTAATTTTCTCATTTTGCAGCCATTCATTTTTGCAAGTTGTTGCAGAATATAAATTTGCAGTGAATTTTTGTGTATTATTATGTCATGTCATGGTATTTTTTGTTTTCATTGAAGTGACATTTTCCTGACCAACTATTGTCACAATTCCGAGTGTGTGTTGGAACTGGTCATTCCAACAATACACAAATTTGCAAGAAAGATATTACCATATAAGATGAAGACATGACACTAAAACTGACATCAGAAGATGGTGATGGGAGCATCATCAAATATTAAAGGATGATGGAAAACTAAGTTAAATTTTGTGTGAGTTTTGGGAATAGACTCATGATTATGGTGTATTATAAGTCACATACATTTATTAGTAAGAAAGTCTAAGATGTTTTGTAGTGGTATTTGTAAAGTATGTACTTAGTAACTCCAAGAGTTGAAGTGTATAATGTAATCCTAATGATACACCTGTACCCTCATATAGTTCATGGTAATCTTAAAACCAATTTGTAAATGCATGTTTGTGTTAAGCAAAAAGTGACCATGTAAGTGCAGATTTATGGTAAGTTGGAAATCACTTGTGATAGTGTATGTCAGTGCAAATTTGTGGTAAGTCGGAAACCACTTTGTAGTATAGGCTTGTGGTAAGCCATAAGCCACTTGTGAGAGTGATGTGGACATGGATTCCTATAGGCATGGTGTATGGTTAGCTAAGAAAATATTGGGCATCGTCTAGGGCCAGCTGACAAAACCCAATGCATGGTTATGAGTAATCCGACAAAACCTAGGTTGACAAGGATAGAGGGGTATTTGCAGGTACAGGTACAAGTATGAAACAATGGTTGATAGAACCATGTATACGAAGGACATCCTAGTAGACTGGCGGTTGTCGTGATTGACACCCATGCATTCTGGTAGATGGTTGTTCCTTTATATGGATGTCAGCATAATTTTTTTTGTAAACAATAAGACCAAAACTAGACTTTGCAGATTAATATCGAGACAAGTATTCATTAAGGGGGCAACTTCGAAAATATAATTCCTACTTGTCTCAGTTGTGATTATTTCTGTGTAAAGGAGTTGTTTAGATCTATATGTTTCTTATATTTGTGTGTGGTTGAGATATTCTCTCAACTAATTGATTGTGTGTCCAAGATAGTCTCCCTATCTTGAAACAACACTACATGTATTAATATGTAACATTACTTGATTAATTTAGGTAGTGATCAATTTTTCAGTTGTGACTAAATAAAGAAGGTATCAAAGATGGCTTGATCTAAAATAGATTATTTTTATTGATTTTTGGTGGTAATTAAAACTGTTAATATATGTTGATATATCTATTTGGCCAAAATATATAAGTACAAAAAAGTAAAATGAGCTACATCTATTCCAACATATACGTAGTTTTCCATTTTGATTTTTTTGGCCGAATTCAATATTTTAATTAAATTTTCATTTTTGTTGTGTAAAATAGTTTTTATTTCATATAAGGATTAAAACCATAAAAAAACACTTTTTTATACTCAAATCGTAAAGAATTCACAAATAAAAACAAATCACAATCCATGCGAGAAAATTAGAAAACACTCACGTGAATTGAGGATAAATATAGTTTTGTTGATTTTTTCTTTTTATACTTGCTCACATGGTAATTTGAATATGATTCCTCAAAAATTGTTAGACTTCGATTGAAAGATAAATAAGTCATTAGGTTAAATCTTTTTTAAGAATTTTCTGGACAGCTAAAAGTAATAGGAATCCAGATACAAAAAATTTATGAAATATGGTAGAAGCAGTATTTCAATCATGTTTTTTTATGGTGCAAATAAATTTAGCAACTTAAATAATATCATGATATTCAAAATCTTAAAATTTATTAGCTATAACCTGGATTTACAAAAATCCCAGACATATTTTCTTAAAATCTTGCCAGAATTTCCATCATTTTCAAAGACAAAAAAACAAGTTGATTAAACTACGAACTCCTTTTATATATATACAACCGGATCGTAGACATAATGAGACAAATTGATTTTATTGTGCACAAAAGTCAGCCTATTTCTTTTTAAGAATAAAATGATTCCTTAATTTGGCTCTACGTATTGATATATTCAGTAGTAATCCGTAAAGAATCCGTAAGTATCCTCGCTTATTAATAATGTCATGGACATCATAATTGAAACGTAATTAAGTGAATCGAGGCCAATCAGTGTGATAGACAGACAAGTAAAATAAGCAGAATCCAGACCAATAATGTGATGATAAAAAAGTGACCAATTATGTTGCTTATTTTCTACATTATCGTTTGAGTTTGACAAAGTGAGGTATAAATTGAGGTATTTTATATTGCTGAACTTATGTAAATTGTAGGTTTTGGGATTTGGAATAGAAAGTTAGCTGAAAGCTCAAACAATCAATTGACCTTTTTGATTAGCAGATTATAGATTATTCTTCAAATCTGTAATTGAATTAAAGATGATATACATGACTTTAGCATAAATGGTTGTCTTCATATAAATTGGAACATACCATGGATATATGTATGTATATATTTATATTTCTTTTGAATTATATATAAAAATCAATGAAATAAAGTATATGTGTGTGGGGGCGAGGGTAGGAGGTCGGTGGAAATATAGATAAATGAAGTAATATGTACTCAAGTTGTATAGACCATTTGAATAGAGCTTAGCATCATCTAATATTATAAAAATTAGTAATTCAACATAGTAATTCTAGCATGCATTAATTTACCTTTTTCCAAAATCGAAATCCAAAGTATGCTAAATGGCCATTTTCCCAAGTTTTAGGTGTTGGGAAATCTAGGGTAGTTTGATTAGGTGATTTCTCTTACTTTAATAATTGTTTGTCATATATTTTTACTTATCTTGATTATATTTTTCTTCCACATTATTATTATTGTGTTTTTATCATCAATCAACTACTAAAAAATAAATAATAGTGAGACAACAGGTCACACACTATAGGCAATCAACTAGGGTCAAAACCTCTCCACTTGAGAGGAAAACGCACAAGAATTATTCTTTTATTATAGAATCTTCAATTGACGAATTCGGAGACCAATGACCTTTGACCAAGACTCCTCCAAGACCAAGTCAACCTTTCTTCTTGATTTTCACAGCTTCCAGCAACAAACTTCGACCTTCCAAAAAGTTCAACCCCCAACAACAATTTTTGAAACTTTGACCTAGTAGGTTCACAACTTCAACCTTGATGCAACTTCACATCTTCGACCTAGAAGCATCTTCACAACTTTGACCTTGTAGCTTCACAGCTTCGACCTAGAATTATCTTCACAACTTTGACCTTGTAGCTTCGCAGTTTCGACCTAGAAGCAGCTTCACAACTTCGAAGGTGTAGCTTTGCAACTTCGACCCAAAAGCAACTTCACAAGTTATACCTTGCAAAATCACAACTTTGACGTAGCTTCACAACTTCGACATAGCTTCATATCTTTGATGCGGCTTCACAGCTTTGATGCACCTTCATAGCTTTGATGTAGCTTCAAAATTTTGTCTCACCTAGTAACTATACAAACCCTAATAGAAGAGAGAAAGAAAGAGACCCAAAACTTTGATCTTGTTATTCCTCTTCTTCTTAGTCCTTTCATAGCTTCTATATTGACGAGATCAAAATTTCTTGAGATTCCCTTCAAATGAGGTCAAATTTCTTCTTATATATAGGATTTTGACGGTACAAATTTCTATCTTTAGGCTCACTTATCCCTTCATGTAATCCGACTTTATCTTTGCACCATGTCAAGGTCTTGGAGGGTCTTTTGAATCTACTTTGACTTGATAAAATTTTCTTTAAAATAGGTAACATGCCTAAATGGGTCTTGAATACATGGTAATGACTCAATTGACTTTATGACAAACCTAGAAGCACTCAATGGGTGCTTGAACTAAAAATAATTCTCCCTTGAGCATGAAACCTGTGCCTCATGAACACCAATAATAAATTTATTTTCATTTTCACATTAAATACATAAAATCGTGATTACATATGTAGCTATAAATACTGGACCTAGTTACATATTTCAACACTCCCTCTTAACTAGGGATGTAATCATAATCCATACTAGGTACTTTGATATTCTCAATTTGAAGAATTCTCCTAAGAGGAGTCAGAATAGTAATCCATTTGTTTAGCATCATATCAACTAGGATTTTCATATAGAAAGCCCTTTACTAACAACTCTATCTCTCCACAAAATCAAAGCACAATGTTTGCGAGACCAATGATTGATAGACACCATTCATCATTGTCTCTCAAGGCACATACCCCACCTGGGTGTTCACAGGGTATGCGCTTCCATGACTATCCTTATCCTAGATTCCCAGTCCTCAAATAATATCGATCCTCTTCGACTACTCTTATCTTAGATTCCCTACCTCATCCTCAAAGAGTATCATATGCCATATTCTTTACCCAATCCTCCATTGTTTCTTCACAATATCAATACAGTAATGATGATTCTATATCTCCATATCAATTAGGAAAGTTATACTCATTCCTATGAAAGGAATATACCTAATCTCCCTCTTATCTAGGGACTTGTCCAAGCTCCCTCTTTATTAGGGACTTTTTTTTAGTAGCTTATTGTTCTTCGATGGAGATCATGGTACCTTCATCTTCTTGAATAGATCATCCTTTCAATGTCATGGATTTCATATTTATCATTATGGAGCCTTCATTTTTTGGGAATTATTCTTAGGGCACCATCCATCCATCACTTTCCTTCACGAACGGTGTCACACATATCATCCTCTTCTTTATCAAAAAGTGGTCTTCTAATCCACATCTGGATTTTCTTCATACAACTACCACTTCTAGATCATGTTTCCTTTACGATATTTCATTAAACCACATGAGTTATAGTTTTAGGTGACATTTACAAGTCTCTTTCAGTAGCCCTGTATCAATCCATCCAGATGTTGTTCAAAATTAAAAAATGAACATCAAATCAAAGTTACTTTTTTTTATTGCATTTCATCATGAAATATTTCTTGCAATATCAACATCCTTGACATTCATAACCAAATCTCCATGACTTTCAATGTCAAGAGTCTCCTTTCTTTACAAACCTTATCAGAGTCTTCATGCCTTCTCATAATTACACCTTGTATGGTACAATTTAATGAGATATGTGCTATATAAACTCATATGCCACTTTCATTAAATTTAGAAGTATTCAGTTGATCTAGAATGTAGAACTTTAACTAGACTAAATTTTTTCAAAATGTGGAATTATAAAATCACTTAGTTTACAAATTTTAATGTAGATATTCACCATTTTTGGTGAAAATTTTATCATGGTAAACTATATAAAGCAAATTTATATAAACTCGCAAAAGCAAATATTTCACATCTTAATATTGAATTCCTTACATTATCTCTTTTAAAAAAAAATTATGGTTTGTACTAAAATCTAAGTTTGTTAAGGTTATATTATGAAAATAATTTTGTGTATGTTACTATTATTAACTTTATGAAAATAATGTTGTGTATGTTACTATTATTAACCCATTTAATTATAATCAAATGTAGTAAATATCATGTATGTGTTAATTTATGATTATTAATAAGACAAGGCTGGCACAATTTAAAACTCTATCACCTTTGCAAAACTAGTAATATGGTTGAAGATAAAAAAAACCCTCTTAGATCATCCAGTTTATACTCATATGTGATTTGAATTTCAAAATATTTGTGGCTCAACAAACCTTCTTGATATTTTAACGAAACAAAATTAGGATGGTCTTGAAACACTTATTTTAATTCTTTTTAGCATAACAATAAAATTCGAAAGAATTTTGAGTAATACCTTTATGGCTTCTTATATACCATATTTGGTCTTAGTGGATAATAATCATCATTATCACCATCATCATTACATACATTTTTTTTACTTATAGCCGATATTATTTTTCTATTTAGAACATATTTTATTTTTTATATTTAGAACATATTTCTTATTTCTTATTTTTAATTTCAAAGGGAATGGAATATACAAACTTACACATCCCATCATACTAGGATGTACAATGAGCGTGACCTCTCTCAGTTACTAATCATTTTAATTATCAAAATCAATCATGAATTAGAATAGTAACATTGTAAACTTAGACATCCCCTCATACTGGGTTGTAGAATGACACTGGCCTCTATCAATTACTAATCATTTTACTTATCAAAATCAATCATGAATTAGAATAGTAACAAAGTAATAAAATTTAATTATTTTCAAATATAAGAGGAAAGAGAGAAAATTGACTAAACTATTTATTACAAATGTTTATTTTTTATTCATTGAGTGTCTAAGGCTATTATATTGAAAAAAACATATTGACATTCATCTAAAACCTAGATTCCTTACATTATTTCTATTATCATGAATATTTATATTTATGTATTAAATTTAACTAGTGAATAATAGATTTTGTAAAAAAAATCTTACCTAGTATAAAGTTTTTTAACAATATATTAATATTGTGTTTCTTACTTTTATTGACCATTTTAAATTGACACTAACTACTTTTCCTATGTTAAGTACAACGTTGGCACCACTTCAAAATCTATAAGAGGAAATATTTTATCAATCTATTTGTTTTTTTCAATGATCAAAATCATTTTTTTATAAATTAGAGTGCAACAAAACAACAAATTTGATTTATATCAATTATAATAAGGAATATTAAGGAAAAATCACTTCAAACATTATTGCAAGTGTCTAAATTTTTTTCATTAAGTGTTTAAATGGTTTATAATCAATAGAATACTAATTAGCTACTCCACTATTGTTTTAATAGACCAAGTTTAGAAGATGTTGTTTTTAAGTGCATTATTGTGTATGTTACTATTATTAACCCATTTAATTATAATGTAAATATCATGTATGTGTTAAGTTACCATCATTAATAGGACAAGCTTGACACAATTTAAAAGTCTATCACCTTTGCAACACTAGTAATATGGTTGAAGATGAAAAGCCCTCTTAGATCATCCAATTTATACTCATATTGAATTTAAATTTCAAAATATTTGTGGCACTACCAACCTTCCTGATCTTTTAACTAAACAAAATTATGATGACCTTGAAACACTTCTTTTAATGTTTCTTGAGCATAACAATAAAATTCTAAATAATTTTAAGTAATATCATTATGGCTTCTTATATACCATATTTGGTCTTAATGGATGATAATCATCATTATCACCATCATCATTACATACTATTGTATGAAGTTTGAACCATTTTAGAGTTGACATGAGAAAATATTTTTTTACCATCAAATCAAATGTTGAATGAGAGTAATAGTATAATTTATTTATTATTTATTATTTGTGTTAAAAACTAATTTAATTGAGACTTAATGAATAATAGATTAATATGCAAGATATATGTATTAAGTATAAATTTATTTAATGACAAATTATCATAGTAATGTGTCGAATTTATACCAGCATAGATCCATCTTAAATACGGATTTAACGTGAGCCTAGAGGGATCAAATTTCTTCACGTGAAATTATTTTTAGAGTGAAAAATACGTGTTATTTTTCCTTGTTTAACTTGTATTTTTTAATGCTAAATAGAGTATATATAAGACCAAACAAAAATTTTAACCATAAAAACATAATTTTTTTTCTATATATAGTTATATATGAAGTTGATATTGACATAAATTAGTTAACATAGATCTTCAAATAGTTTATTTGAATCTCTCACTCAAATATTTTTGAAAGGCAAACAATTTAAACATCTCATTCACACATTTTTTTTTACTTCTAATTACTTTACAAAATATTCATTTCTCTTCAATTATAGCCAATATTATTTTTATATTTAGAACATTTTTTTATTTTATATTTTTAATTTAATAGCGAACAAAACAGACAAACTTAGACATCCCCTCATACTAGGCCCTCTCAGCTCAATTACTAATCATTTTTATTTTAAAAATAAATCATGAATTAGAATAGAAACAAAGTAATACAATTCGATTATTTTCAAATACAGAAGGAAAGAGAGAAAATTGACTAAACTATTTATTAGAAATGTTTATTTTTTATTCCTGGAGTGTTTAAGGATATTATATTGAAAAGAATATATTGAAATTCATATAAAACATAGATTTCTTACATTATTTCTATTATCATGAATATTTATATTTATGTATTAGATTTAACTAGTGAATAATAGATTTTGTAAAAAAATTCTTACCTAGTAAAAAGTTATTTAACAATATATTAATATTGTGTTTCTTACTATTATATTGACCCATTTTAAATTGCACTAATTACTTTTCCTATGTTGTGTACAAATTTATTATACTATTACAATGTTGGCACCACTTCAAAATCCATAAGAGGAAATATTTTATAAGTCTAGTTGTCTTGTTCAATGATCAAAATCACTCTTTTTATAAATTAGAGGTCAACAAAACAAAAGTTTTCAGAAATTTTATTAGCTTTCTATTACTTATTTTTTGGAACTTTTTTATACACATTTCATATGTCAACTTAGTGTTTCTTTGACTGTGTGTTTTTTAACAAACAAAGGATTCATAAGAAGTCATGTTAATACGCATTGTTGTATTCTTTTAAAATTTGTGTTTTTTAGAAACAAAATGTGTTACAACAATCTAGACACAGTCTACTTTGGTTTCGTTATATTACAAAGCCAACTTATGCATATCAAAATTACTAGAATTTTTTGAACTGGTCTAATATGAAAAAACTGCATATTTTGAATATGTTTCACGACGCACGAAATTTCTTAACATATAAGTTATAAACTAAAAATCTAAAAACTACCCATTACGTATCGACAAACCAATGTAATGCACCATATAATTTTTTCAATTTTTTACAATGTATTTTGAAGATACAAAATTATGATTTCACCGAATCATAATGACCTTCGTAAATCGTTTGCACTCCATTTTTATTACAAAATTAATTAAAAATTAGTAAATATTTATGAAATTCCATAGAATTACATTTAAAGTAGATTGAATTCGAAAATGCGTGTCTTAGTTCCGATCAAGTAATTCAATGCCATGGAGTTTAATCAATCCAAAGTTGAAGATATGTATTCGTAGCTTGCTCCCGCGTAATTGCAGTACGTGTTAGTTCGACTCCAAACTCTTAAAAAGTACCTACCAAATTGTTTTTTATACGACAAATTTCAAGTCTAAAAACATAAAATTTACCTTAACTTTACCTAACTTTCCGTCGTCAAAAAATACAACGAAACCCCTCCAAAAAACATTTCGGCAAAGAATATAAATTGATGTAAAAAGAATTCATTATTTTCGCATAATTTTGATGACTGAGCTTCTTTGCAAAGATCTTGGTTTGATTTTGCAAATAATATTCTAGGGTTCAGATTTTCTGAAATACTAAAGTACTATTTACAGTGATTGGTTTAGTAATTTCTGAGGTATTCAGACATTTGCGATTGTTTTGAGTTTAATACTTTTCAGGTATTCAAGACATTGATCTAAGATATTTCAAGAGGTATGTATATTTGATGTTTTTTAGATTTTTTATTTTTAATATTTTTGAGGATTTGGGCTTATTTTCATTAATTTAGAGGTTTTATATATTTCAAATAAATATTTTAGGCTCATCGAAGAATCTTACTATATTAAAATACATTATCTTAGTTCAAAATATTTTGTATTCTTTTTAGTATTTAGTAGCATTTTTTATATAAGTTAAATTAATTTAAATTGTCATTTTTTGAGGAAAATTAAGACATTTTTAGAGTAATGTGTTTATATTGAAGTAAATATTTTATAACCTATTTTTTAAAATGAGGTTAGTCTGAATCTTTTTAATGAATGTTTTTGCAGATTTGAAGGAAATATTTTTGAGTCTGCTTCATTTTTATAAGACATTTTTTTCTCGAATTTTTTAAAGTAAGTGTTTTGGATTGAAGTATGTATTTTTTTGCAAAAAATTTTAAAATGATATTACAAAAATTAAATATTTTTGTGATGTTTTTTTAATTGATTTTTTAGTCTAAATTTTTTGAAGGAAATTTTTTGAACTTCAAACTCTATTATCATGGGAAATCAAAGGAATTAAGTGCACAGGCATTATAGATCGAAAAAAAGACATCCCCGAGGAATGTAGAGAAATAAGAGAGAATTCAAAATAAAGAGAGAGAAGAATTCTCAAATATTGAAAGGAAAAATCAACCTCAACTAGAAGTTGAAGCAAGTATGTGAATGTAAATATTATGAATTTGGTATTCTAAATTTTACTAGTGTAAAATGTAGTTTAATTTTTATTCGATGAACTAATTTGAAAAATATTTTTCAATGTAAATGAGAGAGATATTCCTCAAACATTGGATGATGAGATACAAAAATTTTAAAGAGAAAGTGAAAGAGATATTGAACCAATGATTAAAGATGGTGAAAATTTAAGAAATCATGAAGGAAATGAATCACAAGGTATATATATGTTGAACACATGCATGTATTATTGAAATTATACATATTTATTAATTTATTTATTTATTGAATATGTAAAACTTATTATGTACTATTCATTCGAATATGTACGTGATGAAATCAATGTCGATGATGAGATGTTAGAAAATGCTGACACTCACACATATGGAGGATGGGGTAAGAGTTGACCATGTTATAAGATATCGTGTGGAAAAACACATTTTTGATACGTACTTCATAAAGGAAAATGTGACATTTGGCCCAAATGCTGAAAGGTCTCCTATCATTAAGGAAATTAAAAGAAATTGCGACTTTATCTGTATTCAAAATCAACAAAAGATAAAAAAATGAAGGAAAATGCATACAAAATATAAATAGTGATCTAAATTCAATTATAATATCTATATAGAAAAGCATTTCAGTTTTACGTAGAGCAATACATATGGTGTTGGTTTCATCAATACTAAAGAGAATCACTTGGTAAAATCTATGGCATGAGCATTGTGAACCTCACGAAAAACTTTGCACAAACATCAGTAATTTTCGATTGCAAATAGATGTAAATGATGAACTCGCTTGTTGAGAGCTATTTGTGGCAACCATACAAGGATAGACGTGGAGAAAATGTTAAAAAATAATATATGAATATTAAGAAGTAAATTCAATGGTTTCGCCAAATGCAAGGGATGTGATGTGAAGAAGAATAGCACTAAAACAATACGAACAACATGAAAACATATCTTGGAAACCACTCAGATAGAGTTTTTCAACAAGTTCAAAGAAGACATCAAGAATTCATAGTTCAATCAGTTGCTTTTGTTCAACAAACCATGTTATAAAACCTATCACCGTACGCGACACTTGTTGTTGTCGTTATCATGTGGAATTTGAGTTATATTATGACACATTCCTTAATTTTGGTAGAACATTTTGGAAATATTCACCTCCTCCTTCCACTATCCCTAATTTCATATCTCAAATTATATGTAAAAGAGAAAGCGATGAATTATTTTACGAAAAGAAATGTGTTGGTGGTAAAAAATGCGATGATTGTGGAAATTTGACTAAATTTCAAAACAAATATCGTATTGATATAAATTATCAATCATTGTCCAACATGAAAGTGAAATGGAAGAGATATGAATATACCCTTACATCGATTCAAGGTTCAAATAGTGCTAAAAGAATTTAATTACAAGAAGAAGAAAATTTTGTGATAGATTTTTTGAGAAAGTTTGAGACATAAATTTATAAATACAAGCATTCCCATAGAGCTCGATGGAAAGACTTGAAATTCAAAAAATTTGGTGAAGTTTTTCCACCAGGGACCATTTTGTCAATAACTGATTTTGCAGAAAACTACACATTTTTTACACAAAAAGAAATTCATAGTGAATACTATCATTCTGACCAAGTCTCCATGCTCGTCCATATTATATATATATATGCTGAACAAAACGTTGATCATATAGAAAGCACCAGTGAAAATCGACATGTTATTAAAGAATATCACTTTTTTATCAGTGACGATCGTACACATGATACATATTTTGTACAACACTATTTTGGAAAGATTTATGACTAAAAGTCGGAATAAAATTCAATGAACATTGGATATGGTCGATGTGGATGCGCAGTCAATTCAAATCTTCACTGGCCATTCTTTTTGTCATGGTTTTCTTCATAAGAAAACCTACATTAAACATTGTTGGAATTTCTTTGAGACTGGCCTTGGAAAATGAGAACATGACGATGCAGGGGTATGCATAAAACAAGCACTTTGAAGATATCAAATGGACCCCTTTGCAAACCAACTTGTGGATGCTAAAGAAGTTGTTCAATGGTGCATCACTACTCTAAGCCAAGGAGACTAATCGTTCAAGGGAAGTACGGCTGTAACTAATTTAATTTTTATTAGATATCTAATTTTAACAGCAGTACATTTATCACAATGATTATCTTTGATGGTATTTTGATATCATATTTACATTCTTCTTTGAATTTTCCATATATAGTTTTTTTGGCATATTTGATCAAGATGAGATAGATCAATTGGAAAGATGCTGAAACAATAAAAGGGACTTGGAAATTGCATTCAATTAAAAAAATTATTCACAAATGGTTTTCATTGGATAAAAATCAAATATTCTTGTTTTCCAGCTCAGACAGACATCACGTAATCCAAATGATGTTTGTGAAAATAAAAATGTATGTAAAATATTGGAAACATATAGAGTTAAATACAAAGGGGAAAATGTTCAAGGTAATGTTTGAAGAAACGTAATCGAGGAGACTACAATACCATTTGATGGTGATCGAGTTTCGATCTGTTAGAGAAGGTAACATTTGAATTTCTTCAAATGATAGTGATCTAGAAATAAATTTAAATACATAAGTTTTGTTAAGTTTGTTTTATTGTGCAGGAGATGTTTTTGATGTAATTGCACCAACTAACAACGATGAAAATGTGAAGTATTATTTGACGCGTGAACGAAAAAATGAAATTATTAGAAAACTATAATGATCACGGGTTTCCATATGAAAGAGGATCTATTATACTGAAAGGTTATTTTTTCAGACAAACTAATCAAAGTGGGGATTTTGTTTACTTTGAAGACTATGAACCTGATGTCATAAGTTGTCAATATAGTCACTTGGTGTGTGCAACACGCATAAAGTTGATAGAGGTTTAATCAAAGAAAAAAACGAAAATTAAGAAATGGAAAATGTCAAAATCCGATCATGAATGGATCATTGAAGATGGCATTCCATTGGAATTTTTTTGATTGAACTGCCCAACAATTTCTTCTCTTTGGATTCATGTTTTAGAACTTCCAGAACTCAACTAAAAATTGAGTTGCCTTGTTATGTTATCTGTGCAAGTGTTTGCACATGTACATTGTTTTGGTACATGCACACTAACTTATCAACTGCAAGTAGCTTCTCTATACATGCATTGATGAAAAATGTTGCATGTATTGGATATATATATGTTCTAGAATGCAATTCACTGAAAGTAACTTTTCTATGTGCATTGATGAAAAATGTTGCAAGTACTGGATACATATGTTCTAGAAGTATTGGATATATATGTGTGTGTGTGTGTGTGTGTGTGTGTGTGTGTGTTCTAGAATGTAATTAAAAATGAAAATCACTTTTCTATGTGCATTAATGAAAAATGTTGCAAGTACTAGATATATATGTTTTAGAATGCAATTAACTGAAAATAGTTTTTCTATGTGCATTGATGAAAAATGTTGCACGTACTGGATATATACATGTTCTAGGCAATTAACTGAAAGTAGCTTTTCTATGTGCATTGATGAAAAATGTTGCATGTATTGGATATATATATGTTCTAGAATGCAATTAACTATTCAAGTAGTTTTATTATGTGCATTGATGAAAAATGTTTCACGTACTGAATATATATGTTCTAGAATGCAATTAACTGAAAGTAGCTAAATTCTATTGGAATTGATGAAAAATGTTGAAGTACTGGATATATATGCTCTAGAATGCAATTAACCAAAAGTATCTTTTATATATGCATTGATGAAAAATGTTGCATGTACTGGATATATATGTTCTAGAATGGAATTAACTAAAAGTAGCTTTTCTATACATGCATTGATGAAAAATGTTGCATGTACTGGATATATATACGTTATAGAATGCATTTTTAAAATTTTATGATTGTTTGACACATCTAACAAGACCTAGAATCTTATGATTGTTTATATATATATATATATATATATATATTGTACTTCAATCGTTTTAACATATATATTCAAACATGTGTAAAATCATTTCTACAAGTACATATATTCATGTGATTTTTTTTGTTTGTTTGGAAAACGACAAGTGAATTTTAAAAACAAAACATAATATCATAATCACATGCCAAATGTAGTTCAACCATCCAAAACTTGAGTTTTAAAAACTTTTTGATTATATCACAACATTACTTCACATGCCATGCCAATTGTAGTTCAACTATCCAATAAACACATTTAACATTATATCACATGCCAAATGTAGATCAACCATCCAAAACTTAAGTTTTAATTTAACAAAACATTATAGATCACAACATTACTTCACATGCCAAATGTAGTTCAACCATCCAAAACTTAAGTTTTAAAAACAAAACAAATTATAACACAACATTAATTCACATGCCAAATGTAGTTCAACCATCCAAAACTTGAGTTTTTCAAAAGCAAAACATTAATATAGATCACAACATTACTTCACATGCCAAATGTAGTTCAACCATCCAAAACTTGAGTTATAAAAACAAAACATTATAGATCACAAGTATCAAAACTTTTTAAAAACAAAACATTATAGATCACAAGTATCAAAACTTGAGTTTTAAAAACAAAACATTATAGATCACAAGTATCAAGTATCAAGTAACATTACTTCACATGCAAAATGTAGTTCAACCATAACACTTTATAAAACAAATCAAATTATTTAACACGACATTACTTCACATCACATGCCAAATGTAGTTCAACCATCCAAAACATGAGTTTTAAAAACAAAACAAATTATATATAACACTGTAAAATTACTTCACATGGAAAATGTAGTTCAACCATCCAAAACTTAAGTTTTAAAAACATTATATATCACATTCACATGTACCAAATTTAGTTCACATAAAATATGTCCAAAATTTGTAGATCTCACAAGTATCAAGTATCAAGTTATATATGACTGCATCTAGATAAGACTATATATAAAAAAGTAAATTTAAGACTAAATATATTGAAAATGTAATGTTGCACATGTGCATGTCCATCATCCATCAAATACAGATGGATGTAGTGGCTTTCCCAGCAAAGTCACAACCCTCGAGCTATGCTGCGAAGCATGGGGAACTTGTACACAATGTGTACAAACATTAAAATTTGATGTTTTAAAATTGAGTGAGAATATATAGAACTTAATGTAATAAAAAAAATGTAAAAAAAATCATGCAATACCTGATGAGGTCCCCTCTCCATTTGTTGCTCTTCCAATACAACTTCCCCGAGAGGAACATCTCCAACAGTAAACTGTAAAATGAAAATGAAAATGCATATATAAACTTATTTTCAATAATATTAAAAAAAAATTTAGATAACTTGTTCAAATGGTTGAAATGGTGTGGATGTTCCTATCTCCATCGCTAGAGTCCGTGGAGAAAATAAATCCTCTATAGAAACCTAAAATTCAAAAAATTTAAAAGTATAAAATAACTCAAGATCAAGATCTCAATTTATAATAAAAATTTTAAACTTCAAGTTATAAATTATAACTTAAACATATATTTAAATGAAAAATTGAATACTTGTACTCGTGGATTTAGCACATCTCCTAAGAGAGGCTCCAAAAGAAAATATCCAAAAACCTAAAATTCAAAAAGTTAAAATAACTCAAAATCTCTAGATCTCAATTTATAATAAAAATTTTAAACTTCAATTTATAACTTATAACTTAAAAACATATATATGTTTAAGTGAAAAATTGAATACTTGTGCTGGTGGATTTGGCACATCTCCTAAGAGTGGTTCAGAAAGAAAATCTCCAAAAACCTAAAATTCAAAAAATTTAAAATAACTCAAGATATAGATATATCTCATTTTTTAATGGAACCTTTTGAGGTGGAATATATAACTTAAAAACATAAATTTTAAAAGTGAAAGATTGTCCATACTTGTGATTGTGGATTTTGCACATCTCCTAAGGAAGTAGAAGGTACATCTCCCAAAAAAGAAGAGGTACCGCCATCCCAAAAACATCAGATGGAATCAGAATCTGTTAAAACATTTTATTATATATATGTACATGTACATGTGTTCACAATTATTTATTTTAAAAATATCTCATCATGTTTCGATATATATAATAATAGATAAAAAAATAATTTTACATCATCATGTTCACTTAAAAAACACTAACATTTTCCAACATATCTTGATGGTGAGAACCATCTTGATTGTATGATTGATGGGGAGACCCATATTGATTGTTTGAACCAGATGCTCCGACCGTGATACTAACATTTTCTTCATTCATCAAGCGTGAAAACTGCAAATGGTTTTAACATATTGATACATTATATTAATATCTACAAACAAATGTATGTATATATGTATTTATTACAAATTGTACATGTGTTAAAATAATTGAACCCTAACCATTAACAAATACCATTCTCATGCCCTCTTCCTCATGAACAATTAGGTCTTGCTAACCATTGTGACAATTATTTGCATATGTTTTGAGATCTTCAACACTCATGTTGTCAATCTCTTCATCTATATAATACACAAAATTAGCGCGTGCATTCTCACGTGCTCTTTGTCGATTCAGACAAACATCGACTCCACCTAGTCCACTATGAACATTTTCAATGATGGCATCTCTTGCTTCTCGACTAATTTGAGAAGTGTCTTCCATCTCTGACCGCAAATTTTCGACACAAAAAGGTTGACTAACCAATGGTGGCTCAAGGCAAGGTAACTCAAAATCATGCCTAGCGCCCCTATGGTCACACAATCGACTTTTCCTAGGACCAAAAAATTTAGAGGGAAGGTCATTGTACTTGGGTTTCATTTGCAAAAATAATTCAGCATAAAATAATTTTGCAAAATAAAGTGGAACCTCACCATTCCATGGGAGTCTTCCATAGGCCGCAAGGTGTCTATCATACAAATACTGAACTATATTAAGGTGCTTGAAATATTGCACCTTTAGCATATTTATTTTCGGCCCTTATTTGAAATTAAACATAGACTTGGCCATTTCTTTTATAACTCTTTGTTTAACAACCTCCCATTTATCAGGACCCATCACTGTTTTCTTTCTTTTTCTCATGACTTCTACAAAAGTATTAGTGGTTGGCCCAAGCTTTAGATACACATCTACTAGGTCACCAAATATTGTGTAACAATTTCCAAGCTTTGTCGCCTCTCAGCAGGTAGAGTCAAAGCCACGAGATCTCCCTGCAATTTTGTATGAAGATTTTGACACTTTTCTAAGGTGCATTTTTGCATGTTTGTTTCCCAAGGTATATCGGAAATGTCGGTCAGATAAATTGTGGTTGGTGGAAAACATTATTTTTGAATGACACGTTATTCCCTATGTCCTTTTTGAGCAACATTTGGAGTATAATTTTCAGCCTTTGCATCAATATATAAAAAAAAATATATTAAAAAAACACTTGTAAACAAATTTGTACAGATTGAATGAAAAAAATATTCAAATTGATGGCCACCTCCATGTGGTTGGCTAGCATATTTCCTACCCTGAGACTGTTGAGAACGAGAATGACCCTGCTGAGAACCAACACGACCATCCGTTGATTGGCCTCTGGGGGAATACATATCACCACCTTCACGAAACCCACCAACGCTTATTGATAGCCCTCTAAGGTAATATGAACCACCTCCAACCTCACGAGACGAGAGAGAAGCTTCATAAACAAATATGAATTTATAATCAATTCAAAAATACATTCATACATATAAATACATGTACATATTCATTGATTAAATTGCGTGAACCATACCATGATTGCGTGCACCATGGGCATGCTCCATTGATGGAGTAGACACCCTTATCCTCTTCGCTCCTAAAAAATAAAAAATGAAACTTATTAACAACTAATTTAACTCAAAAAATTGATAAAAAATCAATTCCATATGTACACACATGTATGTATATATATGGAGATTTAAGATTGTATTTAAATACCATGAACATCCCTCGATCTCTAATACCCCTCTGTCATAGAGATATGGGATTTTGTTGATCTTTGTTGTTCATCCTCCATGATATATATATCTAAATTGGACATTTACAATTTTTTTTTTAATTACTATTTAAAATAAATTCAAAATAAATTTCAGAAAATTAATGTAATTTAGTGTACACAAATTACGTAAAATACGAATTTCAAAGCACTAATTGATGTGTGAAACTCAATTTAAGAAAAAACATTTATAAAAATGTTAAGTTCACCAAATTGCGCTTTACATGGTCGGATCACACTTGGTATAAAATTGAAAAAAATGCATGGTCATTAAAAAAGAAGTGTGAAACTCCATTTAAACAAACATTTGTTGAAGTTTTCACATTTTAATTTTATAAAAATATGAAGTTCACCACTTGTTGCAAATGTGAGTTTCACCAAGTTGCGCTTTACATGGTGTGGTTGGAGCACACTTGGTATATAATTGAAAAAAACACATGGCCATTAAAAAAGACGCATTTATAAGTACAAAACACACACATATCCAAGATATGTTACAATGTCCATCAATAAATTTTGAAGGAGAGCATCTCAACACTAACTCATCTTTTAGAGATGAATCTTGAATTTTTGAAGAAGAGTGTCTCAAAACTAATTCATCTTTGAGAGATGAATCTTGCATTGGCATTGCCCCGAATAATTATACTTCATTTATTAATTCATCTTTGATAGATGAATCCTAAATTTCCATTGCCCCATGCAATTGATGAGCAGACATCTTATTCACATTTCTACAATGTCTTATAATAAAAAATTGAAATTGGCTAACAATATTGTTTGCTATTCCATGCAGTTATTTTAGCATCTTCTTCTTAACTCGGTACACGCCATTCATCTCGTTGCACACAAGTTCAGAATTGGTGAAAACTACAATTCCATTTGATCTATACTCCATAGCTTTTCCCAAGCCTTCTATCAATGCAATATAATATGCCTCGTTGTTTTTTTTTCTTCCCGGTATATTCATTTTCCTTTGGAAAACTTTGCTAGTCGCAATATTGGAAAACACATAAGTAATCACTGCTTTCCCTGGATTGGGATAGCAAGAAACATCTATGCATAATTTCCATTTTTCAACCATATTTAGTGGGCTTTTTTATCCCTGAAAAAAATAAAAATAAAAATTCAATAAAAATATATTAAATTGACATTTATTGCAAATGCATGGGAGAAATGACACATGTGCATAACATAAATGACATGTGCATGGTTTATCTCAAAGTTTGACTTAAAGTTTATGGTAGAATTCACATCTAGAAATTAGATGCGTTAAATTTTTCATTGCCTAGAGTTTAAGGGACATTTATGACACATATACATGGTTCATGCATGGTTTGCATGAAATTTTTTCTTAAAATTGATGGCATAAATCACATCTAGAAATAACATGCCTTAAGAAAGGATGAGATCCAGAGGCTACCTAGCCCTTTACAGACTGCTTTAGAACTTGTATAAGTTAAAACTCAACCAAAAAACTAAAATCCTATGGAAGTTCAACCACTTTAGGTTCAGTTTTTAGGCCTTAAAGTTTGCCTTGAATTAATGGGGGAAAGCCTTGAGTTTAGGGGATACTATCCTATGAGAGTTCAGCCACCTTAGGTTCAATTTTTAGGCCTTAAATTTTTCCTTGAATTAATGGGAGGAAACTTTTAGTTTGTGGAATAAATGACATTTACATGGTTTGCAAAATTATTTTAAGCACTTAATAAAACAATGTTCAGTTTTTACGCCTTAAAGTTTGCCTTGAATTAATGGGGGAAAGCCTTGAGTTTGAGGGATACTATCCTTTGAGATTCCAGCCACTTTAGGTTCAGTTTTTAGGCCTCAAAGTTTGCCTTGAATTAATGGGAGGAAACCTTTAGTTTGTGGGAGAAATGACATTTGCATGGTTTGCAAAATTATTTTATGCACTTACTAAAACAACTAGTTATGAAAAAAGTCACACATTTATGAGTTTGTGGGAGAAATGAAATAGAAATGACATGTGCCTTAAATTTTGCCTAAAATTTTATGGGAGAAGGGAGAAATGACACATGTACAAGGTTTTCCTTAGAGTGGTAGTGGTTTATGGATATTAAAATGAATAACTTCTATTTAGATCTGTTCCAAAGATTGAGTATAGGGGAATTTACTGGATATGTCACCTTTGAGAAAAGATGAGATCCAGAGGCTACCCGGCACTTTACAGACTCTGCCTTTAGAACTTGTAGAAGTTAACACTCAACAGATAGACTAAAATCCTATGGAAGTTCAAAATCATATGAGAATTCAGCCACTTTAGGTTCAATTTTTAGGCCTTAAAGTTTGCCTTGAATTAATGAGAGAAAGCCTTTAGTTTGTGGGAGAAATGAGATTTACATGGTTTGAAAAATTATTTTATGCACTTACTAAAAACATGCTTTAAAGTTAATGGGAGAAAGCCAACATGACATGTATGCTTTAAAAACTTTGCCTAATCATTTATGGGAGAAATGACACATGTACACAGTTTTCCTTAAAGTGGTTGTGGTTTATGGATATTAAAATGAAGAACTTCTATTTAGATTTGTTCCAAAGATTGATTGTAAGGGCATTTACTAGATATGTCACCTTTTAGAAAAGATGAGATCCAGAGGCTACCTGGCCCTTTATAGACTCTGCCTTTAGAATTTATAGATGTTAACACTACCTGGCCCTTTACAGACTCTGCCTATAGAACCTTGTAGAATTTAACACTCAACAGACAAACTAAAATCCTATGGAAGTTTATCCACTTTAGGTTTAGTTTTTAGGCTTTAAATTTTGCCTTTAATTAATGGGAGAAAGCCTTTAGTTTTAGAGTAACCTTATAAAATTATTTAATGTGAAGATAGTACTTTACCTACAAAACAATGGAATTGAAGACTCTGCATATATATCAGAGTTCTTGTTATGACAAATTAGTTATGTCCTTAATAAGAAGTATGATTTAGCACTTATCAAATTGTTTAATAATTTATAATAATGTCATTTTTTGCTTGTATAGTATCATTCATCCTTGATATGTACAATAATTTTACAACTTCAACATCAACCTACACTATCATCAAAAATTAGTTATGTCCTTAATAAGAAGTATGATTTAGCACTTATCAAATTGTTTAATAATTTATAATAATTGATATGTACAACAATTTTACAACTTCAACATCAACCTACACTATTATCATATCATTGTAGCCATGTCAATATAGATTATTTATATCCATTACATCATAAAACACTCCACTTTTAACATTTTAAAAGAATAAATAAACATGGAAGGTGTTAATTTAGGTACATTAATACACTCCACTTTTAACATTTTACAAGAATAAAGCAACATGGAGGGTGTAAATTTAGGTACATTAATAAAATACATCCATGTCAATATAGATTATTAAGGTCCATTACATCATATTTAACACAATATAGATTATTTATATCCGTTACATCCTAAAACACTCCAATTTTAACATTTTAAAAGAATAAAGCAACATGAAAGGTGTAAATTTAGGTACATTAATAAAATACAACCATGTCAATCTAGATTATTAAGATCCATTACATCATAAAACACTCCACTTTTAACATTTTACAGTTTACTCACCTTGAGTTTGGGGGATACTATCCTATGGAAGTTCAATATAGCCATGTCAGTCTTGATTATTAAGATTCATTACATCATAAAACACTCCACTTTTAACATTTTACATTTTACTCCATTTGAGTTTGGGGGATCCTATCCTATGGAAGTTAAGCTACTTTCAGTTTTTAGGCCTCAAAGTTTGCCTTGAATTAATGGGAGAAATCCTTGAGAAATGACACATGCTTTAAAGTTAATGGGAGAAAGCCAATGACACATGATTTAAAGTTTGCCTTAAGAGTTTATGGGAGAAATGACACATGTACACAATTTTCCTTAAAGTGGTTGTGGTTTATGGGTATTAAAATGAAGAACTTATATTTAGATCTATTCCATAGATTGACTGTAGGGGAATTTATTGGATATGCCACCTTTCATAAATGATGAGATTTAGAGGCTAGCTGGCCCTTTACAGACTCTACCTATAGAACTTGTAGAAGCTAACACTACCTATCCCAATTATACCCTATGAAGTGTGTAGAGGAGCCATGGAATCACTCACACTACTTTATGTAGACATAAGGGTGTATAAGGGTGTACTAAGTTCAAAAATATGGTCATATTATTGGATATATTTCCCAAGGGCCCAAATGCACCCCTTAAGTATATGTGGGTTCTATATAACCATCTAAAAAACAAGTGATTATTTCCAAGCTAAGGATAATGTATGAGCCATGTGTATACGCACATTATCTAGAAACCAAAGGCCAAAATAAAGGGTACTTAAGTGTTTTGAAGAAAAAATAGCACCAAGAATCTTTGAAGTAGGGTAATAAGAACTGGAAATAGGAGGGTAAGAATAAAATAGCCACTACACATCCATGCAAGGGTAGTAGAAATAATTCTAACCATTGCAACATTGATGGTCACATTAAGGAGAATTATTGGATGTTTGGTATGTGTTATATTCTTTATGTGAATACCCCCATGAACTATATATTTTTCTAAGCATAATGGTGGGAATAAAATGGGAGGAAAGGACCCCCACTTTAGGGTTTCATATAGATGAAAAATTCCCCACACACAAGTGTTCAAGGGTAGTGCCCCAAAAAACCATTTTTGGGAAAAAAAATATTCTCCCTTTATGATGGTTTTCATCACATGGTTTTTTTTTTAGAATTTTTCTAGTGCATGGTAGTTTACCCCATGGTTCTACATTTTTAGTTAAAGAACTAAAGTTTTATCTAATCCAAGGTAATGGATTGGTAGTTTATAATTGTCGCAGGATATATACATATATAGATAAATACATATGCATGTGTGTGTGCATCTTATGGTCTAAAAATTAATATGCTAATTAAAAAATGACCTTCTCGTTTTGGGTTTATCGAGTAAATTGTATGTTAATGCATGTGTTTTACGTTGAAAATTTTTCATTTTATTAAGGATCTATTTGAAACAATTAACTCTATAAGGTTAAAACCTATGCTTTGTATCAAATTACTTTTGGTTCCAATTGGAAACTTTTATATCTTAATGAGTTTTTCTCGAAATGTGATAGACCCCATTAAAATGGGAGATATATCGAAATGATTCCTATGGTGTAATAAAATAGTTGAGTAGTTTAAAGATATAGACGCATAAATTCAATGAGCATAGTTTTTAGATATATAAGTTCAAAATAGAATAGTTGTTGGTGAAAAAATATCAGTAGATCACTATGGATATATATGCTTCATTAAAAGGGACTTTTCTAGAAGGATGGACTAAGTTGGAAAGAAGGGAAAATATCACAATTATATGTTAATTCATGTGTTTTACATTGAATATTTTTCATTTTATTAAGAATCTATTTGAAACAATTAACTATATAAGGTTAAAACCTATGTTTTGTATCAAATTACTTTTGGTTTCAATGGGAAATTTTTATGGTTAATGTGTTTTTCTCGAAATGTAATAGACCCCATTAAAATGGGAGATATATCGAATTGATTCCTATGGTGAAATAAAATAGTTGAGTAGTTTAAAGATATAGATGCATAAATTCAATGAGCATATTTTTGAGATATATAAGTCCAAAATGGAATAGTTGTTGATGAACAAATATCAGTGGATCACTATGGATATATCTGCTTCATTAAAAGGCATTTTTATAGAAGGATGTCCACTAAGTTGGAAAGAAGGGAAAATATCACAATTATATGTTAATGCATGTGTTTTACATTGAATATTTTTCATTTTATTAAGAATCTATTTGAAACAATTAACTATATAAGGTTAAAACCTTTTTTTTGTATCAAATCACTTTTGGTTTCAGTGGGAAAATTTTATGGCTAACGTGTTTTTCTCGAAATGTGATAGACCCCATTAAAATGGGAGATATATCTAAATTATTCCTATGGTGTAATAAAATAGTTGAGTAGTTTAAAGATATAGATGCATAAATTCAATGAGCATAGTTTTGAGATATATAAGTCCAAAATGGAATAGTTTTTGGTGAACAAATATTAGTGGATCACTATGGATATATCTTCTTCATTAAAAGGGATTTTTATAGAAGGATGGACTAAGTTGGAAATAAGGGAAAATATCAAAATTATATGTTAATGTGCATGTGTTTTACATTGAATATTTTTCATTTTATTAAGAATCTATTTGAAACAATGAACTATATAAGGTTAAAACCTATGTCTTGTATCAAATTACTTTGGTTTCAATGGGAAATTTTTATGGCTAATGTATTTTTCTCGAAATGTGATAGACCTCATTAAAATGGGAGATATATCAAAATGATTCCTATGGTGTAATAAAATAGTTGAGTAGTTTAAAGATATAGATGCATACATTCAATGAGCATAGTTCTTGGATATATAAGTCCAAAATGGAATAGTTGTTGGTGAACAAATATCAGTGGATCATTATGGATATATCTACTTCATTAAAAGGGATTTTTCTAGAATAATGTCCACTAAGTTGGAAGGAAGGGAAAATATCAAAATTATATGTTAATGCATGTGTTTTACATTGAATATTTTTCATTTTATTAAGAATCTATTTGAAACAATTAACTATATAAGGTTAAAACCTATGGTTTGTATAAAATCACTTTTGGTTTCAATGGGAAACTTTTATGGCTAATGTGTTTTTCTAGAAATGTGATAGACCCCATTAAAATGAGAGATATATTGAAATTATTCCTGTGGTGTAATAAAATAGTTGAGTAGTTTAAAGATATAGATGCATAAATTCAATGAACATAGTTTTGAGATATATAAGTCCAAAATGGAATAGTTGTTGGTGAACAAATATCAGTGGATTACTATGGATATATTTGCTTCATTAAAAGGGATTTTTCTAGAAGGATGGACTAAGTTGGAAAGAAGGGAAAATATCAGAATTATAAGTTAATGCATGTGTTTTACGTTGAATATAAAAGGTTTTTTCTCTCTCTCATTGTTTGAGTCCTGATCTTATAAAAAGTTTCCACTAAATCCATTCCCTATTACTTTTCATGTGAATCACATTCCCAAACCCACCCATCTATGTACCTAAGAGCCAAGCCAAGTGTAAAAAGGGATTATTTCATATTCTACTTTAACACATTTGTGATTAATTATCATTATAATTTATATGGTAGAAATACGTAGAAAGATTAATCCTTCGTATATATCTATTTTGACTTTAAGGAATATTTCATGTTTTTTAGAAAGTTTATCTTAGGGGGTAGAACTAAACTGTCTATAACCCACAAAAGAAACCATGGCCCATGAGCATCACAGGCAAACACAAGTTACTCCCATGTTTGAAACACCACCTCACATCATCATAAGGGTTGGAAACCACTAAGCAACCCATACTAATTTCCCTAGAAGGGATGACTATAATATTTAATGATTGGGTTTATCTCCAAGGGAAAAAGGAAAATGAAAGTTAGGAAAGGGAATTAGAATAAAAATTAAGGTAAGACCGTGACCTTTTACCCAATATTGAACGAAGGTGAGAAACCATAGATATCATGAAGGAATTTCAAGAATCCAAACTATTTATATGATATGTAAGAGCGTAACATACCTCAAATACATATAAAGAAAAAAAATTCCCTTTAACACTACTATAATTGTGCATGCATAAGAAATATTATCTTTTTTCTAGAAGGATATTTTGAGAGGAATCTTGAAGGCTGAAAGAACGAAGCTCTGGGATTACCATTTACAGGTTTAGACCCTCTATTAACCTACATTGAAGGCAATTCAACTATGCACTCCTTGACCAAATTGCAGAGGCTTAAATTTGGGTTTCCTAAGAGATTTCAGAGGTGACACTTGGTTGTTTCGATTGGTTTTCTGAGCATCTTTCGGTCAACTGTCATTTGGATTTTGGAGGACAGTTTGAATGTCAAAGCCTTGAATCAGACTTCATTATTGCTGTAAAATATTAGATTATCTCTCTATATGAACATTTATATCTTTTAAGAAGAAGAAGATATGTTGGGTTTTCCCTTATCTATTTTGTCTTATGCATTTTATTTCTATGTTGTATATACAATTACTATCAAGATTGATATAATGGTTAATGTGACTGCTATTTGAAGTAAATTTTTAAATGGGATAATAAAAGGACATTGAAGTAATTTTTGCAAGAATATAACATACCATTGTTAAAAATTAGCATGGTATCATATCCCAGTGAGGACAAGCCCAATTAATACTACTCTCTACGATTATGAATATAGCTCACAAATTTATGATCTAAAATTTTAGTGATCATTCTGACATATCTAAAATGAAAATTTGAAATTAGAGTTTATTATGTACTATAAATATGATTTCTTGTTAAATGTTTAACCATTTAATGTTTAACATAGAATTTCAATGACAGAGGATTTCATACCTGGAAATTCATAGAAATTCGCAGACGAAGCCGCATTGAGGAATAAGTTGGGAGATCGTTGAAGACGTCGTGGAGGACACATACCAAATTCCCTATAAAAAAAAAAAAAAATTTAAATCAAACCAAAAAAATCAACAAAAAAATTACAAAAAAAACAGAGCAACACCTCACCTCGTCGTCGTGGCGCAATTGCAACACCGCACCTCATCACAGAGCAACAGAGAAACACCACAATAGAGCAACACCTCAACAGAGAAACACTACAATAGAGCAACACCTCAACAGAGAAACACCACAATATAGCAACACCTCACAGACGTGAGATGGACAGACGCGAGACAAAAAAATGGAGGAACACCTCACCTCATCGTTGTACCACAATAGACCAACACCTCACAGACCCAACACCTTGTCACAACAAAGAAACACCTCAAAACAGATGCAATAAAGCAACACCTCACAACAGAGCAACACTGTAACAAAGCAACACCTCACAGATGTGAGACACATGTGCATTAGAAACCTGTTAAGGTTTGTGGCTGATATATTTATAGGAACAAGTTCGGCTGAACTATTTTTAAATTTCGGCCAAACTTTGGTTGTCGGTTTTCCCATCTCTGGCCAAAAATATGTTTTCCCACATTGTCAGTACACCGTCAATGTAAATGGTAGAATGAGTTTGGACGAACTAATTTCGAAAGTTCGATCGAACTCTCGAATAGTTCGGCCAAACTTTTATAAAAGTTCAGCCTAATTATTGAGAAAAAAAGTTTTCCGCCCTTGATTCTCATAAAAGAGTAACCCAACTTCGCATTTTTACGGAAGTGTCTAAAATTTTTTCATTAAGTGTTTAAATGTTTTATATTAAATATAATACTAATTAGCTACTCCACTATTGTTTTAATAGACCAATTTTAGAAGATGTTATTTTTATGTGCATTATTGAATTTAATTATGCATATTTGATATGGTGAGAAGTCATGTTGGTCAAAGAAAGCTTTAAAAACTTAAATATTTTATAGCACTGTCATGTCATTTGTATCACCACATGATTACATTGAAATACTAAATAATATAAAACTTCTCCAAAAATAATATGAACAGAATATTGGATACACAACAAATATTGAAAAGTGTGTCAAAATGTATATTAATAGATCCTCCAAAAAAAAATTACATTCATGAATCATATAAATCTAATCTTAAGATATTCGCTCAAGTAGGTCAAGAAAATCTTCTACACAATATTTATTTATCTTGGTCTTTTTGCAATGTTGTTTCTTTGGCATCCATGCCCACACTATGGTATTAATTGGAATAGAGCCAAGTTCTGTGTCATCAGGATTTGGTATCCAATATTTCTCTAAAAATTTTCCATTGTATTTACCTGAAATAGGCTTCCACCAATCAACCTTTACATGAATATTCTCACTTTCATTATCCCTAAGGATATCTGAGATGGATTTTTCCATCCAAATCATCTCTCCTGCATCCTCATTTCCTGATATAACTAGAAACATCTTTCCTTTCTCAACATCAATCATTGGATTGATTGTTGTCTTTGGCTTGTTGCATTTGGGTCCAACATATACTGGTTCATCTATTGCACTATCAAAATCTCCATTCATAATACTTGAGATTATAGAGTGCATTACGATCAACATCAACAATGTGCCTTGTCCTGGGCCAAAAATCCTCAGAATATGAATCATTTCCATCTATTCTTCTATGATCATTATACATTCCATCTAATGTATCAAGAAGTCTTTCCAAATAAACTACTTTATTTTTCCATTCCTCTATAACAATTTTTGAATCCTCATTCCCGATAGTATCTTTCCATATTTTTATGTATGATGTTGTCCCTTCCTTAATTTCTTTTAAATAGGCATTATTATTTTTTGTAGCTAAGAAAGATGGGTTCCCTATGGGAATTATAGGTCGACCTTCATCATCTATATTTCGTAACTCAACCGATTCTGACCACTCAATATCTGTAATGGTTTCTTTGTACATTAGTATTGGAATATCATTGAGTACAAGAAACTGGAAGTATTGAACCTTAAGATGTCAAACTAGTGCATTTTTTGCCTCCTTGATCTATCCATTAAGGAAACTTTTGAATTCATACACATTTTCAATAAGTGTAGGTGGAAACACTCTATTTTCTTCAATTATGCGATATGTATCCATCATTTTAGGTAAATAATATATATATTTACTTTTTAGGTTGGAAGAGATTCTTCTGTAGGTTCCATGGGTGTGCCCCACAGGCAAGAATCCAACCTCAATAGTGATGAAGACACCAAGTGTAGTTAAAAGTGATAGAAGCATGAAAAGATAGTGATTCTTATTATTACTTGCTACATTGTCCAATTGTAACAAAAAATGTGGAGGAAGAGGTTTAAAATCAACATATTGACTCTTTGACCTTCCATGAGATATAAAATCATCCTTGTACACTTGAGATTTTGAGTAAATAGAGGTGTCAAGTAATGCATTTTTAAGTGGGTTTATTGAGCTTCGACTATCATAAAGTAGATCACCATACATATCAATTTTAGGGTCTTCAAGGCCCCTTAAGCACTTTTCAAGGGATGTGATAGTAAATTGTGATCCCATATGTACAAATGGTATGGAGAAATGACCAAAACCTCATGTCTTATGCCCAAGTGTTAGCATACCTATCAATGACAAACCTAAATTTGTTCCTACAATAGATTTTTATTTGACACGTAGCCTTGGGATTGAATTCTTTGTTTTATCCATTTTATCATGGATAATTCTCAAGTACTCCTATGGAAACCACTCTGGCATAGTTCTATGAGCATAGTAGAAATATCTTCCACACATAACAATCTTGTTATGTGTTTTCAGTCTACCTCGTGCCTTTTCTTCCAACTCTTTTGTAGTCGTTGAATTCATATGTGATTTCAACACAATACATTCACTGCATTTACTGAAGTTGTTGTTCTTTGAAAATGCCACATCTCGAAACTTGGTATTCCAAATCTTTCTCATTTTTTATTGTGATATTGATGGGTAATTGAGCTTTTGAAGAGACACATTGATCTCTCTTAACAAATAATTTTATGTGTAAGTAGAAGAAAGAAATATTAAAGGAGTAGATGTTCCATCTTCAACTTGATGTGTTTGGTTTGGTGAAAAATCTGAATTATCCATTACAATTTTGTGCAATATTTATATGGTTACCATGGTGTGAGCTCGTTATTTGCATTTGTTGGTGTTACCATGAATAGCATTGATTTGTCCATGCCAGAAATAATGTTGGTAGTTATAGAATGTGCTTTGAGGAATCTTATGTATCTTATACCATGATTTCTTACAAATAATATTCCCATTAAATCTCATGTCCTTTACATTTCTAGCAATAGGTGGTAGGCCATGGTCATAGTTCCTTGACATGACTGTGTTTGACATTAGTGAATTCAAGAAAAAATTGCTAATACCATTTTTATTTATTTGTCTCATACCCCTTCTAGCACCTGCAATGGCCTTTCTATCCACATGTTGAAGACAATATTTTCTACAACACACAGCTGCTGCCAAAAGTCAATTTTCTCTCTTCGTCTATTTTTGTTTGACATTTTTCAATTTTTGTTGTAGCCATAACTCGTTTAATCCTCTTATATGGTCTTGTTACATGCATATCAATTGAGTTCAATATTTCATTACAAAGAGACCGATCCCATTTTTTTAAGGGATTTGTGTCCTCTATAACATCCCATATCACCATTTCCTTGGGTGGCTCCTTGAACTTTTCCTTAACCCTTAATATCACACCTTTGTTGTCCACCAACTTATTTATTGTCCATCTAACCAAATAATGTATAGACTTATACAAAATTCACCATATTTCACAATTTCCATCTATCTCTTCCAAAAAAACACCAAATTCCATTTCACCTAGTGCTTCACCTTCAACAATGTCATCCTCATGGACATTAACTAGAATTCCTTTGGCAATGCACATGCTTGTTCCCATGCATTCATGTGTAACAAAAAACATTTTACATGTGAATCTAACCCTATCTTGGGGAATATTTATGGAATTATCATAACAATGAGGTTTCAAATATGTTTTTGACCAAATCTCATAAGATTCCAATGCACCCCCTAGTGTATGCTCAAATCCTGTTGGATGTGGTAGAGAGGCATCATTTTTTAAAACCTTCTCAATTTTAGCCACTATACATCATTTCTTTACCATATTTCCATGCACTTTAAGTCCAAGCTCTGTATTTAATATGGAACCCTCACCCACATTTGCTCCATGTTGTAGAAGATCTACCTTGTCTCCAATAGAAAATGTAGAAGAAACATTTGCACCTATAAACGAATGTAAATAAGGTTAGTATTTACTATAAAAAAAGTATTATACTATCAATAATATTTAAACACATGCTTCAATATTTTTATTTACCTATGTTGGGCCTCAAATCCGTGATCTTCCACGGATGTGTGTACCCTTCATCAAAATCCTCAATCAAATTTGGTTGAATGACATTAAAATCAAAATTACAACATAACATGCATTAACCCTTTCTTTGGCATAATAAGTTCTAGACTTTGTAGATTCGACCCTTCCTAGCCTATTAGGTCCCTATATTACTAGTATAGTCCCTTATTGTTGCTAGTGTAACCCCCTTATTGTTATTGTTGTAACCCTATAACCCCCATATTTTTATTATTATTCCCTTACATTATTATTGTTAGGTCGGCTAGGATTACATTGTGGCCCCATGGACTCCTATATATAGAAAGGAGGTTGGTCATTTGAATCATCCAAGAATTGTTCATTTATGTAATGTATTGGAGGTTTCCCCCTCGAAGTGGCTTATTTCTAAGGCATTGATCTATATTTTCTTCTATTTTTGGAGTTGGTTTCATAACATTTGGTATCAGAGCTTTGGATTCTAGGGTTTCGCTGCTCCAAACAGGTCATAGTGGAATTTTCTCTATAATTTTTTTTTTTACGAAGGTTCAAAAGCTAAAATTTTGATAGAGTGAAGCCAAAATCCTAAGGAACGTTGTGGAAAATTTTCAAATCTTGGTTCACAATATTTTTGGAGATATGATCTATGCAAATTAGGTATTTTTGTCGGATCCTGAATTTAACCTAAACAGGTAATCATGGAATTTTCGCTATAACTTTTTTCTATGAGGGTTCAGAAGCTAAAATTTTGATAAAGAAAAGATGAAATCCCGATGAACATCATGGAAAAATTTTAGAGCTTGATCCGCAATATTTTCAGAGATAGGGTCTGCGGAATTTATGGATTTTTCAGGCTCCCGAATTTCATCTCAAAGAGGTGACCGTGGGAAAATCGTCATAAATCTCTCTCTGAGCATTGGATTGGAATTCTGTAAAAAGTGGCTGCAAACACATGTAATTTAGTTTCTTCTATATCAATTTCAGAGCTGAAGGAGGAAACAATGACATGTGGCAAGTCATACAACTTTGCTCTACTGAACCAGTCCATAATTAGGTCATCATAGGAGATTGGGCATAACTTTGTCTTCAAGAATCCATATCAGGTCATACCTATGGCATTCGAAATAAGATTAAGAGGGATAATTTAGGGCTGAATTTCCGATATTGAAGTTCTGAAATCACAACGATAATTCCTTTTAAATATCGAGCTCCTCAAAGTCAAGAAAAAGGTGTGTATTTTTTTTTTCAAATTGCACAAGTCTTGTTTGAAAAATCAGTGTTAAGTGATTCCAAAGGCCTATTGAGCATAGATATCAGTATTTGGTTCCAAAATGCCTCCTAAAAATAATTCAACACCCATTAAGCCCTCAGAGTACTCTACTATGACTCATGAAGATGAATAATTGCAACATGATCTATCAAAATTACAAGAGCAAGTGCACCAAATTTCGCTCTCAAAAAGAGCAATAAAAAATGAAATGGAAGTTTTGAAGAAAATCGTGGAAGCGAAGATTGATTGTTTGAATAATAATATGGATGGTTTGAAGAAAGGAGTGGAAGCTAAGATGGATGGCATGGAAGCTGGCATGGAAGCTAAGATGGATGACATGGAAGAAAAAATGAAAAACAACATGGAAAACATGAAGAATGATCTAAAAGCAGACATGGAAGGTTTGACAAAGTTGATACAAGAAATGTTTCCTAATGGTGAAAAGATAGTAGAGGAAACTCATGATGAGAGAAAAATAAATGTTAATCGTGATTTCATAAACTCTAATGTTGGAGGGAAGAACCACCATATTCCAAAAATGGATATGAGGAAGTTTGATGGAAAGGATCCTGTAACATGGATACTACAGATGGAGCAATATTTTGATATCAATAATGTGCAAAACACACAAAAGGTACGCATTGAAACTTTACATTTAGAACAAAATACATTTGTATGGTATCGATGGCTTTGCTCTCGTAAAAAAATTGTCACTTGGTCAATTTTTACGAAGGAAATGATAGCACATTATGAGGATACAAAGAGCAACACCTTATTTAGCCAATTGATAAATCTCAAACAAAAGGTTCGAGTGGGGGAACACATTGAGGACTTCCAAAAATTGAATATAAGGGTAAATGATATTCCAAAGGAACACATGATTTATGTCTTCATAGGGACTTTAAAGGATAACATCCAACATGAATTTTGCGTTTGGGAACCCGATTCATTAGAGAAGTCATTCAGGTTGGCAAGAAAATTTAAATGTAAAATTATGGTGACAAGGAAGCCTACATCTCACATCAATAAAGATTGAAGTGTTGCTACTACTAGACTTCCATAACCTACAAGGTTGACACCACAACAATTGTAAGAAAAAAGAGCAAAAGGGCTTTGCTACAGTTGTGATAGAAAAAACACTAAAGGTCATAAGTGTGCTGAGATAAATTTGTGGAAGTCAAAATTAAAGATAAATTTCCCATTCCTGTGATTGATGAATTATTAGATGAATTACATGGAGAAATTTATTTTACTAAGTTGGATCTTCACTAAGGATATCATCAAATTATTATGAAGACTGAAGATATTCCGAAAACATCATTTCGAACTCATGAGGGTCATTATGAATTTTTGGTCATGACTTTTGGCCTTACCAATGCACCTTCTACATTTCAAGGGTTGATGAATTCCATTTTCAAACCCTTCCTTAGAAAATTTGTGCTAGTATTTTTTGATGATATACTAATCTATAGAAGGTATTTGAACCATCATGTTCAACATGTTGACAGGGTGCTCAAACTATTGGAGGAGAAACAATTATATGCAAAAACATTGAAATGTTTCTTTGGAGTACAAGAGGTGGAACATCTGGGCCATATTTTATCTCATGAGGTCGTTAAAGTAGACCCTAAAAAAATTAAAGCCATTAAGGAATGGAAATTCCCCACAACCATAAAACAGTTGCGTGGATTTCTCGGGTTAACAGGGTATTATCGCAAGTTTGTTAAGAATTATGACAGAATAGCAACACCTTTAACAACATTATTGAAGAAAGATGAATTTTCATGGACTCCTAGAGCAACTAAGGCCTTTGAACATATTAAAGAGGCAATGTGCCTAGCACCAGTATTAGCTATGCCAGACTTAACAAAAACCTTTATTGTGGAATGTGATGCCTTAGGAAATTAAATTGATGTTGTTTTAATGCAAGAAAGAAGACCCATTACTTTTGAAAGTTGTCCAATCAAAGGAAATTATTTACAAAAGGCTATTTATCATAAGGAAATGTTGGAAATACTACATGCGCTAAAGAATTGGTGACCTTATCTAATGGCTAGACACTTCAAGGTAAAAGCAGATCATGATAGTCTTAAACACTTTTTGGAACAAAGACTGTCTTCAGAAGAGTAGAAAAAATGGGTCACGAAGATGTTGGGCTATGACTTTGAAATCATTTACAAAAAAGGGAAGCTAAATGTTGTTCCAGATGCACTCTCAAGAAAGGATGAAGAGGTGGAAGCGTTGCTTTGTTCCATTTCTATTATCCAACCAGATTGGATAACTGAAGCAAGGGATGAATGGAAGAAGAACAAAGAAGTGTGGACACTCATTCAAAATTTGTAGCAAGATCCTAGTACATCTGATACATTTAGTTGGAGAAATGATTCCTTATGGTACAAATATCTCTTATATATTTGTAAGAATTCCCAACTAAAACAAAAGATTCTTTTGGAATTGCACACTTATCCTTTAGGAGGACACTCAGGATTTTTAAAAACTTACCACAGGGTGAAGAAATAATTTTTTTGGGATGGCTTTAAATCGGATATTCAAAAGTTTGTGGTAGAATGTTTGGTTTACCAGCAAAATAAAGTTGAGACAATTAAGAACTTAGGTCTTCTACAAACTTTATCCATTCCAAGTAAACATTCGGAGGATATTTCAATGGATTTTATCATTGGTTCACATAAGTCCGAAGGAAAGAGTGTCATCATGGTGGTAGTTGATAGACTTACCAAGTATGCACACTTTTGTGCATTATCTCATCCATTTAAAGAAAGTACATTTGCTAGTGCATTTATGGAAACAATTCAAAAGATAAATGGAAACCGGAAGATTATTTTAAGTGACAGAGATCCCATCTTTATAGGAAATTTTTGTATAGAATTATTTTCTTGTTTGGGTACTCAACTAGCTCATATCTCATATTATGATCCTCAATCTGATGGTCAAACTGAGATAGTGAATAAATGTTTGGAAGGATATATTTATTGTTTTTTATCTGATAAGCAAGCACAATGGGTCAAGTGGTTACCTCTCACTGAATAGTTGTTATGAAACCAGCTGCAAAAATATAAGAAAAGAGAGATAAACACCTTAGAAATAAGCCACTTCGAGGGGGAAACCTCCAATACATTACATAAATGAAAAATTCTTGAATGATACAAATGACCAAACCTCCTTTCTAAATATAGGAGTCCATGGGGCCACAATGTAATCCTAGCCAACCTAACAATAATAATGTAAGGGAACAATAATAACAATACGGGGTTACAGGGGTACAAAAATAACAATAAGGGGGTTACACTAACAAAATAAGGGACTATACTAGTAATATAGGGACCTAACATGCTCTTCTCCTTCAAAAATTTGTTGTCCTCAATGCTTGAGTAGCTCTGGGAGCTTCTGTATAAAATTCTCATCCTCCCATGTAGAATCTTCAGTGGGTAAGTTCTTCCATTTGATGAGATACTCTAAAATTGATTGATTTCGTAGCTATCGATTTCTTGTTTCCATGACTGCTTCAGGTTCCAATATGGTTTTTCCTTCCTCATCAAGTTCTGGAAATATTGTTTGAACTAGAAGTTTGTCCCCTATAACCTTATGTAACCATGAAACATTAAAAACTAGATGCACTCGCGAAGAAGCAGGAAACTCCAATTTGTATGCCATAGTACCAATCTTTTGCAAAACATTGTAAGGGCCATAATAATTTCACGATAATTTATTATCCTTCTTAGCTTGCTTGAGAGACATTTGTTTGTATGGTTGTAGCTGTAAAAATACCCAGTCTCCTACATCAAAACTTCTCTCGTTGCGATGTTGATCTGCCTATTGTTTCATTCGATTTTGTGTCAAATTTAGGTTATCCTTTAAGAGTTGGAGAAATTATTGTTGATGCTCGATGTGATATTCCACTGCTTGAACCCTAGAATTTTCCCTTAAAGAAGATGTGATGGACGGTGGATGATATCCATAAAGTTCCATAAATTGGGTCATTTTTGCTACAGTATGGAAGGAAGTGTTATACCACCATTCAGCTAGAGATAACCACTTGACCCATTGTGCTTTCTTATCAGATACAAAACAACGAAGATATCCTTCCAAACATTTATTCACTATCTCAATTTGACCATCGGATTGAGGATGATAAGATGAGATGTGAGCTAGTTGAGTACCCAAACAAGAAAATAATTTAGTCCAAAAATTTCCTCTAAAAATGGGATCTCTGTCACTTACAATATTCTTTGGGTTTCCATGTAGCTTTTGAATTGTTTCCATAAATACACTAGAAATTGTATTTGGTTTAAATGGATGAGATAATGCACAAAAGTGTGCATACTTGGTAAGCCTATCAACTACCACCATGATGACACTCTTTCCTTTAGACTTAGGTAAACCTATGGTAAAATCCATTGAAATCTCCTCCCAACATTGACTTGGAATGGATAAAGGTTGTAGAAGACTCGGGTTCTTAATTGTTTCAAATTTATTTTGCTAGAAAACCAAAAATTCTGCCACAAAATTTTGAATATCATATTTTAGGCCATCGCAAAAAAATTCTTTCTTCACCCTGTGGTAAGTTTTTAAAAATCTTGAGTGTCCTCCTAAAGGAGAAGTGTTCAATTCCAAAAGAATCTTTTGTTTTAGTGGGAATTATTTCAAATATATAAGTGATCTTTGTACCATAAGGAATAATTTTTCCGACTAAATGTATCAAATGTACTACGATCTTGCTGCAACTTTTGAATGAGTGTCCACACTTATTTTTCCTTCTTCCATTCATCCCTTGCTTCGGTTATCCAATCTGGTTGGATAATAGAAATGGCACAAAGCAATGCTTCCACATCTTCATCCTTTCTTGAGAGTGCATCTGCAACAACATTTAGCTTCCCTTTTATGTAGATGATTTCAAAGTCGTAACCCAACATCTTTGTGACCCATTTTTGCTTCTCTTTTGAAGATAGTCTTTGTTCCAAAAAGTGTTTAAGACAATCATGATCAATTTTTACCTTGAAGTGTCTTCCCATTAGGTAAGGTTTCCATTTCTTTAGTGCATGTAGTATTGCCAACATTTCCTTCTCATAAATAGCCTTTTGTAAATACTTTCCTTTGATTGGATGAATTTCAAAATCAATGGGTTTTCCTTCTTGCATTAAAACGACACCAATTCCATTTCCTGAGGCATCACATTCCACAATAAAGGTTTTTGTGAAGTATAGCGTAGCTAAGACTGGTGCTAGGCACATTGTCTCTTTAAGATGTTCAAAGGCCTTAGTTGCTTCAGTACTCCATGAAAATGCATATTTCTTCAATAATGTTGTTAAAGGTGCTGCTATTCTCCCATAATTCTTAACAAACTTACAATAATACCTTGTTAACCCGATAAATCCTTGCAACTTCTTTATGGTTGTGGGGACTTTCCATTCCTTAATGGCTTTAATTTTGTTAAGTTCTAATTTAACACCCTCATGAGATACAATATGACCCAAAGATTCCACCTCTTGTACTCCAAAGAAACATTTCGATGTTTTTGCATATAATTGTTTCTCCTTGAATAGTTTGAGCACCCTGTCAACATGTTGAACATGATCCTTCCAAGACCTGTTTTAGATTAGTATATCATCAAAAAATACTAGCACAAAATTTCTAAGGAAGGGTTTGAAAATGGAATTCATCAACCCTTGAAATGTAGAAGGTGCATTGGTAAGGCCAAAAGGCATGACCAAAAATTCATAATTACCCTCATGAGTTCGAAATGTTGTTTTCGGAATATCTTCCGTCTTCATTCTAATTTGATGATATCCTAAACGAAGATCCAACTTAGTAAAATAAATTGCTCCATGCAATTCATCCAATAATTAATCAATCACAGGAATGGAAAATTTATCTTTAATAGTGAGCTTATTGAGCTCCCTATAATCAAGACACATGCACCATGATCCACCCTTCTTGTGCACCAATACTACTAGAGCAGAGAAATAATTTTGACTAGGATGAATTATACCAGCCTCTAACATTTCTGCAACCATACGTTCAATTTCGCTCTTTTGGACATAAGGATATATGTAAGACCTAATTTTTGGATGAGCACTTCCTAGAATCAAATGAATAGCATGATCATCATCACTAATAGGTGGAAGTCCTTTATGAGTTTCAAACACTTTGGAATTATTGTCCAAGACTTTTTGGAGATTTGGAGAAATAGATGATTTTGATGTTGGAACTTCTAGTGAGCATAATTGTGCAATTACACCTCATTTTTCTTTCTTCAAAAGCTTTGTCATGACATTAGAGCTTATTATCTTTCCTGGCTTCCCTGTGGTACCCCGTAATTCGATTTCCTTTCCTTCCAAAAAAAAATTCTTGAAAATTTCTTGAAAATTAAAAGCTATCATCCCCAAAGATTGTAACCATTGTACTCCTAATACAACATCAGCACCTCCCATTGGAATGGAAAGCATTGGACTATTCAATACATATTCTCCCATGGCTAGCTTGATATTATGCCATTTTCCAGAGAAATTTATAGTTCCTCCATTTGCAACCATCACTTCATTTCCTTGGCTACCTTACAATGAATAAAATTATGGGTACTACCCAAATCAATCAACACTATTAATTTTTTCTTATTGATATTTCCTTCTATCTTGAGAGTTTGAGGAGTGGTAATTCCTGCCAATGCATTACACGATATGTTCAGACTCATTTCTTCTTATTCTAGGGTTGGTTCCTGGTTTATATCCTCTTCTTTTGAAGTTTCTTATTCATTTTCTTCCTCCTCTTCACAATCCATGTAAAATAATTTCTTCTCAACACACTTATGACCTTTAGTATATTTGTTATCACAACTATAGAAAAGCCCTTTTTCTCTTTTTTCTTCCAATTGTTGTGGTGTCAACCTTGTAGGTTGTGGAAATCTAGGACTAGCAACACTTCCATCTTTATAGATGTGAGTGGTAGGCTTCCTTGTCGCCATAATTTTACATTCAATTTTTCTTTCCAACCTGAATTCCTTCTCCAATGAATTAAGTTCCCAAATGTGAATTTAATGTTGTATGTTATCCTTTAAATTCCCTATGAAGACATCAATCATGTGTTCCTCTGGAATATCAGCTACCCTTATATTCAATTTTTGGAAGTCCTCAATGTGCTCCCCCACTAAACCATTTTGTTTTATATTTATCAATTGGCTAAAGAAGGTGTTGCTATTTGTATCCTCATAATGTGCTATCATTTCCTCTGTAAAAATTGACCAAGTGACAATTTTTTTATGGGAGCAAAGCCATCGATACCATACAAATGTATTTTGTTCTAAATGTGAAGTTTCAATGTGTACCTTTTTTTTGTTTTGCACATTATTGAGATCAAAATATTGCTCCATCTATAGTATCCATGTTACGGGATCCTTTCCATCAAACTTCCTCATATCCATTTTTTGAATATGGTGGTTCTTCCCTCCAACATTAGAGTTTATGAAATCACGATTAACATTTATTTTATTCTCATTATGAGTTTCCTCTACTATATTTTCACCATTAGGAAACATTTCTTGTATCAACTTTGTCAAATCTTCCATGTCTTCTTTTAGATCATTCTTCATGTTTTCCATTTTTTCATTGATCTTAGTTTCCATGTCATCCATCTTAGCTTCCATTCTATTCTTTAAACCATCCATATTAAATTCCACGCCTTTCTTCAAACCATCCATCTTAGTTTCCATGCCTTTCTTCAAAACTTCCATCTCATTTTTTGTTGCTCTTTGCGAAAGAGAAATTTGTTGCACTTTATCTTGTAATTTTGATATGTCATGTTGTCATTCTTCGTCTTCATGAGTCATAGTAGATCCTTCTAAAGGCTTAATGGGTGTTGAATTATTTTTAGGGGACATTTTAGAACCCAATACTGATATCTATTCTACAATATGCCCTTGTAATCTATTCAACATGATTCTTCAAACAAGACTTATGCAATTCAGAAAAAAATACACACCTTTTTCTTTCTTTTGAGGAGCTCGATATTGAAATTGAATTATCTCTATAATTGTGAGTCCTAAATATCTAAAATTGGGCCCTGTAGTATCACTTTGAAGCTTCTTTCAAATGCCACAGGTCTGACCTAATTTGGATTCTTCAAGGTAAATTTATTCCCAATCTCCCACAATGACCTAATTATGGACTTGTTTAGTAGAGTGAACTTGTACGACGTGCCACGTGTCACTTTTTTCTCGTTCAGCTCTGAAATTGATAAAAATGAAACTATAGTCCATGTACTTGTAGCCACATTTTATATAATTCCAATCTAATGCTTAGAGAGAGAGTTATGATGATTTTCCCATGGTTACCTCTTTGATATGAAATTCGAGAGCCTGAAAAAACCCTAACTTCCACAGATCATAGCTCCGAAAATATTGTGAACCGATATATAAAATCTTTACAGGAGGTTCTGCAAGATTGCAACTTCACTCTGTAAAAATTTCAGCTTCTGAAACTTCGTAGGTAGAAATTTATAGCAAAAACTCCACGATGACCTGTTTCAAGTGAAATTCAGGAGCCTAAAAAATCCCTAAATTCTACAGATCACATCTCTGAAGCTATTACGAACCAAGATCTGAAATTGTTACAGGAGGTTCCTCAGGATTTCAAATTTTTCCTGTAAATATTTTAGCTTCTGAAACTTTTTAGAAAAAAACTTATAGCGAAAATTACATGATGACCTGTTTGGAGCAGTGAAACCCTAGAATCCAAAGCTTTGCTACCAAATGTTATGAAACTAGCTCCAAGAATAGAAGAAAAGAGAGATAAATGCCTTAGAAATCAGCCACATTAAGGTGGGAACCTCCAATAAATTACATAAATGAAAAATTCTTGAATGGTACAAATGACCAAACCTCCTTTCTATATATAGGAGTCCATGGGGTCACAATGTAATCCTAGCCTACCTAATAATAGCATTGTAAGGGCACAATAATAACAATATGGGGGTTACAGGGGTACAACAATAATAATAAGGGGGTTACACTAACAACAATAAGTGACTATACTAGTAATATAGGGACCTAACAATGGTGGTATAACACTTCCTTCCTTATTGCAGCAAAAATTACCCCATTTATGGCACTTTATGGATATCATCCACCATCCACCACATCTTCTTTAAGGGAAAATTCTAGGGTTCAAGAAGTGGAAGATCACATCGAGCATCAACAAGAAGTTCTACAACTCTTAAAGGATAACCTAAATTTGGCACAAAATCGAATGAAACAATAGACAATTCAACATCGCAACGAGAGAAGTTTTGATGTAGGAGACTGGGTATTTTTATGGCTACAACCATACAAAAAAATGTCCCTCAATCAAGCTAAGAAGGATAATAAATTATTGCCAAAGTACTATGGTCCTTACAAGGTGTTGCAAAATATTGCTACTATGGCATACAAATTGGAGCTTCCTGCTTCTTCACGAGTCCATCCAGTTTTCCATGTTTCATGCTTAAAGAAGGTTATAGGGGACAAAATTCCAGTACAAACAATATTTCCAGAACTTGATGAGGAAGGAAAAACCATATTGGACCCTGAAGTTGTCACGGAAACAAGAACTTGACAGCTACGAAATCAATCAATTTCAGGGTATCTCATCAAATGGAAGAACTTAGCCACTAAAGATTCTACATGGGAGGATGAGAATTTTATACAGAAGCACTCGGAGTTAATCAAGCATTGAGGACAACACTTTTTTGAAGGAGAGGATCATGTTAGGTCCCTATATTACTAGTATAGTCCCTTATTGTTTCTAGTGTAACCCCCTTATTTTTATTGGTGTACCCCTATAACCCCCATATTGTTATTATTGTGTCTTTACAATATTATTGTTAGGTCGGCTAGGATTACATTGTCGCCCCATGGACTCCTATATATAGAAAGGACTTTTTGGTCATTTGAATCATCCAAGAATTGTTCATTTATGTAATGTATTGGAGGTTTCCCCTCGAAGTGGCTTATTTCTAAGGTGTTGATCTCTCTTTTCTTCTATTTTTGGAGCTGGTTTCATAACATATCCCAACAACTTGATCATTAATAAGGAGATCAACATAGTCCCCTTTTGCCAAAATTATATTTTCCATTCTATCTTGTACCAATTGTGTAACAACAATTAAATCATAAATTGTAATTAAAAGGTTGAACCATGTAAAGTGTGATTTTATATTTTCGCAAAAAAACTCAACTTTCAAAAAATTAATATAGATGCAATAATTTAAATAGTATGGTATTCATATTGTATGTAATGAAACATTTTTCCCCACCATCTAGTGCCTACTACCAAAAAGACTTTACACGAAAATTACACAAAAAAGCATATATGAAGACCATGCAATTAGAGATGTAGATAGTATCATAGAACGGAAAATATGAACTCATATAAAACCACCAAGTTCCTATTTAAATTCGGAAATGACACTTGTAGTCTTAATGCATGTGTATCAATAATGATCATAAGAAATTTGTCGAAGTTCAAGAACCAAAACATGGTCCATTGGAAAATCTAAGAAATTCCAAGATTGATCTACATAAGATGTCTAAAAGCCCCACTTAGTGAGGATGTTTGATGTACATATGAATCTAACCCTATATTGGGGAATATTTATGGCATGATACTGACAATGAGGTTGCAAATCTGATTCTGGCCAAATCTCATAAAAACCAATGCACCCCTAGTGTATGCTCAAATCCTATTGGATATGGTAGAGCAGCATCATGTTTTAACACCTTCTCAATTTTAACCACTATGAATCCTTTATTTACCATCTTTCCATGAAATTTATGTCCAAGCTCTGTATTGAATATGGAGCCCTCACCCACCTTCACTCCATGTTGTAGAAGATCTACCTTGTCTCCAATAGAAAATGTAGAAGAAACATTTGCACCTATAAACGAATGTAAATAAGGTTAGTATTTACTCAAGAAAAAAGTATTATACATTTGAAGACATGCTTCAATATTTTGATTTACCTATGTTGTGCCTCAAATTCATGATATTCCATGGATGTATGTCCCCTTCATCAACATCCTCAATCAAATGTGGTTGAGTGACATCAATTATGAAATTTGCAACATAACATGTATTAACCCTTTCTTTGGCAAAATAAGTTCCAGACTCTATATATTCGACCCTTCCTAGCCCAACGATTTGATCATTAATAAGGAGATCAACATAGCCCCCTTTTACCAAAATTTTATTTTCCATTCTAGCTTTTACCAATTATGTAAAAACAATTAAATCATAAGTTGTAATTAAAATAATGAACCATGTAAAGTGTGATTTTATATTTTTTCAAAAGCACAAAACTTTCAAAAAATTAATATAGATTCAATAATTTAAATAGTGTTGTATTCATAATGTATGTAATGAAACATTGTTCCTCGTCATCTAGTACCTACTACCAAACAATACTTTACATGAAAATTACACAAAAAACATATATGAAGACCATGCAATTAGAGATGTAGATAATATCATAGAATGAAAAATAGCAGCTCATATCAAACCACCAATTTCCTATTTAACTTCAGAAATGACACTCGTATTCTTAATGCATGTGTATGAATAATTCTCATAAGAAATTTGTAGAATTTCAAGAACCAGAACATGGTCCATTGGCAAATCTAAGAAATTCCAAGATGATGCTACATAAGATGTCTAAAAGCCCCATGAAAAGGAGAAATTACATTTTCACTTAGTGAGGAAGTTTGATGTTTGAACTTGATAATCAAAATCCAAACTATAGGTTTTCTTCCAAATAAAAGATTTTAATGACAAATATCAGCTCATATCAAACTACCAATTTCCTATTTAACTTCAAAAATGAAACTTGTAGTCTTAGTGCATGTGTATGAATAATAATCATAAGCAATTTGTAGAAGTTGAAAAACCAAAACATGGTCCTTTGGAAAATCTAAGAAATTTGAAGATTGATGCTACATAAGATGTCTAAAAGCCCCATGAAAAGGAGAAATTATATTTTCACTGAGTGAGGATGTTTGATGATTGAACTTGATAATCAAAAGGACAAGTAGATTTTTTTTGCAGTTCAACATAAAAAAAATTGCATTTTACAAATCTTTAATTCCAATGTTAGAACTCCATACCTATACACATTTAAGTACATACTATTTAGGATGTATACAAAGGGATGTTAACTTTAGGTCCTCGAAATGTGTAGATTTGATTTTTCCTACATTTTTATGTTGATGAGGAAGAGTCTTATCTTATGCATCCAAACATTAGTGAAATTGTTTTTGTAAGTTAATAACTATACAACAAAATAGAGAGAAAAACAATACATGTTAAAAAATTGTGCTTGATACTTTAAAGTTGCATACATGTGCATTGGAAGAAAAATATAGTATACCTCAATAATGAATTTATTCATAAATTTAAAAACTATACAAAGATAAAATTATTCTCAATGTATCAAATAATTATGATTGGATTATTTTGTTTGTGCCAAAAGGAAAGTGATACCATTATCTTTCCTTCCAACTCAAGCACAAATGTAGTTCCAACAACAACATATATCTATATGCAATTCTTTTGCACTATCATTGATCTCCATTAATTGTTCCAAATTCAATAAAAGGGCACATCAAAAGCTATAACTCTAACCATTGTGATTATTGAGACAATGTTACCCCTAGAGCATTGGTTGCATAAGTGTCATGGTGTCTAGAAGAAAGCTAGTAATCACTAGGTATCCTTCTAGCATAATCGCAAATTCACTGCCAAGAATAATATCATAGCACTAACCTTGGTGAAGGTGAAATCTTAATAGTTTTACTTTTGGAACAAGAACAAAGATATCTAGTGCATTCTAAAATTCCTTCTAACACAAATACAAGCACATTTCCAACAATAATGATGCATTGCGAAAAAAATATAACAAATGCAATATTTATTTCTATCATAAACACAAACACATTTTCAACAATAACATTGCAAGATGAAGGAAATTTAACACGTTATAACCTTCCTTCTAGCATAACAACAAACATATTTTTAATAACAACATTACATTATGAAGGAAATATAATGTGTGCTAGCTTTCCTTCTATCACAAGTAGAAGCCCATTTTGAATAACAACATTGCACCTCAAATGAAAGCTAACAATCAATATCATTCCTTCTACTACAAACATAAGCATATTGCTAGAAGCAATGTTACATGTTCAAATAAATCTAGCACGTGCTAGATTTCCTTCTAGCACAAACACAAGAACATTGCCAACAACAATATTCTAAGGTGAACAAAATCCACCACATGCTACATATAATTCTAGCGTAAATAGAAGCATGTTACTCACAAAAACATTGAAAAATAAAATAAATCTTACACATTAAGAAATCTTACACATTCTAGAGTTTCTTCTAGCACAAAAACAATCACATTGCCAGAAACAACATTGCAGGGTGGAAGATATCTAGCATATGCTTGATTTACTTGTAACACATTTCCAACAATAAAAATATAGGGAAAACGAAATCCAATGCATGATAGAATTCCTTCTAGCGCAAACACAAGTACATTTCTAGCAATATTGCATTGCAAAAGAAACCCAATGCAGGATATATTTCATTCTAGCTAAAATACAAGCACGTTGCCAACAACAATATTTCATTGTGAAACACAAGCATCTTGCTAACACCAATATTGCATTTCAAAAAGAATTTAGTGCATGCTATAATTCCTCCCACCATACAGAAACATATTGGCAACATCAATATTGTAGAGTAAAAGAAATCTATATCATGCTAGATTTTCTTCTATCAAAATCATAATCATATTTCCAATCACAATATTGTAAGGTGAATTCGATCTAACATGCTATTTGTACTTATATCTCAAGCACAAACATGTTACCAAAAACAATATTGCAAGGTGAATGAAATATAACACATGCTAGATTTCCTTCTCTCGCAGACATGGGCACATAACAATATTTTAGGGTGAAAGAAACATATCGCATATTAGATTTGATTCTAGCACAAACAAGAATATTTTCAAAAACGCCTTATGCAAGACAAAAGAAATCTGGTGTGTGGTAAATTTCCTTCTAGCACAAACACAAACACATGACATTGTAGGGGTTAATAATATAGTGCATGACAAATTTTGTTATAGCATGAACAAAAACATATTACCAACAACATTCTAGGGAAAAATAAATCTAGCACATGCTATATTTCCTTTCAGCACATTTCCAATAACATCATTGTGGTGAAGGAAATATGGCACATACTAGATTTCCTTCTAACACAAACAATTGAATTGCCAACAAAAATACTGCAATGCAAAAGAAATTGTTATCGTTCTATAATTTTAAGATTGACAAGAATAATTATATAGGACAACATCAAACAAATTTTAAAGCTGGGATCTAGCCCTGCCAGCTTCAAATATGGATCTCTCTGTATAATTTATCTTTGTTTCCTTAATTGATATTAGGCTAGCTATGATATTTTTGAATTTTTTGTTTGTTTGTTTGATTGGTTGGTTGGTTGGTTGGTTGATTCGATAGGTGATATTTTTGATTTAGTTATTATCCATTAGGCTATGGAGTCAAATAAAATATACATGTTGCATCAATTTTTCAAAGAGTAATCACATGGAAAGATAGTTACAATTACTGGATTCTTTATTCTAAATGAATTGTGAAATGAAGCATTGGTGAATTCAGTAGTGATTGAAAAGCATTCAAGAATTTCTCAATCATACTTTAGAAGAAAAGATACATATTGTAAATATGGCTAGAAATAAGGTGTTAAGATAACAAATCTTACTCTTCACTTTCTATTTTACAATTAGATTAAAGTAATACACAGTAAGGAGAAACAATGGAAACAACTGTCACAAAAGGAAAAACATCACCAATAACATATAGCACAAGTATCCTCTGAATGGTCTTCTTTATTGATGTATCAGCAGCTCTAAAGTACAATGATAAATAGAAAAATATTACAACAATCAGAGTCCAACCCCGAATACTTCGAATGCATGAAGTGTTTAAACTGATTCTACAAAGAAATGTCTTATCAAAACAGTCAATCTTATTATTAATTACAACATGACAATATTTGACTAGCGTGACCCAAAAAGGTGGAGTCGTTTGAAGATATCTAGCCATCTCACACTTTTTCCTGGGAAGCATGATCTAATGGTTTGTTGCACTATGTAACTATTTGCTGCACTGGTTGTTGTGTTGGTTGTAGCTACTCTTCACTCCTCCTGGTACTCTCACAGATTTTCTCATCGAGCCTTATCAGGAAGAATTATCTTATTTTCCTTCTGATAGATCACATATACCTTCATGTATCTAGTAAATGTGGGTTTTACCATGAATATATGATTTATCTTGTGCTAGATGAAAATATCATTACTCCCAGCTTCTAGAAAAGCTCTCCCTATCATAGCACCATTAATGTTTGAAATTTTTTTTGTGTCCTTTGCAATTTCCTTAAGCTTCTTCACAGAGTCATCTCTGGATATTAGTTTTTCATTGATAACAAATAGAGAAGGCAGGCCCCTCTTAGTTAATGGCTCAATTCTGTTGAAGAACCTGCTGATTACAATTTCCAATCCATTACATTTTTCCTCAAACTGTTGCACCAAGTTCCTTTGTGTAAGGACTTTTTTCACCTCCAAATTTTTTTTATGTCATATCATGTACTCCCAAATCATCAAGTTCATATATATATATATATATATATATATATATATTTGGAATTAAAATACTTGATGATTTTGTTAGTTGTATGAGGCATGTCTCCCAGTTTTCTATTTATATCTGAAATGGCCTTATTGGATTTTTGAGTCAGGTCCTTTTGCTCAAAAATAATTTGGATATATGGCGAGATTTCATTCATGGCTTCAGTGATGTTGGTCCCTATGATTTCTTTAATTTGACCCAAGGTGTTGCCAATGGAGGATTCCTTTAGAGATCTCTGTAAACTCTCTATCTTCTTCTGACTTCTCTGTGATTCTCTTGAATGAGCCATCTTAGTATTTACCATCTTATCTTGTAAAATATTATATTGAGCCTGTAGTGTTTTGATTTCCTCTGTTTGTAATGGCATGTTCTCCATTGATTTTGCAAGATGATCTGCAACATCTCTTGTGCTAGTTTTTGAAGTTGTTGATGTCGGAATGCTTGTAAGGGGTACAACTTCTAAAGGAACAATAGAAGTTTTGGCATTCTGCTCTTTTTCCTTGACCATTTTCTCCATATCAATCTCCATATTTTTCAGTTGGGCAGTTTGCTCCATGATGATTTTTATCTCATATTTTTGGGACTCTCTCTCCTCTATTTCATTTTTAAGTGGGTCTTTTGTGGCTGACATCTTTAGCTACTTCTTTAATGCTGATAAATCTTAATTTCTCTTCTTGATTATATCTTCCATGGCCTATATATTTGAGGGGTCATATCCTATCCTTACAACCAAATCTTACAAGGAATTTATCCTTGTATCGTTGGACATAGAAGAGATCTTTTCCATTTTGAGTTGTGATTGTACATTTGCTAAGGAGACCTGAAACTTAGAAAAAATCATTGTTGTGAACTAGTTAATGTGGAAGAGATCATATCACCTGTCTATTTATGTATTTCCATCTGGTCAATGGGATGAATGTCCTTGATGTTGAATTGGAATGAACTCTACTTGTAGTCTGCTGCTATCTTGGGTTTTTCAATTTGGGCTTCCAAGAATGCCATGTGAATTTTCCCCTTTTCTGAAAGAAAGGCTAATAAAAATATTCTTTGTGAGCTAGATGTTTGCTTCCAGAATTGGGTGTAGGTTCTATTCTTCAAAATTTCATTTCTTAGTTTTATTTCCCTAAAGGTATCAAACATTGTCTTCTCCCTTTCTCCTGTAGTTGCACTAGATGTGGATGTATAGAGGGCATGATGTTGATTTATTATAGTAGTTGAGGTACCAGGGGAGGATATGGGTTGAACTCCCATTGGAGAAGATCCTGGAGTATCTATAATGTTGATGATGGTTTCCTTCTCTATCTCTTTGCCTTGATCAATGCCCATGTGGATCCTGGCTCTTTTCCTATACTTCATTTTGAATTATTTATTGGAAGTATCAGTCACTGAAGGTGAATGATATTACTTCTGCCTCTTCCTTGTTGCTTCTTGCTTATCCTCTTTGTTCTGTTTATGTTGTGGTACAGGTGTTTGTAATCCTGAATAGATATTGCTTGTTCTTCTACCTTCTGGAAAGTATTCTCTGTCCACTCTTTCTGATTCACAAATTGTTTTATTTCTAGCCTTTGATTTTGAATGTAGGGTGTAGACTTGTTTTCCACCCTCATTTTAGAAATGACCCCAAATGGATCATAGGACCATGTAAATCTGGGATAAATGTTCATTTATTTTAGTCTTTTGTCAGCTTCCTCTCCTGCTGCCCTGTTGTTGCATATAAATGGCCCAATTTTTAGACTTAATCTTGAATTGTGATTTTTTATTTGCTGAAAAAAATGCATATCATCAGCATTTAGCATTTTTCTAATACACTCCAGGGAAAAAAATCCTCATTGGAAGGAATTTTGGTAGCTTGTAGGGAGGCAATTCACACCCATACACTCTCAGCTTTGTATAATTCTAGTATAAATACTACTCTCCTGTTTTGGCCTGATTGAAATCTGCATAATTCTCTTAATATCTTCAATTATTCTAGGCTCAACCATGCCATTTATAATACTCATGGCTATATGTAAAAACAACTCAATGAACTCCTTGTAGATGTATTCTTATTTCTCTTTCATCAATAGTGTGGTCCAAAAATTGACAAATTGTGGGTGTCCTTCTTCATCCATCTTCTTCATACAAAATTGAAACCTTTCTCACTGAAAATATAAGAACATATAAACAATAACAAAAGTATACTTAAATACTCCCTCTGTATGGAATTTCATAAACTGGTCATGGATGTTGTCAGCTGAGAATTGGATAAATCAAACATGATAGAGGGCTCAGAATCTGTGGACAATATAGTAAAAAAGCATATAATTACCTCATCAACCCATTGGTCAGAGTATAACCCAAGGAAATATGATAGGACTGTAGCTATTTATTTTGTTCTTTCAGGGAATAAGGATGAGGGATATGGGGGGATTTTCTAGGGTAAAGAGGTATTTTAAGTCAAGAACAAATCAAGGGTTTTGGCTCTCTTGGAAAAATATATCTGTTGGTATAGATTTATGAGAGCTTCTTGGGAAAATGGTGTTCTATTTTCTGCTGAGGGTCCCTGCATCATTTTGATGATGGATTAGGCATTAATTGTGATCAAGACTTCACCAATATGGGAAATTACAGCTCGCTGGTTAAGGATATAGCAGTCACAACATCTTCTGATGAATTCTGGGGCACTATGAGTTTTAGGGAAGATGTAGTAGGGAAATTTTGTGTCCCATAGACCATTATCATCAACACCGTCTATTAAATTATCCTCTAATCGGCAGTAAACATCAAATAAATCAAACTCACATAGGGTCTCGTGGATTTTAAAGTCCTAATTGTCTGCAAGGCTAACATGATCCAGGTCAATCGAAGGATGAACCATAGGGTTGAAGGGTTCTTGACCTTTCTTCTTGGGAGGCATGATTGGTTCAAGCCGCAGAAATTATTACCTGTATTGATGGTGCAGGTTTGCAGAGTGCAGAGGTGGGATTGGAGCGAGGAAGACAATGAAACATGAGAAAACACTAGGATTGCTATGCTTGACTTGTAAAATCGAAAAACCTGCAACAAAGATGATAATTAGAGAGAAAATTAAAGTTTGAAACATGCGGGAGGAAGGCATTTTATGGTTTTTCCTAATATCCAATTGTTCACGGCGTGGGTCTATTGGTTAACGGTTAAACACATTTAATTATGAAATTGATTGATTTGGGTGGGAGCGGAGTTTATTGCATGGGAAACAGGTGGATGAGGTGGCATGATAAGATAGGTGGAGGGATAACGGTCGGGAGTGTGGTTTTGTGTTGGTGGAGAATACCACTTTTGGAGGGGTAGCACACAGTAATCGTCTTTGGTGAGGGCGGGTGTGAATTCACTAGGGCTTCGCATGTCATGGTGGGTCATCTATCGATAACGCTCATTTTGGACCCCACCCCCCCAGGAAATTCCAGATAGTGAGGGGCGGTCGAAGAGTGATTACAACTGTTGGATCAAAATTTGTAGATTGAGATGATGGGAAAGGTGGCAGAGGTTTAATTACGATGTGACAGGATGAATGGTGGGGTCGGAGAATGGAATAAAATATACATGGGATATTATGAATGAATGAAAAATTAGGAAAACGAAAACATAATGCCCGAAGGCCTTTAAATGAATCAAATATTCAAACTTATGATAGAAACCTTCATCCCTTTGCCTTCTCTAACATATAAAATGCCTATACAATGCAACTTAGGATAAAATTTTCATGCCTTTTCCAAAGTCACCTTCTCTCTCTACCAGTACCCTTTAATTTAATCTAACATTTTTTCATATTTTCTTTTCCAGGGTGAATTTGAACTAGCAGACCCAGATTATCTTTTTTTTTATGAAAATTTATCCTACTCTATCCTTTATTTCACCTATTTATTCAGATTACACTATTGAATCAATTTCGTTTCTACCTAGCTACTGACTTACCAAGATTAAACTATTTGGTAAGTCTTTATTCACTATCCTATTTAACAAAAGGTCAAAACTTGTTCAATCATGCTTAAAATGTATGAACTGAACAAACTAACTTATCAGTAGTGGAAATTTGACTTGCAACACTTTCAGTATTTATTCTTTTGTGGCGTTTTCTTTTTCTTTTCTTTCACTCTTTTCAACTTTTTCTTTTTCAATATACCCTCTTTTCTTTTTCATATTTTTTGGGAAATCATTTGAATATTGAGAATCATGTACAATATGAAATTTCAACTATAAAATACTCAATCACCTTGAAATCCTATAATTTATAGGACCCTAACAGTGGCTGTCGCTGGGGATGGTACTTCTATGAGTGAAGTGTCAAGAACATACGATCAGTAGCCTTGACTACTCCATTTCTGCAAAGTCTTCATTTGATTTCTTTTTTTGTTTTATGATAGCTCATTAAACGAGGCTTAGGGTCTTCTCTACGGGCTTCAACCTTTGTTAATAAGTTAACCAATTACAAACTGTAAAAAGCATGATATTTACAATGATGAAGGAAAAAAATGTATGCTTAAGAGAAGTAATGCTTCAGCATCCTACCATTGACAGGACCTCCAGGTATATTTTTTCCATCTAGCTCTTTAAGGAAATATTCATTATTTCCCCTGAAAGAATAAATAATCTATGGTCCTTGGAAAAGGTTGTCAAATTTTCCATGTTTAGCTTTGTCTTCTCTTATAGAAGCCCATTTCAACACTTTATCTCCCAGATTGAAATCGTCATCTTTTGTTCTTTTGTCAAATATATTCTTAATATTTTCCTAAACAACTTGGGTCCTCTTATAGACCTCTTCTCTAGAATGTTTTAATTGAATAGTTTGATTAATCCTTCTCCGTACATCTTTCTTTTCAACTTGTATCTCTTGAATGATCTTCATTACTAGAACTCCTAAATAAGAAGGAAAAAATACATCCATTCCATAGACCAATTGGTATGGGGACATGCCAATTGACTTTTTGGTAGTAAGTCTGTCAAACCAAAGTGCAAGTGTACCTTATTGATGAGCTACCAATGAGGTATGATGTGAATTTATTTCAATTTATTTTAAATATAATGGAATTTATGTTCTTGGTGTAGGAAGAATAAAAATTCCCAGTTAGGTGGTTGAAACTAACTAAAAGGATTAGCAGGAGTGGCAAAAATAATTGGAAAATGCAGCAGTATGATGACAAAGCACTTCAGGAGCACGGCCATTATGGGACACTGGTACCCAACAGTGACCATTTATTTCCATGAGAATTCTTTGACCGATATGGTGGTTTTGAGGCAAGGATATTCCTTGGTTTTTGGACCTTTCGATGCGAGGAATCCTTGCCAAAGGATGGACTTCCTGGTATGGGGGAGCCAACGGAAATGGGAAGGTGTGTGACTGCACGGAAGGGGGTGACTAGATTTATTGAGGGGCTATGTAGCAGAGAAGAGAAAGTTAGGGATGGATTTTTTTTTGTTCATTATCATTTCTAGATGGAATCATATGCGCATTAGGAGTGTGCCCTAGAATAATGATTTGGTAACTTTTCACCAAGAGGAAAAGTGGTGCAGGATTGTGGTGTTGGACATCGAATGTAGCTTTGAATTTGGTAGTGGATTCTCTAGTGAAGCTCTCTTCTATTCTATCTCTCATACTCTTCGACACTTAGCATTTCTTCAAGCACGCTTGGAGAGTGTGGCATACTTGGAGTTTTAGAGAAAGAAGTAAAAGGAAAGGAAGAAAAACACAAGAGGACATTGGGATCACCAGCTACAATACGATTGATTTGAAGGCATTGAGTTGCATGTAAGGTTTCCTCGCTAGTTTTGGCATGCATGGAATATGCATGTGGTTTCTTGGGCATGATATATCATTGACATGGAGTATTTCATAGATTGATAGTGGATTTTCCTAGCCTTTCCACATCCTGGATAGCCACGGTGTTGGTTCATTTCCTTGTTTGTTTTTCTAGTCGGTTCTCCTACTCCTTTATCTATGGGTTGAGTTACTAGTTCCTAGGGTCTTGGTTGGAAAAACGCTCTAGAGCCCGGTAACAACTTCGGTTCAGTTTCTAGTCTTGGAGCCTTGGTTGCGAAATCACTTTATAGCCCTTGGTGGGTTGAGTTACTAGTCCTGGAGCCTTTATTAGACAAATGATCTAGATCTTGATGACAGTTGTGGGTTGAGTTAATAGTCCTGGAAGGCCTGGTTGGAACAAATGCTTTATAGCCCTTGAAAATTTAGGTAGAGACCAATCTAATGTTGGTTGTGATGTCTGATCGTGAGGTCGAATCATTGATTGAGGATTGAGGTGGTTTGGCCTCTGGAAGCCCTAGTTTGGTTTTGATTGATGATTTTTATGAGATCCCACACTCATGCTTGGAATATGGAACAACGGTGACTAGTTGAAGATATATTTGGATCAACCATGTCTATTTTCAGGTGGAACGTGGAAGTCCCAGACTTGATTTCATATTTCTGATTGAAATAAGAGCACTTTTCCTCTTATATTGATGGGTAAATACTCGTGTTATATGGCTATTACGTGCTTGTCATTTTTGTTGTTTATATGTTGGTTATGAATGTGTTTTACAATAGTTATGATGTATGGCTCTCATCATTTTTTGATTTGTAAATGAATCAACAATGTATCTATGCCAAAATACATGGTAATGAAGTTAATGTGATGAGGCAACAATGCTTCTTAGCGATTCTTAGATAAGTACGAGGCTCTTATGCTCAAATATGTTATTTAAACCTATAGATTACATATTTGTGACAAGTTTTCTGTAATGCCTGTCATGGATAGTGGGGGTCTACTCAAGTCCTTGTTCAATTTTTTTTTTTTTTTGCATCATTATTTTGTTATTATGTTTCATTTTTTAAAGTGTCAGGGTTTTTTGAGTAGTGACCCGGGCTTTGGGCCTAATAAAGTGGCTCAAATCTCGGGGACACTGGCATAGATCTGGGGAAAAAATTCCCTGGATGCATGCATTCCAATGTTGTGGGAGGGTCTGTAGCATCCTAGATGCACCCTTGTCCATATTAAGGGACTGTCTGGTGGTTTATTGGTCTAAGAACCTAGTGGGACCTAGGGTCTGGTTATCTAAGTGGTTCGGATGGATCCTAGGAGTTTTTTTCCTGATGCGAATGGTTTGTGTGATGTGTTTGTGTCAAGTCCACTTCCTTAAGGTCACCTAGGAGGTTGAATGAGATCATAGTATCCTCGTGTCGCATGTTTACCCTAGTTGGTCGGTTACTTGAGTAGATGTGGGAGGAGGGTGTTACACTCGATGTATTTATGATATGTTTATGTAATTGGAGATAACAGTCTAACCTCATAGTGAATATTGAAATCATCCATAATCTTATCAATAAACATATCTCCATTTAATGCTTCACTCATGTTAGAGAAATTCTATCATTTTTCCTAGCTTTAAGTGACAAGTCTTTGTACACATCAATAAGTAACAATTTCCCATTTTTTATCCAGTATGAATTCATTCCCATGCCCTTCAAAACATTAAGCTTAGTATTGAATGAGTCAACCTCTTTTTTCATTGATTTACATTTATCTTGTACCTATGGTAAAAAAAATATTTTGGTGATATCTTTATCAACTTCCATTATCAAATTATTTTTTCCATTACTATGTTATCTTTTGATATGATCTCTGATTTTGGAACCAAGACATTTAATTACCTTAGCTACAACTTGTGGCTTATTACTAATTCATGCTAAAAAAAAATGGGCATAATTTATTAAAAGTTATGCTTCTTCTACCATCACTATAAAATATTCCCATAACAGTGAAAAAAGAGTAATATCTCCTTCCATAAAAACCTTCTGGCATAAAATAAAGGTTGAGATCCAATTATCTTCTTTTTACACCAATCAACATGACTTTGTAAAGTTGCTTTAAGCATATTTTATATGCTAACAATTGTATTTATATTAGCCAATTCCTCTTCGATATCCCTTATTTCATTATTCTTCACCTAAAATAACTTTTTAAGGTTTAGTCTCCTAATCCTTTAAGTTAAGTGCCGAAATTGTCTCAACTAGTTTCTCTTATGAATCCACCTCTATAATCATTGCTTCAAATATAGTTGATGCACAAACATGCTCACTTTTCTCCTTTAATAAGTTTAAATTTGTTTCTCTTTCTTTTCAATCTATTTATTTTTCTCTATAATTAAGGATAAAAATTGTTCCTTATCTTTCTGAACGGTTTCTAACTTTCGTTTTTGCATATGCTCCATAACTGGCACATTAATATTTCTTTTAAGCACGTGAATATATATGTCTCTTAATTCTAATCAAGGCTTGTATTAAAAGGGAATCATTTAGATATGCACCAAATTTTATTTTTATTTGCTCCAAATTATCAATTTTCATTTGTTTTTTTAGTGGAATCTTTCTCTTGTTTCTCTTGGGTGGTTACTTTAGTTAACTTGTTTTTTAATTTTGAAGCATTCATGGCTATATTCGCGAAGCTCCCATATCACATTTTTCTAAATATCCATTCGATCAACCAAATCAATATGTTTTGAACCAATAGGAAACTTGGTTGCTTTTTAATCTTCTACATTTTTAGCAACCTAAGAATTAGGTTCTAAAACTACCATATTTAACTTCCCTTTCTTATAGTCTAGTGTCGTGATTAATCTTATTTGTGGTCCTAAGCCCTGCTTCCACAATTCGTTGTAATCATCTTATTTTAACTTCAAATTCATATTATTTATCTCGATGAAGTGTGAGAAAATTTGGTCCTACTTAGTAGCTGTAGTAAGTGAAACACCATAAGATGATGTTTCTTATGAAAGAGAAGTTGATGATAAAAGATCCATATTAAAAAACAGTCTCGCTTGATGTAATCTCTTTAGTATTGACCTTAGTGATTGAAACCTTTTTTTCTTACAATCTCTGCATTTTCTGTTCTATATATTCAACATTCTCTAACTTTTAAGTTGATGTTGATTTTCATGTATCAGAACATAGTACTTTATGTTTTTTCTCCCTCTATTGTGGAGTTTCAATAATGACTGGCCTATTTCACTATGTACCTATATAGCTGCTATGAGATCTTGTTCCTATACTTATGTTTTTACAAAATTCTTAACTTCAAGTCTTGCAACATGCCTATAAGGAGTTCAACTTTTCTCAACTCAGATTTCAGATATAATTCCACATGGATCATATTGACAAATTTCTCCCTATGATAATTACATTTCCATCAACATTGTCTCAACATTTAAATTTTTTTTTTGTATTAAGGAAAATAGACGGACTTACATATTGTCATCCAGTCTTTTAATGATAAAAAAGATGAAAAAGTAGTCATACTTCCCTCGACACTAGTAAACTAGAAATTGCACCTAATGTTGCAAAGGAAACGCCGTAAGGAAGAAGCTAGAAAGAAATCAATTGTAATTAATTTGATGTTAAACAGAGAAATTAAGATATTGATTGTCAAAAATAGATATAAAGGAATTAGGATACAGATAGCGAAAACAACAAAACCTGATGATGTTTAAAAGAATGTTGGAGGGATAGAAACTATAGAAAAACCAAAATAAAATCTTCTACAAGACAGAATGGAATTTATGTAGTTGCGGGTCAAATATAAGAGAATATCTAACATATATAAGAATGCAAAGGGCCCAAAAATGACAAAATATAGTTGTCAGAGGTGGACAGTAAGGATGCCTCTGTAAATGGTATCTATGTAAACTTACCATTAATGATAGTTGGCCCTGCATTGGAAAAATATTCTAACACTCCCCCTTGAGTGAAATGTAAGAGTAAATAAAGAAGACAAAATGGGTCTCCAAAGTCAAATTCTCATCACAAATGAGAAAAACCTGTAGGAAAAAGCTCCTCCCTGAAAGAGAGAAAGCAACATAAACAAAAATGAAGGTAGGAAGACTTAACATGACCCCCAAGCACAACTTATTTTACCCCAAGAATTAATTGTAACTGAAGAAAAGTAGGTGATTCCACAGGTTTAGTGCAGATGTTTACAAGTTGTTGTTCAATAGTTAAATACTCCAAGTTGTGAATACCATCTTTCTGATTCTTCTTGGCTCTGTCCTGCAAATTGCAATGGCAGCAACCCTCATTCATGTTTGGTTGAATTTTGTTGGCAACGGAAACATATACTTAGAAGCTAAAGCCTGTGATGTGTCCTCCTGACTGTAGCCTCCTCATCTCCCACTATCCATCTACCTTTTAATGTACCACTACTTATTCAGCTTACAAGGTACAGATAACCAAAACAGCAACAAACAATGATGTTTAAAAGCACATTGCAGGGATAGAAACTATAGAAAAACCAAAAGAAAATCTTCTAGCTGTGGGTCAAAGGGGGAAAGAACAGAAATACTTTGTGAGGAGTGACCTACGTGAGGGATTATGGCCTTTATGCATGTTAAGGAAAATATTGGACAACATGATGAAGTTTGCAAGGATAGAGATGGAATGAAGAAAAGAGAAACGTTGTCAAATAGTGTTATGAATATGGTGCATAAAATTTGGTTTCCCCAAAGGCCAATATAACTAATTTAAAATGAATTTGTTTGGTCACTGTTGAATTTTGATAACAGGAAATAATGCTCATCTTTTGGATACGCCAGAAGAATTTGATATCTCTCCTCTTATTAATAGTATTGATATTTATGATTACACATGGAAAAGGAACATGGATTAGAGTGAACATGTATCAATGGGTTAAGGGTTTTCCTAAAAATCCATTTGAAAGAGATGGGAGAGTTCTGGAGATGGAGGGGCCAACAGAACTATATTAAGCCACAACCATAAGTAACATTGGTCAAAAAATAACAACAAAAGAACAATTTTGCATCATATTTCAGAAGGAAATCTAATAATTTATTTGTTAAATGAGAGTTTCAGAGATCCAAGTCATCTTGCACCCTAGCATTGGCAGTAAGGATTTTATACTTTGTTCTTATTCTTCTTGGCTCTGTCCTGCAAATTGCAATGGCAGCAACCCTCATTCGTGTTTGGTTGAATTATGTTGGCAACAGAAACATATACTCAGAAGCTAAAGCCTGTGATGTGTCCTCCTGACTGTAGCCTCCTCATCTCCCACTATCCATCTGCCTTTTAATGTACCACTACTTATTCAGCTTACAAGATACAGATAACCAAAACAGCAACAAACAATGATCTTTAAAAGCACATTGCAGCGATAGAAACTATAGAAAAACCAAAAGAAAATTTTCTAGCTGTGGGTCAAAGGGGGAAAGAACATAAATACTTTGTGAGGCAGAGTGACCTACATGAGGGATTATGGCCTTTATGCATGTTAAGGAAAATATTGGAGAACATGATGAAGTCTGCAAGGATAGAGCTGGAATGAAGAAAAGAGAAACGTTGTCAAATAGTGTTATGAATATGGTGCATAAAATTTGGTTTCCCCAAAGGCCAATATAACAAATTTAAAATGAATTTGTGCAACATATACATATGCACAAATTTCCCTCTGTTTTGCAGGTAATTTTATCTGAAACTATATACATATGTTTATGTACTGTATTTATTGTGGCTTAAAATATCGATAATCGTGTGTGTCTATATATATTGAATATATATATTATATATATGACCATATGCATTTTATGATAAAAATTGTAATAGTTTATAGTGAAAGTGCATGGTTATGGGGCATAGGTATTTTATTTTACCCCTAATAATACATAAATTTCAAAGGAGAATCTGATGCATTAGGTTAGTGATTTTATGCAGGAATCTACACAAGCTTCTTGCAATGGGTTTCTATTTTTTCTATTATGTTATCAATTTTACCTTTCTTTTGATCTGGGTATTGTTGCTGAAATTCTGTTATGTTAGATTTTTATTTTTTGGTTTGTTTTCTGTCTAGGAGTATCGTGAATTTCTGAGTGTTTTGAGTTCATTTGTAGGACTAGTTGGACATACCTATATAGATTTTAAGGGATTACTTGCATAATAGACTATTCTGAGGGCATGGGTTTTATTCTCATGCAGAAAACTCTAGAAATTGTTCATAGTTTGAGTTTATTTTTCTACCAAAAAGCTGGTTGAATTTCGAGATTGAGCTCAGTTTTAGTCATTACAATCTTCTTTTCAAAGCAGAATGTATTCAGCATTTTTTTTTAGGAAGGTGTTGACAATGGGTCGTTGTTTTACAGATTGTGAAGGAGTTGAAGGAGCTTGGCAGGATTGTAATCCCTGTTACAGCCATGAACTGTGTGGTTTATGTACGTGCGATGGTGTCGGTTCTATGCTTGGTAAGATTGGGAAGTCCAGAATTGGCAGGAGGTGCACTTTCAATAGGTTTTACCAACATCACGGGCTACTCAGTTCTCTTTGGTTTGGCTTCAGGAATGGATCCTATTTGCATCCAAGCATTTGGTTCTAAGAATTGGGATCTCATAGGCCTTTCTCTGCAAAGGACCATACTGATTCTTCTTACAGCTTATGTGCCCATAGGCATCTTATGGCTCAATTCGGAAAACATCATGCTGTGGATGGGCCAAGATGCCGCCATCACAGCAGTTGCAAGCACATACTGCCTATTTTCACTCATCTAGAAACAATCTTGGCAATGAACTTTGCAACTGAATTGCAATAGCCACAAATGTGAAGGTTTTTAGTAACTCGAATAACAATACCAGGGTTTGTGTTGATAATCCCAAATGCAATTTCCAGCTTCTCACTATGGTGGCTAAGAAGTTGTTCTTTCTACTCTTCCTCTACATCATTCAGGACAAAACTTGTGTCAGGCACATATCCTGCTGCCTTAATCTGCATAGATAATCCTTTCAACTTCTCATAAATTTTCGTTGTTCAAGGGTTCAATCTGTCTCCTACAATAAAAGCATGCACATGTTTACTCACCTCAATCCAACTATATCCAGGAGTATTGTTTACCCTTTTTTCCTTCATCATTTTTCGCACCCTTTGAACGCCATTCCACTTGCCAGAAGAAGCATAAATGTTTCAAAGAAGTACATAAGGGCAGTAATTTTGAGGGTTCAATTCAAAAAGGAAATCTGCCATGCATTCTCCTAGATCTGCATTGTCATGAAATCTACATGAAAAAAGCAGAGAACCCCATACATTAGCATCAAGTTTCATTGACATCTTTTTGATTAAGTCTTTTGTTTCATTGAGGTGCCTAGAGCGGCCAAGAAGGTCCACCATGCAACTATAGTGCTCCATTGCTAGTGTGAGTTTATAGCATCGAATCATGGAATCAAAAAATTGTCTGCCCTCATCCAGTAAGCGACCATGGCAACATGCTGATAACACACAAAGCAAAGTGACATGGTTTGGATTTATACCAGAGTGTTGCATCTATTCGAAGATCCTTGTTCCAAAGCTGCCATTTTGCTGCAGACAGAAAGAACAAAATTCTCTGATTTTTCTCAGTTTTGGTTTGTTTTCTGTCGAGGAGTATCGTGAATTTCTGAGTGTTTTGAGTTCATTTTTAGGACTAGTTGGACATACCTATATAGATTTTAAGGGATTAATTACAGAATAGACTATTCTGAGGGCATGGGTTTTATTCTCATGCAAAAAATTCTGGAAATTGTTCATAGTTTGAGTTTATTTTTCTACCAAAAAGCTGGTTGAATTTCGAGATTGAGCTCAGTTTTAGTCATTAAAATCTTCTTTTCAAAGCAGAATGTATTCAGCATTTTTTTTTTAGGAAGGTGTTGACAATGGGTCGTTGTTTTGCAGATTATGAAGGAGTTGAAGGAGCTTGGCAGGATTGTAATCCCTGTTACAGCCATGAACTGTGTGGTTTATGTACGTGCGATGGTGTCGGTTCTATGCTTGGGAAGATTGGGAATTCCAGAATTGGCAGGAGGTGCACTTTCAATAGGTTTTACCAACATCACGGGCTACTCAGTTCTCTTTGGTTTGGCTTCAGGAATGGATCCTATTTGCAGCCAATCATTTTGTTCTAAGAATTTGGATCTCATAGGCCTTTCTCTGCAAAGGACCATACTGATTCTTCTTACAGCTTATGTGCCCATAGGCATCTTATGGCTCAATTCGGAAAACATTATGTTGTGGATGGGCCAAGATGCCGCCATCACAATAGTTGCAAGCACATACTGCCTATTTTCGCTCATCTAGAAACAATCTTGGCAATGAACTTTGCAACCGAATCGCAATAGCCACAAATGTGAAGGTTTTTAGTAACTCGAATAACAGTACCAGGGTCTGTGTTGATAAGCCCAAATGCAATTGCCAGCTTCTCACTATGGTGGCTAAGAATTTGTTCTTTCTACTCCTCCTCTACATCATTCAGGACAAAACTTGTGTCAGGCACATATCCTGCTGCCTTAATCTGCATAGATAATCCTTTCAACTTCTCATAAATTTTTGTTGTTCAAGGGTGCAATCTGTCTCCTACAATAAAAGCATGCACATGTTTACTCACCTCAATCCAACTATATCCAGGAGTATTGTTTACCCTTTTGTCCTTCATCATTTTTCGCACCCTTTGAATGCCATTCCACTTGCCAGAAGAAGCATAAATGTTTGAAAGAAGTACATAAGGGCAGTAATTTTGAGGGTTCAATTCAAAAAGGAAATCTACCATGCATTCTCCTAGATCTGCATTGTCATGAAATCTACATGAAAAAAGCAGAGAACCCCATACATTAGCATCAGGTTTCATTGACATATTTTTGATTAAGTCTTTTGTTTCATTGAGGTGCCCAGAGCGGCCCTGAAGGTCCACCATGCAACTATAGTGCTCCATTACTAGTGTGAGTTTATAGCATCGAATCATGGAATCAAAAAATTGTCTGCCCTCATCCAGTAAGCGAACATGGCAACATGCTGATAAGACACAAAGCAAAGTGACATGGTTTGGATTTATACCAGAGTGTTGCATCTATTCGAAGAGCCTTGTTCCAAAGCTGCCAGTTTGCTGCAGACAGAAAGAACAAAATTCTCTGACTTTTCTCAGTTTTGGTTTGTTTTTTGTCTAGGAGTATCGTGAATTTCTTAGTGTTTTGAGTTCATTTGTAGGACTAGTTGGACATACCTATATAGATTTTAAGGGATTACTTGCATAATAGACTATTCCGAGGGCATGGGTTTTATTCTCATGCAGAAAACTCTGGAAATTGTTCATAGTTTGAGTTTATTTTTCTACCAAAAAGCTGGTTGAATTTCGAGATTGAGCTCAGTTTTAGTCATTACAATCTTCTTTTCAAAGCAGAATGTATTCAGCATTTTTTTTTAGGAAGGTGTTGACAATGGGTCATTGTTTTGCAGATTGTGAAGGAGTTGAAGGAGCTTGGCAGGATTGTAATCCCTGTTACAGCCATGAACTTTGTGGTTTATGTACGTGCGATGGTGTCGGTTCTATGCTTGGGAAGATTGGGAAGTCTAGAATTGGCAAGAGGTGCACTTTCAATAGGTTTTACCAACATCACGGGCTACTCAGTTCTCTTTGGTTTGGCTTCATGAATGGATCCTATTTGTAGCCAAGCATTTGGTTCTAAGAATTGGGATCTCATTGGCCTTTCTCTGCAAAGGACCATACTGATTCTTCTTACAGCTTGTGTGCCCATAGGCATCTTATGGCTCAATTCGGAAAACATCATGCTGTGGATGGGCCAAGATGCCGCCATCACAACAGTTGCAAGCACATGCTGCCTATTTTCGCTCATCTAGAAACAATCTTGGAAATGAACTTTGCAACCGAATCGCAATAGCCACAAATGTGAAGGTTTTTAGTAACTCGAATAACAGTACCAGGGTCTGTGTTGATAAGCCCAAATGCAATTGCCAACTTCTCACTATGGTGGCTAAGAAGTTGTTCTTTCTACTCTTCCTCTACATCATTCAGGACAAAACTTGTGTCAGGCACATATCCTTCTGCCTTAATCTGCATAGATAATCCTTTCAAATTCTCATAAATTTTCGTTGTTCAAGGGTGCAATCTGTCTCCTACAATAAAAGCATGCACATGTTTACTCACCTCAATCCAACTATATCCAGGAGTATTGTTTACCCTTTTGTCCTTCATCATTTTTCGCACCCTTTGAACGCCATTCCACTTGCCAGAAGAAGCATAAATGTTTGAAAGAAGTACATAAGGGCAGTAATTTTGAGGGTTCAATTAAAAAAGGAAATCTGCCATGCATTCTCCTAGATCTGCATTGTCATGAAATCTACATGAAAAAAGCAGAGAACCCCATACATTAGCATCAGGTTTCATTGACATCTTTTTGATTAAGTCTTTTGTTTCATTGAGGTGCCCAGAGCGGCCAAGAAGGTCAACCATGCAACTATAGTGCTCCATTACTAGTGTGAGTTTATAGCATCGAATCATGGAATCAAAAAATTGTCTGCCCTCATCCAATAAGCGACCATGGCAACATGCTGATAAGACACAAAGCAAAGTGACATGGTTTGGATTTATACCAGAGTGCTGCATCTATTCGAAGAGCCTTGTTCCAAAGCTGCCAGTTTGATGCAGATAGAAAGAATTAAATTCTCTGATTTTTCTCAGCAGACACTGCTAAAAAAATATAAAGTCCCCATCATGGAACCATTACAAAACTGTCCACATAATATTTTTTTAATCATATCTGTATATTTTTTCCAGTTAGTATCACCAATAGTCTCCACAAGAACATTGCCCATCCTTGAAATGATGGCAACGGTTGGTTTCCCTTACAATTATTTATCTAGAAACAATCTTGGCAATGAACTTTGCAACCGAATCGCAATAGCCACAAATGTGAAGGTTTTTAGTAACTCGAATAACAGTACCAGGGTCTATGTTGATAAGCCCAAATGCAATTGCCAGCTTCTCACTATGGTGGCTTAGAAGTTGTTCTTTCTACTCTTCCTCTACATCATTCAGGACAAAACTTGTGTCAGGCACATATCCTGCTGCCTTAATCTGCATAGATAATCCTTTCAACTTCTCATAAATTTTCGTTGTTCAAGGGTGCAATCTGTCTCCTACAACAAAAGCATGCACATGTTTACTCACCTCAATCCAACTATATCCAGGAGTATTGTTTACCCTTTTGTCCTTCATCATTTTTCGCACCCTTTGAATGCCATTCCACTTGCCAGAAGAAGCATAAATGTTTGAAAGAAGTACATAATGGCAGTAATTTTGAGGGTTCAATTCAATAAAGAAATATACCATGCATTCTCCTAGATCTGCATTGTCATTAAATCTACATGAAAAAAGCAGAGAACCCCATACATTAGCATCAGGTTTCATTGACATCTTTTTGATTAAGTATTTTTTTTCATTGAGGTGCCCAGAGCGGCCAAGAAGGTCCACCATGCAACTATAGTGCTCCATTGCTAGTGTGAGTTTATAGCATCGAATCATGGAATCAAAAAATTGTCTGCCCTCATCCAATAAGCGACCATGGCAACATGCTGATAAGACACAAAGCAAAGTGACATGGTTTGGATTTATACGAGAGTGTTGCATCTATTCGAAGAGCCTTGTTCCAAAGCAGCCAGTTTGCTGCAGACAGAAATAACAGTGGAAAATGTCTTCGAGTCCGGCTTCATGGAGGCATTCTGCATTCGTCTATAAATTTCCAGGGTTTCTACATTATGTCCATTCTGCGTGTATCCTGCAATCAATTGTCCATGAATCAACGCATTATTGTTGTATCAGGAAACGCCATAAACAACCATACTGTCGGCCCTGTCATGGAACTGTTGAAAGATGTGATTAACAAGGAGGATAACCATCAGATTCTGCAGACTGACTTGAGGCAGATGGAGGACCTTGTACAAGATATTACTACCCTATTCCAAGATGAACACGATATTGCCACCCTTTTCCAACGTCCTAGGAAAGAGGTCCTGGATATCGTGAAGACCTGGTTTCAATCGCTGCAGAGTTCTCTTACAAAGGCAAAGGGCCTATTCGATCTCGATCTTAGTGGACTTTTCGAAGAAATAAGAGAATGGAACCCTCTCGCAAATTCAACTCTACAAAACAATACCAAAGCATTTAGGACAGTATGCAGTCACTCCCCTAAAATAAAAGAATCGAACATGACCCTATGCTGGAAAGGATTTCATGCGAACCAATAACAAATAACATCATAGCATTCAAAGGGATTCATAGATAACCCTAAAACAACAGAAAAACGCTAAATCTGGCAAGCATACTGTCGAACAATAGAAGTACAAAACAATACCAAAGCATTTAGGACATTATGTAGTCACTCCAATGGCCAAGAGAACCGCAGATGCGCAGTTGCCTGCCCCTGCCATTCTCTCTCACGCTCACAACGAGCTAAGAAACAAACCTCTGTTATCAACACACAGATAGCACAAAAACCTTACGCCTCTTTGAAATCCGAGAATGTCCAGGTCGGCCAATGCCCTACCTTCATAGCTGCATTGTAAACTAACTTTTGGATCAAGGGTTGAAAATGTTTGAATCATCTAACATATAATCTAAGGGTTTCACATTATGACACGATGCACATCAGCAAAGTTGTTTTCAAATAATAACGCCTTACGGCGTAATTAAGTTTACATTAAGAATAAAAAAATATGCATTTAATAATACCCTTCTATTTTTTTACAATGTTAAAAGCTAACTTACCACCAAATATATAATTTGTAATTTGATTCAAAGATAATAAGAATCGTACTATAATTTCAATTGTAACTTTATGATGGGTATTGTGTACATTTAAATTTTAAAAAAATCATAAATACTAATATAATCAAGTTTTCATTGGAATTTCAAAGTGTTAAAGCCTAAAGTAATTATACATCTTCAAATATAATGTCAAAATCAAACATTTTTGTGAACACCCATATAAGAGAGCCCTTGTTTTTATGTGTGAAGCACTACAACTTAGATTCATATATTGAGCCTGTTATAATCATTCTTAACCATTATAGTTATTTACTACCAATATTATTAGGAAAAAACAAGTTGTAATAGAACTTAGTCTGTGTTAAAGAGTGAGAATTCTATAAAAAAATATAATATCAATGAAAATAGTTTGCATGCTTTATAGGATTAACCATTATAGTTATTTACTACAAATATCATTAGGAAAAAACAAGTTGTAATAGAACTTAGTATTTGTTAAAGAGTGAGAATTCTATAAAAAAATATAATATCAATGAAAATAGTTTGCATGCTTTATAGGGTTCTGAGAGGATGTAATTCTCACATGATTGCACCAAATACTTATTATCTAGGCTAAAATTTTAACGATTTAGAGTATTCTCAAATCTAAAAAAGAGAGAGTTAAAGGATGTTACTATTCAAAACAACTAAGGATGTTATTTTTATTGAGAATATTAGTGGTTCGCTTTTTCTCTCAAACCATATAACTTTGTATAATAAAGTGAATGTTAGAGAATGATCCCTCATGCATAGATACAATAATAACAATAATTACGTTACTTTCTCTATTGATTTCTTAATATTCCCACACAAACCTCAAAAATGTTGCACTGGAAGCATGAAGGATGTAAATGATAGATCTCATCCATCTTGGGGTTGAGATGAGGTATAGAGGAAAAAATGTTAGGAGGATTTGTAAACATATTTAACATTTGAAGGAACATCACATTAATGTCAATGTTTTTAGAGGCACATTAGGGGATTTTTCAGTTCTAAAATGGGCTTTCTCAGAGATATAATAAAATATTGAGTTAGTTATTTTTTTCATGATAATTTTACAACTCACCATTTTCACTAGAATCCATGTAACTATGATTAAGTTGCATTGAAAATTTTATATATATATATATATAGGAATTGACAACTAGGTTGGTCTTGTACTTGCATGATATAGGGTCTATTTCAACTGGTATCACTATAATCTAAGTGCTTATGTATGCTCCTTCCGCAGGTGTAGGTGAATCAAAAAAATTTAAACCTCAAACCTCCTCATACATAAAACTTCATTTTCACATCCATCACCAATTAAACTACCCTCAACAGACTATATTATATTCAAAAATTATCTAAAAGTAAAATTATAACAAAAGTATTATTAATATGACTAAGAACAAAAATATAACTATAAATAAAAGTAATATTATTTACTTTCTCCTTTATACTAAAATAAAATACAAATTAATAACCTTTTTTTATTTAATTAAAACATAATTTATTTTATATTTTATATAATTAAAACTAATATAATAATATATAAGAAAAATAATATATCAATATTAATATTTATAGAATATTAATTTTATTTTCAATTTACTATTTAATTTATAATATAAAAATATTAATATAATATATTTTAAAATAACGCAAATATATATCTATATATATTGTATAACATTTCAAACTATATATTACATTTACGTCGTAAGGTGTCACTATTTGCAATCAACTTCCCTATGTGATAACCTGAAACCGTTAGATTATATGTTAGATTATTAAAACATATTCAGTCGTTGGATGAAAATGCAAAGGTAGTTGCAAATGGCCCAACTTCATAGACTCGTCAATCTGTCTATGACTGGCATGGCAGGTGACCGAGAGAAATCATTAACTGGCCCTGGGTCACGGCCTGGGATTTCTTGATGCTCTGCTCTTGAATTAGGGTTTCTCAGTATGGTTTCCATAAGGGTTGCCACAAGTTTTCTCGAGTTAGAGATGACAACCTGAGTGATACATGATGATATAGAATCATAGATAATGCTCTTCATTAAGACAAATTTGCTGTTGGTCAGATTTAGTAATGGAAATTGGGGCAATTTTAATGGAAATTAGAGAAATTTATTTTGATTGCTTACCGGTATTGTTTCTGTGCTTCCCATGCTTCATCTTGGTGAGCTCCACCTCAGTCTCCATGAACAGATGCATCCTCTAGATCTCAAGATCTCTAATTAATTCCATGTGCTACTTCTCTAGTAGCATGAACTGCTGGAGTTTTGAACTCTCAACCCGCTCATAGACCTTGCCGAACTTGAGAATAGCTCCAGTGAGCTCCTTAGAGGGGATGCTGCTATTGTTATTGTTGTTGTTACCGATGTCATGCAAGAACTTATTCTTCTTGAATGGATTTCTTATCATTGCCAACCATTTCCAGGTCGTTAGCGTAGCTATCAGTCATGTCGGGGTCTCGTCAGATTTAGACAAGGCCGAGTTAGGGGCCACGATCATGTGGAGGTGCTAGTGGTAGCTATTAATGGTGAATGGGAGCATCATGGCCATGTGCGGGGCCTTGTCGGCTGGATGCTTAAGGTGCTTGGAGCTGGACAGAGTGACCATACCAGTGGCTTCGTTGCTTGATGATGATGTTGGTGCTTGCGGGAGGGTCCTATAAGCTCATCCAGATTGTTAAAGATGGGTCATTTGTTGTTTCCTCCATTGCTAAACATCCTGGATTTCACAAGCTTGTATTTTTTTTAGTGTGTCGAACTGGTTCTTTCACTGCACATTGGTCCACTGAGTCGATTTCCTACAATATGTAATGTTTGCAAGGCAGAAAATTTCCCCAAATTTGAAGGTAAGCTAGCATTCAATTTATTCGTAAAGATTACAAGAAGTAGCCCATAGATTCTGTAACTTTGCTAGCTTCCCCAGCTCCGAAGGAATCACACCAGAGGAAAATGTATTGTATGCCAACAATGATTGCTACAGATTGCTGAGATTTCCCAAAAATTTTGGGATTGTCTCGTTTAGCAGATTGCAGCACAGGTTCAGTACTTGAAGCCTTGGCAGTTTCCCAATGCCTGCAGAAATCGAACCAGAGAAATTTTTACTCGATAGATCCAAGTACTCCAACTTTGAGAGCTCTGAAATATAGTCCATAAGTTTCCCCACAAAAATATTTTGTGACAAATTCAAGCGTTGAAGCTGCCTGCACATGGAAAGGTTGCGAGGAAATGTTGAACCAATATTGTTATCCCCCAATGACATATTTCTCAGCTATGGAAGATTGCAAGCAACATTAGGAAAAACCTTAACTAAACCTCCACTGATTAGGTCAATCCCCACCACCGATTTTGTGCTCTGGTCACATTAAATACCCCTCCATTTGCAGGGAGAATCGTCCTCTACCTTCCAGTTACCAAGAAATCCATTGGGGTCACTCAGTTCTTTCTTCACCTTCAGTAAAACCAATCCTTCCTGAGAGACACTCCGAGCCAATGGAAAGAGGACTAGTAAGGCCTGAAATTCAAGCCAAAATTGTAAAATCTTGTAGGCGATGATACAACCTGATCAGACAGACAGATTTCTCCATTTCAGTGCAACAGAATCATATAGAATTTTAGTACCTCACAAAAGCATAAAATGCTCATGAGTTCCATAATTTCGTCCCCACACCAATGATCCTTATCATTAGCAGTTCATTAGTGGGTGCATGAGGATCTCTTCTTGGAGGAGCAGTCTGCAGCAACTGGTTTCATGTCTTTCACCATTAATGCCCTTGTTAAGCCAGTCATTGCCACCTATGTCTAACTGGAAGATCAGAGCATTTATTTTCATTTTGTGGTTGTAACTTCATACCATATGTATCAATTCATGCACTCAGAAATCCAATCCTCAAAAAAAAAAAAAAATGTTCGATTCCTTTAGATCCCTATACATTTTTGTTTGCCTCTGCCTCTAATATATTTTCGTAGTTCCAAATTTATTTGGCTGCACAAACATTAAAATGGCTGCCATGTCAAAAATAAATTCAAAACTGCTTCAGTTTTGTGGCAAACCTTGTAACTCTTCAAAACTTCGAATCATCTCAAAATAAGGATAAGTAGCAGCTTTGACATTTTACATGATGGGATACAACAACTGATTGACGAATTCCTCTGTTTCTGGGTCCTGTGTTGAGAATAATGTTGAATCTGATTCATTTTGTAGATTTTCTTTTCAATCCTGGCCTAACACTTTCTGCCATGCTTGCCAAATGGGCAATGGCTAGCCCTGTCAAATAAATATTGAATTGTGACCCACAAACATAAATTTATTACTTTTGGAGGTAATGGTTGCCAGTTACAAGTACAACATCATTGTTTTCATATCAAATCCATTCACCATGAAATTTCTGCAGATCCATAGTAAATTCTTGCCATAAAACCATTTTCAATCTGAAAAGTCTACAGTCCAATATAATGAAATTCCAGCGGTTTTCATTTCACGGATGTACATATGAGAAGGTTTTTTCATATATTGATCAATGCACCTCATGTATTTCTTTTTTTTTGTAGTATTATAATGAATGAGGCCATCAGACATTTAGTAAAGCAATATTATGGAAAATTAAATGATTTTTGTGGAAGCTTTGGCTCCTAGATTGGAAAATTCTAGACTTTAATTTATTGGATGGCTCAGTTGATTTGTTGATTTGAAGGTTAGTATTTTCCCTTCTGCATTCCTAATTGCATAGCATGATTTATTCGGTGGATACCCTTGTTCTTCTAAGCAGGATTTATTCGGTGAATACCTTTGTTATTTGTTCTTCTAAACTGCTATTGATATGTAATTTCTTCAGAAAAAGGTTTATGTATATTTTACATGAAAAAATATTTTTGAAGGACAAATGGTCACCTGCTAATGATGTTCGCACCTTGATGCTTTCCATACAAATCTTGTTGTCAGGTATAGCTACCCAAGAATCATTTCCCTTGGTTGGAATTGATATTTATTAATGCTCTCATGATCTTTTGATTGATGCCCATGTTCATAACTACATATCCAAATCTTGTCAGTCCCCTGGATCCTGCTGCAGCGACACTCTGGACAGAAACTCATCATGGTAGGTAAAAATATCTTTTTCAAAATCAATAAGGTACAAATACCCTTTTGTAAAATTAATAAGTTTTATTCATGGCAGTGTAATTTGATTTGTAGATTTTGAAAGCACTCAGAAATCCAATCCTCAGAAAAAATTAAATGTTCGATTCCTTTAGATCCCTATACATTTTTGTTCACCTCTGCCTCTAATATATTTTTGTAGCTCCAAATTTATTTGGTTGCACAAACATTAAAATGGTTGGCATGTCGAAAATAAATTCAATTCTTCTTTAGTTTTGTGGCAAACCTTGTAACCCTTCAAAATTTCGGATCATGTCAGAATAAGGATAAGTAGCAGCATTGACATTTTACATGATGGGATACAACAGCTGACTGAATAATTCCTCTATTTCTGGGTTCTTTGAGGAGAATAATGTTAAATTTGATTCATTCTGTAGATTTCATTTTTAATCCTGGCCTAACAATTTCTGCCATGCTTGCCAAATGGGCAATGGCTAGCCCTGTCAAAGAAATCTTGAATTGTGACTCACAACCAAAAATTTATTATTTTTGGAGATGATGGTTTCCAACTACGAGTACAGCATTGTTGTTTTCATATCAAATCCATTCACCATGAAATTTTTGCAGATCCATAGTAAATTCTTCCCATAAAACCATTTTCAATCTGAAAAAGTCTACGGTCCAATATAATGAAATTTCAACGATTTTCATTTCACGGATGTACATATCATAAGGTTTTTTTCATATATTGATTAGTGCACCTTATGCATTTATTTTTTTTGCAATATTATACTGAACGCGGCCATTAGACATTTAGTAAAGCAATATTATTGCAAACTAAATGATTGTTGTGGAAGCTTTGGCTTCTAGATTGGCAAATTCTAGACTCTAATTTATTGGATGTCTCAGTTGATTTGTCAATTTGAAGATTAATATTTTCCCTTCTACATTCCAAATTGCATAGCATGATTATTCGATGGATACTTTGTTCTTCTAAGCCGGATTTATTCGGTGGATACCTTTGTTCTTTGTTCTTATGAACCACTAATGATATGTAATTTCTATAGAAAGAGGTTTATTTGTTTTTTACATGAAAATTGATTTTTTGAAGGACAAATGGTCGCCTGTTAATGATGTTCGCACCCTTCCGCTATCTATACAAATCTTGTTGTGAGGTAAAGCTTCCCAATAATCAGTTCCCTTGGTTGGAATTGATATTTATTAATGCTCTCGTGATCTTTTGATTGATGCCCATGTTCATAACTGCAGATCCAAATCTAGCTATTCCACTGGATCCTACTACAGTAGCACTCTAGAAAGAAACTCATCATGGTAGGTACAAATATCCTTTTTCAAAATAAATAAGGTACAAATACCTTTTTGTAAAATCAATAAGGTTTAATCATGGTACTGTAATTTGATTTGTAGATTTTGAAATATTTAAAAAAATCAATGAATTAACTATTGTTTATCATTATTTTAAAATCTGTAATTAAAATAAAGTAGCATCAATTCCATCACCAATAAAGATAACATCAATTCTATAACCAGAAGTATTAAAAGGTTTTGAGTAGAAATTTTGATTATCAATTATCTACGAATGGTGTCTCGATAAGGTTTAAATATTTCTTAGGGCTCTTTTCAAATCGCCATATTTACCAGCCAAACTAACATATCTATGATTGGATAATGGCTAACATATCTATCATTGAATAATTACAGAGGAATTTAGCTATTTTTCTGCCTTTACTAAAATTGATTAAAATCACTACACATATCTTGCTTAGCAACTATTGGATCTCTTTGAGAATCTTACAGCATTTCCTTTGCAACATCTAGTGATGATGCAATTGCTAGTATATATAAAATGAAAAAAAAAATGTTATATTGAAATATATGTCAAGCACTAAGTGAAATGAAATGTATATAGCATATGTTATGAAGACCATAACATTTGAGGTGTTAGGATATGATGATATATCACATAACCATTTTTTATAGTAAGTCAAATATATTATACAAATACTTAATCATATTTATTTTTTATAAATATGATACTAAGTCAAATATATTATACAAATACTTAATCATATTTAACTTGATAATATTTATTTTTTTATAAATATGAATTTAACAAAATATTTATATTTATTATTTTAATTTTGAATTACATGAATTTAACAAAATATTTATATTTATTATTTTAATTTTGAATTACAATGAATTGAGTATTTTATTTTATTATTTAAATTTTGAAGTGAAGTGAAATGAGTATTTTATTTTATTATTTAAATTTTGAATTGAAGTAATATGAGTATTTTATTTTATATAGATTTAAAAAAAAAAAAAAAATATTTATAAATTGTATTGGTTATATATTTGAAATTAATTTATGAGTATTTTTTTCATTTAAATATGTATTTTCATTTACTATTTATATAATATGATAAAATAAATATTTTTAATTCAACCAATATTAAAATATTTGTAATGGATGATGTATTTTTTCTAACGTGATAGGTTATTGTAAAGTGGATTTTGATAGAACATTTTTTTGTTTGACATCAATTTTAAAGTTCAAAATTGGCATAGTGATAAAAATTAAGGAAAATGAGTGAGAAATAAATGTCTAAAATCAAGAAAGAGAGTGACAAAAGAGTGAAAATTTTAACTTATAAAAAATTGGATTAATAAAATACAAATAGCATAACTATAATATTTATGATTTTAATATGATGTTGGATATGTCCATTTCTTACAAACTCATATCTAATCTTAATTAATAATATATAATTTAGAAAATCTACAATTTAGAAAATCTATTGACCTTAGCAAAAATTTATTTTGTTCATGTATAAACATAGTGTTGTGTGAATAAAAAAAAAATACATTGTCTTTACAATGAGCTTGACCAAACTTGTACAAATTTGATGGACTCTTGAGAGACTTACCTTTAAAAAATAATTATGTTTTTAGTTCTCATTTACAATAATGTGGTATTTTGCATAAATGAAGGAAAATGCAATAAAAGAAACAAAGTTTAAAATCCAAACAATGTAATAAAGGAAACAAAGTTTGAAATCCAAACAGATTGTGTGATATCACTTCACTTCTCATATTGAAGAGGATTGAAATTGGTTACAATACATGAACTCAAATAAGGATTTAAAAAAAGATGTGTCCAAAGTTTTTTGAGATACTTTAATTATGTGAGCTTTAAATAAACCCTAAATAGTGCATATGCTAATACAATGGTAAAATCTAAATTTATGTTGTGCTATAAACTTAATATTGTGAAATCATAAATTTTATAAATAAAAAAACATGAACCAAAAAGAATAAAAGATATAGGTATTTTAGTTTTTAAATAACATGGAAAAAAAGAGTAAAAGCCATTGAATTATTGATTTTTGCTTATATTAACATGTATTCTCATATAACAAAACATAAGAAATATAATATTCATTCAACTAAGCTATATGAGTGTAGATTTTAATTTTAATTTACCACTTTAATGTTTAGATTTTCCTACCTTTCCACCTATATAATTATTGAAAATACTACCTTTATTGTAAATACTACCTTTTCTGAAATTTTGGGACATGTATGGCATTCTAGAAATTATAAATATTTTTTTAAATGATTTTGTAACGGCTTTTAAAATAAGCTTAAAAAATAAATTCCCAGTAATTTTTAAACTTCTGAAATGGATTTGAAAAAAATAAAAAAAATAATCACTAGCAATCACCAGTTCTAATTATGATACTACAAACCATATCATTTCCACTCATATCACGAAGCGATGAATGTAAATGACAATAATGACGATCTGCTACGAAAGTGGAAGTGAAATCTTGAAAATCATCCTTTCCGTGAGGGCGTACATCAAAGTTGTTGGGAATAGGTTTGATCCATTATCTTTTAAATATAGTATCATTTCTCCTCTCTGATTTAATCTGAAGCCCAATCCTATTTTGCATTGGGAGTCTGATACAATGGATGACAAAGAGTCTAAGGTGCAGGGCCCTCTCCCTCTGGATTTACTATTTTCTTTCGCTCCTGCCCTCGCTCTCAAATCTGCTGTGCTCCTCAAAATTCCAGATATCATTGCGAGCGCAGGCCCCCATGATCCCCATTCCTCTCTTTCGCTTCGCCAAATAGCTGCTCGCCTCCCTACTCAAACTCCCCATCTCGATTATCTTTCCCGCATTCTCAGATACCTCTCCACTCCGCATTTTCATTGAATCTCAAACCTCTTCTGACCCTCTTGATTTTCATTATGGACTCACAGAGACTGCCAAATGTTACTTCCTCAGAGATCAGAATGAGAATAATGCCTTCACTATGGTACCCAGCCTTCTGATGCATACCCACGAGAAATTAATGGCGCCATGGCACCATTTAAATGAGTGTGTGCTCCAAGGCGAAGCCTGCGAGGGAGCTTTCTCGAAGGCCCATGGGAAAGATGTATGGACTTATTGCATGGATGATCCAGATCTGAGCACCGTCATTAATAATGCCATGGCCTCATTTGCCAATACTGTGATGATACCATTTCTAAGCTGTTATGAGGGGTTTAAGTGTGGGGAGAAGTTGACAGTTGTGGGTGTAGGTGGCGGAAAAGGGGCGGCCATAGCTGAGATCGTGGAGACTTATCCCCACATCCATGGGATTAACTTTGATCTTCCTCATGTCATTGCAACTGGTATAATGTGGATCTATTTCATATATCACTCATTTAGTCTAAGGGTTTAGTTGTTTAACCAGCTTAATTCAATAGTGACAGAATAGCTTGGCATCTAGTCTAATCGGAGGAATCAGGCTCTGTATATTGTGGATCTGTAGCTTTATATATTCATTTATTTAGTTTCAAGGGTTTAATGTTTTACTTGGTTTCAAGGGTTTATGTTTTTTAACCTTTAATTATTATTATTTTATATATTTTACATTTAAAAACATTTTAGATTGGGCAACCTTTTTTTTTCTTTTTAACCTTTTGTTTTTTAATATCTCTTGAAGTGGATAAAAAACATTTCATAATTTTTTTTATTGAACATGTTATTATGTTGAAAGTTTTTATATTCTATGTAGATATACAACACGTGGGTGGTGACATGTTTCACAGTGTACCATCTGGAGATGCCATCTTTATGAAGGTAGTTCATTTTCTACGATAAAACAGTGATTGACATTCCAATTGCATCATGCTCTAAAAATTTTTTGGTGGGTGCTTGGAGTGGCAGCGAATACTCCATGACTGGGACGATGAACGATGCGCAAAAATACTTGAGAATTGTCACAGAGCTCTGCCTGAGAATGGCAGACTCCTAGTGATGGAGATTGTGGTGTCACAGGATGAGCAGAACCCAAGTCACAAGATTGAAATGCTGTCAAATTTGGTTATGTTTGCGCATACCAATAGAGGAAGGGAAAGGGACGAGCAACAGTGGAGGAAATTAATTGAAAGTTCAGGCTTCTCTCCACCCAAAATTGTTAGGCTACCTGGAAATACACATTTCAGCGTTTTGGAGGCTACCAAGGCCTAGATTCACTGATATGGTGGATTACGCTGAATGACAGGTCCGATTTCATAGGAATGGTTACTCCTTGCGTTTATAGTCAAAGACCATGCTTTGATTTTGTATTGGTGTTTTACAGATCCATTCAAATACAATGGAAGGATCATATATTGTACATCTTAAATTTAAGTGTTTTTAGTGATCAGTTAACTGTAGTTAAGTTGGTAGACATGGGAACACGTGTATTTAAGATGAGGATTTTTTTTTAATTTTAAATTAGTTATTAATAATTATGAGTAGAATTTATTTTCTATAGCCTATTTTATAATAGTTTTAATAATTAAAAAAATGTTATTTAGATGATTGTCATCTAATTATGAGCGTGGTATTGATAAGTGGTGATATTTACTCATAGTATTGTAATAAATTTTATTTACATATTAAAAATATTATTATAAAGGTGATAATTTTTTTTTAATGTATATATGTTTAACTTATATATTCATTTTTTCTTTTTCTTTTTTTTTGGAAAATTATATCTATTTTAGAATAGTATTTTTATAATTTTAAAATAATTATTAATAATTATTAGATAGGAATTATCTTCCATAGAAAATTTTAAAATAATTTCAATAGTAATGTTTTTTTTTTGCCTTTTTTATTAAATTCATTAATTTAAAAAATATCATTTAGACAAGTCTCACTTGGAGATAATGATTCCATGCTAATTTTAGAATTGGTTTCTGATTTTGTTCAGAATATATAAACCCATATTCATATTTACAATTAGTTGGAACTATTTCCAACTATATATATAAGCTTTCTGATTAAAAGTGTGAAAACATATTTTATGGTGTAAAACAAGTTTTCTTTGTTGGAATAAGATCCCTTTTGGGCCTTCATGCCTTATGGGAAGGCCCTTGAATATGTAGATGTATAAGAGTGTTTAATTTTAGATTCTTCTAGTGAATTTTTATTTATTTATTTAATTATTTTTAATATCTTATCAGGAATAATTAAGGAGGGTGTTGTTGCTACCACTGCTGAATTGAGGAAGAAGAGAACAATTTTCATTGTAGGCATATCAATGCAAAGAAAAGTTGTGAAATCTATTATGTGAGGAAAACCCTTGAGAGAGAATTGCACGAAATACGAACCTGATCTCATTACACTATGAACTAGCATAAATGACACAAACGCTTATCGTATCAATACCTTTCTATGTGTTTTGTTCATTCAACCTACAAAAGAAATTAATTTCAATATTTTGTGCCCAATCATGACTTTTATTGTTTGTTGAGGAGGATTCAAAGGGTCTGAAGCTTTTAGATTTCATCAGTCCAATTCATGGACATTGGCGAAATTCAGGGTCACCTCCTTGATATAACATTTGTGGGATGCCTCCAAATGAGGGACACATAGTGTGGATCTCCAGGAAATACCCATATGCTTTCCTAGAATATGATAGTAATTTTCAAAAAAAATATATACATGGAGGAGTTTCAAAGGCAGGAATCATTGGATTCCATGAGGCAAGCCATTGCAATCATCATGCCTTTGTGTTTTCTCTCCCTTGACATGTCAGTTAGCACTATTGGTTTGCGAAAATAGGGTGCTATCTTTGCAGGAGAAACGATAACACCAATGAAATATTATTAGCATTTAGGGGTTCACTAGGGGAGCAATACCATACCACATACGTTTATATTTGGGGATATATATTCAGAAAAATATGACATAATTAATTGAGCATATAATAAGAGGTAAAGTGTTTTTATAATGGCAAGTATAAAAAATGGAGCTCAAAGTTTATAAAAAAATATAAAGGGGTATAAAATGTTAATTAAAAATGGATACCTTCAATATTTAGTGAAAGTAGGATTTTTTTAAATTGGGAAGGTGTATTGGGTTCGTATTGGTAGGAGGTTAAATAAAGTATTTTTTACAAGTATTTTCCAACATGTAGTCAAATTAAGGGTATTGTTTAGTATTCCATGAATGCACATGATATTTCAAAGGTTCATTGAGTGAAGCCCCCATGTTATTAGTGTGGACGCTCTCTAGTACTCCCACCAACAAGACATCATCATCGACGAGACCATGGGTGTATGGATTTGTCTCTTTGTTTTGTGTGTATGGATCTGTATTTTATTGTTATGAAGTTTGGACATTTACAAATTTTTATCACTCTTTGAAAAAAAAGAGCATAATTTTGTCTCGGATTGGCACCCCCTATTGCTAGCGATAAATTACTATGGAGTCTTTGCTATGATAGCCCTTACGATGGGAAATTGTATGTAGTTAGAAATTGCAAGCACTCATGGTTGGGATATGTCTCCGATAGTGCCAAAATTGATCACTTGAAGCATATATACTTTTTAGGAGATTTAGTTCATGCGACGCTCTCCTCAATTATTCCATGTTGCAATCTCAGTTATTCACATATCTGAGAGATCAAGGTTGTGCACTGGAGAAGATCATTAACATATAATTGTCTGAAATTTATTGAGTGATCTATTTTAAAGTATGTGTTAGTGTTCTATTCGAATTTGTAAAATTTTATGTGATGAATAAATAACGATAAGAACAAAGTAACATAATTCAAATTATAATTTCTTGTTGTATATAGTGTCATAAGAACATATCATTGATTTTATTATGTTTACGATCTATTATAAAGTTTATGGGTTGTGTAAATCTACGAACATTAGTTACAGGTTTTTCTTATATTTTGTTAACTGTGTGTGTGAAGAGGCCAAGTTGTATGGTTAACTTCTGAACATAGTCTATACACATACACTTATCCTAGATAAATTCTAGATATAGTGAGCTATGGCATCTGATCGATGGGAGCATGCCCATATGATGGTTGAGTTACTTGACTATTTTCTCTCACAATTACAACTACCTATATATTTTGGCAAAATGAAGTGTATCAATATTGTTAATCATTACAAGTACATCAATTATGGTCAGAGATAGTTATATTTTAAGTGGAGGTCGAGTAGTAGCTCGAAGTTTTGCTGGTGAATAAAGAGATGTGTCTACAAGATTTCAAAGTGGATGTAAGTGATGATGAAGGAAAACCATATAAATATCAATATTATTATTGTAATTTATGTATTTGACATCAAAGCATTAAGGGAGAGGCTTAAACATAATGATTTCATGCTAAGTTTAGAGTTGGTTTTGGATATTGTTGATAGAATATCTCAACCCCCATATTCATATTTGGAATTAGTTGGATCTACTTCCAACTATATATGTAATATATTTGTGATTGAAAGTGTGAAAGAATATTTGTTGGTGTATAATCAGATTTATTTTTCTTTCATATGAAATGAGTTATGATTTTTGTGTGTGTGGTATTGATAACTCATGTTATTTACCCATAGTATTGTAACACATCATATTTACACACTAAAAATTTCATGTGAAATTAATTATGGTTTGTGTTCATGTGGTATTGATAAGCCATGGTATTTACCCATAGCATTGTGACAAATACTATTCATACATTAAAAATATAATTATAAAGTGACGGTGATTTATTTATTAGGTAAGATTTATCTTCCATGAAAAAATAAAATATTTTTAGTAGTGGTTATGATTTTTTTCATCTTTAATTAAATTTTATTAATTTAAAAATGTCATTTAGAAAAGTGTCACATGAAATGAGTTATGATTTTTGTGTGTGAGGTATTGATAACTCATGGTATTTACCCATAATATTGTAATAAATACTATTTACAAATAAAAAAATATCATATGAAATGAGTTATGATTTTTTTTCATGTGGTATTGATAATCCATAGCATTTACCCATAGTATTTTTAAAAATCCTATTTACACATTAAAAATATCATTATGTGTTCAAAAATTATATATTACATAGCAATGGAACACATCAAATATGCGGAAACACAAACACAGAAATAACATATAAAACAAGAGAGACACATATATATGTGGTTCACCCAACTTGGGATATGTCCACGGACACAACCAGTCCTTCCTTTCCATTATCCAGTAAAATGAAGAGACACAACCTAATGTATATTCGTTGTAATATAATCTACTCTCTCAAACAGTCCCCCTTTCTATTTCTCACTCAGAATATACACCAAATATACAGCCACAATACAATTCCCTCATACATAGAGGGGGTTTCCTTCTATGGAAAAAAAACCCTAAATTAAACATAACTTCTACTGTCGGATCATTCACCTAATGAAAACCCTAGATTGACTACGAAATTGCAATATTTTACAAGGAAAATTTACATTTGTTTTTAGCTTCTGAGGCGCTGCCCCTAAAACCCCCCACCAGGGTGGGGGGGATCTAAAATGTCATCGCCACCCCCCCCCAGACTCCCTTGACGGCGATAAAATGAAGGGTGAAGTTGTTGACTCGTTAAGAACAGGGGTTCAACGTGGCGATGCATCTAAATAAAGAAGATAATCAGCCTCCACACCCAACAATATCCCACTTGGGGACTGATTGTAGAAACTCCACTGCTACTTCATTTTCTCAATGATGACTCCACTTTGGACCTGGTTGTTTCTCATATTCATCATCATACTTGAATACCAGTTGAAATTGAGAATAATCTTAGTTTCTCCTTGGTTACAACTTTTTGTAACATATGAACAGGATTCTGGCTAGCCTGTATATTTTTCAGCTTCAACTCTCCATCTTCCAACACTGACCATATGAAATGGTATTTGACTTGTATGTGTTTAGTCCTAGAATGAAATGTTGAGTCCTTTGTAAGATGAATGGCACTCTAGTTGTCACTATATAGCCTTCCCATCTCCTACTTCTTACCCAACTCATCCATAAACCTTTGTAACCAAATCATTTATTTACTAGCCTCTGTAGAAGCAACATACGTTTCTTCTATTGTTGAAAGTGCAACAACACCTTGCATTTTTGAAACCCAACTAAAAGTTGTTCCACTCAAAGTTTATACATACCATGTAATGCTCTTCCTGTTATCTCTATCACCTACCATATCTACATCAACATATCTATGTAGAGAACTATTTGAACCACCAAAGAATAATGCTTGATTTGTGGTACCTCTCAAATATCTAAGAATCCATTTCAGTGCCATCCAATGTTATTTTCATGGATTATTCATGTACCTGCTTACAATTCCCATTGCATGTGCAATATCAAGCCTTGTGCAGACCATTGCATACATTAAGCTTCCAACTGTTGATGCATATTGAACTTTATACATATAATCCATTTCTTCTTGAGCCTTGGGGAACATCTCCTTACTAAGTTTTAAATGGATAGCCAAAGGTTTACTAAATGGTTTCGGATTCTGCATATTAAATCCTTTCAACACCTTTTGTATGGCATTTTGTATGTACTCATTATGAAACAACGATAATTTTCGATTTTTCCTATCTCCAATTATTCTCATATCAAGGATTTTTTTTGTAACTCCCAAATCCTTCAATGCAAATGAATTTTCCAAATTTTATTTCAGCACATTTATTTCTTGCATGTTGGACCCTACAACAAGCATGTCATTTACATACAATAACAATATAATATAGTTTCCATAAATTTTCATTTTCAGATAAACACAATGATCAAAGTGACATCTAGTATAACCTTGTTCGGACATAAACATGTCAAATTTTAGATACCACTACCTCAGAGCATGTTTTATGCCATACAAGCTCTTCTTCAACCTGCACACTAATGTTTCCTTCCCTGTGACCTCATATCTTTGTGGTTGCTGCATATTGATCTCTTCCTCCAAATCTCCACGGAGAAAGGTTGTCTTTAAGTCCAACTATTCAAGATGAAAATATTCCAGTACTACAAGACTTAAAATAGTTTTGATTGAAGTCATTTTAACAAAAATATAAAATATTTCATCAAATTCAATACATTTCTTCTGTCCAAACCACTTCACCACAAGTGTAGCTTTATACCTCTGTTTTCCTCCTTATTCTTCCTTCAACATGTAAACCCATTTATTTTGCAATGTTGTTTTACTTGCAGGAAACCTGACTAAGTCCCAAGTCTGATTATGTATTAAGAATTCAACCTCTTGTTTCATTGCTAGCTCTAACTTATTACTGGTTTATACCTGCATTGCTTCTTCATAACATTCAAGTTCATCAAAATCAGTCAATAATATAATGAAGGAGAGTATCGTTCAGGGGGTTTACTTATCCTGGTATATATTACGACACTATTTTCAGGTGTTTGAGGTGCATGTTGTTGTTGTGGTGGTTGTTTTTGTTATGGCTATTGATTATTATTATTTTCAACCACCTTTACTTTTTCTGTGGTCTCATCAAGAATTGTGTATTCTTTGTTTTTTTTCATGTTTCTTTTCCTACAATTGATTGTTATACAAGACCTTTTCATTGAATATTACATCTCTGCTCTAATTATTTTGTGACTTTCATAATCATATAAGCAATAACCAAAATCATTTACACCATATCGAATAAAGGTACATTTCTTTGATTTTTCCTCAAGATTTGTTCAATTTTCTTTGTTAATATGGAAAAAGGCCTCACAACCAAAAGACTTTAAAAAGGATTAGTTTACCGTTTTACCTGTCCATGCCTCCTTTGGAATACCACCATCCAAGGAACTTGAAGGCCCTCTGTTTATTAGATAAAAAATAGTATTTACAGCATCTACCCAATATTGTATAGGCAATCCTGCATGCAATCTCATGCACCTTGCACGCTCCATAATTTTCCTTTTCATCCTTTCTACAACACCATTTTCCTATGGTGTTCTTGGAACTGTATTCTCTCTATGAATTCCATGCTTTGAATAGTACCTATCAAACTCTTTGCTGCAATATTTACCTCCATTGTCTGATCTAAGACACTTCAACTTATTTCTTGTCTCAATCTCAACCAAAGCTTTCCATTTATTGAAAGTATCAAATACATCATAATTTTGAGTACAATAAATCCAAGATTTTCCTTTTGCATCATCAATTAAAGAAACATAATAACAAGAGCCACCGAGAGATGATACCTGAGAAGGTCCCCATACATTTTTATGCACAAGCTCTAATTTTTCGCTCTTATTTTCTTTCCCAACTCAAATAAATTTCTCTCTATTTTGTTTTCCATAAACACAATTCTCATAGAAATCGAAATCAATATTCTTGAAACCTGGCAATAAATTTCTTGATTGAAGAATCTTCATCCCTTTCTCACTCATGTGTCAGAGCCTATAATTCCATAATGTTGCATCTGCTCCTATGGAGGTTAAAACATTAACACAATTATAAGTACCATTGCATAAATGCAATGTGCCAACCTTTTATCCTTTTGCTATTACCAGGGCTCCTTTGCTGACCTTCCAGTTTTTATTTGTAAAATTTGTCACACAACCTTCATTGCCTCACTGCCCTGTTGAAATCATATTTTTCTTCAGATCTGGAACATATATTACCTCCTTTACTAACCATTTGTTTACATTCTGTTGTTTTATAAAAACTTTACCCATTCCAACGATTTTACGGGTTTTATCATCACGCAGACAAACCTGTCCAAAATCTCCTTGAACATAGTCATGAAAATGTTTCTTATCAGGTGTTTCATGGAATGAGGCCCTTGAATCTACCACGCAGGAATCAATAACATTTTCTATAGAAACAATCAAAGTATCTTGTAACACATCACCTTTCACATTTTCTTCATGATTTTTTTCTTGATGTGTGTCTCCTTCTTTTCCCTTTCGAGACTTACAGTATTTCTTTAGATGTCCTTTCTTCCCGCATTTCCAACACACTATCCCCGATCTGGACTTCGATATGCCTTTCCTTGATTTACGGTGACATCTTGAGCTCTATCCTCTTTCCATTTTTCTTCCCCTAGTATCTGCACTCAAAGCATTACCAGATGTCTCACCTAAGATTTTTTGTCGCATTTCGTCGCTAAGGATAGCACCGACAACATCATCAAAATTTAAAGTAATAGTTCCAGAGACAGAGTTACTAATGGCCATAACTAGACCATTCCAACTTTATGGCAATGAGCATATATATAATAGAGCCCTAACTTCATCATCAAATTTTACCCCTACATAACTTAACTGATTGGTAACCATATTAAATTCATTTTAATGGTGAGCAACAGATCCACCTTCCAACATCTTCATATTGAATAAAATTTTCATAAGAAATACCTTATTTAAGGATGAGTGTTTTTCATATAGTTTCTGGAATGCCATCATTAAACCCTCTTTTTTCATTTCCTTCAAAATATTGAAGGCTACTGATGCTACCAGGCACAATCATATTGTTCCAAGTGCCTTTCTATCAAGAATCTCCCATTCTTCATCTGTCATACTCGACGGCTTCTTTGTTTTTCCACTCAATGGTAGGTACAGATATTTCTAATATAGATAATCTTCCATCTGCATCTTCCACAACAAGTATTTTTGGCTATTAAATTTCTCGACTCTAAACCTATGATTTTCCACCTTTGCTCCCACTCGAACCAGGAACCCTTCTTTCCTATGAGTTTATTAGCCAAATAAACCTTCGACTCTGATACCAATTGTTATAAAATTATATATTACAGAGAAATGGAAGACACAGAATATTCAGAAACATAAAAACATAAATAACATACAAAACAAGAGAAACATGGGTATATGTGGTTCACCCAACTTGGGCTACGTCCATGGAAACAACTAATCCTTCCTTTCTATTATCCATCAAAATGAAGAGACATGACCTACATTAAAGGGGGTTTCCTTCTAGGGCAAAAAGCCATAAATTAAGCATAACTTCTACCGTCAGATCATCTGCCTAATGAACAACCCATATTGACTACGAAATTACAATATTTTATAAGGAAATTTTACATTTGTTTTTAGCTTCGGGGGTGTTGTCCCTAAAATCCCACCCCCCCACCTCTCGACCCCCATGACGGTGATCAAACGATGGGCAGTGTCGTCACCCTGTTAAGAACATGGGTCCAACGTAGCGATACATCTAAATAAAGAAGATAATTAGGTTCCACACCCAACATTATGAAGTGAAGGTGATAAATATAATCACAAAGTGAACTTGCTATTTTTTTTTAATGTATATATTCTAACTTATATCTTCATTCTTTTTTTTTACGAGAAAAATTGACCAAAAAAATCATAGCCTAACCCTAAGGGCATTAAGGTGAATTGGCATCCTAGTGGCCAGGTGATTTAGCAATGATACCTCAACCAATTGAGCTAATTGTCTGAGCTTATATATTCATTCTTTATTATTATTATTTGAAATAAAGTTATAACTAACTTAATTTTACTAATGAGAGATGTAATATTAAGTAAGTGTTTCGATGATTATTATGAATTAATTCCTATAATCGTTTAGAAGCCATTTACTTTATATGGTTAGTCTAGTTATATAAGAAATAGGAAATTTCAAGTTTTTTAGTAAAATTAGGTTATTTATTTAGATTGATTGTGTTTAAAGGATCGTTCTGCAGCTTAGTATGAGGTATATGTATAATTTATTCTATGTTCAATATCAAGTTGACATGTACCTCTTTTAAAATAAAAATTAAATATTTTTTAATAAAAACAATATAGACAATTAAAAAAAATGAATATAGATATTTTGTTAATTTTAACATAATTTGACAGCACCTTTAAAAAATTTAAATTAAAAAAAAAACAACTTATAATTTCAATGTAATAAACCCTCGTAAATTCATAAGTATTAATTTACCTTTTTATTGTAGTTAAAAGAATGTTGTTTTAGTTCTGAGCCAAGAAGGCTAAAATTATAAATAGACATATATGAATGTATGTTTTGATTTTCTTTTAATCTCATATTTTTCAGTTAAAATAATGTTGTTTTAGTTGTGAGCCAAGAAGGCTAAAATTATAAATAGACATATATGAATGTATCTTTTGATTTTCTTTTAAGTGCCTTTTTTTTTATGTGAACCATGGTTGTGAAGAAATTCTATAGAAATCTCACCCTAGGTTGTTGGATAACTATAGGTGAGGTAGTTGTCTACCTAAATCCTCCATTGGAAACAAGAAAAATTTCCAAAAGTAGGTCGAGACGGTTTTTGGGAAACCTGAGGAGGGAGGAGAGAAGACGGAAGAGAATTTGAAAGAGAGACTAAGGAGGCTTTAGCAAAAAAAACACTTTAGAGCTAGTTGGCTAGTGGAGTCTGTCTGGAACTTGGAAGCTCAAAATTTTAATGTTGGCTAAGTCTAGTTGTGATCAGATAGCCTAAAAGTAACATTACCATATTGTCCTATAAAGCTACTATGGGTATGAAGAAATCTCAGGGGGAGATGCAGTGTTAGAGATTGATAACAAGGTTGGGTGGAGTCCTGGTGGTTCATGACATGAGAAAAAAAGGAATTTAGATAAGTAATGTAATTATTTAAGTAAGTGTTTTTAGAATTATGGAGAATTAGCATTTGAATTATAGAATACTGGTATGGTAGTGTTTAGAAGGAAAGACTGTTATATTTTCAGTGAATAAAAGATTCTTATTAAAAAAAAAATGGATGGATGATTGGTCGAAATATTTATATCTTGTTATTTAAACAATGTATATAGTTGGGTTTCATTGTTGTATTGTTAATAATTCTATAACAATGAAAACTTGGTTTTAGAATCTCTCTTGAAAATGGATCCTAGGTGATGGGTTAATCCCTAGCATGCTGCTATAAAAGCATCAACTTGACGAACAATCACATTTCCATAGAGTCCAACAGAGGAAAAAAATGTGGGCTCTCGCTAATTTAACCAATCTTGATGTTTAACACCCTAAAACAAATAGAGGTATTAACTATAATAGTTCATGAGGGGAGGATGGGTTAGTTTCCAGGGTGCGCCAGGTGGTTGGAATCCAGGAAACTGTCCCTAAACCACCAAGGACTGAAGGGGGAAGTCACTATAAATTAGAAATGTAGGGGAAAGAGATATCGTGTGCAGAATGTTTCAACATAAACATAGTAAATTAGTGCATGCAACTTTCAGCAAAAAAATATCACATATAATTAGAAATTTGTAATTTCAATAGACTCTCTGTAAATATAAACAAATAAAAATATTTCGTGATACAAAAAATGTTAGAACCTATCAATATAATACTTTTCAAGCTGAATAATACATAATAACTAGTTAAAATGATAAAAGACGGTATGCGATGTAGAAATAATCATGGATATGAACCACGGAATAAACATTGTGTGACTATTATAAACTTTCATTAAACCCACAACATAATGGTTCTAGGCTCATAAGAGTCGACCATACTGACATACAATACATTTTTATTTAGAACAAAATTAAACTATTAAACACAATACATTATGAATTAAAGCAACATCATATGAGCCTTTGCACTTAACAAACTATGTAACTAAGTAACTTACAAATTGAGATTTGCCAAAGTTCTTTGCCGCTAATAACGTAACCAAAAACTAGGAACACAAATAATAGGGATTATCTTCACTAAGTTAACCTTGTTGGGGTTTTTCCAAAACACAGAGAGATCATAAATTTATTTTCCAAATCGTAGAAAATTAAGAGGAATTTCAGAACTGGCACTATAAGAAGAGCACCAATCAAAATTTTAGACAGATAAATTGAGCCAGAATGAGCTAGCATAATCCCTTGCAGAAAAATGCCTGCACACCATTGAATAAAAGGGGTGAAATGTAGTAACTAAGTCCATAAACCACCAAAACTAAATAAGTCTTCATTTGATGCGTCACAAAACTTTACCTGATATACACAGAACTCACACAGAAGAAACCCTCTCGAGGAATATGAGTTTTTGGACATAAACCCCATACTGGGACAAGTTTGTGAGAGAGCTAAAATAACAAGAATATTAACACAAAAAACGATGTAATAATACATACCTATGTGAAGGCTTTGAGCACTGTGTAAGCTCCTAGTTACAAAAAATGTGGAGGAGAGAAAACGTCTATGCCATGGAAAAAAAATCTAAACTATGGAACTGGAGTAAAATTTTGGAATAACCAAAGGGAATTAAACAAGTAATGGGAATAAAAACCTCGGTGGATTGGCCAAATATATTACCAAGTTTTTCAGACAGAATCCATTTTGCTGGTAAGGTCTTGGATTTGAGAGAATTTCGATTATATATTTTAACTGCAACAACTTTATAGGCACGCAGCCCCTCTCGAAAAATAACAAGTAAGAATCTAATTCAAGTGGTAAGTGGATGAGCTGAGGGAGAGGGGGGTAGGTCAATTTATTCCAGAACCCCACCATTCATTCGACACAGTCCATCTAGCATAGTTCCTAAGGACCATTGATCGAATGATGAATCTTAGAATGGAAATTTCCAAATAGAAGGATCACATTCATTATCTAGAGAATTCAGAGACCAAATTGAAAGCAACTTTAAGGCACCTTAAACACAATTTAATGCTACTAATTACTATGATCAAAAACCTTATATTAGGGTTAAATGAATTTTAATTGATGTATTCTGATTGTCCCACAGATGTTACATTAGTATTTTATGTATGAAATTTTTTAAAGTGACATATGAACCTACAACTTATAGCATGTTTTAAATAAGAAAATAGTATTCGTTCTATATTGTGTACCACATATCAATAACCGACTCTTTAATTTTCCTTGATTGATATTTGATATTGAAATCTAAGAAATTTATTGAGTTTCTTTAGAGGGATGTGACAAGTGGTATAAGATCCACATTCCAGCAATGTGGTCTCCTTGGATGACAAGGGAATAACATAATTTTTTTTCTTAACAGTGAGTGAAAGAAGAACATCATGAGGAAACTTAGACATGCACCACCAATAAGGCCAATAGTTGGAGCTGACCCAATCCCAATTGTAGAATCTAACCTAGAGATGTGGGTTCAGATAGGGGAATAATATTGAAACACAAATTTGGTGTTGTTCGGCATAGTACAATAGTTAAAAAGTGAGATGCCATGATTGAGATCCGATAATGAAAGACTGATGGAAGAACATGAGAGGATTATGAAGAGCCTTTCTGACACACAAACAAAGAGATGAAAATATGGAATCTGAAGGAGATCAAGAAAATAATGAGGAAGAATCTGATAATATTTATGGGCATAACTGACCTAAAAGGAATAAAATACAATTGTAAGGTGAATTTAAGAAAATTAAACCTCTAATGTTTGATGGTGAGCAGGAAGAGGCCATAGAAGCCTGACTCATTAACATGAATAAGTGTTTTCAGATTTATGAATATGATCACAATTTGAAGGCTCATTTTGAAATATACCAACTATAAGGAAAAACTACCTTATGGTGGGAAGAGGTGAAGGCATTAAGGGGTTGACAAACATGAAGTAACCTGGGAATATTTTCAAATACATTTTAAAGATAAATATCTAACTGAATGCTTTTATGATGAAAAGGAAAAATAATTTCACGATCTTAAGTTGGGAAACTTATTGTGGACGAATTTGTAATGAAATTTACCTCATTTTTGATATATGGTCCATATATATGATAAGAAAAAGTGAAGGTTCAACGGTTTATCAGTAGCTTACCTTCTTTCATGAAGGAACTATTTAAAATTGAAAACCCCAAAACCATGGATGCAGTTATGAGAAAATGAAATTTATGTTATCAGAAAATGAAACAGAAAGGAGATAATAGTAAAAATTGGATGGAGAAGAAAGGACAGAAGTAGATGTAGAATGCCAATGGGTATAAGTCTTCAAATTTTAAGAGTACTTATAAAAACCTGAAGAACAAGAAATCATGAAATATTTAGCAAAAATCCAAGTCACTGAATGAATTAAAGGCTAATGAGTAGCCTAATAAATATGAACCTGAGATAGAATTCAAACCCCATTGTAGTGTTGGGGATGTGGAGGGCCACATTATGTAAAAAAATACCCTTACGAGGAAGGAGTAGAATTAGTAGCCTAGGTTGAAGAAACCTCTACAGTAGGATATGTGGTGAGAAGTTTTCCTATAATTAATGTTGTGATGGAGGACCATTGGGAGGAATATCAACCAACCATGATATAATTTAAAGGTAAAATTGTTAACGATGTTGTGTCTATTTTAATTGATCCATGGGCTAGTCTAAGTTATGTCATCCCCAAGATAGTGGATAAATGTCATTTACAATCAATCAAATTTAAGAATCCATGGTTGGTACATCTATCCATTAGAGCTAAAAGATGGGTAATAGCTAAAATATATATTTATTCAAGGATGTTGGTAGATCAACTAATAAATAAAAATTTAAATGTTCTACACCTAGGATCATATGAATTTTTGATCGAGATGGACTGGTTAGAATAAAATTTCTCTCTAATCAATTGTAAGGATAAAACAATTAGTTACTTGAATAAGGAAGGAATAATACATGAGGTATAGGGTGTGAAAACCCCCCTGAAGTTGAGACCTATTACAACATCACAGTTGGCGAAATGCATTAGGAAAGGGTGCCAAGTTTATGGAGTGAAAGTGGGATATGCAAACTCAAAAGAGAAGACTTCTACCCTAGGGGATCTTCCCATTGTGAAAAATGTTGCTAATGTTTTTCTTGAATACATTCCTAGAATACCTCCTACAAGATATGTAGATTTTACTATTGAAATTATACCCCAGCATGAGTGTCCTATAATTAACTGAGCTAAAAATGAAATTGAAATAATTTCTAGACAAGAAATACATTCGTCCAAGTGTGTCTCTTTGGGGAACTCTAGTTTTGTTTTTCAGGGAAAAGGATGGCACCTTGATATTGTGTATTGATTATAGGAATTAAAATAAATTAACATTCAAAATAAATACCCCTTATCCTACATTGATGATCTCTTCAATTAATTCAAGGGGGAGACTATATTTATAAGATTGATCTGTGATATGGTTATGGTGAGATAATAATAAAGGAAGAGGATATATACAAAACATCCTTCAGAACTCTCTATGGGCATTACAAATTTATGGTTTTCCCTTTGGATTAACCAATGCTCCAGCGACATTCATGTGTCTCATGAGCAATATATTTCATCCATATTTGGACAAACTTGTATTGATTTTCATAGACGATATTCTTGTCTACTCCAGAAATATGTAAGAGCATAAAAATTCTGCAGATTGTTCTACAAACCTTTAGGGAGCATCAGTTGTATGTGAAATATAGTAAATGTGAATTTTTCAAAGAACAAATTCAACACTTAGGACATGTTATTACTAAAAATGGGATAGTTGTAGACCCAAAGAAGATAAGACCATAATGAAATGGCATGTGCTTAAGAAATTTTTTGATATAAGGTCGTTTATGGGTTTGGACGGTTATTATAAACGCTTTATCCAAGTATTTTCAAAAGTGACCTATCCCATTACTTCCCTGGAAAAGAAGGGAAGAACCTTTAAATGGACAATTGAGTGTCAAAAAAACTTTGACCAATTAAATCAATTACTTACCACCAACCATATTTTAAGGATCTCTGACTGAGATAAGGAATTTATTTTTTGTATAGATATGTGTAAGGAAGGAGTGGGGGGAGTAGTAACACAAGAATGAAAAGTGGTTTCTTATGAATCTAGAAAACTAAAAGGGCATGAACATAAGTATTCAACAGATGATTTAGAATTAATAGTTGTAATCCATGCCTTAAAATGTGGCGGCACTATTTACATGGAAAAAGGTCTATACTAATGACAAATCACATCGACTAAACTAATTACTTTAAGAACCCCACCTTAAATGCTCGACGGGCACACTAGGCTTCATTTTTAAGCAATTTTGAATTTGAGATTAAATATTTGAAAGGTAGAGAGAATCATGTGGAAGATATTTTGAGAAAAAAGGTGAATCATATTTATGAGATTTTGTTTTGTAAAACATAAATTGTAATTAAGGAGTACATTAAAGAAGCTTCTAAAAATTATCCTAAATATCATTTCTTGTGTCAGCAAGCAAAGGATTTAAGTATTAGTTGACGACAACTCAGATATGAGGTAAATCAAGAAAATTTTCTAATATGTCGGGGTGTAATGCATGTGCCCAATAAAATAAGAATCAAACATTTAATCCTAGATGAATACCATAAAATCCTTATGCAGCCCATCCGAGCTATCAGAAGTTGATAACTTCCTTAAGGAAGGAGAACTTCTAGCTTAGCATTAAAAATGAAGTGGATGAATACCTTGCTAAATTTTTAGAATGCGAACATGTGGAGACTGAACACCAACACCCAGATGTACTACTTCACCCATTACCCACCCCCGAATGGAAATGGGAGACTATTACGCTTGATTTTATTACTGGTCTACCTAGGACCAAGAAACAAATTGATTCAATAATGGTATTAGTGGAAAAAATGAGTAACTATTCACACTTTATTCTAATAAAATCTACTTATAAAACAATCCAAATTGCTAATATATTTATGAAAGAGATTTCTAGGTTGCACAGAATACCAAAATTAGTAACCTCTGATAGATATTTCAAATTTACATCTACTTTTTGAAAGGCTATATTTGATGGGCTAGGTACTCAAACACATTTTAGCACTGTGTACCACCCTCAAACAGATGGGTAGACTGAGCGATTAAATCAAGTACTCAAATACATGTTACGAATGTATGTGATGTAGTGGCCGACTAAGTGGGAATATTATATCCACTTGTTAGAATTCACCTATAATAATAACTACCACACCTCCATAAAAATGAGTCCATTTGAAGTGTTGCACATACATAGGTGAAAAAAACCTTTTATTGGATTTTTCCATGGGATAAATTCATCTAAGGACCCAATATGTTGAAATAAATGGAAGAAACAATGAAGAAGGTAAGGGTGAATTTGAAAGCAGCCCAAAACCGCCAGAAAACATACGTTGATAAAAAGAAAACCTTTTGGTAATTTCTAGTAGAAGACCACGTGTATGTGAGGGTGAATCCTAGGAAAACTCCCTTAAGTTGGGGAGGTTGTGCTAAGTTTCCCCCCCCGATTATATGGTCCTTTCTAGATCTAAGTCGGAGTTGGGTCGATGGTGTATTAGTTAGCTTTGTCTAGCCACCTACAGGTTCATAACGTGTTTCATGTATCGTTATTAAATAAATATATTTATGATCCTAGACATATCATTGATTGGCAGGATATACAGGTCGATTTAGATGGAGATTTTCCGGTTGAACCCATACACATCCTAAATTGGAGAGAAGTATTGATGTGGAAGCGAGTCATCACCTAGGTTAAAGTGCATTTTCGGCACTTTATCCCAAAGGAGATACATGGGAGGATGAGAAACTCATGAAAGAAGTTTACCTGAACCTATTTTAAAGGTTTAGAAACACCAGGATGATGTTTCACTTAAGGGGGGAAAGACGTAATAACATATGGTAACTTCATAAGTATTAATTTACCATTTACTGCAGCTAAAAGAACATTGTTTTAGTTGTTAGTTGAGAAGGCTAAAAATATCAATAGACATATATCAATGTATGTTTTTATTTTATTTTAATTGCATAATGTTTTTATGTGAACCATGGTAGGGAAGAAATGCTATAGAAATATCACCCCAGGTATTTGGACAGTTATTGGTGAGGTAGTTCCCTACCCAAGCTACTCCCTTGGAAACAATAAAAACTTACAAAATAAGGCCAAGATGGTTTTTGGAAACCTGAGGTTAGAGGAAATAATATGGAAGAAAATTTGAAATAGAGTCGAAGGAGTCTTCAGAAAAAAAACAAAACTCTAGAGTTGTTTGGCTAGTGGAGTCTATTTGGAGCTTGGAAGCTCAAACTTTTAATGTTGGATTTAAACTCCTTGGCATGCATAGACACGTGTGAAAAATTTATTCCAGTGGGGAGAAAAAAAAAGATACATGTGATGCTTTTAAGCAAAAGATCATTTCAACTCTTTGATTTTCTCTTTTAAACTTGAAAAGTTCATCTGAGTTTCAGGTGGATGCACGTGACTTTGCCATTTCATTTCATTCAAAAAAAATTAATGGTGCAATGATTAAATTGCAGTGATTAATGCACTTTCATTTGATGGGTGTTTGTCGACAATTTAATTTGTTCAAAAGGTATAAGAGAGGTATAAGCGACAAGTTTGTTGATATGCCTTCTAGGCCTTTTATTTCTGTAACTATTGTACTCAAGCATCATTTCATTTTACATGAAATTTATGTCCAACAATATGCATACTTTCAAGATGTACTTTCAAGCTTGAGTCAAGTAAACCAAGTAGTGGAATTTATTTCCCATTTGCATCATAAAATTTTTTGTCATATTTTTAAGAAGGATGTTTCTTTTGATGGCGACATGGAAAAAATCAAGAAGTTCATTGAACAGCTCTAAATGGTACAACAAACAGTGCACGATCATTTTGAAAAAAAACAAAGGCAAGTACAATTATTGTATCGATCGAAACCATCAAGTCGATGATGGAGTTTGGCATCACTTTTGTAAGGAGAGGCTTCAAAGTTAAGAACAAGGAAAGAGCGTTCAAATTCCATCTTTTGAAGATTTTTCTTCAGAATTCCTTAATGAGCTTCAACAAGACGGCATTCGTGATAGAAGAAAAAGGTCTTCAAGGCGAGGGAATGTTGGTTACCTTTGAGTGAAGCTCAAGGAAAAAAAAAATTCAAAGGCCAAATGGATCGATATTGGAAAGGTGAGGGGGTTGTACCCTCATCTACATGATAGTTGAAAGTGATATTTTGGGGTCCAAAATCTTCAAGTGGGGAGGAGTGATTAGATGCTCCAAATTATGCTCAAAAATCAAAGTTATTGGATTGGTATCGAACCTGAAAAACCGCGTAGATCTCGTCATTCTGAATCTAGTACAACTCGTTTTGCAGAAAAATAACACCGTATTCTCCCAGAAACACAATATGTCCAATTTTTCAAACACGCAAAATATTTTTTTTAAATGTAGGACAACCGAGTTAGCAGTTCGTATAGCTGACTAGGCATGCCTACGTGGCAAGGTGACTGTAAAAATTTGACTTGGTCAATGGTCATGAAAATATTTGGGCCACCACGTGGTATCTTGAGGGCCACCAAAATATTTGGGTCAAGTCTAAGCAGTAGTAGCGGGGGTCGAACCCGCGACCATCGAGCACCAAGCATCAAGGCATACCATCGCACCATCACATATGATTCTTAACATGTTATGTATGCCCGATGGTTTTAATTTCATTTTTTTATCGTGTTGGTGGGAGGGGTTTGGTTTCTAGCCCCAGCCCTAGTCACCACGCTAGGGGCAAGGACCATGGGTGGGAGGCTAGCCCCGCGCCCCCCCATAACCATAATTGTAAAAACTAACTAATCGGCGAAAACAAGTATGTGACCAGGGTAAGCAGAATACCACAGTTAGCCAAGTCGTCTAAGCATGAACCACTTGCGGTAACCACTACATCGACTGCCCACATGTGAACCCACTGCGAAGACCACCAACAATTAGCCCAAAACCGCACAGAGTTTTAATATAAAAAATTTATTTTATAAGCCATAAACTATATGATTTTAAATGTGGTTTTTAGGCGTTTGGGGACAAATTATTGCCCCAACAATTTCACCCTGTTTTTGGCGGAATTGGCGCTCTAATAGCGCTTTTTGGGGCGAAATTGTGGGTTCGGTGCCGGATTTTGTGGAAAATGTGGAACAAAAAGTGGAGCAACTGGGGGAAGTAATAACTTGATGAGATTTTGGCCAAATTCGATGCAAAAAGATGCTACAAAGGAATTTTTGGGCATTCTAGAGCTGATGGAACAGTTTTAGAGTTGTTTGAGCATTGTAAACACATGTAATCACACTTTTGAGCATAATAGAAGAGGGTCAGGCCATTTGAAGTTGTACCAAGGAGACGTAGCCCAGGCGAGGTGAACTCCTTAATCATGTGTTGTTGTGTTACTATTTATGGTGATTTTCATGTTTTTTACATGTTGTTATTTAGTGTTTTTTTATGTTAATTTTCTCATGAAATTCACATAAAAACACATAAAAAATCATATTAAACTTGAAATTAACTTCTCAATCCTCAAGCACTTTTTTTTATATTCTGAATTGTATCTTAGCACAAAAAAACTAATATTTCCATTCGGATCACATGTATACGAGGATATCCTATTATTGTATTATTTTTACTTCATTTCATTTTATTCTAGATCACTTAGCTTTGGCATTTTCTAGGAGTTTTTTTTGCACTCCCACATTGTATAAGTAATCTATAGCTTGAGCTTTTTAGAATGTAACTTAGTTGGCATGATTATGCCTAGTATTTACTTGAAGGTTCAATACTAAGTTTACTAAGGTGTTATTTTCTATGGTGGCATTTTATTTTCTTTATTTATATACTTGACATTGTATATAATATAATTTATGTAGTTGAAATTATGTATAGTTACACTTGAGATTATTTAGTATTGTAATTAACATATGTAACTTTGTTTTTTCATATTAGATAAATATGTACATTGTATAATTTTTTTTTTTAATTAGTTACAAAATCAAACTAATTAATTTATGTTGATTATAATTAACACAAAATCAATCTAAAACTACTACATTAGTAGTTTATGTTGATTAATGATGAACACAAATAGAATAAATATGTGACTAAATTAGTTCTTTATATTGATTTTTAATGAAATGAATATAAACTACTAAAGTAGTTATTTATATAATGAATATGAAACTACCAAAAAAAGATAAATGGGACTGCAAATGATAAATATGTGATTACAAATGACAGTTAAATTTTTCATATATATGACTATTAGTAGCTAATTTATAGTATGTTATAACATGACCAAAATTTAGTCATATTTATTTGGTCATTAATTGGTTTCAAACGATGACTAGAATTTGCATATATATGACTATTAGTAGCTAATTTAGAGTATCTTATAATACAACCAAAATTTTGGTCATATTTATTTGGTCATTAATTGGTTTTCTTGGGTGATCATTTAGTAATATATTTTGTTATATATTTAATCATTAATTGTGGAAATTAATGTCTAAATTTATGACCAAATTTATGACTAAATATAGTACTAGACAACAAGATTGAGACAACCAATTACGACTAATCTAAAAATGGCTAAAAGTTGGTCACGTTATAAGATACTGTAAATTAGCTACTATTGGTCATCGACCAAAAAATAGCAATTTATATGAAAATTTTAGTTGTTATTTTAGTAAATAATTAGTCATTTTGTACTAGTGAACTTGCTCTCCATTAGTGCTAAATTCCTCTCTAATTCCTAGTGGTAGGAGCCAAGGTGAAAAGTCCTTTTCTTGAGCTATGAGGTTGTATATATAACAAATGAGATGATTCTTCACCTCCCTTGTGACTATTGGTCTACCCTAATTATTCTTGAGCTTCCAAATAAATTTCAAATTTTTGTGTGTCCGTTTGACTTGTACATGAATTTTTACATTCTATATATGACTCTTGGACTTCCACCTTACATTACATTTCTCATAATATTCAAAATTATATAATTACATCCATAAATGATGTGGCACATGATGACTCATCTGACACCTTGAAATGACATCTTAAAAATACATGACTTGACATTGATGACATGGACTTGATGGTGTTGTGGAAATTTCAATCCACTCTTCATGTTGTTATACTTTTGTCTTCGTAAGAGATGGAACATTCTCTTTCTATTCCTCCTTCATAAGGGTTGAATATAGGGAGTTTCCATGGTGTAGTTTTTAACCTTGTACACAAATTACCTACAAACAAATTCTTAAAACAAAGAAATAAACAATGGAGAGAACATAAAACAAATATACACATAGATTTTCCCCTTAATCACAAAACCAAGACTACCATATATTTTTTCATTATATTCCTTTCAATGTTACAATACATATATATACATGTCAAAGCATTCATAAACTCCAATACCCTAACCCTATATTAGAACATAATCTTATTTCCCTTGACCGGATATACAAAATACCTTGGAAATAATGCCACCATGCCCAAACAAATGTGAAAAAATCATGCACAAAACCATGGGTAGGTTTTCCCACCATCTTTGGGTCCACCCCCATCCTTGGCTCCCCTAACCTATTATTGGGTCCACATAAAAAAGAAATTATTGGGGCATTTCCCTAGACCCCGTGCAGGGAGGATACCACTCCTTGTAAACCCTTTGACAATGGGGGTTTATGTCCCCCCTATGACCCCCTTGTTCTTCTCGATGCAACGTATAATGCATGCAACTATTTGTGGAGATAATATAGCACATGCCCAACAATATCCCACTTGTTTTTTTTCTTTCAACATAGGGGATCACAGGAGATATTGGTCATTGGTCCAACCCTGCAACGCCCATTATTTCTCTATAGTAATAAAACTTATGAGTGCTCACAGGCTTCATCAATTGTTAGGTCCCTATATTACTAGTATAGTCAATTATTTTTGTTAGTGTAACCCCCTTATTGTTATTGTTGTACCCCTGTAACCCCCATATTGTTATTATTATTACCTTATGTTATTATTGTTAGGTCGTCAGGGATTACATTGTGGCCCCATGGACTCCTATATATAGAAAGGAGGTTTTTTCATTTGTATCATGAAAGAATTGTTCATTTATGTAATGTATTGGAGATTTCCCCCTCAAAGTGGCTTATTTCTAAGGCGTTGATCTCTCTTTTATTCTATTTTTGGAGTTGGTTTCATAACATTTGGTATCAGAGATTTGGATTGTAGGGTTTCGCTGCTCCAAATAGATCATCATGGCATTTTATCTATAACTTTTTTTCTACGAAGGTTCATAAGCTCAAATTTTGATAGAGCGAAGACAAAATCTTGAGGAACGTCGTGTAAATATTTCAAATATTAGTTCGCAATATTTCCGGAGATATGATTTGTGGAAGTTAGGCTTTCTTTAGGCTCCCAAATTTAACCTAAAATAGGTCATCGTGGAATTTGCGATATAATTTTTTTTCTACAAAGTTTCAGAAGCTTAAATTTCTACAGAGAGAAGCTAAAATCCTATGGAATGTCCTGTGAAAATTTTATACCTTGGATCGCAATATTTTCGGATATATGATCTGTGGAAGTTAGGGTTTTTTCAGGCTCCCAAATTTCATGTGAAAGAGGTGACCGTGGGAAAATCGTCATAACTGTCTCTTTAAGCGTCAGATTGCAATTATGTAAAAATTCAACGCAATTAAATAGACTTTAGTTCCCTTTGTATCAATTTCAAATCTGAAGGAGGAAACAATGACACGTGGCACGTCGTACAAGTTTGCTCTACTGAACCAGTCCATAATTAGGTCATTGTGGGAGATTGGCCATAAATTTGCCTTGAAGAATGCAAATCAGATTATACCTATGGCGTTTGAAAGAAGATTCAAAGTGCTACTACAGGGATAAATTTCAGATATTTAAGATCCAAAATCATAGATATAATTCAATTTCAATATCGATCTCCTCAAAAGCAAGAAAAAGGTGTGTATTTTTTTTCTGAATTGCATAAGTCTTGTTTGAAGAATCAATTTGAATTGATTCCAAGGGCATATTTTGGAATAGATATCACTATTGGGTTCTAAAATTCCTCCTAAAAATAATTCAACACCAATTAAGCCTTCAAAAGGCTCTACTATGGCTCATGAAGATGAAGAAATGCAACATGACATATCAAAATCACAAGAGCAAGTGCACCAAATTGCGCTCTCACAAAGAGAAACAAAAAATGAAATGGATGTTTTGAAGAAAAGCATGGAAGCTAAGATGGATGGTTTGAATAAAGGCATGGAGACTATGATGGATGGTTTGAAGAATGGTATGGAAGAAAAAATGGATGGTTTGAAGAATGGTATGGAAGAAAAAATGGAAGGTTTGAAGGAAGACATGGAAGGTTTGTCAAAGTTGATACAATAAATGATTACTAATGGAGAAAATATAGTAGAGTAAACTCATGATGAGAAAAAAAAAATGTTAATCGTGATTTCATAAACTCTAATGTTGAATAGAAGAACAACCATATTCCAAAGATGGATATGAGGAAGTTTGATGGCAAGGATCCCGTAACATGGATACTACAGATGGAGCAACATTTTGATCTCAGTAATGTGCAAAACACACAAAAGGTATACATTGCAACTTTACATTTAGAAAAAAATACGTTTGTATGTTATCGATGGCTTTGTTCCCGTAAAAAAATTGTCACTTGGTCAATTTTTACGGAGGAAATGATAGCACATTATGAGGATACAAAGAGCAACACCTTCTTTAGCCAATTGATAAATCTCAAACAAAAGGGTTAAGTGGTGGAGCACACTGAGGACTTCCAAAAATTAAATATAAGGGTAATTGATATTTCATAGGAATGTAGAATTGATGTCTTCATAGGGACTTTAAAAGATAACATCCAACATGAAGTTCATGTTTGGGAATCTGATTCATTGGAGAAGGCATTGATGTTGGCAAGAAAAATTGAATGTAAAATTATGGCGATAAGGAAGCCTACCACTCACATCTATAAACATGAAAGTGTTGCTACTCTTACACTTTAACAACCTACAAGGTTGATGTTGTGTAACCAGCTCCAAAAAGAGAATAAAAGAGATATAAACGCCTTAGAAATGAGCCACTTCGAGGGGGCAACCTCCAATACATTACATAAATGAAAAATTCTTGGATGATCCAATTTACAAAAACCTCCTTTCTATATATAGGAGTCCATGGGGCCATAATGTAATCCTAGTGGACCATAATGTAATCCTAGACGACCTAACAATAATAATTTAAGGTCACAATAATAATAAAATGGGGGTTACAAGGGTACAATAATAACAATAAGGGGGTTACACTAACAACAATAAGGGACTATACTAGTAATATAGGGACCTAACATGCCCCTCTCCTTCAAAAAAGTGTTGTCCTCAACATTTGAGTAGCTCTGGGTGCTTCTGTATAAAATTCTCATCCTCCCATGTAGAATCTTCAGTGGGTAAGTTCTTCCACTTGATGAGATATTCTGAAATTGATCGATTCCGTAGTTGTCGAGTTCTTATTTCTGTGACCGCTTTAGGTTCCAATATGATTTTTCCTTCCTCATCAAGTTCAGGTAATATTGTTTGAACTGGAAGATTTTCACCCAATAACCTTCTTTAAGCAAGAAACATGGAAAATTGGATGTACTCGCGAAGAAGCAGGAAGCTCCAATTTGTATGCCATAGTACCAATCTTTTGCAACACTTTGTAAGGACCATAGTACTTTGGCGATAATTTATTATCCTTCTTTGCTTGCTTGAGGGACATTTGTTTGTATGGTTTTAGCCGTAAAAATACCCAATCTCCTACATCAAAACTTCTCTCGCTACGATGTTGATCTGCCTGTTGTTTCATTCGATTTTGTGCCAAATTCAGGTTATCCTTTAAGAGTTGGAGAACTTCTTGCCGATGCTCGATGTGATCTTCCACTGCTTGAACCTTCGAATTTTCCCTTAAAGATGATGTGATGGATGGTGGATGATATCCATAAAGTGCCATAAATGGGGTCATTTTTGCTGCAGCATGGAAGGAAGTGTTATACCACCATTCAGCAAGAGGTAACCACTTGACCCATTGTGTTTGTTTATCAGATACAAAACAACGAAGATATCCTTCCAAACATTTATTTACTATCTCAGTTTGACCATCAGATTGATGATGATAAGATGAGCTATGAGCTAATTGAGTACCCAAACAAGAAAATAACTCCGTCCAAAAATTTCCAGTAAAAATGGGATCTCTGTCGCTCACAATAACCCTTGGGCTTCCATGTAGCTTTTGAATTCTGTCCATAAATGTAGTAGCAACCGTACTTTCTTTAAATGGATGAGATAATGCACAAAAGTGTGCATACTTGGTAAGTCTATCAACTACCACCATGATGACACTCTTTCCTTCGGACTTAGGTAAACCCGTGATAAAATCCATTGAAATCTCCTCCCAACGTTGACTTGGAATGGATAAAGGTTGTAGAAGTCCCGGGGTCTTAATTGTTTCCACTTTATTCTGCCGGCAAACCAAACATTCCGCCACAAACTTTTGAATATCAGATTTAAGGCCATCCCAAAAAAATTCTTTCTTCACCCTGTGGTAAGTTTTTAAAAATCCCGAGTGTCCTCTTAAAGGAGAAGTGTGCAATTCCAGAAGAATCTTTTGTTTTAGTTGGGAATTCTTACAAAGATATAAGCGATCTTTGTACCATAAGGAATCATTTTTCCAACTAAATGTATCAGATGTACTAGGATCTTGCTGCAACTTTGGAATGAGTGTCCATACATCTTTGTCCTTCTTCCATTCATCTCTTGCTTCGGTTATCCAATCTGGTTGGATAATAGAAATGGCACAAAGCAATGCTTCAACCTCTTCATTCTTTCTTGAGAGTGCATCTGCAACAACATTAAGCTTTCCTTTTTTGTAGATTATTTCAAAGTCATAACCCAACATCTTTGTGACCCATTTTTGCTGTTCTTCCGACGATAGTCTTTGTTCCAAAAAGTGTTTAAGACTATCATGATCAGTTTTTACCTTGAAGTGTCTTCCCATTAGGTAAGTTCGCCATTTCTTTAGTGCATGTAGTATTGCTAACATTTCCTTCTCATAAATAGGTTTCGGTAAATACTTTCCTTTGATTGGACGACTTTCAAAAGCAATGGGTCTTCCTTCCTGCATTAAAACTGCACCAATTCCATTTCCTGAGGCATCACATTCCACAATAAAGGTTTTTGTGAAGTCCGGTGTAGCTAAGACCGGTGCTAGGCACATTGCCTCTTTAAGACGTTCAAAGGCCCTAGTTGCTTCAGGAGTCCATGAAAATGCATCTTTCTTCAATAATGTTGTTAGAGGTGCTGCTATTCTCCCATAATTCTTAACAAACTTGCGATAATACCCCGTTAACCCGAGAAATCCTCGTAACTTCTTTATGGTTGTGGGGACTTTCCATTCCTTAATGGCTTTAATTTTTTTAGGGTCTACTTTAACACCCTCGTGAGATACAATATGACCCAGATATTCCACCTCTTGTACTCCAAAGAAACATTTGGATTTTTTGCATATAATTGTTTCTCCTGCAATAGTTTGAGCACCCTATCAACATGTTCAACATGATCCTTCCAAGACCTGTTGTAGATTAGTATATCATCAAAAATTACTAGCACAAATTTTCTAAGGAAGGGTTTGAAAATGGAATTCATCAACCCTTGAAATGTAGAAGGTGCATTGGTAAGGCCGAAAGGCATGACCAAAAATTCATAATGACCCTCATGAGTTTGAAATGCTTTTTTTGGAATATCTTCAGTCTTCATTCTAATTTGATGATATCCTGAACGAAGATCCAACTTGGTAAAATAAATTGCTCCATGTAATTCATCCAATAATTCATCAATCACAGGAATGGGAAATTTGTCTGTAATGGTGAGCTTATTGAGCTCCCTATAATCTGGAAACATTCACCATGATCCATCCTTCTTGTGTACCAATACTATAGGAGCAGAGAAAGAACTTTGACTAGGTTGAATTATACCCGCCTCTAACATTTCTGCAATCATACGTTCAATTTCGCTCTTTCGGAAGTAAGTATATCTATAAGGCCTGATGTTTGGAGGAACACTTCCCGAAATCAAATGAATAGCATGATCATGATCACGAATAGGTGGGAGTCCTTTGGGAGTTTCAAACACCTTGGAATGATTGTCCAAGACTTGTTGGAGATCTGCAGAAATATATGATTTTGATGTCGGAACTTCTAGTGAGCATAATTGTGCAATTACGCCTCGTTGTTCTTTCTTTAGAAGCTTTGTCATGATATTAGAGCTTATTATCCTTCCCGGCTTCCCTTCAATACCCCGTAATTCGACTTCCTTTCCTTCTGAAAAAAATTTCAAGAAAAGTTCTTGAAAATTAAAAGCTACCGTCCCCAAAGATTGTAACCATTGTACTCCTAGTACAACATCAGCACCTCCCATAGGAATGGCAAGCATTGGACTAGTCAATACATATTCCCTCATGGTTAGCTTGATATTATGGCATTTTCCAGAGCAATTTATAGTTCCTCCATTTGCAACCATCACTTGACATTCTGGTGCTGGGTATAGGAAACAATTTAATTCTTTGGCTACCTTATAATGAATAAAATTATGGGTGCTACCTGAATCAATCAACACTATTACCCTTTTCTTCTTTATATGTCCTTCTATCTTGAGAGTTTGAGGAGTGGTAATTCCTGCCAGTGCATTACACGATATGGTCGAATTCATTTCTTCCTCTTCTAGGGCTGGTTCCTGGTGTATATCCTCTTCTTGTTCATTTTCTTCTTCCTCTTCACAATCTATGTAAAATAATTTCTTCTCAAGACACTTATGACCTTTAGTGTATTTGCTATCACAACTGTAGCAAAGCCCTTTTTCTCTTTTTTCTTCCAATTGTTGTGGTGTCAACCTTGTAGGTTGTGGAAATCTAGGCATAGAAACACTTCCTTCTTTATAGAATTGAGTGGTAGGCTTCCTTGTCGCCATTATTTTACATTCAACTTTTCTTGCCAACCTGAATGCCTTCTCCAATGAATCCGGTTCCAAAACATGAACTTCATGTTGGATGTTATCCTTTAAAGTGCCTATGAAGAGATCGATCCTGTGTTCCTCTGGAATATCAGTTACCTTTATATTCAATTTTTGGAAGTCCTCAATGTGCTGCCCCACTAAACCCTTTTGTTTGAGATTTATCAATTGGCTAAAGAAGGTGTTGCTCTTTCTATCCTCATAATGTGCTATCATTTCCTCCGTAAAAATTGACCAAGTGACAATTTTTTTACGGGAGCAAAGCCATCGATACCATACAAATGTATTTTGTTCTAAATGTAGAGTTGCAATGCATACCTTTTGTGTGTTTTGCACGTTATGGAGATCAAAATATTGCTCCATCTGTAGTATCCATGTTACAAGATCCTTTCCATCAAACTTCCTCATATCCATTTTTGGAATATGGTGGTTCTTCCCGCCAACATGAGAGTTTATGAAACCACGATTAACATTTATTTTGTTCTCATCATGAGGTTCTTCTACTATATTTCTGCCATTAGGAATAATTTCTTGTTTTAAGCTTGTCATCAAGCCTTCCATGTATGCTTTTAGATCATTCTTCATGTTTTCCATGTTGTCTTTCATGTCATCCATCTTAGCTTCCATGCCCACTTCCATGCCATCCATCTTAGCTTCCACGCCATCCATCTTAGCTTCCATGCCTTTCTTCAAACCGTCCATCTTAACTTCCATGCCTTTCTTCAAAACTTCCATTTCATTTTTTGTTGCTCTTTTCGAGAGTGAAATATGTTGCACTTGCTCTTGTAATTTTGATAGATCATGTTGCAATTCTTCATCTTCATGAGTCATAGTAGAGCCTTCTGAAGGCTTAATGGGTGTTGAATTATTTTTAGGGGCCATTTTATAATCCAGTATTGATATCTATTCTACAAGATGCCCTTGGAATCAATTCAACTTGATTCTTCAAACAAGACTTATGCAATTCAGAAAAAAATACACACCTTTTACTTGCTTTGAGGAGCTCGATATTTAAATTGAATTATCTCTGTAATTGAAAATCTTTGATATCTGAAATTCAGCCCTATAGTAGCCCTCTGAAGCTTCTTTCAAATTCCATAGGTCTGACCTGATTTTGATTCTCCAAGACAAAGTTGTGTCCAATCTCCCACAATGACCTAATTCTGGACTGGTTCAGTAGAGCAAACTTGTACGACTTGCCACGTGTCACTGTTTTGTCGTTTGTCTCTGAAATTGATAGCCAAGAAACTACGGTCCGTGTACTTGTGAAAAAAATTTACGGCACTCCAATCTGATCCCTAGAGAGATATTTATTGAACTTTTCCCACGATCATCTCTTTGAGATGAAATTCAGGAGCCTGAAAAAGTACTACCCTCCACAGATCATATTTCCAAAACTATTGCGAACCAAGCTCTAAAATTTTTTGATGAATTTCCTCAGGATTTTATCTTTGCACCATATGAATTTCAGATTCTGAACCTTCGTAGAAAAAACGTTATAGCGAAAATTCCATGATGACCTGTGTAGGAGCCTGAAAAAATACCTAATTTCCACAGATGATATCTCCAAAAATATTGCGAACCAAGCTCTGAATTTTTTAGAAAATATTCCTTAGGATTTTGGCTTCGCACCCTAAAAATTTCAGCTTCTGAAACTTCGTAGAACAAATGTTATAGCGAAAATTCCACGATGACCTATTTGGAGCAGCGAAACCCTAGAATCCAAAACTATGATACAAAATGTTATGAAACTAGCTCCAAATATAGAAGAAAAGAGAGATCAATGCCTTAGAAATCAACCACTTCGAGGGGGAAACCTCCAATACATTACGTGAATGAACAATTCTTGGATGATACAAATGACCAAAACCTCCTTCTATATATAGGAGTCCATGGGCCCACAATATAATCTGGTGGGCCATGATGTAATCGCCAAACCTAACAATAATAATTTAAGAGACCTGATAATATCAAAATGGGAGTTACAAAGTGCAATAATAACTCACTAGTTTACCATGCTGTAAATGATTAGGAGACTATACTAGTAATATAGGGACCTAGCAGTTGACAAATTGGAAGAAAAATAAAGGGATTTTCTACAGTTGTGATAGAAAAGACACTAAAGTTCATAAGTGCGTTGAGAAGAAATTATTTTACATAGATTAAGAGGAGGAAGAAAATGAACAAGAAACTTCAAAATAAGAGGATATACACCAGGTATCAACCCTAGAAGAAGAAGAAATGATTCTGACCATATCGTGTAATGCATTGACAGGAATTACCACTCCTCAAACTCTCAAGATATAAGAACATATCAAGAAGGAAAAGGTAATAGTTTTGTTTGATTTGGGTAGTACCCATAATTTTATTCATTTTAAGGTAGCCAAGGAATTGACTTGTTTCCTCTACCCAGCACTGATAATTTCAAGCGATGGTTGCAAATGGAGGAACTATAAATTGCTCTAAAAAATGCCATAATATCAAGCTAGCCATGGGAGAATATTTATTGAATAGTCCAATGTTTTCCCTCCCAATGGGAGGTGTTGATGTTGTACTAGGAGTAAAATGGTTACAATATTTGGGGATGGTAGATTTTAATTTTCAAGAACCTTTCTTGAAATTTTTTTCGGAAGGAAAGGAAATCGAATTAAAGTGTATCGCAGGGAAGACAAGAAATATATTAAGCTCTAATGTCATGAAAAAACTTCTAAAGAAATAATAACAAGGTGTAATTACAGAACTATGCTCACTAGAAGTTCCATCATCAAAATCATCTATTTCTCCAGATCTCGAAAATTTCTTGGACAATCATTCCAAGGTGTTTGAAACTCCCAAAGGACTCCCACCTATTTGTGATCATGATCATGCTATTCATTTGATTCCAGGATGTGTTCCTCCAAACATCAGGCCTTACAGATATCCTTATGTCCAAAAGAGATAAATTGAACGTATGATTAAAGAAATATTAGAGGTTGGTATAATTCAACCTAGTCAAAGTTCTTTCTCTGCTCCAGTAGTATTGGTGCACAAGAAGGATGGATCATGGCGCATGTGTCTGGAGTATAGGAAATTGAATAAGCTCACTATTAAAGATAAATTTCCCATTCCTGTGATTAATGAATTACATGGAGAAATTTATTTTACCAAGTTGGATCTTCATTCAGGATATCATCAAATTAGAATGAAGATTGAAGATATTCCGAAAACAGCATTTCGAGCTCATGAGGGTCATTATGAATTTTTGGTCATGCCTTTTTGCCTTACCAATGCACCTTTGGCATTTAAAGGCTTGATGAATTCCATTTTCAAATCCTTCCTTAGAAAATTTGTGCTAGTATTTTTTGATGATATACTAATCTACAACAGGTCTTGGAAGGATCATGTTCAACATGTTGACAGGGTGCTCAAACTTTTGGAGGAGAAACAATTATATCAAAAAAATATCCAAATGTTTCTTTGGAGTACAAGAGGTGGAATATATGGGTCATATTGTATCTCACGAGGGTGTTAAGGTAGAGCCTAACAAAATCAAATCCATTAAGGAATGGAAATTCCCCACAATCATAAAGCAGTTGTGCAGATTTCTCGGGTTAACAGGGTATTATCACAAGTTTGTTAAGAATTATGGGAGAATAGCAGCACCTCTAATAACATTATTGAATAAAGATGCATTTTCATGGACTGTTGAAGCAACTAAGGCCTTTGAATATCTTAAAGAGGCAATGTGGATAGCACTGGTCTTAGTTACGGCGGACTTCACAAAAACCTTTATTGTGGAATGTGATGCTTCAACAAATGGAATTGGTGTTGTTTTAATGTAAGGAGGAAGACCCATTGCTTTTGAAAGTCATCTAATCAAAGGAAAGTATTTCCAAAAGGCTATTTATGAGAAGGAAATGTTGGCAATACTACATGCACTAAAGAAATGGAGACCTTACCTAATGGGAAGACACTTCAAGGTAAAAACTAATCATGATAGTCTTAAACAGTTTTTGGAACAAAGACTATCTTCAGAAGAGCAGCAAAAATGGGTCACAAAGGTGTTGGGTTATGACTTTGAAATAATTTACTAAAAACGGAAGCTAAATTTTGTTACATATGCACTCTCAAGAAATGATGAAGAGGTGGAAGCAATGCTTTCTGCCATTTCTATTATCAAACCATATTTGATAACCGAAGGAAGGGATGAATGGAAGAAGGATGAAGAAGTGTGGACACTCATTCAAAATTTTCAACAAGTTCCTAGCTATACATATGATACATTTAGTTGGAAAAATTATTCCTTATGGTACAAAGATCTCTTATATATTTGCAAGAATTCCCAACTAAAATAAAAGTTTCTTTTGGAATTGAACACTTCTCCTTTACTAGGACACTCAATATTTTTAAAAACTTACCACAGGGTGAGGAAAGAATTTTTTTGGGATGGCCTTAAATTTGATATTCAAAAGTTTGTGGTGGAATGTTTGGTTTTCTAGAAAAATAAAGTTAAGACAATTAAGACCCTGAGTATTCTACAACCTTTATCCATTCCAAGTCAACGTTGGGAGGAGATTTCAATGGATTTTATCACAGTTTTACCTAAGTCCGAAGGAAGGAGTTTCATCATGGTGGTAGTTGATAGAATTACCAAGTATGAACACTTTTGTGAATTATCTCATCCATTTAAAGCAAGTATATTTCCTACTTCATTTATGGAAATAATTCAAAAGCTATATGGAAACCCAAACATTATTATAAGTGACAGAGATCCCATTTTTACAGGAAATTTTTGGACGTAATTATTTTCTTGTTTGGGTACTCAACTAGATGATAGCTCATCTTATCATCCTCAATCTGATGGTCAAACAGAGATAGTGAATAAATGTTTGGAAGGGTACCTTCGTTTTTTTGTATCTGATAAGCCATCACAATGGGTCAAGTGGTTACCTCTCGCTGAATGGTGGCATAACACTTCCTTCCATACTGCAACAAAAATGACCCCATTTATGGCACTTTATGGATATCATCCACCATCCATCACATCTTCTTTAAGGGAAAACTCTAGGGTTCAAGCAGTGGAATATCACATTGAGCATCAACAAGAAGTTCTCCAACTCTTAAAGCATAACCTAGATTTGGCACAAAATCGAATGAAACAATATGTAGATAAACATCGTCATGAGAGAAGTTTTGATGTAGGAGAATGGGTATTTTTACGGCTAAAACCATACAAAAAAATGTCCCTTAAGAAATCTAAGGATAATAAATTATCACCAAAGTACTATAGTCCTTACAAAGTGTTGCAAAACATTGGTATTATGGAATACAAATTGGAGCTTCTTGCTTCTTCGCGAGTGCATCGAGTTTTCCATGTTTCATGCTTAAAGAAGTTTATAGGGGACAAACTTCCAGTTAAAAAAATATTTCCAGAACTTGATGAGGAAGGAAAAACCATATTGGAACCTAAATCAGTCACGAAAACAAGAACTCGACAGCTACGAAATCGATCAATTTCTGAGTATCTCATCAAATGGAAGAACTTACCCACTGAAGATTCTACATGGGAGGATGAGAATTCTATACAGAAGCACCCGAAGCTACTCAAGCATTGAGGACAACACTTTTTTGAAGGAGAGGAGCATGTTAGGTCCCTATATTACTAGTATAGTCCATTATTTTTGTTAGTGTAAACCCCTTATTGTTATTGTTGTACCCCTATAACCCCCATATTGTTATTATTGTCCCCTTACATTATTATTGTTAGGTCAGCTAGGATTACATTATGGCCCCATGGACTCGTATATATAGAAATGAGGTTTTGTCATTTGTATCATCCAAGAATTATTCATTTATGTAATGTATTGGAGGTTTCCCCCTCGAAATGGCTTATTTCTAAGGCGTTGATCTCTCTTTTCTTCTATTTTTGGAGTTTGTTTCATAACATCAAAGCATCTACAACATTCTTCAAATTGTCCACCTTCACCATCAACACCCTTTTTTCCTCAACCATATCCCTCACAAAGTGAATTGAACATCAATGTGATTTATCTTTGAATGATAACTAGGGTTCTTTTCCAAGAAAATTTCACTTTGGATATCATTGTCTATCCTTATAGGTCATTGTACCAACCCCATATTTGAACACAATATTTGCAACCAAATTGCTTCCTTGCTTGCACGAGTGCATTCCATGTATTCAGCCTCTATAGTTGAAAGATCCATTATAGATTTTCCCTTGATCATCCAACTGACTACTCCTCCAAACAATTTAAACACATACCCACTTGTAGATCTTCTCTAATCTAGATCTCCAACCCAATCTGCATCAATAAATCTATGGATGTCCAAAAATCTATCCAATCCTAGTATTCCTTGGTAGCACAGACCATAATCACTAGTGCCGTGAAAATACCTGAAAACCTACTTCACTATTGTCCAATGCTTTTTATGTGGTTTTGACATCAACCTGCTCAATACTCCCACTTCATGTGTAATTTTTGGTTTAGTACAGACCATTTCATACATCAGGCTACCAACTGCACTCACATATGGAACATGGGACATGGCTTCTTCCTCTTATTGTGTCTTGGGACACTGTTCGGCAAATAAATTTATACCTACATGAATAGAAACCTTCATTGGTTTACTATATCGCACATTAAACCTATGCAATATTATCTCGATATACTTCCTCTCGTTTAACTAGAGCTTCCTCTTTGTCCAATCTCATTTAATTTCCATGCCCAAAATACATTTTGCAGCACCAAGATCCTTCATGTTGAATTTGGAGGAAAACCGGATCTTCAAATCCTGGATAATTTATGATCAACAAAATATCATCCACATACAAGACCAAATATATAACATTGTCACAAATTAATTTAAAATACACATAGTGATCTGCTTTTCTTCTTTTGAAGCCAATTCCCCATATATATGTATCAAATTTATGATACCACATCCTTGGTGACTTTTTTAACCCATACAAAGACTCTTTTAACCTGCATACCAGTTCTTTCTTACCCTTCACCACAAAGCCTTCAGTTTTCTTCATGTATATCTCTTCCTCCAAATCCATGTGAAGACATTTTTTCTTCGCATCCATTTGTTCAACCTCAAAATAAAAAGCAATAGCAACAGATAAAATTAATCTAATAGAAGCTAACTTGACAACCGGCAAAAAAATATCACCAAAATCAATTCCTGACACCTGGGAATAAACTTTTGCTACTAGTGGAGCTTTATATTTCTCCACCTTTCCTTCTGCATTCATCTTCTTAAACACCCATTGGTGCCATGGGTTTCCTTCTAGCCTTCAACTCCATCAGATACCAAGCCCCATTTTTGTCCAAAGATGTAATTTCATCAACCATGGCCTCTTTCCAGGGTTCCCCATCCTCTAAATCTACTACCTCCCTGATAGTTCTAGGATCATCATCAATAATAGATGAAGAAATTTTTGAAAAAAAAATAATATGGAATATACCTTTTTGTCTTCCTTCTCTCTCAAACTAATATTCTCTAAGCTGGAGTTTGGGGCTCTTACTCTTATGATTATTGTTCTATTATAGAGTCTGATTATTCCTCATTTAGCTCAAACTATAACTTCTCAGGTTCCTCTAGTATGAATTCATGCTTAATAACATCTTTCACTTATTTAAACACCATATCTAGGTTGTACAAAATCTTCCTTGTATCTCGGTTCCAAAACTTATAATGTTTTAAATCATCCTTTTATCCAATAAAGATGCACCTTTCAAATTTAGTATACAACTTGGTTCTTTTCTCCTTTGGAACTTGTACATACGCATCACAGCCAAATACCCTCAGATGTGAAAGCGAGGGTTTCTTACCAGTCCATGCCTCATGTGGAGTCTTATCCTACAACGTTGATGAAGGTGATTTGTTAATCAAATAACATGAAATCTCCACCGCCTCTGCCAATAATTCTTGTCCTAACCCGACACCACTGAGCATGCTTCTTTCCTTTACCATCAATGTCATGTTCATTCTCTATGCAACTCCATTTTCTTGAGGTGTATATGGAGTAGTATTATTTCATACTATACCATGCTTCTTCAAATTCCTTCTTGCAGAACTCTCCACCATTATCTGTCCTCAACACCTTAACCTTCTTCTCTTTCTGATTTTCCACTAGAGCCTTAAATTATTTAAACGTGTCAAAGGCTTAATATTTTTTCCTGAGGAAATATATCCATGTATTCATCAATAATTAATATATAAATGATACATAATACACATACTTACCCAGTGATGGAACCAACACGTCCAAACACATCATTGTGCACAAGCTCTAACATCCCTTTCACCCTTTTAGCACCAGAGGGGAAACTCACCTAATTATGCTTATCATATACACAATGTTCACAGAAATTGAATTCCAAAGAGTAATTAGACATATTTTATACCATACTACTACTATGTAGTACTCGAAGGCCCTTCTCTCCAATTTTTCCAAGCCTTTGATGCCATAACATGGTCTTTTCTCCAAACACCACTAGATTTTCTACTCCACCTTTAGGAACCATAGAATTGTTGCACCCATCAATAACACTGCTACCCAGAATCTTGTATGAAGTTCCAATCTCAAATCTCGACATCAATACCAATGCTCGACGAACCGTCTTGCAGGTAAATTTCTCAAACAGTATCTTTACACCTACATCATCCATCTTGCTTAAATAAATCATATTTATGGCCAATGTAGGAATACAAAAAACACTGGGAAGTGTTATAATCCTGCCACATTGCAACTTCATCTTGAATTTTCCACATCCAATGATTATGGCCTTCCTGTCATCCCTTAGGAATAAATCGCCACCATCATATTTTTCATACTCACATAACCACTCCCTATGGGGAGTGAAGTGAAAGGATGCCCCTAAGTCAATCAACCATGCCTCATGATCTAAATGTTTATTTGAAGAATAAGCCAAGTACACATACCCACCTTCATCTAAGGTGTTTTTCACCTTTGTATAAGGAGAATCACCAAATCCCTTTCCTTTCTCAGGAGCTTTAAATCTATAATCCTTTTTGTAGTGCCCTTCCTTTCTTCATTTCCAGTGCCCATTTATAGGTTTTCTTGGAGATTTAGATCTCCCTTTAGATTTAGATATCCCACATGAGGATTTATTTATTTTTATGTTATGAGATCATCCTCTTACAAACAAGGCATCTACTTTCTGCCTCTACATTTTTTTCCGCCTCATCTTCTCCGACAACAAGGATGAGATTATTTCATCAAACTTCAAGGTATTTTTATTTCTACCTAAAGCAACAACCAGACTGTCCCATGAATTTGGTATAGAAAACTGCAAACTAATGCACTTATCTTCATATTAAATTTTTATATTGATACATAAAAACTGTATTACCACACTATTAAAGGCGTTTAGATTCTCTATCACTGATTCACCATCCTTCATCCTAAGGTTTTACAGGTTTTTTCCTAGGAACATTTTGTTCACTAGAGACTTATATTGGTACAAAGCCCCTAACTTGACCCACAAATAATTCTTCGTAGCTTCCCCTAATACATTAAAAAATACTGAATCTGAGAGACACAATCGTATTTTTATCTTCATCTTCCGATCAAACTTCGCCCAGTCTTCTGCTGACATTATTTTTGGTGTCATGCCTCTATCTACAACAATCTACTGATCTCAGTCCACCAACAGATCATCCATATTGAACTTCCATAACTCAAAACTCTAACCATTAAATTTATCTATCTTTACCTTTCCAATGTTTGCCATCTTCTTTCACCGCAAGAATCAATCCCACAGATCTCCCACTAAACATGGTCTACCACAGGACCAAGAAAAACCCCTTAGCAATAAAGGTGTCCCGTTGAAGTCAAAACAACTCTGATTTCAAATACAGGTTTTAACCATGTACAGAAATTACCTACAAATGAAATCTTAAAACATAACAATAAATAATGACGAGAACATAAAACAAATATAAACAGATATTTTCCCATGGATCCCAAAAATGAGACATCATATTGATATTTCAATATATTCCTTTAAATGTTACAATATGTATATACGTGCCTACAATTCATAAACCCAAATCCACTAACCCTGGATTATAACATAACCATAGTTCCCTTGAATGGATCTACAAAATACCATGGGTAAAACCCCATCATGCTTAAAACCCAACACACTATAATCTTGATCTTCCAACTTATGTTGCTATCTAGTGTTCTTCCATCTTCTTATTCAATGGATAGCTTATATTTTCAGCTTCATAGGTTTCTTATAGCATGGTATCCTTCTTCTTCTCCTTCATCATCATCCTCTCATGAAAATATATAACACTTGCAACTAAAAAACACTCATGACAAGATGACATCAGTCCAAAAATATCCTAGTCTAACATGCTGATTGAGCAAGAAATTGGTGTTGGATTGAGAGGAAGACTCAAGGATTATGTAGTACATATTTCCAGGGACTAGGAGTGATGGAATGAATCTTGAGACTGTGTAGTACACAATTCTGAAGGCTTGGGAAACATGACTACACAGTTGAGGAGCTTAGTGAGGAATTCTTCAGCCTTGAAGTTTCCAAATGCACAACACAGGAGAGAGAGAGCCCTAGGGATTGAAAAATTTCACATCTCAATGAGGCACGATGATATCTTGAGGCTTGTCAATGCGTAGTGCATAGAAGGAGGCTGACTAGGAGGATGAATTGCAGAGTTGAGGAGCTCAACGGGAAAAAATTGAGCACTCATATTGCGCAATGTGTAGTCCTTGGATGTAGGAAATACACTTTTCATAGTCCCAATAGGTAAGGGATAATATTTAGGGCTGACCTTGCGTAGCATATAGTTTTAGGGGGTTGGGGGAGGACAAGACGATCAAGAAGGAAATTTTTAGAATTCGACTAAGTGTGGACTCAGTGAGGTAGATGTGAAACCAAGTTTGAACTTATGAATTTCACACACACTTAGAACAATTGATGACACAAAATTGAACACCCATTACATAATAAAAACATGATCCCCTCAATGCGATGACAATATGACAACATCCTCCAACTATGACACTTAATATACACTTTGTGACAATAGTGACAACACTTGTGCGAGAGTGCATAAAACTTTGGGAATGAGTGTAATACATGTTTATATGATAAATAGGACTCGTCAAAACCAAATTTACCCCTTGAAATTAACCATAACTCCACTTTTGTGATGTTCAACACTTCCCATACCAAAAGACAACACTTTGGTTTTCTTCACAAAGGGACTAGAAAACTTAGAGGATATTCATGGAATGAATCATACTACTAGAAATGAAAGCATGCAAGGCTACAATAGGCTATGAACTTTGGATGTGGGCCAAAATTTTGGAGGGTGTTATAGCTGCGACAACACATTGGAAGAACTCCAACTTCTTTGCCTTAGTCCAACTTTTGTGCAAGGTATGGTTTCTCGGGAAGTATTTATTCATCATGCAAATTACTTTGGCTTCCCCACTTAACCTAGTTATAGATATAGTCCCCTTCATTCCTTTCTCAATTGAAAATATGCATAGATCAGCTAAATCACAATTGTTTTGATTTGGGATAATGGTAATATGTTTGTGACCTTAATGATTAGAGTCTTAATTTTCATATATAGTGTTGCTCTGCTACCAGTAAGTCTGGACAGTACCCTAGAAAAGTCACTACAGGAACATAATCATTGTGTTGCTGCCAGTGAGCATGAACAATGCCCCTACAAAGTTGCTTTCTTGGGCCTCTTTGTGCATGAATCCATTCTCTTCTTTCACCCTTTATTTATTTTATTTATAGGGCTTTCCTTCAACACTTATTATTTCATAAGGTGGAAGAGGAATCCTAATTTATTTAGAGAATAATAGGTTGTTCCTTGAAATAACGATATATATACATCTGATATTAACATTTTCATTATATATTTCCCCCTTTTCCTTCTCTACTTGATCAGAGCAATGTGCAAAACACTGAAACAAAATAAATGATCATAGAAATGAGATTCCTAGAATATATACGGGTATCCTGGCTCCACACAAATACTTCTTTACAAATGGATCATATTTTTCCATCAAACATCATAGGCCAAAAATGTAAACCAAGTTCAAGAATAAGGACAGAAGGGTTAGCCAAGTTTTTCAGTGTCACAAGGTCCTTTACAATTTCTCCACGTACATTGGAACCAAACACTATACGCTCACACACGGCTTTATTCACAAAGGGAAAACAATGAAAAAGACTCAAAATGACAAAAAAAACAAATAAAATGTAGACATGAACAAAAATATGTACAAAGGGTAGGGTCACAACCCAAGGCAAATATTGAAAATATTTTTTAATATCTTGGTCATTGACAGGAAGTGAATCCATATTCCCATCCAAAGGTTGATGAAGGTAGGTATGGTGGCCAATATTCTCATGAAAAAGTTAGGGTTCTAACCAAAATGATTAGAAATTAGTGTGTTCCCCCTTCTCTTCATGGGATTTATCCCACTTCAGTACTAGGTCTCCCACACTAAATTCCTTCTTCCCCACAAACTTCTATCAAACCATCTCTTCATACAATATTGATGAAAAGAATATTTTTCTTTTTCTTTCCTCCTTTCTTCCTATAACTTCAAGAGAGTTTTTATCCTACTCTAAACCAAAATACAAGGCTTTCTTGAGACTCTTCCGAAAGTTGAAGGGAAGGAAGGTAAATGTTCAGAGGTAGGATGGATTCTTTTCCATACACTATAAAGTAAGGAGAGGTTTTGAGGGAACGTTTAGGCATTACATGGTTTTCCCATAAAGAATTCACCAAAGAATTGTTCCAATTCCTCTGTTCAGAGTTGATGGTATTTTTTATAATGCATATGAGGATTTTATTAGTTGACTCGGCAAGACTGTTACCCTATGGATAATAGTTGGATGAATTTTTTAATACAATTCCATTTTATAATGGAAAATCATAAAGTTTAAGGGATGAGAAATAAGTTACATTATCGAAAACAAGTGATGTCAGAATACCAAACCTGGTTTAAGCGATGAGATATAAGTTGCATTATCGAAAATAATTGATGTTAGAATTCCAAACCTGGTGATAATATTCTACTTGAGGAAACTAATGAATTCTTGATCATTCATTTTATTTAGAGGAACTACTTCCATCTATCATGTGAAATAGTCTATGGCAGTGAGAATATAACAATTTTTGTAATGGTTATTCTATAGCGATTTCCTACAATGGGGCTGCTAAATTTCCATCGTGAATAGCATATTTCTGACAGAATTGACATTTAGGGGCATAAGCATGAGCATATTTGAATCATTTTGGGCCAGTAGTAATCAACTTGCATTACTTTGTATGCAGTTGTGTCACCGCATAATATCAATTTTTTGGTCCATCATGTAGATCACGCAATACCCTTTCTAAATCAGGTGCTTCTAGACATCTAAGGAGGACTCCATTATGGTTCTTTCAAAAATTTACTCCATGTAAAAATCGTTGTGATAGAATTTTCAATCTGGTGGCCCTCTTTTGTCGCGTCGATAAGTTCAACAACAAGGTATCTTGCTCAAGCTATTTCCACACATTTATGTAGTAAGAAGTGGTTGCATTAGTGGGGGTACCTTGTTTGATACTATACATTTTTATTTCCTACTCCCACCTGGAAGAATCATATTCTAACACATTTATTGCTTTTGCTGCTAGCTAGCATAGACCGTGGGATTTGATGGTATGAACTATTTTGAACTCAATATCATACTCTTATAAACTATTGATCCAATTAAATCTTATTTCACCTAGCTCTTATTGAAAAAACAATGATTTGACTACTAGGTGTGGCACAAAGGTGATAACATGATTCTTCAAAGGATAAAGCCTGAAGTGTTTACTGCCTTATAAACTATGTAAGCTTGCTATCGATGGTGGCATAATTCAATTATGGTCGTTGCAAGTTGGCACTCATTAAAGAAATAGGTTGCTCATTCCCTTGGTCATCAGTTTGCATAAGAATGACTATGAGACAAGTAACAGAAGCGAAGGTGTACAACATGAAATATTTTCCAAAATTTAGGTTGTATAATGTTGGAGCTTCAATGATCGCTTGCTTAATACAAGAAAATGCATCATTTTTCCTTTTATACCATTTATAGGCTACATAATTATTTATCATCTCGTGAAATCATTTTACAATCAGGGCATAGTCTAAGATGAATTTGTGAAGGAATTTGATTTTCCCTAAGAGGTGCCTCATAGCATTTTTACTCACCGGGAAGGGAGTATAAGTGATTGTTTTGACCTAGTCTAGGTCTACTTTGATACCAGATTTTGATGATATGTCCTAAGAAATTTCCGTCAGACACTGCAAAAATTATGTTCTTAGGATTTAATGATATCCTATATTTGCGACATCACTCAAAAATTCCTTTATATGACGCAAGTTGTCAAATATTTTCTTTGAAAAAAAATTCACGTCATCTAAGTAAATCAAAACACTTTGACCATTAAAACCACTAAATGTGATGTCCATTGCAGATTGAAAGGTAGATCTTGCATTAATGAGCCCAAAAGGAATCCTCTTAAAATAAAAAGTACCCAAATGTTTTCTAAAGGTAGTCTTATGTCTATAAAGTTCTGCCACCAGAACATGGTTTCATCCTGAAAAACCATCCAAATGAAAACATTTCTTAAACAGATTCTTTTTGTAAAAAAAAATCCATAGATAACACCAGGTAATTATCTTTGTTTGAGGCTCGATTGAAATTGCAAAAATCAAGACAAAAGAAAATTTCCTCAGACTTATTTCTTATGGGTACCATATTTGAGACCCATGTTTAATGATGAACTCTGAATATGATCCTAGCATCCAACAGCTTTCTCAAATATTTCTAAATGAGGGGCTCAAGAGTAGGCGGAACTTCCCTCAATTTATTTTGAAAAGGCTTGGCCAATTCCTTGATAAGAACCACATGTTAGGTTATTTGTTTTTCATAAGTTTTTAAATTGTCGTACGTCCACATGAAGACATCGTGATATTGTTTGAAAAGGTTGATAAAATATTGTCTCTCTTGAGGCTTACAACAAGTATCGGTATTCACAAACTTCAAATCTTTATTTGTCGTAAGATTTACTTGTCTATGCGAGAGTGTAGAGCTATCATTATTTTCATTAACTAGTACCTTGAACCAATTTTTCAAGTCTTAAAATGTTTCTAGTGATACCACAACCTTGGGCATGGGATTTCCTCTGATCACTTGTGCCAACCCTTGTAATACCATTTCATGCTCGTCTTCATCAATCGTTGTGCCTTTGAACACATCAGTGTTCGCCATAAAGTCCATTATCTTCTGTTCTTCATTAAAAATGTGAGAATTAGTAATATTATCTAGAATAGATGGCCTATAAATAATTTAAATTGAAAAAACATCCTTTAAAGAAGACAACCTAGTAGCAACATTTTCTAATGTATCATAAACAACATTGTGATATCAAGGAACATAAATGATATTAAAATATTTGAAATTTCAAATCAAATTCCATACACCTTGTTGATAATTCTTAATATTAGATGACGCACATTGTGTCATGTTTCGTACCTATTACATGATAATTTCAGAGTCACCTATTTCCTTGAACACCTCATATTTGACGTCCATGGCTTTCTTCAAACCAAGAATGAGTGATTCATATTCGAAAACATTATTAGTGCACTCAAATTCTAAGAAGCAAGAGATCAGATGTTTTTTTCTATCATGGGTCTACTAAAATAAAAAGTAGCTCCAGATCCTCATGTGTCTTGGAACCATCAAAATAAAATTTCGAAATATTATAAAACTAGAGGTATGTGCTACACTACTACTATTTACATCTAATGTGCATAAGTCATTTCACTAGTTGGATTTTGTGGAAGGAGTTCCAACTTTTTATCTGTTGGGACGGGTGATGGTTGTGCAAGATAATATCCATTGTCTACTTCCCAAAATAAATTTATGAAAATGATGTTTGTAAATACTACTGGCTCGTTATGACCCTCAAGTGGTGTCACGATATGTTTCATGTATGCCTCACTTTCTACTTGAATCTTGTTATTATTTCCCTTATACGGAAGCCATAAATGTGAACAATATATTGAAAAGTATCATTGGATATTTTTGGACCAATCTCTACTCAAACGTCATCCATAGGCTTCAGGTATGGCCAAAATCACAATTTTTATGCACAGGTGAAGTCTGTGGTCTAATGAAAAATGAATGAGAACATTTCTAATTTCACAAATTGCCTAGAAAAATGATTTATCTAGTTGTATGATTTCTGCATCAATTATCTCCCATTTGGAACTAATTTTCTTAGTGACAAATAGTGGCATGACATTCACAAATGCACCAGAAACAACTAAAAAATTATGGAAAGTATTATTAAATATTTCAAAAGTTAACAAAATGAGTGGTAGGGAGTAGTAGAATTAAAATTAACAACATTTACTATAGATTTGATCAAATCACGAGAGTTATCGGATATTACCTGAGAAGCAGAAAATTTATTACGTGCCAAAGAGTGCGATGAGACTGCTCAGAGAGTCCTCATTGACCCATTATCTTTGTGAGATCAAAAGGTGAGATGTTAGCATAAGCTCTTTTCATATCAGAAAAAATGTTGTAATAAATATTCTCAATCTGAACATGATGTGCTAATGAATCAAGTGGTGTGGCTTTTCTCGAATTTTCAGGAGTGGTGGAATTGCTCCTATTATCGGTGGAAGTGTTCTTATAATATGGAGCACTTACTTACATTATTTGTGGATTTTGAGCTAGATTACAAGGTGGAAGAAGTATTTGTAACAATTTCTTCTTTAGCATCTTCTCAGAAATAAGTCCCTTTCTCCTCAGATTATAACGGGCGGTTGACTATTTTCACTCAGTGATTTTTTATTAGTACTCTTCTTATCATTGTTGTATATAACACTAAGCATATTCATTTAATTTCCAGCATCAGAATCTTCATCGGGGATGACTAATTCATTTTCTTCTTCATTCTTCTCAGACTACTCTTGCACTAATAGAGTATCTACAAAATTAGTCATCATGGTGTTCATGTTATGGTTCCACTGTGGGAAATTTTTCTCATAATATTTTTCTTGTTGAAATGTACAGAAAATATCCACTCCCATACTTTTGATGTTGAACATCGTGTTAGAACTTGGAGCAGATTTTTTCGGTTAAGAATTATTATTCATTTTCAAGAGAAATGGCTTAAAAGGCTTGGTGTTGGTTGATGCCACGCTTAAAATCCTCTTGAGTTTTGATACTTCGTTGGTGAGTGTCTTCAAATACTTGGTTAAGATTTCCATGTCAAATGAATTTTTCTCTTTAGCTTTGGAAGAGGCTTGGGTATTTTTACCAGCTTCCTTAAAGCCCTTAGAATATTCATAATTATTAATGAAACTAATAGAATGCAAGTCCTTTTCTACAACGATTTCTTCTGCAAAGTTTAAATCCAGTGTATCCTTTGCAGCACTTTTGATGAAAATATAAATTTCAGTTGGAAAGGAAGATGTGTAATAATGTATAGTGATAAAATCATGAGGCTGCATATTTGCATGGAACTTATCATTAGAGAAATTTTGAGGTCTAAAATAGGCCTCCTAAGAAAAATATACTACCAAAATAAACTTTATAAGAACCAATAAGATTCAGGATTATGATGTCAAGCATGGGGATGATTCACCACTTTTGGGGTAAAAAAGTAAAAATATTAAAAAATAAAAAAAGAATAAAAATACTTTTTCAACTTGTATTTTCAACTTATCTCCCTAAGAGCTTACTCAAATTTCGAGCAGGAGTACTCATTGGATGAAAAAAATAATTCCTCATGCAAGTAGTACTCATGTTGCATACTTTCTATGGACCCTGCTATAAAAAAATGAGAAATACATGAAAAAATGTGAAATACAATCATATTTTTCATGTATTTCTCATTTTCCGTGTATCAGGGTGCATCGAAAGTATAAAAAATGGGTACTCCTTGGATGAGGAAACAAATTATGCATCCAACGAGTGTTCCTTCTTAAAATTTGACTAAACCCATAGGGAGATAAGTTGAAAATACAAGTTGAAAAATTAGTTTTTTCTTTTTTCCCTCTAAAATTTGATGATGTAATATAATCTTATTTTATTATTTTCACTATTATTTTATAATTTCATTAGGAGTCCCATTTTATACCTCAAAATTCCCCTAATTTAAATATACATTTAATCATTTTACTAAAATATTTAACCTTCTCCTTTCCCCCACCTTAATATTGTTGAGTTGTTTCAATAACATGGTGCGAGTTTTATCATCAGAAAAAAATTTCCAAAATAAAATTTATTAAACTCCCTCCATCCATTGATTGAACTAACAGGCATACTATGGTGCCATAAAAATTCTCTAACTTCTAAAGTAAACTTAAATATTCTACAAGAAACATCATCATATCGTACCTCTAGCATTCACAAATGCATGTAGAAATAGACAGCATGATCCTCTGCCTTAGTCTTATTTTCAGGATCAAAATTTGATAACAACTTCTCTGGATGTTTCGATATTCTATGAATATTTTCTAAAAGAGTGAGTGGTCTTTGGGCCATCCAATCCAATACTTGATTAACCATGTCTTTGTATTCCTTTTCTTCCTCCTTTTCTGAATCGCAGGAGCCTTCTCCTTCATAATTTAAGCCTTCGTTAAACTCAAAATTATTTCTTAGCTACTCTTCGTCAAAAAGAAAAAAATATTCCTCATGCTCTTCGTCAATAGGAGGAAGCACCTCTTGTTGAACTTTATCTTCTAAAGGTTATGTTAATTCTTCAAAAGTGGAAAAGACCAAATCTTCCATCGATTTAACGAATACACCAGTATGAATTGTTTCTTTCTATCTAGGGTGATGAAGGAGACTATGTGCAACAGGAAGTAAACCAATATCTTTCACACACTAATGGGTAATAGCTTGAATTTCTCATATTTTATTATAAGTAACTTTATATGTTAACTTTAATGGGCCAGGTTGGGAAGACCCTCCTACTTCAGGGATAGGAGTCGGGGTGGTACTTGGAATATTATTTCATTGTATGGAATATGAAATATTAGGGTGTGATGATTTATTAGCCAGAAAAATGTGGTTTCCCTCCTTCTAGCATTAGAATGTTGACAGGTGTTGGAACCCGCTAACATGCAAAGGGGTATCCCCGATGTAGAATCCCAATCAAACTTCACACCATTTGGAAGAGGAGTCATTCTTGAATTAAGGCACAACTTCCATATTTCTTAAATATTATCCTTGGCTACGATGGTTAGCACAGGAGGCAAATGAACATGTACTTTTGAGGGAACAAGTGCGTATTCCTTGTGAAATTTTCAATTGTCGAATGTATCGAGGTTCTTTCACAAAAAGGGGACAAGAGTGATCCTTTAAGAGAAGAGTAATAGTACTTATCTAATAAATACACATGATAATGTACATATAAGGAATTATTACACAACCAACGAAATAGTTCACTTTGAAACAACGATCGTTGGAACATATATGACACAGATTCAATAAGATAAGCTCCAAATCCACTGAAATAGGTCAATTTATTTAGTACAAAATAACAACACCATACACTATAAACATTCAAATAGTATTCTTAAAATATTCACGATATATGCATGAAAGTGTATCGGATCAATGATATTGGACTATTAAGCGAAAGTTCCAAGTGTAACCACCCCTCCCACATTTACCCAGTTTCACCGACCTTCCATGGTAAACATGAGAGGCAGAGCTATTATGACATGACCTAACATCCTAAGTCCAAATAAGGAAGTTGGCCCAACCACGAAAGACAAAATGACAACTCATAACATTCTACAGGTGCTACAGGTAACTTAGAGGCTAAGTAAACATCCAATGTGCCTAAAACATGAGTTGGACATTGTTTTCTATTACCTAGTTCCCTAACCTCTCCCATATAAAACGCTCCATGTGGTTGGAATCCTCCAACCGCATGAAAAATCCTCCATCCATGCGGTTGCAACCTAAAATGTCTAGTTTAGAGCATGTGGTTCTAGATTCTAAGCCTAAATTCTTGGTCATCCTCAAAACCACTTCCCAGAACTTACTGGGACTTTCCAAAATAAATAATGACATCAAGATGAAGTCATCCATACAAAACTTGATGAAATACTAGATCTAACCGGGCCGGACAATGACAATCATTTCATCAAGCATGTTGAGTACATGTAATCTACAAGTCATGAATACATATTTAAACATAGGGGTCTGATACTTCTCTGAGAATCATTAAGAAGTTATAATTCCCTCTCATAATAGTTTCAATAACATCTATCATCTCATGCATTCATTAACCATTCATCAACTAGAAAAACAAATTAAGATCCATAGCCATTATACATCATATAACTAGCAAATGAACAACATATACACCATCATATAAAAACCATCAATTCCATAAAATAACAAGTAAAATTAATCATGAAATACAAGAGGAAAAGATTTCTTATTAACAAATACAAAATCCATCCATGTTGGGGACTTACACTTACCACCTAACCATATATTGGGCTTAACCAAATATTTCTTTCATCTAATCACCCTCAGGCTATATTGCAAGTGTGAATATGGGATCTCATGGAATAAACCAAAAAAAACCAAACCAGTGATTCAAGAGGCCAAACCACCTCAACCCTTAACTAGTGATTCCACCTCATGGTAAGATATCACTGACACCAACTGGACCAGTCTCTACTGATGTTGTCTAGTGCTTCAAAGCATTTTTCCCAACCTCATCTCTAAAAACTAATAAATAAACCCACAACCTTCCAAGGCTCTAGATATTTTTTCCAAACCGACTCTAGGACTAACAACTCAACCCACCAAGGGCTCCAAAGTGTCTATCTAACCTAGGTTGTAGGACTAGTAACTCAACCAAAGTTGTTCCAAGGCTTCATAGCATTTGTTCCAACCAATGGTTCTAGTAACTAGTAATGCAACCCACAGACATAAGGAACCTACGCACCAATCAGAAACAACAAGTCGAAAAACCCAAAACACCATGGCTATCTAGGAAATTGAAAGGCTTGGAAAAACCATCGTCAATCCCAGAAATCCTCCATGCCAATAACATATCACAACCAAATAACCACAGTCATATACCATGCATACCAAAACTATCAAGGAATCATACATGCAACTCAATACCTACAAGGAAATCCAACTACAGTTGTTGATCTCATTGTTCCCTTGTGCTTTCCCGCATTCCTTTGCCTTCTTTCTCTAAATCCAATGAAAACTAGAGAACTCCAAGCATTCTCCAATAACGCTCCAAGATTTCTCTAAGTGTGAAAAACTATGAGAGAGAGAGAATAGAGAGAGCTCCAAAAATAGAATGACAAAAGCTATGAATTGATCCTCATAAGCATTTTTATCATTGAGGCCGGTATTTTCTTCATTTTTCTTTAATTTTCCTTCAATTTCATCCTCATGCAATTATGTGACCTTTCACTTTCCTTTATCCTATTTTCCATTATTTTCATAAATAAATGTCAATTAATGCATATTTTCCTTTGCCAATGCCTTTTCCAATTTCCATAGCCATTAATTACTCACAAAGTGATCCCCATCACAATGTTTTTCCCAACATTCGGCTTGGAATACGTGTCCCATGACCTTCGTTATTATTTTTATTTATTTACATAGGAAATCAACCAGGGGTTGTTACAAACCCCTTCCCCTTATGGTAACACTACCTTCGATGTTCAATGACACTTATAAACCAAAAAAATGCATCCTTCCTATGGAGCTTTATAACACAACTAAATACAAAATTTACATCATATCACACTACTTAAGACATAACCAACATACCATGAACACCATACCGCTTATTGGAGCTTTATAACATAGCTCTATATAGCATTTAGATACATATGCATATATTGACATAACCAAAACACTACATCAAAAAATATACCAGAATACATCCTATCAACAAGCGAATAAAGAAGGATACATAGCCCACATATGATCATTCATGTCCCATGTAGCTTCATCGGGCCCAAATTGCTTCTACTTCACTTTAACTTTCTTGATTTATTGATTCTCTGTTGGGTAACCAGCTCCAAAAAGAGAAGAAAAGAGATGTAAATGCCTTAGAAATAAGCCACTTCGAGGGGGAAACCTCCAATACATTACATGAATGACAATTCTTGGATGATACAATTTACAAAACCTCCTTTCTATATATAGAAGTCCATGGGCCCATAATGTAATCCTAGTGGGCCACAATGTAATGCTAGCCGACCTAACAATAATAATTTAAGGGCACAATAATAACAAAATGGGGGTTACAAGGGTACAATAATAACAATAAGGGGGGCTACACTAACATACTAAGGGGCTACACTATTAATATAGGGACTTAACATGCCCCTCTCCTTCAACAAGTGTTGTCCTCAACGCTTGATTATTTCTTGATGCTTCTGTATAAAATTCTCATCCTCCCATGTGAAATATTCTACAGGAAATTTCTTCCACTTGCTGAGATACTCTGAAATTGATCGTACTTGTTGAGTTCTTGTTTCTATGACTACTTCATAACATATTTCGATATGATGTTGATCTTCCTATTGTTTCATTAGATTCTGCACCAAAGTTGGGTTATCCTTTGAGAGTTCGAGAACCTGTTGTTGATGCTCGCTATGATCTTCCACTAATTTATCATCCATATTAGCTATTATTTGATCCTTCAAACCATCCAACTTAGCCTCCATTTCTTCTTTTAAACCATCTATTTCATCTTCGGTTGCTCTTCGTAACATCGAAATTTGTTGCACTTGGTACCGTAATTTTGATATCTCATATTGCAATTCTTCCTCCTCATGCGTCATAGTATAGCTTTATGAGGGCTTAATGGGTATGGAATTATTTTTTGGACGCATAATAGAACCCATTACTGACAAAAATTCTCCAATATGCCCTTGGAATCAATTCAACTTGATTCTTCAAACAAGACTTATGCAATTCGGAAAAAAACAATACACACCTTTTTCTTGCTTTTGAGGAGCTCGATATTGAAATTGGATTATCTCTGTGATTGCAGATCTTCAATATCTGAAATTAAGTACTGAAGTATCCCTATGAATTATCTTCTGCATGCCACAAGTCTTACCTGATTTGGATTCCCCAAGACAAAGTTGTGTTCAATCTCCCACAATGACCTAATTTTGGACTGGTTCAGTAGAGCAAACTTGTAGGAATTGCCACGTGTCAGTGTTTCGTCCTTTGTCTCTGAAATTGATAGCCAAGAAACTACAGTATGTGTACCTATGACTAATTTTTACGGCACTCAAATCCACTGTACAGAGAGAGAGTTATTGAACTTTTCCCACGATCACCTCTTTGAGATGAAATTCAGGAGCCTAAAAAAGCACTACCTTCCACAGATCATATATCCAAAAATATTGCGAACCAAGCTCTGAAAGTTTTTGACGAATTTCCTCAGGATTTCAGCTTCACACCATACGAATTTTAGATTCTGAACCTTCATAGAAAAAAATTTATAGCGAAAATTCCACGATGACCTGTTTAGGAGCTTGAAAAAAGACCTAACTTCCACAGATGATATCTCCGAAAATATTGCGAACCAAGCTCTGAAATTTTTAGAAAATCTTCCTCAAGATTTCAGCTTCGTACCCTAAAAAATTAAGCTTTTGAAACTTCGTAGAAAAAAATTTATAGCGAAAATGCCACGATGACCTGTTTGGAGTAGCGAAACCCTAGAATCCAAAGCTCTGATACCAAATGTTGGGTAACCAGCTCCAAAAAGAGAAGAAAAGAGATGTAAACGCCTTAGAAATAAGCCACTTCGAGGGGACAACCTCCAATACATTACATGAATGACAATTCTTGGATGATACAATTTACAAAACCTCCTTTCTATATATAGAAGTCCATGGGCCCATAATGTAATCCTAGTGGGCCACAATGTAATCCTAGCCGACCTAACAATAATAATTTAAGGGCACAATAATAAAAAAATGGGGGTTACGAGGGTACAATAATAACAATAAGGGGGGCTACACTAACATACTAAGGGGCTACACTATTAATATAGGGACTTAACATTCTCAAGCATTAGTGTCTTTTGCTGCAAAATGCACTGAGGTTCTGGTTGGAATTCTCCTTCGGGTTCCACCTACAATATAGAACTTTCAATCACATGATCAACATATTTCACATAATTCTTAAGAAATGATACATGGAAAAAATCATGGACTTTCACTATCGGAGGTAGTGCAATTTGGTAGGCTAATGGTCCAATCCTCTAAAGAATCTTGAAAATCCTGCAATATCGGGGTTTCAGGTTGGCACGTGATGCAATCCTCAAGGAGCTATTCTTGGGCTTAATGCACATGTACACATGTTCCCAAACCTGAAACTCCTTATACAACCTATGAAGATTTGCATAACTCTTCTTGTTTTCATGTGCTACCTTCATATTATTCTTAGTAACCTATATTTATTATTTCATCTCCTCCAACATGTCTGGTCTAATAAATACCATGTTCACTGGAACACTCCAATCGATAGGGGTATTACAACTATGCCCATAAAGTGCCTCAAACAAAATCACATTCAAATATTCTTGATACCCACTGTTATACACAAACTCCATCACTAGAATATACTCTTCCCACTTCCGTTGCTAATGCATAACATACATTTGCAACATGTCCTCAAGAATCCTGTTGATCCTCTTTTTCTTTCCATCTGTCTATGGATGATAAGTTGTACTGAAAGAAAACTTTGTACCCAAATCTACAAAAAACTCTTTCAAGAACTTGGAAGTGAACTCGGTGTCTCTTTCTAACACAATATTCCTAGGAATACCATGTAACCACTATTTCTATTGGTGAAATTATATGAATGATATATCGCCACAAATTAAATTATCAACCAAGGAATCATAATGAGTAGTTTTGCGCACTATATGTGTTGATAAAAAATAATTTCCTATGTATGATGACTATAGCCTAGATAAGAAGCACTCAACACCAATACTCCATTTTAAAATTTTCAATCTAATTTCCTCACACAGCTTAGAGATCAAAAATCAAAATTCATAAATAGAATCTCAACAAGCATGTGATCTACAATTTCTTTCTCAGGTAATGAGTTTGTCCATTTATAGGCTCATTAAATGAAAATATGGATTCAACTCTATTTTCCTGTAGCAATTGGTTTCAATCACTGAACTAAAATCAACTCACTACACTCAAATATCAAGTAAGAAAATCATTCCTAAGTTAACTAGTTTTGAAGAAAGTTATGCATTCTTATGCATAAAAGGTTAGCTATAACAAGAGTCTTTAATTAATAGCACATGAAGGTGAATGGTGATATCCCTTATCTTAACTTTCCATGTTATTCAAAATAGAAAACAACAATCAAACATACAGCCTGATAAATAAAGTTTGCATTCAAAAAACTGATGAATCCTTATTCAAAAACTAATAGCTCCAGACTTATATACCACACTCTCAAAAAAATTACTCACATATAATAGAACAGAAATCACATCCAATGCTTTGAAATTGAATTATAACACTACTCACTCTTCGCACACAAATCAATCTATATTCACAATAATTATGAAAAAACTTTACCTGGATGGCTTCGGTGGGACCTTGTCGAGCTAACAAGGAAAGCTAAGAGAACTAAAGACTCCATTAACACAACAGACTTATCAACTGCTTCTCATAACATTGATTTTAGAAAAAGTTTTACAGAGATATTTTCTCAGTTAAATCTCCAACATATTAGTACTATCTAAATCTTTCTTGTACACATATCATCTATGAGCCTTCTCTTATAAAGGAATGGTTGTTACATAAAAATATTAAAGATATTTTCAAATCATCATAGAAATATTAAAATTATCTTTCATTTACATATTTGGCTTCATCCTCATGACACGCAGTGCATGAAGATGAAGAGTATCTCAAATTTCCAGAAAAATGGTGATGCTTTGACCATCAATTCCCTTGGTCTCATCGGAAGTAGTTCACTCGAACCATTGAAGTTGAAAATTCAGTTCTAGGACCAGATGAATAGGATCAATGCAAGATGAACACAAGTACCAAACGAGAACAGGTATCGGATAAATGCAGGTAGTGCATGAATGTGGGTACCGCATGGACGTGGGTACCGCATGATCAACATTTGTGTCGAACAAATAGGAACACAGGTACTGGACAAGCAACGATGGTACCATATGGATAATACTAGTGTCGGATGGGTAGGAACAATGGTAAAACTTCTTAACCATTTTCAATGTCTTCTGATATATTAGGTGAACCTAATACAACTTGACATGAAATTCCCTCAAGATAAGCTTCTTGAGCTCACTTTTATTTGGCGCATAGATCTTGTCCCTAAATCTAAACAAACCATTTTTCATGAGATGATAATCCACATCCTAGTCACTTGTACTATGTTGTTATAACATGTGCTTAAGATGATGGTACTCATCATCCTGTTGTCCTTCCTGTAAGGTTTGATACTATAAATTTTTCCCATATGAGCTCATAGCTACTATGTGATTTACCTACACTCTTATGCTAAGAGCATATGTGATCTTGTTATCTTTATGCCTAATGTATGTGATCTTGAAATCCAACTCACCAAGTGTGACCAACCACCTAGTTGTCCTGCCATTCAGATTAGGTTGGTAACATAAGTACCTCAATCCACTGTGATAACTCATCAAGATGAAGCTCCTACCAAGAAGATAGTGTCTCCACACCTCCAACGCATGGATGATCGCTTGGCATCTCAAGATCGTGAGTCACATAATTATGTGCATGCTCATTCAGTTTCTTTGACTTGTAGCATACTTCCTATTCTTCCTGCATCAAAACTCCACCAAGTCCTCCTTTGTAAGAATCTATACATTCCACAAACTCTTTATCTGGGCCTACAATATTTAACACCAGAGAATTTTAGGCAACTGGTTCAACTGCTCAAAAGTAGCTACAAATTCCTTTATCCATTCAAATTTCTTTCCCTTCCTCTGCAATGATGTAATAGGATAGGCAATCTGTGAGAAGTTCATGACGAACCACTTGTAATAACCTACTAGTCCCATGAATGATATGAACTCATCCACATTCCTAGGAGATTCCCACTCCATAATAGATCTAATCGTTTTTGGGTCCATTGCAATACCTTCTTTGGAGACCACATGCCCCAAAAAATGAAACTATGTGTGAAAGAAAGTGCATTTACTAATTTTGGAATACAACTTATGTTCTCTCAACAATTTTAACACTACTTCCAAATGTTATGCATGCTCTTCCTCATTATTAGAAATATCAATATGTCATTAATGAATACAATCACAAACTTTTCTAGATAAGGACACAAAACACTATTCACCAAACACATGAAAGTATCTAAAGCATTAGACAAACCAAAAGGAACCACAACAAACTCATAATTCCCATACCTGGTCTAGAAAACATTCTTGTATATGTCCTCTCCTTTGATGTTTACCTGATGATATCTTGATCTCAGAACAATCTTCGAGAACACTGCTAATCCCTTCAACTGATCGAACAAGTCAACAATCCATGTCAAAGGCTACCTGTTCTTAATTTTCACCTAGTTCAATTTCCTGTAAAAAATACATATCTTGATAGTACCATCCTTATTCTTCAAAAATAATACTAGTGCACCCCAAGGTGACACACTTAGCCTAATGTATCCCTTTCTAATCATTTATTCATCTGCAAATTCATTTCCACTAACTCTAGAGTGCTCATCCTGTAAGGTACCTTCGATGTCGGTGTTGCTCCTGACATCAATTCAATAGAAAATTTCACTTCCCTGTGATGTGGTAACTCTAAAATCTCTGCTAGGAATACATCCTCAAACTATTGAAAAATTGGATACCTCTTCAATACTTTTTCATCCTCATCATCCTTATGTTTTTCATTGGAAACATGCACTGCAAACAATACACATCCTTTCCCACTACTTCATTTGGCCTTCATAGTTGTAACCATCCTCACTAATGTAGGCTTCTTATTACCGTGCAAGATCCTCTTATCTTCTTCATCATCCAGGCACTCAATAGCCTTATCATAGCAATCCACCTTAGTCTTGTGAATGTACAACCAATCCATACCCAATAGCATAGTGTATGATCCCAAAGGAAGCACATATAGGTGCACTAATGTAGACATACTATTCAACTCAAATGCACACTATCTTACCAAATGATGAACTCTTTTCTTAGTACCTATATCCAACTGCATTAACCAGTACTTTTCATTCAATTCTTTATTCAAACCACACTTATCCACCAGGTCAGGACTGATATAACTATAGTTAGATCCAAGTTCAATCAAAATAGAAACAACTTGGTTAAAAATCTTACCTTCCATCTTGATAATATATTCCTAATTATTAGCCTTCCTATTATCCAATGTTGCATAAATATGAGGAATACACTTTTCAACATCCCCAACTCTTTGGGTCTCTTGAGCACTATAGATATGTGGTCTTCCACCTTTCTATTGTGGACAATCTCTCCTACGATGATCCTTACCACAAGTCCAACATTGTAAAGGCTTCCTGCAGTCACCCTTTTTCTACTTTTCAAACTAAAATTCCTGGCCTATGTTAGTTGCATTGAACTTATTTTGCGGCGTTGCATCATCCTTGTCATATGTATCCTGTGGTTTTCATCTCTTCTTCACCCACTTTCATTTATCCTTCTCATTACCTTTCCAACCCTATTTAGACTCGGTCTTCCGCTTCGATTGCGCATAACATTTCTTCAAATTTTTGATGGCTTCCTCCTAACAATATAGGCTCATCAAACTCAATATTGTCTTTCAATGATAACGACAACCCATTGATGACTCTCAAATTTTTTTCTTTCTACTCCTTGAGATAAGACACATAATGCAACAACTCCAAGAATCTGCTAGTATACTCTTCATTTGTCATAGATATCATCTTCAGCTCATAAAAATCCTTTTCCTTGTTATCATAATATATCTTAGATAAGTACTTCTTCCTAAAAAGTCTCTCGTACTGCCTCCAAGTCAAATCCTCTTCTTGAATGCCTCTAACATTCTTCAAAAAATCCCACAAAATGTTCGATTTTCCTTTAATATTGAAATTAGTTATCCTAGCCTTCATATTTTGTAAATAATCATGCAATCAGAATAACTTATTCATCCCAAGAAACCAATCTTATGCATCATGTGATTTCTTCATTTCTACATCAAATGTAGGAGGATTTCCTTTCTTGAATTCCTCTGGCAAGTAATGTTTCTCACACCTCCTATACGGATGGTGATGTTGATGACAATGTTGTCTCTCTGAACCAAAACTAGAATGAAATCCATGGTCATTACCACTCTTTTCAGGTGTATTTAATAACCTACCATCTCTAACTATGTCATCTCTTTCAAACTTGTATCCTAATGGAGACCTCCAGCCATATTCCCCATTAGTCCTTTCCTCTTGTCCATTTTTTTTCATAAGCGGTCCATGTCTCTACAAAGATGACAAACTCTGAAGGATGACTACATTAACCTCTACTTGTTTCTCCTATTCTGTAGCAAGTATTTCTTATCACTGAATTATTTTATCATTATCCACCTTAAAAATTTTGATCTTTGATTTCAAACTTCTTAATGTATTTGCTATGTCAAGGTAGTACTCACCACCATGTTTCTCCTATGATATGTAGGGAGAATCACATGAACTATAGTCCACCATTTTTCTTGTCATCTTTGACCCTCTACTTCCTGCAGACATACCATGCCAGATAAACCAAACATAAACATATCAACATACCTCATTGAAGTTCATGGGAGTATATGTCATCTGCAAGATCAATCTGGATTGACACAATATGTATATATAATCAAATCAACATATCAATCATCTCACGATGAAATCATAAACCTCTATATGATGACACTACTTACAACAATGGAAATCACAATGATGCATAACGAACACATATACAACTAACATGCATGCATTACCAACACATTCTTCCCATCCAGTCCGAGTGTTGAACCTAAGAGCTCTGACACCATTTTGTAACCACCCCTCTCACATTTACCCATTTTTACCGCCCTACTAGGGTAAAAATTATAGGAATAGCTACTATGAAATGACCTAAACTCATAGGCCCCATTAAGGAAGTGGGTTCGACCACACTACAGGTCACTCATAGGCTAAGTAACCACCCCACGTGGCTAAAAACTGAGTTATAAATCCTTTTCTCTGACCTGGCTCAAAAATTGCTCCCACAACAAGCCTTCCATGTAGTTGGAAGCCTCCAACTACATGGACAATCCTGCATCCATGTGGTTGCAACCTAAAATGTATAGTTTAGAGCATGTGGTCCCAAATTCTAAGCCTAAATTCTAAGTCAACCTCCATACCACTTCCTAGAACTTAGTGATACTTTCCAGAATCAAAAAACACATCAAGACAAAGTCATACATAAAGAACTTAATTAAATACATGACCTAACCAGGCCTAACCATGACATTCATTTTTTCAAACATGTTGAGAGCATATAATCTACAGGTCATGAATGCATATTTAAACATAAGTGCCTGATACTTATCTGAGAATTGTCAGGAAGGTATAATTCTCCCTCATAATAGTTTCAATAACATATATTAGTGTATGCGTTCATTAACCATTCATCAACAAGTAAAACATATCAAGATCCATACCCAATATACAAAATATAACCAGCATATAAATAGAAAATGAATAGAATATACACCATGATAGAACATCCATCAAAGCCACATAATACCAAGTACAAATACACATGAAACACAAGAGGAAAGTATCTCTTATTAACATAGGTAAAATCCAACCAATCTGGGACTTCCACGTACCACGAGACCATAGATTTGGCTAAACCAAATATTTCTTTCATCCAATCACCCTCGTTCCATATTCCAAGTGTGAATGTGGGACCTCATGGAATAAAAAAAACAAAACAAAACCAGGGCTTCTAGAGGCCAAACCACCTCAACCCTCAACCAACGATTCCACCTAACGGACATACATCACTAACACCATCTAGGTCGGCCTCTACCAAAGTTTTCTAAGGCTCCAGATTGTTTGTCTCAACCATGAATCTAGGAAATAATAACTCAACCCACAACATTTTGTTAGCAAATTATAGATTACAGAGCAATGGAACACATAAAATATGTGGAAACACAAACACAGAAAACATATATAACAAGAGAGACATAGATATACGTGGTTCACTCAATTTGGGCTACATCCACCCCGAACAACTAGTCCTTCCTTTATTTTATCTAGCAAAATGAAGAGACACAGCCTACAGCAGATCCGTTGTAATATCCTTTGTTCTCTCTCAAAATCCCCCTTTCAATTTCTCGCTCATAATACTCATACAATACACATCTTTAATACAATACCCTCATAAAATAGAGGGGTTTCCTTCTAGGGTAAAAACCCTAAATTAAACATAACTTCTACTGTGAGATCATCTGCTTAATGAGTGGCCCAGATTGACTAGAAATTACAATATTTCACAAGGCAATTTTACATTTGCTTTTAGCTTCAGGGGTGTTGCCCCCGAAACCCCATACCAGGGGGGGAGGTCTCCATAAAGTCATAGTTTCCCCCCCCTAGACCCCCCAGGAAGAATTTAAATGATGGGTGGCATTGTCACCCCGTTAAGAAAAGAGTTCTAGTGCTATGATACATGTAAATAAAGAATATAATCAGGCTCCACACCCAACAATATCCCACTTGGAGAATGATTGTAGCAACTCCTTCGTTGCTTCATTTGTTGGAAAATTACTCCACTTTGGACTTGGTTGTTTCTCATCTTCATCGTCGTACTTTAAGACCAATTGAAACTGATCATAATCACAGAAATCAATTGCTGGTGGACCGAGAAATTAGGAAGAATCTCATCATTGGTGTGAATTCACTCGTCCCATTTGGACTACACGTCTATTTCCCACCCAAAGGAAAGAGATCTGACAGTGTCGAGTGGAAGGGTCGTGCCTTCCTGGACCTGAAAAAGAAGGTTCCTGCCTGCCTGCATACTAATATTAGCACAGGAAGGATATTTCTTATTGGACATCCTGCATTCTCCCTAGTTACAAATTTTGTTAGCATATCGGCAGGATTATGGCTAATGTGTATCTTTTCCAGCTTCAACTTTCCATCCTCCAACACTAACCTTCATTTGAGATCCATGTTTAATAATGAACTTTGAATATTATCCTAGCATCCAACAGCTTTCTCAAATATTTCTAAATGAGGGGCTCAAGAGTAGGATGAACTTCCCTCAATTTATTTTGAAAAGGCTTGGCCCCTTCCTTGATAAGAACCACATGTTATGTTATTTGTGTGTCATAACTTTTTGAATTGTTGTATGTCCAGATGAAGACAGCGTGATATTGTTTGAAAAGGCTGATAAAATATTGTCTCTCTTGAGGCTTACAACAAGTATCGATATTCACAAACTTAAAATCTTTCTTTGTCACAATATTTACTTGTATGTGCAAGAGTGTAGAGCTATTAGTATTTTCATTAACTAGTACCTTGAACCGATTTTGTAGGTCGTAAAACTTTTCTAGTGATACCACAACCTTGGGCATGGGATTTCCTCTGATCACTTGTGCCAACCCTTGCAATACCCTTTCATGCTCATCTTCATCAATCATTGTGCCTTTGAACACATCGATGTTTTCCATAAATTCCATTATCTTCTGGTCTTCATTAAAAAAGTGAGAATTAGTAATATTATCTAGAATGGATGGCCTAAAAATAATTTAAATTGAAAAAACATCCTTTAAAGAAGACAACCTAGTAGCAACATTTTCTAATGTATCATAAACAACATTGTGAGCTCAAGTAACATAAATGATATTAAAATATTTGAAATGTGAAATCCAATTCTATACACCTTGTTGATAATTCTTAAGATTAGGTGACACACAGTGTGTCGTGTTTTTTACCTATCACGTGAAAATTTTGGAGTCACCTACTTCCTTGAGCACCTCATATTTGACATCAATGGATTTCTTAAAACCAAGAATGAGTGATTCATTTTCGAAAAAATTATTAGTGCACTCGAATTCCAAGCAGCAAGAGATCAGATGTTTTTTTTCTGTCAAGGGTATACTAAAATACAAGTAGCTCCAGATCCTCATGTGTCTTGGAACCATCAAATTACAAATTCCAAATATTATAAAAACTAGAGTTATGTGCTACACTTCTACTATTTACATCTAATGTACATAAGTCATTTCCACTAGTTGGATTTTGTGGAAGGAGTTCCAACATTGTATCTGTTGGGATGGGTGAAGGTTGTGCAAGATAACATCCATGTTCTACTAGCTGAAAGAAATTTATGAAAATGATGTTTGCAAATCCTACTGGCCGATTATGACCCTCAAGTGGTGTCACGATATGTTTCATGTATGCCTCACTTTCTACTTGAATCTTGTTATTATTTCCCTTATACGGAAGCCATAAATGTGAAGATTCTATTGAAAAGTATCCTTAGATCTTGTTGGACCAATCTCTACTCAAACATCATCCATCGGCTTCAGGTATGCCCACAATCACAATGTTTATGCACAGGTGAACTCTGTGGTCTAATGAAAAACGAATGAGAACATTTCTAATTTCACCAATGGCCTATAAAAATGATTTATCTAGTTGTATGATTCGTGAATCAGTTTTATCCCATTTGGAACTAATTTTCCTAGTGACAAATAGTGGCATGACATTCACAAATGCACCAGAAACAACTAAAAAATTATGGAAATTATAATTAAATATTTCAAAAGTTAAAAAAAAAGGGGGGCAGGGAGCAGTAGAATTCAAATTAACAACATTTACTACAGATTCAATCAAATCACGAGAGTTATCAGATATTACCTGAGAAGCAGAAGATTTTTTACATGCCAATGAGTGCAATGAGACTACATGGAGAGTCAGTTCTTGTTGACCCATTATCTTTGCGAGATCAAAAAGTGAGATGTTAGTGTAAGCTCTTTTCATATCATCAACAATATTGTAATAAATATTCTCAATCTAAACATGATGTGCTAATGAATCAGGTGGTGTGGATTTTCTCAAAGTTTCAGGAGTGGTGTAATTTCTCTTATTGCTGGTGGAAGTGTTCTTAGAATATGGAGCACTTCCTGACATTATTTGTGGATTCTGAGCTGGATTACAAGGTGGAAGAAGTATTTTTAAAAATTTCTTCTTTAGCTTCTGCTCAGAAATAAGTCCCTTTCTCCTCATATTATAATGGGTTGTTTACTAGTGAGGAGGGGCTTCACTCTTATCATTATTTTATATAAAATTAAGCATATTCATTTAATTCCCAGCATCGGAATCTTCATCGGCCATGACTAGTTCATTTTCTTCTTCATTCTACTCAGACTACTCTTGCACTAATAGAGTATCTACAAGATTAGTCATCATGGTGTTCATGTTATGGTTCCACTATGGGAATTTTTTCTCATAATATTTTCCTTGATGAAAGGTACAAAAAATATCCAATCCCATACTTTTGATGTTGAACATCGTGTTAGAACTTGGAGAAGATTTTGTCGGTTAAGAATTATTATTCATTTTCAAGAGAAATGGCTTAAAAGGCTTGGTGTTGGTTGATGCCACGCTTAAAATCCTCTTAAGTTCTGATACTTCGTTTATGAGTGTCTTCAAATACTTGGTCAAGATTTCCATCTGAAATGATTTTTTCTCTTTAGATTTGAAAGAGGCTTGGGTATTTTTACCATATTCCTTAAAGTCCTTATAATATTCATCATTATTAATGGAACTAATAGAATGAAAGTCCTTTTCTACAACAATTTCTTCTGCAATGTTTAAATCCAATGTACCCTTTGTATCTCTTTGATGAAAACATAAATTTTAGTTGGAAAGGAAGACGTGTAATAATGTATAATGATAAAATCATGAGGCTGCATATTTGCATGGAACTTATCATCAGAGAAATTTTGAGGTCTAAAATGGGCCTCCTAAGAAAAATATACAACCAAAATAAGCTTTATAAGAACCAATAGGATTCAAGATGATGATGTCAACCATGGGTATTATTCACCACTTTTGGGGTAAAAAAGTAAAAAGATAAAAAAATAATAAAAATACGTTTTCAACTTGTATTTTCAACTTATCTCCATAAGAGTTTACTCAAATTTCGAGTAGGATTACTCATTGGATGAAAAATTTAATTCCTCATGCAAGTAGTACTCATGTTGCATACTGTCTATGGACCCTGCTATACAAAAAATGAGAAATACATGAAAAAATGTGAAATATAATCATATTTTTCATGTGTTTCTCATTTTTCATGTATCAGGGTGCATCGAAAGTATGAAAAATGGGTACTCATTGGATTATGAATCAAATTATGCATCCAACGCGTGTTCCCACTCAAATTTTACTAAACCCATAGGGAGATAAGTTGAAAATACTAGTTGAAAAATTAGTATTTTCTTTTTTCCCTTTAAAATTTGATGATGTAATCTAATCTTATTTTATTATTTCCACTATTATTTTATAATTCCCTAGGAGGCCCATTTTATACCTCAAAATTCCGCTAATTTCAATATACAGTTAATCATTTGACTAAAATATTTAACTTTTTCCTTTCCCCCATCTTAATATTACTGAGTTCTTTCAATAACATGGTGTGAGTTTTATGATAAGAAATATTTTCCAAAAAAAAAATTATTAAACTCCCTCCACCCATTGATTTAACTAACAGGCATACTATGGTTCCATACAAATTCTCTTACTTCTAAAGTAAAATTAAAGAGTCTACAAGCAACATCATCATATCGTACCTCTAGCATTCGCAGATGCATGTAGAAATCGACAATATGATTATCTGCCTTAGTCTTATTTTCAGGATCAAACTTTGATAACAACTTCTCTAGATGTTTCAAAATTCCATGAAGATTTTGTGAAAGAGTGAGTGACCCTTGGGCCATCCAATCCAAGACTTGATTAACCATGTCTTTGTATTCCTTTTCTTCCTCCTTTTCTGAATCACAGGAGCCTTCTCCTTCACAATTCAAGCCTTCTTTAAACTCAAAAATTATCTCTTAGCTACTCTTCATGAGAAAGAACAAAATCTTCCTCATGCTCTTTGTCAATAGGACGAAGCATCTCTTGTTGAACTTTCTCTTTTGAAGTTTATGTTAATTCTTCAACAGTGGAAAAGACCAAATCTTCCACCGATTTAACCAATACACCAGTATGAATTTTTTCTTTCTATCTGGGGTGATGAAGGAGACTATGTGCAATGGGAAGTAAACCAATATATTTCACAAACTAATGGGTAATAGGTTGAATTTCTCATAGTTTATCGTAAGTAACTTCATATGTTAAATTTGGGCCAAGTTGGGAAGACCCTCCTACTTCAGGAATAGGAGTCGGGGTGGTACTTGGAATATTATTGCCTTGTATGGAATATAAAATATTAAGATATGATGATTTATTAGCCTTAAAAAGGTGGTTTCCCTCCTTCTAGCACCAAAATGTTGACGTATGTTTGAACCCACCAACATGAAAAGGGGTATCCCCGATGTACAATCCCAATCAAACTTCACACCATTTGGAAGAGGAGTCATTCTGGAATTAAGGCACAGCTGCCATATTTCTTAAATATTTTCCTTGGCTATGATGGTTAGCACAAGAGAGAAATGAACATGTACTTTTGAGGAAACAAGTGTGTATTCCTTGTGAAATTTTCAATTGTAGAATGTATCAAGGTTCTTTCACAATAAGGGGATAAGAGTGATTCTTTAAGAAAAGAGTAATAGTAATTATCTAATAAAGACACATGATAATGTACATATAAGTAATTGTTACACAACCAATTATGAAATAGTTCACTTAGCAACAATGATCGTTGGAACATATATGACACAGATTCAATAAGATAAGCACCAAATCCACTAAAATAGGTCAATTTCTTTAGTACAAAATAAAAACAATGTACACCACAAACACTCAAATAGTATTCTCAAAATATTCACGATATATGCATGAAAGTGTGTCGGATCAATGATATTTGACTATTAAGCGAAAGTTCCAAGTGTAACCACCCCTCCCACATTTACCTAGTTTCACCGAACTTCCATGGTAAACATGAGAGGAAGTGCTACTATTACATGACCTAACATCCTAAGTCCCAATAAGGAAGTGGGGCCAACCACGAAAGAAAAAATGACAACTCATAACATTCTACAGGTGCTACAGGTAACTTAGAGGCTAAGTAAACATCCCATGTGCCTAAAACATGATTTAGACACCCTTTTCTATTACCTAGGTCCCTAACCTCTCCCACAACAACCCCTCCATGTGGTTGGAATCCTCCAACCGCATGAAAAATCTTCCATCCATGCAGTTTCAACCTAAAATTTCTAGTTCAGAGCATGTGGTTCTGGATTCTGAGCCTAAATTATTGGTCATCATCAAAACCACTACCCAGAACTTAGTGATACTTTCCAAAATCAATAATGGCATCAAGATGAAGTCATCTATACAAAACTTGATGAAATACTTGATCTAACCAGGCTAGACAATGACAATCATTTCATCAAACATGTTAAGGACATGTTTTCTACAAGTCATGAATGCATATTTAAACAAAAGGTTCTGATACTTCTCTTAGAATAATTAAGAAGGTATAATTCCCTCTCATAATAGTTTCAATAACATCTATTATGTCATGCATTCATTAACCATTCATCCACCAAAAAAACACATTAAGAGCCATAGCCAATATACATCATATAACCAGCAAATGAACAACATATACACCATGATATAACAACCATCAAATCCATATAATAACAAGTAAAATTAATCATGAAATACAAGAGGAAAAGAGTCCTTATTAACAAATAGAAAATCCAACCAAGTCGGGGACTTCCACTTACCACCTGACCATATATTGGGCTTAACCAAATATTTCTTTCATCTAATCACCCTCGTGCTATATTCCAAGTGTGAATGTGGGATCTCGTGGAATAAACCAAAAAAAACCAAACCAGGGATTCGAGAGGCCAAACAACCTCAACCCTCAACCAGTGACTCCACCTCATGCTCAGACATCACTGACACCAACATGATCAATCTCTACTAATGTTGTCCAAGGCTTTAGAGCATTTTTCCCAACCACATCTCTAAAAACTAATAAATCAACCCACAACTATCCAAGGCTCCAGATCATTTTTCCAACCTGGCTCCAGGACTAGTAACTCAACCCACCAAGGGCTGCAAAGTGTTTATCTAACCTAGGCTCTAGGACTAGTAACTCAACCAAAGTTTTTCTAAGGCTCCAGAGCATTAGTTCCAACCAATAGTTCTAGTAACTAGTAACGCAACCCACAGACATAAGGAACCTAAGCACCAATCAAAAATAACAAGTCGAAAAACCCAAAACACCATGGCTATCTAGGAAATGGCAAGGCTAGGAGAAACCATCGTCAATCCCAAAAATCCTCCATGATAATGACATATCACAACCAAATAACCACATTCATATACCATGCATACCAAAACTAGCAAGGAAATCATACATGCAACTCGATACCTACAAGGAAACCCAACTATATTTGTTGATCTCATTGTTCCCTTGCGCTTTCCTGCTTTCCTTTACCTTCTTTCTCCAAATCCAATGAAAACTAGAGAATTCCAAGCATACTCCAATAATGTTCCAAGATTTCTCTAAGTGTGCAAGACTATGAGAGAGAGAAAATAGAGATAGCTCCAAAAATAGAATGAAAAAATCTATGTCATATGAATTGATCCTCAGAAGCTTTTTTATCATTCAGGCCTTTATTTTCTTCATTTTTCTTTAATTTTCCTTCAATTTCATCCTCATGAAATTATGTGACCTTTCACCTTCCTTTATCCTATTTTCCATTATTATCATAAATAAATGTCAATTAATGCATCTTTTCCTTTTCCAATGCCTTTTCCAATTTCCATAGGCATTAATTACTCACAAAGTGATCCCCATCACAATTTTTTTCCTAACATTTGGCTTGGAATACGTGTCCCATGACATTGTTTATTAATTTTATTTATTTACATAGGAAATCAACCAAGGGTTGTTACAAACCCCTTCCCCTTAGGGTAACACTGTCTTTGGTGTTCAATGACACTTATAAACCAAAAAAACACATCCTACCTATGGAGCTTTATACCACAACTCGATACAACATTTACATCATATCACACTACTTACGACATAACCAACATACCGTGAACACCATACCGCGTATTGGAGCTTTAGAACATAGCTCTATATGGCATTTACATACATATACATATATTGACATAACCAAAACACTACATCAAAAAATATACCAAAATACATCCTATCAACCAGCGAATAAAGAAGGATACATAGCCCACATCTGATCAGTCATGTCCCATGTAGCTTCATCAGGCCCAAATTGCTTCCACTCCACTTTAACTTGCTTGATTTCTTGATTCCGGAGCATGAGTGTCTTTTGCTGCAAAATTCACTGAAGTTCCAGTTGGAATTATCCTTCGGGTTCCACCTGCAATATAGACCTTTCAGTCACATGATCAACATATTTCACATACTTCTTAAGAAATGACACATGGAAAAAATCATGGACTTTCACTATCGGAGGTAGTGCAATTTTGTAGGCTAACGGTCCAATGCTCTAAATAATATTGAAAATCCTGCAATATCGGGGTTTCAGGTTGGCACATGATGCAATCCTCAAACAGATCTTCTTGGTCTTAATGCACACGTACACATGTTACCAAACACGAAAATCCTTATACAACCTATGATGATTTGCATAACTCTTCCTGTTGTCATGTGCTACCTTCATATTATTCTTAGTAATCTAGATTTCTTATTTCAGCTCCCCCAACATGTCTAGTCTAATAAATACCATGTTCACTGGAACACTCCAATTGATAGGAGTATTACAACTATGCCCATAAAGTGCCTCAAACAAAATCGCATTCAAATATTCTTGATACCCATTGTTATACACAAACTCCATCAGTGGAATATACTCTTCCCACTTCTGTTGTTGATGCATAACATACATTTGCAACATTTCCTCAATAATCCTATTGATCCTCTTTTCTGTCCATCTATCTACGAATGATAAGTTGTACTAAAAGAAAACTTTGTACCCAAATCTACAAACAACTCTTTCAAGAACTTGGAAGTGAACTTGGCATCTCTTTCTAACACAATCTTCCTAGGAATACCATGTAACCTTTATCTCTATTGGGGATATTATATGAATTATATATCGCCACAAATTAAATTTTCAACCACGGAATCATAATCAGTAATTTTGACACACCATATTTGTCGATAAAAAATAATTTCCTATGTATGATGAATATAGCCTAGATAATAAGCACTCAACACCAATACTCCATTTTAAAATTTTTAATCTAATTTCCTCACATAGCTTAGATATAAAAAATAAAAATTCATAAATAGAATCTCAACAAGCATGTGATCTAAAATTTCTTGTTCAGTTAATGAGTCTGTCCATTTATAGGCTTGTGAAATGAAAAGATGGATTCAACTCTGTTTTCCTGTAGCAATTGGTTTCAATCACTGAACTAAAATAAACTCACTACACTCAAATATCAAGTAAAACAATCATTCCTAAGTTAACTATTTATGAAGAAATTTATGCATTCTTATACATAAAAATGTTAGGTATAACAAGAGTATTTACTTAATAGCATATGAAGGTGAATGGTGAGATCTCTTATCTTAAATTTTCATGTTATTCAAAATAGAAAACAACAATCAAACATACAGCCTGATAAATAAAGTTTGCATTCAAAAAACGAATGAATCCTTATTCAAAAACTAATAGCCCCAGACTTATATCACACACTCTCAAAAATATTACTCACATAGAACACAACTAAAATCATATCCAATTCTTTGAAATTGAATTATAACATTATTCACTCTTCACACACAAATCTAGTTATATTCACAATAATTATAATAAAAACTTTACCTAGATGGCTTCAGTGGGCCTTTGTCGAGCTAACAAGTAAAAATAAGAGAACTAAAGAACTAAAGAATCCATTAACACAACAGACTTATCAATTGCTTCTCATAACATTTATTTGAGAAAAAGGTTTACAAATATATTTTCTCAGTTAAATCTCCAACATAATAGTACTGTCTAAATCTTTCTTTTACACGTATCATTTACGAGCCTTCTCTTATAGAGGAATGGTTGTTACATAAAAAGCTTAAAAATATTATCAAATCATCATAGAAATATAAAAATTCTCTGAAATTTACATATTTGGCTTCATCCTCATGACACGCAGTGCATGAGGATGAATATTATCTCAAATTTCCAAATAAAGTGTGATGCTTTGACCATCAGTTCCCTTGGTCTCATCGGAAGTAGTTCATTCGAACCATTAAAGTTGAAAAGTTGGTTCTAGTATCGGACGATTTGGATCAGTGTCGGATGAACATAGGTACCAGACGAGAACAACTATCAGATGAACGCAGGTAGCGCATGAATGTGGGTACCGCATTGTCATCATTGGTGTCAAACAAACAGGAACACATGTACTAGATGAGCAACGATGGTACCAGATGGATAATACTAGTGTCGGATGAGCAAGAAAAAGGTCTTAGAATCTATTTGAGTCAATCAAAATAATTAGAGAATATAAAGAATCACTTGCTCTATTTCTACTAACAAGAAATCATAAAAATTGTTCTTTGAATATAAATTACCTCATAGATACATAAGGATTCTAAAATTTATATTCTTGAAGATGTAGAAATGTGGTGAATATGTTTAAGGTAAATTTGGTCAAAAATAGAGTACAATATAGGGTATTATAGGCATAAAAAAGGAGACCCAACAATCTCCCTGATGAATATTTGTGCTACCTCACCAGATAAATAAGTACACTTAAATTTTATGAAGTGAGCTACCTTATTCAACATGTCCAACACAACCATGATAGAATCATGTTTTATAGATGTCCTCGTCAAACCTCTAACGAATTCAAATGAAATTACCTCCCATATTTTCTCCAGAATTGGTATCGTCTGCAATAAACCACCTAGATTTTTACACTCTGCTTTTACATGTTGACAATCCAAACATCTTGCAATAAACTTAGCCACCTCTTTCTTCACTTTCGGCCAATGGTAAAAATTCTTAACCATTTTCAATGTCTTCTGATATCTTAGGTGAACTTAATACAACTTGACATGAAATTCCCTCAAGATAAGCTTCTTCAACTCACTTTTGTTTGGCACATAGATATTGTCCCTAAATCTAAACAAACTATTTTTCATGAGATGATAATCCACATCCTTCTCAACTGTACTATGTTGTTGTAACATGTGCTTAAGATCATGGTACCTGTCATCCTGTTTTCCTTCCTGTAAGGTTTGATACTATAAATGTTTCCCATATGAACTCATGGCTGATATGTAATTTACCTACACTCTTATGCTAAGAGCATATGCAATCTTGTTATATTTACCCCTAATGTACGTGATCTTGAAATCTAACTCACTAAATGTGGCCAACCACCTAGTTGTCCTACCATTCAAATTAGGTTGGTAAAATAAGTACCTCAATCCACTATGATCACTCATCAAGATGAAGCTCCTTCCAAGAATATAGTGTCTACACACCTCCAATGCATGGATGATTGCTTGGCAAATCAAGATCGCGAGTCACATAATTATGTGCATGCTCATTCAGTTTCTTTGAATTGTACTATATTGCATATCCTTCCTACATCAAAACTCCACCAAGTCCTCTTTTGTAAGAATATATACATAACACAAACTCTTTCTTTGGGTCTACAATATTTAATACGAGAGCATTTTTAGGAAACTGGTTCAAGTGCTCAAAAGTAGTTGCAAATTCCTCTATCCATTCAAAATTCTTTCCCTTCCTCTGCAAAGGTGTAATAGGATAGGTAATCCACGAGAATTTCATGATGAACCACATTCAATAACCTACTAGTCCCATGAATGATATGACCTCTTCCACATTCCTAGGAGATGCCCACTCCATGATAGCTCTAATCATTTTCGGGTCCATTGCAATATCTTCTTTGGAGACCACATGCCCCAAAAAATGAAACTATGTCTGAAAGAAAGTGCATTTACTAAGTTTGGAATAGAACTTATGTTCTGTCAACAATTTTAACACTACTTCCAAATGTTATGCATGCTCTTCCTCATTCTTAGAAAACATAAATATGTCATCAATGAATACAATCACAAACGTTTCTAGATAAGGACACAAAACACTATTCACCGAACACATGAAAGTATCTAGAGCATTAGACAAACCAAAAGGAACCACAACAAACTCATAATTTCCATTCCTGGTCTAGAAAGAAGTCTTGTAGATGTCTTCTTATTTGATATTTACATGATGATATCTTGATCTCAGAGAAATATTCAAGAACATTGCTACTCCCTTCAACTGATCAAACAAGTCAACAATCCATGTCAAAGGGTACATGTTCTTAATTTTCACCTAGTTCAATTTCTTGTAATAAATACATATCTTGATAGTACCATCCTTCTTCTTCAAAAATAATACTAGTGCACCCCAAGGTGACATACTTGGCCTAATGCATCCCTTTCTAATTATTTATTCAGCTGCAACGTCAGTTCCACTAACTCTAGAATGCTCATCTTGTAAGGTGCCTTCAATGTCGATGCTGCTCCTAGCATCAATTCAATAGAAAATTTGACTTCCATGTGATGTGCTAACTCTGAAATCTCCACTAGGAATACATCCTCAATCTATTCAAAAATTGGATACCTCTTCAATACTTTTTTATCCTCATCATCCTTACGTTTTTCACTGGAAACATGCACTGCAAACAATATACATCCTTTCCTGCTACTTCATTTGGCCTTCATAGTTGTAACCATCCTCACTAATGTAGGCTTCTTATTACACTGAAATATTCTCTTATCTTCGTCATCATCAAGCACTCAATATAATTATCATAGCAATCCACCTTAGTCTTGTGAATGTACAACCAATCCATACCCAATAGCATATTGTATGATCCCAAAGGAAGCACATATAGGTGCACTAATGTAGACATACTATTCAACTAACATGCACACTATCTTACCAAATGATGAACTCTTTTCTTAGTACCTATATCCAACTGCATTAACCAGTAATTTGCATTCAATTATTTATTCAAACCACACTTATCCACCAGGTTAGGACTGATATAACTATATTTAGATCCAGGTTCAATCAAAATAGAAACAACTTGGGCACAAAACTTACCTTCCATCTTGATAATATATTCCTAATGATTAGCCTTCCTATTATCCAATGTTGCATAAATATGAGGAATACTATTTTCAACATCCCCAACTATCTGTGTCTCTTGAGCACTATAGATATGCGGTCTTCCACCCAGATATTCTGGAAAATCTCTCCTACGATGATCCTTACCACAATTCCAACACTATAAAGGCTTCTTGCCATCACCCTTGTTCTACTTATCAAACTAAAATTCCTATCCTATGTGAGCTGCATTGAACTTATTGTGCGGTGTAGCAATATACTTGTCATATGTATCCTGTGGTTTTCATCTCTTCTTCACCCACTTTCATTTATTCTTCTCATTACCTTTCTAATCCTATTTAGACTCGGTCTTCCACTTCGATTGCACATAACATTGCTTCAAATATCTGATGGGTTCCTCCAACAATCCAGGCTCATCAAACTCAATCTTTTCTTTGAATGATACTGAAAACCCATTGATGAATCTCAAAATTTTTGCTTTCTCCTCCTTAATATAAGACACATATCGCAACAACTCCAAGAATCTGCTAGTATACTCCTCATTGGTCATAGATCTCATCTCCAGCTCATAAAAATAATTTTCCTTGTCATCATAATATATCTTAGATAAATACTTCTTCCTGAAAATTCTCTTGAACTAACTCCAAGTCAAATCCTCTTCTTGAATTCCTCTAACATTCTTCAAAAATTTGCACCAAATGTTTGATTTTCCTTTAATACTAAAATTAGCTATATTAGCCTTCATATTTCCTAAATAATCATGCAATCGGAATAACTTATTCATCCCAAGAAACCAAGCTTATGAATCATGTGATTTATTCATTTCTACATCAAATGTAGGAGCCTTTGCTTTCTTGAATTCCTCTGGTAAGTAATGTTTCTCACTCCTCCTATACAGATGGTGATGGTGATGGCGATGGCGATGTTGTCTCTATGAACCAAAACTAGAATGAAATCCATGGTCATTACCCCTCTTTTCAGGTGTATCAAAGAACCTACCATCTCTAACTATGTCATCCCTTTCAAACTTGTATCATGATGGACACCTCCTGCCATATTCCCCATTAGTCCTTTCCTCTTGTCCATTTTTTGTCATAAGCGGTCCATGTCTCTACAAAGATGACAAACTCTGAAGGATGACTACAATAACCTCTACTTGTTTCTCCTGTTCCATAGCAAGTATTTCTAATGACTGAATTATTTTTTCATTATACACCTTAAAACTTCTAATCTCTCCTTTCAAACTTCTTAATGTATCTACTATGTCAGGGGAGTACTCACCACCATGTTTCTCCTATGATATGTAGGGAGAATCACATGAATTGTAGTCCACCATTTTTCTTGTCATCTTTGATCCTCTACTTCCTGCAAACATACCATGTCAGATAAACCAAACATAAACATATCAACATACCCCATTGAAGTTCAGGGGAGTATATTTCATCTACAAGATCAATCTGGATTGACACAATATGTATATATAATGAAATCGGTATATCAATCATCTCACGATCGACATCATCAACCTCTACATGATGACACTACTTACAACAATGACAATCACAATGATGCATAACGAACACATATACAATTGACATGCATGCATTACCAACACATTCTTCCCATCTAGTACAAGTGTTGAACATGAGAGCTCTTATACTATTTTGTAACCACCCCTCCCACATTTACCCATTTTCACCGCCCTACCAAGGTAAACATTAGAGGAATAGCTACTATGCCATGACCCAAAATCCTAGGCCCCATTAAGGAAGTGGGTTCGACCACACTACAAGTCACTCATAGGCTAAGTAACCACCCCACGTGGCCAAAAATTGAGTTGGACATCCTTTTCTCTGACCTGGTTCAAAAACCGCTCCCACAACAAGCCTTCCATTTAGTTGGAAGCCTCCAACTGCATGCACAATCCTGCATCCATGTGGTTGCAACCTAAAATGTCTAGTTTAGAGCATGTGGTCCCAAATTCTAAGCCTAGATTCTAAGTCAGCCTCCATACCACTTCCTATAACTTAGTGATACTTTCTAGAATTAATAAACACATCAAGACAAAGTCATCCATAGAGAACTTAATTAAATGCATGACCTAAGCAGGCCTAACCATAGCATTCATTTTTTCAAACATGTTGAGAACATATAATCTATAGGTCATGAATGCATATTTTAATGTAAGGGTCTGGTACTTATCTAAGAATTTTCGGGAAGGTATAATTCTCTCTCATAATAGTTTCAATAACATCTATTAGCTTATGCATTCATTAACCATTCATCAACAAGTAAAACATATCAAGAGCCATATCCAATATACAAAATATAACTAGCGTATAACTAGAAAATGAATAGCATATACACCATGATAGAACATCCATCAAAGCCACATAATAGCAAGTACAAATACTCATGAAATACAAGAGGAAAATATCTCTTATTAACATATGTAAAATCCAACCAATCGGGGACTTCCACATACTACGATACCATAGATTTGGTTGAACCAAATATTTCCTTCATCCAATCATCCTTGTGCCATATTCCAAGCATGAATGTGGGACCTCATGGAATAAACAAAAAAAACCAAACTAGGGCTTCTAGAGGCCAAACCACCTCAACCCTCAACCAACGATTCCACCTCACGGACGGATATCACTAACACCATCTGGGTCGGCCTCTACCAAGTTGTCTAAGGCTCCATATTGTTTGTCTCAACCACGAATCTAGGAAATAATAACTCAACCCACAACATTTTGTTAGAAAATTATAGATTACAGAGAAATGGAACACATAAAATATGTGGAAACACAAACACATAAAACATATAAAACAAGAGAGACACAGATATACGTTGTTCACCCAATTTGGGCTACGTCCACCCCGAGTAGCCAATCCTTCCTTTATATTATCCAGCAAAATGAAGAGACACAACCTACAACATATCCGGTGTAATATCCTATGTTCTATCTCACAATCCCCCTTTCAATTTCTCGCTCATAATACTAATACAATAGACATCCATAATACAATACCCTCATAAAATAGAGGCATTGCCTTATAGGGAAAAAAACCCTAAATTAAACATAACTTCTACTATCAAATCATCTGCCTAATGAACGGCCCAGATTGACTAGAAATTACAATATTTCACAAGGAAATTTACATATGTTTTTAGCTTCAGGGGTGTTGCCCTCGAAACCCCCTACCCTGTAGTGCTCCTTTTGTTATCTCTATTACCTGCCATATCTGCATCAACATATCCCTGCAAAAAAATATTTGAACCACCAAAGCATAATGCTTGATTTTTGGTACCTCTCAAATATCTGAGAATCCATTTCACTACCATCCAATGTTCTTTTCATGGATTGTTCATGTACCTGCTTACAACTCCCATTGCATGGGCAATATCGAGCCTTGTATAAACCATTGCATACATTACGATTCCAACTACGGATGCATATGGAACTTTAGACATATAATCCATTTCTTCATGGGTCTTGGGGCACATATCCTTACTAAGTTTGAAATGTCTAGCCAAAGGTGTACTAATTGGTTTTACATTCTGCATATTAAATATTTTCAACACCTTTTGTATGTACTCATTCTGAGACAATGTTAATTTGTGATTTTTCTTGTCTCTAGTTATTCTCATACCAAGGATTTGTTTTTCATCTCCCAAATCCTTCATTGCAAATTAATTTTCCAATTTTATTTTGAGAATATTTATTTCCTGCATGTTAGACCCTGCAACAATCATGTCATCTACATATAATAACAATATAATATAGTTTCCATCATTTTGCTTTTTCAGATAAACACAATGATCAGAGTGACATCTAGTATAACCTTGTTCATGCATAAACCTGTCAAATTTTAGATACCATTGCCTTGGAGCCTGTTTTAAGCAATACAAGCTCTTATTTAACCTACACACTAATGTTTCTTTCCCTTTGACCTCATATCCTTGGGGTTGTTGCATATAGATCTCTTCCTCCAAATATCCATGGAGAAATGTTGTCTTTACAACTAAAGTTTACATCTAACTATTCAAGATGCAAATATTCCACTACTAAAAGACTTAAAATGGTTCTGATTGAAGTAATCTTACAACAGGAGAAAATATTTCATCAAAATCAATATCTTTCTTCTGCACAAACCCCTTCACCAAAAGTCTAGCTTTGTACCTTTGTTTTCCTCCATTCGTCGTCCTTCAGTATGTAAACCCATTTATTCTGTAATTTTGTTTTGCCTATAGGAAACCTGACTAAGTCCCAAGTCTAGTTATGTATTAAAGAGTCCATCTCTTCATTCATTTCTAGCTCCCACTTCTTCCGGGTTTCAACCTTCATTTCTTCTTCATAACATTCGAGTTCACAAAAATTAGTCAACAATAAATAATATAATGAAGGAGAGTATCATTCAGGGGGTCTACTTATCTTGGTAGATCTTCTGACACCACTTTCAAGTGTTTGAGGTGCCTATTGTTTTTTTGGTGGTTGTGGTTGTTGTGGTTGTTTATTATTATAATTTTCAGGCACCTTTAATTTTCCTACAATCTCATCAAGAACTATGTATTCTTTGTTTTCTTTTTCTTGTTTCTTTTCCTATAACTGATTCTTATACAAGACCTTTTCATTGAATATGACATCTCTGATCCTAATGATTTTTTGATTTTCATAATCATATAAGCGATAACCAAAATCATTAACACCATATCCAATAAAGGTACATTTCTTTTATTTTGCCTCAAGCTTTGTTCTATTTTCTTTATTAATATGGACAAAGGCCTCACAACCAAAAGGCTTTAAAAAAGAGTACTTTAAATTTTTACCTATCCATGCCTCCTCTGGAATACCACCATCCAAGGAACTTGAAGGCCCTTTGTTTATTAGATAAACAACAGTATCTACAACATCTGCCCAAAATTGTAAAGGAAATCCTGCATGAAATTTCATGCACCTTGCATGCTCCATGACTGTTCTATTCATCATTTATGACACACCATTTTCTTGTGGTGTTCATGGAACTGTATTCTCTCTACGAATTCCATGCTATGAATATTACCTATCAAACTCTTTGCTAAAATATTCACCTCCATTGTCTAATCTCAGACACTTCAACTTCTTTCCTGTCTCAATCTCAACCAAAGCTTTCCATTTCTTGAAAGTATCAAATACATAAGATTTATTTTGAATACAATAAATCAAAGTCTTTTTCTAGTTGAATCATCAATAAAAGTAACATAATAACGATAGTCACCGAGAGATGATACCTGAGCAAGTCCCCATAAATTTGTATGCATAAGCTCTAATTTTTTGCTCTTATTTTCTTTCCAAAATCTAAGAAATCTGACTCTATTCTGTTTTCCATAAATACAATTCTCACATAAATCCAAATCAATATTCTTCAAACCCGGCAACAAATTTCTTGACTGAATAATATTCATCCTCTTCTCACTCATTTTTCTGAGCCTATGATGCCATAATGTTGCATATGCTCCTTTGGAAGTTAAAGCTTTAACAAATTTAGAAATACCATTGCATAAATAAAATTTACCAACCTTTTCACCTTTTTCTATTACCAGGGCTCCTTTAGTGACCTTCCAAGTTTTATATGTGAAAGTTGTCACACAACCTTCACCGCCTAACTGCCCTATTGAAATCATATTTTTCTTCAGATCTGGAACATGCCTTACCTCCTTTAACAGCCATTGGTTTCCATTCTATTTTTTTACAATAAATTTACCCGTTCCAAGGATTTTACAATGTTTATCATCACCCAGACGAACTTGTCCAAAATCTCCTTGAACATAGTCATGAAAATATTTCTTATCAGGTGCAGCATGGAATGAGGCCCTTGAATCTACCACCCAGGAATCAATATCAGTTTCTAAAGAAAGAATCAAAGCATATTGTAACACATCAGTTGTCACATTTGCTTCATGATTGTTTTTTTGTTGTGTGTCTCCTTATTTTCCCTTTTGAGATTTATAGTATTTATTTAGGTGTCCTTTCTTTCCGCATTTCCAGCACACTATCCCCGATCTTGACATGAATCTTCCTTTCCTTGATTTACTACGATATCCTAAGCAATTTATTAAACTTTAAAGTACTATATCCAGAGACAAAGTTACTAATGGCCATAACTAAACCATTCCAACTTTATGGTAATGAGCACAGAAATAACAGAGCCCTAACTTCATAATAAAATTTTACCCCTACAGAACTTAACTGACTGGTAATGATATTAAAATCATTTAAATGGTCAACAACAGATCCACCTTTCGACATATTCATATTTAAAAAAAAAATTCATAATAAATACATTATTTGAGGGCGATGGTTTTTCATATAATTCTGCCAATGCCTTAATTAAATCCTCTATTATTTTTTCCTTCAAAATATCGAAGGCTACTGATGCCATGAGGCATAGCCGTATTGTTCCAAGTGCCTTTCTATCGAGAATCTCCCATAATGCGTATGTCATACTCATCGGCTTCTTTGTTTTTTTACTTAATGATAGGTACACACCTTTTTGATACAAATAATATTCCATCTGCATCTTCCACAGCGAGTAGTTTCGGCCTTTAAATTTCTCGACCCTAAAGTTACCATCTTCCGCCATTTCTCCCACTCGAACTAGGAACCCTTCTTTCCTATGAATTTATAATCCAAATAGACCTTCTACTTTGATTATAGTTGTTAGAAAATTATAGATTACAAAGAAATGGAACACATAAACTATGTGTAAACATAAACAAACAAAACATATAAAACAAGAGAGACACAAATATACATGGTTCACCCAATTTGGGCCACGTCCACCCTGAACAGCTAGTCCTTCCTTTATATTATCCATCAAAATTAAGAGACACAACCTACAGTAGATCCGTTGCAATATCCTCTATTCTCTCTCACTGTCCCCCTTTCAATTTCTTGCTCATAATAATCATACAATACACATCCACAATAAAATACCCTCATAAAAAAGAGGGGTTGCATTATAGGGGAAAAAAAAACTAAATTAAACATAACTTCTACCATCAGATCATCCGCCTAATGAACGGCCTAGATTGACTAGAAATTACAATATTTTACAAGGAAATTTTTCATATGTTTTTAGCTTCGGGGACGTTTCCCCCGAAATCCCCAGCCGGAAGGGGGCTCCATAAAGTCGTAGCTACCCCCCCCCCCCTAATACCCCCCAGGAAACATTTAAACAACGGGCAGTGTTTCCGCCTCGTTAAGAACAGGGGTCCAACGCTATGATACATCTAAATAAAGAAGATAATCAGGCTCCACACCCAACACACTCCAAGGCTCTAGATCATTTTCCCAACTCTGATCCAAGACAATTAAATCATCCCACAAAGGGCTCCAAAGTGTTTTTCCAACCTAGGCTCAAGGACTAGTAACTCAACCTAAGTTACTCCAAGGCTCCAAATAATTTCTTCCAACTAATGGCTCCAGGAATTAGTAACTCAAACCATGGTAATAAGGAACCTAAGAACCAATCAGAAACAAAAAGTGGAAAAACACACATCACCATGGCTATCAAGTAAATAGCAAGGCTATGCAAAACCAATGTCAATCCAGGAAATCATCCATTCCAATGATAGATCATAACCAAATAACCACATGAATATACCATGGATACCAAAACTAGCAAGGAAATCATAGATGAAACTCAATACCTACAAGATAATTTCAATGTAGCTAGTGATCTTGTTGTTCCTGTTAGCCCCCTATAAATTTTTTGACAAGCAAACAGGGGGCTAAATGTTTTTGAGCCTTCAAGGAATGCATTTCCCCTGAAAAAACATCATCCTTGAAGCCTCCTTGTGCCTTTTTCCTTTGATAAAATCCCCTCTGCTGTTTCCAGTTATAAAGCTTCTCTATTGTGAAGAAGTGCCCAAAAGGCCTCCTTTTTTCCCTTTACATCATCCATTCCAAACCCCTGTTACATCCCCTTTTACTCTTCTCTATTTCCCCTATTAACCCTCTAAACCATCTCAAGTCCCCTCTAAACCCTTCAAATACTCTTTTTTTGGTTTAACAAACCCTTTCCCTCTCTATCGTTACCCTTCTTTGGCCTCAAAAGCATTGAAATTGGCCAAAAACCCACTTTCTACCTTATATTAAGGCCTAGCCTCCTTAATCTTTCTCCCCACGCGACCGCGGCGCTAGAACCAAGTGCCAAGGTAGAAGGTGCTTACCGCGTTTGAATATTGGGAGCATTTTGAGCCATCGATCTATACAAATCGGACGGTCGTCGTGATCCCCGCAGCGTCCATTACCCTACCCGTTCACCGTCGTTCATCGCACCTCCACCGTTCATTTACCTGCAGATCAACGGTCCGTGTTTTACCCGCCCCGATGATCCCCGCGCATTGTTCAAAACCATCCGATTTCTATCGCATCGCCTTTCGGAGGTGGGCGGTATTTTTCAATGAGCGAGCGATTCCACTCATCGCACGACGCGTGGCAACGACACTATTTCAAAACCTCCTGTTCATCACGCGTTAATGTTCGGCACAGGATACGAAGCGATATGCATATCAGTCATTCGATCTGGGGTGCCTCATCCAACGGTTGTCACTCCGCGAAGCTGCGCGCAGGTTAATCCATGGCCACCATACCCCTGGCCCACTGTCCATCACCCTCCAACATGTTTTCCATCGTCGATCTCCATTGATATTGGATGGTCCATATCTAACCACATGCTTGTCGTTGACTCTGTACCAACATGTCACCGTTCCACGTGTTCCATCATGTATTCGCCCTTCCATCCATATATAATCATTCAAAAGGTCAAAATTAAGGTTTTCACGTTAAATTTCTCTACATTACACCAACCTTCCCACCAGAGCACTTCTCCACCATTCCTCTGCGTTTTTCGCCATTCGTCCGCAGTCCCACTGTCATCCTCACAGTCATCCACACCATCCGACCCCATGCATGGTTTTCCTAACAGTTTTCATATTTTTCAGGGTTTCACGGAGGCGGAAAACCGCCATAATTCATATCCTCTATTATGGTGGTACAGTGCACAGAGGAAGCTAAATCCAGAGCCTGGTATTACAGGGAAATGTCCGGAAAGGTGTCTGTGGCATAAATTTCATCGAAGGACAGAATTAAAGCTCTGCAAAACCTCTCCGGCGCGATTAAAGCACAGATTTCGCTTTCAGAGGAAATCGAGAAAGTGGCAGAGAGTATCAGTGGAAAAATAGCGCGTTTAAGGCCTGTATTGCAGATTTTGAGCCTTAATCCAATTATTCAAAGGCAAGGTACCAAATCGAAGACCCCGAAGATCAATCAGAAGGTTCAATGCACAGAAAATAATACTATCAGGGTTTTCATATCAGCAGTACGTTCTTCCATAAAGGGACACAGTATCCATATTGCTTTTATTCTATGCCGTGTTCTAGGGAGATTTTTCAGCCCTGACAACAGTCCTATGCCACCAGTGCATTAGTTACACAGTATGGCAGACCCTAGCATCATCGTTTTGCATTTTTTCAGTACACCAGAGACATACCTGGAGTAAATGGAAACCTGACGAAGACCACTCCATCATCCAACGAGTACCAGAGATAAATGCTTAGAATTTAAAAGGAGGTGGAGCCTCGGCCCTCCTGTTGCTTCAGAATTTAAAGCTGCATTTAATATTACATCTACTCCTGTTATTATTTTCTCCTATAAGAATCCTGAAGAGCATATTGTAAAGGTTGTTGTTCAGCTGCTAAAGTTGTAGCTAGGGGGATTCAGTTTGACTATTAGAACAGTTTGGGAGGGAGTAGCAGAGTAGCTTGTATTGTAGTAGGCTGGGAAGAGAAGTTTGGATTGTAACTGCCATTGAGCTCAATGTATGTGATTGGTTTTGCATCAATTAATAAAATCACTTTTCACAGGATCCTGGTCTATTACTATTGGTGATGTTTTCTTAACTCTATTTATTACATTTTCATATTGTTTCATTTTCTACTGGCTTGCATCAGAAATATGGCATAGGATTTACCCTTGTTAGGTACCCTATGTCTCTGCTCTCCTTGCCTTCAATGTTTTCTGCTGTTAGTTGTTCTTGTTGGGTTTGAGCTGGAAGATTTGGGAACACTGGGGATTAGTGTTAGCCCTGTCCACTAGGATCCTTGTGCGACCAGCTGGCTTTTCTAAGATCTCTCTATTAAACTTATATCTGTTTTCCCTTAGAGTATGCTAAAGCTGACCTGGAGTTAAATGACCTCTGGTCCGATCTATAAGCTGCCCCTTTTTCCCTCCTTTGAGAGTTTCTTATGAGTATGTCCAAGCAGGTCTGGAGTTAAATGAGCTCTGACCTAATCTATAGATAGAAATTGGGTTTCTTTCCTTCTTTCACCTTTCAATCCTTAATGTTCCATCCCATCATCTATCTAAAATATCCTTTAGTGTAGATGACTTGCCCTCTGAAGGCTTTGGCTAGTTGTTGCATGTAATTACCTTTCATGACTCCATAGCCCAATGGATGGCACTTTCCTGACCTATCCTCTTTACTAAAACATCCTACTGCTCTTTTCCTTTCATTCCATTGCTTTCTCGGTCTATGATCTCATGACCAACCCAGCAACCAGCCAACCAAATCATTTTAAACCCCCCTTTGTGCTTCATAACTAGCCTAATATATCAATTTGAGCTTCAAAGATATATCATTCTTTGTTTTATTGGAGAGATCCCTCTCCGGGTGCAGGAGGGCTAGATCCTAGGGCCCCAAAGTGGTTCTGATGTTGTCTCATCTTTTGGTCTTGCCAATCTGGCCAAAACATGGGAACCCCAACATAATGGCGACTCCACTGGGGATTTGAGTGCATTTCACCTTAAACATTATTAGGCACTCAAGAGACCCAATATCTCTAGTTAGATTGGCATTCAATAGCTGATGGTGGATAGCATCTTGCTTCAAACATTCATATAAATCCACCTGGCGACTCCACACTCCCTATGATCCAAAGACCTAATGCCTCCACTGGTAGAAGACTCTGAACTGGTTGACCAAATACATTGACCTCTTTCTGATTTACAAACATGCTTCCATGCATACAGAGAAGATATGCCCCAATGAGTAGGGAGCATATCCCTAGATTCCCACACAAAATGCCTGAAGTGGACTGGTTAAAAAACCTACCTATCTTTCAGGGTGAAAACACTGAGGACTCCTTGCTACATCTCATCAAGTTTCATATACATGTGTGGAATTTTAAAGTTGAATGGCATGAAGACTGCCTAATGAAAATGTTCATGGCAACATTAGAAGGAAAAGCTAGGGTCTGGTATGAATGGTTAGAACCTCAGAGTTTGTTTTCTTTAAGGGACATGCACCAAGTATTTTACAAGAATTATAAAGGAAACTCTCCATCCCTATCATGGGATTGTTGTGATCAATCTCAGGATATCATACAGTACCTGTTATATATTGATGAGGATTTGGTTAATATGCATCTTGAAGATCTGTTAAAAACCATTCAAGCATTTCATTTGCACCCTAGTTGTCACAAGAACGCAGATGAATCAGCTGAGGAAGAAAATACTCAAGGGACTGTAGATATTCTTCATGATATTCCTGAAAACTCAGATGCTGATTTATCATCCCTTGTAGTTGAGGCTCAAGATGACATCCTGCCTCAAATCCAGTCTTCAAAGGAAACAGAGAGTTGCTGCACTTCTGCACAAAGGAACACAAGACCATCTTCCCCTTTGATGGAAGAAGAAATAGATCAGATTATCAATGGACAACCAGCCTCTGAATATTTTTACAAATCAGACATTCTTGTCCATTCATTTGATGAGCTTTGTTGTACAGAGTTTGAAATCTCACATGTAAATCAGAGTGTATAAAAATATGTTGATAATCTAGTATGTCCGGTTGGCAGCATTACTTACATTCATGATTTTCCTATTTTTTATCTCTCTGATGATGATGTTCTCCAAACATAATATGATCTTTCAGGGTCATCATTAGTAGATGTATGGGAGGAAAATCAGTTCCCTTTACTTCCAGAGAGTAATGAGCCAACACAGGCTATGTATGATATTGTTGAAGAAAGCTTGAAGAGTGAAGAAGAGGGTGAAGGATCTCCAGATCTTTGCTTCACTCCATTACAACTCATCAGTAATGGTTTTCACATGATTAGAGGTCAGCAGCCTTTCAACTCAGAAGATGAAGAGGAAAGCAAAGAAGAAATTCCTGAGCAAATTGAAATTAAGGGGCCTTCTCTTGAAAAGGAGGAAGAAATGGAACATATCCCTACTCAAGAATACATGGGTCTTTTCACAGAGCTCAACACATTAGAGTAGAATATATCAGAGCTCCAAGAGGACAACACTTCCATATATGATGAGTCCTCCAATTCAGAAAATGAAGAAGATGAGGGTGATTCCCTTTCTCAAGAGAGTCTTGTTCTTGATCCAGTGGAAGAAGAAGAGATCCTGGTTGAAGCCTGCCTGCCAGATATTCATAACCAGGTGTCATTTCATGATCCTTATGTACATTTCCTGCAAACATTTGAAGAAGGATCAAGGGTATTTTTTAGCAGCATGTTGCAAGCAGGAAGTAAATTTTCCAAAGCTGCTATTATGGAACAAAAAGAGTGGGAGCTGCCCTGCCTATCTAGCCTGCTCAAGGAGCTGAGCAAGAAGGACCAGTCATGGGATCACTTGATGGACTGGTTACATTGGAAGACAATGTTTGTAAGCTAGACTTGTAAATATTCCAAGTAGAGTAGGGTAGGTAGGAAAAGCTCAATAAATCTCAGCCTGTGAGCATGTAGTTAGTTGTTTTAATTTCTGCAAAGTCCAGCAACTCAGACAGTCTAATCCTGGCTTGACTGATTTCAATTTCTGTCTTATAATGTAGAGAAGAAGTCTGCTAGACAGTTTAATCCTAGCAGATAGTAGTTTAGGTAGAGAAACATATGGGACCAACAGTTTAATCTGGTCTCATGGAGTAATAAGGGTAGAGATAGAATAGGTTTATTTTCTTGTTTGTAAAAAATAAAATGATGTAAAGGGTCTGCAAGTCCAAATGCACCTAGAAGAAAAATGTTAGGACTACAGTGTGGGTAGGTAGTTGTTTGGGAGAATGTTTACTGCTGATTTGATGTCTTCATGATTTGTGGCAGCTGATCCAAGGAAGAAATGGATGGGTCAAGTAGCAGGCATCTGGCCTACACCAAGTATTTATCCTCTAAATTCTTGACTCCTTCAAGAAGAAGCCATCCCCATGTGGAGCCACTATTATCCCCCTATAAATTTTTTGACAAGCAAACAGGGGGCTAAATGTTTTTGAGCCTTCAAGGAATGTATTTCCCCTGAAAACACATCATCCTTGAAGCCTCCTTGTGCCTTTGTCCTTTGATAAAATCCCCTCTGTTGTTTCCAGTTATAAATCTTCTCTGTTGTGAAGAAGTGCCCAAAAGGCCTCCTTTTTTCCCTTTACATCATCCCTTCCAAACCACTGTTACATCCCCTTTTACTCCTCTCTATTTCCCCTATTAACCCTCTAAACCATCTCAAGTCCCCTCTAAACCCTTCAAATACTCTTTGTTTGGTTTAACAAACCCTTTCCCTCTCTATCGTTACCCTTCTTTGGCCTCAAAAGCATTAAAATTGGCCAAAAACCCACTTTCTACCTTATATTAAGACCTAGCCCCTTTCGGCCTAGCCTCCTTAATCTTTCTCCCCACACAACTGCGGCACTAGAACCAGGCGCCAAGGCTGAAGGCACTTACCACGTTTGAATATCAGGAGCATTTTGAGTCGTCGATCTATACAGATCAGACGGTCGTCGCAATCCCCGCAACGTCCATTACCCTACCTGTTCATTGTCGTTCATCGCATCTCCACCGTTCATTTACCCGCAGATCAACAATCCATGTTTTACCCACCCCGGTGGTCCACGCGCACTGTTCAAAACCATCCAGTTTCTATCGCACCGCCTTTCGGAGGTGGGCGGTATTTTCCGATGAGCCAGCGATTCCACTCATCGCACGACGCGTGGCAGCAGCACTATTTCAAAACCGCCTGCTCATCGCACATTAACATTCGGCACAGGATACATAGCGATATGCATATCAGCCATCTGATCTAGGGCGCCTCATCTAACGGTTGTCACTCTGCGAAGCTGCGCACAGGTTAATCAATGGCCACCATACCCCTAGCCCACTGTACATCACCCTCCGACGTGTTTTCCACCGTCGATCTCCATTGAGATCAGACGGTCCAGATCTGACCACACGCCCGCTGTTGACCCCATGCCACCACGTCACCATTCCATGTGTTCCATCATATATTCGCCCGTCCCTCCATATATATTCATTCAAAAGGTAAAAATTAAGGTTTTCACGTTAAATTTCTCTGCATTCCGCCAACCTTCCCACAAGAGCACTTCTCCACCGTTCCTCTACATTTTTCACCATTCGTCCGCAGTCCCACTGTCATCCTCACAATCATCCACACCATCCGACCCTATGCACGGTTTTCCTAACAGTTTTTGTATTTTGCAGGGTTTCAGGGAGGCGGAAAACTGCCATAATTCATATCCTCTATTATGGTGGTACAGTGCGCAGAGGAAGCTAAATCCAGAGCCTGGTATTACAGGAAAATGTTCGGAAAGGTGTCTACGGCATAAATTTCATCGAAGGACAGAATTAAAGCTCTGTAAAACCTCTCCGGCGCCATTAAAGCACATATTTCGCAGTCAGAGGAAATCGATAAAGTGGAAGAGAGTATCAGTGGAAAAATAGCGTGTTTAAGGCCTGTATTGCAGATTTTGAGCCTTAATCCAATTATTCAAAGGCAAGGTACCAAATCGAAGACGTCGAGGATCAATCAGAAGGTTCAATGCACATAAAATAATACTATCAGGGTTTTCATATCAGCAGTACGTTCTTCCATAAAGGGACACAATATCCATATTGCTTTTATTCTATGTTGTGTTCTAGGGAGATTTTTCAGCCCTGACAATAGTCCTATGCCACCAGTGCATTAGTTACACAGTATGGCAGACCCTAGCATCATCCTTCTGCATTTTTTTCAGTACACCAGAGACATACCTGGAGTAAATGGAAACCTGACGAAGACCACTCCATCATCCAACGAGTACCAGAGATAAATGCTTAGAATTTAAAAGGAGGTGGAGCCTCGACCCTCCTGCTACTTCAGAATTTAAAGCTACATTTAAGATTACATCTACTCCTGTTATTCTTTTCTCCTATAAGAATCCTGAAGAGCATATTGTAAAGGTTGTTGTTCGGCTACTGCCGTTGTAGTTAGGGGGATTCAATTTGATTTTTAGAATAGTTTGGGAGGGAGTAGCAGAGTAGCTTGTATTGTAGTAGGCTGGGAAGAGAAGTTTGGATTGTAACTGCCATTGAGCTCAGTGTATGTGACTGGTTTTGCATCAATTAATCAAAGCACTTTTCATAGGATCCTGGTCTATTACTCTTGGTGATGTTTTCTTAACTCTGTTTATTACATTTTCATATTGTTTCATTTTCGGCTGGCTTGCATCAGAAATATGGCATAGGATTTACCCTTGTTAGGTACCCTATGTCTCTGCTCTCCTTGCCTTCAATGTTTTCTGCTGTTAGTTGTTCTTGTTGGGTTTGAGCTGGAAGATTTGGGAACATTGGGGATTAGTGTTAGCCCTGTCCACTAGGATCCTTGTGCGACCAGCTGGCCTTTCTAAGATCTCTTTGTTAAAATTATCTTTGTTTTCCCTTAGAGTATGCTAAAGCTGACCTGGAGTTAAATGACCTCTGGTCCGATCTATAAGCTGCCCCTTTGTCCCTCCTTTGAGAGTTGCCTATGAGTATGTCCAAGCAGGTCTAGAGTTAAATGACCTCTGACCTGATCTATAGACAGAAATTGGGTTGCTTTCCTTCTTTCACCTTTCAATCCTTAATGTTCCATCCCATCATCTATCTAAAATATCCTTTAGTGTAGATGACTGGCCCTCTGAAGGCTTTGGCTAGTTGTTGCATGTAATTACCTTTCATGACTCCATAGCCCAATGGATGGCACTTTCCTGACCTATCCTCTTTACTGAAACATCCAGCTTCTCTGTTCCTTTCCTTCCATTTCTTTCTCAGTCTATGATATCATGACCAACATAGCAACCAGCCAACCAAATCATTTTAAACCCCCCTTTGTGCTTCATAACTAGCCTAATATCTCAATTTGAGCTTCAAAGATATATCATTCTTTGTTTTATTGGAGAGATCCCTCTCCGAGTCTAGGAGGGCTAGATCCTAGGGCCCCAAAGTGGTTCTGATGTTGTATCATCTTTTGGTCTTGCCAATCTGGCCAAAACATGGGAACCCCAACAGTTCCCTTGCACTTTCCCACTTTCATTTGCCTTCTTTCTCCATATCCAATGAAAAATAGAGTGCTCCAAGCATGCTCCAAAAATTATCAAAAAATTGTGTGCTCAAGAGTATGAGAGAGAGAGACAATAGAGGGAGAGCTTCAAAACTAGACTAACCAAAGCTATGAGTTGATCCTTAGAACCCTTTTTACCATTGAGGCATCTATTTTCTTCATTTTTAGTTAATTTTCCTTCAATTTTCTCCTCATGAAATTATGTGACCTTTCACCTTCATTTTCTCCTATTTTCCATTATTTTCATAAATAAGTCTCAATTAATGTCTCTTTGCCTTTGCCAATGTCTTTGTCAATTTCCATGTCCATCAATTAATCACAATTGATCCCCATCACAATGTTTTTTCCCAACATTCATATTGGAATACATTCCCCATGGCATTGGTTATTATTTTTATTTATTTACATAAGAGGTCAACCAAGGGTTTTTACACCAAGATACATAGTTACAATGAACATCACTAGATCCAATAGTGGTCTGTTAGAGCTATCACTCGCTCTCCAAAATAACTAACTTCATCTCTAATGCCTAGTGGTAGGAGTCAAGGTGAAAAGTCATTTTCTTGAGCTATGAAGTTGTATATAACAAATGATATGACTCTTCACCACCTTGCCACTCTTGGACTATCTTCATGGATCTTGAGCTTCCAAATAACTTTTCAAATTTCTTTTTGACCCTTTGACTTCTACATGACTTTTCACATTATATAGAGGAATCTTGGAATTCCACCTTACATTACATTTCTTATCATATTCAAAATTACATAATTACATCCATAAATTATGTGGCACATCATGATTCATTTGAAACCTTGAAGAGACATCTTGACAAGACATGACTTGACATTGATGACATGGACTTAATGATGATGTGGCAATGTCAAGCCAATATTCATGCTGCTATCACTTTGTCTTCATGAGAGATGGTATATTACCTTTCTCTTCCTCCTTAATAAGGGTTGAAGATAGGGAGTCTCCACTGTAATCTTCATCTTCCAACTTCTGTGTAAATTGAGTGTACCTCCATCTTCTTATTCGATGGTTAGCTTATATTTTCAGCTTCATAGGTGTCTTCTAGCATGGTCTCCTTCTTCTTCTCCTCTGTCATAATCCTGTCATGACAAGATATAATACCTTCAACTAAAAGCTACTCATGACAAGATGACATTGGTCCAGAAATATATTAGCCTAACATGCTTCATGAAAATGTTGATTGAACTAGAATTGGGTGTTGGATTGAGAGGCAGACTCAGGGATTGTCCAGTGCACAGTTCCAAGGACTAGGAGTGATGGAATAAATCTTGAGACTTCTTAGTGCACAGTTCTGGAGGCCTATGAAATATGACTGCACATATGAGGAGCTTAGTCATGAAGTATTGAGACTTGAAGTTGCTTAATGTGTAGTACAAGAGAGATAGATTCCCAAGGTTTGTGCAATTGCATAGATCAAGAAGGTTGGATGATAGCTTGAGGCTTGTCACTACGTAGTGCATAGGAGACTGACTAGGATGATGAACTGTGTGTTTGTGGAGGTCAATGGGTAAGTATTGAGCACAAAGATTGTGCAATGCATAGTCCTTAGAGGTAGGAACTATGCATTATGCAATTCCAAGAGGCAATGGATCTTCTTGATGATTGACACTGTGCAGTGTGCAGTTCTAGGGGGTTGTGTGAGGTTAATTTGATCAGGAAGGAACTTTTCAGAATTTGACTCTGTAATTTGACTAAGTGTGGGATTAGTTAGGTAGAAAAGAAACTAGGTTTGAACTTATGAATTATCACACATAATTAGAATAATTGACAACGGAACTTTGAAAACTTCATACACAAGAAAAACGTGATCCCCTCAATGTGACAAAGATACAACAACCTCCTCCAAGTGTGACACTTAAGATACACTTTACAATGATAGTGAAGACACTTGTGCAACAATGCATAAAACTTTGGGAATAAGTGTAATACATGTATATATTATAAATAGGAATCATCGACAACATATTTACCCCTTGAAGTGAAGCATAACTACGCTTTTGCGATGTGCGATGCTTTCCATGCCAAAAGATGACACTTTGGTTTTCTTCACAAAGGGACTAAAAAACACAAAGGATATTCATGGAATGACTCATACTACTAGAAAAAAAAACATGCAAGTTTAAAGCAGGCTCTAAAATTTGGATGTGGGTCAAAAATTTGGAGGGTGTTGTAGCAGCGAAAACAATGCCTATATTAATTTTTGCGAAGAAAAAACCACCTGAAGGATCAAATAGTTTTTATTTCTACTTAATATTGAAATCTGATATTTTCATTAGAGAGGGTTTATCTGCAATTAATTTGTGCACATGGTGCGCCTACATGTTTTCTAGTATCAGTAGGAAAAGGATCTTTCTAGGTTTTATTTTTTATTTTTAAATTATAATTTTAGATTTTCGGTTAAATTTAACAGATATATCATGTTAATTTTGTGCTTCTTAATATGTTCCTTCTAAGTTTTTCGATATGCTAACCAAGATATGAAACAATAGTTAAGGGAATATCTAAATGAATTAATTAATATTTCCAAAAAAGAGAATAGACAATAATATATGAATAAAATTCCAAAAAATTTCTTTCAATGTAAGAATCCTTGATCTCTAAAGTGGCAGAAGATTATAGGAATTTGAAAAAGAAGCAGAAACAAACAACAAGTGAAGAACACTTTTATAGGTTTCATATTTGGTGCAAATTGCATCTTTTGAAGGTTATATATGTTTCTCACTAATATATATGTGTGATTCACTTGAGGTAGTTCCTAATTGATTATGGCCATATGGTTCTTGAGCTGAAGTAAGTGACTTTATCATCAATGCTTTTGTTGATTCTAAAGTGTTCCTGCTTCGTCTATGTCTTTTCATTTCCTTGCACATGTTGGTAATGTGAAAATATGGTGATGTATTTCTCTCTAAACCAAGCTTAGCTTTAAATTTTTTAATAGGTGGAGATGTCTCAATAGTATAGTTTTTTATTAAATCTTTTTCTTGATATTTTATAGAGAGGGAGTCCATATTCTATCTGAAGATGTGAATTTTTTTAAGATTAGACAGACGGATGAATAGCTGAAATTGTAAAATAATATTCAAATATAAAAATAGTCACAACTTCCAAATGTTAGGACATCGATGGGAGTGTCAAATCTTCCAAGGAAAAAAAAAATTGGGTCTTTTTCTTCAAGAGAAAATAGTACTAATTTTGATCTCAATATGTAAAATTTTAGCTTACAATGCAATAGTTGCATTTTAGAAAGTAGTAGAGTGTCCACATAACATTCTTAGCCGGAGCAACGATAATGAGGGAATGGATTACCCCATGACTAGAGTGGAAAGACCTATGGTTAAAATTAATACACAATGCCACAATTCAAGTCCTCAAAGCTTAAATTATTTTGTAGAAGTAGGAGAAAGACATCGAAAGATAGGCTTAAATGATAAAGGATTATAGATAATAGATGGATATGGTGAATAATTCAAGAGATCAATGTATATCAGTGATTTTTCCTTAATATCAGTGAAATCGAAGTGAAATTAAATGCATAGTTATATTTTATTTTCTAATGAAAATTTTTCATTTTAGGTGTAAGAGCATAATTATCATGCTTAGGGATTTAAAAAACATTTATGAGAATACATTCACTGATAAATGGGTTAATATAATGAAAAAAGAAAAATATTTGGTGATTTTACAATGCAAATAATATTTTGTGCATGGTGATTCTTTCTTGGAATGATTTTGGTAATACTTGTTGGATTTGATTTGAAATGTAATATTTTGTTTATTTATTTTTCCAAACCAATTGAAATGAAATCGATATTCACATTTTTATGAAGAACATGTTAGTTTTGTTTCAAAATTCAATGGAAGGAATAGTCACACTAAACAAAATTTATGCCAATTCATCCTTAAGGTAAAAAGACTCCATAGATCTTATTCACAAATACAAGATAATGATACATATCACCAGTTGGCTTTGAACTTAATGCATCATATCTACAACATATGGTTTTTTAGAGGAGAAAATTGATAATCTTGAAGCTTTGTTTTAGCAAAGAAAATAATATTACTAATATGACCTCAAAGGTATTTGGAATAAATATAAGTTTGTTCTAATTAGTTTAAACTTAAAATTACACATTTCAATTAAATGGTTGTCAGTTGATAAAAAATAACTTTCTTTTATTTTTTAGACTAGAGTTCCATGAAATTTTGAACTTCTCATCATGTGAAAACTAAAATTTTGACACTTAGTAACTATGTCTGATCAAACCACCTTTTTTTAATTTTTTTTTGTCAAATACACATCTTTTTATATTTTAGGTTAATGGATATCATGCTCCACACCTGAATACCAAGAAAAATATTACAAATATATTCAAAATCAGGATTTTTCTATGTTTCACTACCATAAAATGAATCAGAGTGTATTGTCATGTTAACATTGTGATCAACACCCTCCAAAAATTTTATTACACTTTAATTTGGGAGCCTACTAAGGATCCTATGATCTGTCTTTCTATCGTCACTTCATTATTGATTGATGTTGTGCTAAGTGTTTAAGTCTTCTTCCTGGTTTCCAACTATCAAAGTCACTTGCTCACACATGCTCAGTCCTTGATGAATTCATAAGTGCACTTCCTTTATGCAGGTATGGACAGGCATAACATAGTCCATCAAGACATTTCCTACACATTTTTTAACCTATGTCAATAGTTAGTGTTCAATCTCCATTAAGAGTCTCCCTGACTTTGGTTGCAATTGTACTTCTATTTCGGTTAGTTTTCTAACTTGTCTCTTTTGCGCACCTTTTCTTTCACAAGTGTCCATTTCATGTCTGCAACTATAATTTTTTCTTGATATCACTTTAACAAGTGTTATTTTAATTTTATCTTTGCTTTTGCATATGTCAATTTCAATTTATTTAGCTTTTGTAAGTGTTGTTTTAACTTTTTCTAACTATCGTAGGTGTCACTTTTTGTTGTTATCACTCTGATATGTGTCACGCCTTTGTACATCACTATAGGTATATATAGTGCACTCTTCTAGATTATATGGTCCTAAATATCATAATAATATGTTCTAGACACATTCCTACATCTTAGCACATTTTCTGGTCAGAGTCAACCTTTGTCTCTCAACGTGTGTCTTAAGTGTCGCAATGTGGCATTTTAACTGTCGCAATTAGAAATAAGTGTCGCTTTGCTTCCGTTTCAAGGTGTTATTTTTTATTATGAGTCATGTGTAGTCCCATGGATTGTATCAATTGAATTCATGTGTTTGATCCATGTTTGAGTCTTTTTCAGATGCATTTCCCTCTCTTACTCTACTTGTCGAACACTTAGCCATTTTGGAGCTCTTCTTGGTCCTCTTGCCTAGTGCAAGTTGTGAATACATGAACCCTCTCCCAGGTCATGAGAAAATACTTTTCATGAGCCCCATTGCTAATATATCTTCCTCCTATACTTTTTCACCCTCAAAGCATAGTCACCTAACCCTTGTTGCATGTACTAACTGATTGTAGTGAGTTTTGAGAAAGTATGCATTATATAGTGCATGGAGAATTTCTAGTAGCCCTATGAAAAATAAAACTATGCCATGCAAGGTCTCTTTCCTCTCATAGTGAATTAAGCCTGTCCCTGGGAAATGTGACTTTCCTTTTGCTACTGTCCTTATCCAACTACGCAATTTCCTCTTCCAGTGAGCCTTCCTAAGTGCATAGAACATTTCTAGTGGATAGACATCCACTGCAAAAGAAAATTGTGTTATCATATGGCATAGGGCACATTTCTAGTTGAAAGTAAACCATTGTGGAAGAAAATCGCGCTAGCCTAGAAGCCTCCCTCTCAAGTAAAGTGCACAGTGCAGTTTCATTGCCTATTCCTACTCTTACTGTTGACTACAACCCCTCACTTCACCTAATACTTAGTTTTCCTACCTTCCTTGGTGCATGGAACACTTGCAGTGGAAATTTAGTCACCACTGAGGAAAATTTTGTTATCCCTTAATCCTTCCTCTTAGTTATGGAACATGGCATAGTTTTAGTCAACAAGCCATCAACCCTTGTCCGCTAGACTCCCTCATTCCATAGCCATTAAGTCTTGCCCTGCCTTCTGAGCACATGGTGCACTTTTAGTTCTTAGTCAGGGCCTCCCTCAATTACTGTGAAGCATAAATACGATTTCACTGTCTCCTACTCCCTTAAGTCTACTACATGGTGCACTTTCAGTCATCAAGCTTGTCACACTATCTCCTGCACTTGCCCACTTCCTTGGACCCTGAAGATCCCCTCCTCATAGCACATGGTGGATTTCTAGTGAGTAGCGATTCCTTTCCTCAACCAATGTTGAGCTCAACTATGCCATCCTTATCAAGCCCTTCCTTCTCAATCCTTTCATAGGCCTATCACAAGAATATTCTTCCATGAGCAAGGTAGAGATAGAATAGATGATTTCAATATTGATATTTCCTTTTAATGAGTGATATTAAATGGTAGGTTTACAATGTCAACATGGAAAGATGATATGCTCAAGTAATATATCAAAGGGATGAAACAAAGAAGCATTTGCAAAGAAGAATCACAAATAAGGACCATCATTAAGGCATGAACAAATCCTAAACCAAGATCAATTGAATACATTTCATGATCATTCAGAAGGTCTTGAACCTAATCCATGATCAAATTATGAATAAATCAAATACATGATAGCAAGAGAGTAGCTTGGCATTTCCACATCATCGTGAAGTTCCATGAAAATTCAGGGGTTTTACTAGTGTCATCACACTATCATATGTTTCAACGTTCCTTGCCACAACATTTTTGGATGTAATTATGTATTATCAATGTAAAATGACAAAATTTAAATCTATGGAAGTTGAAGATTCACATGTGAAAAATAAAATGTCACATGTGGAAAAAAGAGTCATCAGAAAAAGTCCAAAAGTCATATAAAATTCCAAAGGTCACATTAGAAGTCCAAGAGTCATGAGAGAAGTTCAAGAGTCATACAGATATGAAAGGTTATTCCTCCAGTTATAAAAGAAGCCTCATAACTCAAGAAAAGTGCTTTTGGAGGCTCAGGCTTTGGAGAGAGAGGCTTTGCTTCTCTAACTTGGCATAGGAGAGAAAACTATTCTTGGAAAAGTAAGAAGTGACTTAATGTTCCACTATTGTTGCTAGTGGCTCACCCTTGTAACTATGTACTTGGATCTTTCACTTAATAATTGAATCTCATTGACCCAACACATTTTCATGCATGTTTCGTGAATATTGTAAGGCTATTATTTGGATGTTTGCAGAATATGTTATTTTCATATGTACTAAAGAAATTTAAATTCTTCATTGGCTTTGGTGCTTATCTTGTTGAATGTGTGTTCTATTTTATTTAATGATAGTTGTGTCTATGTGAAATAATTTTCTATCTTACTAACGAATCTTTCCTTTCTCTCGTGTGCCTCCCATAGGATATTACTATTAAACTTTCTTTCTAGATACTCACTCTTGTCTCCCCTCTCATGAAGGCCTCCTTTTACACATTACAATTGGTGTTTCACATGTAAACATACTTTTTCATTCAAATTTTATGTGTATAATATCTTATGTTATGAATTGAAGCCAAGGAAAATATTAAGTTATGGATGTTGAGTCGATACTCCAGATGGGCCTCTTACTCCAAAAATTGTGAGTTCTAATTGGGACTTCACATCAGGAAGACCCCCTGTATGTTGGATATATCCAACACTGTCAACATTCTAGTGCTAGAAGGAGGGCCAGATGACATGTTGTTCCCTTTGAGTCTATTTTGAATCTCTTATCTTAAATGGATCTTCCCCAAATCATACGCCTAATGTTTTTTTTTCCAATAAATCATATGGAAAATTTTTAACCCCCAATGAACCCCTTTATAACTTGTCTCAACTAAATTTTGATGGTGAGGGTGATAAATCCATAGTAAAGCATATATTCCATTTTTTCAAGTTTTGTGAATATTATGAAATCAATTATGAATACATTTCTTGTGTTATTTTCTTCCTCACTCTTGAAGGTCGAGTTAACCGATGGTGTCATACCCTACGCCTTGCTTCCATGCATTAATTCAAACAATTCCTCAAGAAGCTTCATCAATTATTTGATAGTAGGACTACCAATATGTTCCTAAAAGGATTAACCAACTAAGAATGGACCTTAGTGAATCAATTGAGGATTTTTCTAATAAATTCCTTCACCTATGTTATGAGTTTCTTAGAGAAGATAAAAATTGGGATTTCTTTTAAAAAAAAATTGAATTGTTGGTTGAAATCTCCTTAAATGGTGAATCTTAACCCCCAAGTAATGTCACTTGTCCAACTTTTTCAAACCATAATAAACCTCTAATTTCATAGGAGGAACCTATTATTCCTTTTATTCCTTGTCCTCATTTTTTTCTAGTACCAATTTGGGTTCCTCCTTGTGATGTTGAAGTTGGGAAATATGGAAATATAATTGTTGATCCATAGCTTCAACCTTCATCCACTTTCCATGATCCAAATCCAATGCAAGAAACCTTGGAATGGTTTATGAAGCCTAATGTAAATACTAATCCCTTAAGTTTTCAAGATTATATTAAAACTCACAACTTTAATCTTGAATATGGTCAAGTTAAAATCATTACCTTTTCAATGGATGTTTGTCCTCCTCTACCAACCCTATCTCATGACACCTTGTCCCTTGATCCACTTGAAAAGTCTCTTTAAAACTCTCCAAATTTTTAGTTTTCAAATCCAAGTAGTGATCATGTCCGAGGTAGTCATATTTTGTAGATAGAGGAGCAGAAAGGTGAAGTTTCTTTCGATCTTTCTTCCCTTCTTTAAAATCATCTATGTCAAGATAATGTTCCTTCATTCCTAGCTAATCTAGAATCTAGTATCCTCAATAGTCAATCAAATGATATCAACTTGCTTAATCCATCTAAAGTCTTGGAAACCATCATTATTATGATGATGAATCTATTAATGTATGTGATGATGTATTCCCAATTGCACCAACTAATATCTTGGTTTCCCAAGAACATTTTGATTTGAAATATTTAGATCTAGAGTCTGATTCATTCAAAGAACATTTTCTTATGGAAACTTCCTCTTCGTCACACTATCCCTTATGCCCTACCGTTTGCAATTCATTAACTTGTGATGAAGATAATCCATGCTCTTCAATTCCATCATCTAATGAACATGATTTTGGATTGACACAAGTTAGTGAGGTTATCCATGGTGAAGAAAGAGCCAGTAAAATTATCAAGCATTCATGCCATTCCTTATCATTTTTGGTCTTGCATGAAAAAAATTATTTTTTTTCAGGTTACTCATGAGATTGATCCAATCTATCCATCCTTAGATGTTCAATTAGAACAATTTTTTTACTTGAGAAATATGTTTGTTGAATATGAAAAATCTGATCAAATCTATGATAGAGATGGTTGTCATCCATGTACTAGTGGTCTTATTTAAATTACTGGTAGTAGTTTTCCACACACCATGCATGATCTGATCCAATCTTAAAAATGAAATTATATAACCCTTGAAAATTCTGGGACTTGTCAGGAAGTTGAGGCACTTCAAAAAAATTTGATGGTTATGGCATGTTCTCGCAACTCTGGTAAAGATCCCCAAACTAAGTCTATATTTTCTCACAAAATTATTTTCTTTGCACGGTTTCACTGAATTCAAATTCCTTCTTAGAATATCTTCTATATTTTGGATATAGCCCTTTAAATTTTCAAGATCCAATTTCTAATCAAATTGAGGATTCTATTTCAGTTAGTTTATCTCCATGCAAATCTCTTGTATCAAACTCAGGTTTGGAGTGTATATATATCATGGATGCATGGAACTACAAAGCTAATCATTCTAAATATTATCATTGGTCAAAGGATTCATGCCTATCAGATACATCTAAAAACAATCAACTCCTAGTTTTTCTTGTGAATGTTATAATGTTAATCATTTTCTTCACGACATCAAATGTCCTCTTAAGTGTTAGTGAATTCTTAAGTTATTTGGTGAGTCAAATTCCTCTACCTGATATACATGCTTACCCATTATATCTTGATTTTTTTTGTGTGCTTTCCATGCTAGCATTTATTTTTAATTCTTTCGATGATTGTGATGTTGTTTCAGTTGGTAACCCAGTTATAATGAAATGGTTGGTGTTGGAGCGGGTTCCACTAGGGCACATTATATGTGCTCTGTGCGAATGAGTCAAGGGGCTTTGGGGCAGGTCAAAGTCCCTATTTTTTATGTGAATGGGTTTAAGGGTAAAATGTGGGCCTCAAACCATGGCTTGATACCATATTATATGTGTGCTAAAATAATATAAATAGATAGATCAAGTCTAATTAAAGTAGTAAAAGTTGAGTATAACTTGATTATGATCTGACTATTTATGCGTCTATAATACTTGGTAAGGGTTTCTCTGGGATGGGTAGAAAGGCTCCTGTTGGCTATATGCGTGGAGACCTAGTCCTGGCTGTGTACAGACTCCATTGATTGTGTTCAAAGAAGGGTTATGTGTAAGGGGAAAGTTTGATGTATTGAAAGAATCTGAATTAATATAAATGACATATTTTGGTGAACTTGTTGTGTTATTGATCTGAGTTATTTATCTACTGCTTCTATCTTTGGAACGCATTGTTTATCTATTTCTTATTTATCATTGCACAAGGATATCTATTATGGTTATTTATGCATATTGACGGTTGATAAAACTGCTTAAAGATTACACATTATTTAGATCTGGATCTGGTTCTCTTATGCTTTATCTACGCTGAAGCGATCTGTGATTCTATCTTATTTTTTTAAAGTATTGTGTGCATATGTTTATGATTTATACAAGTCTCCAATCAATCTTATTAGGGCCACTTCACTATTTTCTTCCTCAGGGTACGGAAACTTGGTTCCAGTACCCCCTCCATATTGCTGCAGGTGAGACTTTTATCTGCACAAGCAGGTCATTGCCGAAAGGGCAGGTAGTTGGAGGTTTTGTTGGTTGCATAATAAACTTTGAACCTGGGTCAGGACCCCTCAAGACAACAAATGGTTCTATTTCCGGGACTCGGATCATTTTAAGGAAGATTTAATGTTGTGGCACCATTCGCGAAATGAATTGCAAGATTGGCTGGATAGAAATATCCTTGAATTCGCACTCCAAGAGAATCGAAGTACTAAGCTATTTGATGAAAAATCTATACAGAAATATATATATGCATAATTTCATGAGATATTCTTTTTCTTCTTTGCAAATGAGTTTCAAGAGTGGATGTCGTGCTTAGCTAAATTCAATACCTGTGTAAAGTATGATGCAGTCACTAAGTGGACTCCTGAATTGATTCAGCAAGTAGAGAAGATAGATAATAAGATCACTCGCATGGTAGATAACTAGATTGATCACCTCTTGAGAGGATGTTGAATTGAATTTTCCATTAATCAATTTGTGTCATATTTTGAAGCAGTAAGAAGGTTTTTCAAAGGCCCTAAAGGTAAGTTCCCACACCCTCTAAAGTTGTTGCTAAAAATTCTATTATGTGAATAGGGTTTTTTGTGTGAACATATTTCTTGAATGCCTCGAAGAAGCCTAACTAGCACAGTGGAAAATTTTACCTCGAAGTCTCAAAAAATCTTATTTATAGCCCTCTAAAGCCTAGATATGATAGTGAAGGTGAACCAGAAACTAGTAGCTCTAGTGACTCTGAAGGAGAAATTTCATCACACCATAAACCCTTGAGTCTGTTTCCAACCCCATCCATTCCACTTCTGCACTCAAATCGCAGAACACCCACTCCACTGTGCAGTCCATCTCCACGACCACCTCCACCTCCCCCAAAAGTAGATATGGTTGCATCAATGAAGGTACCTAATTTCACAGGCATTGGAAACACAGATACTGAAAACTTTTGGTTTGTGGCTGAGGCCATATGGTGGGCTCAACAGGTTAACAATAATGATATTAGGAAGGCACAGCTGGCAACTGCTTTCCAATATCGTGCATTAGATTGGTACATCAGGTATGTTCAAGAAAACCCTAATGCCACCTTGGATCAAATAAAAGATGCCCTAAAAGAGCAGTTTAAGAAGCCTAAGTCATACGTGCAACTGGTGATAGAAATGAAAGAGATTCATTAGTAGGTTAATGAATTTGTATGGGAGGCAGACCAAAGGCGGAAGCACGCCATCATAGATGGTGGATTTGTTATTGATGATACTCAACATAAGGAATAGTTCATTGCAATGTTTCTCCCGCATCTGTGGAAGCCCTTAGGTCGGAAAAATATTGCCACACAGGCTGAGGCTATGGAGGTTGTAATGAAATTGGAGGCTACCCCAACACCCATGGCTCTTGGGACTCAACAAATTCAGACTCATTTGGAAGCCGTGCATCTAGAGATTCAAAGCCCATGTAAGGACAAGGGAAAGGAAGTTTGTGCAGAGGTTTCATGTATAAAATGTAAAGCTTCTGGGCACCATAGAGGTCAATGTTAGTCTTCAATAATTATTTAAATGTTGGAGTTACTAGTCCATTGAAGAGTCCTGTATGGTGCACAATTTGTCAGACCATTGGATTACGTGACACAAATTCATGCCCAAGGATCGAAAAGTATCAACTTGACTTGAAGCAGTTGTTTTGCAGATTATGTTCGTCATTAGGGCATGATGAGCAGCATTTTCACTTATGATATGATGTTAGATAAATCTTAAATATATAGGATGCAGGTTGACCCTACTTCACCAGCTTCCCCCTTTGGGCGTGGAGGATTTCAGGGCAGAGGAAGAGGCCGAGAAGGTGGATTAGATGGTCGAGGAAGAGGAAAAGTCATTTTCTATAACTTTGGATATGTCGGTCATTATGTGTGCGACTCTCCTAATCCAACATGATAGTCATGCAGGTATTATAGGAAATTTGATCATGTAATATAAGATTGTTCTGTATTGATTGCTAAAATGTAGGATAAGAAGACACAAACTCCAACACAAAATCTTTAGATGGTTAAAGTTGAAACCCGTGAAGAATATCCCAGTGTGAATGTGGTTACTACGATCGGAGTAGCCACCAATGAAGATAAGGGAAAGCAACCAGCCACTGAGGTATGGATCTGTAAGGCACCGTAAAACAAAAAAGGATTTAATCTTTAGCACGCAAAGGATACCTTTGTTGAAGTTCCGAAAGAATTTACAGAAGGTAGTGCATCAACATCAGGTAGACTAATGAAGGAAGTAGGAGGCGATGAAGAGATCAAACCATTTCTACAAGCTTGTATAAAGTTACTGCAAAATAAAAAGGCAGTAGAAAATCTTCAACCTCTAATAGATAATTGCGCAAAGAAATAACAACTGATGGTAGAACGTTGAGCGATCAACAAAATATACAAGAATAAGAAGAGAATGGGTAGGGAGATGTGTATGACCATGCAGATTGGTGCTTATGAGATGGACCAAGTTATTCTAGATCTTGGATCGGATGGTATGTTATACTTAAGCAAACATGGCAATGCATGGGAGATCTAAAGCTGGAGTGGTCTACCATTCAACTTTGCATGGCCAATCAGTAGAAGATCATTCCTTTAGGGAGGTTGTCACAAGTTGTAGTCAGCATCAAGGGTGTTAAGGTGATGGAAGACTTTGAAGTCATACAAATTTTAGATGATACTGATCCTTATTCTATGCTTCTAGGGTTGGACTGGGCTATTGACATGGATGGTGTTATAAATTTGGAGAAAAGGATAATGGAATTCGAATGAAATGGATTCAAGGTAATCATTCCTTTAGATCCTATGGAAGAACAACGATATACAGACCGGTGCACATTGATGATGATATCGATCAAATCTATAAGCTAACCTTGCACGAGGAAGATTGGATTAATCCAACAGTAGATGGAAATCTTAAGTGGGAGAAGGATAGCTCTTGTTTTTTAGACTCTGATAAGGAATTAGAAAACTGGAAGAACTGGTTACATGAGGTGTATGCATTGTGTTGTAATCGCGTGACCAAATCTCTACGATGTATAACATCTGAGGTATGTGAATTGATGCACTATTATGGATTAACTAATATAAATATCTTTATAGGGGAACTTGAAAGAACTGTGCCTGAAGGCTAGAGATTATATGCTTTGGATCTCAGCTTACGCACTACTCCAGCAAGATGGTGGGAAACTAATAAGGATAACATGGGCAACTGGGAGGAATGTGCGCACATGATGAGGTTACGATTCGAATTTCCAACCATCAAAATGGAATATGTATACTCTGGAAAATAGGATCTGCTCAGACATTTGTTAAAATGGAATTAGTTATGGGGCACGAAACCAAGACCTGATTGGGTCCACATGTTTATTCACACATTGGTGAAGGTGCCTACTGAATGGTATTTGGAGACAGAGTTGCATCGAGGTACTAGTGAATGGTCTACATTGACAGATATTTTTATTCTTACATTCAGATTTCAGAGTGGATTTAATAATATTGGCCAAGCTTTTCATAATACTCAAGATTTCATATTTGATACAACAAAGACTGCAATCGAGTGTGCTACACCAGCATGGGATGTGCATATGAAAGCTATTGTGAATTATAGGAATCTGACAGTTGAAGAGAGTGAAGTAAATTTGAGGAATATCATGATCCTCAAATCTTAGGGACAACACGCAGTGGTTGGGCCCTTGATAACCTCACTAGATGTAACAAAGCCCTTAAAGATTAGGCACGTAAATATTAGATCCGAATAACAACCTAAGTTGGTAAATATTGGAGACTACTGGGATGATGATACAGTAGGAAAATTTGTTGACACTACAAGAAAAAAGGACATTGGTGAGGGGTGAAAAATGTCACCATAAGCTCATTGGTGAGGGTCAAAAGAGCCTTCGTCACCAAAGATGGCGTCACCGAAAGTATAGGTCTTGTGGTGAAATTCAAGGTCCGTCACCAATAATTATTTATAATGGTGAATAGTGACCGTCACCATTTCATATGAGAAATGGTGATGAACAATAGCTTTTGTCACCAAAAAATTGAACGTCACTAAAGGTGGCATCGCCGAAAGTATGTGTTGTGGTGAAATTCAAGGTCCGTCACAAATATTGATTATAATGACGGATAGTGACCGTCACCATTTTATATGAACAACGACGATTTTTTTGTGATGGACCTTTCATGGTCGTCACTATTGGTGCATATATATGGCGACGTTCATTGACCGTCACCATTTCATATTTGGTGAGGGTCAAAAAATGTCATGATATGCTCATTGGTGAAATCAAGGTCTATCACGAATAATGACTATAACGACAAACAATGACCCTCACCATTTCATATCAACAACAATAGTTTATGGTGACGGTTATTTCATGGTTGTCACTATTGATGCATATATATGGTGGCATTTGTTGACCGTCACCATTTCATATGTGGTGAGAGTCGAAAAATGTCACCATAAGCTCATTGGTGATGGTCAAAAGAGCATCCGTCACCAAAAACTGATTGTCGTCATTCCCTATGAATATCAGGGCACGATGGAATCGAACCACCAACCTCCTGCTTGTAAAGCAGCTACTCTTCCATTGCGCTAGCACCCTTTAAATAATTAGACTTTAAACTAGCAATCGCCCCTAAAGGTGCAAAGATACACCAAAGGAATATAAAATCTAGGAAGATCAAAAGTTGCTAGAAATAATATGTTCAATATACATAATAAAAAGACTAAGAATAAATATGATATTCAATATACATAATAAAAATACAATAACTCAATTGATTAATTTCCTCTATGATACCTAATATTTACCAAAACTATTCATGATCAAATACTAAATATTTACCAAAACTACTAATGATTAAATACGTTTATAATTTTAGGAAGGAACATGATTTTCCTGTTACAATTTTGTTGTCCTATCTTTCCATGATTTAATGCAAAGAATGGTTAAATACATATTGATTTGGAATTAATCCAATGTGTTTAAAAACATGTAAATTATAGAAATAAAAATTTTCATGTTACAATACGATTTTAAAACGACCACAGGCCATAATTAAACTTCTACGAAATAACCATTTATGACAACAGGATAACGAGAATCTCAGGCAGAAGCCACTAAAATCATCTTGATTTCCACCTATATTACATTTAAAGCTTCAGTGTTCTGGTTTCAATTAAATGCTTGTGCCCAAGGAAAGTATATCAAGAGGAGATCAATAATAAGATGCTAACATAGATGATGATGACAATGGCATCGATTTGTGTTTTCCTCATGGTGTTTAATAGGGAGAAAATTCTATGTCTTAGCCATCCCACCACAATTATTAACTTGGAGGGTATATTTATCAAAAAAAAAACACAATGGCCCACAACTGGGTAGATAGATGCACCCTCTAACCATTATATTTTCATGAGGAGTGATGCCCAAAGAGTTACAGAGGCAAGCTTATATTTTGGGTATTAGTATTAGGTTAGATTCAAAAGGTTATACATAAACAAACCTAAACAAACTTAGAAGCTACAAATTTGAAGTAAATATGGAGGCCATGTAAAGAAGAAAATTCCAGGCCAAATGCAATTACCATCATGCTTATACAATGCAAATTGTGGGTTCCACGTACTAGTGAAGAGACTACTTTTCATCCTTGGTAGTTTCCTTGGCCTTGTGCTCGGTGTTGGCTTCCTGCAAAAAATGTATGACTCCCTTAATTGTTGGCTAGTTGATGGGCAAGGTGCTTATGCCAAGGATTCCTACTTTCAAAACCATGGTCATTTCCTCCTTGAAGCAGTCCACAAACTCAAGATATAACACTTCAAGGAATCCATTATTTTTCTCTATTTTATTACACACCCACCTCACAAGATCTTCATCCTCTCCAATTTCTTGATCTATTGGTTGTCTTCCTATCACCAGCTCCAAGATCACCACTTAAAAACTATAGATGTCACTTATTTCAGTGGTTTCTCTATAGAAGGTATGTCTTCCTGAAATCCTTGCATTGGGGACTTTTTGTGTAGTGTTTCCTTCAAGTTCACTCAAAAAAATAACACTAACAAACTCCACCATGATGATAATGGTAATATAGAAATGGAAGGAACACAATTAATGTCAACCTAAAATGATGAATTGTTGAAATGTACAGGATCTCACTAATGAAGCTCCTAAAATATATTGACTTTGATGAAGTAGCTTTACATCACTAAGGAAATTAGATAATAACATAAGATGAGAAATAAAATTTGGAGTGATATTTATAGTCAAATAGGGTATGAACATGTGTTAAGGTTGGCCACATTATATTGAAATTTGAAGTCCATAATGTTCATAGATTAGCATATGTAGGCTATAACAACAACCTTGCCACATCCCAACTAATCATTATCTCATGGAAATACTATAACAGATGGCAAAGGTCTAATTTCTAAAATAAACTTGCATGCTTCAGCTTTCCAGTGATAATAAGTATATTGTTTATTCTAATTTCTAAGAGTGCACTTTACCAGTATTCATTCATAACAATCACTCATCTTTAGATTACTTGTCAATAGAATGTACTTGTTTTTTATCACCTTTGGATATTAAAAAAAGTTTCTTATTATCCCACCCCAATCTATACAAGGTGCATAATTTCACAAAAAGTTTCTAGAACTCCATAGCAATATATCTATAGATAGCACCACCAGGCATGCCATAGACAACTTATTTTACACAAGTGATTACACTTGTGTACATGTTATGGACCCAGGGCTACCCCACGTTCTCCTTAAGGCCTGCCAAATATGTTTTTCAAGCGTGTTGTGATCAAGTGGTAAATAAAATGTGCTATCATTACAGAGACTCAAGTGTAATCTCCCCTCAAGAACATGATGTCGTGATTTAATTTTTTCAATTTGTGTTATCATTTGATATCTCATCAATAACTAAGCCTAGGCAGTTGGTCCTAGGCAATGTCCTGCATAATTTTGATGAAATAGATACACCTTGGTCATGGCATTTAGGCCAAATGTAGGCCCACTTTGTTAATAAAGGCTTATGTACTAACCAGAATAAAAGGGGATGAATATGTCAATGAATAAATGAATAAGAGAAGGGATAATAACATATGAATAAGGTTCAAATTTGGCACATATTGTAAAGTATATTTGTTAGGCCTAAAATCATGCAATCCATGCATAGAATGGTGTACCAAATAAAGCACTGGAATAGAATGTACATCATACCATGTTTAAACCTAGGCAAGTGAAAAATCCTTCCTATTCTACTCTAATCAAGAGATTCCACATCTTAAAGAGCTCCCCATTGATTTTTCAAATAATGTTATTATAATGGGAGTGGATGTGAAGAAACTAACTTGAAAAGAATTCCAATGAGAAGACATACACGTGGCACAAAAAACCCTAGAATTTGTTCAAATGAGCACATTTCATGGGAACATTTTGGCTAGGAGGATGAAAAAAGGCATCACAAAGAAGCTCTCTCCATTGTAAAGGCATGGATGGATTAATGGGAAATTCCCCTGTGAGCCTAGTTGAAGATCTACTAGAGAAATAAATTTCAAGGATTTCTTTTGTAATATGAGGTTCATCATTGCATTCATATTTTTGTTTGTCTATTGCTAGAAATTCATTAAAATTTTCCCACAAAAGTGTAATAACATAGAAAAATGGAGAAATTAACCATATACATGGTTGCACACCTTGATTTTTTTTTATATAATGATAGTTTTGCTCCTTAATTTCCATTGATCCTCCCCCTTATGGATAGTATCATATTATTTGAGTTTAGCTTGGATCAAATTATTTGTAGCCATGTTGTTTAAAGGGATGTCCTTATGAAGAATGAGCCTCCAGAATGCAAAGCCATGGCCATATTGTTTAAGGCAATGTCCTCTCATCCATTGGTAATCAAGGAAGTAATCTACAGTCCTCAAAATTAATCTCTTTTACAATGTCAAAGGTGACAATCCTCCTCATGGGCATTAATCTTTAAAATACAAGTTCCCAAACCGTTAGGTATCCTACTGTGCAATATGTCATCTCTGAGTATGGCAAAGTCAAACTTAATCACCAATACCATGCTTGCAGGTTTTTGGGATGGGAAATTTTCCAGGATAGCCTCTATTATCATTTTTTTTCATGCCATGTTTGAGGGGACACCTAGTGATATTGCTCACCAACACCATCTCCTAGCTTGATTTATTCTCCCATGGACCAAAATATGCTTTCTGTAAGACCAACTTTGTTTTCTACCTAGTATTTTCATAGTGCCAAATTGTCCACTTGCATGAAAAAATGCACGCCATGTACATAAATTACAAACCTGATGGATGATAAGGAAAATGGGTTATCTTATATGCCATGAAACATCATATTCCATACTTATAATGCACCCCGAAGTGTCAAAATTGCATGCCAGGTGGAAAATTTTCATTTCTCACGTTAAAATTTGTGTAACACCCTGACCTGATTGCACACAGCCTCCTGCAGATGTACCTAAAGAGAAGCCATAAAATATAGTGGTATATTATTTCTCCTTGTGCATCTTCCTACACTTACATAATTCTAATTTACACCTTCAAGTGAGGGTACTAATTCTACCAAAATTATTTCACTACCTTCTGCTAAGTGCAAGTTGCCCTTAGTAACATGCATGTCCAGGGCTCAGTAAAGATCAAAATTATGATTTGTAAATTTTTGTACAATTATTAGAAAATGATTGATCTTTTTACATCATTAGAGTTTCACTTCCAATCCAAGAAGCCACTACTATGCAAAAATATCGTGAAACTACCAAATTACACAACATGACAAATCAGGCTAGGGTTCCTTTAGAATTTTATATGTTAGAAGATACATGAGCACATATGGTGAAATATAGAGGTTGATAGATAGATTATTCCATGGTATTCAACCCTACACAATCAAATTCCCAATAACAATCTCCAATTGTTAGTTTTTAAGCATCATCCATAGCAATGTTTTTTGTCTCGCGCTTTTCTCCAACTCTAGAATAACATGCAGGCTTAAAATAAATTTCATACCATGTTCTCATTATAAATCCAAATGACAATTCTTGAAGTCTATGGTCTACTCAAGAAACTAAATGCAAATAAAAGAGGCAGATTTACATGGAATCAAAGGTCTGAGAATTAATTATCTTATTTGCAACCATGGCATTACCTTAACAACAAAGTGAGCCCAAATCTTGTCACTGCGAGCTTCCATGACTTCCTTTAAAATCATAAGCCCCAAGCCTCGAATGATGTCAGCTATTTCAAGGAAGAGCCCCCGCTCCTCATAAAGAATCTATAATATTGGTGAAATGCAGCCCAAGATAATGTTAAACCATGTCTCAAAATAACAAAAATGAGTTATTGAGTGCATATAAAAAACCTCTTAATATAAGAATTTAATTGACCTCTATAAGCAATTTAATTTACCTCTATGGCTGACTTATGTGAAACTTAACTATATATCAACTAACATATAAAATTATATGTGTGTGTGTGCACGTGTATGTCAACTAATATATAAAATCGAAATAATATAGTCTTTTATTATATGGAATATATGTATTTATATTTTTTTTAATTATACATCTAAGGTATATAAAAATAGAGATAAAGTATCCCATTAATATCCACTTAAAACAAGTATAACTTCTATTAAGGCCCTTGGTCGATGAAGCGAAGCCAACTCTGGGAGGTCAAACAAATTCCCTCACACATGCACACAAGGTCTCTACACTTGTTGAGGTTTGAACCTGGCTTGTTTTCATGTTGCCCTCCCATCCCTCACACTAAACCACATCTCGTTGCAAGTATTAGGATGATATTAATTTGTATTAATATGTTTTTTTATATAGTATAAATATATCTAAGTTGGCGAATGTATGCTAAATAATATCAATAACTGAAGCATATGTTGACAAGCATCAGTTTACTATGTAACACCATCATGACAAGCACCATTCAATGGAACTTCAACAAGAGTGAGGCAATGATCCACATGAATGGGAGGTGATGGGAAGACCAAATTCCACAATTAACTTTTATGTTTGATAGTGCTGACAGAGTTGAAGATGTAATAAGACTCCAACTGCCAAGCCTTGCGAAATTAAAATAAATGGAAAACATGAATGGTAATATAACAAAAAAAAATTATTCATCCCTTGTCTTGGAAGGATTTTGTGTGATGTAGAGTATGCACAGAGAGCTTGGACTTGCTGTCGGCAATGATTTTCTCCGTATTTTTTAAGAGAGGTTTGCACAGAGTAATGGATGCCAACATCCTTGAAACAAAAGTAAGTATAGACAGTTGAGGTTGGATGGGGTAAAATATAAAATAGAATAGCTTGCATTGCACTAGATTTTGTGCATCATATTCCTACACTTCATCAGATTTGATCTCTACTCCTGCAGGAAAACTGCATCCTGTGCATTAGATCTTCACAATTTTTAAATAAATGTCTTGCATAGGGTTGTGCATTGCAAAGTTTTACAAAGTCAAGAATCAATTTTTTCTGTGTAGTCTATGGTGCAAAGCTTCAAGAAAAATGAATATCATAGATAGAATTCACAAAAAATAATCCCTGGAGGTTACTCACGATTGCAAACTTGACTTCTGAAAGATCATTTCCTTTATTATACAAGAAACAAGGAAAATATACAACAATTGTGGGAGAAGAGGAGGGCTTGCTAGCATACGCATATTGGCACGTTGTGTGCTACAAGGCCTACAAGAAAATCATTTGTATTACTAGAGTTTCATGGGATAATGCTAGTGATAGTCAATGCAAGGAATGTCTAAAATCTATTTGGTTGTAAATTCATGTTACTTAAATGAATATGAGCAGGTCTACTAGAAAAACAAGGCTTTTCTCTTACTTCCCTGGGTTGTATATTAAGCTAAACATGCTCCTTGGGTGTAGCATATAATGGTTCCAAGTTCATCAAGTCATTCATCAGCTTTGCGATTTTGTGAAATGAATTGCCTCCAAGGATATAAGATGGATCTTTCAATTAGTAATTGCATGAGATCTAACACAGATTATGACAGGCAACAAAATTTGAGTTTAGGCTTGAAAAGACAACTTAAATACCAATTCAGTATCATATAATTTGGATGAACCTTCCCCAAAGTTTCAACTTACATCCACCATTCTATAGCATGGTTTTTTAGGCTCCCTGGATCATGAATATTAATGATAATACATCAAAAAATTTCAATGGTCAATGCTCACTTTTAAGTTCTTATTACATCCCTAAACAGGGTTGATTTATATTTAACATTGATGTCTTCCTTTCATTTTCTTTTTCAAAACTTTATTTATGATTTAAGAAATGTTTCGATCAATTTTGGTGCTCACTGGAATCACTAATTTCACAAAATGGTTTTAGAATAAATATATTTAACAATTTGCAAGTTCACTTATGTTCAAAACCTGTACACTTTTGTTTCTATTTTTCAACATATTAAAATTCAAGATGTCAGCATGAGCATGCAGAACAACATACATTAAGACATGCATGAGGGAAGAGACTACTTACATTGTATTTATGGGTCTGCGTTCATCGATGTGACCAAATATTTGAGGATTTCTTGTGAGATATTTATATTTCTATTATGTACTGTTGGTTCTCTATGTGAGTGATTCCTGAAAATTTTACTGTGGCAAGTCTTTGTTTTCTAGCACAATCCTTCCAGACTACTCAATTTTTGTCTCATAATAATGGTTGATTTCTTCAGTTGTACTGAATCCCTACAAAGTAACATTAATAACAATTTCAGTGGGTTATGTTTTTAGTTAATTATTTGAAGATATTGTCTAAATGTTGTTAGAGAATAAGCTGGATTATTGTATTTATTTCGAATGTTTTTTTATGTTTGTGAATTTAGAGTGCTAGATTTGGATGCTAGACCATTGCACAATTGTATGTGGAAAAAACCTTGTAATTTTTGAAAAATTCTTCTCCTGTCCAACAGATGCAGAAGTACGTAAATTTTGTATTAGCTACACACTACCATGAATATGCCAAATTCTTGTTTCTTTTTAGTTGGATGTCTCCATTTACGAAGGTGGTGTTAATTTATGTAGCCTCCCCTGAATGAAACTAAGGCAGAGGCTAATGTTTATTTCATCACTAATTGTGATGGAACAGGTACTTTCTCTGCTAGAAGATAAATATTAGTTGGATCAATATTGGAAGGAGATTTTCACACTTTGGTTTTTCCTTGGTTTTCCTCCAATTAGTTGTAAAAATTTGGCACAACCAATCTAGGGTAGAAGTCATAGGGATTTATGATGAGATGGGTTATCCAGGAAATTGGATATTCTTTCTGTTCCCCTTGAAGGAGATTCAATGTGTGAAAATGAGGATGAGGTTATGCATGATGATGGACTTAGTGAGGATGACATTGATCAGGATGAGCCTGAGAATCGGATGTGGAAGGATCGCATCCATCTTAGGCGCATTAAGGAGCAACAGAAGGGAAATATCACAGCGACATAGAAAAATAGAGATAGTCACAAGAACAAGCCCAAAGGAAAAATATTTCTCAGGCAGAGGATGGTATACTAAAGTACATGTTGAAAATGATGGAATTTTGCAAAGCACAAGGTTTTGTATATGGCATCATTCCTGAAAAAGGGAAGCCTGTAAGTGGAGCCTCTGACAATCTTAGAGCATGGTGGAAGGAGAAGGTCAGATTTGACAGAAATGGCCTTCCTGCAATCACCAAATATCAAGCAGAACATGCAACACCTGGAGAAAATGAGAGTAACATGGTTATGACTCCTACCCCTCATACTCTTTAGGAACTTCAAGGCACCACTTTGGGTTTTCTTCTTTCTGCCCTTATGTAACACTATGATTCGCTTCAGTGGAGGTATCCTTTAGAAAAGGGTATTTCTCCTCCTTGGTGGCCTACTAATAATGAGGATTGGTGGCAAAAATTAGGCTTGACAAAAGGACAAGGGCCTCTGCCTTATAAAAATCATCATCATCTGAAAAAGGCTTGGAAGGTGGGTGTTCTTACTGCTGTTATCACATGTCACCTGATATAGCCAAAATTTGCAAACTTGTTAGGTACTCAAAGTGCTTGTAGGATAAGATGACAGCTAAATAAAGTGCAACTTGGCTAGCAGTTGTTAACCAAGAGGAATCATTGGCTCGCCAAAAAAACCCTAATGCTTGTCCACCGACTAGTGCTACGGTGACTACACATGCTGGGCCTCTGACATTAAGCAGCGGTAGCGAGTATGATGTTGAAGGCTTTGAAGATGATCCAAACTCTATTTATACAAATATTGATGTGCAGGATTGCAAACCACAAGACTTGGATCACTTAAGTTCCGAGGTACATGAATGCAAACTGCAAGACTATGATCATTTCAATGTAGGTATTTCAAATGAGGGAGTTTCATCTCTTCAGGTAGGAGATAATGTAGATTTTATCAGAAAAATAAAGTTACCACAGGAATATCCATTGGAAAATCAAAAGGTCTATACATGCCCACATGAGCAGTGCCCATATCATGAGCGCCAACTTGGATTTTCATATCATATTTTAAGAAATGCCCATCATTCTACTTGTGCATATAGAACAGATTTGCAAGGCATGGGATATTAGAGACCAGAACCTCAAGAGAGTAAATCCTTATTTTTTATATCTACAGGGCAGCCTAACCAGATACAAGTTCAAGGAAAGGTGGGTATTTTTCCATCTGAGAAGGAAGGACAGATGACATCCAATGGTAATGTGAATCTTAATCCTCTTGGCACTACAAGTTTAGCAATTCCAACTAATAATCAGCATCCTATCAATGAATTACTTTCTTATATGATGGATTGCATCAGAATAAGACATCAACACTAGGGAACCTTAAGATGATGAATTATCACAATTGGCTTGAAGTGAAAATGCAACTTTCTTCACTAGGTGGGGAGATTTTCAAAATTACGCCTGATGATAACTTATTTGGGCAAGGAGTCATTACTGGAAACAATGGTTACAATTTTGGTTCAAACATCCAGCTGGTAAGGAGAGAGGGATTAAACGTTGATCAAAGCAAGTTCTACAATCAACCTTTTATATATCATTGCCAGGAAATTAATGGAGACATGAAATTTGTCTCTACATATATAACAATATTCAAATTGACTATGCAGTCCCAGAGATGGTTTCTAAATATGATAATTCAATATGGTGTTTTGGAGCATGACAAGAGTTATTATGAATATCTCATCATATTAATTTTGAAACTCTATTCTACAAGGACTTCTAATTCTATTATAGTTCCTAAATCATAGCATTATAGGACCACTCTTACAAACAACTACCTGGAGTAATTTTTACTAGATAGAAACCTATTGAGGGCAATCATCATCTGTATGGGCACTTTCATGTAGAGAAATGGCAGTTCAAGGAGATGACGATTTGTCATCTGTATGATTTGTGCATGATGATTTAGGTTTTTACTATGTATTTGGTTTGAAACTTGTGAAAGAATCCTTAATTTATTATGTGTGTTACTGTGTAGTTGGTCACAAGTTTTTCTTCTATAATCAGAGAATGTAGACACATGGAGGTGAATCAAATGGAATTGTGTTTGATCGTTTATTTCTTCTATGTGCATGAATTTATTTCATTATGATATGACACTTGATTATCTAAATTGATGTGCTAGATAAACTTTGTGGTTTTCTGAATCTACTTCTTTTGGAAAGCAGCCAAAGAAAACCAAAAAAATTTCTCTTCTTTTGGGTTGTGGAGGTTAAGGGAGATTTAATTCAGGCTCAATTGTCCAGTGCATCCCTTTAATCAACATGTTTATTCGAGGACCCTTAATACTCTTCTAAAACTTATTTGAAGAAAGCTAGTATAATTTCTATGTAGGTAAAATTTATAATTGTTAGTACCCGTGTCATATAGAAATGTATTTGAATTATAATACAGGGAATTGACCTTGTACATTGATAAAGTTGCTTAATGGTGAAGTTAAATTTTTATAATTGACTTGTTTGGCTTCTTTCCCTGTCTGTTCAACAATAGTGTCTTTATTGTAATGTCTTTTAAATTTATTCGCTACTTTCCCTGTCTGTTCAACAATAGTGACTTTATTGTAATGTATTTTAAATTTATTCACTGCTTTCCTTATCTGTTCAACAATAGGTTCTTTACTAATGAACATGCATAAAACAGCACAAGCACAAGATGATATTCCAATGTTGCCGAAGGATGCATACTTCTGTATCTGCATCTGATATTCTTGATAGTGTTTACAACCATAAGAAGTGTTTTTGATGATTTGTTAGAATCTACTAGCATATTTTAACATTTATGCAAATATTTGGATCATATTCATACACCATATACACATTGGTGAGAGAAGACAAAATCAACCCTCGATCCACCAAAGCACCACTTCTATGATCCCATATTGATGGCCATCATCTGTCCCTAAGGTTGCAGAAAATACAGATGAGAAATAGTGTACTCATTTCCAGGGAAAAAAGACTTCACAGTCTGCCCGCTAACATCAGTGACATTTACTAGAACCACAGTATCTAAAGATAAAGAGTTAATAGTAGCAGTGGTCAAATGAACTGGAGAAGTACAAGAAGCTAGTTTTCTTCTGTGAGTCTTTCAAGAAAGTAGTTTAGAAATTTGCAACTGAGTATTCATGATAATCTTACTCCGTTTAAGATCTAATTCTGCTCGCTTTTCCTCAGATTAAGCACACAACCTTTCAGCATCTTTATAAATATCCATCTTCGTGTGTTACAGCGTTAAGATGGAGTCTGCAAATGATTTAATACTTGAAGCAATAAAATAACAACTCCTATTTCCAATCTTCTGCAATTTTCCCTTATTTGGACAAATTTATTTCAGTCTAAGTTTGGGTCCAGGACAATGATTAGGGCTACGGCTAGCTACAAGTCTACATCCAGGGGCACTGGTATCACTTTCAGGAAGTGTACTAGGAAAATTCTCATTTGTTTGCAATAACTGGATTGAGACGTCCTTCACACACTAGCAGAAAAGCATGCTAGAATATAGGTATAGGGAATTGATCTAGTCATTGGTGTAATTGGAAACATCAATGCAACTCTAGTTACTCCAACATCAATCAAATCGCATCTGCATCCACTGAATTTGCATACATATCGATCACTCAGAAGGTACAGGGTTTAACATTAAATCCATTGTACATTCCGATTTCCCTAAATTGTATCCTTTCATGGTATTCTTAGGCCAACCCTAGATCTTTCCTTTAGCTTAAAGCGGTGGTGGAATTGGAACTTGAATGGAGGGCCAAACATCAAAGCAACTCTGGTTACTCTAGCATCAATAGTATCGCATCCGCTGAAATTACAGAGTTGTCGATAACCACCTCGACTAGACACACACCATCGGAGTCTAAGCAGACGGCACGCATGATCATATTCTCTTAGATTCAGTTTTTCTTAAGGCCTATGAAAGGAAAGGGAAGGGAGCCACAGAAGTGGGCAACAGAGCAAAACGAGCAGCGGCCTGCAAAATAGATTTGGGTTTTCTCTTCAACTGTAAGGTTCAATTCCTGGTCACTCATATCTTTCGCCAGTGCTTCTTTATCTCTCAAAATAGTGAAGAATTGACATAGCAGAGCAAGCCTTCAGTTTGACTCTATAGAGATCTCTCTGCCATCTGCCACTCATTCACGCGATTGGCGATTGTCTGCCAGGTTTCGCTCATTCACGCATGGAATCTTGTTGTGAAAGCACATGGACAAGATTTTTTGGTTTGCAGGTAAATTGTTTGTCATAACTCCTCAGCGAGTACCAATTATCAGGTCTGCTTTGGGCCCTGGCCCATGTTGTTGGCACTGGTAGGTCTCTCTGGTTTGTTTTCTCCTCAACGATGAGAGATTCTTGAAGAGCTGTTGTGGAAGTGCAGGGATCAGTCTTCAGCAGTGTTATTCCACTTTCAAGATGTAGATCTTCATTAATGATGTCAACACCATGACGCCTAGATCCCCGGGCACCCAACCACAGCAACAGGATCAACCGCAGGTGACGACGCCGTCAGGACCTCCTATTGACATAGACATAGGTGTTGAAGACTTCTTTTAAATATTGTCGAAACCGTCACCTCAACTCAATTAGGAAATTTGATACGACAACAGGGATTTTTAGGAACTATTTAGGAGATTGGAAACCCTTGAATCCTCTAACCAGGCACTAAAAAGAAAGGTCGATGAAATCAAGAATATATTAGTTGTAATGGAAGGCAAGAATGGTTCGCTCAAGCAGTTGTTGAGGGACAACAAGGAGCAATCATTTCACCACTACCCCTCTAATGACACTCTACATGTTGAACTTCTCGATCTTAAAAACAAACAGGAGGACATCAAAGCTCAGCAAGCGACCTTTAAACAAGAAACAAAAACACACATCAACTCATGGGAACATGTTGCTAGAGGAAGGGATACCACCCTCGCTCCCCCTTTAGCTTTAGTTGAGGAGGTGGTACAATCTAAACTCATGGAAGAACGCACTAGACAAGCACAATAATTGAACCTCAAAGTGAGAGGACTTCCTTTGCCTCTCAAATTCTCAGACCCCATGGTGGTTGGGACCCTGTTCTTTAATGAAAAAATAGATCTCTAGGATGTGACCCTTGATAGGGCTTGGCTTGGGTACGATTCCACTCTCTTTCTCCGGTTCAAGTCGGTGGCTAATCGCCTTCGAGCTCTTAGAGCTAAGCAAAAGCTATTATTACTTCCTACTAAGATCTTCCTTGATGAAGATCTCACTAAAACACAAGTTGTTGAGCACAAACGCTCTAGGGAGTTGGTTACAGCAACACGCCAAGCAGGGAAAAGGGAAATTATTAGGAACCTCAATGCAGTGATTCGGGATACTTTTCCACCTAGGTGGAAGCCCCGTTCTGGGTCCTCCAAATGATAGGCTCATTCGGGGAGGCAACAAGGGGCATCCATTTTCGTCAGTTGTTGGAATGGGAATCGGTATTTTTGCGCATTGCCGGGTCTATTATATGATGCTCTTCGACTGTCGGATATTTTATTCATCACCGAGACGCATGAGAGCCATGTTTGACCTCTCCAAGAAATTACAGGTTACCACAAGTTCTCAAGTTGTATGCAGGAGACGAGGAGTTCCGGTGGTATTAGAGGTTCTGGGGAGTTGCTTGCTTCATCATAGATTCCTTTCAGAGCATGATTTCTTTGGTGGTTGTAGATGAGTTTGCGAGGTTTATGTGGGTTCGAGTTCGAGGGGTCTCTCCTCTCCCTAGGGAAATTTACATTGTTGTTAGTTACTTCCCTCCTGCTTCTTCATCATATGCCATTCATAATGAGCCTAGCGGGGACCCCTTTTTCAATTTGTATGTCGGCATAGCCTAGTATTCAGCAGTTGGGGAGGTTATTCTTCTAGGTGACTTCAACTCCCGCACTAGAGCCCTCCAGATCCCTCTTCACAATCAGTTTGAGGACGTGTACTGCATCTAGGAGATCGATCCAGAGTCAGTGGGATTTCACAGGATTTTTGATGATTCATTGGGGCCCCTTACCACCTATGGTCGACATCTTTTACACTTGGGTGAATCTCAGTAGTTGTTGATTCTTAATGGCCTCTCGCGTTTTCCAAACTCCCTCTTTTTCACATGTCAACCTCATGGTGGAGGAGAAAGCATTGTTGATTATGTCCTCTCTAGCCGGAACCTCCTCCCCTTCATTCATCACTTTTTTGTTCCCCCATCCCCTTAGCTGACCATGCTTTTCTTTCTCTCTCTTCGTGCTGACAACCCCCACCATTATCACCCCACCTCCCCCCAAGGGCTCACCACGTACTACTTTTAGTTTTGATGAGGGTGACCTAGACATCTTCTCTTCCCACCTTTGCTAGATGCTCCCCTCCATGGACCAATTCTCACTATTTGACTCTACATCAACCAAGTACAACTATCTCTGATCCATCATTTTGGATGTTGCCCTTAAGTCCTACCCCCACTCTCATCGTCCCACTTCCACCTCTCATAAACCCAAATCTTTCCCTATGAATCGATGGTATGATGAGGAATGCAAAGCTCTTCGCCGCCAACTTTGACATGCATTCATCCATACTCACCCCTCCTACCCCAATATCAAAGCCTCATATCGTCACCTCCTCCGTTGCAAGAAACGTCTCTTTGTCACCCAGAGAAGACATGACTTGTGTACCTCTATTACTCACTCCCTTAGACACTTATGGCGTACTATCCTCCCCCGCCACTCTCCCCTCCCCTCTGACCTTAACCCCCAGTCCATGTTCTCCCATGTGTCCACCCTCTATGACATCCCAGGGCAACCCCAGATTCAGGTGACCTCTCCGCCCTCTTCAGGTTTTGTATTCTATGATAGTGACATCAAAGAAGCCATTTGGGTGATGAACATTACCAAAGTAGCAGATAAGGATGGTTTCCAGGCAGATTTCTTTAAACATGCTCTTCGTGCTCTCGTTCCCTACTTGTTTTATCTCTTCAACCATGTGGTCTGTACAATTTTCCCATCGACATGGTCTCAGCACATCATTCACCCAATACAAAAATCAAGGCCCAGCTCGGATCCCAACAATTATAGGACTATCATGGTGGGCTACACATTCTCCAAACTATATGCAACATCCCTCCACCTCCAAATCTCCAAGGAGCTTGAGCAGAAACAACTTAGAGCTAGAGGACAGGTTGTATTTCGACCTGAGCACTAGACTATTGATCACATCCTTACACTTAGGGCCATTATTGAGGAGGCACGACATCACTCTTCGAAATTCTATTGTTGTTTTTTAGACTTTCGGAAAGCTTTTGACTCGGTCCCTAGAGAAGAATTATTCCAGAGACTCAGAGAAATTGGAATCTCAGAGACCCTCTTGTCATCCATCATGCTCTTATATGAATCGGTCCTTTTTTGTCTGCACACAATACATGGGCTATTAGATTTTATCCAGAGCACTATTGGGGTAAAAAAATGTTGTTCCTTGTCCCCACACTATTTGGGATCTATGTTGATGAGCTGGAGTCCTTCTTGCGTGAACACATCCAAGACGGTGATGGTTGCCTTCTACATCATGTCTTGATTTCTATCTTACTGTTTGCATATGACGTGTTCCTTCTAGCCCCATCCCCTGACGGATTGCAGAGGCAGCTGGATGCCCTAGCCCTTTTCAGTGATCTTCGAAAGTTGACAATTAACCTAGGTAAAACCAAGGTTATGATCTTCAACACATCGAAGAAGTTCCTCTGTGACCTTCGTTTCTTTTTCAAAGGAGAGGAGATTGAGATCACCAGCTCATACACCTATCTAGGGGTACTATTCACAGTACCTCGCTTTAGCTTGCAGCCTGCACTCTAGCCTCGAATCAATAAGGGCTATGGATACTTGGCCCTTCTCGAGAAACAATGCTTTCGAAATAATTTTCAGGACATATCAGCCAAGATGTCATTGATGGACAATCTTGTTCAACCTACAGTTCTATATGTTTCAGAGGTTTGGGGTCCTAGCTTACTAGAGTCTAATTGGTCATCTATAGAGAGAGTGCAGATCTCCCTTCTTCGTCACATAATTCGGTGCAAGAAGACAGTTCCTCAGCCCATCATTCTTGCATAGTTTGGAGCTCACCCCTTTTGCCTTGAGACAATGTTTGGTATAATCTCTCTTCTTCCTTGTGTTCAGGGTTTTGTGGATACAGCGAAGGGGTGGGACCAATAACCATACTTGGCCTACCTTTCATCAAATTCCATTGCAATAGCAAGTCCTTCAGCTCGATCCCAATGTTGGTATGTTGGAGTCTCAAATCTCCTTGCTTTAGTTGGTATCAAGATAGACCAACTCCCTCCATTCAAGTATTCTTTGTGTTTCCTATCAACCAAACAAGAGATGAATAAAATCATCCACGAGGATATTTATAAGAAATATGTACAGGTTATTTGGATAAACCCTCAGGATGGGTTACGTCCGAAGATGGCTTTCTATGTTGAGCACTTCATGTTGTTGAGATATGGACTCATTATTTGGCCCCATTACACGCTTCTCCATTGGATGCATGCACTTCAGATTCCCTTGGGTCAGATTATAGTAGGTTCTCATAAACTGCAGATTGAAATTTACCATCAGATTTCACGGTTAGATAGGATTTTCCAGTTGTGCCACCTCTGAGAGACTGAGTCGGAGGAGCACTTCATCTTCCGCTGCCCCATTTACTATGAGATTCGTGGGATATGCCATTGCTTGTTCAGAGGAATCCAGACCTTATCTAGATTCTTTCGATACACAGACCAGAGATGTCTAGCCTTGTACATACAAGAGGCCACGAGACTTCACACATAGATTCTCCAGCCTCCTCCTAGAGCAGATCCTGTGCAACGAATTATGTCATTTTCTGCAATGCTCCCGTCAGCAAGAGTCACGAAGCTACAAGCTAATAACATTTTTTACTCAGACTCTAGATCAGTGCAGGCTAGAGGGGCCATCCCCCTAGCACAGAGACCCCTGAGTCATTACCGGACCAGATCTCTTACTAGCAGGCAATTGAGATCGCCCAGTCATCAGCGACATATCACTTCTTCTCGACAGCGGTGTAACAGAGGCTCCAAATCCTCCCCTAGCCCTCCCTCGGGGCAACACTCCATATTTATTTTTTTTCATTCGACCTCGAGTGTTAGGAGAGAGATTTAGTGGACCATTATCTTGTGCCCTTTGCACTTGGAGTCCAGGACTTTCCTCATTTTGGTTTTCAGGCATTATGTTTCTCTAGCTTTATTTCTTATTTCTTGCTCCTTATATAGGAGACCTTGTGGTACGTACACCTCCTTGTATCGACATCATTGTACTCTGCAATCCCATTGACCTACTTTTGTGGTCATTTGTTGGAAATTAATATAATTATCTTATCGTATATTATCTACTTGTAATTAATATTGGTTGATTTACTTCATTCTTTCAGAAATGAGAAAGCTTTTAGTACTTCTTATTTGTTGTTGCTATTTTGTATCCCTATATATTTTTCCCATCATTCATAGACAATGAATTTATAGTCTTTTGTTCGTTGGTAGGGAAGAATGCTATTTTTTATTATATTTTGTTTAGATTGTTTTTCATTCTTATGTTTTGTTTAGATTATTTTAGAAGCTTACTCACTTTCTGTTCCTTTCTAATTCTATACCAAATACTGTTTAGTTCTCACATTATTCAACATAGGTATGGGTTTCAAACATGTTATTTCCCATGACCTTGTATATAAATCAAATAGATTTGGATTGAAAGCTCCCTTAACTATCCCAATCTTCAATTAGAAGCTAGATGGAAGTCTCAATAAAGGAGTTGGATTGTCTCTTGAGTCTTCTTGTTGAGAAGAAGTGTAAGATGTAACAAGAGGATTAATATGGAGATACTCCTGGGCTTCTTGCAACGATTGAGGTAGCGAGACCAGGAAGCATTGAATGAGGTACAAGTTTATCTCCATTATATCAAGGATCATGTATTAGCAAATAAAGACTGGAATTGTCTAGAGCTAAAGAACGATATTCTAGGAAACTACATATGCTTTTAGATGAGCCAATAGACACTACATTAGGTCATGCTACAATTGATGATGGAAATTATGTTTTCACGGCTTTTGTATGTGGTGGCCAAGGTGATGCTATGCCAGGAAAATTTCAGCAAAAAAAAGGCTGAAATCAAATCGAAAGCTAATTCTTAAGGGATGCGAAAGAGAGCTAATTTTTGTCATTTTGATTCCCAGTTTTTTCCTACTTTGTTAGTACTAACAATCACAAGGAAAATAAGAGCCCTTGCAGAGTTTGATGATTTACAAGAGTGTTACTTGCAAAAAAGGCAACGCTGCAATTAAAAAAAAAATGTGATCATGGTTTGTGAAGAGAAAGGAATGGGAATAGTATTAGTAAGAAGGATATCGTGGAGGCCTCAAGGAACTCCAATCTATTATCACAACATATACAACCATTTGCAACCCAGTTTCCATTAAATCCAAATTTTTCTTGAATATAAAATCTCAAACGAGTCAAATGTCATGTAAATGTCGTCAGGTTTTTAAGCAAGTGAATAAAGAAAGAGGCGGTCTCACCTTAGCAATTTCTTCATTACCCACGAGGGTTTCAATAGCTCGAGAAATGGAAGAAGGATAACAAGGGAAATTTACAACAAAATATGTGGCTTCTGGTATCACTTCCGACATGATTTCATCCTCAATTACTCTCATCTCTGCACCATTCACAAAACTTTGTGACGCTTAGAACCCCACATAAACCCTCTTCAAATCCTCTTCAAGAATCGCTGGGCTTGGATTTAGCTTACAGTTCGCTCTTTTTCAAATTCCTTTTACTTGCATGCTCCATAATTCCCTTGTTTTACATATGACTATCAAACATCCACAAAATGGCACTTAAATCGATGTTAGGGTGTTTTTTTTATTTTTTATTAGGGTGATTTTTTTATTTTTTTATTTTTAATGTTGGACTATGGTCTTAAATGGATGTTAGGGTGCTTTTTTTATTTTTTTTATTAGGGTGCTTTTTTTATTTTTTTTATTTTTAATGTTGGACTATGGTCTTATTCCTTTAGCGTTATCACAACAGTTTTAACATGTTATTATAGGGAATCAAACACACGGGTGGTGAGGGAATTAATAGCCTACCTCAACCACCCAGTCTACTCTTACTTGAGGTTGATGTTATGGTGCTTTCACATGAATGTTAGATTGTTTTGCAAAGTGCACTCACATTATCGTTAATGGGCTCTTCCTTTGTTCAAAATTTGTGGATGTTTTTGTATTTAATTTTGTTATAATTTAAGGGATAACCCTTCCAATTTCATTTGCATTGGATTTTCAAAGATTTTTCATCAATGAACCCTTCATTGGTTTAAACTAAGTATGACATCTTGCATTGGATTTTCAAATCTTTTTCATCAATGAACCCTTCGTCGGTTTAAACTAAGTATGACATCAATTATTTCTAATAATTAGTTGTATTTTTTTATCGTTGGTATCCACAATTTTTACACTACTCAAAGCATAGATAAATGAGATTCAAATTTGTTAAAATATTTTGGAAATAAATTGTGTAGATGTTTACCCTATTCGACATTTCGGGTGAACACTCCACCCATCGTAAGGAACTAGCAAGTAAACATATGATACTTTATGATCTTGTCCATACTTTATCGATTTTAATTCATGGCATGCTTCCTTTTTGTAGGTCCATTTGAGGAATAAAATATTGAATGACAATAGCTTAGTAAATATTTACCTTCACATTTTTATTAGGCACAAATCATGTTATTGGCCAGAAACATTTTCAAGGGAATGATTAATTCTCAATTGTTTTACAGTCACCTGAGTTCTCTCTCTCATCACCCCCTACCTTATTAAGAATAATGCTTCAGTCGAGTGGCAGCCTAATATTGATATAAGCAACAACTATCAATGAGGCATTGAGACTCTAAAGCATTCCCATGAGATTCAACGTATAATAGAGTACTTTCTTATTTTTGAAAACTCATATTTTCTTTAAGTGTTTCATTTAAATTTCTTGTTTTCTTTAAGGAAGAGGGATTTATTTTGGGATGGGTCTATTTCACATGTGTTCATAAGGTGGTTCAATCCATGGAAAATGCCTCTCCAAAGGCATGTTAAACACCTTACCTTTTAATAAGTCTCATCTCATGTGCCCTTAAAAGAATTGCAAGAGGCCTCTCCCTATCTCTTTCTTTCCACTTTAAAGTGAATAAGTGCATTGAAGCTCCTTAATTGTCTCTTATTATAGCATAACATAAAAATTCAAATAATTCAATTGGGTTTATCTCAGGCGGTTGGGAAGAATGGTTGTTATCTCCCACACCTAGATTAAATTCCTTGCAAGTGCCATGATGATGAGAAATATTGTTGTAATGGCTATGTGCCTATGAATATTGTTGTATTGACCCTCACACTCACCCTCAAAATAAAAAAGAGGATAATTTCCCTTGAAAAATAAATAATTCAAATGAAAAAAAGGAAGCATGGAAACTTGAGTTGATCAGTAGGAATGAATGAAGTTTTTTTTATTGTGAGAGAGAAATTTGGTGGAACAAAGAGAGAAGACACACTTCTATTCTCTTGACTAACCATGTCAAGAGGGGGAGGAACCATGTAGGATCTATGTTTCGACTTCGTGAATTGGCATGCACTTTTATTTCTTTCTAGATGATGACCGTTCTCTAGTATGTGCATTGGGATAATTAGAGTATCATAATATCATAAATAAATAAAAATAAATCCTTCAATTTATGTTTTCCTTTTGTCAATAACACTTGACGTGTTCATTAGCACACTAACACAATAATGAAAAAAAGAAAAGAAGAGAATGACCAAAAGAGTAAAAAGTAGCTTTATTGTTAATGTGAATCAAAACCAAGCATAAAAGGCATGCAATAAAGTAAGCCATCTCTTTCTTCAAAGGTTATTTATCTTTTCTCGTGCCTTTGGAATGACAAATAAGGCTTCATTGCTTCTTGTTGCATTTGAGAGATATACTTTACCTCTACATGCACATGAGCATAAGTTGAGTTGGTGAGGATAGATTTAACTAATATCCTTATAAAGGTCAATGGGTGTTGATCCCAGATTTTTTCTACATGGCTATGAAAATTTTAGAGTCATTATCGAGGAGATTACATAAAATCATGATTACATATATAAAGATCATATAAGTCACTAACAAACCTTGAGGTAAACATGTTTTTTGTCCAAGCCTTTATAAGTATTCTGACTAAGTAATGGCATTACCTTAGTTAGAAGGTAAGGATCTCCTTATTTCTTCACACACCCCCCCCCCCCCCCCACACTTAATTTTAGACAAAATAAGAAAGCATTGACAACCTTATTCTTGTGAAAATGAGAAGAATGTAGACTTGACTAGATTGACCTCCCCAGCTCCTTACTTCTTGAAGCATTCACTCACCTTAATGAAATGGTTAGATGATAGTTTAGTTTCACCTTTCATCATACTCACACTCTCGTGAGGGTGGAGTGTTGGCTGGATAAATCATTCTTGCGGACAAGACCGATCTCCCTAGTGTCAGAAGACAATCTAGCAACAAACGAAAAACTAAGTTTGTCTTTCTCTAAATATATTTGTTTTGAAATTAAATGCTATGAAGGTGTCGATCCTACCTTACATACAAATGCTTATTTGCAGTCGTAAAGCTTATGTTTCATCAAGAATCCTTCCGTCGCAACAAGAATCCTTTCGTCGCAACAAGAGTTCTTTCGTCGCAACAATAATCCTCCCGTCGCAACAAGAGTTATTTTGTTGACCTGAAATCACAAGCAAGAAAATATTAATAGCACCTATATAACAAATAATCATAAAACATACCTATCATAGTGATCAATGAATCTATGAAATAAACAATCAAAAGACAGCTTATTGAAATAAACAATCGAATGGCAATTTATTGAGAAAAACAGAACTTGATTGTATTAATCTTAAAAATAACATAAGAACCTTACAACCTTAGCCTTGATGTTTGAAAGGCCTTCCCGGGGTCCGAAGCAGGAGTCTCCTCTACTTTGATAAGTTTGCACTCTTCCTTCAGGAGCACAAAGAGGTATGTGATCTTTCCTCTCAAAATATCAGGAGAAAGAAGTCTAAATCTCAACAGCACTTCAACTCAATCACTCATAAAGCTTGAACTCTAATTCTCAATCTCCAAAATCTCACCATTTGAGGCTACCCAATGCCTCCTTTTATAGAGCAGATGAGGAGGTTAGGATTACACCTTTGTAGGGATAGAATCCTCATTCAAAGGGATAGACTCCTCACATCAAGGGATTAGTTCCTTAAGGTGAGGGATACATGCACCTTATCAAAGCGTACTCATCCCCAAAAATTCTCATCTAGAACCTTCTAGAATTGACCTCAAACCAATTTTTTGACTTTAATTTCTCGCATTTTTTACTTTGAGGAGGGGGTACGCAGGCATTCTTAAGAAAAATTTCATTCTATAACGTAGGTAAGCAGTGTATTACCTGTGTACCCAAGCTAGGAACGCAGGCAGGCTTCATGTTACCTGCGTACCCAAAGTTTTAGAGATTTTTAAGGTTTTTCTTCTTGTTTCAGGGCCTGACATGAGGAGTAAAGGTTGTAAGACCTGCAGAGGAGGTATGTATGAGTGTTAATGAGCTCATACAGTTAGCATAATGTCAAGGTGACAATTTTTAGTGTAACATGGAGAGGACCTCCATGTTTGTTTCCTGACATAAAATGTACTTTAATGAGATCTATCTAATGATGCGTTCCTATGTTGATCCCTTTTGGGTGTGAATGAGGTGCTCTCTACTTTCTCATGGTTAATGAAGAATATGAATGAGAAGACTCAAAGCCCTTCTTAAAGTGAAAATACTAAGTGATGAAGAGAAAGAGAATGGTGTTTGGTGATGGGAAGGGCATATTGAAGGTCAAGAGCTACATTGGAGGTTCACTTGCGGCTTCTGTCTTAATCCAAGGTTCATTTGGCATCTTGTTTGAGATTGGGGTGTTTATCATTCCATTGCATGGTTTTATGGTCTCATAGCATAGGTGTGATTAGCTCCATTACCATACATGAGTGTTTTTTATGGGAAATAGGATAGTATGGTGCCCAACAGTAGGGCTGAGTATGTTGGCCTTGATTATTATGGGTAGGGGAGTGAAAATATAGAGTGGAGGTTTTTCAAACCAGAATAAAATTGTTGTGAATATCAAAATTTCCTACAGAAAACAAGGGAAATGTTTTAATTAAATCAACATTTCATATCAATTTAAAATTGTGTATATGTTGAAGGTTGAACTTTGATCATTGATATTGCTACGCTCTTTTTTTCAATCAAATATATATATATATATATATATATATATATATATATATATATATATATATATATCCTAAGGAAACCTACTAGAAAAATCCCCTCATTCTAAATATGGTACCTGGGATAAAATGGATTCTTTGGGGCTCAAGTCTAATACAACAATATACTTATTAAGGGCTCAACATGTCACTTGTGAGAAATTATCCTAGATGAGAAGGAAGAAAATTCTCTCAACCACGTATACTAGACCCAATTGACTAATATGGTTATGCTCTATTTCAACTATCAAACCGTAACTTCATGACCTTTATCTCAATCACTAAACCACAACTCCATAGATACAAGAAAGAAAATTGAATATACAAAAAAAATTGGCAAAATCTAATAAAAATTCATGCCAAAAAAATAACACAAATTTGTAAATTATATGTAGTAATGTAATTAATGTTAGCCTTGGGCATACAAACTAAAAGCATACCATCTTATTTATGAAGGGAGGAAGTGGATAAGGAAACCATAGCTAGTATAGGATAAAATGTGTAGTTAGTTGACTCTAAAGATGATCCTATTGAAGGTCATCATATCTTTGATTACTATTTCCATGTGTGTCATACACAAAATTAAACTAGAAAGGTACATCATGAAATTCTAGATAACAAAAAATATTTGTATCTTGGATAATCAACCAAGAAATACGAAAATGACCTCAATCAACCAAAAATAGGGGTATTTTTTCCCGAGTTTCTATAGAAATTTATATTTCCTTGTGTTGGAGCTCTTGTCTTTATCATGAAACCAATCCAAACAAGCACATTAGTTGTGAGATAATGACTCTTAGATGAGCGAGACGCCATATCAAACCATGGAGCTACTACCATAATTCCAAGGAGATATTCCTTGTATGCATAGCAATACCATGGAAACTGCAATATCACCCATGATTATCACCCACCATGGGAAAATGAAGGTCGTGTCAGGTGTTCCAATGAGGGAGTGACATGGTATGATAGGAAATGCTAAGGTATGCTAGAGAAAAATGGCTCAAGGCGTACAACTCCTCCTTCACAGGTGACCTGATCCAAATATAGCTCTTGCATGAGCTTTGGGAACTTCTCGACATCAGCGATGTCCCAATCATCAAATCAGAGCTGCGAAATATTTTCGAGCATGTACCCTTCCATTGGGGCATTCTCAGGGATCAGGGGTACTTAGATACTTGCGCGCACCTTTTCCAAGTCCTTAGGTTCCTTTACAGATGGCTTGTGCAACGCAATATAGCTTGGTAGCCGCAAGAATGGGGCTATTTCAACTACTTCCTCGTCTTCTTCCTCAATGGTTTCTGTGACTTCTGCCATGGGTCTTTTCATATTCTATCCCATTGAAGGGCACAGTCTTCTTTCGGGGAGATCTGTGTGTTTTAGAGGATGGCCCCTTCTTAGTCTTGGATGGCATAGGTGTTTCCGCAATAGGTGCTTCAAGAGCGGCAAGGTCATCACCCAGTCTCGTGGTTTTGATCTTTTCAATAATTGCGTGCCCTAGTCCTACTCAGCGCAATGCATCCTCAAACCCTAGATCCAAGCCAGACATAGATGCAGCAAATGAAATGGCAATCAAAGGGTTAAAAGCATAAAAATTATCACTCAGAACATAAAGGGAACTATTGCAACCCCATAGGTCATATTTATACTTGTGGCGCATCTTCAACGACTCATTCTTCATTAATGAGGCTCCATTACTAACAAAACAGTCCCAAATCTGGGAAAATCCATTCATTAAATGCATCCTAAATGCTCCCAAAAATGGTAATAAATATGTCTTATCTAGTTTTAATGTTCCAATGGCTAGTTTTTGACACTCTGTGACCCAGTCAACCTCCTTGCGTAGATACCATATGCATGTCATAACTTACTGCACATATAATCCAGAGCTAAGGATAACCACCGACAAACTCCCCCCCCCCCCCAACATGGGCTTGTTGACTAGGTAATTTAATGCATATCGGGTAGTGTCTGTGACATCCCTTAACAACTGTAAACTTCTCTGACATTCGACATCCCAATGGAATGTCGCACCTCTTCTAAGTAATCTATTCATGGGCGCAATGATCAACTCATACTTTGGAATGCACTTTTTTTAATACCCAACAAGGCCCATCATGGACCGCACTTGTCTGGCATTCGCAGGTGAGGCGATCGAGGTTCTTGTGACCACGTGTGGCTCCCTAGACTCAACAAGTGTCAATTGTCTATAATTCATAGTCTGCATTATCGACACGTTAATAATTTATGGGATTAAATCTTGGTCATCATGTTCCAAGCTAAATGTAAGAATAAAACTCTATGTCATCGCGAACCATTCACTAGTTCCTCTGCGCAGCTCTGTCTCAAAGTACCATTCAGTAGGAACCTTTCCCAACATGTGAATAAACATATGGACCCATTTAGGTCTTGGATATACACCCCATACCTGATTCCATCTAGCCAAATGCCTACGCAGATCCTCTTTTCTAGAGTATATATCTTCCATTTTAATAACAGGACATTCAAACCGCAACCTCATCATGTGTGCACATTCCTCCCAGTTACCCATATTATCCTTATGAGTTTCCCACCATCTTGCTGGAGTAGCGTGAAAGCTAAGGTCCAGGGCATGGAATCTTTTTCCTTCCGACACAGTACTTTCCAGCCCTCTGATAAACCTGTTAACATCAGTGGAGCCATCATAGTGCGGTAAATCATGTATCTCAAATGTAATAAAATGCAGAGATCAAGTCACATGATTGCAGCGTGGTGTAGAAACCTCATGCAGGAAGTTCTGATAATTTTCTAGTTCTTCATCAAAGTCTGAAAACAAGAGCTATCCTTCTCCCAATTAACATTCTCATCTGATGTTGGATTAATCCAGCATTCCCCACTCAAAGTTAGCTTATATATTTAATCGATATTGTCTGCAGCGCACATTGGTTTAGTATATCTTTGGCCTTCTGTAGGATCTATAGGAATGATGACCCTGACTCCATTTCTTCCAAATTCCATCCTCCTTCTCTTTAAATTGATAACACCATCCATGTCAATGGCCCAATCCAATCCTAGCAGTGTAGGATATGGATCAGTATCATCTACAATTTCTATGACTTCAAAGTCTGCCATCACCTTAACACCCTCTATATTGACCACAACTTGTGACAGCCTCCCTAAAGAAATGATCTTCTGTTGATTGGCCATGCGCAGCTGAATGGTAGACCATTCCAGTTTTGGCTCTCCCATGTGCTACCATGTTTTCTTAGGTAGAACATTAGCATCTGATCCCAGATCTAGAATACCTTGGTCCATTTCATAACCACCAACCTGCGAAGTCATACGCATCTCCCTACATGTTCTCTTGTTGTTCTTGTATATTTTATTGACTTCTCGTTCTTATTTTTCTACGAAATCATCCATTAATGCCTACATATTTTCGACAACCTTATTTTTGCACAACAACTTTACACATGCTTGTAGAAAGGGTTTAATCTCATCATCTCCTCCTTCTTCCCTTTGTGTTCTACCAGATGTTGATGTTCTTCCTTCTGCAAATTTTTTTCATGCTTCAATAAAGGTCTCTTTTACGCGTTGAATATTAAAGCCTTCTTTTTTTCAAGTGCTTTACAGATCCATACATTAGTGGATATTTTTTTTCCTTTATCTTTATTGGTGGCTACACCAATCCTAGTAACTACATTCACACAGGCATCTTCTTCATGAGTTTCTGTGCGAACCATCTGAATATTTTGTGTCAGGGTTTGCGTCTTCTTTTCCTGAATTTTATCAATTAAGACAGGACAGCCTTCTATGACATGATCAAATTATCTACAATAACTGCAGGTAGACCGTGCTGGATTTGGACAATCGCACACATAATGGCCAGCATCTACAAAGTTATAGCAAATCACTTGTCCTCTTCCTTGGCTAGTTGATCCACCTCCTCGGCCTCTTCCTTTGCCTTGGAATCCTATGTGCCTAGAAGGGGATGTTGGTGATGTAGGCTCAACCTGCATTTTATATATATCTACTTTATCCAACATCATATCATAGGTACGACAATGTTTCTCATCATGCCCTAATGATGAATAGAATTTGAAAAATAACTGCTTCAAGTCAGGCTAATATTTTCCAGTCCTTGGGCAAGAATCTATGTCATGTAATCCAGCAATATAATATATAATGCACCATACAAGATTCTTCAATGGGATAGGACCTCCAACATTTAGATAATTTTTGAATACGGGACACTGGTCTTTATGGGTCCCAGAAGCTTTGCATTTTATACACCACACCTCTGCGCAAACCTCCTTGCCTTTTTCTTTGCGCGGACTTCAAGTTTCTAGATGCATGGCTTCCAGCTGATTCAGAATCTGTTGAGTTCCCAATGCAATAGGTGTTGGGGTAGCCTCCAATTTCATTCCGACCTCCACAATCTCAGCTTGTGTGGAAATTTTTTTCTGACCTAATGGTTGGTGCAGATGTTGTAGCAACATAGCAATGAACCATTCCTTATGCTGAGTATCATCAATAACAAAACTGCCATCTTTGATGGTGCGCTTCAACCTTTGATCGGCCTCCCATATAGATTCATTAGTCTCTTGACGAATATCCTTCATTTATGTCACCAACTACGTGTATGACTTAGGTTTCTTAAATTGCTCCTTTAGGGCCGCTTTAATTTCTTCCAAGGTATAATTTGTGTTTGCTTGAGCGTACCTAATGTACCAGTATAATGCGCGATCTTGGAATGCAATAGCTAGCTGCGCTGTTCTAATATCAATATTGTTAACTTTCTGAACCTGTTATACGGCCTCAATTACAAACCATAAGTGATCAGTATCCTCATTTCCAATGTCTCTCAAATTAGGTAAATTCATTGATGCAACCATATCTACTTCAAGGGCAGGTGGAGTTGGCAGTGGAAATGGATTTCGCGGTGGAGTAGGTGTCCTTTGATGTGAGTTCATAATTGGAGTGGATGGAGTGGGAAACAGACTCAAGGGTCTCTGTTGTGATGAAATTTCATCTTCAGAATCACTTGAGCTAGCAGTTTGTGGTTCAGGTTCACTATCAGATCTAGGATTTAGAGGGCTATAAATAATTTTTTCAGAATCTTCACGGTAAATTCTTCCACTTCATGTAATTGAACCTCTTTAATGCATTCAATCAGTATGTTCACAAAGACAACCCCGTTAGCACAATAAAATTTTCAGTAATAATATTAATGAGTGCAGGAACTTATCTCTAAGGCCTTTGAAAAACCTTCTTTCTGCTTCAGAATATGACAAAAATTGGTCAATGGAAAATTCAGTCACAAATCATCCCAAGAGGTGATTGATCCAGTGATCTACCATGCGGGTGATCTTATTGTCAAACTTCTCTATTTTCTGGATCAATTCAGGAGTCTAATCAGTGACTATGTTGTCCTTTATGCAATGATGGAATTCAGCTAAGCGGGACAACCACACCTGTAGTTCATGCACAAAGGAACAAAAGAATATTTCATGCACTTCTATATAAATATGTTTTTGTACCCATTGTTCGTCAGATAACTTAGTACTTCTATTCTCTTGGAGCACAATTCAAGGATATTTCTATCCAGCAAATCTTGTAATTCGTTTTATGACAGATGCCACAACATCAAATCTCCCTCAAAATGATCTCGGTCCCGACAACGAAACCATTTGTTGGCTTGAGGGGTCTTGACCTAGGTTCAGATCTTATGGATAAACCAACAAACACTCCAACTACTAGCCATTTCAGCAGTGATCTACTTGCGCAAACCAAAGTCTCACCCGAAACAGTATGGGGGGTGCTGGAACCAAGTTTCTACACCCTGAGGGAGAACTTAATGAAGTGGTCGTCAGCAAAACCAAATGTGAACTTATACATAGGTGCGCAACAATATATAACAGTCTCACAGAGAATGCACATTCATTAATAGAATAACACAAAATCATTGTTGCCTTAGCGCAGATAAACAGAACATAACCAGATCCAGATCTTAACCAATGTAGATATTTAAAAAAATATATTAACCATCAATAACCATTCATAATCATATCAAATATCCTTATGCAATCATCCATAAGTAAGACAAATAATATGATCTTAACATAATATAAGCACTAAGAAACTCAGATGCATAACACAGTGAACTTGCCAAAAATTGTCCTTTCTATTGGCTTCAAATCTGTCAGTCAATACATCCAATTTCCCTTAAAAAACCCTTCCACGCACACAGCCGGTGGAGTTCGAACATAGCCAGGACTAGGTCTCCGTGAACACAGCCAGCAAGAGCCTTTCAACCCAACCCAGACAACCCTTAAAGACGCGTAAACTAATTAGAACATCAATAAGTCATTACCCAACTGAACTACTTAGCTTAGACACGATCTATCTATTTATATATGCCTAGTGCATAGATACTATGGTTTCAAACCATGGTTTGAGGCCCACAGTTTACTCTTAAGCCCATTTAAATCAAAATTGGGGACTTTGACCCACTCCAAAGCTCCTTGACTCCCTTTACACAGCGCACACATACAAAATTATATAGAAAGATATCAAAAATTGTGCCTCGGGGGACCCCACTCCAACAGACTGCTTCTAAGGCTACATGTTGAGAGGTAATTTGTACTCCCTCTCAACGACCAAGTCTCTAACCTCTGCTTTTCTCCTCAAAGCTTTGCATGCATCTGGTAACTCAAGTGCATATAGTTTCTTGACTCACGCACATTGTAATTTTCTCGTCGTTACAAAATTTTATAAAAAAAGAGTTGATTTTAAATCGACCATATCTCCCTCATCTCAGCTCTGAATTGATTTTATATTTGGGTAGTTTTTCGCAAGGAATCCAAATATGCTATTTTTTTTAAAACAAATTACACCAAAATCTATATTCTCTGCAAACTTGTCGCCCAAAAAATTCATGCTCTGATACCATGTAGAAAATCTAACCAATGAAATTCAATTTGATCTTGTAATGTACTAAAATCAGATATTAGATCCTCCAACAATTTTTGGAAACAAAACACGATCGCACAATCAAATATAAGTAAGAGAGAAAAATCACCAATCGCTCAACACAAAATGTATCTGGGGAAAGAAACTGCTCAAAATTTCTCTATCTCTATTTTGTATTAAGTCAAGGAATCATGAAACAATACAATTCTTGATCTCTCATGATATTCTCGATCACTCTGCCAATTGTCTCCCGCTGATCTAGGTAAACTCGGTCTAGTACTTAGCCAATTCTCAACCTTCCTTCAGCCTACCTTGCTCATGCAATTCCTAGGGAATTAGCTCCCTATTAATTAGGAAAATCATTCTTCCTTTATTGCACAATCCATCATGGCATCCCAATGACTTTATAATTGCACATGGGAAATTTTGTATAAATACAACTGATAGTTATGTTCCCTTTAACCTTTGTCTCAACTAGGTCTTCCTCGGAACTAACATGCATGCAGCTATTAATAGTGAATTATCATTTATATGATTAATCACTCATTGTGAATTAAATCTAATTTAATTTAGTGGTCGACCTCTCACTAGCTTATCACTTAGTTAGAACTATTAAACTAATTTTAACTCATTTAATTGAGTCAACTAATTCACACATGCACCCAACCAATGCATCAACTGCAACTGGACCCCAGAAATATTATATTAATCCCTCTACATGCCTCATCTTAGACCTCAACTCAAATTTCTTGACCTAACTCAGTCATCATGACTTAGTTAACTGACATAAGTTGTTATGAGATGAAATTAAAATTTATTGTCCAATTTATTTAAAGGAAAAATAAATTAGACACCCCACATTCCTCACTCCTGGTGCATCAAAATTCCTCACCAGTGTGGGTGCATTTTTTTGTTGTCCTTTCTGGTTTCTAATTTCAATGTTTCTTGTTGCAAATTTCAGCATTTCATAATTTGATGTGGCCTTCACACAAAGACACCAATGAAATCACATGCCCAGATTCTCATGAGTAACCTCTCTTAAGCTCGATCTTCCATAAGAGAACCAACAATATGCCATCCTACTTCCTAGCTCGAACTGACCATTAAGGTACGCAAAATTCTTATGAGCCCTCACATGATGATCTTGCTCTTGGAGGATGATCATGGCCTCCCTTTAGCAACCCTAGTTACTTGGCCCTCTTACTCAACCTACTTTAAGACTACATCTCTCTTCTCCCCCTTGATCAAATGAGCTCCTTCTCACTTGATGTTATTTCCTTCATCCTAAGGTCTCCTTAAATATTTTTTCCTAAACCTCTTAGGAACCTTCTAGAACTTACGGGTTTTATCCGCTTAGATCTTAGGAAATATTATTTTTATTTTATATTTTAAACCCCATCTTGGGTCCAAAATCCCTTTTCTTGGCTTCTTTTCCCACAAATCCTTTTGTGACCAAACTCACAGAAACCCATCTCACTAGGCTTGTGAAGTACCTCCCAAGCTACACAATTCAACAACATAGTCTAGCTGTAGTAACTGTAACTTGGTCAAACTCTTGTAGTAAAGCGAGGGCTTGGTTGGGTTCCCAAGTTTAAAATTAAGTAAGGGTAGTTGTGAGGGTATGATAGCTAGGGAGGGTCAGGGCATGCACATTAGGAATGAAAAATCATGCTAACACATGTCATAAAATTTCAATGCATGTTGAAGAGCGTTAGGGAGTGCCAGGGCATATTAAGGGATAACTAGGTCAAAATGCATGTAAAGGAACAAATAAGAGTGTGTTCCAGGGAGTGTCAGCGAATTCAAGTGTGCTAAGGGCGAAGTGTGTTAGGAGAAGTTCATAATAGGATTTACAGGAGGCAAGCCTATGGTTGTTATACGAGACTCGACATAGTAGTTTTAGAAAAAGGGAGATCACTTTGTGCTAGGCTATATGTGATTCACTTTGGCTACATGCTCATGTTTTAAAATATTCTAGATAATTTAATATTGTACATTGTTTTGTATAAGTTTTGGGGCACTTGCCTTGTGTCGACTTATAACTTTTGTGCCTTGTGCATCTTGTGGTTCTTGCAAAATCTCAGTTAATGTTCTACTTTTTATATGAACTGAACATACATGTGAAATATTTCCTATGTAAGCTATGTTTCTTAGTTGTTTTATGGCCATGGCTAGATCATGTGATCCTTGTCTTGGTAAATAGTTAAGTGGTACAAGTTGAGCTTGGACATGAGTGGCATAAGATGATTTATAGGTATTTATTAGTTGAACAAGGCACAATCTACTTGTAGTAGGTGCAATTGGTCAAGTTGTTGCGGTTGAAGCAAACCAATACTGTCACATGAACTGAAGTAGCCAAGGAATTGATAGGGTTCCCAAGTCGCAAAAAAGTGTAAAGGCTAGTTGTGAGGGCATGAGTGCCAAGGTGTGCTAGGGAATGATAATATGTTTCAGATAGTGCAAAGGCATGTCAAACATGCTAAAATGTGCCAAGTGATAAGGAATGCCAAGATGTGCAAGGATGTGTGAATGTGTGCCAGGGACTGTCAAGGAAACAAAACAGAGAAAAAAGTTAAAATAAAAGGAAATGAACACATAAGAGGGTTAATAGGTCATCAATTTACCTTTTCTAGGAGGGGCATGCTAGGCACACCAACACTATGTGCCAATAGGTGCCAAGTGAAAAGTCTTAGTGCATTCTAAGTGCCAAATCTTCCTTTGTTGCTTCTCATCTTCTTTCCAACTGTTGATCTGAAATAAATTTAATATTAAACCATGCCAAATCATACCAAGGCATGTCATTGTATTCCATACATGCTAAGACTTTCCAAGCACCAATATGTGGCAAGTGCCAATATGTGTCACGGAGTGTTATGCATGATAGAGAGTGCTAATGCATGTTGAGGAGTGTTAATGAGTACTATGACAAAACATTAAGGGAGAACTAGGTCAAAATTCATGGAAGTTAATGAATATGAGGAACGTGTGCCAAGGAATAGTGGTAATGAGTGCTAGTTTTCATGCCAAGGAGGGAGTGACAAGGTATGGTAAGGATTGGTAAGGCATGTTAGGGAATATCAAGGCATGTCAAGAAGTCTCAAAGTGTGTTGGGAGTTCCACGGTGTCCTAATTATATGTGCCAAATAGTGCCAAGATATTCCAATACATGGTAGGTGCTAAGGATGTGCAGGGTGCCAAGGTATGTCAATATGTGTCAAGAAGTTTCAAGGAAACAAAACAAAGAACCAATAAGAGGGCTAATAAGTCGATATTTTATCTTTTTCAAAAGGGGCATGCTAGCCACACTAATAATAGGTCCCAATACATGCCAAGTGGCATTGACGTGTCCCAAGTTCTAATGTATGTCAATGCATTCAACCAAGGTGTTCTACATCATGTTAGGGACTACATGCATGCCCACACATGCTAGGAGAGTTCTATGTTGTGCTATCGCATGCCACCATGTGCTTTGGCGTCAGTGTCATGACAAGATGTTCTAGGTACAAATATGTTCGAAGACATGGGAGGTGTGAAGAAATATTAGTGTGTGCCAAAGCATTAATTTAAGGTGTGCCCGGATTGTTGAGGAGTGTTAGGTATTTCTCATTAATAGAATTGACAGAGCTTGATTATGTGTTAAATAATATATTTCCTACACACACTAGTGGGACTTCATCAAAAGGGAATTTTCTAGATAATAAACTTAATATATATGAATCATGTGTTGACTCATAGGAAAACTCTATTCGACTAGTCATTACTTGAGGGAAATGATACACACTAATTAATTCTTAAAAAAATGACTGACTCTAACCACTATGGCCTTGGACATATTATAAAAAATACTCCACAATAATGGCGTTAAATCATTATCTTTTGACAAAAATATATTAACAAGCACATAACATCATCAAAAACTCATTGGGATGATCAATAATGACAGACATTTTTTTACCGTCACCAAAAGTAACAAAAAGAGCATCGATGAGGGTCATTAAAAGTTTGTCACTAAAAGTGTCACCAAAGAGAGAATTAGTGATGGGATTTCAACGAACCTCACCAAAAGTGTCATTGAAAATGGCTTTGGTGACGGACCTTAAAGGACCTTCACTATATACACTTATAGTGACGCTTTTTTAAGGACCGTCACCATATGTGACATTGGTGACAAACCTTAAAGGTCTGTCACATGCATGACCCTCACCAATGTCCTTTTTTCTTGTAGTGTGAGTTTTTTACCAAGTATCAAGATTTTTTCCCTACAAAGTTTTCAGAGCTGAAAGGAATAATTGGGGAACTAGGAGTTATGAATATCACATTAAAACCTAATGCGCACCTAGTGAAACAACGCCCATATAGGTTGAAACCAAGATATAAGCAGAAGGTGAAAGAAGAGTTGGACAAAATGGTTGTTGCAGGCATCATTGAACCTATAGAAGAGTCTAAGTGGGTAAGTCCAATGGTAGTGCAAGATAAGAAGACCAAGGGAGGAATCAGGATCTTTGTAGATTTGCGCAAACTGAATGATGCTTGTGTGCATGATCCACTCCCTACTCCATTCTCTGATGAAATCCTGGATAATGTTGGAGGCCAAGAAGCATATTCCTTCACAGATGGGTTTTCAAGATATCATCAGATCTGGATTGCACCAAAATATCGGAGTAATACCAAATTTGCTACTAAATGGGGATCCTTCCAATATATAGTCATGCCCTCTGGATTGAAGAATGCTCTTGCCATTTTCTCACGCATATTAGTTGCTTCTTTCAAATAATTTATCCACAAGTGTTACACAGCAATTTGTCACCGTCCCTACAATCCCCATCCCGCACATTGGAGGGCTCATTCCGTGACCTGTGGGCAGAGTTAAGACTTGAAAATATTTTCATTGCATCCCTCTGAAAATGAGCTTTAATTTCCCTAAAGACATATCCCTGCAAAAACCCTAAAAATAGCTCTTTTTCCATTGGCGCGGTTCCATAGTTCAGCCCTCGCGCCAAGAGGGAAATCCTCCAAAGAGGGCGCGCCAATTGGCGCTCTGTCATAGAGTCGTACCCGCGCCAACCATATTAAGAGGTGTTTTTTAAAAATAAAAGGCGAAAGTTTCATCCTAACAAATTACTGGGCTGATTTCTATCTTAAGTTGGGAGGTTTGGCTACGGATTTCCATGGAGATGAAGTGGTTTGCCACCTCTCATGGAAGCTTCCTTGATGATAGGGCCAATCCCATAATTATAGGGATTCCAACTCCCCTTCCTCCTTCTATAAAAGCTTGCCCATTTCCATTGCAAGCTAGTTCCAAAGGGTGGCAGAATTTCTAAGTTCCCAAGAGCTTTCATGCTGCAAAAGCCTTCTTGATTCCCTAAGGCCAAATCCAAGCAAGGAGACTATTGCCAAGTATCTGGAGAGAAAGGCTTGTCCCATCCCTGACAGGCTTTAACGAGACATGTTGTGCTGACGACCCGCTAAAGGAGAGTGTTGCGTCGAAGCTATGGTTGTATTCTTCTTTTGACTCTTTAATGATAAGTGACTATCGGTTATGGTTCCACTCTTGTTCTTGATCATGTTCATGAGTTATATCCTCTTCGACTGATATATAGTTGTATGTACTGGATTTATGCTTGCGTTTGTGTTGTTTCTTGCATGTGCAGGTGTCCAATCACGGAGATCGTGAGGGCTATGATCTGCCAGGGCGAAGGAACGGGAGCACCACCTCTTCTACAAACAACAGCATTGGATTCCAGGTAAGCCTTCCTCACAAGTCGGTTTATTTACAATTAGGAACCTGCACTGTAGCGTGTTTGATTGTTGCTAGACCCGATCTGGGCTAGTAGGGATCACCTCTGTCTGCAGAGGGGATTTACCTCCTCAACAACAAGTTTTTTGAGGTATATTTTGATGATTGGACTATATTTGGGTTGTTGAAGAAGCATGTGTCAAATCTACTCTTAATGTTGGATACTTGTAGAAAGTATCAGATCTCCTTGAATTTGAAGAAGTGTATATTCTGTGTACCATTTGGGATATTGTTACGACACATTTTTTGCCAGCAGGGGTTGATGGTAGATCCTGCCAAGATCGTGGTCATAGTTAAATTGGAGATACCTGAGAATGTTAAGAAATTATGCTCAATATTAGGGCATATTGGGTAGTATAGGAAGTATATTCAGGGCTATGCGTTGATAACTACACCCATGGAAAAACTACTCAAGAAGGATGCAACGTTCTGCTGGGATGAATATTGTCATAAGAGTTTTGAATTACTAAGGGAAAATATGGTCACTGCGCCCATACGGGAGATATTTATCATATGATTGGTTATTCTAGCCGAAAAATTTCAAGCGCAGAGATAAATTACTCAACCATCAAAAGAGAAGGACTAGCAATGATGTACATGCTGCAGAAATTCTTCCATTATTTGTTAGGAGGAATTTTTAAGATGTTCACTGATCATTCTGCTTTGAAGTACCTAGTCAATAAGCCTGTGTTGGGGGGGAATATCTGCAGGTGGTTGTTGTTATTCCAAGAATATGGTTTTGATATTACGGTAAAACCAGGAAGACTTAATGTTGGGCCAAACCATCTGTCGTGCATTGAAACTAGTGAATGGCCTACAAACTTGAAATATGAATTTTCATACACGCGGTTGTTTGCTATAAAGGTGGTTGATGAGAATTTCCCTGATATCATTCAGTTTATGACTACTAGACGCATTCCCGATGAATATACATTTCAACAAAAGAAATATCTCATGGCCCGCGTAATGGACTTCACCATTATTGTGAGGCAGTTGTACAAAATGGGTGCAGATGAAGTTCTGCGAAGATATGTCCTGGAGTATGAGAGATGTGCAATCCTAAATGAGGCTCATGGAGGGGTTGTGATGGTCATTATGCAGGTAAGGCCACTGCACAGAATATTTTTCGTGTTGGGTTATGGTGGCCCATGCTGCACAATGATGCATATGCACATTGTCGCGCATGTGATGTATGTCAAAGGATGGCAAAGCCATCGTTCAGAGATGATATTCCCTTGCATCCACAGATGGCACTGGAAGATTTTGAGAAATGGGCTATATATTTTGTGGGACCTATCAATCCTCCATGCAAGAAGAGTGATGTGCGCTACATTATCACTGCAACGGATTACGTAACCAGATGGGATGAAGCCAAACCAGTGAAGGATTGTACTGTAGATACAACTATGATGTTCATATTTGAGAATATTGTGACTCGATTTGGTTTTCCTAAGATTATGATAAGCGATCAGGGTATGCATTTTGTAAATGATACCATTTAAGTATTAACAAAAGAATTCAAGATGTGCCATCAGAAGATCTCTTCCTGTCATCCCCAGGCGAATGGAGCGGTTGAAGCATTCAATAAGATAGTGGAAACTGCACTGACCAAGATTTGCAATGCTACCAAAAATTATTGGGATTTGCAAGTGCTAGTAGTTCTCTAGGCATATAGGACCACCTGCAAGATTTTGACTAGAAGGACACCTTTCAAGATGGTATATGGGCAAGAAGTTGTGTTTCCAATGGAGTTCATTGTCCCTAGTTTGCGCATTACAGCATTCGCAAATATGGCTGAAGAAGATGTTATGGAAGAGCGATTGTCGCAGTTGGTTGCCCTGGAAGAAGATTAATTCATTACAAATTATCACTAGCAAGTTCAGAAGGCGAGCGAAAAATCATGGTATGATAGGAACATAAAGAAAAATGTGTTCAAGGAAGATGATTTGGTCTTACTATATGACAACAATTTTGCGCGCCACCCAGAGAAATTGAAGATGCATTGGCTAGGGCCCTATATTGTTAAGGAAATCACTAATGGAGGAGGAGTGTGCTTGGCCACATTAAGCAGAGAAAACCTTCCTCGATATGTCAATGGAAGTCGTCTGAAGCCGTACCGGGATGACCCTGTGCCTACCAAATTACTATATGGCCAGAGTATCAGACCTGTGCATATGGGATGGCGTATGCATAATAGGGTGCAATGTGCACGTGGTAGCTTTGCGAGGAGATTGACTGGGTTGCAGAGGTGTAAAAATCTAGCCATTGGAACAGTAAATATGGAAAAGACACCTTTATTACCATTTATGGGAGCATCTAGGTTGCACTTAATGAAGGTATTTTTCCATATTTGGGACCGTTTTGTCATTTATGGAGACACATTAATGTAGCAGGAGTCATTGAAGATGCGGCATAAGTATAAATATGACCTATGGGGTGGCAATAGTTCCCTTTTCTTTCTGAGTGAATTCTTTGCTTTGATCTCCTTGTTTGTCGTTGCATACTTTGTGTCCATGTCTATTTGGATCTGAAATTCGAGGAAGCATTGCACCACACAAGGTTGGGTTACATAATTCCTAGAAGTATGACAGCCACAAGACCTGGAGATGACCTTGCTATGCCCTAGGTCCCTATTTTTGAAATCCCTACACCCTTGAAGTCTTAGAGGGGGCAGTCTTCTGGTACTATAAAATCCATGAGGGAGAAGACCCCAAAGTCATGCTCTACTGCAGCTGAGCGAGTGAAAAGGCCTATGGTCGAGGTCCCTAAAACAATTGTGGAAGAAGAGGAGGATGTGGTCAAATTTGCCCCATTCTCACGTTTTCCGACTTATGTCGCATCGTGCAAACCCTCAGCCCACATTCCTAAATATCTAGACAAGGTGCACGTAAGTATCCAAATGCCATTAATCCCTGAAAAACTTCCCATTGGAAGGGAACATGTTCGCTAAAGTATCGCAAGTCAGACTGGAGGACTAAGTCATTGCGGATGTAGATAAATTTCTAGAACTTGCGCCAGAGCTATACCTAGATCAATTCACCTATGAAGGAGACATCGTGCGCCTTGAGACAAAGAGATGGGTGATAGGTCTGCACAAGGAATGCCTGCTAAACTTACTGCAGATTCCTAATTTTGGGTGCTGCCCCATAAATGACATATGCATCCATCAATTGCTTGTGCTAGTGCACGATGATATGTTATGGTTGGCAAAGTGCATCCCTATTGATTTTGCACTCATCCATAGGATCACAGTTCTACCCGCAAAAGCCTCTAACCACATTGTTGATTTCAGTGGTAAATCCCAAGAGAAATTTGTTGTGGAGCAAATTAAAACTAAATACCAAGTCTTGCGCAAGATTAAAGGCTTCGTTGTACATGAGCTAAACAACCTATCAATTTAGTTCAGCATGCTTATCTTGGCCTGCAAGGTGATGTGAAAATGCAGGCCCAAGGAGGTGCATGAGCATGTAATTTCTCTCGCTTGATAATGTGAGAAAGGTGTCATTTATAACTGGTCTAACTATTTGTGCAAGGAGCTCCTAGAAAATGTGCACGAAGAACAGGAGGAAGGAAAGTTGTTTCATTATGCTTGGCTATTATTGTTGGTCACATTGATTTGGTGGAAGACCCCTGAGGAAACCAAGTTTCCTAAGATCGAGCATGAATGTGCAAGGTTACGCGCTATGCAACATTATGGAACTCATCAAACCTCATGCACGCCAAGGAGAATAAAATATTTTGGGTCCTCAATGATGCTACGCTATATCAAGTTGTACATTCAAAGCCGCCATTATCACCCACACTCTATGATCAATACAAGATGGTAGCTAACTTCAAGACTACATTCCATAACATGCACATCTGCACGAAAGGCGTCATGGAAGGAGTCTGGCATGAGTTACAATATTTAGTTACCGAAGATAACCTAATCAGAATCACTATTGAGTGGCCACCAACATGTTTGACACCTAAAACGCCGAAAAAGCCACACACTAGCACTCGGCCAGCAAAAACCATAGAAAATGTAACTGAAAATCCTGTCGAGAAAGAAGCCATGCCAACCACCACTAGCGAAACTATTTATCTAGAAAAAGAAACAAAGTCGGAGAAGAATGGGTCTTCATCGAAAGACAAAATGGAGGAGGTAAAAGAACAAACATCCAAGGGAACAAATCGCGACTCTCAAGCCGCTAGTGGATCAAGAAAGAAGAGAAAGGGATCCAAAGATGTTGGGCAGGATGTCTTAATGTTGACAAAGGATGATCTAAATGAAATTGTTGACACATTCACATTTGCGACCAAGGGTTGCTGGACCGATATGGAGGTACAGTATAATACTGGGGTGGAAATTGTTCAGGTGGGGATACAGGAACTTAAAGTGCAAGTGAGCCTGATACAAGCGAGCGTTACTCAGGTGAGTCAGCCCAGCGTGCAAGTCACTAGCGTGCAGCTATTAGATGTAGCATTACTAGCCATCGTGGATGCCCACCTTGTACAAATCCTCACGCCAGCCATTCATGTGGATGTCAATCGACGCGCTCAATTCCACAGTACAGGTGATATAAACATTAATTTTTTTTTACCTGTAGGGAAGATGAACTTGATGCATACAATGATCACTGAAAAACTTCAGTTCAGAGAGGTTGTTGCTCACACCACTACAATGGAATCCCAGAACCAGGCCGAAGAGGCACATCAAAAACAGCAAGAAGTAGAAGTAGCATGCCATGCAGCTGAAGCTCAGCCCACTGTGCTAGAGGCCAAAATCCATCAAGTCTGTCGCGATGGTCAGGCAGTCCTTGTCACAATGGCATCGAAAGAAAAATTTGAAGGACTAGTTGCAGTCCTGAAAGAATCGCGTGCCAAAGTACATACCGTTTATGCAGAGTATGAATAACAAATCATGGATCTGCAAACAAAGTTGTAGCCTAAGAATCCACCAGAATCCTACGCCCAAAGAGCAGCCAAAGTGAAACAAGCTACATAAAATATTCCTCTTGTAATCACCCAGTGTGACAGTTTACTAGATGAGGCTATGGGCATATAGAGGTCCATGCAGAATGATCTAGTAGTACATCAACAGCGCAACGAGCTGCATCAGAAGGAACACCAGTTTGCAGATATCTGGAGAGTGGCGTCAACCCTTGTTCTTCCACAATTCCTAACTCGTCTGTAGGACGGCCGGATGATACAAACCGAGATTGAATACCTGCACCAAAAAGAGTAACTATTAGAAGCACGTATGCAACCATGGGATGAGGAGGCTCTCTAGCTTTCACAAACTCTAGACACCACCTTGAAGGCAATTCAATAGACACAGTGAAGCATAGAGATGGCCATTGAAGGGCCCACCACAGATAATTTAGTTCATCAAGTGCATGGAGCTGTGGTGAAAATTTTGTAAATGGTGCTCCCTTTGAAATCTTTTGTCAGTGCACTCCAAGCCAAGCTAAAGGAGCAGATGCCCCAGTGACTTGGGACGTGTCACCTGTTTGTGTTGGGGATTTGTTGGAGTGGGGTCCCCTGGGGCACACTTACGTGTAGCAGAGTGCAACGAAATTATGCAACATGGGTACTCCTTGGATGAGGAATTAAATTTTTCATCCAACGAGTATTCTTGCTCAAAATTTGAGTAAAAACTTTCGGAGATAAGTTGAAAATACGAGTTGAAAAAGTAGTTTTATTATTTTATTATTTTTTAATCTTTTTACCCTTTTACTTAAAAAATGGTGAATCATCCCCCATGGTTGACATCATCATCTTGAATCCTATTGGTTCTTATAAAATTCATTTTGGTTGTACATTTTTCTTTGGAGGCCCATTTTAGACCTAAAAATTCCTCTAATGCATTGTTTAGATCTGGATCTGGTTCTGTTATGCTTTATCTGCGTTGAAGTGATCTTTGATTCTATCTTATTCTGTTAAAGTATTGCACGCATATTTTTATGATTGATACAAGTCTGTAATCGATCTTCTTAGGGACACTTCATTGTTTTCTTTCTCGGGGTGCGAAAACTTGGTTCTAGCACAACCCCCCCCCCCCCCCCGCTTCGGGTGAGACTTTGATCTGTGCAAGTAGTTCATTATCAAAAGCGCCAGTAGTTAGAGGGTTTGTTCATTGCGTAATAAAATTTGAACCTATGTGAGGACCCCTCAAGCCAACATTTGGTCACATTTAACATGTGAGGAATATGATTCTACTATTCAAATAATTTACAAGGTTGTTCAAACTAATCTATCTCTGTTGTCCACTAAAAAATAATATTATGTTCAATTGGTCCATCTAATCATAATGTTGGCTCTAGTAACAATCATCCAATTAATAATTCTCCTATCAGTATATCATATGATAGTTGTTTTGCATTGACTAGTCTTTATGGTTTATCATCTCACTATTCAGATACTTGTCAAGTGGTTGAGACACTTCAGCCTTCGCTGATGGTTATGTGAGGTTCTCATTGTCTTCACAAGCCTCTGGAATATGGTTGGATTCATTTTCCCTTACGATATTCTCATCCCAATTCCATTCATTTAATTGAAACTTCATGTTTTCAAGGATTTTAGGGTTTCAAAAGTATTTTTTTTTAATTTTATGATCCAATTTATGATTGGTTGTAAGCATATTACTTTGCAAGTCAGTTTGCTAATAATAAGTTTTGACTTTCCTTTATCATTGTTAAGTAAGAAAACATAGATTAAGGTGCATTCATCAGTATTTTCAAAGGTTTGTTTGATTATGGTTAAAATCGAAAAGGCAAGGAGGAAAGTTTATTAAAGATAGTTGTTATGACACATCATTCTAATCATAGGCAATACCTTCAATATTTTTTTCAAGCTATAAGAGCTCTTACCCTTTCTTGTGCACATTGTTTTATGTCGGTTCTAATCGCTCGTATCTTTTTGTTTGCAAGTCGGGAGAAGTTATGGTGGTTACACTAGAAATTTCATTACAGTTATCCCTAACCTTATAGTTAGTTAGATTAGGATAAGGTCCATTTGCATGTTAGTTTCCCTTACAGACTCATCCTACATTTTCTCTCTTTCATTCTTTCCACTGTTTTCTTATTTTGTCTGCATGCTTATTTTTAGCTCTATTAACAATTTTCTTTGTCCTTTTTCTATTGTTTCCTTGTTTTGACTTGTATTTTATTTTTCTTAATAAGACCCTGGATGAAAAATGTTCTTTTTGGATCAAAATATAATCCGGAAAATTTTTAAAATGGGCAATTGTGACAATGAAAAATTCTTGGTTAATTTGTTACCTCTTCTCTATATGGGTTTACATATCTTTTAAAGTCAATGATGTCTAGATGCAAACTATGATTCATTCTGTACAGAAAGCCTTTGGTCGAACTATGAATCTTGTATCTCTATTAGGATCTTCATTCTTGACTCAACCTTGTATTAGATGGTGTTTCAACCTATCGACTCAACTGATTAGATAAATGAAAGGAGAAAACTCTAAAGGAGCATATTAACTGTAGTTATATCATAAATCTCTTAAGAAAGGAACAACCTCTCTTGCAAAGAAAACAAGATGGGATCCCTCTTCCACCTATGCTATAAATGTTCAATAAATTCTTCAAGCATATCTTCAAGAAAATTAAATAAAGAGTGAAGAAGAGAAAGCCTTCTTCGCAAAGAGGTGAAGAAAGCAACTTTGTAGCGGTACTCAACAGGCTCAATGGAAGTGAAGCAACACTAGGAAATTTTCTTTACTCTGATTATCAAAATCTCGATATACTTATTATCCTTTTCCCTTGTTGAAACAATTGGGGTGTGGTTATTCTTCTAAATATGTTTGAAGATGAGAAAGGAAAATAAGATACTATATACTTAATTGGGATAACTCGCAAAGTCAGGGAAATCTAAATGGTGAATCAATACTTCTTGAAAGACTGAGACCTTACACTTAAAGATAAAACCTGAGCAGAGAAGTTGGATGTCTACCAGTGTGTCGCCAAGTTTTGACACTACGATCAACACTCTGCAAAGTTTTTCTTACACTTAAATTTTAGAGTCTAATAAGGATCTTATGATATTTCATTCTATGGTCACTGCATTATTTATTGATGTTGTGTTAATTTTTTAAGTCTTCTTCCTAATTTCTAACTCTAAGTCACTTGATCACACATGCTCAGTCATTGATGAATTCATAAGTGCACTTCCTTTATGAAAGCTTGAACAGGCATATAATAGTCCATCAAGACAGTTCCTATACACTATTCAACCAATTTCGATCGCCAATGTGCCATCTACTTTGACATTGTCCCTCATTCTGGTTGTGATTTTACTTCTATTTCGGTGAGTGTTGCCAAATGTCTCTTTCACACACCTTTTCTTTCACAAGTGTTTCTTTCATGTTTGTGACTATCATATTTTATTTATTTCACTTTAAAAATTTTAGTTTTCATGTTATATTTTCTCTATAATTTGTCACTTTCAATTTATTTATCTTTTGCAAGTGTTGTTTTCACATTTTCTAACTGTCATATGTGTCGTTTTTTTTTTTGTTGTAATTCTTATATATTTATCACCTATGTACATCATTATTGGTATATATAGTGCACTCTTATCCATTATATGGTCCTACATATCATAAGAATATGTGCTAGACATATTCCTACGACTTACCACACTTTCTGGTTAGAGTCGACCCTAGTGTTGAAACTTGTATCTTAAGTGTCGTAATGTGGTGTTTTAATTGTCACACTTAGAAATACGTGTCACTTTTTTGTCGTTTCAAGGTGTGACTTTTTATTATCATTCCTATGCATTCCCCTAGTTTGTATCAATGGAATTCATGTGTGTGATCCATGGTTGAGTCTGATTCAGATGCATTTACTTCTCTTACTCTATTAGTCCCACACTTAGCCATTTTGGAGCTCTTCTTGGTCCTCCTACCGAGTGCAAGTTGTGAATACATGAACCCTCTTTGAGGTTATGAGCACATCCTATTCATGAGCCTCATTGATCATATTTCTTCATCCTATAATTATGCTCCCTCAAAGAATAGTCACCTAACCCTTGTTGCATGTATTGAGTTTTGAGAAATTATGCCTTGTACAACACATGGAGCATTTCTAGTGGCCCTCTGCAAAATAAAATTATGAAATACATGGTATCTTCCCTCTCATAGTACATTAATCCTCTCCCATAGAAACGTGACATGCTTTCTGCTGCTTTACTTAGCCAATTTTGCAATTTCCTCTTCTAGTGAGACTTCCTCAGCGTAAGGCACATTTATAGTCGATAGAGAGCCATGCAAAAGAAAAATGAACTACCATAGGGCACAAGGCACATTTCCACTAGAAATTCAACCACTTTGGAAGAAAAATACGTTATCCTAGAAGCCTCCATCTCAAGTAAAGTGCATGGCACAGTTTCAGTGCCTACTCTTGCTCTCACTACTGATTTCAATCCCTCACTGTGGCCAATAATTTAGTTGCCTTCCTTCCCTTGTGCAGGGTGCATTTCTAATGGATATTCAGTCACTAATAAAGAAAATTGTGCCCTCCCTTAATCCTACCTCTTAGTTATGGTGCATGGCGTAGTTTTAGTCAACAAGCCATCAAGCCTTGTCCACTATAAGCCCTCACTACGTAGTAACTGAGCCTTTATATGCCTTTTAAGTGTAGGGTGCACTTTTAGTTCAGAATCAGGGCCTATGTCATTCATTGTGAAGCTTAACTATACTCGCATTGTGTCCTACACCTTTGAGCCCAGTGCATGGAGAACATTAAGTTAGCAAGCTCATCACATTGTCTCTTTCACTTCCCCATTGCGTTGGACCCTAAAGAGCCCCTCCTCATAGTGTATAGAATAGTTCTAGTGAGTAGTGATTCATTTCCTCAGCCAGTGTTGAGCTCAATTGTGCCATCCTCATCAAGCACTTCCTTATCAGTCCTTTCTTGGGCCTAGCACATGAACCTTCTTCCATGAGAAAGGTATAGATAGAATAGATGATTTCAGGATTTATCTTACCTTGTCATGAGTGATCTTCATTGGTATGTGTACCACGTCAACATGGAAAGATTATATTCTCAACGAATATGTCAAGGAGAATAAACAAAAAATAACTTGCAGAGAAGAAATAAAAATAAGAACCATCATGAATACATGAAGAAATCTTGAACCAATATAGATTGAAGACATTTTATGATGGCTCAAAAGGTCCCGATGTTGATCCATGACCATTTGGAGGATGAAGATGAAATATTGATCAGATATATCATGAATAAGTGAAATACGTAACATCAAGAGAGTGGCTTGGAATTTCCACATCATCATAATTTCCATTTTATCAGGGCCAAGTCATGGCTTGTACACGTGTCATCACATTTTCATATGTATAAATGTGTCCTTCCACATCATTTTTGGATGTAATTATGTATTATCAAAGTAAAATGACAAAATGTAAATGTGTGGAATTCCAAGAGTCACATGTAAATATGAAAAGTCGCATGTGGACAAAAGAGTCATATATGGACAAAAAAGTCTTTAGAAAAAGTCAAAAATTCATATAGAAGCCCAAAGGTCACATTAGAAGTCCAAGAGTCATGAGTCAAGTTCAAGAGTCATACGAATATGAAAGGTCACTCCTCTCGCTATAAAAGAAACCTCATAACTTGTGGAAAGGGATTTTGGAGGCTTGGGATTTGGATATATAGTCTTGCCTTCTCTAACTTGGTATAGGAGAGAAAATTATTATTTGGAGAAGCAAGAAGTGACCTTAGGTTCAACTACTAGAGCTACTGGCTCACCCTTGTAACTGTGTACTTGGACTCTTTCACTTAATAATTGAAGCTCATTGAGCCAACACATTTTCATGCATGTATCGTGAATATTGTAAGACTATTCTTTGGATGTTTGCAGTATATGTTATTTCCATATGTACAAAAGAAATTGAACTACTTCATTGGATTTGGTACTTATGTTGTTGAATGTGTGTTGTATTTTCTTTAATGATCATTGTGTTTATATGACCTAATTCGCTAGATTACTAATGAACCTTTCCTTGCTCTCGTGTGCCTATCTTAGGATAGTGTACTATCACCTTCATTCTAAAGACTCACTCTTGTCTCCCCTCTTGTGAAGACCCCCTTTTTCACATTGTAATTGGTGTTTCACAATGTCAACTTACTTGTTTCTTCAAATTTTGTGTATAATCTCTTGTGTTATCCCTTGAAACCAAGGAAAACCTTAAGTTATGGTGGTTTGGTCAAAACGACGAATGGGGCTCCTACTCCTAATGGTGTGAGGTCTAAATGGGAATTCACATCAGTGAGACCGTATATATGTTGGAGATATCTAGCATTTTCAACATGTCCCAGATTCAATATCCCAATACAAAATTTGACATACACCTCGCTACAGGATCTAATCAGTCATCTACCTTAAGGGGTTCAACATGCTTATGTAGAGGGAAAGAGTCTTGGTGGAATTACCTTTATTTTCTTGTTTTTTAATAATGCAATAATCTAACTAGGTGATTAATTTTGTTCTCTACCAGTTAATTTTTTATAAAATAAAATTTCAAATTATGAAAATTGTAAATTTAAGTTGTTGAATATACACAATTAAAAAACCCCCAACAATTTTTATTGGACATTGAATCTAGTTTTCATTCAAAAATTTAATTTAAAATTTAAATTACAAAACATTACAATCCTAAAAATAATATCCTAGATAAACTAGGTCATCTAATAATATTCTTTGGGGAAAGAAACACTAGTACATTTGGTCAAAATTCTGACACGTTTGACGTATTGTCAGAAATTTCCCCAGTTTTTCTCAATTTTTTAAATCCCGCCAATAATCGTCGTTGCACCAACATATAGGGACATCATTGGTATTACGACGTTTAGGAACGTTGTCGGTACACCGACGGTTATGGACACAACATCGGAAATGCGACGTTTCTAATACATGAGTCGATATTGCGAAATTTGGAGACATTTGGGGATAAACGTTGCTATAGCGACATTTGGAGACACTTGTCAGTAGTGCGACGAAATGGGGGACAACCATTGGTATTGCGATGTGTGCGGAAAACCGTCGGTATTACGACACGTGTGGACAACCGTCGGTATTACGACATTATGACGAGTTGCAGAATATTTAATAGATTGTGTACTATACAATAAGACAAGAATAAAATACATTCGAGTCAAATTTTTAAATAAACATTTTACAAATGATTTAGATTAAAAAATTAAAATAAATCAATTTTTTATTCAAATCATATATGGCATTATTTTTTATTAAAATTATGTAGGTTATTATTTATTAAGTTTTAAAAATTAATCTATTTTTTTCAATTATTGTCCAAAATATATTATCAAAAAATCCTTTATTATAAAAAAGTCCTAGTTTATAAATTTTAATTTGGTAAATCCCTGGTAATGATTAATTCTTATTATGATTTGTATTAAGCCACTTTCTATTTAATTATTGTGAAAAAAAAAGGATTCACATGAAAAAATTACTTACATTAAAATAAGTGCAACATTGTTGCAAACCTCATTTTATATTTCTAAACCAAACCTAATATACAAATGAGTTTCTTACCTTTAGAAAGGTTTAACATTTCATGTGGATGTTGAAATGATTTTTAGCTAGATTACACTATTATTACCATCTTTCTCTAGCTTAAAAATGGTTGAACATTTTGTATAGATGTTGAAATGAATTTTAAGCAAATTACAACACTACTACCATATTTTGATTGAAATGAGAATTTATTGCTTGTTATGCTCAAATTTTTATGTTCTCATTTTATAACGAACACAATTATACTTAGACAACATGTTTTGTCGAAAATTATAACAAGATTTGAAAGTGGAAATCTTCCTTATATTTAAGAGGTATATATTTTTGTCTAAATTTCTTTGAGTCATTTAAATTTATCAATTAACATTTTCATTGGTGATTATTACTTTCACTATTAAAAAAAGAAAATGGAAAATATATGAAAATTATACAAAATATCAATATCTTCTCTTAAATTATTTAATAAAAAAACATATAAAATTACCATATTTTTTGAAACTGAAAAGAAAAAAAATAAAATTACTAATATTAATAAATGTGTATACACTGAATCATGATAAATTTAATTCTATATAATTTTGTCTCTTAAATTTGGGTCCGTGTCTTGTGGTGAAAAGTTGGTGATTTGTGATGAGTCTAGAATTAAAACAAGTATCATTGCAGTGGTCTATACCAACTCTTTCATTCGCTTGCACAAGGAACAACTTGATGCATTTTACAAGTTTGTGGCACCACCACTTACATATTTGGTTTTGATTTCTAGATATGAATGAAAGTTTGATTCTATATGCACCATCTTCCTTTGCATTTTCTTCTTGACTACCAATTTCTACCCGCAACTTGTAAAGGGTGAAACTCTGCATCATTTGAAGTGGGAGGATTGATTATGTATTGTTCATTATGGGTAGTTGTGGAAGTTGAAACTAAATTGGATTGGGAGGCACTCAAGTGTAACATTCTATAACCATGTTGTTTGCATCTAACTAGGTAAAACATTTGAGACAAAATATGACAGTTTTATGACAATTTTGACTAGAGAAAAAATCAAAATTGATGCATTGACACATGAAAATAAATGGTGAATGTAAATCAAAATTCCAAAGAGATATATTAGGGATGGAATCCAAATTGGCATAAACGGTTGTGGATCTAATTTTGGTAGTCAACATTGTGAACTACCTTTTAGGTCTATGGTCTAGAGGTTTCAAACCCATCTAAGTCATAGATATAGAGATCAAGCAATTATGCCAAGCCCACAAGAAAATTATTCGTCACAACACAATCTATTAAATTATTTGTCACAACACAATCTACAAAATTATAAGGGAGACTAATCGAGAAGGAATCCAAAATAACACATGCATATAAACATATATGTTTATTTTTGGATTTGTGTTATTTTTATTAGGATATGTGACACTATAGTAAAATACATTGTCTAGGGATCCATGATAGTGTGCTATAATATGAGAAGGAATCCACATCATCATCATATGCCACATGGACCAATTCTTGAGGTTAACAAGCTGGTAAGAACACATTTTTTAGGGAAGTCAGCTTCAAGAGTAGCTATATTTTGTAATAATTCCCAAATTTTCCTTGAATCTATGCCATTAAATGCAGAATGACAATGGTATTTTAAAAATGAGGTCATATTAGAAAATTGGGCAAAAATTGACCTAGTTCTGATGCTACTAAAATTTTTCATAAGAAAAATTTTACTATGTTTTGACTACGCATCATCCACACATACGAGTGGGCATATTTTAGATTTCGCTTCTTCTATTTCACTAGTCCACTTATGTGTTTGAGTTGGTTGAGGTGGTTATTTTAGGACATATTTTTTTATTGGCTCAAAATGGTTTTAGATCATGCAACGGAGAATGCTTCTTGTTTTAGCTCATATTTTGCCTTGAGAAAATTGTATTGGCACATGATATTAGACTATCACATGGTTTTCTACTAATAGTTTTGCAAGGCATCATATATATATATATATCTTTTTGGTGTTTCATAATCTAAGAATTTTGACTCCTCCTATGTGAACCAAAATTGATAGTTCATTTGGCTTCCTTTGGCTAGGCTACCTCTTCACCTAGGCTATATTATATGTAATACATAAGACTAATTATATATAATATATTGTATATTTTATATTTTATCTTCCACTAAGGCTTATTCCATGCCATAATCTTCTTTCCCGCTCTATTCTCCTTCCCCCGCAACTAGACCATCTCTCTACAATTTGAATCACCATAAAGTTATCTATCTCTGACCTGAATCACCACAGAGTCATCGATAGACTTCCCATATAGCTTTTCAACATAAACCCCACCCATTCAAGTGTTGAGACAATAATATGCTAGGGTTGCATCTTAGGAGACATTAATCTGATAGGGTCACGTCAAAGGAAACATTAATCTACTAGGGCCACATTGAAAGGCTAATCGAAAAAATGGTAATGGTGCTCCTTCATGCTTCAAAATTGTTCAGTTTGGCTTCAAAACTCTTGTGCATGTACTCCTCGCATAATCAGTTCATGTTCTTATTTAGTTATTTTTATTATCTTTTATGTCTTGCATTTCATGTCTATTTTATAATTATTTTTTGTGATATTTTCTGAGGTATTTAGAGATCTGGAAATCAGATTGTTTTTAGCTTGAGAGGTACATCTAGAGCACCTTCATTTTAGTACAACAATTCCCTTATTTTCACACCTTAGACTGCATGAACTCAAGACACAAAACAAGGCACTTATATGATTTCTCTTCAACCATAATTTTAACCTTTTAACTCTAAATTTGGTAGGAAATGGGTGTAATTTTGGCCCTTATAAATATATTAAGAGTGTTTGATGTTTCCCAAGACAATTCCTAGCTTCCTTTCAGTTTCCATGTAAGTTTGTTGGTTAGATTTAGAGTTGCAGATATCCTAAGCCACATATTTATATGGAGGATTGTTGCGTAAGGCTGCACAATGTAAATATCACATCTGAGACCATTCATTGGGTGGTTGTAACACAAGCCTTTGAATTTAATGAGGTTGCTCACTAATTTTTTGTCTAAATGCCTCTAACAAGATTTATTTTTTTATGCCACAACCTTACTTAAGTTGAATGTTTTTGAGTTGTATTCACATTGGCAAGTAGGGTATGCTTTTAAATAATTATTTTTTGGTCTATAAATACATTTTTATGGGTTGATGTATAATGCCTTCATTTTCTACTACCGTTTATTTGATATAGTTTTGTTGCATGCAAAATGTTTGAAGAAACTCTTGACTTAATTGCTACACATGTAGTAGTGTTCACTTATTTTCATAGCATGTTGGTTACAAGCTCATATACGAAGACTAAAGCTAACCTTTGTGACTTAAAAAATAAGTAAAACAAGATACATGCATCTACTTCAGATATGCCTTATAACTCTAAATTTGAGTTTTGTTTTAGTCTGTCACCAAAGTGTTTGACAAAATATTTGAGTGAACTCAGTCACATGGATGTCAGGCTTGATGGTATTTCTTATCACAAGGATTCTTTTTCTTTCCATATGGTTGATTTCACATAACTTTGCTCCAATATTATTATCACGGAGATGTTCTATTTTCTGTATCAAAACTCGAATATGCTTCTAAATGATCTTGAAAGAGGGTCAGCAACAATGGAAAGAGGGTCAGTGACATGGGAAATGGAGACAATTTGGTTGAGTGAAGAGTGAAAAAAAAAGTGCAAAAAGGATTCTAATTCAAGGGATATAGGGTTAGCAAAACTTTACTTTATTATTTATAAAAAATGAGAAAATCGATTAAAAAAACCCAAAATTTCCTTCAAGTTCAAATTCAACTTGAATTCAACTTGAGGTTTGGTCATGAGGTTTGAAGAACCTAATCAAACCTAAGAATTTTATTTAGGTTCGTTGAATTTTAAACCTCAAGTTTGAATTTTGGTGAACCATGTGACATAGATGGTATCAATGTTTTTAGCTTGCCAAAGTGATTTCTAAGCTTCTCAATGCTCTTTGTTAAGAGTATTTAAAATTTAGACCACAAATATCAATTGCATCATAGGCTGATAGAATATATACAACACCAATTAATGGTTTGGCTAGACAATCTAAAGCTCGTAAGTTATACTTCCCAATCCTTTTCCATATTGGCCTAGGTTCATCCACCAACAACGACGCAGATTTTAGGGGGCTTATAATAGGCATGTAAGTGGTGTTATCAAAAGGATTAAACTCTAAAGATACATGTTTTTTTGGAGACTCCTCATTGGTTATAGACATTTAGTAGGAAAGGAGATCCAAAGAAATCAAAAATTCATATTTTGGTGATAGAATCCATGACTTCCTCCTTTTAGTCAAAATTTTTCAAGTTATCACATCAAGAGGAGGAAAAATAGCAAGGCTACTAAACTCAAAAATTTTGAATTCTCATTGGAAAAAAGGCACGACTTATTGAAAGAATACTTGTCCTAACTTTAACATGCAAATAAAATGGAATGAATACCTTCCTGTAGACAATATTAAAGGCTATTGAAGAAAATAACTCTACTTGTATGCAAAGCATTGAATTTTAAATCTCTTTTTTCATGTTCACTTCCCATATTCAATTCTACACTATTGAAAAGTGAGGCCTAAGTAAATATCAAAAACTGAATTCTTACAAGAGAACACCTATAGGCTATTTATATATGTGTATATTTCCCTTTTTGAAGTAGAAATTCATGGAATGCAAAGTTGATACATAAAGGATAAAGAGGCCTTGCAAAGCCAAATGTCAATGCATTTGCAAGGGAACTAAGAAAACATAAAACAACTTGGGTAGAAAAATTAAGGATACGTAGACATTGACAGTAATGAAAAATTATATTTCTTTTAGGGAAAAGTTGGCAAGGTCCAGGTATCTTGGAGAATTTCCATGGACAGTCTACCTTGGTTCTAAATCCATTTTTAGAAAACCTTATAGAAAACACCAAAATAAATATTGGGGTCTCAAATCAACAGTGAACCCTACATAAGTGTTTACAATCAAAATAAAAACAAAGGAAAAACTCATGAAAAATTGTATTGTGAATAACAATGTTAATACACTACCAATCAATTACGTGTTGGATGGCTGATTCTGACATTGATGGGAAAGAAGGCACTTAAAATATGTGAGTCTATGTTTCTTTTCTTGGTGCTTTCCCAACCTTTTTTTTCTATTATTGTCCTAAATTATTAGAGCCTTGAAATTCCCATATGATTTTCTTTGTGCCTTGTATCCCTTTGTAATCAATTAGAGTTCTAAAATATCTAGAGCCTAAGAAATATGATACTTTATATCTAGTCTCAAGTATAGACAATTAGACAGTAGATTCAAATCAGGCAATGTGTCATCAACTAGAGTCCTTGAAACAAAAAACAATTCATTCGCAAATTTTAATAGGAAAAACCTTCACATACAAAAATGCACTATGAATCAGATTGGTTATATGATTGACCTGGAGAGTAACATACCTTTATGACTATACGTAACACAACTGAAACAAAAGGTGCAACATAGGTATCCACTTACTCAGCAACCATTTGGAGAGATAAATATTTCAAAGGAATCCTCTTCAAATATTCTTGAATTCTTGCAAATTTCTCCTCAAAATGTGTTTCATCAGCACAACAACTTCTCATGTGAAGAAATACTTGTCAATAATTTGGTTGTAAAGTAGAATTATATCTACTCATTGGCGTTCTTGTTGTCATTTCTACCAATCAATTATATGTTGGATGGCTAATTCTGACGCTAATGGGAAAGAAGGCACTTAAAATATGTGAGTCTATGTTTCTTTTCTTGGTGCTTTCCCAAGCTTTTTTTTTCTATTATTGTCCTAAATTATTAGAGCATTGAAATTCCCATATGATTTTCTTCGTGCCTTGTCTCCCTTTGTAATAAATTAGAGTTCTAAAATTTATAGAGCCTAAGAAATATGCTACTTTATTTTTAGTTAGAGTAATATGTAATATCATGTTGTCTCTCAAGTATAGACAATTAGGCAGCTGATTCAAATCAAGAAGTGTGTCATCAACTAGAGACCTTGAAACAACAAGCAGTTTATTCGCAAATTTTAATAGGGTCAACTTTCACATACAAAAATGCATTCTGAATTAGATTGGTTACATGATTGACCTGGAGAGTAAGATACCTTTATGATTATATGTAACAAAACTGAAACAAAAGGTGCAACATAAGTATCCACTTACTTAACAACCATTTGGTGAGATAAATATTTCAAAGGAATCCTCTTCAAATATTCTTGAATTCTTGCAACTTTCTCCTCAAAATGTGTTTCATCAGCACAACAACTTCTCATGTGAAGAATCACTTGTCAATAATTTGGTTGTAAGGTATAATTATATCTACTCATTGGAATTTCTTGTTGTCATTGGCTTCAAATTCATTCCTCCCACCTTACAAAATGAAATCATATTGAAATAAAAAATTTATGGCAAAAAAGTGATATGATCTCAACTACCTTAAGGATGTCCCAAGGGGAATTATTTTTTTAAACGAATAAAAAGGTGCTTTGTAAGTCAAGTTTGCAATTGATGTAGAAGCCAGAGTCCCTACGTGTTCTCCTGGAGATGAATGACCCAAGATACTCCTAGACTCCCTCTTGTTTGAGGAATTACATGCTACTAAAGATTTTCTTTTCCCATATTCAAAGTGAATGAGAAATTTTCCATGAACATCTCTCACCATCCTATCATAATAGATCGTTAGATCAAGTAGAAAGGACATTAGATTCTTAAAAGGTGTTCTTGGTTCTTTCATTCTCATATTATGACAAAAAATACCTTCTTTAGAAGAGATATAATGAATAAATGGCCCTCCATCATGCACTTTCGTGACTGCTAGTTCATGCAAGGTTCGATAAGTCCACATTGATTTCTAATTCGGTGTGGTTTTATCCAGCATAGATTTCATGGATAAAAGATTGGCATACAACAACGTATCAAGTATCAACACTTAGTGTTATTCTTGCCTCTCCAAAATGGGAACTAAAAATTTGTTTATCGACACTTAGAAGCTGAGAAATCTCAGCTTGAGATCCCAAATATTGGGGATAAAAAACATGAATGGAATCCCCATCAAAATCTGCACCAAGTGGCCACCATATTAGAGGGTTAATAATCATTGTAGAGCCCAGATGAATGTATGATTATAATCCATGTAATTAATGTTTGTGGACACTTGGAGGACCATTAATAAAAACAAAATCCTTATCATGCAAATCTATTTAAGCTAATCTCTAGGAAAAAATTTCCTCCCTTGAAACATTTGAAGCCCTAAGAAGGCAAGCTGTTGAACCACTTTCTTATAAGATCTTGCATTTCCACCATCAACAATAAGAAAAAAGGAACTTGAAGAAGAAATAGCCTTGGTAACATTTTCCTGCACTCCAAGTAGATGCTTATCCACTTGGGAAATGATGGCACTATCATATCTTCCTCCCCTCACATGCTTCATAAGCTTAGAAATTTCAATAAGTTCATTTCCTAACTCTTCCATAAATGTATTTCTCTGAGAAACACATTGAGCAAGAACCAAATCATCCAAACCTGGAATAAAAACATCTAAGAATAAAAAATTGTTCAATTGAATTCAAGCACTTCATTGCTGCTCCTTGACCTTTTCACTTAACAATTGCATTAAAAATTTGAGTCAGAAAACTCAAAAATTGTTTTTTATCACCATTTAATAATAGTATTTCACTATTTCTTATGACAATCCCATTCACCTCACAATTCAATTCCATAGGCAAATTCATATGAAGAAGTTGGCTAGCTGTCCAAAATGGTCCTCCATCATGTACTTTAGTGACTGCTGGTTCAGGCAAAGTTCGATAAGTCCACATTGATAGTTGATTCAATGTGGTTTTATCCAGCATATATTTGATGGATAAAAGCTTGGAATCCAACAATGTATCAAGTATCAACAATCAGTGCTATGTTTTCCTCTCCAAAATGGGAACTAAACATTTGTTGATCCACACTTAGAAGCTGAGAAGTCTCAGCTTGATATTCTAAAGATTGGGGATAAAAAACATGAATGAAATCCCCATGAAAATCCACACCAAGTGGCCACCATATGAGAGGGTTAATAATAACTCTAGATTTGAGATGTACGTATGATTTTAATGCATGTAATGAATGTTTGTGGAGACTTGCAGGACCATTAATAAAAAAAATCATTATCATGCAAATCTATTTAAGTCAATCTCTAGGAAAAACTTTCCTCCCTTGAAACATTTGAAGCCCTAACAAGGCAAGTTGTTAAACCACTTTCTTAGCAGATCTTTCATTTCCACTGTTAACAATAAGAAAAAATGAACTTGAAGAAGATATATCCTTGGTAACATTTTCCTACACTCCAAGTAGATGCTTCTCCACTTGGGAAATGATGGCACTATCATATCTTCCTCCCCTCACATGCTTCATAAGCCTAGAAATTTCAGTATGTTCATTTCCTAGCTCATTCATAAATATATTTCTTTGAGAATCACAACTAGCAAGAACCAAATCATCCAAACCTGCACTAAAAGCATCTAAGGATAAAAATTCAATCAAAAAAAATTCAACTGAATTCAAGCACTTCACTGCCGCTCTTGAACCTTTGCACTTAACAAATGCATTACAAATTTGAGTAAGCAAACTCAACAATTGTGTTTTATCACCATTGAATAATATAATTTCACTATTTCTTATGAGATGCCCATTCTCCTCACAGTTCAAATCAAGAGGTAAGTCCATCTGAAGAAGTTGCCTAGCTGTCCAAAATGGCCCTCCATCATGCACTTTAGTAACTGCTGCTTCATGCAAGTTTCCATAAGTCCACATTGATAGTTGATTCAGTGTAGTTTTATCCAAAATATATTTGATGGATAAAATCTTTGCATACAACAATGTATCAAGCATCAACACTCAGTTTTATATTGCTTGAATTCTATATATTCTTCACATGACATGTACAGATGATACTCTAGATGATAGGATGTACACAACTTCTATGCCAATTATAATAATGGTTCGCTAGTTTTCAACAGACTTCTTGTAAATCATGTACCTATTTTGTACTTGCGACTTTTTTTTTATCTTTATATTTTAAAAGTTAAAATTCAAAATAACATCAAAATAGCTCTTTGGTAACCTTGAATATGGCCCTAGATAATATATATATATATATATATATATATATCTGTGTGTGTGTGTGTGTGTGTGTGTGTGTGTGTGTGTGTGTGTGTGAATGCTAACTATAATTAGAATAATTGGCGCTCACTAGCCAAGGCCCCAATGGATTTTAATCATATAGAAAAGAAATATATTATGATGTAATCAAATTTTGGAGTCCCAGGTGTAACCATAGTTTTAAAAACACACAACCCAAGATCACCTCAAGCCGACTACTGACTGGCAAAGTTAATCATCCCACAAGTAATGTGACCACTCGTTATAAGGATCTGGCAAGGGCACCACAAATAATAAAGAATTGTCTTCATATATAGTTCATAGCCCTTGTCTTCCATTTGATCATGCAACTTCAAAGCCTCTAAGATCTTGCTCTCTTTTATTAGCCCATAAATTATGGTACTGTATGTAATTATGTCAGGCATGCATTCATTCTCATTCATTTCTTCGAGGAGAAGGAAATCTTCATCCAATTTCCCTCCCTTGCAATATCCATTGACCAATGCATTATAGGTTACTACAGTAGCTTTATTATGCTCATTAAAGCTTCACTGAAAATCCCTTTAGCCTCATCGAATCTACCTACTTTGCAAAAATTGTCTACTAGCAAGGTGTATGTACAAATATTTAGCTTACAGCCCTTACTTTTAATTATACTCAACCACTCTAGGCCCTCTTTAATGCACAAAGTTTATGTATTAGAAAGGTAAATTTAGAAATTATTTCAGTTTTCATTTTTTGTTTTCAAGTTAGATATTGTTTTCAAGTTTTCACATTTCTAATTTTATTGCAATGTGGCAGACTGATCGTGGTAGTACAGGAACAACCCCAGAACAGGTAAACAAATAACAATTTTAGTTTCATATTATTTTCTTTATCTTTAACAATTTTTTTTATATATTTCATGCTTCTTATTATTTTATAATGTGGCAGGATGATCGCGGAACGGGGCCAACCGAAGAACATGTAAAGTGCCATCCTTTCTCTATCTTCAGGTGTTTTAGTTCTTTACATAGTTGAAATAATGTTAATTTTGTTCAAATATGTAGACGCCTGGCTATGGTGCGCCTGATGATTCCCTCAACGAGGAAGATTTGTCTTCATCCCCATGTCCATTGGTGTTGTTGCAAAAAGAGGCGCATAAAGAAACCAAAGAACTTGAGCGTTTGGTAGATGTTGTGCCTCAAACACCTGAATTAGGAAAAAGGATAAGACAACTTATGACCCAGCTAGAAACATATACGGTAATAACAAAAATTAAAAAGCATATTTTTTTTGTTCTGCATGAGACTAATTGTGATAGGTTGATTTTTAATTTTTACATTAACTAAACTAACAAAAATATTCTTTTGTATGTAGCATTTTCTGAGACCTGATGCCCCCGGTGTTGGTGGTAGTGGGACACAAAGGCAAGAGATTGTCGTCGAACCCTCTCATACCCCTTCTATGCCTTTAGATGGCAGCCAAGAAACTCACCATGCCCAAGAAGACACACAGCCAACCGCTGAACGTGTTGGCAGTGATGAGGCTGGTATGGCCAACTTTATTATTGCATTTCCTGGAGATACATGTGTCACCTCCACGGGGACCATTCTAGGCACGTTTTTGGTGAACATGGAAGGTGTTCCTATAAAGCAAGTACAACTCCCATGTAAGTTTTAATATTTTAACTATTTCATGTACTCTATCTAAAACATATTTTATCATGATTATTATTTTTAAATTAATGATAATATCTTTTTTCTGTGTAGGAAACAATGATTTCTACAGGGCCTTAGAGAGCAAGTCGTTGGTAATTTTTGGACCAACCATACGCACAAGGTGGAATTCCTAGAATTCCAACCTAAAAAAAGAACTTATATATTATCTAGAAGGCCTTTTTTGGGTGGGCACATTTGATAGAACAACGGTCGCCCAGGCAGCTGGAAAACATCTGAAATATACCCGGGACACCTATAGGACGCACTTACAATTTAACTGTAGATATGAGCATCCTCTCACAGTTCCAGAGAGGGAGTGGAGAGCACTCATTGATGATGGAAAAGAGAAAAAATCCAAGAAAGAAGGAAAAATTCTAACTAGACCCGCAAGGTAAACTACAACTTTAATTCAATAGCTTTAATTTTCTCTGTGTCTAAAATAAAAGTGTGCTACATAACTAATTTCAAGCTTTTGATGATAGGTTTCTTGACACCTCGAAGGCAACCAAAGCTAGGATTGAAAAAAAAGGCCATCATAAGCTAGGCTAGGGTAGCTACTTGAAATTAGCCGCAAAAATTGTAAGTAGCTAAACATCTTATAATTAATTGTATTGCCTTCAACATTTTTGTAATCCCATAAAATAACATTAAAAATAGACAATCATATGTGATGTAGGGTGATGACTTTGGAACATAAACCATAGAGGAACACAGAGAGATCGCTTTCTGTTCTAGCCATCAAACCATAGTTGAACGTCGTAGAAGCTTGGGACAGATCCCAATATCCAGAATGTCTGATAAGGTGAAACGTTAACCTTTCAATATGTTTGTTTTCATCCATCAATTTAATGTCTAAAAATTTTTTTTAAATCAGGGGAGCAACACTTTCTATGAGCCAAATAACCCAGTTGTAGAGCAATGCGTTGAGAGTAAAATATTTCCAGAAGTACATGGTCCTCACGTGCAACCTATTCATTCCAGTGGGGATCAGGCCAGCAATGCTACTATCAGTGAGGGCCACAACGGTAATTAATTTCCACTTATAATTTTTTCTAATTATACCTTGAGTGTTGTGTCCTTATAAAAATTTTTGTTTAAATCATAGAGAATGTTGTACTTGAGAATCCTACCACCAGAGAGGAACACAGGGCAACGATTCCAACAGTGACAACTGGTGCACTAGGTAAATAATCTCATTGCAATTTTATTTATTAATATTACCAAACTAGTTCAATGATATTTAACAACTGACAATTAAAATTTAATATTATTTGTTTTTGTAGGTGATGCCCCGTCACTGCATGAGACCAGACATCGTGAGTACGCAACTAGGTCAGCTATGTGGCAAAGGCACGAAACAAAATTAGAGCACAATGATGTTGATGATGTAGTTAGGAGCTTTAGAAGTAAGAATAAGAAAAAATAAAATTTGATAATGTAAAATATTTTATTATTATAAGACAAATGTTACCATACTTGAACATTTTTTGCGTTATATAAAAACTCATTTATCATACTATTTTTATGTCAAGCACTTTCAATGTTTTCTTGCGTACTTTTTGTTGCATTACTTTTTTATTAGTTATTGAAATTTTTTTTTTTCTGCTCATGAAAGTAAAAAATGAAATATAGATTGGGTATTATTTATCATTAATGCATCTTAGAGTAAAAAATACTACATCAATTACTTGTATTTATTGTATAGATAGTTATGGATTTTGAATGACTTGGCAGCGCAAGTACAAATCCTCTTGCATCATGAGAAATACAACTTGTCAACCAGGGTCATGTCCAGGATATTTTTTCTTGTGCGCTTGACTAGGTTTGTAATGTCACATTTTGTAAGTTTCGATACATTTAATAATTCAAGAAGAAGCTTGTTCATGATTATTATCTGGTTTTTTGTATGTGTTTTTTCCTCTATTTGATTGTAAGTTTGAACATGCTTTTAAACATTGAAACATTTTTTGTTTTTATACTATTTTTATACTTACTTGTTCTAGTTATGGTGATATAACCACCATTGTATCGTATCCATTTTATCGCATTCCCTTGGGTTGTATTTAGGTACAAAGGAACTCCAACCAGTTCCAATTCCCTCACATTCCAGTTACAAGGACCATTGGAATAATTGGCACATACCACGTTGGCTCAATTTATTTTGAAAGGCCTATATCGAGTCAAAATATCCATTCTTCACCTCATTTATTTTGGAAGGCCTTCCTCTTGGCCAACAACATAAATTTAATATATGTGGGTTCTCCAGCCCAATGACCCCTTTTGTAGTAGAATGAGAGCCCCTGTTCTTGTAATTTTATATCTCCTATATTAGCCTAGGAGTGGACCTAGAGTATTTGCAGCGAATTTCTCCCTACCACCATTTTCTGGAAGTCTAATCTATTAGGTCATAAAATCCCTTGGGTCATTTAGTTCCAAAAAACATGTCAATTATTTGGAGTTGAAATCTTATATCTCATATGGAAAAAAAAGAAATATTAAATACAAGTTTATTTAAAAATGCTTAAAATTGCAGCAAATTTACTTGGTATGGTGGTGTTATAATATGTGTCAAGTTTCCAACCTTCATTTGTAGGTCCAAGTGTAGGTTAGAAATTTGGACCTAGATCTAACAAATTACATTGATTCCTTGAGTTTTTTCTAGGGGTTACTTCATGTACGTAAAATGATTTCCACCCAGGATTCAAATCTCCCCACTCAACCCAGTCTTGCAAGGTTGAAGGTTTCACCCAACACAAGGTTTATTGTACTAAGTGAACACAATGAGATCTATAGATAACCTCCTCCTCATTCAGATGATGATAAATTTTCTTGAATATCACAATCTCAATTTTAGCTAGGTTGACCTAGTTTTGTGGTCACTTAGACACTAATAAAATTATCTTATTGCATCTTATATTATCTCCTCACGCTCATCATCCTAGAAGGGGATAAGCCACTGACCAATAGAATGATGGATAGGACACTTGTCACCCCCAACTAAGGGGGCTAAAAATGAAGGCTAGGGGACAAACCCCAAAAACAAGGATGGCCTTATGATGGAAAATTGGCCTGGATTTTTCCTACAAACATCAATCTATCATCACTAACTATTTATTCTACACAAGGTATCTAAAGTCGCTCTACCGATTCATTTTAATGCCAAGAATTCACTACACGAAACAAAATCATTGTTATTTTTTTTCAAGTTAGGATACAGTTTATAACGTTAAAAATTTGGTATTGGTTATAGGTCCATAGTGTTGCATATTTTCTATTTTAATTACATCAATATTTATAATAATTATGTTTATGTCTGTGTGTGTATATGTGTTGGCTCACACACAGACACAATGTTGAGCCATCAAAGATGAATCTCAAAGGTGTTTTTAAAAATATAACCACACATGGGCATTATTGGGGCAACAATGCCTGCATATTTCCTTCTCATGAACAAGTCTGAATGTGGAAAATCCATGAAATATAATTATGTCAACTTTTTCACGTAATTCTTCCACATTTTTCCAAAAAAACACATTGCCACGTGCTCTTGTTTTCTCATTTTTCTAAGCAAGGAAATGGGAGCACGTTATGTTATTGATGGCGAAGGTTTTTGTGTCTACATGTAGGTGCCCTCCTATGGGTCAAGGCCTACTACTTCTGTCTTGTCACCAAAAAAGCTCAGAGATAGGTCACTGAAAATCTCAGAGAAGATGTCCGAAAATCTCTTTTTGTAGACTGTTGGAAGATCACAATGTTGTGTAACCAGCGTCAAAAATAGAAGAAAAGAGATATCAACGCCTTAGAAATAAGCCACTTCGAGGGGGCAACCTCCAATACATTACATAAATGCACAATTCTTCGATGATACAATTTACAAAACCTCCTTTCTATATAGGAGTCCATGGGGCCATAATGTAATCCTAGTGGGCCACAATGTAATCCTAGCTGACCTAACAATAATAATTTAAGGGCACAATAATAACAAAATGGGGGTTACAGGGGTACAATAATAACAATAAGGGGGTTACACTAACAACAATAAGGGACTATACTAGTAATATAGGGACCTAACATGCCCCTCTCCTTCAAAAAAAGTGTTGTCCTCAATGCTTGAGTAGCTCTGGGTGCTTTTGTATAAAATTCTCATCCTCCCATGTAGAATCTTCAGTGGGTAAGTTCTTCCACTCGATGAGATACTCTGAAATTGATCAATTCCGTAGTTGTCTAGTTCTTGTTTCCGTGACCGCTTCCAGTTCCAATATGATTTTTCCTTCCTCATCAAGTTCTGGCAATATTGTTTGAACTGGAATATTTTCACCTATAACCTTCTTTAAGCATGAAACATGGAAAACTGGATGTACTCGCGAAGAAGCAGGAAGCTCCAATTTGTATGCCATAGTACCAATCTTTTGCAACACCTTGTAAGGACCATAGTACTTTGGTGATATTTTATTATCCTTCTTAGCTTGCTTGAGGGACATTTGTTTGTATGGTTGTAGCCATAAAAATACCCAATTTCCTACATCAAAACTTCTCTCGCTGCGATGTTGATCTGCCTGTTGTTTCATTCGATTTTGTGCCAAATTCAGGTTATCCTTTAAGAGTTGGAGAACTTTTTGCTGATGCTCGATGTGATCTTCCACTGCTTGAACTTTAGAATTTTCTCTTAAAGATGATGTGATGGATGGTGGATGATATCCATAAAGTGCCATAAATGGGGTCATTTTTGCTGCAGTATGGAAGGAAGTGTTATACCACCATTCAGCAAGAGGTAACCACTTGACCCATTGTGTTTGTTTATCAGATACAAACAACGAAGATATCCTTCCAAACATTTATTTACTATCTCAGTTTGACCATCAGATTGAGGATGATAAGATGAGCTATGAGCTAATTGAGTACGCAAACAAGAAAATAACTCCGTCCAAAAATTTCCAGTAAAAATGGGATCTATGTCGCTCATAATAACCCTTGGGCTTCCATGTAGCTTTTGAATTCTGTCCATAAATGTAGTAGCAACTGTACTTGCTTTAAATGGATGAGATAATGCACAAAAGTGTGCATACTTGGTAAGTCTATCAACTACCACCATGATGACACTCTTTCCTTCGGACTGATAAAATCCATTGAAATCTCTTCCCAACGTTGACTTGGAATGGATAAAGGTTGTAGAAGTCCTGGGGTCTTAATTTTTTCCACTTTATTCTGCTGGCAAACGAAACATTCCGCCACAAACTTTCGAATATCAGATTTAAGGCCATCCCAAAAAAATTCTTTCTTCACCCTGTGGTAAGTTTTTAAAAATCCTGAGTGTCCTCCTAAAGGAGAAGTGTGCAATTCCAGAAGAATCTTTTGTTTTAGTTGGGAATCTTTACAAAGATATAAGCGATCTTTGTACCATAAGGAATCATTTTTCCAACTAAATGTATCAGATGTACTAGGATCTTGCTGCAACTTTTGAATGAGTATCCATACATCTTTGTCCTTCTTCCATTCATCTCTTGCTTCAGCTATCCAATCTGGTTGGATAATAGAAATGGCACAAAGCAATGCTTCCACCTCTTCATTCTTTCTTGAGAGTGCATCTGCAACAACATTAAACTTTCCTTTTTTGTAGATTATTTCAAAGTCATAACCCAACATCTTTGTGACCCATTTTTGCTGCTCTTCTAACGATAGTCTTTGTTCCAAAAAGTGTTTAAGACTATCATGATCGGTTTTTACCTTGAAGTGTCTTCCCATTAGGTAATTTCGCCATTTCTTTAGTGCATGCAGTATTGCTAACATTTCCTTCTCATAAATAGGTTTCTGTAAATACTTTCCTTTGATTGGACGACTTTCAAAAGCAATGGGTCTTCCTTCCTGCATTAAAACTGCACCAATTCCATTTCCGGAGGCATCACATTCCACAATAAAGGTTTTTGTGAAGTCTGGCGTAGCTAAGACCGGTGCTAGGCACATTGCCTCTTTAAGATGTTCAAAGGCCTTAGTTGCTTCAGGAGTCCATGAAAATGCATATTTCTTCAATAATGTTGTTAGAGGTGCCGCTATTCTCCCATAATTCTTAACAAACTTGCGATAATACCTGGTTAACCCGAGAAATCCTCGCAACTGCTTTATGGTTGTGGGGACTTTCCATTCCTTAATGGCTTTAATTTTGTTAGGGTCTACTTTAACACCCTCGTGAGATACAATATGACCCAGATATTCCACCTCTTGTACTCCAAAGAAACATTTGATTTTTTTGCATATAATTGTTTCTCCTGCAATAGTTTGAGCACCCTGTCAACATGTTCAACATGATCCTTCCAAGACTTGCTGTAGATTAGTATATCATCAAAAAATACTAGCACAAATTTTCTAAGGAAGGGTTTGAAAATGGAATTCATCAACCCTTGAAATGTAGAAGGCGCATTGGTAAGGCCAAAAGGCATGACCAAAAATTCATAATGACCCTCATGAGTTCGAAATGCTGTTTTTGGAATATCTTCAGTCTTCATTCTAATTTGATGATATCCTGAACGAAGGTCCAACTTGGTAAAATAAATTGCTCCATGTAATTCATCCAATAATTCATCAATCACAGGAATGGGAAATTTATCTTTAATGGTGAGCTTATTGAGCTCCCTATAATCCGGACACATTCGCCATGATCCATCCTTCTTGTGTACCAATACTACAGAAGCAGAGAAAGAACTTTGACTAGGTTGAATTATACCTGCCTCTAACATTTCTGCAATCATACGTTCAATTTCGCTCTTTTGGACATAAGGATATCTATAAGGCCCGATGTTTGGAGGAACACTTCCTGGAATCAAATGAATAGCATGATCATGATCACGAATAGGTGGGAGTCCTTTGGGAGTTTCAAACACCTTGGAATGATTGTCCAAGACTTGTTGGAGATCTGCAGAAATAGATGATTTTGATGTCGGAACTTCTAGAGAGCATAATTGTGCAATTACGCCTCGTTGTTCCTTCTTTAGAAGCTTTGTCACGACATTAGAGCTTATTATCCTTCCTGGCTTCCCTTAAATACCCCGTAATTCGACTTCCTTTCCTTCTGAAAAAAATTTCAAGAGAAGTTCTTGAAAATTAAAAGCTACCGTCCCCAAAGATTGTAACCATTGTACTCCTAGTACAACATCAGCACCTCCCATAGGAATGGAAAGCATTGGACTAGTCAACACATATTCCCCCATGGTTAGCTTGATGCTATTGCATTTTCCCGAGCAATTTATAGTTCCTCCATTTGCAACCATCACTTGACATTCTGGTGCTGGGTATAGGAAACAATTTAATTCCTTGGCTACCTTACAATGAATAAAATTGTGGGTGCTACCTGAATCAATCAACACTATTACCCTTTTCTTCTTGATCCGTCCTACTATCTTGAGAGTTTGAGGAGTGGTAATTCCGGCCAGTGCATTACATGATATGGTCGGATTCATTTCTTCCTCTTCTATGGCTGGTTCCTGGTATATATCCTCTTCTTTTTCATTTTCTTCTTCTTCTTCACAATCTATGTAAAATAATTTATTTTCAGCACACTTATGACCTTTAGTGTATTTGCTATCACAACTGTAGCAAAGCCCTTTTGCTCTTTTTTCTTCCAATTGTTGTGGTGTCAACCTTGTAGGTTGTGGAAATCTAGGTGTAGCAACACTTCCTTTTTTATAGAAGTGAGTGGTAGGCTTCCTTGTCGCCATAATTTTACATTCAATTTTTCTTGCCAACCTGAATGCCTTCTCCAATGAATCAGGTTCCAAAACGCGAACTTCATGTTGGATGTTATCCTTTAAAGTGCTTATGAAGAGATCAATCCTGTGTTCCTCTAGAATATCAGTTACCCTTATATTCAATTTTTGGAAGTCCTCAATGTGCTGCCCCACTAAACCCTTTTGTTTGAGATTTATCAATTGGCTAAAGAAGGTGTTGCTCTTTGTATCCTCATAATGTGCTATCATTTCCTCCGTAAAAATTGACCAAGTGACAATTTGTGTGCTATCACAACCATCAAATACTACCAAGTGACATATCAATGATGTTTGATACTCTGTTGAGTATCAGTTATTACCCTGGAGCAATGCCACATCAAACTATAGAAGGATTGCATTTATCCAACATTCTTTAGTCCAATATCCTTTCCATAACCATCTATCAGATTTTCAAAGTATTCTTTAGCACTATGAGAGATAAAGGTACATCACATCACTATGATTTAACTTATGGGCTCAACCTAACTGGTAAATAATTTCTTTGTCATAAAAAAAAGTATCAAGTACCCATCAAGTACAACTGAGTATCATTGATCATTGAGTACTACCAAGTTATATACCACCAGCTGCTACTAAGTACCACAGAATCAAAGATATCACCAACTCTATTGACTATCATTTATTACCCTGCAACAATGTATACCAGAATATAGAGGGTTTTCATTTCAGAAAGAAAAGCATGTAATTAGGACTAAGGAGCCAAAAACAACACCATAGAAACCAACTACATTAGTTGTTTCCTTTTGACAAATAATGTCTCCTTGGAGCCCCTTCTATCCAAGAGAAATACTATAAAGTGGCAGTGACCCACTTCCTAAGACAAGCACTTGAACGAATCCTCTTGATTCTCTGAAATTACTATTCTTGGCCTTATGGTGGAATATTAAATCAAACGAGAGATATTTTGGAATGATTTACAGCTATTTTGGCTCGTTAATCTTTCTTTCGTTAATATTTCTTCTATCCAAAACACTCCTCAACCTCTTTGGTGAATGACATTCCTTTATTCGCAAATTGTGTGGCAAGGTATGCCACCTTCTTTGGCATGCTTGCAGGCTCTCATCTCCCAACAATCTAAAGGTATCTTCAAAATGAATTTTTTCCTACTCCTATTTTTTTTGTAGACAGTTGTCATTGTTCGATCTTCTACGATAATCATTTAGTTAATAGTGATAATGCGAGGGCCTTGCAGTTATTCCATGATCCACAAAGGTTATTATATCTCTTTTTCCATGATTCTTTTGATTTATTCTTCCATGTTCTCTTCACGGGTCATCCAAGAGGCTAAATAAATAAATTTCACATCACCTAACTGAGATTTGGGGTCCCACACATTCATAGCAAGAAGTATTAAATTATCCATATAAAATTCTGCCATCTTATCCCTATCTTGAATGTTACACCTAAGGAAAAAATCAATGAATGTTTTGATGTTTTGGAAAGGAGGGGATCCTTGTTGGGCTAATACTCTAGTCTAAAATTGGCACCATTAGTATTTGATGAATATAAATTATGTTTTTAATGGATTTTTAGAGTGTGTCTACTAATTTTTCCAACCTTGCTTTTGATCATCCAAATACATTTCTTGAAAATTTGTTAGTCGCCTTATTGATGCCTATGAAGCTGGCCCCAACAAGCCAATTTGTGAAGAAGGCAATGATCCCATCAATGTTGATCTAGACCTCAGAAACTTGATGTAAAGTGTCCATCCTGACAAGATGAGCATTGATATGTAAATTCAGTGGGTTGCGTCATAGTCCAATTGTAGTAGATATATGGATCTCAAATTGTTGGGCTCCAAATATGCAGGGACAACTCTCTGTTTTTGCACTTTGAAGAGGGTTTTTTGCTTTCTTGTTCATATCTGAAGAAGATTAGGATTTAATATTTTTCTCAGGTGCTTATTTTACAGGATTCCAGGCACTGTTGCACTGTATCTAAATCCTTGGTCTCTAAACTTCAATCCGATGGAGGAATTCTCCTCGTTTTGTTATGGGTTTGCATCCCCTTTTTTTGTTGATATTTTGGGACATGGGTATTCTAAAGGATATTGATGGTGACTTTGGGAAGTTACTTGAAGTGGCAGAACACAAGAGATGACAATTTTTTTGTCTTGTATTTGTGTTGAAGTCGAGTTGGATAAAGGTCTCGTGGAGACCATTCCTCTATAGCCGGATGAGAGGATCTTCCTCCAAGAATTGTATTACTATCAACTACCTTTCAAGTGTAATATTTGCCATAGATTTGGGCATTTTCTTATGAATTTTTAGCAGGATGCTCATTCTGCTCCTAATCAATCTTAGAGGAACAAGGGACAAATCAATTAAGAGGATCAATCTCAATTTAGGCTAGTGATGATTAAGAAGAAAATACAATTTGTACAATCAAAGAATCAAAAGCTCCCATGATCGATACGTCTAGGTCCAGTTGATTTCATGTTGTAGGAGTCTCAAATATGTAAGAAGGAAATAAATTTTTTCAATCAAAGAATCAAAAATCTCTTAATATTGATCCATCTAGCTACACTTGATTTCGTGCTCTAGGAGTCTCAAAGACGTAAGAAGAAAAACAATTTGTACAATCAAAAAATAAAAAAGATCCCAAGATTGACATGTCTACCTCCATCTGATTTCATGCTCTAGGATTCCAAAGGTGTTCAGGACGGCTAAGGAAGGAGGGGAGTCATTTACTCAAATGGGCACACCCAAAGCACAAAGGCACATTGATTCCAAATGTAGTGTAAACCTCCAAGCAGGGTCCCCTATAGCAGAGGTGGAAAAATGATATTTTAGTCACCTGATGACATCAAGATATTTAGACTACCGAAGCCAAATAGTAATCTGAACAACACCTCATTCATACGGTCACAAAAGAAGAGAGAAGAATGGAAAGAAAACGAGAAAGGGTTAGTCCTCAAAGTTATACTGAAAATAGTGATCCCTATAGTGCACTATACTGAAAATAGTGTGTTTGCCTTGTAGAATGGTACTTTGGAGCAGGTTAAAAAACTTGTTAGTACTCTCAATGAAGCAGAAGTGACATCTAAAGATGTTGTGGGTAAGTATGCAGTAGATAAGGCTCCCTGGAATCTGAACTGTAAATTCATGTTCAGAATTAGGTTGAAAAACTCGTTGGTAATTCCATTTGAAAATATTTTTTGTCAAATAACATGAGCCATAATTGTAGAATGCTATAATTTGTGTCTATCTGACAGTGATGAACCTATTCCAAGGAAAAATATTTTCCTATCCATAGAATCATGCGAAATTGTTGTAAGAATATGTTTTTTACTTGAACATGTGCTTTTTGTTATTTTTGGAGCAATTTTGAACTGTAACTTATGAGTGTGTACTTAGATGTGGTACAGAAAATAAATTTCTTATGACCGTTTTGAAAAAAAAAGTGTATACATACATAGGGGAAGAAGGTTTTGAATAGTTATTTTAAATGCGATTTTGGATAATTTATTTTGTTAAATATTAAGTCTTCTCTATTAGGGGGGGAAACTATGGAAACATTAAAAATTCTTTGATATTGATACTTTTTCGGAACATAGATAAATTTATACTGCATTTGTTAAATTAGTAGTAGGCATCAACTTCTCCTGGTTCTTTTGGGTCCTATTTTAAACTCAAGTACACAGGTTGTCATTTTCTTTTAGTGTAAAAACAATAAATTTTGTAGCTATTTTTAACATAAGTCATGTCTGCAGCTACTTGTTTCTGATGATGTTCAGGGTGACTGTATGTAACACACTACTTCTACGAATGTTTAGACTAACCAAAGTATGAGTTATATTACTGAAAAGAAAATTGGATAGCGTGCTATACTTAATGCTTGCATACAATATGATATTTTGAGTAAGTTTATCTTTTGTGGTCCTTTTCATTGATATCTTATATGTTGGAAACACTGAGAAGGGGTGAATCAGTGTTTCACTTATAGTTAGTTAATAATAATTTTTCTCAGAATTGTAGCACAAGCATAAGCTTCAGAATTAAACCCTTGATATCTTTTCATTGATATCTTTAACGTTCTTCTACACATACACTAGTACCTTCTTATTTCTGAAGATGTAAACCATTCTCTATCTGTGACAACTGACAGTGATGGAGATACAAATAGACTGAATTTAGTGGGATCATAAGTTTGCGCTTTAGCAATCTTCAAACCTTCAATTTCAATATTGTATTCTTTAGATAAAGGTTGCTGGAAATTATCAAAGTTTTTCTCAAAATTGTAGCACAAGAATAAGCTTCAGAACTTTACAAGGACACTATTTAGGCCACCACTAGACAAAAAATATGTCCTATAGGAGGGCTGTAGACATACCCTTTAGATCCATTGTCAAATGTCAAACTTGCATAAGGTATACCAGATCTTACTTCTGCAACATGATTTACCTCAGTTTGTAGACAAGATTCTCAAGGGCAGGCTTCAATCACAATGCAAATTCACCATTAGTTGCTCTGTCGGAAATTTCCAAATTAGACCCTAAGATTGGTAATTTGTATCAGTTTGTGCCCTTGGATCAGCCCAACGAAAAATATTAGTAATAATGATATGTGCCTCAAATGGTTGTGCCTTACAACCCTATGTCACTGAATTTGTTTGCCAAGATGACTAAGAATATGTATGCAATGCTTTGTTTGAACAAGGTTCCCAAATCAATTCCTCCAGAGTTTCTCTCTGAAATAAAAAATTCTTCTAATATGGAGGGCCGAATTAACTGTGAGCTTTATTGCAAAAAATCAAGGGCTTGGATCATAGTTTGGAGTGCCAAAAAAATTTACAGGATAATTTAGGGCTCACACAAGTCAAAACAAAAGGTGAAATCAAGCTAGAATAGGGCCAAAATAGGTTGGATGTCTACGGCCAATTTAAGAATATGGCTGATTACGCTTCCCTCTTGTCTTTAATTGTTTATCCTTACTCAAAATAGAGCTTTGACTTTATACCTCTAATAACAGATTCAGGGTGTTGATCCCTTCAGTTTCTATCCAAGATCCCCTTAATGTTATCAATCTCTCTGTTATCAATGATCTGGAAACTACTTGCAATGGAAAACAATTGATTTCCCCTAGGGTTAAAACCCATAAATTTATTTCGGCAATAAAATATAATTTATAATAGTTGAAAAATGTCTATTTTTACCCCAGAAAACTGATGATAAAGATTCCTGAAGATGCTTATAAAATATCACGAGTAATTTTTGGCATGATTTTGCATATTATAAATGCCAAAAATGTTTCTATTTCTACATATTCAAATTATTGCAGCTTTAGCTGCAATATTATTGTTTATTCTTTGCTACTCTTATGCATATTATTGTGTGTGTAATATAGACAGAATTTTCTTAAAAATAAATGTGGCATAAATTTTCCTTGACCTTGGCATGCAAGAACATCAAGATGCAGGCGATCTAGTCCTAGAAGTTGAATGCAACGGTGTGACCTTCAAAATACCCAAGGATAGTAGAGTCTCAAAAAATTTGAAAGCTGTGGAGGTGTGATATTTTCCATTATTGCAGTTAGTATGAGGTCTGAAAATTCACTGAATTTGTATATAAGTGAATGTAGTATTGTTCTCAATTTTCGACCTTGAAAGTTACAGGATTCTTGCAATTTTATGATTCCAAAGTTCTCTTTCGATGGTAATAACAAATATTTCCAGAAAAAGAAGCAGATTAAAGTTACAAATAATCCAAAGATGAAGTTTAGTTACATGTTCCAATGATGGAGACATCGTTTATGTACCTTTGTTTGTTGAGAAAGTATTGAAGCATATATTAACACGTAAGTACGATGGACAAATTTGATCGAATCCTTCTCAACAATGGCAGGGGCCTTCACATGCATCTAGTCCCTTCCCATCACTAGCAGATAAGTATGAGACTTTTGACAAAAAAAAGCAGGAGTGAAACTTCAAAATTATCGAAGACTGCCAAGGTAACATACAATTCTAAGTAAATATGTTCAACAAAGAATACACATACAAATATTTCTGTTGTAATACTCAGTTATCTGCTATGTTGTGGATTCATTTGGAGAAGATATTTATCAGCTAATTAGAAACAAGTATTCATGTGATATCGTCCCAAAATACAGATCGATGTCTTTTTTTTGATTGATTGATAGTTGAATCTGTACTGGGAGATATTTTTGAAGTAGCTGAATTAACATTCACTACAAACATACCGTTTTTCTTTGGACATGAATTCTTTAAGGCTATTAAAACTAGGTTCTTTGAATGAGCTATGATGCTTGCATATGATTCTTATAGTTTGTTCAAGTTACCCATTAATTAGCCACATGATCGCCTTAGAGGAAGCCAAGATGGGCCATATGAGTTGTCCCTAAATCTGACAATCAGTTAAGTTTCTTGTTTATTAGAAGAATTTAGTTAGTTGTCTTGTTTATTAGAAGAATTCAGTTAGTTAATTATGTTTCCAAGGTGACACTTGTTTGGATTATGTAGAAGTCTAACATGAAAATTATCCTTGGTTGTCTTGTTTATTAGAATAATTTAGAGATATTTAGCAGTAAGAAGCATTTAACAGCAGTCTTCTCATTGTGTCTTTGCTTATTGAGTAAACATTGAAGCATATATTGACAGACAGAAGTGTGATGGGAAAATTTGACTTAATTGTTCTAAACAACAACAGGAGTCTACAGGTTTTCCTAGTTCCATTCAATCAGTGGTTGGTTATGTGGCTTTTGACAAAGAAAGCAGGGGTGAAACTTCAAAGAAAACAAATATTGGCAAGGTGATTACAATTAAATTAATTCAATTGTATGCTATGGCATCGATTCATTTGGAAAATATATCAGTTAGCTAATTACAAACTCCAAATAGTTATATAGCCATCACAGAGTACATATTTCCGTTTGATTTTTTATTAATTCATATTTGAATTGGTAGTGTGCTTTAATAGAGGATGCTTCAAATTTACCTGAACTAACATTGAGTGCAAACTTGTCATTTTTTATTTGGACATCACTTCTATAATGTTGTTAAAATCACGCAGTTATATGTGGTTTTTGCATGCAATGTCTATTGTTTTCTTGGGTTACCCATGAATTATTGTATAGCCCTGGATACCCTAGAGGAAGCCAAGATGAGCCTTTTGAGTATGTCTTTAAATGGTTCTCTGATCTATCTAAGTTTTATCTACACCCAGTTAAAGGTGTCTCCAACATGACTCTTGTTTGGCTTATGTAGATTTCTTACATGAACAGTCATTAAGTTGCTCATTAGAAGTGTACAGAGATACTTATCAGTAGATATATTTAAGAGTGTTCTTCTGAGCGTCTCATTTTTTTTCATTAAATATTGAGGCATATAATGACTGCAGAAGTATGATTGGAAAATTTGACTTAATTTTTCTCAACAATAGCAGGAACCTGCAGCTTTTGACAAACAAAGTAGGGGTGAAAATTCAGCGAATACAAAGGCTGCCAAGGTGAAAATGACTACAAAGAAGGCCAAGGTGAATTTCATTTCCAAGTAAATCCAGTCAACCTTGGGTTGGATATAAATTACATTCAAATTCCTTCAATTGTATTTGGGGATTCATATGGAGATGATATGGGTCAGCTAATTACAAACTATATATTCATCCCAAAGTACACATTGTTTTCTATGTTTTGATTCATTGGTAGTTGAATTAGTACTGGGATTTAATAGAAGACATTATGAGATTTACCTGAAGTAATGACATCTCTCACTGCAGGTATTTTTCAGATGCCAAATTTGTGAACATCTATGTTGTACTGGCTTTTGAGACGAGAATAGTGAAAAAAAGGGGATGGGGGGACGTGTGAGTAGGATGGCTAGAACACACCTGCAAATTTAGAAATCACCATCAATATATATATATATATATATATATATATTAGGACGGATTTCACTTTCTAGATCTGATTATAATTTTAGACCTATTTACCAAGATTCATGAAAAATAATATTGATAGAAAAAAATGTCTTAAATAAGGTGTATATATATATATTAGGACGGCTTTCACTTGCCAGTTATGATTATAATTTTAGACCGGTTTACCAAGATTCATGAATAATAATATTGATAGAAAAAAAATATCTTAAATAAGGTGTCTTACTCGGTATAATAGCCCATCTCTAAATGTAGGCATTTTTCATTAGCCAAATTTGTGAACATCTATGTTGTAATGGTTTTTGAGATGAGAACAGTGGGGATAGGGGGACGTGTCAGCAGCATGCCTAGAACACACATGCAAATTTAGACAACTTTTACTTTCCAGTTCTAAAAAATCTTGGGAAACTTAGGAAAGTGTCGAGTGATGTTCCATTATTGGACCCTAGACACGAGTAGAATGTAGTTTAGGTCTAGGAAATCGAAGTGTAACTATTTTCAGGAGACAGGAACTATATCTATGAAAGAATTTCTTCCTAATATTTCTTGTTAATGATATTATCTTGAAAGTTAGAAGGAATTCCCTTCTCAATAGGTTCTATAGACTCTTTCGTATTTGTAGAGAGATTAGATTCATAATTCAGATTGATAGGGTGATTGAATAGAAATTTATTTGAAAATTTAGTGCCTAATATGAGTAACTACTATCTGATTGGGTTCACAATTCTCGAGGTTGGGATGGTGGAAGAACTCGACTTGAATGACTCCTGGAAAACTGTGTACAATATGTAAAAGATAAGATGACCCCAGCTAAGAGAAGAACAAGAGAAATAAGTTATAACAACAAGGGTCCTTTGAAATGTTGCATTTCCTAGTTCCTTTGTCAAGGAGGCTTGGCTTGCTATAATGTTGTTGCTGAAAAGGCAATGGTTAAATCACTTGAAACCCAATTCGAAACCCTTCATACAAAATCCATGTTTTGAATTGCAACATGTACAATAGATTTAGATTTAGTGTAATATAAGGAACTGGGTTGGAAAATAATCTTATTGTCCAAGAATCAATGTCCAGTGTCAAAATTGAAGATACATGCCCCGAATATTCCCAAAATTTGGCCAAAACTCCAAAATCTACTCAGAATGTCCCTTAAATATGCTTGTAATGCCTTGTGGATGGCCAGGAAGTCCTTGAGTCCTCGATGAAGTCCCTGGTAATTTGGGGATGTTTCATAGGGTTCCTCAAGACACCAAAATGCTGGAATGGTGGATATGGAATTTTTTCAAGGGGGATGGGTCCTCGTGAACCATAGGTTGTTAAGTCCCTATATTAATAGTGTAGTCCCTTATTATGTTACTGTAGCCCCACTTATTTTTATTATTGTACCCTTGTAACCCCCATATTTTTATTATTGTTCCCTTAAATTATTATTGTTAGGTCGGCTAGGATTACATTGTGGCCCACTAGGATTACATTATGGCCCCATGGACTCCTATATATAGAAGGGAGGTTTTGTAGATTGTATCATCCAAGAATTGTTCATTTATGTAATGTATTGGAGGTTGCCCCCTCAAAGTGGCTTATTTCTAAGGTGTTGATATCTTTTTTCATCTATTTTTGGAGCTGGTTACACAACATTTGGTATCAGAGGTTTGGATTCTAGGGTTTCGCTGCTCCAAACAGGTCATCGTGGAATTTTCGCTATAAATTTTTTTCCACGAAGCTTCAGAAGCTGAAATATTTAGGGTACGAAGCCGAAATCCTGAGGAAGTTTTCCTAAAAATTTTAGAGCTTGGTTCGCAATATTTTCGGAGATATGATCTGTGGAAGTTAGGTCTTTGTTCAGGATCCTAAACAGGTCATCGTGGCATTTGCGCTATAAATTTTTTTATACGAAGGATTAGAATCTGAAATTCATATGGTGCGAAGCTGAAATCCTGAGGAAATTCATCAAAAAATTTCAGAGCTTGGTTCGCAATATTTTGGGAGATATGATCTGTGCAAGGTAGTGCTTTTTCAGGCTCCTGAATTTCATCTCAAAGAGGTGATCGTGAGAAAAGTTCAATAACTTTCTCTCTGTTCATCGGATTGGAGTGCCGTAAAAAGTGGTCACAAGCACACAGACTGTAGTTTCTTCGCTATCAATTTCAGAAACAAATGATGAAACAGTGACACGTGGAAAGCCCTACAAGTTTTCTCTAATGAACCAGTCTAGAATTAGGTCATTGTAGGAGATTGGATACAACTTTGTCTTGGAGAATCAAAATTAGATCAGACCTATGGAATTTGAAGGAAGCTTCAAAGGGCTACTACAGGGCTGAATTTTAGATATTGAAGATTTTCAATTACAAATATAATTCAATTTCAATATCGAGCTCTTCAAAGCAAGTAAAAGGTGTGTATTTTTTTTCCGAATTGCATAAGTCGTGTTTGAAGAATCAAGTTGAATTGATTCCAAGGGCATATTTTAGAATAGGTATCAATATTGGATTCTAAAATGGCCCCTAAAAATAATTCAACACCCATTAAGCCTTCAGAAGGCTCTACCATGACTCATGAAGTGGAAGAATTGCAGTATGAGATATCAAAATTACGATACCAGGTGCAACAAATTTCGATCTTACAAAGAGCAACCGAAGCTGACATAGATGGTTTAAAAGAAGAAATGGAGGCTAATTTGGATGGTTTGAAGGATAAAATAATAGCTAATATGGATGATAAATTAGTGGAATATGACATCGAGCATCAACAACAAGTTCTCCGACTCTCAAAGGATAACTTAACTTTGGTGCAGAATCTAATGAAACAACAGGAATATCAACATCAAATCGAAAGAAGTTCTGAAGCGGTCACAAAAAAAAGAACTCGAAAAGTACGATCAATTTCAGAGTATCTCATCAAGTGGAAGAACTTTCCTGTAAAAGATTCCACGTGTGAGGATGAGAATTTTATACAGAAGCATCAAGAAATAATCAAGCGTTGAGGACAACACTTGTTTGAAGGAGAGGGGCATGTTAAGTCCCTATATTAATAGTGTAGTCCCTTATTATGTTACTTTAGCCCCACTTATTGTTATTATTGTACCCTTGTAACCCCCATATTTTTATTATTGTGCCCTTAAATTATTATTGTTAGGTCGGCTAGGATTACATTATGGCCCCATGGACTCCTATATATAGAAAGGAGGTTTTGTAGATTGTATCATCCAAGAATTGTTCATTTATGTAATTTATTGGAGGTTGCCCCCTCGAAGTGGCTTATTTCTAAGGTGTTGATATCTTTTTTCATCTATTTTTGGAGCTGGTTACACAACATGGGTGAACATTAACTTGAAGATTGTAGTGAATTTATAGCCCAGGGCTGCAATTTTATTTTTTGGACATATTATATTCCTTTTTGTCAAGACCAATATAACAAAAATGATTGAACACAAAACCAAAAACACAAGAATTTAGAAGAGGAATAATTTCTAGATTATCAAATGAAGGGGGCACATATACTTTTATAGTGAAGAAATGACAAAATCCTAAGCACATAATCTTGAGATGCATGAACCTAAATGTCTTAAATATCATCTTGTTCTACCTATGTTTATAATGTAGATGACCATTATTAACTAGATTTAAATTTTAATATCCTCCCTTAATGATCATTTTAGAGAGACTAGACCAATTTTGTCTCTGAATTTTTCAAATTTATATGAGCCACGATATGTGGTGAAATTATTTGCAATTTGGTTTTGACTTGTGCAATAATTCAGCTCAACTTCTCCATATTCTACAAGTTGTGCAATATTTCAACTCAACATCTCCAATTTCTCCAAGATGTTGGATGAAATGACAATGGACTTCAGTATGTTTGGTGTGCTCAGAGAAGATGAATTTATTTTCCATTGTAATTGAATTTAGTATGTTTGTTCTTCTCAGATAGGATGAAATTATTTTCCATGGTAAGGACTCCTTGGTTATCACAAAAAGGTATTGTGAGCTCATCCTGTTGAACCTACAAACATGCAAGCTTTCTTCTAAGCTATCACACAAAGGTATTGTGGGCTCATCCTAATGAACTTACAAATCTCCAAGCATTATTCTAAGCTATCACAAAAAGGTAGTGTGGGATCATCCTAAGCTATCACAAAACAATAGTGTGGGATCATCCTAAGCTATCAGAAAAAGGTACTGTGGGCTCATCTTGTTGAACCTACAGACATGCAAGATTTCTTCTAAGCTATCACAAAAAGGTATTATGGGCTCATCATAATGAACTTACAAATATCCAAGCATTCTTCTAAGCTATCACAAAAAGGTAATGTGGGATCATCCTAATCTATCACAAAAAGGTAGTGTGGGATCATCCTAATCCATCACAAAAAGGTAGTGTGGGATCATCCTAATGAAATTGCAAATCTGCAAGAATTCTTCTATCCTAATTTACTTCACATGTCCCTTTGACTATTGTTTTGTATTTTAATTCTTTAGAGAAAGGTGAAACTATATGTTTTTTTTTTTGGTCCAAATAACTACCCCTATGCTAAGACTGAAGACATGGCTTGTTGTAGACTTCCTATAATCCATGGATCCTAATCAATCTAAGTTTGAATGGCCACACAAATGAGTTTCTTTGCTTTACCCAAATAGAAGGCAAAAATCCAATGTTCCGTTTACATGTTGGAACACCCTCTTTGCGGTTGTTCAGTGTTATGTTTTTTAGTTTGCAGGAATATATAGAGCTCGACTGTTCAATGTTATGTTTTTTAGTCTACAAGGATATACAACTAATTGCATAGTCTGGTGGAAGTAAGATAGATAAAGTTCCCATTAGTTGCTTGTAGACTAACTCATTAACTTCCTTTGAATCAATCTTGGTTGAAAGTTTTCGTGTGTTAGACTTACATTTAGATGAAATTTTACAATCTACCATCATGAAGATGCCTAACAAACCTTGGGCATTTTTTGTTTGTAGAACAAAGATATGATTTTTTGTCAAATTCGACACCTAAGCAGCAATGTAGGATAATTAAATTTGCCATGTTTAAAGCTAAACATAACTTGAATTTAACAAGTGGAATACCAAATTGGTTTGCAACGTTTTTTTTTACATCTATGTCCATTTTCGTCATATTCTGACGTTTTATTACCGTCAGTCTTCCGACATTTAATCATCGTCGGTCTTCCGACGTTTCACTACATTTCACTCCGTCGGTATTCCGACATTCCACTATGCTTCACTACCATCGGTATTCCAACATTCATTATTGTCGGTCTTCCGACATTTCATCACCGTCGGTCTTCCGCCACTTCACTAAATTTCACCCCATCAGTATTTTGACACTTCACTACCGTCGATCTTGCGACAGATTTTTCCCATTTTTTAATATCGGAACAAAGACACTCTGGTTCGTCAAAAGAGACACAAACTCTTCGTAACGTCGGAATACCGACGTATAGTTGGTAAGGTTGGAAGAGAAACGACCATTTGGAAACATCGAAAAAAATGTCGCTCTTCCGACAATTATCTCAAGTGTCAAAATTGCAACGTTAGGAGAAACCACGTTTTGCCCCGCCTGAAAGTGTCGCTCTGGGGATGCCTATGTGTCAAAAGATCAACATTTTGACTGTCGGAAATTGGTCCAAATGTGCTAGTGAAATAAGATCAACTAATTAATTGGTGTAAGTGTCGCGCTTGATTCAAGGAAAAGAAACATAAAAATTTAGGTACTTGGATTCCTTTTGCTAATCATAAAATATGAAGTTATATTTTTCTTTATTTATTTCAATGTGTTGTAATTATTTTTTTCTTCCAATTTCATCCTACTATTACCCAACGTTTATCTCCTTTCCCTTTCTTCACCTTTTTAAATATTTAAATTTTCTGGTTGAGTTCTATTGGCAATCATGTTCAACCCAAATTATTTAAATATAAAACCATGCATTTCAACTATATTTTGTAAAACAAATGAAACACTTATAAATACTATTTATGCTACATGAGATTTGTATTCATCATATTCCAAACTAAAAAGACTCTTTTACCCATTTTGTGCACTCCCTAAAAACAGAAAAAGAGAGGAATTTGCCTTACATAATCTTCAAAATAATCACTACAAAAGAGAAATATACCGAAAATTGCAGCTAGATCCAAACTTTATTCCTTTGAAACTCGTACCTTTCCATATTTTTCATATTCCTCACATTGTTTAGCTTCACTAAGAATTTGATACACCTCTCCAAGCACCTAGAATTTATGTTGCACTTGAGGGTCATTAGGATTCTTGTCTAGATGAACTTGCTTTACTTATCTATTGAAACTCTTAAATATGTCCATGGAAAAAAGTAAGAGTCTATTTGAATACTCAATCATTTTTCTACTCTTTTCTCCAAATATAGCATTCTGGAGACTTGGCTTCTTCTATCCCCAATGTTACATGAAAAATATGATTTAACATAATGTCCTCAATCTCGGTACAACTCCTGCTTGGCTTATATTGTTGAAAAGTAGAATCAGAAAGAATTTAATCTACAATAGTTGGTTTACACTCTTTCTTTGTTATCCTTCCTAAGTAGAACATTCTTAGACAAGTTATATGAATTTCCCTACAAAGTGGTTTGTTAGGACTTTCATTCATGGTTATCCAAATTTAAGTAAGCCTTTTCTTTTGTCCAAAAATAAATTATGTAGCTTTAAATCCCCGAGGATAATCAAATCCCATGAAATATTACTAATGAAACAACCATGTACCATTCATGTTTATATGGTTTATTGATTTGGGCTCACACAACCTCATAGGGTTAGGTTGAACTACAACAAAGGATGGAGTATAAGTAAATCGATATAAATGTTTAATCAATCATTACCTATGCAACACTCCATGGTTTTGACAAGGAGCTACACCCTTCAATATTTCTTACATGAAACTCTACACTCCAAAACCCGTATGCAGAAATCAAAGTACTTCCTTTGGAGAAAATGGTCGATGCAATGAAATATGTAGAATGAAAGCACATGAAGATTCAGTGAAAGAAATACTTAATGAAAAAAAAAACAATGAAAGAAATACCTAAGTAACATTTGGTGTCAGAGGACCAGCATTGACACTGCATTGATAGTCGATGAATTTCTTCAACTCTATTTCAAGGTACTTGAAGAGAATATAAAGTAGTAGTTTTCCCTTCTTTGTCACATGCTCCACACAAACCAACCTATAAATTCTAGCCTACCCCTTACTGAACAAAAATCCAAGAATTATTTTGGAGTTTAACCCTAAAATCACTTAGAGCTTAGGAAGGGCATATGCAACTAGAAGAATTTTAAGATAAACTTTGGTTGTTATATTGATGGTAGTTTTCACATCATTTAAAAATATGCTATCTAAATAATATCAATATTGTTGAGATTTAGTTAAGCCACATAAATATTTTTTAATGTAATATCAATAAAGTTGATAAAGAGATGGAAGTTGGAATTAAATCACAAGCACGTGAAGGAAATTTCATGGATTTTATTTATGGAAACACCATCGAAGATTGTAATCATATCATCTGGACTGTAATCATATCCATATTTATTAATACGCATTAAAAACCTATCTCAGACTCCATCGGCAGTGAGGATAGTGAATCTCTATATGATAAAACATGATAAATATACCTTCTATTTGGTGATACGAACATCTACGTCACCCTGCCGCCCCATATAGGGCTCAAATGGTGAGGGTGGCATTTCTTCTAGCCTTCCAATAAGATTCAAGAAAAATATTATATAAAAATTTTAAAAATATAAAACAATATGTATACCAAAGCTAACTTAACACCAAAAAAAATCAACTGATTACGGTCAACTTAATATCCCAAAATCGATGTTATATGTCTCTAAATGGAAAGTGACATCCACACATGGTGTTCATCCACCCCTGGTTGCGCCAAGAGGCACATCTACAACCCAGTATGACCCCGATGTCAGGTGGGTCACGTCCTCAATGTCGGCTAAAATTTTAAATTAAAATAAAAATAAAAAATAAGTGTCGGCTTAACAAATAAGTTTTAATAATCATATAAATAAATAAATAAATTAAAACAACTCAGCTCTGATCGAACATAGAGGTGAATCGTATTTGGTTCTGTGGCGCGATGCAAAGAAGAACGTTTGGTATGAAGCTTTAATTGACTGACAGAGGTGACCAGAAAATTTGTGTTTGCTTCGTGTTTTTTTAAACACAGCTCAATTGCCACTCTTAATAACGATACGCATTCGTGACACACTAAGATAAATGTGTCAATTGAGAAATATAGCAAATCCAACCAAAAAAATTAGAAAAAAAAATAATGTGTGGATTTGTAAATTATTACAATTGGGAAATATGTTTATCATTATTCATACAGAGGTGGTTTTACAAACATTAAATTTTTAGTAACGTCCAAAATTTCTTTATGGCCAAACCATGTATTGAATCATGGAAATTTGGATCGACTTCGACTTTTCGTGAAGTGTGGTAGAGGTTGTTTATCATTTTGTTATCTTCGATGGTGAAACGTCACCGAAAGAGAAGCTGATTGTTAGGGTTGTTTTAGTAGATTTGACAAGTCAAATTTTAGATGAAGCTTATTTAAAGGCTAGAAATATTAATGCTAAATTGTCTTTGTTGCTACATCTCTGTTGTTTTTAGATACAACTATTCCATTTTAAAGCTGAAAAAATTAATGTTAAATTGTCTCTAACATCAGTGTCTTTAGACACCTTAACATTGATCTCGGTGACCATTAATTAAAAACATAAAAACTTCATCTTTACACACCACCATCTCTAGGCTCTTTCATCTCAACACCTGCAAACAACAGAAGTTGAATAAACTTGAATTTACCTTTAACAAAAAAAAAATACCACATTGAATTTCCAAATTAAGTAAAATTTTAAACATCTTTACTCTTTACTAATGTCAATACCATTTCCTAAATAAAAGGAAAGATTTAATTCAACACAAACAATCAAAGTCCAAAATCTTTTAATATTTCTTTTAATTAAATATTTGTAAAATGAATTTATACTTACTCCAGAGCTATAGTAAATAAATAAAAATATATATAAACTAGATGTATGGTAAATAAATAAAAATTATTTTTATATTTATTCCATAAACCTTTTTATATTTAAAAAAAATTTTAAAAGAGTTTTTATTTGGATGAAGCCTATGGGACGAATACCATGGGCCAAATACCATGGGTAAATAAATAAATATAAAAGAGGTATAAAAAGGTATGATAAATAAATAAATAAATATAAAATAGGTATAAAGAGGTATGGTAAATAAATAAATATAAAAGAGGTATAAAGAGGTAAGGTAAATAAATAACAATATATCAAATAGGATTATAAATAAAAATCTAATTATATAACAATCCTATGGCCCAAATACCATAGTAAAGAAAAGGGGTATGGTAAATAAATAAAAATATAAATAAACTAGAGGTATGGTAAGATGTATGGAAAGAAGGGGGGAGAGAAGGAGAGAGAGAGGGATATAGTAATGTAGTTGGAGAGAGAGGGGTGGAAAGAGAGAGAGAAAGAAAGGGATGGGGGAAGAGAGAGGATTAGAGAGAGAGAGAGAGAGAGATATGGGGGAAGAGAGAGGATTCGAGGGAAAAGAGAGAGAGAGAGGTGGGAGAGAAAGGGAGAGAGAGGAGGAGAGTGATGGGGGAAGAGAGAGTATTGGAGGGAAGAGAGAGAGAGAGAGAGATCAGGGAAGAGATAGGAATTTGGGAGAGAGAGAGAGAGAGAGAGAGGGGAAGGACGAGAGAGAGGACTTGAGAGAGAGGAGGAGCGAGGGATCGATAAGAGAGATGGAGTTGGAGGGGGAGAGATGTAGGAAATAAGAAATATAGAGAGTGAGAAGGGGAGAGAGAGAAGGAGTGACAAGGGAGAGACAGAGAGAGAGCGTGTATGTTTGGGACTGAGATAAAGAGACAAATAAGGAGAGATGGAGATAAAGGGGGAGAAAGAGATATAAGGAGAGAGGGAGGGATATAGTAACATAGTTGGTGGGTGAAGAGAGAGAGAGATGGGAGAGAAAGGGAAAGAGAGGAAAGAAGAGAGAGGATGTGAGAGAGTGGAGAGAGGGAGGGAAAGAGAGATGGACTTGGAGAGGGAGGAGGAGAGGGAGGGAGGTAAGAAGAAAGGCATAGAGAGAGAAAGGTGGAGAGAGAGAAAGTGAGTGAGTGACAAGGAAGATGGAGAGAGAGAGAGAGAGGAAAAAATGAGGAAAGAGAGATATAGATGGAAGGTGAAGAGAGGGAAGAAGAGAGAGATGGGGAGAGGAGGGGATTGACAAAGAGATTCATATATATGGATTGCGAGAGTGTGTGTGTTTAGGGGGGTGAGATAGAGAGACATAAAAGAAATGATGGAGGGGGATATAGATATGGATGGACGGTGGAGAGGGGGAAGAATATTTCTCACACTAGATGGATTGATATAAGTGGAGATGGTGATTTATAATCCTATTTGATTATTTTCACTATATTCATCAATTTTAGTGTAGATATTTATTTCTAATGATATTTGATTACTTGCACTAGATGCATTGATTTCAGTGTAGGTGGTGATTTCTAATACAATTTGATTGCTTGCACTAAATTTGTTGATTTCAATTTAGATGTCGATTTATAATTATATTTGATTACTTGCACTAGATGAATTGGTTTCAATGTAGATGATTTCTAATGCTATTTGATTGTTTGCACTAAATGCATTAATTTCAGTGTAGATGGCAATTTCTAATCTTATTTGATTTATTTAAGTAAATGCATTGATTTCATTGTAGATGTTGGTTTTTAGAGAGAGAGAGAGAGAGTGAGTGAGTGATAAGGAAGATGGAGAGAGAGGGAGAGCGGACAAAAGGAGGAAAGAGAGATATTAATAGGGGAGAGGGAGAGAAGGGGAAGATAGAGATATAGATGGAAGGTGAAGAGAGGGAAGAAGAGAGAGATGGGGAGAGGGGGTTATTGAAAAAGAGATTGATATATATGGAGTATGAGAGCACGTGTGTTTAGGGGGGTGAGATAGAGAGACAAAAAAGAATAGATGGAGGGGGATATAGATATGGATGGAGGGTGGAGAGAGGGAGGAATATTTCTCGCACTAGATGGATTGATATAAGTGGAGATGGTGATTTCTAATCCTATTTGATTATTTGCACTAGATGCATCAATTTTAGTGTAGATATTTATTTCTAATGATATTTGATTACTTTCACTCGTTGCATTGATTTCAGTGTAGGTGGTGATTTCTAATACAATTTGATTGCTTGCACTGAATGTGTTGATTTCAATTTAGATGTTGATTTATAAGTATATATGATTACTTGCACTAGATGACTTAATTTCAATGTAGATGATTTCTAATCCTATTTGATTGTTTGCACTAAATGCATTGATTTCATTGTAGATGGCCATTTCTAATCCTATTTGATTTCTTTGAGTAAATGCATTTATTTCTGTGTAGATGTTGGTTCCTAGAGAGAGAGAGAGAGTGATAAGAAAGATGGAGAGAGAGAGAGAGGAAAAAAGGAGGAAAGAGAGATATTAGCAGGGGAGAGGGAGAGAAGGGGAAGAGAGGGAAGAAGAGAGAGATGGGGAGAGAGGGTGATTGACAAAGAGAATGATATATATGGAGTGCAAGAGCGTGTGTGTTTAGGGGGGTGAGATAGAGACAAAAAACAAGAGATGGATGGGGATATAGATATGGACGAAGGGTGGAGAGAGGGAAGAATATTTCTTGCACTAGATGGATTGATTTAAGTGGAGATGGCGATTTATAATCCTATTTGATTATTTGCACTAGATGCATCGATTTTAGTGTAGATATTTATTTCTATTGATATATGATTACTTGCACTAGATGCATTGATTTCAGTGTAGGTGATGATTCCTAATACTATTTGATTGCTTGCACTGGATGTGTTGATTTCAATTTAGACGTCGATTTATAATTATATTTGATTGCTTGCACTAGATGCATTGATTTCAATGTAGATTTTTCCTAATACTATTTGATTGTTTGCGCTAAATGCATTGATTTTAGTGTAGATGGAGATTTATAATCCTATTTGATTGCTTTGAGTAAATGCATTGATTTCAGTGTAGATGTTGGTTTCTAATCTTATTTGATTGATTGCATTAGGTGCATTGTTTCAATGTAGAAGTTATTTTCTAACCTTATTTGATTGCTTGCATTAAATGCATTGATTTCAATGTATATGTTGATTTATGATTTGATGTAATTGGATATATGATGGTACATTAATTTTAAAGTGATTTGATTAATAATATGCATTGATTTTAGTGTAAGCACAAAAAGTTACTGACAATGTAGATTGATTTTTGTGTTATAGTAATTTAAGCTATTAATATTGGAGAGCAAGAGAGACAAGGTATCATGTTTACTACAACAGTTCGAGCTAAATATTTAAATGGTTTACGATTTAAATTTTCTTTTTCATATAATCGATATGAAAAAATAACAAAACTAACAAGGGAGGAAATAAGAATAGTAGAAGAAAATAGTTTGAGATTGATCACAATGAAGACTATTTGTAACATGAGTATGTTCTTATTATTCACATTTTCTATCTTTCAACACTATTATTTTCACTTTTCATTTAAAAAAAATATTTCATCATTTTTCATCATTATAGTTATTAACAATAATTATCATCTCAACGAACTGAGGTAACTAAGAAAACTTAAAATTAAAATGGCCAAGTTAATCTCAAAAATATTTAGCATATTTAAAATGATTATATTAATATTTGATATATTTACATATTATTCATAAAATTAATCATATCTTTGATAGATTTTCCTTGGCAGCACACGTCTGAAACCAGCCTAGATCCATCTTACATCTCAAAAATATACAAAAATTTTAATAATCTGAAAAATGTGACATTGATGCCTCCAACTGGAACCAGCCTAGATCGATCTAACTCCGGATCTATCATGCGCCGAGAGGGATCAAATCTCTCGAGGTGCAAACCTTTCCTCAAGTTTTTCACTCAAAAAATAGGTTTGCACCTCGAGAGATTTGATCCCTCTCGGCGCATGATAGATCCGGAGTTAGATGGATCTAGGCTGGTATTTACCCACCCATGGTATTTACCCATGGTGTTGTAAGTGGCATATACCCATGGTATTGTAAGTGGCATCTACCCATGGTATTCATTCACCCATGGTATTTACCTACCCATGGAATATATTCGTTGTATTGTAACTAAAAAAAACTGTAAGTAAGAAGTCACATTTTGTGAAAGGACGGATTGTCTGCCACAAAGTAGTTTTTACAGTTATTCTTTGTTTTTAATCAAATAAGTTTCTTTGTGGTTTTGTTTATTATGTTCTATTTTTTTTTTGTATGTCATTTCAATGTTTCGGACCTTGGCCCCCCAAGATCCAAATCAATAGTCAACTATATTAGTCAAGCATAGTCAAACGAAGTCAACCTTTATAGTCAATCTTTAAGTAGTTGACCATGATTAAACTTAGTCAACCCTATATTTACCATTTTAAATAATAGTCAACATTGTTCACTCATAGTTGTTCTTAGTCAATATAAATTGACCATATTTAATTATAGTCAACTATGGTTAAACCTTTTCAACCTTAGTCAACTAAGATCATCGTCCATCGGTCTCAATCAAGATTTTAAAATGTTTAGTAATGATAATATTAATATTAATAAATTTGAATAATATTAATAATAATCATAATAATAATGATTTTGATTATATTAACCATATTCAATTATAGGTTGGCATGGTTGTCTAAGTCAAACTTAGTCAATCAAAGTAAACTTTAGTTAAACACAACCAAAATTTAAAAATATATAATATTAATACTATTGATATTAATTAAATTCACTAATAATAATAGCCATATTTTTTTTTTTGTAAATCTGTCTACTTCTATATTAGTACAAAAATAAATTACAAAGAGGCTGAGGCCTCACAGAGCTAGCCCAGAGAAGAGGCATACTTATCATAAGACCATAACTGTTGACTGACTGAGATAAACTTTGAAGACCAGGACCTTGTCCTACTGTCGAAACAGCTAATACTGAAAACCAAAATGATGATTGGAGTGCTAAACTCGCTACAACAAGTGTGACCATGACAGACATAATCCAGGGCAAAAATTACAAACATACAAAAGGATGCGCTGAAGCTGTGTCTTGCGCCTGAAAGCATGGATAGCAGTGCGTAGGGAGCTGCTAGTCGTCTACGGAGAATTACATTAAAAAGCTGACAAAAACTATGAAAAAGAAGGGCGAAGAACCCCTTCTGAGTACCTGGAAGCCAAAACTGAAGAGCAGGAGCCATTAAGCGTCGTTGGAGGGCGAGGGCTCTTCTTCCACCACAGGGCAAGCATACGGACTGAGTTCAGCATCTGCAGAGGGTGAAGGAGCATGACCTGAAGGCGCGCTCGGCTTGGCTTGCTGGAGCTCTGGCTGAGAGACCGAAGTACCCTGAAAACTTTGCAGACTGACCCCCGGCGGGCAAAACAGTATTCCTTCTTCAGAATCCGGAACAATGCCAGTGGGAGCAGAAGGCGGAGCTTGGGCTGTCGGGTTGATCCTGAATTTGATGGAGACCGAAGCAATGAAATCATGGCGGTTGAAGGAACAAGGATAATTGAAGCGAGCCGAATGGAAGTGCTCAGAGGAGGTAAGGCGAACATGGGCCGCAGAGGTAGAAGGCCGTCTGCCCCGCCCTCGACCTCGTCTTCTGCTGGAAGCCACCGAACGACCAACCTCAGTATCCGAAGATTCCGACGAGGTGGCGGAGGAGGGACATGCAGGTGGTGTAATGACCTGCCCCCGAGAAGACCCTCTTCTGCTCGACATTCTGGGCCTCAGACGAGGCATATTGAGAATGAAAGGGTAAGCTGTCCAAGCAATCGAGAAAGGAAAGGAGCGCAAGCTCTGAGACTGTAAAAAACCAATGGACGGGCTGTGGAAGTTGCAGAACCGGCCACAAGAGACGTGAAGACCCTCCGTAAGCTCGAAACAGCAACCTAAACGACACCTCTTGCCATTGCTGGTGCGCAACCAAGGTTCGAAATTGACCTGAGAGCAACTGGAATTCAACGGAGGGACAAACAACACTGGATGTATAGGCGCCATTGCAATGTAATGGTCGAGAAAACGAGGCAGGAGGAGCTGCATTAAAGCAGCAATAACTGTATACACTGTCATATATGCGGTGAGCTCGGAGCGCGTAGGGGTGGCGGTGGTGGTAGACCACGTGCCCACCCGCCCCCTTGTCAGCAAATCATAATGCAACTCGTACACCCGCATCCGGGAAATAATAATAGCCATATTGATGTTAAACTATATTATTATTATTATTATTATTATTAATCAAATTGTAATATTAATACTATTAATATTAATAAAATTCTCTAATAATAATAATAGTAATATTGACGTTAAAGTAAACTATATTATTATTATTATTTATCAAATTCAATTTTAGTGAAACATAATTAAAATTTAAAAATATTTAACATTAATAATAATATTAATATTAATATTAATAAAATTAATAATAATAATATTATTAGGAATTTGGCTTCTGTGATTCATAAAATGTGTGTAAAAAAATTTCGATGAAAATCACATAAAAGAAATTTTTGTCGACGTGTTTCGAACCAGCCAGTGCAGTTCATCATCAGGACAAGATGAGAAATCTGATCAGGAAACCAATTTAAGTAGAACAGGACCGCTCCAACTAGCCGTTGGAAAAATGACTAGTTTGACTAGAATAGAAAATTTATTATTGTTATTATTATTATTATTTATTTTATTTTATTTTATTTTATTTTATTTTATTTTTTATTTTTTTATTTATTTATTTTAAATTTGATTATATTTTTATTATAAATTCTATATAAATAAAAATAAAATATAAAATCAAATCAAATCAAATCAAATAAATAAATAAATAAAATATAACAACAAATCAAATAAAATAAAATAAATAAGTAGTAATAATAATAATACTAATACTAATACTAATTAATCAATTAATTTAATATTACTAAAGAGGTAAGATTTAAAAATAAAAATAAATTAATTAATTAATTAAAATTAAAATAAAAAATAAAAAATAAAATAAAAATAAATAAATAATACTAATAAAAATAAAAAATAAAATTAATTAATTAATTAAAAAATATAATAAATAAATAAATTAAAAAATAAAAAATAAAATAAAAATAAATAAATAATAAAAAATAAAAATATAATACTTTAAAAACAAAAAATAAAATAAATAATATATATATATATATATATATATATATATATATATATAAAATAAAAACAAAACAAAAATACTAATCAAGACCAAATTAGTAAAATAAAAGGAGCATATCTGGATAGAGGAATCAAGATCGACTAGGAGTGAAGAGCAGGAATCCAGCATCTGCTAACATTCCACCCATCATCCCTATTAAGGTTAACCGACCTCTTTTCTATTTCCAAGGCTTCCCTCAACTTTCGGTGGTGGAAGTGGTCAATAGTTGCAATAACCTTAGTATCTTCAATACAAATATGGTGATTTGTTTTTTCAGCATGCTCTGCCAAGGCAGAGGACCGAGATCTACCATGTCTAAGGTCAGCGACGTGTTCATGAATTCTTTGGTTAATAGATCGACCAGTTTCACCAATGTAAGGGGTCCCACAAGAACATGGAAGCAAATAAACACCCTTATCATCCATCGGGCAAATCGGGTCTTTAACCGATCTAAGAGAACCACGGATAGTGCGGAGAGGCTTGAAAGTTGAAGAGACATTGTGTTTCTTCAATATCCTTGTGATTTTATCAGTAGTACCTTGGATAAAAGGAAGGTGAACTCCAGATAACCGATCGCAAGGATCTTTCTTAACCTTAGGACCTTTCTCAGCTATTTGAAAAGCTCTAAGACATTGAGCCCTACTATAACCATTCTTACAGAAGACATTAAGGAGATGCGATTTTTCAACTTCAAAGTGGTTCACATCTGAGATTCTAAAGGCTCTGGTGACTAGGGTACTGAGAACCCCAAGCTTTTGAGCCAGGAAATGATGAGAACTAGCATCTAAATACTGTTCAGTACGGGTCTTCTTTCTAAAAACTTGATGAGAGAAGGAACCATCATCATTTCTTGAAAGAAGGACATCCAGAAAGGGCAGGATACCATCAACTTCGAATTCCATGGTAAACTTAATGAAGTCAGATTGATCATTAAGATGCTGGAGAAAAGGTCCAATTTCTCTTTACCATGGGGCCACAATACACAGGTGTCATCAACAAACCTTTTCCAAAGCTTCGGTTGAAAAAGGGAAGAGGACAGGGCCTTCGATTCAAAGTGTTCCATGAAAAGATTAGCAACAACAGGGGAAAGGGGGGAACCCATGGCCACACCACAGGTATGTTCAAAGAATACACCCTCGAAACTAAAGAAGGTCGAGATAAGACAAATCTCTAATATTAATATTAATGTTAATAAAATTGATAATAATAGTAATTGGATACAAATCTTTTTAGGATTAATCACAAGTGATATTTGGTTTCATTTCAATTCCTCAACGAACGGTTTGACTTTTATCATGGTTACTTTTTTACCAAACAATTATTTTGTTATCTTTTTATTAATTATATGCTTTTTTATATTAATATTATTTATTTATTTATTTATCTATTTAATTAATATATAAATAATATTTTTAAGTATGTAGTTTTTTATATTAGTTTTAAATAATACATTTTATTTTATGTTTTCAAAAGTTTAAATTATTTTTATTAATAAAATAATGAGTGTGTTTACTTGTTTTTAGTTAATATTATTTCTCTAACTTATTTTTATTTATTTGTTTATTTTTGAAATTTTTTATAATAATTTAACATTATTTATTTTTCATATTAAGTCAAGTTCTCCATCTATGTTTTCATGATGAATTACCAGAAGGGTTCAAAAAGTTATTATTTTATTGACACCGAGAATCCTAAAAATATTTGTATTCAATCATTATAAATCACAGAAGTTTGAATTTAGAAACAATACTATATGGAGTTGTCTTTAATGAGACTTTTTGGAGTTTCTTGTGGATTTTCTAGAAGCTGAAAATTTTGAGGTGAAATCTTAATTTGTGGTATTTAAACAGTTTTTTTACTACATATATGGATTTAGAACCCTAAAAAACCCTAGGGAAGTTTGATTGTGCAAATTTTACCCATCAAATTTGTAATTTCAATGAATTCCTACAGTATTTTAGACAAATTAGATTAGAAAAATAAATCTGAAAACTTTTCAAAAAAATTATGGTTGACCAAGTTCAACAAAGGTGAACCTTAGTTAACCAAAGTCAATCTTAGTTGGTCATAGTCATTGTTTAAAAATGTTTAATAATAATAATGATGATGGTATTAATAAAATTGACTAATAATAATATTAATAATATTAGGAATTTGGCTTCTGTGATCCATAAAATGTGTATAAGAACTTTCAGTCAAAATCACATGTAAGAAAATTTTGTAGACACTTTGAGAAATATGATCAAGAAACCTATTTAAATAGATAAGGACAGCTCCAACTAGTAGTTGAAAAAAAGCCTAATTTGACTAGAAGCAGAAATTGAATAATTTTTTTGTCATATTTTATTATTATTATTATTATTATTATTTAATTCTATTATATTTTAATTTAGTTATATTTTAATTTTAATTTGATTATATTGGAATATAATCTAATAATAATACTTTTTTTAATAATTTAATATTAATACTTTTTTAATATAATTTAATATTTTTATTATTTTAATACTTTAAATTATATGTTACATAATTAAAAATCATTAATTAATTAAAAAAACGAACTCGACAGCTCCTCAAGCATCAACAATTATGAGGATTCAAATACGCAAAAAAAAATCTTCATTTAGCAGCAAAACATATCTCCCAGATCCCGAAGATAAGACACCAGTGTCCCAAGGATCAGAAGAGATGAAGGAGTTGCAAGAGAAAAGAAGTTGGAAGACCGTAGAGAAGAAAAAGAAAGCTACAACACCAATTTTGCCAAGAAAGACTAGAAGCCAGACAATTAAGAACTAAGAAAATTATACGTCCGATAGACCAAAGTTTGGTCTCAGTGGACGTTAACCATTATCATCATTATCTTCAATAATAATAATAATAATAATTAATTTAATGTTACTAAATAGGCAATTTTCAAATTTAATCATAAGGATAATACTAATAATAAAAATCATACTAATAACAATTAAAATAATAAAATAAAAGGAACAAACAGGGAGAGAGGAACCAGGAGCGAGAGAAGAGGGAACGACCAGAGGGAGCAAAAGGGAAGGGGAAAAAACAACTAAGAGTGAAGGGCAAGAATCCAACATCTGCTAACACTCCACCCATCATCCATGTTAAGGTTAACCGTCCTCTTTTTGATTTCCAAGGCTTCCCTCAACTTTCGGTGGTGGAAATGGTCAATCCTCGCAATAACCTCAGTATCTTCAATACAAATATGATGATTTGTTTTTTCAGCATGTTCTGCTAAGGAAGAGGACCAAAATCTACCATGTCTAAGTTCAGCGACATGTTCATGAATTATTTGATTAATTGATCGACCAATTTCACCTATGTAAGGTGTCCCACAGGAACACGGAATTAAGTAAACACCCTTACCATCCATCGGGAAAATCAGGTCTTTAACCGATCTAAGCGAACTTTGAATTTTGCAGAGAGGCTTGAATGTTGAAGAGACATTATGTTTCTTGAAGATCCTAGCGATTTTATCAGTAGTACCTTGGATAAACGCAAGGTGAACTCCAAATAACCGATCACAATTATCTTTCTTAACCCTAGGACCTTTTTTGGCTTTTTGAGTAGCTCTAAGACATTGATCCCTACTATAACCATTCTTACAGAAGACATTAAAGAGATGTGATTTTTCAGCTTTAAAGTGGTGTACATCAAAGATTCTAAAGGCTCTGGTGACTAGGGTACTGAGAACCCCAAGCTTCTGAGCTGGGAATTGATGAGAACTAGCATTTAAATACTGCTCAGTATGCGTCTTCTTTCTAAAGACTTGATGAGAGAAGGAACCATCATCATTCCTCAAAATAAGGACATCCAGAAAGGGCAAGCTACCATCCACTTTGAATTCCATGGTAGCCTTCCCTTTCTGACTTCATTAAGTTCATCATGGAATTCGAAGTGGATGGTAGCCTGCCCTTTTTGGATGTCCTTCTTTCGAGGAATGATGATGGTTCCTTCTCTCATCAAGTCTTTAGAAATAAGACGCATACTGAGCAGTATTACATGCTAGTTATCATCATTTCCCGGCTCAGAAGCTTGGGGTTCTCAGTACCCTAGTCACCAGAGCCTTTATAATCTCCGATGTACACCACTTTGAAGGTGAAAAATCACATCTCTTAAATGTCTTCTATAAGAATGGTTATAGTAGGGCTCAATGTCTTAGAGCTTTTCAAAAAGTCAAAAAAGGTCCTAGGGTTAAGAAATATCCTTGTGATCGGTTATCTTGAGTTCACCTTCCGTTTATCCAAGGTACTAGTGATAAAATCGCTAGGATCTTCAAGAAACATAATGTCTCTTCAACATTCAAGCCTCTCTGCACAATTCGAAGTTAGCTTAGATCGGTTAACGACCCGATTTGCCCGATGGATGGTAAGGGTGTTTCCTTGATTCCGTGTTCCTATGGGACACCTTACATAGGTGAAATTGGTCGATCAATTAATCAAAGAATTCATAAACATGTTGTTGACCTTAGACATGGTATATCTCGGTCCTCTGCCTTAGCAGAGAATGCTGAAAAAACAAATCATCATATTTGTATTGAAGATACTGAGGTTATTGCAAGGATTGACCATTTCCATCACTGAAAGTTGAGGGAAGCCTTGGAAATTGAAAAGAGACAATGTTGGATTCCTGCCCTTCACTCTTAGCTATTTTTTCACCATCCTTTACTCCCTCTTGTCGTTCCCTCTTCTCTCACTCCTGGTTCCTCTCTCCCTGTATGTTCCTTTTATTTTATTATTTTCATTGTTATTAGTATGATTTTTATTATTAGTATTATCCTTATGATTAAGTTTGAAAATTATCTATTTAGTAATATTAAATTTATTTATTTATTAATTATTATTATTATTTTATTTTTTATTTTTTATTTATTTAAATTTTTTTTTAACCATTAATTGTTTTTAATTATGTAACATATAATTTAAAGTATTAAAATAATTAAAATATTAAATTATATTTAAAAAGTATTAATATTAAATTATTAAAAAAATATTAATATTAGATTATATTTAAATATAATCGAATTAAAATTAAAATATAACTAAATTAAAATATAATAGAATTAAAATTAAAAATTAAAAATAAAATATGACAATTTTTATTCAATTTCTGGCACACAATATTAATAATATCAATAATACAAATAATAATCACTTACTATTTCTCTTATATATGTTGGCCTTCAACTACCACAACTATATTAGTAAATGTGGTTTATATACACCTATTGGTGTCATTTTCCACCTTTTATATGCTAATCTTCATTTGAAAATAAGGCTTATAGATGTATATCAAGCACATTTGCTAACATGGTTGTGCTAATAATTATTACACTCATATTGTTAATCTTACTAAACATTGTATTATAAAATAAAATAAAAAAGTCCTCTATATACTATTGTTGTTAGTATTGGGAATATGGGTTTTTGCTCACTTTAGTTGTTAATCGTTGAATAGCAATCAAGGAGATGTAAGGAGACGTGTAAGTTTGCACGTTTATCCATGCCCCTTCAAAATAAAATTTAAAGTAAAAATTATGTTATAAATAGAAAAATAATAGCCGTTATAGTTTAAAAATAAATGAATATGTTGTAAAGTAATTAGAAGTAAAAAAATGTGTAAATCAAATGTTTAAATTTTGTACTTTTCAAAAATATTTTAACAATAAATTTAAACAAACTATTTCAAGATCTGCATTAACTAATTTATGTAAATATCAACTTCATATATATCTTATTTATAAAAAGAAAAAAAATGGTTAAATTTTTTATTTAGTCCTATATATACTCTATTTAGCATTCAAAAATACAATTTAAATAATAATAAAAATTAAATAACATATTGTATTATGCACTCTAAAAAATTTTGCAGCTTAGAATTTTTTGCACCATAAACAAATTTGATTCCTTTCAAACTCAAATAAAATCAATACTTAAAATGGATCTACACTTGTAATAAGAAAAAACGATTCCGAAAATAAAAATAACTAGCAATTGCACCATCACCAAATGTTGCAAAGGAAACGTCGTAATATTCTTAAATAATCTAATAATTTCTAAGCAAGATATCTGTAGTGATTTCTTAAAGTCAGCAGGAGGAAGCTTCTTATCAGCAAGAGGGGATTTCTCTACCACAAGCTTCTTATCAGCAACTACAAGAGATTTCTCTACCGTAGACTCCAAATAATAGAGCAGGGTAGGTGGGGATGATGACAAATGTTATTGTTATAAGGAGTAGTGCTAATATAACAAATTGAATAGAAAAATATTGCTGGAGCAGTGTTAATCTTGACAGGTGATCCGTACTGCTCAGAAGTCTTGGTGATTTTGCCAAGTGATCCATACTTTAACTCTAGGAACAAAAACACGTGTTGTCTTTTAGTGTTAAAAATCCTGTATCCATGTAGCAATGACCTTGCTGCTTTTGCATGAACTTAGTGGGCACCATTTCAATAGAAATCAGTGGACTAAAAACAAAATTCATATTTTCCTACTCCTTAATATAACTGAGAAATATAAGTGGAGTAAGAACAAAATTCATATTTTCCTACTCCTTAATATATCTGAGAAATAACAGTCTGGCATGTCTAGGCCTGTAGCTGCTTTTATTCACTGACTGCTCAACTTGAAGGGCCTTTAAATCTTGGATGAAGCACCTCAAGTCCCACAGCACTGAGTTAACTAGTTTTCTCACCAATCAAGTCTAGGCCAACCACAAGGAAGGAAATTCCTTGAAAGAGTAAAAAGTAAAAATGAATCCCTTGAGCAGACATCAAGCTCCTAGCAGAGGAAGTTAAGAGAAGGAAAGAAAGAGGCAATTCCTTTTTGTAAATCCGGTTGAGTTTCTTTTCTGGAGGCTATTGATGTTTTTGTTCATCAAGCTTGTTGAGGGCATCCAGACCTGACTCTGAAACAACACGATGATGCTTTGGGTGTTCTAACTGAACTTGTGATTCCCTTTCCACCAATGCAAGTAGATCAGTTTCGGATGTCTGACCTGATTTCTTTGTTACCACCGATTCATAAGCACTACCAAGTTGCAATAGGCCAGAGATCATGGCATTGAATGTAGTGATAGACATTGTGTTCTCAAAAAAGAGATAAGGGATGATGAATGGGAAAGATCTTGGTGCAGGTAGAATGTTCAATAATGACATAATAGCAAGCACAGAACAAACAACCCAAGCAGGCAATTTAGCTTTTGGTAGGAACATAGTCATAGGAAGGACAATGCAGAAGAGGGTAAACCGATAAAAAGGTAGGATAAGCTTTCACAGCAAAAATAAAATGAATATTAAGTTTGTTTTTTTCCAGAAAGAAATCTACACAAAAGGAAAAAATAACGACAATTTCTGAGAGACTGAGTGGCCACACTCATTGAAACCTTCATAACATTCATATGTAACAAAATAACAACACAGTTCCCAAATGGCTAATGTAGATTCTAAATGAATAAGCTCATAATGAATGGACCAACCTTGGAACAGATAATGTCGGGAAGACACAAAAGAAACAATTGCATTGGACCTGAATGCCATCGATGTTGCTACTTTCTATAAGCTTCATATGACTCTGGAAGTTCAAAAAGACACTGCACAGTGAGACCATGATTGTTCCAAAAGGTAACATCACTTACAATGGCTAGTGACAATTAAACAAGGAAGACCTGTTAAAGGGGGGGGGGAACCATACCTTAACATCATCAAGAAATATAAATTTCCATCCGCAAGCTGAATAGCCTTATCCATGGCCTCTTTTGAGGGCTTGCAAATTATAGGTGTCTTTGGGATTGTAGAGTTATCAGTGGACACATCCCCTTCATTATTTCTTTCAGTGATTTTTGTGGGAGGATTAAGTGCCTCAAAGCATATTATGCCTTCAAAGAAATCTTGCAACCCCAACCCCTCAAGGACCTTTGTTGCATGTACTTTGTCACCATTTGTAATAAATCTGATAACACCCCTCTAAATCTAGAGCACACCACATCATGATGCCCTCCATTGCTGGATGAGAAAACCCTTCTCTCAATATCTCCTCCAAATAATGAGCCTGTGTTTCTTCATCGAATTTGCTACTAACATCCACTTCCATGAGCCAAATGGGCTGTCCAAGGGTACTGAACTTGTCCATCACTGCTCTCATTAATGGAAGGTTTGGTTTGCTGAAATGGCTTGCAAGGCCAATGCCTTTGATTACTCGCCTTGATTTTCTGAGCTCCTGAAGCTTTTCAATATATGAATCCACAATAGCCTCTGAGTCATCACATGTCTCGATGATGTTATAGTCATTCATGAACATGGGCGTCCAGGGATCGATTCGTTGGGCGGCCTTGAAGAAGGAATTCGAAGCATTAGGGCCTAGTTTTTCCTTGTAAAAAGAGAAGTGCAGCAACTCATTGCTCATGTCCCAGCTGATAAAATTCCCTTCGTATTTGATCACCAGAGACTCGATTCTCTGAGAGACTGCTTTTTGGAGTTGTTCCTTGTCGAGGCTGATGACCCATGAAGGGTTGTATTTTGGGTTTTCCCAAAATATATTGTGCCCTCGAGCAGAAATACTGTTGGAATTACAGAAAGACAGCATCTCATCTGCAAGGCTATAATTGAGTTTTCCTTGTTCTGGCTCCGTCTTGTACCATTTTAACTTGTTTTCGAATAAAAATACAAATAAATAAATCAATCAATAAAAATACCCATAACCATCTGGTAGCATAAACGAATTTGTATAGAAAAATTGAAAAGGAAGTACCATCTGGATTATTTCTTCTTGCTGCAAACGGAGTTCATCATCTGTGAATGGTTGTAGGGATACACTATCGATCAGTATCTCAACATTCGTATTGTTACTCTGCAACTAACAACACAATGAGCTCGCTCGTTCTAATTTTAGGCAAAGAACTATAATCGAAATTAGGAGCATTAATTTGAGTGAGAAAAGACTTGGAAGTATAGCCGAGAGTGAGCGGGAGACCAGTCAGGAACGAATCCACCCTTGAGTAAACACCAACACCCACTTGTAGCATGAATAGTTGCAGCACATAGGAAGTTCAAATCGTCCACCGCCACAGTTGCTATAACTAAAGAAAAGTTCCTCGATCTAATCTGCACCTAAGCTATACACATCGAACCCCGCATATATCAAACTCAATAATGTAAATGCACCCTAATAATTTCATTCTGGTATAGCACTAGCACTACTCGGAAATAAATTTACTACCTTAGAGACTATACTTGACATCTTGCCTTAAATTTTCCAAAGATTGAAGAGGAAAATGAAATATCTCTTGCCGATTTGATGCCACAAAATATTTACTGCCATCATCCTGACTCTATATGTAGTGCTATTCTCAGGCCGCCAAAACCATTCCAGCCTTTGGTTCCATTATCAAAACCCAGATTTCGAAAAATCCCACCATCATAAAGAGGCGCAGTAGGATAAGGCATACACTGCAAAACAAAATAAAATTAGTGGATATGTACCCTGAAATGCAAATATTTGGCTTAAACTGTAAACCCAACAGGAAAATCAAGATGGGAGATTGAACAGAAGCATAAGAATACCTTTGTGAAGGCAAAAGCATTGTAATAGGGTGCCCCTTTCATTTCAGAAGCAATATACTCAAACGTTAGACCTACATGTTTAATATATCCCCTGAGCAGACATCAAGCTCCTAGTAGAGGAAGTTAAGAGAAGGAAAGCAAGAGCCAATTCCTTTTTGTAAATCCGATTGAGTTTCTTTTTTGGAGGTTGTTGATGTTTTAGTTCATCAAGCTTGTTGAGGGCATCCAGACCTGACTCTGAAACAACACGATGATGCTTTGGGTGTTCTAACTGAACTTGTGATTCCATTTCCACCAATGCAAGTAGATCGGTTTCGGATGCCCAGCCTGATTTCTTTGTTACCACCGATTCATAAGCACTACCAAGTTGCAACAGTCCAGAGATCATGGCATTGAATGTAGTGACAGACATTGTGTTCTCAAACAAGAGATAAGGGACGATGAATGGGAAAGATCTTGGTGCAAGTAGAATGTTCAATAATGACATAATAGCAGACACAGAACAAACAACCCAAGCAGGCAATTCAGCTTCTCGTAGGAACATAGTCATAGGAAGGACAACACAGAAGAGGGTAAATAGATAAAAAGGTAGGATAAGCTTTCACAGCAAAAAGAAAAGGAATATTAAGTCCATAATTGACATATATTAGAAATTGATGTGTATTAAATGTTAAATAAAGAAATCTAGAACGTCATCATCAGTGTGGCAAGATGAGAGATCCCTAAGGCTTAAACGCCACAGATGAGAAACAAGGTTTCAGCCTTGTAAATTTGCAAAAGTTCCCTTGGCAGAGTGGTGGCCAGTGGATCAATTTCCTTGGGTTAAATTATAGATAGCATATCAAAGATGTTGTGCAGTCACTTCAAGAAGCACGGTCTTATTGAAAGAATCTTATAACTCCACTCTTAAGCTACTTGCCAAACATATTACAGTTCACGGGGTTGCATAATTTCCCAGCAATCAGCTATAGAAGGCTCCCAGTGCCAAAAACCAGTAATTTTAACCTTAAAAGTTGAAATTAAATGCTTAATTACATGAAACAAAAGGGATTGAACGCTTACCCTGAGTCCAGCCATGCTTGTCCCACAAGTCTCAAACATCTTTTTGTTAAAGGGTTTACAGGAGGAAAAAACCCAGTCATTTCCTTAACAAATAAAATTACAGTAAAAGCTTAAACATGGAAGATCGAGCCAGAGGTAGAGCTTCCGCTCAAATGACGAGGAGATTGAAACCCTTATGTCCTAAGACCAACATAAAATAAATTCATGCCATACCCAACTTTACTGGTGGATTCGACAAACCCTCGCAGCAAGGAAATCTTTGTAACATCGAAAAATTTACACAGTAACTGGAAAAGAGAGGGAACGAAACCATAATGAAAAAAGGTTGGATGTCATCGGCGAGAAGGCCTAAGAAGGACATAAACCTAAAATTCATTAAAGAACATCTGAACATCTATCTAGGGTTAAATAAATAATTCTAATAATCTTTGTACCATATTTATGGGGAGGGTAGTGATACCTGTAAGTCATAAAACCCTTTCATTTCTGGATGAAAATACGACCAAGAGGAGGGCCATGTTAAATATAAACATGCACTAGAATTAAAAAAACGAGATTTAAGGCTATCAAGCATGATAATTTCCTTAACAACAAGTCCTTAAATTTTGTAGTTAACCCTGGCAGTGCTTTTTGAAGCTGGTCAAGCAACCTGCAAAGAGAAGTTGAACTTTAGATTTCTAAATAAAAGAATTTCTGAGCTTAAAACAAAGAAAACACAGGAATATAATGATTACCTTGGCTCTTGAGGAAATGAGTTATGCGTGTGGAATCAAACTTAAATCTCCTTGGCCGAGGAAAGAAAGGAAAACATAGTGATGAAACTAAAAAATAACGGCTATGAAACACTCTTGTGACTGAAGCAAATGAGCCTTCGTCAGGGAACTCCAAGGCAATAGTTACTTGGGTTCTGGAGTGATGGTTTCCAGGAGGTTTTAGGAAGGGTTCTGGACTAAATATTGTAGGAAGCTTGTAGAAGTTGATGTCGATTGGCAAGATTTGAAGATGGGGCGGCTGAGCACGACGCTACCATTGTAACAATACTTCGAGTTGGTAAAGTTGGTACTTAAAATCCTGCAAATCGAAGGTGTACAAGCTCACAAAAATGGGTTTTCCTCCTCCCAAAATGATCACCTGTCCACCCACCCAATCCAACGCCAACGATGACCCTAGAAATCGTAGCACTCACAAAAACCAGCCAGCCCTGAGGAACCTAAAAAGAGAAGGGTCTGCAAAGGAACACTCTCTGCATTTCATGATAGCGAAATCTCCGAATGGCTTTCTGGAGCGGCCACAAAATTGGGTAGTTACCCAAAACCCCTGGGTGCAATTGGAACCGTCATGTGCGAGGGCGTAAGATCAATGATGGATGTCACCTCGAAGGTCAAGAAAGAAGCCCCAGCCAGCCACTCTGCGTAAAGAAAATATAGTCGACACTTGGACAGTAACGAATGGTCGTTACAAATTATAACCGCCACAATTCAAATCAACGGATTATACTAACTTAAGCATCTAACAAGAGATCAGATGGACCATATGATGACACAAAGGCAGTCACGAAAGTTGTTTTCAAATAATAACGCCTTACAGCGTAAAAAACAAAATACGAATACCATTACTTTAGTAGATTGAAAAATGCAAGAACGAGATCCATGTCCAGATAAAAGAAAACTTTAATTATAGATAAATATGTGATATATGCAATGTGTATGTGATTCGTTTTTTTCTTTTCGGTGGTTGTTTGGCAAAGTCGTCGCAGTCTAAATCGGACGAAGTCTGCATACTGTTGCTTTCGCCGATGGAGGAATACGAGGAATAAATCCGTGTCTAGGTGGATAGCTGTAGTTATAGATGGAAATAACATATATACATTCTTTTTTATTTATTTTTTTACCTTTGTCCCTGCCTGCATTGTGCAGCAGACCAAAGTAACATGAGAAATATATTTTTTAAAGGAAAATTTTCATGTATTACTAAGTTTCTAAAATTATTTCAAATTCTCTTAAAGCACTTCATTCCAACCGTGTAGCGTTACTTCATTCAAAATCGGTAGCTATTTTTTGGGAAAAAAACAACGGTCTATCATTAACGAAAAAGACTGTTATTATTTCATTCAAAATCCGTAGCGTTTATTGCTTTGATTTTGGGTAGTTATTATATAAATTATTAAATTTAAATTTTTATTAGAGATTGTCAATTCATATATATATATATATATATATATATATATATATATATATTATTTTAAAAAAATACATAATTGTTGACTTAATCTTCCAATTTTACATAGCTTTAAGTAATAGTGGTTGGAATAATATAGAAACTAGCTGTTAAATTTGGTTAAGCCAGTAGTTGTATGGTTAAGCAAGTAGTTCTATATAATAACTATGTAATGAATCTTTTGTGTAGTGGTATGACATAGTAGCATTCTCATTTGAGAAGTTTCAGTTTTTTTTATCGTTAAAATATTATGTTTTTTTTTTCATGCTTTTAAGATATTTTGTTAAAGCATTTCACTCAAAGTGCGTAGCGTTATCCGTAGCGTTTATTGCTCTAATTAGCACTTCATTCGAAGTGTGTAGCGTTATCCGTAGCGTTTATTGTTTTAATTTTGGGTGGCTATTATATAAATTATGGAATTTAAATTTTTATTAGAGATTATATATATATATATATATATATATATATATATATATATATAATATATAATATGGTTGATTTAGTCTTTTAACTATAAATAGTTTTAAGTGATAGTAGTGGGAATAATCAAGAAATTAGTTATTAAATTTGGTCAAGTAGTTCTATATAATGACTATGTAATGAATTTTTTTTTTTTTTTGTAGTGGTGTGACAAAATAGAATTTTAATTTGAGAAGTTTTTGTTGTGTTTATTGTGTTTTTAATTTTTTTAATATGTTTCTCTAAAATTCTACATGGTATCACACTAGTAGCTAAATCCATAAGCTTGAAGATCGCTAGATCTAGTGAGTGTTCAAGTCTCTCAAGGAAGAAGACAATGGAGAGTCATAGTTAGATACCATAGTTTAGAGACCCAAAAGAGTTGTAGCTCATCCATCAAGTGTGAAGCCACTCACATGCTTTCAAATCATTGCAAAAGCCAAGAAAAACCGTAATAGCCAAGTAAAAGTTTCTAGGTGCCATTAAAGTTTTTTTTGTGAAGGGGTCACACCCATTGCAGTCATATAAGGAAGATATATAAAAATATTTTGAATCTCAAGTTCAAAAGTCATAAAGAAATTCATAATTGACTAGGTAAATTCATAAATTCTTTGAAGGTTGTTGAATGAATATCGTGTGAATAAGGATTGGGTAAAATATTTTTTAAAGTGAGTTAAGGGAAGTTTGTTTTTCTCTTATTTTTTTAAGAGGGGCCCTAGATTTGGTTTCTTTTTATTCAAAAGGTAAAATGGGTTTTTAGTGAATAATTTTTTTTGTAAAGATGTTTCAGGGTCTTAAAAGAAGGAAAAATATATATTAAATAATTTTTTAAGAGATTTTTTAAAAGTGGTTTGGTCTTTGAGTATTAAAATTTTTCGAAAGTGTGATTAGTACAATAGTCATACCTTTGTTAGGGTTTCAATTAAATTAAAAATTAAGGAGAAACTTTATAATCCACAGTGAGGGGGAGATATTATGGAAGTCGGTTATGGCTTACACTAGCAATCAGAACACACAAGGTCTCATACTAAATGGTACCAACTACCTAATGTTGGAAATAAAGATGAAGAATTTTTTGAAGAATTTGGACTGCCTGGAAGTAGTAGTCAAAACTATGAATAACTAGATGCTGAAGATTTAGCAATAATGACAAGATTCTAAATGCATGCAGTAACAAAGAACAAAAGAAAGGATTCAATAGCACTACAGAATATCCAAAATAGAGTTAAATAATCCATATTTCAAAATATTTCCACACCAACCTATGCCCTTCAAGCTTGGGAAATATTGGAAAAGGCAAACCAAGGCACATACAAGGTCAAGAATGCCAAGCTTCAAATTCTCAAGAATATGTTTGAAACTCTACAAATGAGAGATGTTGAATTAGTAGATCAGTTTATGATTCAAGTCATGGAAGTGTTAAATCGGCTTAGAACTCTTGGAGAGGATGTCTGAGATTAAAAGGTGGTTGAAAAAATTCTCTGAAGCCTCCCACCTTCATTTGGCATTATTGTGATAACCATAGAATAAATTAAAGATCGGACCCAATTTTCAGATGAAGAATTGACAAGTTCAAGTTGAGGCATGAGTCAAGAATTAAAGGTAGAAATTACTCATTAGAAAATTCCTTTCAGACTCTATCCACAATTAGTAAAGGAATACGCAAAGGTGAAAGTTACAGAGGTAGAAGAGGAAGAGGATATTCGAGTAGAAAAAACAATGCATTAATCAACTTCAATATCCATAGGATCTGCCTCAGAATCAAAGAGGAAGAAGCAAAAACAACGAAGGAAGAGGAATAATGGACAAATAAAATATATAGTGATGTTGTTGCAAGAAGTATGGCCATTTTGAAAGCGAATGTAGGAATAATAAAGTGGATTTGAACAAAGGAGATGCAAATGTTTCTAGCATTGATGAATGTAAATCACCATATATGTTTCTCAGCAGCTCAATAAAAAAACAATGAAGATCTATGGTTACTCGATAGTTGCTACAACAACCATATGACAGGTAACAAATATATTTTTAAAGTTTTGATGAAACAATGAAATTTAAGATTAAGTTGGGTGATGACCATCTCATTAATTCCTTAGGAAAACATATTGTTACAATTTCAACCAAGAAAAATGGAAAGAAGGACATTCATGATGTCTATTTTATACAAAGTCGTAAACATAACCTATTAAGTGTAGGTCAAATGAGTCAAAATGGTTTTGAAGTAGTGTTTAAAGGTCCTACCTACAAAATTCTTGATAGGCCACCTAGTCAAAAAGTCATAGAAAGGATCCAAATTACCAAAAACCTGATGTTTCTTCTATTCATGAGAAACATCATGCATTCATTATTATATGCTCAATTTATAACAAGTTCTGATGAAACTTGGTTATGGCATCTTAGATATAGCCATTTAGCTTTTGAAATTATTGATATTTTTCAAAGTAACTCTATGTTCTAGGTTTACTTGTGATAGTTTTCCATGGTGATCCATGTGAAATTGTATCCTTTGCAAATAGCAAAGAAACAATTTTCCAAATGTTTCCAACTATAGAGCCAAAATTTCACTTGAACTAGCACACACAAACTGTTGTGGTCCAATTCAAGCCCAAACAATAGGAGGAAGCTTTTAGTTTCTAAACTTTATTGATGATTTTGCATAACGACATGAATCTTCTTCATAAAAAATTAATATGATACATTTTAAATATTTAAGCATTTCAAAGCCATGGTAGAGAAGAAAAGTGGCAAAAAAATTAAGTATTAAGGTCAAATGGAGGAGTTGAATATGATTCAAAAGAGTTTTTTGAATATTGCAGGGATCAAGCTATCAATAGGTAGTTTACAACAAGGTACAATCCACAAAATAAGGAGTAGCAGAAAGAAAAAATAAAACCATCATGAATATGACAAGAAGCATGTTGAAGGCAAATAATTTTCCAAATGAGTATTGGGCAGAAGCAGTAGCATGTTCAATTTATATTTTTGGTGTGAAGACAAGTGTATCACACTTTAGAATCTTTGGTTGTGTAGCCTATGCACATATTCTAGAAGAAATGGGGATGAAATTGGATGACATAAGTGAAAATTGCATATTTGTTGGATATAATGAAGAATTTAAGGCTTACAAATTTGTACAATCCTATCAGAAATGAAGTAATTATTTCAAGAGAAATTAAATTCATTGAATATTGGGCATGGAATGATCAAGATAAGGGGAAAAATAGGAACAAAATTTATCCACATGCATTTGAACAAGATGATGCAACAAAAGTAGAACAACCATGACAATGATTGTCATGCCTACAAGTTCTAATTGAAGGTGAAAACCGAGCACAAAATATGCATAGTTCATCCTTAAGCAGCAAATCTAAATCCACTATTACGCAAAAAAAATATGTTTGAGAGAGATTTATGAACAACCATATAATGAACAAGTACATTTTTTTTTACTCTCATGCCACCCAACACATTTTAGAGTAGTAAAAAACAAAGAATGGGTTGAAGCTATGAATGAAGAAATCAAATCCATATAGAGGAATGATACATGGAGTCTTATATATCTAACTGAAGGAAAAAAAAGCATTGGAATCAAATGGGTCTATAAAACCAAGTTTAATTAAAAGGGGGAAATTGAAAGGAATAAATATAGATTCGTAGTGAAAGGCTTTGCACAAAAACCTGGAGTGGATTATGAAGAAACCTTTACCCAAATAGCCGGATTGGTTACTATCAGAACAATATTAGTAATAGAAACAAAGAATCATCTTCCTATTTACCAAATGGATGTCAAATAACAATTTTTAAATAGGATCTTGAAGGAAGAATTTTATGTAGGTAAAAATCGAAGGTATGAAATCAATGGTTAAGAATAGAAATGTTACAAGTTAAAAAAGGATTTTTATGGTTTAAAAGAAGCCCCCAGAGCATGATACAACAATATTAATTCATAACTAATCAAAAAATGATTCAAACACAACATGAATGAACCAACTCTCTACAAAAAAATAGATCTACAAGGTAATATTTTAATTCTTTTCATTTATGTTGATGATATGATTACACAGGGAATTCGCATCTTGAAGATTTTCAAACATCCATGGAGAAGGAATTTGAGATGAACAACCTTGGTTACATGAAATACTTTCTTGGGATAGAAGTTGAATAGTATGAAAAAGGAATATTCATTTGTCAAATAAATTATGCAAAGAACATTTTGACAAGATTCAAGATGAGTGAATGCAAGCCAGCAAACACAATAATTATCCGAGGTACCAAGCTAAGAAAAGAAAATAATAGTCAAGTAGTCAATTCCACTTTGTACAAGTAACTAGTAGACAACCTAATACATATCAGAGTAACAAGGCCTGACATAATGCATTTAGTGATTCTTATATCCAATTTTATGGAGTCACCAAAAGAAACTCATTTGAAAGTAGGAAAAATGATTTTAAGGTATATTGCCGAAATAATACAATATGGGATTTTGTACACTGATTCCAAAGATATCCATCTTGTTGGTTACCCAGATAGTGATTTTGTAGGAGGTATTAATGATAGAAAGAGTACATTTGTTTATGCATTTCACCTAGGTACAAGACTGATTTCATGAGCATTGAATAAGTATCCCATTATCTCCATCATCCCATTGTCTCCATTTCATCAACAAAATTAGAGTATGTAGCAGCCATAGGAGTAGTATCCCAAGAAGTTTGGTTAAGCAGATTGATAGGTGATCTTAACCCTAAAAAAAGAAGTATCCAACTCCTATTTTCTATGATAATAATCAAAATATTGAACATTCCAAAAATCATGTGTTTCACCAAAAAATTAAGCACATTGATACATGATTTCCCTTCATACGAGAGTTGATCAACAATGGTGAAGTCAATCATTAGTTTTTTAATTCCGAAAATCAACTAGCAGACATATTTACAAATCCATTGGTAAAATCAAGTTTTAAGTTTCAAAGATAGCATTTAGGAATTGTTTTTGTTGAAAATTGTAATGAAGATGAAGTCAAAATTAAAGGGGGTTGTTAAATCTAATTGTTGACTTCGTATTCCAGCTTCTAGATAGCCCTAGGTAGTATTGGTTGGAATAATATACACGCTTGACCATTTCAAACTAGTTTTTATATTTAGTCACACAAGTAGTTAAATATAATGGTTATGTAATTAGTGTTTTGTGTAGTGGTGTTACAAAGTAGAATTCTATTATGATAATCTATAGTGGTTTTCATATGGCATATTATGTTTTTTTTTTAGTGTTTTTAATGTGTTTTAATATCTTCCTCTAAAATAGGACATGATGACCATAGTTCCATTCCATCGTGTATTTATTATGTGACATTTCTTTCCCCGAATGAATAATTATGACGTGGAAATGATTTACATTGAAACAATGTATATAATACATAATGATCACATCAATATTGATCTTAAATTGCTAAATTGATATTTTAATCCACATAAATGTGTAAATCTTGAGTTCTTACCTAGAAAGAGTAGTCTTTAGCTTCCTCCATGATTAATGGAGATATGATAGTTCACACTGAAGATTTAGCTCAAGCAATTTCACTTGACTGATCAACATGGTAAAGATGATTTCAAATTCAGCTAACACACTTTCATACATTTTTTATATCACTCTCATGAATCAAGGCTATCAAAGATATACATTGTAATTATTAAATGCATGATATCATAGTTACCAAGTTCAAATTCAAATTTGGATTTGAGTTTGATATGATACGATAAAAATTTGGATGAGAATTTTTCAATTTGAGAAAAAATTGAATATATATATATATATATATATATATATATATATATATATATATATATATCTTAAAATACCTAAAAGTAAATATATATATATATGAATAAAACAAATTTTAAAAACACATTTCACCTAAAAACATCCACTTTTTCTTCCCTCTAAAACCTTTATTCATTTCTAAACATCTTAGTTTTAAAACTTACTTACATAAAATCATTTCTTAATAAATGGATATTATAAAATTGATGTTCAAACTTATTTGTATATATTCTTACATAAAATCCTTTCCTAATAAATGCATATTTAGAAAATTAATGTTCAACTTATTTATCTATACTCTTTTGGAATATAAATGAATTTAGAAAATATGTCATTCCTTATCGAATTTAGCCACTTTCAATGCTTGTTTTCAAATTCTTTCCATGAAAATAAAGACAGATAGAAAATCAAAGAAGATTCTTTTCCAAAATGATAAGTACCTTCCCATTCCTTTATGCAATCCATTTTGTTTCGTTCCCTTCTGCATCGAATTTCATCAAAGTGTTCAGTGAACAAGTCAAAATTATGTATTTCTGTATTTTTTCCTCGATTCGGGAAAATTTGGTAACTATGTATGAGATGTAGTGCCAAATTAAAAAGATCTAACATAATGCAATTTAGTATATCTAATGATATCTAGAAATTCAATATTATTCACAAATGGGTGAAGACTTGTAGGATGTAATAAATACACATAAAGATTCAATCATCTCATTAAAATAATTTCCCTGAAATAGAGGGAAGTGTCTAATAGATCAACCACAAAACCTTGTAAATTTTTCAGAAATTGCCTAGTGGAATAGAGAAAATTTCTTATAGATAAAGAAGAAAACCCAGGAAGTCTTTAAAAAAATCGCTACTACCTAGTGAGATAATGAAAACAACCAATTATTGAGTAATCGAAACAACCACATACAAGAGAATGGAAATGTTGAAAAACATTAAAATGAGGAGGATGAAATTAGATATAAAAACATCTAATAATTTTATATGAAAGTTTATCATTAAAAGCTTATTTAATGGATGGGAACAATGGAACAACATGAGCACCTGTGGATTTGGTGAGCAAGTGGAGATGCATGATGGGCCAAAGTGAGAGACGTTTATGTTGGTTAGCGGCTTGAGAGAGTGTGTGCACAACTAGTCAGTTGAATGACAATATGCATTGGCTTGGGAAAAGGAACAAGTTGGTTGCATGCAAGTTAGGTGGGGCATTGGCACATTACATCGTGGAATGAAATTTGGAGTTTCCTCTTTGCATATGCCAAGGGATTAAGAGGCCATCCCAATGCATATTATGATTCATAACCCTTCACAGAATATGAGAGCATACAAATAAATTGTGACTAGTGGAGAGGGAGGAAAGCATGTAACATAGAACAAAACATGAACTAGACCACATACAATTAACTATAAATTGTAGTGAGTGCACCATAGGTTGGAGGAGTGGTTGAGGGTTAGCATGAACTGCATGACAGATATACTCAATGTTGGATAGGCTACACATTACCTGAGTTGGGTATGTGTCTGGGACAAGGGATCTTAAGGACTTAACAAAGGGTTAGGCCATATGATATGTTGTAAGCATGTTCAATTCCAAGTGTTTTGAATGGTTGCTTGGGGCAATTATTATGAACAACTAGTTGGGAAAAGTGTTGTGTACAAGTTGGTTAAGGAAAGTGTTGTATAAATTTGATTAGAAAAGATAATGTATAGGTCGAGTTGGGAATAGTTTTATAAAGTTTGGTTTTAGTTGAACATTGCAAACATATATAATATAATAATTGGATGTTAGTTTGATTTGGGACTTGTGTCTCCATATGTGTAGTATTTTGTATGTGTATAGGTTTGGTCCAAGTTGAGTACAGCCAAAGTTGGTAAACCAACAAAAGGAAAATTGTTGATGTTGCACAACCAGAGGTCCATTTTTCACCATGATTGTGTTGACCCTCCTAGGGTCACTAAGAGTAGCATTAGAGCACATTTGATGAAGGATGCACACAATTATGGCCATTTAGAGTTGGAGGTGTAGACTTGACTTGTTCACTAATAGAATAGGGTGGGAGTTTTGGTGGGTCAATGGAGAGTTGGGTATCCAATAGTTTCTTATGTGAAGCCTTGTTGACAAAAGAATGGGAATATTGTAGATTTTGGGTAGCAAATAGGAGTAGGCGTAGCTCCTAGAATTTTACATAATGGGTACTAGAGATTATGATTGTATGTGTCTGTGCATGTTATAAATGAAGTTAGTCACTCATTCATTTGTAAGCTATAATTGATGGTACAATATGGCGAAGGTTCAAGAGGTATTTTGTCCAAGGTTGGATGGTGTTAACACCTTGGACAAAGACGTGAATGAGATATACTTACTAAAGGAAAGTTGTAATTGGCCAATAGATGGGTTGGCCAAGTATCAATTGTAACTTGAGGATTGAGGTTGTTCGATTGGAGTATCACATAGAATAGAATCACATAGTAGTTTTGATTAAATATTTTCATGAGCGATGGTTAGTCACTCTTCATTGGAATTTCACCATGATCCAAGATTCACCAAACGCCATGGATAAGGGAAGTTGGTTGATCACACAATGGTGGAATAAGCATCTATAAATGGACATAAAATGGACATGAATACTTGGAGACTCGATTGTTGAGGCAATTGTTTGGGGTGGAGATATTGATGAAGGAATGAGCCAGTCAAAGAGCATGATCATATTTCATTGCAGGAAATTGTTGGCTTGGGCAGGATAGGAATAAGGTGATGTATGAGTGAGTCATGGATGTTATTAAAGAATATTTTCACAATGGTATGTTGTCTTGAGTTATTTCTAATTTTTTGTGAGGAGATTGGGATGAAGAATCGAGTGACTTAGGGAGACCAAGTGAAACTTGCTTTAGGCATACTCAAATAGCTAAGTTGTGCCACTTTGGAGTAGGCTTAATATTTTCCAGTTGGAGCTTGAGATGAGACATTTGCTTGAATCTAGTGGGGAAGTTGGAAATACGTGGTTTTTCCTATGATGAACCCTTGGTTTGGAGACATTCGTGTAGTATTTTGATTGATTCATGTAGACTTACTCATTGCAATGGAGTATTGAGGAGTTCAATAGATGATCTAGATGGTGCAAGTCATAGTATAGGTGACTTAAGGATATCTATGTGAGACATTGGATAAGGTATAGAATTCTCGATAAATATTGAGAGTGATTAATGATCTAGTGGTTGTGGAAACTATAGTTGGATTTGATAAAGACCTTGGTACAAAGGTGCATTCTTGAGGAGTAGAGCACGTGGATTGGATTTTTGGTGGCTTATTTGTCTTTTAGGCTTTGGGAAATACATTGAGGTGATATTGGGGTGAGTTCGATCTTTCCTTAATAATATACTTTCACATATAGTTTGGACATGCGATATAAGCAATATATTCTACATTTGAGTGGGAAAATGAGAAGTGAAGAATATTTGGTCAAGGAAGTGGTAATATTTGGATGAATTAGAATTGACAGTGCATTAAGAGCCATGGTTGGAACTGTTGTAGCTGCTAGGGTGATATGATATGGTTTCATAATATACATGGTGATATGTGGGGATAATAGTGGTATCAACTTCATATCTCTTCATGAAACTTGGGTATATAGTTACAGACAATGGATTTGTTGGATGGAACTCATTTTGGAGAGGCTTCATAGAAAAATAATGTGTCGATACCATGGTTCTAGATGTTGTGCAGATGGAATATATTTTTGGATCAAATTAATGAGTACATATGTGATGATTCAGTGCCACGTCACGTGGACCCTATGGAGGGACTTCTTGATCGAGTTTGGATGGTGAAGATAGTAGTGTTTGAGATTGGATTAATGGAAATGTGAGAAGAAATGACTAAGGTTGGCATGAAGAAGTACATTCTCAAGGAATGCAAGTTATCATTGGATTAGCTACCTAAGTAGTGTAGGACTTAGGGGTCAGAAATATATGGAGACATGATTAGTTACTTGGAGTATGGGAGAAAGTGTCACACGAATTAAACATTAAAACAAATTTGTGGAGTTGCATTAGTTGTAGTGCAGGTTTAGGTAATATAGTATGGTAAACATGATGGAAATAAAAACTTGATCCATTGCAAATAGAGTTAGGAGGTAGATGTCCTATCATAGCATCAGATAGTTAGATCACATAGAAACTCTAGGTGGATCGTAGTGTGGATGCTTAGAACATGTTATGGTTAATTGGATGTTTCCATGGAGAATTTACAGTTTCCTATGGGGGATGGAGGCATTGATTCACAGAACAGATTTAGAGATTTATTGATAGGTTTCCACTATGGTATTATAATTAATAGAATTTTTAATTTTTTTTTATTGTCTACAAGGTTGTCTAGAGTGTTTCTGTAGATGGAAACAACTTACAGTGAGAGAGGATGTAAGTTTTTTATGATCATAGCATGAATGTGTGATATTGCAATAGTGACTTAGCTACACAATCATGTGAATTTGTTGCAAGGAAGAGACTTTTAGTGAGGAATGTAGGCTACCTTACACATGTGAATGCAACAAGGGGCTTTCCTAAGGGAAAATGTAGTTAGCTTTCATTGGCACACCATATCAGACCATGCCAATGTAGTATGGATGAATGAGATTGCATAGCATGGGCATGTTTGTGTGCTAAATGTGCAAGTGGAGATGCATATCAATTCTATGTAAGGGAACATTTAGTTGAGAGGGAAGAAGGCATGGAATAAAGAACATGATAATGATATATATTGCATACAATCAATCACATATTAGAGTGAATGCACAATAGGACATAGGAGAGGCCATACATTGGTACAAAGTGCATGATGGAGATATTGCATGTTAGATTGGGCATGTTCTACGTGAGTTGGCTCGATCTAGGCCAAAGGTTCTTGGGGAATTTTGTAATTGATCGTTCAGACAAAAATTCTAGTTACCTTTATAATTATTACTAACTAAGGTTTGTATGTAACTTGTGAATTTTAATGCACTGTCTACATTATAACAATTTGAGTTGTAGTATTCTAAATTCATGTCATAGGGAAATACATTGAGATGATTTGATAAGCCATCGTAATAAGTCCACACCACATTTTCAATCCAACACCACTCTTATAGGAAAGTAATAAGCACACTTTGCGGGAAATTAAACACACTCGTAGAAAAATAAATACACTAGCAATAAAAGGTGATTTGTTCAAGTGTTTTAGATTATCTTGAATATGTAACAGAAATGCACATGAAATGGAGTAGCTAAACAATATTTATACAATCATGTTTTATAAGTATATTACTAGCAATGGTAATATGTAAGTGGTAAATAGAAAAAAATAGAAATATAAAATATTCATGATACAAGACATACAACATTTGTAGAGTCGCGCACTCAACATAGGAATTGAAACTAATTTCTAAATATAAGTTTGATTATCTACACATTCCTTATCACATAGATGGTGTATTTATAAATGTCGCACCCCACAACGATGGTGACATTTTCTCTTCTTGTTATGGCATATAAATCACGGTCTTCACAATTAAGTGGTCGGAGAGTCAATACCAAAATTTTATTCTCAAGCCTAACAACTAGACTTTAAACCTAAACCTGACAAGTAACATGAGCGCCCAAGTTTATATGGAATTCCATGAGTTCCTACATGGCCTAAACCTATCATTCAAGAGTTAACAGGTAACTAACTGCCTCCTTTAGGAAAAAACGTGTACCTAGTCAACAATTGCCTCATGCACTTAGAAGGTGTGTAAGCCTAATGTGCTCAAAATGAAACTTATTAATATCATAGACACATTTAGCATTGAATGAAAATTGAATAGATATGGTGAGAAGAATTTGAATTATTCATGTTATGTGTGAATTCAAATGATTCGTGTAGCACCTTAACACCTAACTAGGCCACATACACATGAACATAAAAATGTATCAACATGGTTTAGAAACAAAAAATTGTATCGATATGATTTCCAAAATCCTTATTTCATCCATATTAATACCAAGATGATGAAGAATTTTCACTCAAATTTAAATCTCATCCATCCATATATAATTTTTTTAATTAAAGAATAGAAATCTTGGGAGACCTATTTCAAAATAGAGAAGCCTCTTAGCTAAATATTTATGTTATCTTAATGTTTACTAATTTTTTTCAATAACATTTAAAAAACAAAACTTTGATCCAAAAGGAAAGATAACTCATCATATTAAATATTTGTGTTACCTCAATGTTTATTTGTTTATTTGGATAATACATGAGAAAAAAAAAATTGATCCAAAGGAAAGATATTTTATCAATAAAGAAAAAAAGAGTGAGGAAGAATAACCTACTTAATGTTATCAAGTTTGAGTAGTCTTAACAAGTACACTGAAATTTATAATAGATAATTTAAATGTTTTAACATCAAATTTATTTTTTCTTCTTTATTGACTTTTTCACTTGTTTCTACCATCAATATTGATATTTAAAACTTTATATTTTATATTTCATCCTTTTAAAATAAAATGATACAATTTCTCAAAAATCTAATCCCAAAACTAAAATTTTATTAAATAAATATTAAAATAGAGAAAATCCTAACACCAATACTATTATATATATATATATATATATATATATATATATATATATATATATATAATTTTGTTATTCAACCATCTTAAAATCCAACTTAATTCAAGAATCAAATATTTCAAAATGCAAATATAATATTTTTATAATCGTATTATGTTATTCATTATAAAAATAATTTAATCTATTTATTTCATTTAAAAAATCAATTCAATTAAAATTACTATGGAGTGATTTGTAAAAAGAAATTATTTTTTTAAATATTTTTAAATATTAAATTATAAATCTATTTTTGAATCGTAAATACATTAAGATTAAAAAAAATACACAACACCAAGTACCTCAAAGTTTTATTCTAAAACTAATTTCCACTGTAAGTTATCCATAGCCAATCAAAATTCCAACTAAATATAAGGAAATCTTTTGAAATCGTAGCGAAAAATTGTTTCATAATTTCATCACCTGTATGACCTTTCCAAGAAGTACAAACATACATTAAAATAGAAGGATTAAAACGTACAGTGGTTACATGTGCGTTCAAGTGATTGTATATAGATGCAATTAATATTAAATGAAGCTTGGAGATTAATGTATTCATTTGTCAATGCTCATCTCTACGCAATTGAAAAGGCAAAACCTAATAGCTTTTCCCGAGCTTACAGCTTAATAGCCGCTACTCGAAAATTATGAATCATTTAATTGTTCAGCAAAATTCCATATCTCTGCCCAAACAATTCGCTCTGTCTGTCGAGTTTCCGTATGTGATCAAAGGTAGTGGTGGTGTCTTGTACTGGGATCCGGTATATTGATCGAATCTAGTTGGTTTTAGCTTTCTATATATATAAAATTAGAGTATTTTTACTTTTAATGAGATTATATTCCATATAAATATCCTGAATTTACAAGTCAAAAATTATTAATAACTTCTCATCGATATCAAATATTAATTATTATTATTTAATTTTACTTTTGTGCTACATAATTTGAGTGAATCTGATTATATTACATTTAAAACATCGTTGTCATACTAAACTATAAACTTTTCTTTATACAATAAATTTGAATGTAAAAAATCTCTCCATGCAATCATTTCAAATATAAAAATTGTTTTATTTATATAAAGTTAAATAGGTTATATTTTTTTAAGATTTTTTTAATTATTCATAAATATTAATTTAATTATATATATATATATATATATATATATATATATATATATATATATATATATATATTTATTTATTTATTTATTTATTTATTTATTTATTTGTGAGTGGGTTTAATGATTAAGAGTATGTATTTCTTCTTAAAAAATTACAAGTTTAAAACCAGAAGAATAGAGTATATATATTTTCATAGACTTAAATAGCTACGCTCAAATAAATCTCTTGTCTCACAAACAAGAAAATCTCACGCACTAATTCCATGTATAACTTGACCGTGACCTTAATATTAAATAATATTAATATTAATAATCACAAATGAATTTGTTAACATCTTTCATGTAACCACCTTATTAGCTGCTGACTAGTGGTTGTGTTTTATTGATTAAGGATGAATTAATTTAAATATTTGAGCAAACTATTTTTGATTTCTAAATAAAAGGATTTACTATGGAATTAGTTTTCATGAGTAAAAATTGATGGTAAAAAGAAATATAACTCAAGATCTGGAATTAGTTAAAGAAAAACTGTTTTTACAGTTACCCAAAAAGAAAACTCTGGGATAAAGAGGGATTCCAAGGGAATTTTTGGGGTTCTTGGCTATGAAGAGAGAGGACTCTGTAAAAACTGGAGAGAAAATTCTAGAACATATTTGTCTGCTGGGTTGGAGATTGGACCGGACTGTCCCGAAATCTCCCCAGATCTCTATGCCTCTGGAGTAGGAGGGTTGGACCGGAATGTCACGAATTCCTCCTACCGAACAGAGTGTAACGCTCCATACTTGAAGCTAGGGGGAGAGCAGAGGGACGTAATTGCCCAGCTCGTGGAAGGGAGGAAACAGAACCATCAGGCAGAATTGCATGTAAATAAGTAAGATGCAGATAACCCTTGTTTTTATAAAATAGGAAAAGAAATTGCTTCCTGGTTGTTCCAACTCTGTGGTTATGATAAGGCTGACGGTAAGATTAGTGTTGTTTATTTGGTTCTCTATTTTATTGAATCTGTTGGAAAAATTGATGGAATCTAGAAGGAAACTGTGATACTTGTATATTTCTGGAAGGAAACTGTAATACATGTATATTTCTGGGTTTCTTTTATTATAGAAGCTAGTGAAGTAAATCTGAAAACCCTGAACCCTAATCTTTATTTTCCTGAGTTAACTCTCGTGAGTAGGAGGAGGCTTATAAGATAAAAATTACTGAATGGTAAACATCGGAAAGACTGTTAACCCAAAACCTGTAAACCTGAGTCATGGGTTGGTCGTCTTTTCCTCCTATGATAGTTACGCGGACAGATGGGCGGTCCGGTCGCCGTAATCCATAAACAAATCGGTGTAAAACAAGAACAAACTGAGAACAAACTAAGAAGTTATGTAGATTCAAATTTAGATAACTCCAGTAGAAGACAACAAATCATCATTTATATAAGGTCGACTCAGCCTGACAGAAACAAAATAGGATACCAAAATTTCAGAACAAAGCACTGAGCAAGAAACCGAAATGAAACTCATTACTTCCATTAACACAGTAAGGAAAACGAAGTATATAACCTAATGCACAGAACCATTAACCAAGAATGGAAACAACGGTAAATTACCCACAATATGGCATAACTACGCAATTAAATCATGAGAACAAAAACTTATATAAATAGAGCTGGGACGAGCTGAACACCATACACACAGTCATCGCATAGGCATGCGGTAAACAGTCAATGGTGAAATTATACAGGTAAATCCAATAGTTCGAGGACAATTCAGTTCTTAACTAAAATTCTGGGCGAGTATAACTCTAGCCCTTCAGCAACAACATAAATTATACATATAAGAGTCTGAGAATTGAAAACTCGGAAGTTAGAAACCCTTCCAAGCACTGAATCATCACATACTGTCGGCGTGAGGCCGTAAACAAGGGCTATTTTCCATTAAAATCCTGAAATAATACATAACAGGTGGATTACACTCAAACTCGAACCCTACCGATTTCACACCTATTAGATAAGCAAGCCGAGGAGGGTTCCATTCCTACGCAGTAAATACCTGTAGATGCGTGCCGGATTCGGCTGCAGCCTTGAAGAGCTTGAATAACACCGGTAACCACCAAGCGGGTATGGGAAGTTCAAGCCATACCTGCCACACCGAAATAGAAAAACTTAACAGGAGGAACGAACAGAAATGAAGAAATAATGACATTCAACATTTTTATACAGCGAAAGGGAAAACAGGAAACCTCAGATTCTCAATAGCGTTGAAGGATTAAATACCTGTGGAAGTATTTAGTAGAACCCGAGGGTTGTGAATCTCTTCCGTCAACGAATCCAACAAGACTGTAACGAAGATTGTTAATGAAGAAGTCTGGAACAAAAACTCGTCCAGAATACAACCCTGAGGTAAGTAACCAATTATTGAGCATACAAACCTTTTCGAAAGAAGATAGCAGACAATTTATCTGTGCATGAGCGCGGTGGGAGCGGAATAGATTACCTGTGATGGGGAGAAGGCTGCGTGGGGTTCGCCCTGTATCGTTTGCCAAAGGAGCAATCGAAACCCTGTGAGTTTCCTCCCAACTGCACCGCCTCCAGAACCATCGCACAGAGGCGAGAATGAATGGAAAACGGTTAGAGAACCAAGGTCATAGAAAACCCTAATCAATTAACCACCGTGGATCGAAAACCCTTCAACGGCAGATCTAGAGCCACGTAGGGGCAGTAACTTCGAGCTAGCATGCCAGGAGTTCCGGTCATCCATATTTAACACGCAATAAACACAATGCAAACGGAGAATACAGGTAAGCCAAAATGTTTTGGAGTTCGGATAAGGCCGGTGGTACCAACAAATCCGAAGACCCTGTGTAATAAATATACGATAGGTGAATTACCGTAGCATAGTTTTAAAACAAAATCAATCCGGTGTTAACCTGTAGGTACGTAAGACCAACCACAAATACCGCAGCCCGAATTCTAATGTAATTATATATATAATGATTCCAGTTTAGTGTTGTTAGAATCTTTAACACTTGGTTTGTGTATTTCTCGGGATCCGGAAGTGAAATGAACCTGTTGCATTATGGGGTAGGTAATTATGGTTTAATTGGTAAATATTTTAAAAAAAATTTATATGGTGAGTGTTACAAGTGGTATCAGAGCGGCGTTACAACGCTGGGCCCTAATTGGGTCGACTGACGTTATAAAATGTATGATTTCATGCACAGCCAGATCAATAATGGAACGACAACCAAGGCGGACACCGTTGCAACAGCAACAGCGAAATGCCAGAGAGATTCAACCCCCACCAGAAGGAAACCCCGAAATGTGGGTTCAGCTGGGAATAGAGCAACATCAACGGTCTAACAGATTGATTGAAGAACAACAACATCAGACTCGCATTTTGTTGCACACAGTACAACAGTTACAGGAAGAGATGGAAAGATTACGCAAGGATAATGCAAGGATGATGCAGGAACATGAGAGGATATTAAAGAGCCTCTCCGATAAACAAAATCAAAGGGTTGAAAAGCCCAGTGCTGATAGAGAACTTCAAGGAGGAGACGAACAGCACTCAGAGGAGCAAGGTACAGACCGAAGAGAAATAAATGTGTCACAGCGAATTTTTCCACACAGAAATTTTAATGAAGCTGAGTCTGAAAATGAAACTGAACGGAAGGAAAATAAAAAACAGAAGGTGGAGCTGCACGGAGAATTCAGAAAGATAAAGCCACCTACGTTCGATGGCGAAAAGGAGGAAGTGGCAGAGGCATGGCTGATTAATATGAACAAATATTTTCAGGTGTATGATTATGACAGCGGTCTCAAGGCACGGTTAGCCATTTACCAGCTGAAAGATAAAGCCACCCTATGGTGGGAAGAAGTGAAGAATGTGCGGGGAATAGAGGATCAGGATGTGACATGGTATAAGTTCCAACAGTACTTCAAGGACAAGTACTTAACTGAGCGTTTCTATGATAAAAAGGCTCGAGAATTCCATGATTTAAAGCTGGGACAATTGACCATGGACGAGTTCATCACTAAGTTTACATCATTACTGCGCTATGTACCCTACTTAAGAGATGAGAAGGCCAAGGTTCAGCAATTTCTGAGCAGTTTACCTGCTCACATGAAGGAACGTATCGAGTTTGTTAACCCTAAGAAAATGGATGAGGCCATCAGAAAGGCAAGGTTGTGTTATCAGCAAGAAAAAAATAAAGTGGACCAAGGTAAAGGGTGGCAAACAAAGAAGGAAAATAGAAACAGTGCTGGTTTCAAAAGGGGCAAAACCAGTAATTTTAGAAGCTCAGCTAGGAGTGCAGTTAATAAGCAGTTTGATAGGAACCATCAGAGGATTAGATGGCCGGGGGAGGACAAGACGGTGGAAGCTTCAAATAAACCTGAGCAACCCCACAACCAGAGGCCACCTCTGCAGTGTTGGGGCTGTGGGGCAGCACATTACTACCGAGATTGCCCACAGCGGGGTAAAACTGAAACAGTGAACAATTTGCAGGAGGCTTCTACTGTGGGAGATATTGCCAGAAGCATACCCAGAATTAACGCAGCATTGGAGGACCGGCAAGCTGACTTCCAACCCACCATGATAGAACTGGAAGGTAAATTTTCATCCCAAACTGTTTCTGTTTTGGTAGACCCAGGTGCAAGTCTAAGTTATATAAGTCCTAAATTAGTGGAAACCTGTAAACTATCAAGTCAAAAATTTAAAAAGAGCTGGTTGGTTCAGTTAGCTACAGGAGATAAAAGAAGAGTTAGTGCCAAAATACCAGATTGTGCATTGCAAATCGGTGGACAGCAGTTAACGGTAGATTTAAATATTCTGCCTTTAGGATCCTATGATGTATTGTTGGGTATGGATTGGTTGGAGAAACATTGGACTCTCATAGACTGCAAGGAAAAGATAGTTTACTACAAATATCAGAATGGTAATCTCCAAGAAATTCAGGGCATAAAGAAGCATGTACATTTGCGTCCAATTACCGCTTCCCAAATGGCAAAATGTATGAGAAAGGGATGCCAACTATACACCATACAAGTTGGACTATCTCAGTCTAAGAATAAAGCTGCTGTGTTAGAAAATATACCTGTTGTACAGGAATTTAAGGACGTATTTCCTGAAGAAATACCAGGATTACCACCTAAACAGATGTTAGATTAACAGAATCGTTACTGTGAGCTGCCAATTGCGAATCTCTACTCGTATGAGGTGCTGCATCTGCATCGAGCTAAAACAGCAAGCCAGGAATTATTAGATATAGTACAGACACTCAGCAGTGTCTCGTATACCCGGCATCGTCGAGCAAGAAAAAGGATGGAAACTATGCGCATGTGCACGTGATTTATCGAAGAAGAAGGCGCTATCATACACTGTATCTCACTCGGGAATTACGCACTGCTTGACAATCTGATTTGCTACCGTGTCTTCAAAATTGACGGCGGTCCTGATATCACCGTATTCGGATGAAATGAGGATATACATAAAACTTCTTTTCGTACCAGAGCAGGTCACTATGAATTCGGTGGCATTAATTTTTTACACCAAATGCACCAAACGTAATTTTAACCGACTGATGCATAGACGCCATCTTTATCGATAACTTGTGTTAATCTTCATTGACGACATACCCACTCTGTCTAAGAGTGCGATAGAACACAACAGATGTTTGCGTATATGGTACCGAGTCACATAGAAATACCGCTGTACTAAAATTCAGTAAATGTGATTTCTTCAAAGAAGAAATACAGTATCTCGAACATGTAATATCCAAAAAGGGTATAGCGGTAGACCCAGAGAAAATTAAGACTATCATGGAATGGAAGGTGCCACAGAACGTGGCAGATATACGATCATTTATGGGCCTCGCTGGCTACTACCGGCGATTTATAAAAGGTTTTTCAAAAATAGCATTTCCCATTACTACTTTACAAAGAAAAGGGAAAATCTTTAAGTGGACAAAAGAATGTCAGGAAAGCTTTGAAAGATTGAAGCAGTTATTGACAACAACGCCTGTATTAAGTGTAGCAGATCCAGATGAGGAGTTCGAGGTTTGTACAGATGCGTGTAAGGAAGGAGTTGGGGATGTATTAACGCAAGAAGGGAAGGTAATTGCATATGAATCCTACAAGTTAAAATATCATGAGCAGTGTTATTCAGCTTATGATTTAGAGCTGACTGCAGTTGTGCATGCTCTCCGGGTGTGGAGACATTACCTACTTGGGAAAAGGTTTGTGTTGAGGACTGATCATAGTAGTCTAACCAGCTATTTTAAACAAGCTGACTTAAATTCCTGACAAGCAAGATGGAACGCTTTGTTGAGCGAATTTGACATTGATCTACAGCATGTGAAGGGAAAAGAGAACAAGGTTGCGGATGCATTAAGCAGAAAACTGCATAACCTTTATGAGTTATATGTCAACCAAATTGAAACCAGATTTTTGGAACAAATCAGAAAAGAAGCAGGAAAGGATCCTGAGTATAAATACTTATGGCAGCAGACGCAGGAATTTGAAGGACAAGGTGGACAAGGGGATTATGAGATTAACCAGGACGGGTTGTTGATCTTCAAGAAAAGAATTGTCATTCCAAACAGGGTGGAACTAAAAACTAAGTTGCTGGACGAATATCACAGAAGCAATTATGCGGGGCACCCAGGATACCAAAAGATGCTGACAGCTATAAGAAAGGACTACTGTTGGCCAGGCATGAGGAAGGATATAGCAAGCTATCTAACCAAGTGTTTAGAGTGCCAGCAAGTGAAAGTGGAGCATCGGCACCCAGCAGGCTTAATGCAACCTATACCCATCCCCGAATGGAAATGGGAGGTGATCTCATTGGATTTTATCACTGGGTTACCAAAATCAAAGCGAGGTAATGATTCCATAATGGTAGTTGTGGACAGACTAAGTAAGTCGGCACATTTCATACCTGTCCAATCCACCTATAAGACAGTACAGATAGCGGACTTATTTATGCGGGAAATCTTCAGACTACATGGCATTCCTAAGACTGTTATCTCAGACAGAGATGTGAAATTCACATCAGCTTTCTGGAAAGCGTTGTTTACAGGATTAGGAACGCAAGTACATTTTAGTACTGCATACCACCCGCAAACAGATGGTCAGACCGAGCGAGTGAATGAAGTGTTGGAAGACATGCTGAGAATGTATGTTATGCAGCAACCAGTAAAATGGGAGGAGTACATACACTTGATAGAGTTTGCCTACAATAATGGTTACCAAGAGTCATTTAAGATGAGTCCATTTGAGGCGCTATATGGGCGGCAATGCAGAACTCCCATTAATTGGAGCAGCCCCGAGAATAGACTCATGCTAGGACCAGACATGCTAGCAGAAATGGAAGCAGAGGTGAAGAAAATTTGACAGAACTTGAAAGTAGCACAGGACAGACAGAAGGTGTACGCAGACAAAAGAAGGTCATACCGTGAGTATGAGGTTGGCGATCATGTGTATGTCAGGATTAAGCCAAATAAGAGTACACTGAGATGGGCCTCCTATGCAAAGTTAGCACCTCGGTTTTGTGGTCCTTTCCAGATACTGGAAAGAGTAGGACCAATAGCGTATCGCTTAGCCCTTCCCAGTCATATTCGGGTGCATAACGTCTTTCATGTATCGTTACTGAAACGATATGTTCATGATTCAAGACATATAATCCATTGGTAGAACATTCAGGTAGAGGGTAAGCATAGTGGTTCAAATAATAACATAATGATAAAGACGTGTCTGATTAATTAAGTTTATTGTGTGCAGGTAGAACCGGACGGAGAATTTCTAGTCGAGCCCCACAGTATAATAGACCGGAGGGAAATCATGCTCCGGAAACGAGCCATCGCCCAGGTTAAAGTGCAGTGGAAGCACTTTGGACCGGAGGAGGCTACCTGGGAAGACGAGAGTTTCGTCCGTGAGGCTTATCCTGAACTTTTTTCTGAGCTAGAATAAGAACACCGGGGACGGTGTTCTCTCCCAGAGGGGGAAAACTGTAACCACCTTATTAGCTGCTGACTAATGGTTGTGTTTTATTGATTAAGGATGAATTAATTTAAATATTTGAGCAAACTATTTTTGATTTCTGAATAAAAGGATTTACTATGGAATTAGTTTTCATGAGTAAAAATTGATGGTAAAAAGAAATATAACTCAAGATCTGGAATTAGTTAAAGAAAAACTGTTTTTACAGTTACCCAAAAAGAAAACTCTGGGATAAAGAGGGATTCCAAGGGAATTTTTGGGGTTCTTGGCTATGAAGAGAGAGGACTCTGTAAAAACTGGAGAGCACCTGCACGTATTTGTCCGGGTGAATTGGACCTGACTGTCTCGAGTTCTCCCGCATTCTACTGGAGTAGAGGGTTGGACCGTGAATGTCACGAATTCCTCCCAATTTGCACGAGGTAACACTTCATACTTGAAGCTAGGGGAGAGTGAGGGGACGTAATTGCTCACTGTGGAAGGGATTGTGCCCAGAACCACTGTGCAAAATAATTGCACAAAAGTAAGATGCAAGATAACCCTTGTTTTTATAAATATAGGGAAAGAAATTGCTTTCCGGTTAATCCAATTGCACATGATACATTGGCGTAAGATTAGTGTTGTTTATTTGGTTCTCTATTTTATTAACAACTGCTGGAAAAATTGATGGAATTTGAGAGGAAACTCGTTATACTTGTGCCCAGTAAAGGAAATCGTAACACATGCATATTTCTGGGTTTCTTTTATTATAGAAGCTAGTGAAGTAAATCTGAAAACCCTGAAACCTAATCTTTCTTTTCCTGAGTTAACTCTCGTAAGTAGAAGGAGGCTTATAAGATAAGAAATACTGAATGGTAAACTTCGGAAAGACTGTTAACCCAAAACCTGTAAACCAGAGTCATGGGTTGGTCGCCTTTTTCCTCCTATGATAATTACGCGGACAGATGGGTGGTCCTACGTCGTAATCCATAAACAAATTTGCAGTAAACAAGAACAAATTAGAACAAACTAAGAAGTTCGTAGATTAAAATTTAGAGAACTCCAGAGAAGACAAAAATCATCATTTATATAAGGTCGACTCAGCCAATGGTAACAAAATAGTTACCAAATTTCGAACAAAGACCGAGTAAGAACCTAAATGAAAACTCATGGCTCTATTAACACAAGAAGGGGAAATGAAGTTATAATCGGAATGGCGAACTATTAATCAAGAATGGAACAAAGCAGTAAACACCATAAAGATGTATACACCCTGCAATTAAATCATGAGAACAGAAACTTATATAAATAGAGCTGGGATGAGCTGAACGCCATACACACAGTCATCGCATAGGCATGCGGTAAATAGTCAACGGTGAAATTATACAGGTAAATTCAATAGTTTGAGGACAATTCAGTTCTTAACTAAAAATCTGGGCGAGTATAACTCCAGCCCTTCAGCAACAGCATAAATTATACATATAAGAGTCTGAGAATTGAAAACTCGGAAGTTAGAAACCCTTCCAAGGACTGAATCATCACATCCTGTCGGCGTGAGGCCGTAAGCATGGCTATTTGCCATTAAAATCCTGAAATAATACATAACAGGTGGATTACACTCAAACTCGAACCCTACCGATTTCACACCTATTAGATAAGCAAGCCGAGGAGGGTTCCATTCCTACGCAGTAAATACCTGTAGATGCGTACCGGGTTCGGCTGCAGCCTTGAAGAGCTTGAATAACACCGGTAACCACCAAGCGGGTATGGGAAGTTCAAGCCATACCTGCCACACCGAAATAGAAAAACTTAACAGGAGGAACGAACAGAAATGAGGAAATAATGACATTCAACATTCTTATACAGCGAAAGGGAAAACAGGAAACCTCAGATTCTCAATAGCGTTGAAGGATTAAATACCTGTGGAAGTATTTAGCAGAACCCGAGGGTTGTAAATCTCTTCCGTCAACGAATCCAACAAGACTGTAACGAAGATTGTTAATGAAGAATTCTGGAACAAAAACTCGTCCAGAATACAACCCTGAGGTAAGTAACCAATTATTGAGCATACAAACCTTTTCGGAAGAAGATAGCAGACCAATTTCTCTGTGTATGAGTGCGGTGGGAGCGGAATAGATTACCTGTGATGGGGAGAAGGCTGCGTGGGGTTCGCCCTATATAGTTCGCCAAAGGAGCAGTCGAAACCCTGTGAGTTTCCTCCCAACTGCATCGCCTCCAGAACCATCGCACAGAGGCGAGAATGAATGGAAAACGGTTAGAGAACCAAGGTCATAGCAAACCCTAATCAATTAACCACCGTGGATCGAAAACCCTTCAACGGCAGATCTAGAGCCACGTAGGGGCGGTAACTTCGAGCTAGCATGCCAGGTGTTCCGATCATCCATATTTAACACGCAATAAACACAATGCAAACGGAGAAGACAGGTAAGCCAAAATGTTTTGGAGTTCGGATAAGGCCGGTGGTACCAACAAATCCGAAGACCATGTGTAATAAATATATGATAGGTGAATTGAATTACCGTAGCATAGTTTTAAAACAAAATCAATCCGGTGTTAACCTGTAGGTACGTAAGACCAACCACAAATACCGCAGCCCGAATTCTAATGTAATTATATATATAATAATTCCAGTTTAGTGTTGTTAGAATCTTTAACACTTGGTTTGTGTATTTCTCGGGATCCGGAAGTGAAATGAACCTGTTGCATTATGGGGTAGGTAATTATGGTTTAATTGGTAAATCTTTTAAAAAAAAATTTATATGGTGATTTCATTTATATTTTATAAACACCCTAATATGAAAATTGTTTAGTAAAATATAGACACATATATTAACACTTACTTAGCTTTAATTCATTGAATATCATATTTTTATTTAGTGAAGCTACTAAGACTATTAGGTTATCTATGTATTTTATTGGTAAAATGCAAATAAATTATGAATTTAATTTAGGATTTTTTTGTTTTTTTTTAATGAGTTAATGTTGTAAATATTTTTTTTATTTAAAATAAAAAGTAAACAAATGAATGATTTTAATTATTTAGTGAAGCTACTAATACTATTAAATTATCTATGTATTTTATTAGTAAAATGCAAATAAATTCTGAATTTAATTGAGGAATTTTTTTATTTTTTTTTTAAAGATGAGTTAATATTGTAAATATTTTTTATTTAAAATAAAAAGTAAATCAATGAATTATTTTAATTAAGAGAAAGAATTTATAAATTTTCATTACAAGAATAAAATTTAATTTTTACTATAGATTTTATTAAATTTAAGAATAATGGTATTTTAAAAAAGATAGTCCCCAATAATTAACATTTTATTGAATTTAAGAATAATTATATTTTAAAAAATATAGTCCCTAATAATTAACATTTTAACTTCTTCCTTCTTCTTTTTTTCTTCTTTTCTTTTTTTAATATTGATTTTATTAAATTTCAGAATAATTTTATTTTTAAAAAGATAGTCCATAATAATTAGCATTTTAATTCTTTTTTATATGTTTTTAGTGGATTTTGCTTAAAACTGGAAAAAGTCTCTTGGAATCTTAAATTTGAGTTGTCTAAGATGTACAACCTAAATGCATTGTATGTTTTTCAAAGTGTTGAATTTATTTGTACATTCCAAAGCACATTTTAAAGAATGAAAAATCGCAATCTCAAATAAAATTATATATCTAAATTCTGACCAAAGAAACAAAAATATAAAATAATTAGATTGCACCAAGGAAAACGTAATATGAATACTTCTTATCCAATGATGATTTATTCCTGACATTTATTCATTAAATGTGATACTCAAACTAATACTCGATTTTTATGTCACATATATGTTTGCAATTTTCACCTAAAACGAGCCTTTACAAAACTCTGAACCCAACCCAAGTTATACAAAGTTTCGGTAAACCAACTTGTACAACACTCAGTTCAGTTGACCTATACACAACACTCAACCCAACTAACCATTCACAAAACTCATCCCCACTAGTCGTTCACAACAATCAACGCTCAGTTGGTTTAGGATGCAACACACAAACCAACGTAATGGGTGCCTAATTTGGCATCTTTCTAACACCCGTCTATCATCCTTTTGCATATCTTTTTCCCATTTTCACCTCACTCCAACAACTTTTTTTCTAATTTGAATGAATTTTTGGTCAAGGTACATGTATTCTCTTAATTTCATTCTAATGCTTAATCTTATGTGTTTTAGGAGATAGTTATGTTTCTATGCTAATCATTAGTATTTAGGAAGCAGGGTTGTAGATAGGAGCAAGATAAAGTTGTTGCAACTCACCAAGGATAACTGCTACAAGTCCTTGGCAACAGGTGCTACAACTTTTAATTTCTAGGTTGTTAAATGTTGTAACTCCCGAGTAGAAGATATTGTGATTCCCTATTGTAGGTTGTTGCAACTCACCGTTCTAGCATAGTGCTACAAATTTAAAGTGTTGTGATTCTAAGATGCTTCAACTCCAAGCTTAAGGCACTTCTATTGGCACTTCTGTTGCAGTTCAAAGATGTTTTTATTGGTGCTACAACTCCTTGTTCATGTAACTCATCTTCACGTTGTTGTTGCAACTCACTTTAGCATGGTGCTGCAACTCTCAATCAAGTGGCCACTACTGCAACTCTGTACAATTGTTGCAATGGGTCACCTAAGTTGTAGGATTCTCACCAACATGTGCCAAATCCTCCACCAAACAATTTTTCCCTAATCCGGGAAATTGTGACCCAATTTCCACTTGTCACGTAGTTGATCGAGTCAACATATCCCTAATTTTTACCTTATGATGGAAATTAGTTGTAACCAAATGGAACAATCATAATTTCATGACTATCTATTGAACTCTTAAATTAGTTCATATATTTGTATAAGTAGGACAACCATAGATGGAATAAATAAGTAATGAATCAATTACTTAATCAATTTCTCTGAGCCTAAGAGCTAGTTCCTACTTGTAATTTCATTTCTACAATACACATTCTTATTTCTTTCAATTGATGGTGTTTTGATGAGCTAGTGTGTTACTATCTCTTTAATCAGTATACTGTCTAAGGAGATAGGGACCCCTCCTTAGCCAGGTATTATATATACATCATAGTGCGGTTGTAGATTTACTTGTATTTATTGATTTCTAACTATTCTTCTATTTATCATATTTCTACAAATTTTCTTCTTTTAATTACATATTGTTGCAACTTTTTTTATGTTATTCACACACTATTGCAACTTTGACATTTAGTCGGGTTATTTACACATTGCTACAACTCTTGAATATATAGACAACTATAACTCTTATAGATCTAACTTGTGGTTTGGTTATTGATATGAATCTTGTATGGTTATATTTGTAGCTTAAATATTAGGTTAATGCTACAACTAATGCTACCGTGACTCTACAATTAACATTACAATACTTTTTTTTGCAACTTTAACAAATTTATTCTTTGTTTTACCTTATTTCTAGAATTACAATTGTTCTTGTGGTGTGATTCTTCATAGTACAACTTGGTTTGAATTTATTATAGCATTTGGTTTGTTTCATATTTTTTAGATATTTCACTTCATTTTCATTTTTTGTTATCGAATTCAAGATCATGTAAAACACTTGACAACTCACCTTTTACCACTAGTATCTTTGCTTTTCTACAAGTATGTTTACTTTCGTACAATCATGTTTAATTTCCTACAAAGTGTTCTCTTTACTTTTCTGCAAGAGTGGTGTTGGATTCCAAGTGTGGTGTGGATTTCTTATGGTGACATATGAAAGAATCTCAATATATTGCCTTGTGACATGCATTTTGAATACTACAACTACAAATTGTACTAGTGTGGATAATGTATGATAGCTCACAAGATCCATGCAAACCTTAGTTGGTAATTAAATGTATAAATTTTTTGTTGTATTTCGAAATGATTATAAAGGTAATTAAAATGCTCGTTATTTTTTGTGTCATTAAAGGGAGTGTCAATAGTACAACCATTGTTTTGTTGCCTAATTCTTGTTTGATTTTAATTTTTTCTTGATTTATTGAGAGGATTTATCTTTCAGAAGTTAATGTAATCACTTTCATTTTGCAAAATCTTACCTTAGATAGAATTTTTATTTAATTTTTCATGCCTAGAGTTAGATATCAACAGGGTATATTTATCAAAAACCACAATAAAACTAACAATGCACACGAGTCTCAAGAGAAAAAATGGCACATTCAATAAAACTACACAAATTTCACAACAAGTTCTCTTTCCAAAAATATACATTAAATATTTGGCCAAGAGCCCAAGGTTGCACAAGATTTATTCTCTAGACCAATGAAAAAAAAAAGAAAAATTGAAGATCTAATCAGTGAGTAGTTTCACTGTAAGGAGCGGACTTTTCCAGAATCTCATAAAACACCTTCAGAAGGAGAAGACAAGCCCCAAGGACACATGGCCCAAGAAGGAAGAGGAAATTACCTTTGAATCCCCTATCCTTGAGTCAAATGAAGAAACCAAAATAAATAACACTCTTCACTCATCTCTGTCAAACTTTCACAGACTATGCAAGGAAATCCCGACAAATTCCTCTTCGAGTTTGATGTACTATGAAGCAGTTATAATTATGTAACATATGCTAAGAAGTATAAATTATTCATTTCCAATCCTATTAGAGAAATTTTGAGGTAAAAAATGGGTCTCAAACCAAAAATGTACGATAAAAATAAACTTTATAAGAACCAATCGGATTCAATATGATGATGTCAACCATGGGGAATGATTCACCATTTTTGGAGTAAAAAGGTAAAAAGATAAATAAACTAATTTTCTCAACTCATATTTTCAACTTTTCTCCCTATGATTTTACTCAAATTTTGATCATGAGAACTCATTAAATGCAAAATTTAATTTTGCATTGAATGATTACCCATGTTGCATACTTTCGATGGACCCTACTACACAAAAAATGTGAAATATATGAAAAATGTGATTGCAATCACAGTTTTTCATGTACTTCACATTTTTTTTGTAGTAAGTTCCATCGAAAGTATGCAACATTGGTACTCCTTGGATGCAAAATAAAATTACACACCCAACAAGTGCCCTCGCTCGAAATTTGAGTAAAATCATAGGGAGATAAGTTGAAAATACGAGTTGAAAAGCAGTTTTTTCTCTTTTCCCTCCAAAACTTAATGAGGTAATCTAATATTATTTTATTATTTCCACTATTAACTTAATGAGATAATATAATTTTAGTTTATTATTTTATAATATTCCTTAGGAGGCCCATTTTAGACCTAAAATTTTCTCTAATGTTGAAGAAAATTGTGTTTCGTTGATTCATGAGCCTCTACAAAGGTGACATCCAAATTTGTAGTTGAACGAATCAAAACTTTTGGAGAAGATCCAAAATTATTGAAAGAAGGGAAAAAGTCTTCATTATGACACCAAATGATGATGGAAGTCTTAAATATTATGTCGAAAGGTTCAACTACAATATTCATAGATCTAGGCAGGAAAACTCGACTCCCAAGACATTTTTTTGTTATTAAGAGGACTTAGAGATGATTACATTGGAATCCTCAACCTAATGGGAGGAGGAGATATCTTTCAACATCCCTTTGATTTCATGATTGAACTATGTCAAAAATATTATAGGGTCACTTCAAAAAACATTATAGAGTCACTTCAAAAGATGGTATAGGATCCAAAGATGTGTTGAGACTTCGAAAGGTTGCTAGAAATTGGGTTACAAGAGATGAAATTGAGAATATGTTGGAAGACTTTAAAACAGATACCCTTAATTCCTTAATTTCCCAGATAGATACATTAAATATGAATAGGAAGAAACATGAAGCATAATTTGATTTGGAAAGAAATTTTCTAAAGTGCAGAAGGAAGAAACAAATGAAGAAGTATTTTTTGGATCAAATTGATACACCTAAATATTTAGTGAGGAACATATCACTAGAAAGTGTCCATCCCTACCGGGTATAAAAGGTTTTATGAAGTTGAGGAGCTTAAATATTTATGTCTTACTTCTCAAAAATAATTGTAATTTCCAAATCCTCAAGGTATGTTTGAAGACCAATCTCACTTTTTTAATTCATATTGGAATAATCCTTCTATGCAATATATTTATCCTATATGGTTCTTTCCTTTCCAACCATAGATGGCTCGTCCAACTTTAAATCATCTTTGACACAATTGTGGAGAAATTTGTAACACTCCTTCCCAGCCCCTTGGGTTAACCTCAAGCTATGGAGTGTGTTACTTATGACTTAACCCAACCCTCACAATCTATTATGAAGAAAAGGTTATAAAAAAAAATTCTCAACTTCATTAAAAATCAAAACCATTACCACCATCATGTTCATCTCGTCAAGATATTTCTGGAAATATAATTTTATCTCAATCTCACTCTTGGTCTGAAAGTTATTCACATTTGATTTTTAACCCATTGATCCTTACCACATCAAAAGGGTGTTTCCACATGGCACCCGTGTATGATATATGTGACTCTACCACATCTCTTATAGTCCAACATGGCACCCATATGGACCACCACTTCATGTCACACCAGTGGGACCCACAAGGCTTTCCCTGCTAGGTATATTTATTAGAAAATCAGAAAGGCGAAAATATTTTCTTTATGTTGATAATTATTTTTGATATTCTTATGTTCTTATTAACTTTCTTGTGTTAATATTTTCTCTTACTTCATCAATAAATTACCAAAACCATAGAAAAAATATCAAAGACACCAGATGTAGGCATAAATCTAGTGAAAACCCCCAATCTAGGGGAAAACCCAGTCAAGAACTCTTCCTTCAGTAGATTCATATGACAGTGAAACAACCAAGACCCTAGACCAACATACCTTCCTCCTCCACCAAGTCAACTTTTCCTCCTTGTAAGTGTCAACCCTTAAAAGTGCAACTTCAATCTAGAACTTCGACTTTGATATAGCTTCACAACTTTGACCTTGATGAAACAGATTCACAACTTTGACCTTGATGCAACAGATTCACAACTTCAACCTTGATGCAGCATATTCACAACTTTGATGCAGTTTCCTAACTTTGATATAGCTTCATAGTTTCTTTTCACATGAGAGAGAGAGAGAGAGAGAGAGAGAGACCCAAAACATTGATTCCAGCTTCCTTCTTCAACTTCGCACTTTTTCTGCTCCGAGCTAGTGCAGTTCGAACTTGTGAGATATGTACCTCCAAATTATTCCAGTTGCTCCAGTATAGAGTCTTCTCGTGAGATCAAATTACAATGTTTGAAGCTGACTTGATCTCCTTGAGTCCGACTTGGTGGAGGAGGTCTAAATGACTTATTTTACAATAAAATGATTTTCTTCTTTGACAAAAAAATCCCAAGAATGGTTCTTTACAATATGATATGGAAAAATACATTTGACATAAATCCTAGAGGTATAAAATGGAGACCTTGACCTAAAAATAATTGACCCAAGCATGAAAACCACATTTCTTTAATAATTCAATTTGTAACAGCCCCTGGTTAAAATTTCATGTAATAAAAGTTAATAAAGAAAAAATAAGACCATGGTTAAGGGACACTTATTCTGAGCCGAATGTTGGGAAAAATATCCTAGTGGGTGTCACTTGTGTTTTATGGCTAAGGGGAAATTGACAAAGGAAATAGCAAAGGATTTGGAAAGGAAAAAGAGTATTTTGGCATTTATTTATGAAAATAAAGGAAATTAGGAGAAAATGAAAGTGGAAGCTCACAAGTTTCATGTGAGGATAAAAATAAAGGAAAATAATGGAAAAGTGAAGAAATAAGAGGCCTCATCAATAAAAATACCTCAGAGCATCAGTTGGTAGCCTTTTATTAGTTATGTTTTGGAACTAGTCTCAGAGAGGAGAAGAGCACCAAGAGGAGAAGGAAAGCAAGCAAGTGATGGAAGGACAAGCAAGGAAAGGAAAGCAAAGAAAAGCAAGGATCAAGCAAGGAAAAGTTGGATCAAGCAGCTTCAGTGGGAATACTTACAGGTAACAGGTTGCATGTATGGTTTCCTAGCCAGTTTTGACATGCATGGTATGTGCATGTTGGCATTCGATTCTTTTGTTGTCATTGACATGGGTTTTACTTGGTTGGGCATTTGATTTTAGCCTAGCCTTTCCATTTCTGGATAGCCTTGGTGTGATGGGGTTATTCTCGGTTTGAGCTGGATTGCGGGAAGATTTTGGATCTGGGTGAGGTGGTCTCAGGAAAATTCCCAAAGGCCTAGGAATCCCTTCACTAGTAATGGCAAGATACACGGTAAATCTTGAGGGTGGAGATAGGAAAATTCCTCAAGGTATTGGAGAAGAAATTTTGAGGCATCCAAGTTCGATTTGGTTTTTTTATCTCGTCACTGGTTTTGGTGAGATCAAGGTATGGTGAGGGTGGAGGTGGTTTAACCTCTGGATTCCCTTGGTTGTGTTTGGATTGGTTTATCCCATGAGATCTCGCATTCATGCTTGGACTATGGCACAGGGGTGATTGGATGAAAGAAATATTTGGTCCAGCCAATCTATGGTCGGGTGGTACATAGAAGTCAAGAACCTAGTTGGATTTTTCCTATGTCTAATAAGAGCTAAGTTTCTCTTACTTTTGATAAGGAAATTTACATGTTATTATGTGGCTTTAATGGTTGTTCTCTCATTGTTATTTATCTTGTTATATGATGGTTATAATCATGGTTATATGACAGTTCTCATTCATGGCTCTATTCATGTTTGTACTTGTAACTGAATGAATAATGAATGCAAGATCTAATTGGTGTTATAGCAGCTAATGTGAGAAGGCAATGGCCCTTCTTGTTAAACCTAAAATAATTTTTCAGTCCCTTATGTTCAGACATGCATTCATGACATGTAGGTTGCATATTTACCAAGTGTTTGACGAAATTCCAGCCCCCATTGGGGTAGATCGGGTTAATTCCTAGTTTCAATTTTTGTTTTATAAGCATTTTCTATAAGTCATTTATCATCTCTGAAATTTTCACTGAATTTTGGAAAGAGGCATGAGTCCTAGACTTAAAAAATTGGCTCATAATTCGGAGTCATTGGCATAGAACTAAGCAGAAAATTCCATAGTCATCAGGAAGTAGGCCTCTAGGAGCAATTGGAGACCCATCATTGCTTGTAGGCCTTGGAAAGGGAGAAAATGGGGCACTAATTCAAGGAAAAAGATATTTATCTCAAGGGTTGGACACCTAAAGGGGTTGGGTTTCTCCTGGATGTTATGTGGCACTTGAGGGAATTCAATAAGGTTTTATGTTTTCAAATCCATTTCCGTAAGGTCATCTAGGAGGTTGAGTCTTATCATAGTGACCCTCATCTCATGTTTATCCTGGGAAAGCCGGTAAAAGTGGGTAAATGTGAGAGGAGGTGTGTTATAGGGTGGTATTGGAGTAGATTGTGCTATATTTGAGTAAAGTCTGATGTTGTCAAGATTATGGTTGTAATGCATGGGGTCATGGTATATAATTGGTATGGTCATGCATGATGTTTTTATTTTTTTATGTTATTATATGGATATGCCTATGATTATACATGTACATGCTAATGTGGATTGATCTTTCACATGAGATAAGTCTCCCCTGAACATCACTAAGGTATGGATTTGATTTTGGTATTTATTTGGTTTATCTGACATGGTACACTTGCAAGAAGAAGAGAATCCAAGATGAAAAGAAAAATGGTAGACTAAAGTTCTCGTGACTCTCCCTACATACCATTTGGACAGCAAGGAAAAGAGTATTATCATGGTATAACATATACATTGAGGAGCTTGAGGGCAGAGATCAGAAGTTCCAAAGCAGACAATGACATGTTGGTTGAGTCTCAAGAAATACTTGCAAGGGCTTAGGAGAATTAGGTAGGGGTTAATGCAACAATCCTTCAGATCTTGTCATAGTTGCAGAAACAAGGACAAATGCGGATCATTCAAGAGCAGGGAGAGAAAACTAATGGAGCCTATGATAGAAAATATTGGTTCGGATATAGGTGGGATAGAGGGGACATAGTTAGAGGTGGAAAATCATTGTTTACACCTAATAGGAGGACTCGTATGTATGTGTATCATTCTAGTTCCTCATCCAGGAGACATCATCACAGTCATTACCATTGTCATCGTTATAAGAGGAGGGAGTATTTTCTTGAGGAGTTTAAGAAAGTGAAGCCTCCTAAATTCAATGGAGAGATGAATAAGTTAGGATATGCAAAGGCACGGTTTCTTAGGATGAAGAAGTTCTTCATATTGCATATCTACTCATAGAACATGAAACCCAATATGTATACCTTCGTTATTTCAAGGGAATGAAGGAGGAAGACTTGATTTGGGATGAATTCGAGAGTATCTTCAAGGAGAAGTACATATTGGAGAGGTACTATGATGAAAGAGCTAAGTAGTTTTATGAGCTACATATGGGTTCTATGACAGATGATGAGTATACTAGTAGTTTCTTAGAGTTGTTGAGATATGTGCCTTATCTCAAGGAGGAGAAGGCTAAGATTCAGAGATTCATCAGTGGATTTGTAGTAGCATATAGAGACTGGATTAAGTTTAATGAGCCTAGATCATTAGAGGAAGCCCTCCAAAAGTTGAAGCATTGTTATGAGCAGTCAAAGCACAAAGATGATCCTAAGAGTGATTTGAAAGGAAATGAGAAGGTAAAAGTGAAGTGACCACCAAAGCAGGGAAGACCTTAAGATGCAGGTGGGAAAGAAAATGTGTTTCCTTACAATAATTTCAATACAATTGAGAAGGGACATGGGTTGCATCCTCGATAGCAGCAGACTAGAGGTGATGGCATAGCACCGTTGCAGTGTTGGATATGTGGAAAAGATCATTGTAAGAAGGATTTCCCATTATACTAGGTAGGTAGGCCTCATATCTATAGTGCTAAAGAGGTGCAGACAGTTGGGGATGTTGGTCATAGTATTCCTAGGATTTACGCAGTTGTGGACAACAGGAAAGAGGATCACCAGGAATCTATTATTGAGATGGACGGTAAGTTTTTTTATCAAGTTATTTCTATTTTGATTGATCGTGGATATAATTATAGTTATGTTAATCCTGACCTAGTGGATAAGTCTAGCTTGAGAAAAGAAGTGCATGCAGAATCTTGGTTGGTGTAGTTGGATACAGGTACTAAGAAGAGAGTTCATAATTGGGTAAGAGCTTATGCATTTGAGCTGAATGGTATGCCTAAAGCAACACATTTGAATGTACTTCCATTGGGATCATATAGTATGCTTTTGGTATGGATTGGATGTATCTTCACATGACCAAGGTAGATTGCTATGAAAAGGATATTGAGTGCCTAGATGATAATGGGGAAAATATAATCTTGTAGGAAAGAAGAAGCCTAAATTAGTGAGTATGGTCATAGCTATGCACACTAATTGAAGTTGTAGGAAGGGGTGTGTGATGTTTGCAGTGCATATTTCCAGTGACAAGGGTAAGGATGTTGAGGATGCAGAAATATTAAAAAGGTATCCATACTTGTAGCAATTTTAAGATGTGTTTCCGGCAAAGATTCCAGATTTTCCTCCTCGCAACGAAGTATACTTTTACATTGGGTTGGTACCAATGGAAACACGAGCATCAAACGCACCTTACAGGATAATCACACCATAATTGGTAAATTTGAAGTTACATATAAAGGAAATGCTTGATAAGGAATACATTAGGCCAAGTGTATCGCCTTTGTGTTCACCAGTATTGTTCGTGAAGAAGAAGGATGGCACTCTCAGGTTGTGCATTTATTACAAGTAGTTGAACAAGTTGATGATCAAGAACATGTACCCATTTCCATGGATTAATGACTTGTTCAATCAGTTGAGGGGACAATAAATGTTCTCAAAGATTCATTTGAGATCAAGATACCATTAGGTACGCATCAAAGAAGATTAAATCTACAAAATTTCCTTCAGGACCAGGTATGGGAATCATGAGTGTTGTAGTTCCATTCAATTTAAATAATTCTTCAGCTACTTTTATGTGCTTGATGAATAGTGTGTTGCGTCCTTACCTAAAAAATCTTGTTATTTTATTCATTGATGACATCCTGATATATTCTAAGAATGAGGAAGAGCATGTTGAGCATTTAGCAACAGGGTTGGGATTGCTAAGAGACCATCAGTTTTATGCCAAGCTTAGCAAGTGTAGTTTCTTTCAGACATAGGTACACTACTTGGGACATGTTTTTTCCAAGGATGGCATAGCGATAGATCCAGAAAAGATAAAATATATCATGGAGTGGACAGCTCCTAGAAATGTGGATGAAGTTAGGTCATTCGTGGGGCTAGCAGGCTACTATAGAAGGTTCATTAGGAACTTATCACGTGTTTCCTATCCTATTACATCATTGCATAAGAAGGGTAAGAAGTTTGAATAGATAAAGGAGTGTGGAGCCAGTTTTGAGAAGTTGAAGAAGTTGTTGACCATTGCTCCAATGTTAAATATTACACATCCAGATAAATAGTTTGTAGTGTGTAAATATGCTTGAAAAATAGAGCTTGGTAGATTCCTTATGAAGGAAGGGAAAGTGATATGATATGAGTCCAAGAAACTAAATTAGCATGAGCATAACTATGTGACTCATGATCTTGAGTTGGAAGTTATTATTCATGCCTTGAAGATGTGGAGACATTATCTTCTTGGCAGGAGGTTTGTGTTGATGAATGATCTCAGTGGGTTGAGATATTTTTTTGACAAACCAAATTTGAATGTCAGGAAAGCTAGATGGTTGGCTACCCTTAGTGAGTTTGACTTTGAGATCAGACACATTAAAGGAAATGAGAACAAGATTGCATATTCTCTCAATAGGAAAGTGCAGTTGAACCATGTTGTAGTAGTGAGCTCATATGGGACATATTTACAAGATCGGATCTTACAGGCAGGACAACAGGATGATAGGTGCAAGGAGCTTATGCACAAGTTACAGCAGGGTACAAGTGATCATGATGTGGACTATCGTCTTAAAGCATATGGCTTGGTGAGATTTAGGGACAGTATCTATGTGTCGGATGACATTTTTCTCAAGAATTTTATCTTGAGGGAGTTTCATGTCAAACTATATTCAGGTCACCCATGATATCAGAATACATTGATAGTAGTGAATAGGTTCTACTATTTGTCGAATCTGAAGAAGGAAGTTTTAGAGTTTGTGGCTAGGTGTTTGCACTCTCAATAGGTAAAACCAGAGTGTAATAATCCAAGTGGGTTTCTTCGGCCTATTCTGATTCTGAAATGGAAATGGGAGCTAATTTCCATGGATTTCATTACGTGTATTATGAGGAGATCAAGGCAACATGATTCTATCATGGTTTTGATCGACAGGTTGAGCAAGGTAGCTCATTTCATTTCAATAAAGACTAATTATTCAGCTAGTGACATAGCACATGTCTTCATCAGGGATATCGTGAGATTGAATAGTGTTTCGAAGAATATTTTTTTGGACAGGGGCACTAAGTTCACTTCCAGGTTTTGCAAGGAGTTGTTTATAGGATTGGGGATAGAGTTGGGCTTCAGTACAACTTATCAACCATAGATAGATGGACAGAGAGATAGGTTCAACAAGATCCTGGAGGATATGTTGAGGATGTATGTCATGCATCAGCAGAGGAGATGGGAGTAGTACCTTACATTGGTTGAGTTTGCTTACAAGAACAATTATCAAGAGTCATTAAGGATTAGTCTGTTTTAGGCACTCTATGGGCGGAGTTGTAACACTCCCATCAGCTGGAGTGATCTAGTGAATAGGGTACTTATTGTACGAGACATGTTGGTAGATATGGAAAAGGAAATACAAGTTATCAAGAATAATCTAAAGGTAGCACAGGACAAGAATAAAATTTATGCAGACCAGCACAAGGCAATTAAGGAGTTTCAGACAGGGGAGAATGTTTATTTTTTCATGAAGCATAAGGAGATATCCTTGAGGATTGGATCATGTGCCAAGTTGGCACCACGGTATTGTGAGTCTTTTGAGATCCTTGAGGGGATTAGACCAGTGGCCTACAGACTTGCACTACCTCCGACAGTGAAATTCCATGATGTTTTTCATGTTTCATTGCTTAAAAGGTATGTGAATGATTTTGATCATGTTGTTGAGTGGTCTATATTACAGGTGGAGAAAGAAGGATAATTCTAGTCTGAACCTCAATGCATATTGCAGTGTGTTAGGGTCCTATAATAATAGGATTCATAATTTTTTAATTGACTTTGATAGTCTTGTAAATATGTACATACCTTGCTTTCTGCAAGTTGTTTTCCCATATTTGAAAATAATAAAAAATGAAAAGAGGGTAAAAGTCCTAAAAGAAAGATCAAAGGACTTAGAAAAAGAATGGACCCCAAAAATAAAAAGAGATAAAAATAGATCATGAAAGTGTTGCAAATTTAAGTGCCACTATTTTAGTCTACTTTTGCAAATAAGATTGTGTGTAGCTTGTCCTAAATGCCACAATCCATGGGAGTCAAACAGCTTAAACTTGACCTCTCATGCTTTAAATTTCATGTTTTAGATAGGGAATAAAGATATGTCAAACAGTTTAAACTTGTCAAATTAGTAGATAGTTAGAGAATAAATGAGGAGCTCAATAGTTTAATCTGAGCCCTCGGATGAAATAAAGTTAGACTTAGATAGTTTTTATTCTTTGAAAGAAAATTGATTTAGGGTTTCAAGCCTAAATGCCCCCATGAAAATGAAGTAAAAAATGCTAGAAATAATGATGGATAGGTAGAAAGCAGTTGTGCAAGCATGTAATAAAGCATCATCAGGCAAAAATCACTAATTTCCCCTCACCTAAAATTATTCAGTACTTTAAACTATCAGTTAAAGAGGCTCAGAGCATTTCTCTGACTTTAGTTGGGACCGGACCCAAGGCTCGATGACTGATTAGTTAAAAATATTGAATTCCTACACAAAACCCACATTCATCAGTATTTATCCTTCATTTCATAATCCTAATCCCTTTTCCTAAGTAAAAACCCATTTTTACTTAGTAAAATTAAAACTCTAAATAACTAATTCCATTCCCTTTCAAAAAATCATTCATAAACCCTCAAAAATACAATTATCCTAAGTTAAAGTGTAAAGTAATACAACAAAGACAAACTATGTTATTTACACTTTATTTTAGAGTTAAACATGTGTTTTTCATATCCCCTACACTTCACCCTTTTATTTCATATTAACTACTAACTATATATATTAATTCCCTAAAAGAAACCCACCCATATAGTATTAAATCCATTTTATCTTAAATAAACCCACAAAAACCCTTTATTTTACTTTAAACCAATGTTTTAAATACTCCATGTGCGCAATATTAAAACCCCTCCCTGTGCCATTGGTTTAAACCTATCTATAATATAAATACCCCGCTCCCTATAGTATTTAAACAAATTTCAAAGGTTTAAGTACTATATAAATAAACTCGTGTCTGTACATAGGTTGAAACATTGGTCGATGTTTTAAATTAAAATATATATATCAAACCCCGGCCCCACTCCAAATCCCAACGCAACTTTCACAATTGATCTGGGTCGTTCGCAATCGAACCCCACTATCTGATGGCTAAAAAACAATATCACAAATAAAATATCGCGACATCCACCATCTCGTTTCTATGCGAAATGGGTGGTATGTTGACTTTCCCCCTCCTCTACGTGTCTCCTTCCTATTCAATCACATTTGATCAGTCCAAAACAGTGTACCACCCAAACTGAACACGAAACCCACCTATGGTTTCTCACCTTTGGAGACCAAAACCATTTCCCACCCGATGTGACCGTTATTCATTGCAGAGTAAATGTAACCCTAATTTTCCTAAATAGCTTTGGAAATACACTGATTTCCTATCATTCTGCGTGTGACCACTGTATAAGCCTTTCCAACTTTGAAACAAGAATTTTACACCGTTTTCAAGCAAAAAGCCTGCAAATTTCAAACTGCAGCCATTGAAGATTGTTGAGGAACTCTGAATTGCTCCAAAAAATTAGAAGGAAGATGTTCAAACCTTTCAAAAACCTCCTCAAAACCTTATACCTACTTGTAACAGGTATTTCTCTGGAATTCATACCTGTTATCAATTTGAAAGACCTTTAAAAAAAACAATTCCAGTCATAAATTCAAAAATTGATCCATAGAAACATATCAAAAAGTCCAAAAAACAGGCCAAACCCTGTCAAATTTTCTAAAAAATCCCTATTTATGTTCCGCCCTATTTTAAACACCAAATTTAGCCCTCAAACCCTCTGAAGGTAGCCTAAACTTCTATGCCCAATCTCAAAAGACTTTTTAGTCCAATTACTCATTGAAAAAACCCAAGGAACCCCTATTTCTTTTTTATAATCAGTAAAAGTCTATAAATCCTATTGAGAATCCAAATTTGGAAGGAAAAGCCCAAAGAAATACCAAATTTTATCCAAGAAACCTCTGCTAAAAGTAAAAATACTTCTGCAAACTATCTAATCTTCTAGAAGTAGCCAAAATGCCTAAAAGGTAGAGTTCTAACAACCCAGAAAGCCTAAAAATGTCAAAATAAAATCCAGTATTGTGACCACTTAAATCCATTATCACCTCCCTACAGCCAGGGTTTCATTAATAATTATTTTGTTTTGCAGTTCATTAGCAAAAGGAGAATTTGGATAAAACAATCTAAATACTAGTTAAAGATCTGTTTTACTCCAAAAGTTCACAAAGAAAAGAATTTTAAATGATATTACTTAACAAAAGATTCCAGGAAACATAACAGAAAGAAGTCATTTATGCAAAGAGAGATAATTTTCACAGTGAATGGTAAAAGTGAAATAAGAATTCACAATGACAGTGAAAACAGAACAGTCAAAGAGCATCAGAGTTAAAGTGTATCAGATGAAAGTCGGAGTGAAAGTCAAACCAGACAAAGTTACAGAGTAGTCGAGATAAAAGTTAAAAGTAAATACAGAGGCAGTAATGGTTAAACAGAGATGAAAATACTTTCGCCAAAAACAATGAAGTTTATCCAAAGTGAAAGTAAAAACAGTTAAAAGAATAGTAAGGTTAAAAGATGAAAACAGAGCAAGAAGGGACATTTTTGCAGAAATTTCCTATTTAAGTCATTGTTTTGCAGAAACTATTGTGACCAGTACAAGATAAATTTTGAGAAATTGAGGGAGTTTTATGTGACTAAGATGTCCAACTACAAAAATCTCTCTCACTTTTCTAACAGCCATTATGGTTTTGGAAATATTAAACCATATTTGAAGGCATTTTTTTACAGAAAATTCATGTTAAGTCATCATTTTGCAGAGAATATTGTGGCCAATCAGAAATACATATTACAAAACGGAAGGATTTTTTTGTTCCTAAGTAACCCATATACAAAAACCTATCTCGTGTTTTGTACAGGTATTACAGAATGAGATATACATGGACATATTTACAGCCTAGTTTTCATACTGTGCAATGCTCTGTTTTACACATATTTTTGTAGAGCCTATTGTGACAATCTGGAATTTAATTTTGGGAAACTGAGAGAGGTTTATCTTAGTAACATATTTATCTACAAAAACCTCTTTAATTTTTTACCTATCTATTTCGGATGGAGAAATACAAAGGTATCATTGGAACCCAATTTTACATAATTTCTGGAGCAAAATGCACAGAGAAAGGAAACAGTTAGTGACTTGGATGCCTCCTCATCAACTTAGAGTTGATATCAAATTCGAATTCTCTTCTTTGAAGTCATAAATCTATAAGTATAGTGCCAAATATATTCATTAGTTTTGAGTGTCATTTTATTAAGTTCTATTTATGTAATACAGTTTGAGATATTTGTAAAACAATCTTGATATTTTTTCAAAATATTCTAGTTTAGAATTTGTATAAATACTTCATCCTTTGAAGTAGTATTGTGGAATAAATTGCTGAATATTTCTATAGACATTTTTTTGGACTTGAAGGCTTTTTGTGTTCAATTTTCGAGTAGCAGACTGGATCAAATCAACTAGCATCATATTTCAGGATTCATGTGATGAGCTATTTGGAGTGAAGTATTTTCTAAATTTTTCATTGTTATCTTTCTTTGTTACATGCAATCCATTATGTGTTATAAATTTGAATGAATGAATAGGAGGATTACTTCAGGATTTTTTAAAAGCACCCTGTCTTAACTATTTTCCATTTCTATGTTTTCATCTGATTTCCAGTGTAGGGAACCCTTAATTGCTCCCTGTCTCGTTTGACCTTTGCCTACTACTTCCATTTTCCGGATCAAAGAACCCTTCATTTCTCTTTATCCCGATCATACCATCTCACAAAACAAATTTCCAAGATCTCCAAGGGTTATCTATCTTGCCCTGAAAACATTTGACTTTTTGACCTTGATCCCAGCTCTGTATGCTTGACTTTTGACTCCTTAGCCCAATGGACAAATAGATTTCCCACTATCCATCTCGTCTAGTGATTTTCCCACCAAACCAATCAAAACCAAAACCAATTGCACAACCATAACCAGCCTAATATTTTATAAAACAAACAAAGTTAAATCTTATAGAGAGAGCCCTCTCTAAACCCTAGGAAGGCTAGATCCTAGAGTTTAAAAGTTGGTCTATGGTTACCTCGGTGAGTTCTCTCATGAACCTAGAGAAATTGCTGAGTGATAACACAATGGAAACATTTCATGCTCTGGAACAGAAAAATCATGCATATTAAAGTGCAGTGGAAGCACTTTGAGCTCGATGAAGCTACATGGGAGATGTCTTATCATATGCAGGCTATGTATCCTTCATTATTTTCTAGTGGAGGTAAATGATTTTTGGTATTTGTACATATTAATGTATTGTTTCTATTGTAAATACCGTGATGAGAAATGTTATAAAGCTCCAATAAGCGGTATGGTTGTCCTATTGTCATGTTTGTCATGATGGTTTTGATTTTGAGCAGGTTGTTATTGTAAATACTGCAACGAGTTGGGTTATAATGCTCCATAGGTAGTATGTTTTCTCTAAGTGATTGTGTTGGGTGTAGGTGTCATAGAACATCGAGGACGGTGTTCCCCTAAGGGGAAGGGGCCTGTAAAAACCATGGGTTAAAATTTCAGGTAATAAAATTTAATAAAGGAAATATAAGACCACGATTAAGGGACACTTATTCCAAGCTGACTATTGGGAAAAATATCCTAGTGGGCATCACTTGTTGTGTTTTATGGATAACATGAAATTGGAAAATGCAATGGCTAAGGCTTTGGAAAGGAAAAGGAGTATTTTTGGCATTTATTTATGAAAATAAAATAAATTAGGAGAAAATGAAAGTGAAAGGTCACCCATTGCATGTGAGGAGGAAAATTAAGGAAAATAATGGAAAATTGAAGAAATTAGAGGTCTAATCAATAAAAATACCTCATAGCATCAGTTGGTAGCCTTTTTTCAGTTGAATTCTGTAATTTTTCTTAGCGAAGAGAAGAGCACCAAGAGGAGAAGGAAAGCAATCAAGCAAAGGAAGGACAATCAAGGAAACGAAAGCAAGGAACAAGCAATAAAAAATTAGATCAAGCAGCTTTAGCGAGAATACTTGCAGGTAACAGGTTGCATGTATGATTCCCTAGCAGGTTTTTACATGCATGGTATGTGCATGTTGGTATTTGGTTCTTTTCTTGTCATTTTCATGGGTTTTGCCAGATTGGACAATGGATTTTAGCCTAGCATTTCCATTTCTAGATAGCAATGATGTGATGGGGTTGTTCTCAGTTTGAGCTTTGGATTGTCAGAAGATTTTGGATCTGGGTGAGGTGGTCTCAACAAAATTCCCAAAGGCCTAGGAATCCCTTGACTGGTAATGGCAGGATACACAGTAAAGCCCGAGGGTGGAGACAAGAAAATTCCTCAAGGTATTGGAGAAGTAATTATGAGGCATATAAGCTCGGTTTGGTTTTTTGATATCGCCACTAGTTTAGTTGAGATCACAGTATGGTGAGGGTGGAGGTGGTTTAACGTTTGTATTCCCTTAGTAGTGTTTGGATTGGTTTATCCCATGATATCTCACACTCATTCTTGGAACATGGCATGGGAGTGATTGGCTAAAAGAAATATTTGGTTTAGCTAATATATGGTCGGGTGGTACGTGGAAGTCTCGAACCTGGATGGATTTTTCCTATGTATAATAAGATCTAAGTTTCTCTTCATTTTGATAAAGAAAAGGAACTTGTTATTATGTGGCTTTAATGGTTTTTTCTCTCATTATTATTTATCTAGTTATAACCATGCTTATATGACAGTTCTCAGTCATGGCTCTATTCATGTTTTTACTTGTAACTAAATCAATAATGAATGCAAGAACTAATTGGTGTTATAACAGCTAATGTGAGAAGGTGATGACCCTTCTTATTAAACCTCAGATAATTTTTCATGCCCTTATGTTTATACTTGCATTCATCACCTCTAGATTGCATATTTACCAGTTTTTTGATGGAATGTCAGTCCCAGTTGGTGAAGGTCAGGTCAATTCCTAGTTTCAGTTTTTGGTTTACAAGCATTGTCTCTAATGTTCGGAATCATGATTGTTGTTAGACCAAAACCCACAGGAGTTAGTCAATGATAACATCGCCAGAGATAAGGATCCACGATAGGCAGTTAGTCCATGTTGCGAAACACACGGGGAGCGTTGGTTTATCCAATGTCCAACAATATACCCCCAATGCGAGTCGAGTGTGTATCGAACTTGTGACCTATGCTCTGATACCACTTGTTGGGAATCGCGATTGTCGTTAGATCAAAACCTGCATGAGTTAATCAATGATCACATCGCCAGAGGTAAGGATCCATGAGATACGGTTAGTCCATGTCACGAAACACACAGGGAACATTGTTTTATCCAATGTCCAACATCTAATCCATTTATCATCTTTGGAAGTTTCACTCAGTTTTGGGCAGAGATATGACTCTTAGCCCTAAAAAGTGGCTCAGAATTCGGAGTCACTAGCATTGAAATGAGAAGCAAAGTCCATAGTTGTTGGGAAGTAGACATGTGGGAGCGACTAGAGACCCATAGTTGCTTGGAGGCCTTGGAAAGGGAGTGACTAGGGCTCTAAGTTAGGGAAAAAGAGAGTTATCTCAAGGTTTGGACACCTCGAGGAGTTGGGTTTATCCTGGGGTCTTGTGGCACCTGCAAGAATTCAGTAAGGTCTTAGGTTGTCAACTCTATTTCCTTAATTTCATATAGGAGGTTGAGTCTTATCATAGTGACCCTCAACTCATGTTTACCCCGAGAAAGGCAGTGAAAGTGTGTAAATGTGAGAGGAGGTGTGTTACACAATTTATTTAATAATAAAATTTATCTATTTTTCTTTGGATAAATGCATTTCATTATGACTCTAGTACAATTATGAAGAACGAACCTAGTTACATTCTTAAACACTCCCTATTAACTAGGAAGGTATTCATAATACATATATCTATAGAGGAACATGGAAAATCTCAAAATGAACTACGAAGAGTTCTAGCACACTCAGTGTGGCGAACTACATTCTTGACCATGGAAATATATCTGGGTTGAAATAAGATGGACTAAAGCTTTCAGCCTCTATAGGTACTATCAGTCTTACTTACTAACCATCAACCCGGGGAACTATGTGCGTAATGAAAGTTTAGAGCTCTATGACCAACATCACCTTCCCTACTTCGGGAACTAGAAATCCACACATACATTGGTCAAATGTCCTCTCGTGCATTTTGTATTACACGTGATTCCTCAAGAAATCTCTCCCGATCAAGAAGATCAATGACATCAAACAAATCAAGCATGCTTCCAAAACTTCAACCTTTTTAGGACATATTTACTTGGACGTCCAAAACCCTAATCATTAAGAAGATTTCAAATACGCATAAGTAAACAAAAACCTTCGAGGTATTCAATCATCTTGATGATGCTTCACAATTTTATCACAGTAGGACTTAGAGGCTTCCCAAACTAATCTGATATAAGTTTACTTAATCATACATCTTCCTTTCCTACTTCACATGTAACAACATATTATGTATAATGCAACAAGATCTAGCTTTATACTCATCCATTAAATCATAGCAGATCCATAACTAAAACATCCAACATGACTATCATAATATGTTTTCCCTCTCAACTAGAGATATATCCTTTCTTCTATCCAGGCTCCCTCTTAACTTAGGGAAATTAACTAATTTATATAACATTGGAGAGTCTTTCATGGCTTCATTCCTTCTTATCAAAATCATCTTGATCATCATCATTCAATGTAACTTTCTTCATCGTGCTTATCAATCAAATAAACTTTACTTATGAATATCTTCAACATCTTGAAGAAGAAAAAAAATCAAATATATTTCGGTTATAATCACATGAGACGAAACATTATTGACGCATTTTGTACCGACCAGTGTTGTTCATCTTCAGGATGAGATGAGAGATCATATCGAGTCATTAAGCTTAAATAGAGGTAGAGAAGTCCAAACTAGTCGTTGGTACCTAACAGCTAGTTTGGCTAGGAAGGAAAAAAAATAAGGATAATCAATTAATTTATTAAATTTAAAATTTAAAATATATTATATTTTAAAAAAAATTCTTTGTATTAAATATTAATTTTTAATTTAATTTTATTATATTTGTTTATTTCTTAATTATTATAATTTTCAATTCAAAGGATATATATATATATATATATATATATATATATATATATATATATATATATATATATATATATATATATATATATATATATATATATATATATATATATCCTTTGAATTGAAAATTATAATAATTAAGAAATAAACAAATATAATTAAATTAAATTAAAAATTAATATTTAACACAAATAATTTTAAATTTTAAATTTAATAAAATTAATTGATTATCCTTATTTTTTTCCTTCCTAGTCAAACTAGATGTTAGGTTTCAACGGCTAGTTTGGCCTTCTCTACCCCTATTTAAACTTAATGAATGGATATGATGTCTCATCTCGTCCTAAAGATGAACCACACTAGTTAGTTTGAAACACGTCGACAATGTTTTGTATCATGTGATTATAACTGAAAGTTCTCTCGAAAATAACTATGGATTACATAAGCCAAAATTCAAATCTTGAAGATTATGTACCTGCACAACTTAAACAAAAACCAAAATCAAATACATATATAGAAGTATGAGTTTAAATATATTAGAATCATACAATAACGAAATATTTAGACTTTAGACATCCAATACCTAAACTTATTTAGGTTCATGATCAGCAAGAGACACATACTTTTAAACTTCAACTTCTTACTAGGGTTTTTCTATAAACCCTAGATCACATCATTAAAATTTAAAGCTACTCAATCAAGATATCGGTCTCATTATATATAGGGTCTCAATATTACTTTCAAAGATATAACAAACTCTGCTATGATATATTTCAAACCCTAGAATCAATTCAAACAAGTATAATTTTACAATGCATCTAACAATTTTCAGAATTTATATATTAGACTTCTACTAGGATTTAATCCAAACCCTAGATTCCATATTTGAGATAATAAGCCTTATATATCAACAATCAAAACCAATCATAGCACAATATAAGGTTTAAAAAATATGACCAATGTTTTGTAAACACTAGACTTTACAATCACATTCAAAACAATATCATCATATCCTGGAATATCAAACTTCTAGTAGGAATTTGTTACAAACCCTAGAATTCACAAACTATGATCATCAAAAATTATATTAGGAGAACTAGGGAGATGTGATGGAGGGAAAAGGCGATAGGGTTCAAGGTTATAGGCTTATTGGTAACACACTGGCCGCCTCACTCAGGCACTCTATAGACGGGATGAATTACCCTGGGTGGGTGGTCTTTAGCACCAAGACATCGCGACGTCTGATCGGAGGCTGCTTGTTGGTGCATTACAGATTTTAGTTCCTAGATGACCCCGAACCCTAATCTGAGGACTCCCACATCCCTTTAACTATTTTCGACCATGGGTACTGCATTGAACAAGAGTCTCTTGACTCTCGCTTCATTTCAATACACATATACGGAGATGGAAATTGGGGACCCTTGTTCGGGGGGTAAGGGGTATTGCATAGCAGAGACTATCACATTGGGGTGGACTAACAGGGGCACTCGTCGGTGGCTCAGTGGAACCCATTTTTTCCTAGACCCAGTTTAGGGATTAGGATGCCCAAATACACCCCTGTGTCAGCTAAAATAGGTTTGGGGATGAGCCATATCCCAGTACTGCTCGAACACGCAATTCCACTAGCACTGGGTATTTTTGCACATCGACCACACTGCAACTGCAGCCTCAAGATAGAAACAACACCTTGTTACATGGAATCATTGACCTCATATCGCCAGCGACTCAATACAACCATCGACCATTTGTGGGGCATCCTGAAAAGACTCTAACAGGACACAACAAAAGGGCTTCAGATATTGTGTATCAAGTAACCCCAACTTGCTTTCAAATTTTCATTAAACCCCCTATGGGGAAGAGTATTATATTTTGGGTACATGATACAAAGAGGGTTAAAATGTGAAGTAGAATATCAGGCAAGCATTAGGATACCCTATTCATTTACAATAACTGATCTGTGGAGGTAAATATTTACAAGACTCCTGCTCAATCAAGGAATACTTCATAAGCTCGGGGTCTACCATTTACCTCAACCTACGATTGAGAGGAGAAACAGCAGAATAGGGCAAATCAAATGGTCATGGGGGTGCAAGGGGGTGCAGCACCTCAAAATAGGAACTCCCTAAAGGAGGCCCCTCATACAGGAACATATTACAGGGGAAAAACAAAGCATTTGTACCAAAATAACTAGTGGACAACACCCCCAACCCATACATAGTAGAATAGTTGAACCACATACCATAACTGAACATATACATTCCATAGATTGACGAACATTGCACCACATATGAATCACAAGAAATCATATGTAGATTTAGTTGCTTCTGGCCCAAACCAATGGAGCTCTTACATTGGATCTTCACAAACTGGACTATGGATTGTGAAATTCATCTCTGCTCCAAAGGGTTTTTCATAATCAAATTTCCATCCTCAGAAGCCAAAGACACGATACTTAGGGATGGACTGTGGTTCTGGGAATAAACCGGACTCTTCATTACACCATGGTATCTAGAATTTGATGCAAACACTATGGTTATAACTATAATGTTGGTTTGGTTCCGGTTGTACAACCTTCCTCTTAATTTTTGAAACGAAAGCATACTGGAAGGCATTGGGAGCATCATTGGGAGATACATCAAAATAGATATGAAAAGATTGAAGGAGAGAAGCTACACTTTCGCGTGTGTATGTGTGGAAGGGGATCTCAGCAAAGGATTACCAGAAAGCATACAACTGGTACATAAACAGTAAAAATGGACGCAACACCTAAATTATGAAAACAATGCGGTCATATGTAGAATCTGCAGGAAGACCAGTCATTTACAAAACACATGCCCAAATGAAAAAATAGAAAACAGAAAAAAAAAAAGACGGGGAAAGCAACCAAAGGGTGGCAATTTCCCCCATGTGGACCAAAGGAGGAGGTAGAAGAAGAAGTTGAATATCCCATTCCCAATGAGAACAATCAGACAACAACTGATCCGGTTACGCAAGGAAATAAAATGCATGATCCCCTTGAGATAATATCCCCGGATCAATCAGAAAATGATCCAATGGCACCGAGGGAAATAAAGGGCACCACTTATTAGATACCTCAGACTCAGACAAGGACAATAGATCACTCATAGGATAAAACCAGCTTGCCCTTGTCACCTCCACGCCATCACAAGGTGCATGGCGAAAGGTTGAGAAGAAGAAAGGGAGAAAAACTAAATTTTCTCCTCATCTATAATTTTATGATTCTATCATTTTTACTTTGAACACCAGTCTTGACTGGTTGTTGGTCTAATTATCAGCTGATGCAACATGCAATTTTGTTTTCATTAATGAAATTATGATTTTTTCCTTGGAAAAAAAAAACAATTAGATTAGCATATATACATATCTATGGTTTCATAGTCATGCACAAGCATATCAAAACAACATATATTAAGTAAACCCATGACACAAATATCAATACATCAAAGTTAAACATATAGCAATTTTGATCAGGCTAGGGTTTCGATCAGACAGACAAACATACACCTAAATTTTTATTCATAGGAGCTTACTCTAGATATATAAGGGTTTTAATCATAAACCCTAATTTACCAAAACCTTAGAGGTCTTGGAATTCAATACATAGCAAACACTAAAGGACTAGGGTTTCTATAATAGTATCACATTAGAGGAACTTTGAGATCTAAAATGGGCATCCTAAGGAAATTATAAAATAATAGTGGAAATAATAAAATAAGATTGGATTACATCATAAACTTTTAGAGGGAAAAAAGAAAAAAATATTTTTTAAACTCATATTTTCAACTTATCTCCCTATGGGTTTACTCAAATTTCGAGTTGGAACACTCTTTGGATGTAGAATCTGATTCCTCATCCAAGGAGTATCATGTTTTTTCATGTATTTCTCATTTTTCAGGTAGCAGGGTCCATTGAAAGTATGCAACATGGGTACTTCTCGGATGAGGAATTAAAATTTGCATCCAATAAGTACTCCCCCTTGAAGTTTGAGTAAAACCTCAGGGAGATAAGTTGAAAAGGAGTTTATTATTTTATTATTTTTTAATATTTTTACTTTTTTACTCCAAAAATGGTGAATCATTCCCCATGGTTAACATCATCACCTTGAATCCTATTGGTTCTTATAAAGTTTATTTTGGTTGTACATTTTTCTTAGGAGGCCCATTTTAGACCTCAAAATTTCTCTAATGAAAACCTTAAACATCAAAAGAATACTATCTTCTAAATTTCATCAATAACCCTAAGTAGACTAGGGTTTCATAAACAATATCGAGACACCCTCAGGATAGGGTTTTACAGAGAAACTTTTTAGGGTTTGAAAAGAATGATCAAATGTATAAAGTGGGTGTATTCAATCTAATGATTAATCACCCAAATAAGAATATTTATGATTCAAAGGTCCTAGACATAACGATGTTAGTAATGTTAAGAAGATTATTAGAAGAAATGAATATACCTTTATTATGAAGAGAACAAAGCTTATGGTTTAAGACATTCCTTTGAGTTGTTTCTTAACAAACATTATAGGACATAAATTATTGAAGAGTTTTCTTTGCAATAGAACTTCTATCATGCTTCAATCTTGTTCTTTGAGGTCTCCTTCACAACCCTTGAGTATATCAGCAACCTTTCCTAAACAAGTAAAATATGAAAAGAAATGGTTAGCATATAGTATAAACACATCTAGATAAGAGAAGGATACCAAATATAAAAGGATAATGCAAGGAGAAGATACTTATCTTTGATAAAATGGTGAGGGCTCCCTCTTAATCCAATCTTGAGGGATACCTATAACTTTATCAAAACAATTCAAAAATCTTGTTTCAAAATCATGTTAGGCCTAAAAGTACTAGAAATCAAAACATAAAGGAAAACAATTCAAAACTTATAGTAGAAGGATATGTCTGGGATAGATTCCTTAAGAGTCCCTAGCAAATAAGTATTTGAATTCAGATTCTTCCATATTGTTCTTCTTTGGTGAACCTTCATCAGCAAAGTTTGCTTGATCCCTATCTCTTCTTTTATTCTTTGGATTCTCATGAAAATTACTTCTATAATGACTCATTTTGTGACAACTATAACATTCAATCTTAGATAGGTCTATCTTCTTCCTTGGCCCTTTGTACTTCTTAAATATTCATTTATTATTGTGATGAGAGGAATAGGCATTTGGGATTTTCTCCTCTTCATTATCCTTTTTGCTTACTAATGAAATGTTGACTTCTTACTGACTACATGCATTACATAATAATTCAAATGTAGGAGTATCCTTCCAACTGTTGATTCCTGATGCAAAGGTACTCCAGGATGTTGATAATCCTAGAAGATCAGTAATCATGAGCTCCTTTTCAGTTATTATTGCATCTATTTCCTAGAGTTAATCTCTGATTCTAGCTATCCTTACAAAGAAGGATGTCATTGTATCATATTTTGTCATCATCATAGTTCTTATCTCATTCTTGAGGCTTGTAATTTGACCAAGGTTCTTGATGTGAATAATTTGGATAAGACCTCATACATTTCTTGAGTGGAATCTATGTTGGATATATATGGAATGAGATTGCATTTTATTGCCTCCACTATTAGACTTATGGCCGATATAATTTTTTTTCTACACTTTGCTTTCTTTGCTTCACCTTATTCATTTTTAGGCTTTTTTATTTTTCCTTTAACTAGATCCAAGACTTTATTCTTCCCGAGGATGAAATATATCATCTTTTTCCATGCCCTGTAGTTGGAGGCTCCTTCTAGTTTGTTTTATCCATTAAATCTGTTAGACATGGTTCTTCTAGATAGTAGGCTTATCCCCTTATACGACCCTTATTAAACTTCTTAAGACTCCTTATTCTCATTATAGTAGATCTTTAGGATGCCTTTTTCTTCTTCTTCACCATAGCTCTGAAACCATGTTGGAAAATCAGAAAGATAGAAAAATTTTATTGATGTTGATAATTACTTGTGATATTCTTATGTTCTTATTAAATTTCTTTCTTTTTTTTATCTTAGTTCATAAAGAAATTACCAAAACCATAGAACGAAGATAAAAGACACCAGATGTAGGTAGAAAACCACGGAAAAAAACCCTATCTAGGGGAAAACCAAATCAAGAACTCTTCCTTCAATAGATTCATATGATAGTGAGACAACCAAGACCCTAGACCAATAGACCTTCCTCCTCCACCAAGTCATATTTTGCTCCCTATAAGTGTCAGCCCTTCAAAGTGAAGCTTTAATCCAGAACTTCGACTTTTATGTAGCTTCATAGCTTCAACCTTGATGCAGTAGCTTCACAACTTCTACCTCAATGTAGCAACTTCACAACTTCAACCTTGATGCAATAGCTTCATAGCTTCAACCTTGATGCATTAGCTTCACATCTTCAATACAATTTCCCATCTTCGCTGCAACTTCAGAATTTCGTTGCACATGAGAGAGAGAGAGAGAGACCCAAAACTTTTATTCCAGCTTCCTTATTCAACTTTGCACTTTTTATGCTCTCAAATACCGCAATTCGAACTTGTTAGAGATTTACCTCCAAATTAGTCGAGTTTCTCTAATATATAAGCTTCTTCTGAGATAAAATTACCCTATTTGAGTCTAACTTGATCTCCTTGAGGCCAACTTGGTGGAGGAGGCTTAAATGATTTATTTCCCAATAAAAAAAATTTCTTCTTTGAAAAATAATTCCCAAGAATGGTTCTTTACAATATGATATGGAAAAAGACACTTGACATAAACCATATAGGTCTACAATGGAGACCTTGACCTAAAATTAATTAACCGAAGCATGAAACCCATGCTTTAATAAGTGAATTTATATAATAATAAAATTTATTTTTCTTTATTTTGATAAATACATTTCAATATGACTTAAGTACAATTATGAAGACCAAACCTAGTTATGTTCTTCAACAATTTCCACCATTCCTAATTATATCCAACCAAAGGAAAATCAAGGTGCTCGTTAAAAATTATAATAGCACAACCCCCTGACCCGCGAATACATTTCCATTCCCATAGATTATTAGGTCTCGCGCCTATAATATTCATTTTTGATGCAAATTCATAAACACTCCATTCTTCACCAAAATCTAGGCCATACCCCTAAAATACTCATAGCAAGTGTCACTCCAGATTCACTCAATTCTTTTCCCAAATCCATATTCCTTTACACCTTGTCCTTGTTCTTAAAATATTCATATTGGGACTCCCTCAAAATAAATTCTATCCATTTTTTTCTCATCCATACCTTCCTCAAAAGTGTACATTCAATTCTTTGTCGAATATTTGGATCCCCATATGTACTCGCCAATTGAATAAACCTCTGCATATTTGGATGTAGGAAATACTTTACATTTAAAATGGTATATGTTCTATATATGGGGTTTGGTTAGGACTCATTTGGACTTTGATACAAGGCCAGGTTTCTATAAGTCTTCCTAGGAGGAAGGAACCTAAGGAATTTTTATCAGAACCTCTTAAGCCAATGTATTTCCTAGATTACCAAATTCCAGGGTTAAGAATTAAGTTCTAAAACCTATCACTCAATTAATATTACACTATGACCATAACGGATTTTGATGGTAGCATAATACCTAACTTATCTTAGATTCTTTCCATAAAAAATAAATAAATAAATGAACCAATTGTTAGATTTAACCAAAACACTGCAGACCATGCTTACTTAGCAATATGCCATGAAACAATATGCAAATGCACATAATCATAGACTACTCACATCACTTTTAGACTCATAGATCCATGGCTCTAGTAGAGTCTTCATTTAACACATAATTCATAATTCACAATCTCCATATACGACTAGGCTACAGTGTTAAGTAAAGTAGTGAGCCATCAAGTTCACAAGAAATCCAATGAATAAAACACTAGTAAAGGAAATTAGTTGCATGACCTCGTGCTTCCAGTCACATTTGCACATATATTCTATTATATCATGAAACATTCATTAGTTTCATATAATGTTGGTATTACTACTTAGCAATAGGAACATGTAAATAAACTTGTTAACCAAGGTCATGCAACAATATTCAATGACCATTCAAGAGTAATGTTGAACCATACATTAGCCAGCAATATAATAATCGAGTTAAGAATTCAAAATATACACAATTCATTACACTTATCTAAAGGGTTGGAGTTCATTGGTAACTTAAGGAGGGACTTTAAATCTCCACCCAACCATACGCAAAATAAACCATAGATTTTATTGTATTTGACCACACTCGATCTAGATCCACAGTCTGAGGGGTTTCTTTCTCAGGGGAATTTCAAGCATGGATCAGCTAGTGTATTGTGTAGTTCTAGGAGTACAAGTCTACATTTTAGGCGTTTTATCAACTATATTTTCAATTAAATCACTGCAAGAGTCTGTATCTCATTGTCTTCGTGGTTTATCAGCTTACTTAACAAGAACTAAGTGGTTTATCAAATTTCTTAACAAGCACTTAGTGTTTATCAATCCTTTTTAGCAAGCACCCCAGTGAATTTATACTCTACTTAGTGGTTTAACATCCCTTTTTAGAAAGCACCCCAGTGAATTTCTACTCTTCCTAATGGTTTATCAACCTTACATTAAGCACTTTAGTGGTTTATCAACTCTTATAGTAAGCACTTGTATCCTACTCCTCCATTGAGACTTACACTAACCTTTCAAAATTGGACACCACAATCCAACGTCCTCAACTTACCAATATTGGGAATCACATCCCAACAATCTGAGAGAAAAATCTCAATCGTAGCTCTTGTTTTCTCCTGCACTCATGGTCACTTCCTCTCATGGACTTTCTCTATTGATTTTTCTTATGTTTCCCCTTTTTTCTTCAGGCTCCTCGTCTCCTGTGGGGTTATCCATCTTCCCTTCACCCATGTTGTGGGATCATGAAAAATGTGGGCACTTCTTCTTCCTGATCATTCCTTACCAAATGTTGGGTGGTGCAGAATTTTATTCGACTAGCCAACCCCACTCTCTTCCACTTCCCTGCAGCACCTCAAATCGTGGATCCCTGACCCTCTCAAGCAAGTCAAATAAATTTTCATATTTAATTTATTTTATGATTATGTAATGTTGTCATCTAGCCATGATTTCCATGCTCAAATTACGCATACGTCATTTATCATTACAAAATAATGGGTTAACAAAATGGGTGTTACAACCCCCACCCCCTTAAAGGAGCAATGTCCTCAATGTTATTTGTAACTAGAAAGAAAATAACAAAATTGAGGTTTGTATAACAACTCTTACATCCACTTATTCATAAAAAAAAATGGGTATAGTACCCTCATTTATTCTTCCACCTCCTTGGTGACCTCACTGGGTCCAAAGTGCTTCCATTGCACCTTAACCTAATCTATTAATAAATTTCATACAATGGTGTTCCTCTAGTCCAGGATGCACAATGGTTTTGGGTGCAACTATCCCTTGAATTCCATCTATATCACAAACCATTCAAAGATATGAGTAGCATCATGTGCATACCTCTTAAGAAAAGAAATATGGAAAACATCATGTGTGTTCACTTTGGGTGGCAAGGCCAATATATATGCCACTAGACCCATTATTTCCAAAATATGAAATGGTCCACAATAGTTGGGTTCCAGCTTAGCATAAGACCCCACTTTTAGTGAGCTCTTCCTTGGTATGATGTGCAGAGAGACATGCTCTCCCACTTGGAATTACTTATGCATCCATTAGATAAATTTTAAGGTCTTACATGGGCCTCAAAATAAAACGTGCAACCAAAATAAAATTTATAAGAACTAATAGGATTAAATATGATGATTTCAACCATGGGGGATGATTCACCATTTTTGGAGGAAAAAGATAAAAATATTATAAAAAAAAAACTATTTTTTCAACTCGTATTTTCAACTTATCTCCCTATAGTTTTACTCAAATTTTGAGCGGGAGCACTGGTTGGATGCCAGATTTAATTCCTCATCCAAGGAGTACCAATGTTGCATACTTTTTATGGGCCCTGCTACATGAAAAATGTGATCGTAATCATGGAAATCCTGGCGCTGCGACATGTGAAATTCTATGACATATAATGGGAATTTTTCTTGTTACGCGCTCTTGTTAACTCCATGCATTTTTCCATCATTGCGCTAGCTCCTTTCCAAAGGTGGTACTATTAGCACTGGGCATTACATGGTGTAACACTAATCACCAATGTTAGGTAGTTGATCTTAGGATTGTAGGAAAGCTTAGCGATTAAACTAATACTTCATCCCTTTGCAAATTTCTCGATTTCCTTTCTGAAACTTATAAAGATTATTCAACCCTAATACAAGGCAGGATTACTATGATACTTGGACTTATAATTCCTAATGGATCTCCACACATTTTTCCCAAGATTTACCTCATGCATAGCATTTCTTAGACTCCTAATGCCTTCAGGAATAACACCCGCATTCCCACACCAACACTCAGACTCTTCAATAGACAAGGTGAACTCAAGAAAATTATCAACATGCCTACTAACAAGCACAAAAACAAGCCAAGACATGGCTAATACTACTCTATAGTTTCCAAGTACATTGGTGTCATCTCATTCCCCAGAATGGATCCCATGACATACTAGCAGATCCATCGATAGATTACACATTGCATCATCATCAATTAATTACTAGGAAATAAAAATAATAGTATCAACCACCAAGATTCATGAGATCCATCGCATACCCAACATTGAAATTCACACACTACACAACTTATTTGAGTAGATCAAGCAACCCTACATGACCATGTAAATAGTTTCGTGATTCAAAAACATATAAGCAACCATGGGGATATGAAAGTCCCTCACAACCATGAGGATAGTCATACAAACCACCACAATGCTAATACACAGGAATACATATTCCTTCATTAATAGTGTGTAACATATTTTATGAAGAATATTGACTGACCATGCATCTTCATGTAAATAACTATACATACCATGCAATTAACAACAAGCATAAAGATCCATGAACTTTACATGTCCATGAGATCATAGCAATAATCATTCATCTTGGACATACAGATATATCGACAATTCTTCAAGAGTTGGGTAAGACCACTCTTATGACATATAAACTAGACTACTCAAGAGACAACCCACAACATAGTTATAACAACTTGATACCCAATTGATGAAAGAAAATTCTACTTTTCCTGGAAATTAACCTTCTTTATATCACAGAAAAAATCACTTCATCATCAAGCCCTTAATTTTTTCTACAAAATTATTTCATATAAAAATCCTACTTCACTTACAGTGAATTCTAGAGCATGTACAGATTAGAACTATAATCAATCATATAGATACACTAGATAGTGTGTGAACATAATGAAAATTCATTTCATTAATAAAATCATGTCCATACAATTACAGAAAAATTAAAGAAGTATTCATTCCTCTTAGCTTGATCTCACATTCATTTGGCCATTAGTTTTCATTTCCTGTAGGATTAAAATAAGTAGAATTAAGAAATGAAATAGCTTTTTTTACAATCCTAAAAGCATTCCATAAATCATATTTTTCCTAAATCCTAAAATCACTTCATAATTTAGTCCATCAATCATATTTTTCTAATTTCTAAAGGCACTCAATTTATCACTAGAATCTCTCATGCTTTTCATTGTAGATTCTCATGCTAAAATCTTATTTATTTTGTCTTATCTCTATCCATAGTTGTTTCATAAATAAAGAAATTAAAATTATTTACAATGAGGAAATAAAATTATATTTCCATGTTGAAACCTGGTTTGGAGCTTTGTCTCCAAAAGGATTAATGAATTGGAAGCTCTAATGCTCCTGCATCATACTCCCAATGTAGAAAAAAAAAATCCATGACCTCTTGGTCATGTGTCATTAATTTTTGAATCCTCCAGGATCCAAAACTTTGTGCTGAAACTGATCATACATCTCTTTATATTGCTATGATTCTACACCTGGTTATCAAATTCCACCATAATTCCACTCCTTATTTTCTAATTGCAAGACGTTTTTCATCACCATGCTTCTTCTCACCATTTCAAGTGAAATTTTTCTAGCCACTAAAACATAAAAAATATACAACCATCCAATCATACCTTCAATCTCATCCTACACTTGTAAATTTTCTCTCTAAACTCTCTGTCTCACTTCAATATATTGATCGAGCTCTTTCTCCATGCTACCTCCTTTGACTTTGTTTCATCCTCGTTCACAACAACTTTTGCAAGTTGTTCACCTTTGGTTTCTATTCCACTTGCATGAGTTTTAAAAGTAATAATCACTTATGTTGCACATGCATGGACATAATCAGTGTGAATAATGAAAGTTGTCTCTCCTTTTGGCTCATCCTTTCTTATGAGCATCCCATTCAAGTATTTCTCCTCCTCTCTGCTAAGAACAAAATGTGAACTTTATTGTCCTTTGTCTTCCTCTTTCTTCATGATAACTTCAAATGGTTTTTCATCATCAATAGCACCTGCAACCATAATAAACCATCGGAAAAAACACAAGGCTTTTCAGCCTCATTAGATGTCTCAAACATCAAATATCCACCAACATTGATATCTAATCCATGGATTTCTCCTTATTCAAGTTCACCTCTATGAACTGCCTCCTCACACTCAGTAGCTTTGAGTTTTTCCTTCAACTTATCCCTCAACTTTTGTCTCTACTTCTTGGCCCATAATATTTCAACATGCAACATAACCCTTTTCCTTAGTTTCCACCCATACCTTTGGTTCTCCTCATTCTGATGTAGAAGCTATGTAAGCACATTCAACTCTGCTTTATCTAAATGAGTTCCCTCACGTATTCTTCATCACTCGTTTTCCTTATGCCCGTTGCTTTGGCATCTCTGTGGCTCTTTGGCATCTTTGTCGCTTCCCTATGAATTATTCAAATGAATTCCCATAGTCATCTTCAACTTCCCCTTGTGTGATATTTCCTCTCCCCACTGTGACCTGCAAATCACCTCTCCAATGGCATACCTCTTTCCTACTACACACATCTCACCAAGATTTTCCTATGAGCTCGTATTTTTTCCATTCTTGGTCCCCTCCTATTGAACCCCTTTTGAGCACTCCTTTATCTTCAATTTTTTGCAGTCACTCTTTTTCCTCCATCATAATTGTGCTAGCTGGAAAAATTCTCATCGCATCCTCCTTAATTGTTGCTACCTATCATCAATATCCACAAATTAAAAAAAAAAAAAAAATCAATTTACTTTCCATCTTATTCTTGTTCTAATTTTTCTCAATAATGTCGTGCAAAATTATTCTTATGTCTCCTGATCTCTTTATTTTTCCTTCATACTACACACACAAAAAAAAATTGTGCTCTAATACCATTTGATGCGCGAAAAATCAACTTTTCCTGGAAATTGACCTTATCTAGATCACAGAACAAATCACTTCATCATCAAGCCCTTAATTTGTTCTACAAAATTATTTCATATAAAAATCCTACTTCACATACAGTGAATTCTAGAGCATGTACAAATTAGAACTATTATCAATCACACATATACACTAGACAATTTGTGAACATAATGGAAATTCCTTTCATTAATAAAATAATGTCCATACAATTACAGAATAATTACAGAAGTATTCATTCCTCTCTTGGCATAATCTCACATTCAGTTGTCCATTAGTTCTCATTTCTCTTAGGCTTACAATAAGTAGAATTAAGAAATGCAATAGCTTTTCTAAATCCTAAAAGCACTCAATATATCCCCCATAAATCACTCCATAAATCATATTTTCCCTAAATCCTAAAATCACTCCATAAATCATATTTTTCTAAATTCTAAAGTCACTCAATCTATCCCTATAATCTCTCATGCTTTTCATTGTAGATTCTCATGCTAAAATCTTATATGTTTTGTCTTATATCTATCCATAGTTATTTATAAATAAAGAAATTAAAATTATTTACAATAAGGAAATAAAATTAATTGAAGCCTGGTTTAGAGCTTTGTCTCCAAAAGCCTTAATGACTTGGAAGCTCTAATGCTCATACATCACCAACTCATGACATTAGTAGATGACTAAAAGTGTATTAGGTAACAAGAGAATTTTTGGTTGCTTTTAGACCATCAGGCATAGATACATCAGGCCTCCTACAACGAGTTAACAAAGCTACAACCACATCCCTCAGATAACACATATTCACCATAAATACATTAGATAGCAACTCAATAATGGATATATAGTAAATCACACATTCTTACTTGAATGTTAAAAAAATACTCAGTAGTCATCAATGATACAAATCTATGTTGGAATAAACATATATCTGATTAATTTCAAATTGGTTGAAAACTAGAGGAGTGGCTTCAAATCTCTAGCCAATCGTAGGCCACCTACACTACAACCTTTATTATATTCAACCATGCCTAATCTAGATTAAAAGTCTAAGGAGTTAAGTATTTAGGTGTATTCACACCAATAATTAGTAAAACATGGAATCAAGAGGAGTACAATTTTCATGTGGTTTATCAAATGCTCCCAAGTAGTAAGTACTTGAGTGGCTCACTCTACCTCTAAAAAACAATCATATGAACTCAACCAATTTTTAGGGAAGGTTATCTCAGTACAAGAACTTGATCTCACTCTAAAGGGTGTTTTCTCTACCCCAAGACGAGCACTAAGTGCATCAATATTTACCTAGATCTCTCTTAGTCAAATTAACACCAATATACATACAAGGTATCACGCGAATATAGTGAGTGATTCCCCAATCTCATAGCAAAGGCTTTCTGTAATGTTCCCCCTCCTGCACATAAGCTTCAATCTTCTTCTCCTACAACGGCTCAAATTTTCTCCACTGAAATCGTGGGGAAACCTAAAAAACCATCATCTCTCCTTCCGCACAAACATTCCTTTCCAATGTGCGAACATCTTCCTTCTTCCAATAATATCCTTCTTCATGTCCCTCTCCTATGTGTTCACTTCCTCAACATTTCCCATGAGATTAAGTACAATATGGGCATGCCCTTTGTTGCAGGTTTCCCATACACACTTCAATGTATTCACCATCATACCATTTAATTTGTCAAGGAGATGGGTAGGTAAATAAATGAAGTGGCATGGCTTTGGGTTTAAAATATGCATGATAAATTCATCCTCCTTAGTCTCTAAATCCATTTCCACTCCTCTAGCTTAGCCCTATTTTACATTTCCACAATATTACATGAATTACAATTCATAAGGGAATTTACAAGAGAGGTAGCAAAAAGGGTCATTACATCTACTACCTTATTTTCCTTTCCTTTAATGTGTTTTATCTCAAAGTCAAATTCATTACTCAAAGCCAACCACCTGGATTCTTTAGCATTTAACTTAGGCTAGTTAAGCAAGTATATCAGTCCTCCATGTCATGTCATCAACATAATATTTCTTCCCATAAAGTAATGCCTCCACATTTTTAAGGAGTGTAATATTGTTTCAAGCTCTAAATTATGGGTAACATAGTTCTTCTCTGCTTCATTTAGTTTCTTCAATTCATAGCAAACGACATATTTTTCTTGCATTAGAACTCCAATGAGATCTTCCTCACAAGCATATGTTCAAACCACAAACTCCTTCTCTGGATTTGTTATTCTTAAAATAGGTGCACATGTGAGTACTTTTTTAAGCTACTCAAAATTGGTTGCACATTATGGGGCCCACTGAAATTTGTCTCCATTCCTTTGCAAGATAGTGATTGGATGGAAAATTTTCGAAATTTTTTGAATGAATTGTTGGTAATATATAGCTAGTCCCATGAAGGATCTAACCTCTATGGCATTCTAGGGAGTGGGCCACTCCATTATGGCCTTGATATTTTCAATATCCACTGCCACTCCTTTTGAAATAACATGCCACAATTAATGAACCTGGGTTTGGAAGAATTCTCATTTTTTGAGTTTTTCATACAGCTTATGCTCCCTCAATAATTTTAACACTACTCTCAAGTTTTCTTCACGCTCTTATATGGTAATCGAATACACTAGGATGTCATCTAAAAATTCCATCATCAATTTTTCCAAATAAGGTATGAGGGCATTGTTTATCAATCACATGGATGTGGCAGGCTCATTCGTAAGCCCAAATGGCACGACTACAAACTCATAGGTGCCATCTCTCATCCTAGCATTGTTTTATGGATATATTAATATTTAATCATAACTGGATGGTAACCAGACCTCAAAAATTAATATTGAAAACACTACATCCCCTCTTAGTAGGATGAATAAGTCATTGATTCTATGTAGGAGATATGTATTCTTCATTGTATCTTTATTTAGATGTATGTAGCCGATAAATAGCCACAGTGTGCCATATTTATTCTTAGGCAATCAGTGTTGTGGCTCCCTAGGGTGATACATTTGGTTGAATGTATCATTTACCCAGCATCTCTTTCAATTGTATATTCAATTATACGAGTTCAGGCGTACTCATGTAATATGGAGCCTTTGTTGCTAGCATTGTTTTAGGAATTAATTCAATGATAAATTTGATATCCCTCCTAGCTACTAATATCAATATTTCTTTTGGAAATGCATAAATTGATTAACACTAGGTGACTTTCTAATCCGACCTCATTTTTTACCAAGTCCCTGGTCACATGGATTGGATAAAAGGGATAGCCCTTACTTGAAGTGTGATTATTTTCCTAACCATGATTCGTTTATTTATCCCTTATAGTGTTGTCTTCTCATCGGAATCCCTAAGGAACTCCATCAATTTTCTATTAAAAAACAATCATGGTTTTGTGGGCTACTATTCATTCCATGATTATTAAAACATCATATAATCTCGACGATAGCAAGTGAGATAATTTGAAGTGGACATGCCACTCATTTCCATAGGGAATGACTCCACCATGTCTGTTACTATATTTTAGTCCCTGTGCCTAGCTAGACCAACCATGATTTTTCATGAGTTTTATTTTGCAAATCACATTTCTATACAACCTTCAAGCTAATATAACTGAAATTAGAACCTTGGTCAATTAAAATTGAAACAGGTTAGTTGATGACAATACCTTCCATTTCAATCATTGTAGCTTGTCGGTCTACCTCCCTACTATTCAATGTGGTATAAATTTGTGTTATGTTTTGAGCCACATCATTCATTTTTGTCACTTCTTTTACATTGTACAACTTTGTGTCAGTTTGTTGTTGATGAGGACATTTCCTCTGCAAATCATTTTCTCTAAAATCCTAATGTTGCACAGACCTATACTAAACCCTCTGGCCTCTTCTTTTGTCATTTTTTTGGGCTCGTTTCTACTTCCATCATGGAATTTTGTTGATATTCATTCTAGGAGGAGTGGTGAACTTCCCATTCCTCCCTCCTTGTAAATATCCTGAGGAATTCAACCCTTCTCATTTGATTTTTTTCTTATCTTCCTTCTTCCAGTTTGTTCGAGCTTCGGTCTTGTGTTTGGAAAATTCACATCAACATTTGGCCTTATGGATGGTGTCTTCTAATTTCCTTGGCTCATATAATTCAATCCAATATCGATAGGCTTGTGGTAACTCACTGAGTTAAATTTGAATCTTCATCTTATCATCTCTCATATATGCCACATACCTTAACAACTCCAGGAATATGTTGGTGTATTCATCAGCAGTGATTTCCCTAGGTTATGCTCATGAGATTCTTTGACCTTGTTTTCATAGTATCTTTCAGACAAGTATTTCTCCCAAAATTATTTTTAGAACTTCCCCATGATAACTCTTTCTCCCTGATGTCCTTAAAATTCCTTAAATACTCCCACCATATTCAAATTTTCCTTTCATGTTGAAAATGACCACTTGAGCCTTCTTCTTTTCATAATAGTCATGCACTCTAAAGCATTCCTTCATCCCCAACAACTAAGCATTTTCCTCTTCATCTTGCCTTATCTCTCCATCGAAGGTAGGGATATTTTCTTTCTTGAACTCTTTTGGAATTAAGCTCTTATTACTTCTCCTTTGATGATGGTGTCTCTTAACTGCATTATCTAATGACCATTCAAGGCTACTAAACCCTCTTTTCAGATTTTTGAGTGGAATTTATCCTCTCATTGTGTCTCCATCTACTTGTCTATGTATTTTCCTTGAATTATTGCTTATTTCCCTATTGGTGCCCAAGTTTACTTTTGGACCTCTAATGGGATAGGTTTGGAATTTTGCATGCCTAGGTAATTGGCAGTGAGCCCCTGTTGTTTCTAACTTTGCAAGTCTGATATTCTCTACAATATTACTCCATTCACCTCTAATTTCCTTTCCTGTTCTCTAACAATATTTTCATTTTTTTCTCTGCAACTCCTCAATTCAACTTAAACTTCTAAGGATGTCCATCAAATCAAGAGAGTCTTCATCTCTCCTTTTCCCAACTGAGTCTTCTTCTTGACCATTCTGATATATATTAGTGATATACTACACCATTATGTTGCTCATTCCTATATTTTCTTATTGTTCCTTGGTATCTTCTTATGTGCTACTACAAACACATAATTTTTGGTCAAATTAAAACACAAACAAACATATTTACCCATCATTTTTTCTTGTTTTCAAAAAATATGTTGATGTGAAACCAATTGGAACATCGAACCTCATATTAGTATGCAGGTTAAAATATAAAATAACATATTAGTAATATGTGAAGTCAACAATTATATCAACTATAACTTAAAATCAACAAACATTTCTATACAGTAATGAAACTAGTAGATTAAATGTTTGTCCTGTGTGTATGACCCTCTTCAGGTCCAATGTTAAACCTTAGCTCTAATACCACTTTATAAACCTCCCTCCCACCCCATTGGGTTAACCTTGGGTTTTTTTCGGTGATATTTATGACTTAAACCGACACTCACAATCTGTTGTGAATATGGGGTTATAGAAATCCTCATTTTCAACTTCCTTAAAACTCAAACCCATCACCACCATCGCATTTGTCATGTCGATATACTTCTAACGATATAAATTTTATCTCAATCTAACTCTCATTTTGAAAGTTATGCCCATCTGAAGTTTAATCCATTGATCCTTGCCACGTCAACAAAGTGTTTCCACATGGAACCCCCGTATGACCTATGTGGCTATGCCATGTTTTCCATAGTCCAGCATGGAACTCACATGTCCTACCACTTTATCTCAAACCAAGAATACCCAAAAGGCATTTCGAGTCAAGTATTTCAACCATCCCTCATTATATGATCCAAAATCTTTTGCTTGAGATGTGTTAAAGAATTACATGTAAAAATTGTAGCTTTAAACAAGAAACTTTAAAGGAATAAACATAAGAAGAGAGAAATGATTAAAATCATGAAAGAAGACATAGAATTGATATCATAGTTCGTCCAGGAGGGACTATGTCTCTGGGCCCTGCTCATATAGTGGGGAGGCCCTCTTTCATTAAGTGGCAAAACAAGAAAGTACAAGTATAAAATGAGAAATTACACCCTTATACCTCCATAGTTGAAAGTGAACGAAAATTTCAGATCTCTGAAGAAGAAATGGATAGCACCGTTGGATTCATGGCATCAAGTAATGCAGAATCCATATAAAATTTTCCTGAATCTAATAAAGTGAAAATATGACCCCTATGGAAAATGGCTCAGATCATGGTTTCGCCCCCCTCCTGCACAGTGCTCATGGTTCCACTGTCTCGATTTTCGTTCCTGCACCTAGCTACCTGGGCGCTCTTGTGAAATGCAGACTTTTTATATTACACTGTTGGGCGGACTCCCCAACGATCCCGTTGGCCGAATTGGGTAAAAATCTGTGTTGTGAGGGAGAGGGCTGGGTGGACAAACCCCGCCCCCTCCTTTTAAAGTCGTAGTTTGTTTTTTTAAACTGCGCCACACTTTTTTTTTAAAACCCCCACCAAATATTTTAATACAAGCATACGTTTTGGGGGGAAGGGGGCGGGCCCGCATTGGGTGGCCCACCCCCATACCCGTCGGCCTTCGTTTTATATATATGGCATAGTGTATGGTTGGTTGTCGGTGGGTTACAACCCCCGCCAGCCATATTTATGATTATGTAAGGTGGGCGAGCAGTCCAACGAGGTCATGACCGTCAGCCCCATTTTTAATATAATATTTTTTATTTATGACAGCTGGGGTAGGCCAGGGGTTATGACCCGCCTTACCCCCTTTTTTTAATATTTTCAGTTTTTAAAACAAAATTGATTTTTTTCAAAACTTCCGGATTTTTTACCGAAGGAGTCAAATTATCCATCCCACAATTTCACTTGAAATCTGGCCGGGGTTGGCCCTAATCCGGTGGCCAAGTTTCTGCAAAATTGTTGCCTCCTTAAGCTACCACATCACCAAGTCAACCCTCAAACTTTGACTACTCCTAACTCCTCCATACAGACTCGGAATTGAGTGTCGTTTGCGTTGTTGGAATCAGGAAGACGAGATCTTCAACTTGACATTAAGTTTGCCATATTCCAGACACTTTTATTTTTGAGCCTTTGTACTTAAGCCACTTATACTTGGACCTGTTTGATCCACCTGGATCATTCCTCCCCACTGAAGATATTTTGGACACCAAAATTATTAACACTCTCATCACACTGCTTGTGTCCTTTCCAAACCACACTTTCAATCATATTCATGCGAAACTGGTACATCATTTACAATCATGCACACCACACATGACTCAACAACCCTTCCTTGCCAAGAGTCTATAGCACACACTCATTGGCCAAGGATTACATAAAATAAAAAAAATCAATCAATATCTCAAATACTCATTAGGAAAGGCCAAAACATCATTGTTGCATTTCGAAGTGATGGGAAACACACCATCACGTTTACATTTACTTGCAACATATGATTTACAAATGTGGCCATCACACTAAGAACCCTAAAAGAACCATATTTTACTTAAAAAGTTAAATGGATCATTCCCCTGTGGAGGATCTGCCTGTGAAATAGCTTCGAGGACCGAACATTGTATGGATGCTCTTTGGTCTTGATGTGTTTGACATGCAGGTTTTTGGGGTTCATTCTGGTTGTGATGATTCTTCCTCCTCCATACCTTTTGTATCGTCTTGGAACTCCTCCTACCGTTGTGCCTCCAAGAAGTGCTCATGAATCCCTCACTGTCCCTGAGGTGTGAGGAGGTGCTTTCATCATCAGTTGTTGGTGGGCCGCTACCTATTTTGGAGCTTTCTCCCACTTCCTTCCTGGTGTATCTGAGTCCTGTATGACACGACAGTTCCTCAGCTTCGATGGGGTTTATGATGCCTTGGCCATTAATTCCAAGGCCCTTTCCTTGATACCCCATCTTCTTCATCAGTTTGGACACAATCCCTGTAGTATGCTTTTCAAAAGTAGTGAATTTATCATCATGAAAAGTACATGAAATTGAAGGGTTTCTTTTTACCTCGGGTTAGTTATGTCACAATTTTTCTAAGGCCTCATCCTTAGCTTGTAACTGGCATCGTAACCTTTGTTTATCTTCCCTTGCTTCCTGTAGGAGCCTTCTTAGCTCAGCATTTTCTTCTTGGATGCCTTGGTTAATCTCTTCAAGTTCTTGGAACTATGTCGTAGTAAGTGTCCTTTTCATCTTTGGTACACTATATATTGATTTTTTTGTTTCATCGCCTAAATAGGAACCCAAGTCTATGGGTCCTTTTGATGTGATCCCAAAGACTGCAAGCTTCATTTCATTGCCGAAATCGGACCCCAGGTCAATTGGTCTACCTCGTGCAAATCTTGTAGCTGTGACCTTCTCATCTTCCTCATATTCAAAATCTTGTTTTGTTGTATGGTGGTGGCAGTCTTCTACTTCCCCTTTTCGTCATTTCTCTCAGGCCTCAACTCAAGGTGCAGCTTCCAAAAAATTTCTTCGGCATCCCCCTCTTTTTCACAATGTGTGCAAGAGGTCTTTGCTCCCCTTCTTTTGGCTACAGAAGTCCTTTTTGGGTGGTCACTTTGTTCATGCGCCCCCCTGCTTTCTATGTGCATGGCCTTCACACTGGCCTCATCGATGGTAGGAGGCTCAAACAACAATAATGAATGTCTTGTGTAGCTATGTAATGACCCAATGTACTTATTTAAAACTTCCAGTGAATCTAATTAAATGCCTAAACTTAGTGCTTATTTTCTAAATTCCTCGGTAAATCTTTGCACGTTTTTTCATTTACCTTGCCTTAGATACTGCCACTCCATTAAGTCTTTTTGCTTATAACCCAAGGGATAGAATTGATCTTTAAGTGCAAAAATGAAATTTGACCACGAGGAAAGGAGGTTACCCAAATTACTATTGCCTTGAAACATTCTCTCCCACCAGATGAGAGCAGTGCCATTCAGTCAAAGAGAATCCAACTAGATCTTTGCCTTGTCCTCCACAATCCGTTGAATCTTGTAGTATACTTCAAGTTGCCTAATCTAGTTGTTAAGTTTCTCTGCATCACTTTCACCATTATACATGGGTAGATCAAATTTGACATCTAACTTAAAGAAAGGTTTATTAGATGCATTTCTTGAATTCCTATGATGATGGTGAGAAGAGGAGGAAGAACTTTCACTTGTTGGAGGAGAAGGAGGTGGATCTCCTCCATTATCTCCATACCCTGAACCTTGTCCTTTTGACACATTCTCCCCTGCTTTCTCTAACTTCTCAAGTCTAGAGAAAAAATTATCAACCTGATCTGCCATGGTGTAGAAGGTCTTGCGGAAGTTGAGCTCCTCTTCATTTCGAACATCTTCATCCATGTTCCTTCTCTGATGTGCACGTCCTAGTTCGGGAAAAAAATATCGTAGTGTCCCTTTGCCTCTTTGTATCTTGTTTCTAGTTAGCATACAAGCATGTAATTCACATCTACAAACACCTACTTTGATACCACTTGATCCAAAATCTTTTGCTTGAGATTTGTTAAAGAATTACATGTAAAAATTGTAGCTTTAAACAAGAAACTTTAAAGGCATAAACATAATAAGAGAGAAGCGATTAACATCATACAAGAAGACACATAATTGATATCGGAGTTCGTCCACGAGGGACTACGTCTCTAGGCCCTACTCAAATAGTGGGGATGCCCTCTTTCATTAAGTGGAAAAAATGAAAGTACAAGTATAATATGAGAAATTACACCTTTTACCTCCATACCTAAAAGTGCCCAAAAATTGCAGACATCTGATGAAGAAATGGAAAGCATCTTTGGATTCGTGGCTGTCGAGTAGTGTAGAATCCATAAAAAAATTGCCTAAATCTGACAAAGTGAAAATCTAACCCCTCTAGAAAATGGCCCAGATCATGGTTCCGCCCCCCTCCTACACAGTGCTCCTGGTTCCATTGTCTTGATTTCTGTGCCCACACCTAGCTACCTGGGTGCTCTTGTTAAATGTAGAGTTTTCATATTATGTTGTTGGGAAGACTCCCCAAGGAGCTCGTTGGCCGAATTGGATAAAAATCCATGTTGTGAGGGAGGGGGTCGGGTGGTCAAATCCTGCCCCCAACTTTTAAAGTCGAAGTTTTTTTTTTTAAATGCGCCACGCTTTTTTTTAAAAACCCCCGCTGAATATTTTAATATAATCTTACATTTTGGGCGGGGTCGAGCCTGCATTGGGTGGCCTGCCCCCATATATGCTGCCCTTCGTTTTATATATATGGCATAGTGTATGGTGGGTTGAAGGTGGGTTACAACCCCCGCCGCCCGTATTTATGATACGACTCTATAAGGTGGGCGAGGGGTCCAACGAGGTCATGACCACCGGCCCCATTTTTTAACATAATGTTTTTTAGTTATGACGGTTGCGGTAGGGCGAGGGTCATGACCCACCTTACCCCTTTTTTTTAATATTTTCAGTTTAAAAAAAAATGGATTTTTTCAAATCTTCCGGATTTTTGACCGAAGGAGTCAAATTATCTATCCCACAACTTCACCTAGAATCTGACCGAGGTTGGCCGAAATCTGGTGGTCAGGTTTCTGCAAATTTTTTGTCTCCTTAAGCTCCCACATCACCAAGTCAACCCTCAAACTTTGACTACATCTAACTCCTCCATACGGAATCAGAATTGAGCGTTGTCTGCATTGTTGGAATTAGGAAGACGAGATATTCAACTTGACATTAAGTTTGCCACTTTCCAAACATTTTGATTTTTGAGCCTTTGTACTTAAGCCACTTGTACTTGGACCTGTTCGATCCACCTGGATCATTTTATCCAACCAAGGGAAAATCTAGGAACTCATTAAAAATCATAATAGCACAACCCTCAAACCCCAGAATACAATTCCACTACAAATAATTATTTTCCCTCATGTTTATAATCCTTATAGCAAGTCCCACTCTGATACACTCAATTATTTTCCAAAATCCAAAGTCCTTTACATCTTAGCCTTGTGCATAAAATATTTATAACGGGTCCCACTTCGAATCAATTCTATCTAGACTATCTATCACCCATGCCTTCCTCAAAAGTGTACACTCAATTCTTGGTCGAATTTCTAGATCCCAGGATGCACCCCCCAATTAAATAAGAATTTGGATCCTATGAATATTCATATGTAGGAAACACTTCACGTTTAAAATGGTATCCAGTCTAGATATGGGGTTTGGTTAGGACTCATCTAGACCCAGATACAAGGCCTAGGTTTCTATTAGTCTTACAAGGAGAAATGATCCAAATCTATGCAGGAATGCAACATAATACAAATATAACCATAAATACAAGTATGCATTGGAAATAACACTTCATTTCATTAATATCAAATAACTTAAATATGCTTACAAAAAGAATGGAATAAACTAGCTAGGGCGCTGGTAGCTTATCTCTTAGAAGAGATGTGGTGGCTATAGGTATCTGAACTAAACTGTGTTACAAATGTAGCCCTACTTTGTCGCCAACCTGGAAGTTGTGTAGTACCCAATGTTGATAATGTCGTTGCTTGTACTTGGCATTGGATTTCTCCAAGATTTTGTGGACCTGCTAGATGTGTGGGTGAAAATGTGAAGTTGGGTTACACTTTTGTGAGAATTGGGGGCGGAAAACATTTTTCGGCAATAGTTCGGTCGAACTTTCTAAAAATTTCGGTCGAACTCGTTCTTTCATTTACATTGATGGCATACTGACGGCATGGGCAAACAGATTTTTTGTCGGAGATGGGAAAACCGGCAACAATAGTTTGGCCGAACTAAAACTTCGACTGAACTTTTAAATAGTTCAGCCGAACTCATATTTTATAAATATATCACCCGCGAACTATTTTCATTTTCGCGCGTCCTTGTTTGCGTTATCTTTTTTTCGCGGGGTTCTGCTGTGATTTTCGTTTCTGTCTGTTTTTGTGGCACTGCTGCACTGCTCTGTTGCTGATTTGGTGTTGCGTCCTTGTTTGCATTATCTGTTTTTCACGGGGTTCTGCTATGATTTTCGTTTCTGTTTGTTTTTTTGGCGCTACTGATGCTCTGTTGCTGATTTGGCACCCGCGAATCATTTATGTGGCGTTGTTGTTGCTCTGTTGTTGATTTGGCGCTCGCGAATTTCTGCTCAGGAGTTGCGCCGAGTGAATTTCCAGGTAATCTAACCATGAAATGAATTATTTGAGGTGATTGATTATGGAATATGTTGTTTACATGTTCGTACTATTACAATGAAATGAATTATCTAAGGTGATTGATTTGGAATATGTTGTTTACATGTTCGTAATATTACAGGAATAGCTTACCTTGTAGATTCCTAATATGTTATTTGTATAAATGCAATGGATTGACCTTACTTGCTTAATGTGTATGCTTATTAAGTACATGCTTTCAGGCTATGTTTACTGTGTGATTGTGTACAAGCCATAATTAACCTTCATGAGTGCCTTGTCTCTACAGTTGAGAACTCATATTGATATCTTCATAATACCTGCTTATTTCCTATATGTTATGGGTTCTCCTTTCAAGGGTGTAACGAAGGGTCATTTTTCAGGCTGACTGAAATACCAAAACCCAGGCCTTCGACTTTATTTGTCCCCTAAGATTGAAAATTCTTCCAGTGCTTGACTGTGCCCCCCCAATTCCATAGCCTTGGCTTCCTATTCCCTGTTTTGGGTATGAGCTAACTGCCTAATCTTAGAACAGTGTGTTTTAAGACGGGAAAGAGTACTATAATAACGAACATAGTAACTCCATACTTACTAGTGGCTAACTGCTTGGTGATGCCCATACTTACTTATAGTAATACAAGTAACTGATTACTATATACCAATACATTATGCTCAAAAAGCACATTGGAAATCACCTTTATTGATTACTGTTTTGAGTATGAGCTAACTACCTAATCTTAGAACAGTGTGTTTTAAGACCTTACTTGCTTAATGTGTATTCTTATTAAGTACATGCTTTCAAGTTATGCTTACTGTGTGATCGCGTGCAAGCCATAATGAACCTTCATGAGTGCCTTGTCTCTATAGCTGAGAACTCATATTGATATATTCATAATACCTGCTTAGTTCCTATATGTTATGGGTTCTCCTTTGAAGGGTGTAACGAAGGGTCGTTTGTCAGGATGACTGAAATACCAGAACCCAGGCCTTCGACTTTATTTGTCCCCTAAGATTGAAACTTCTTCTAGTGCTTGACTGTGCCCCCCCAATTCCACAACCCTGGCTTCCTGTTCCCTGTTTTGGGTATGAGCTAACTTCCTAATCTTAGAACAGTGTGTTTTAAGATGGGAAAGAGTACTGTAATAACAAACATAGTAACTCCATACTTACTAGTGGCTAACTGCTTGGTGGTGCCCATAATTATAGTAATACAAGTAACTGATTACTATATACCAGTACATTATGCTCAAGAAGCACATTGTAAATCACCTTTATTGATTACTGTTCTGGGTATGAGCTAACTGCCTAATCTTATAACAATGTGTTTTAAGACGGGAAAGAGTATTGTAATAACAAACACAGTAACTCCATACTTACTAGTTTCTAACTGCTTGGTGGTGCCCATACTTACTTATAGTAATACAAGTAACGAATTACTATATACCAATACATTATGCTCAAGAAGCACATTGGAAATCACCTTTATTGATTTCATAGATAATGTACATCTCTAATCCAGTATAGTGTAAACAAAGCATGCTCTGTTATAGGTGAAACAACTTGCACTAGGTAGATAAGGTGATTCAATAGTCATAACTAATTATAGTTACTAGATTAGTACAGATAGTGTGTGAATTCTGCAAATGAAGTTTATCTTTTATACTTGACCTACAACCAATTTCTACTTTAACCATTCACCATTTGTATACATTTAAATGTAGCATTCAAATATAGCATAGCATATATAAAAAAAAATTCATAATACAAAGCTAAAGGATTTAGAGCAATAGTAGTGATGGAATGAAATGTAACATTGTAGTTTGATCCCTTGTTGGCCTTTATATCATAGAACCGTTTTCATATTTACACAAATATCATAACTGATCAGTTATTAAACTACATATCTTCATATAGAACTTGCAAATAGTATGGTGGAAATGTGGATCTCATGAATCTTCATAATGTACAATGATTCATTCCATATTATTCATAGATCAAATTTCATTTAAATACAAGATTTATCATAATGTACAATGATTCATTCCATATTCATTTTTAGATTCATTCCATATTCATTTAAAATAAGTAACTACTATGTATTCCACTTCTACTCTAGATAGAGAAAGTAATGACTCTTTCTTGCTTAACCATGCAACCAAAGACTCTTCTAAGTAGAATTATACATTGTCCACTTGTACTTTTCATGTCATCCACACAAGCCTAGTTGAATCTCTCTATGTTGTCAACGTAAATTTCTCACCTTTTGGGTACTATATTCCATTGTTTGTAGTCTCTTTCACTTGTATCTTAATATTTGTTTGTTGGTAATAGATGACTATATTATATTGAAATATTCCAACTAACATAAATTCCAAAATTATATCTAGTCTAAACCTTGTTATGTATATCACGCTTCCTATCATATAGATGTAAAGGTTATGATCAACATCACCTCATTCATCATCCATCATTTGCACATAACTTGAATCCAATTGATTTGATAAAAACACATTAGCCAATAAACAAACCTTTGAAACCAAAAGTGATTTGATAGTTCTATAGGCAGAGTTTGTAAAGGGCCAGGTAGCCTTTGGATCTCATCTTTTATGAAAGGTGACATATCCAGTAAATGCCCCTACAATCAATCTCTGGAATAGATCTAAATAGAAGTTTTTCATTTTCATATCCATGGTCTCAAACAATGAGAGAGAGAAAACCTTTTATATTCAACATGTAAAACACAAATTAGCCATAAAATTTTCCCATTTAAACCAAAAGTGATTTGATACAAAACATAGGTTTTGACCTAAGAGTAAATGCCCCTACATTCAATCTCTGGAATAGTTTTAAATAGAAGTTTTTCATTTTCATATCCATGACCTCTCAAACAATGAGAGAGAAAAAACCTTTTATATTCAACATGTAAAACACAAATTAGCCATATCTCTGGAATAGATCTAAATAGAAGTTTTTCATTTTCATATCCATGGTCTCAAACAATGAGAGAGAAAAAACCTTTTATATTCAACATGTAAAACACAAATTAGCCATAGAAGTTTCCCATTGAAACCAAAAGTGATTTGATACAAAACATAGGTTTTAACCTTATATAGTTTAAAATTGTTTCAAATAGATTTTTTAAAAATGAAAAATATTCAATGTAAAAAAAATAGTATTTAGAGACAAAAAGAAATTTGATACAAACACATATAGGTTTTAACCAATTATATAGTTAATTGTTTTGAAAATAGATTCTTAAGAAAAAAGTAATTTGATACAAAACATATAGGTTTTAACCATGTATATAGTTAATTGTTTTGAAAATAGATTCTTAAGAAAATGAAAAATATTCAATGTAAAACACATGCATTCTTATGCATTCTTATACACCCTTATGTCTATGTAAAGTATTTTGAGTGATTCCACGGGTCTTATACACCCTTGATAGGGTATAGTTGGGACAAATAGTGTTAACTTCTACAAGTTCTATAGGCAGAGTCTGTAAAGGGCAAGGTAGCCTCTGGATCTCATCTTTTATGATAGGTGACATATCCAGTAAATGCCCCTACAGTCAATCTCTGGAATCTAGATCTAAATAGAAGTTTTTCATTTTCATATTCATGGTCTCAAACAATGAGAGAGAGAAAAACCCTTTTATATTCAACATGTAAAACACAAATTATCCATACAACTTTCCCATTGAAACCAAAAGTGATTTGATACAAAAAATAGGTTTTAACCTTAGTAAATGCCCCTACAGTCAATCTCTGGAATAGTTTTAAATAGAATTTTTTCATTTTCATATTCATGGTCTCAAACAATGAGAGAAAAAACCTTTTATATTCGATGTATGTAAAACACAAATTAGTCACATCTCTAGAATAGATCTAAATAGAAGTTTTTCATTTTCATATCCATGGTCTCAAACAATGAGAGAGAAAAAAACCTTTTATATTCAACATGTAAAACACAAATTAAATTTTCCCATTGAAACCAAAAATGATTTGATACAAAACATAGGTTTTAACCTAAGAGTAAATGCCCCTACAATCAATCAATCTCTAGAATAGTTTTAAATATATAGAATTTTTTCATTTTCATATCCATGGTCTCAAACAATGAGAGAGAGAAAAAACCTTTTATATTCAACATGTAAAACACAAATTAGCCATATAGGTTTCCCATTGAAACCAAAAGTGATTTGATACAAAACATAGGTTTTAGCCTGAGTAAATGCCCCTACATTCAATCTCTGGAATAGTTTTAAAGAAGTTTTTCATTTTCATATCCATGGTCTCAAACAATGAGAGAAAAAACCTTTTATATTCGATGTATGTAAAACAAAAATTAGCCACATCTCTAGAATAGATCTAAATAGAAGTTTTTCATTTTCATATCCATGGCCTCAAACAATGAGAGAGAAAAAAACCTTTTATATTCAACATGTAAAACACAAATTAGACATTAAATTTTCCCATTGAAACCAAAAGTGATTTTATAAAAAACATAGGTTTTAACATAAGAGTAAATTCCCCTACAATCAATTAATCTCTGGATTAGTTTTAAATATATAGAAGTTTTTAATTTTCATATCCATGGTCTCAATCAATGAGAGAGAGAAAAAACCTTTTATATTCAACATGTAAAACACAAATTAGCCACATCACTAGAATAAAAAAACCTTTTATATTCAACATGTAAAACACAAATTAGCCATTAAAGTTTCCCATTGAAACCAAAAGTGATTTGATACAAAACATAGGTTTTAACCTAAGAGTAAATGCCCCTACAGTCAATCAATCTTTGGAATAGTTTTAAATATATAGAAGTTTTTCATTTTCATATCCATGGTCTTAAACAATGACACTAGAAAATTTGGCGGAAATTCCGACAGCCAATTCATCGCTATTCCGACACATAGTCGTCGCAAGAGCGAAAGTTTGAGGGTGGACAAAACGTGGTTTGTCATGCCGTTGCAGTTCCGACGCACCTAAAAAGTGTCGCACTATAGACACTTCTTCCATCGCTTCCGAACAAGCGTCACTCTTCCAACATCTCACGAACCGTCGCGCTTCCGACGTTTGTAAACGGTCGCACTTCCGACGAAATGTGGTCCAACGTTTTGAACGTCGCTCTTCCGACGTTTGTAAACGGTCACAATTCCGACGCAATGTGGTCCGACGTTTTGGACGTCGCTCTTCCGACGTTTGTAAGATGTCGCAATTCCGACGAAATGTGGTCCGACGTTTTGAACGTCGCTCTTCCGACATTTGTAAGATGTCGCAATTCCGACAAAATGTGGTCCGACATTTTTATACTGTCACTCTTCCGACGTTTCTGAGTTGTCGCAATTCCGATGTCTACAAGGCGTCGGTATACCGACGGCGGGTTCAATTTAAAAAAAAAAAAAAATGAAACTTTAAAAGACGAGAAACGTTGTTTTGAATATATTATATGAAGTAAAATAGTCCATGAAGTCATTACATTTTCACATCTGAAGATTGGAACCCAAATATCCATCCAGAAAAGTGGAAGTCCCACCCAGACAATGATATAAAAATACCCCATGTCACATACAGGGACATGATATAAAACCCAATAACGGTCCACATGGAGATTATCTACAAATCTGAGAAAGCATCCAAATATGCCCGAGGCATCTATAAGAAAGTGAAATAGAAATATCTAGAATAGTAAAGCAACAGATAGAGTACCGACGTCCATTGTTCCAAATACAAATTAAAGTACCCAAAACCCTGCAACAGAGAAAAACGCTAATCATGTGAGGAGTGTGATATGTCCAAAATATAAAAAGACCATCAGACCATATCAATAAACCAGCAACATAGACCAACATCGTTAGTTTTGAAGGCAGAGTGATAAACATTAATCATTTTTTTTTCACAAGAGAAAAAACGCTGTTTTGAATATATCATATGAAGTAAAACAGTCCATGAAGTCATTACATTTTCACATCTGAAGATTGGAACCCAAATATCCATCCAGAAAAGTGGAAGTCCCACCCCAGACAGTGATAGAAAAATACCCCATGTCACATACAGGGACTTGATATAAAACCCGGTAACGGTCCACATGGAGATTATCGACAATCTGAGAAAGCATCCAAATATGCCCGAGGCATCTATAAGAAAGTGAAATAGCATTATGTAGAATAGTAAAGCAACAGATAGAGTACCGACGTCCATTGTTCCAAATACAAATTAAAGTACCCAAAATCCTTGAACAGAGAAAAACGCTAATCATGTGAGTGTGATATGTCCAAAATATAAAAAGACCATCGGACCATATCAATAAACCAGCAACATAGACCAGCATCGCTAGTTTTGAAGGCAGAGTGATAAACATTAATCATTTTTTTTCACAAGAGAAAAAACGTTGTTTTGAATATATTATATGAAGTAAAACAGTCCATGAAGTCATTACATTTTCACATCTGAAGATTGGAACCCAAATATCCATCCGGAAAAGTGGAAGTCCCACCCCAGACAGTGATAGAAAAATACCCCATGTCACATACAGGGACTTGATATAAAACCCAGTAACGGTCCACATGGAGATTATCGACAAATCTGAGAAAGCATCCAAATATGCCTGAGGCATCTATAAGAAAGTGAAATAGAGTATGTAGAATAGTAAAACAACAAATAGAGTACCGACGTCCATTGTTCCAAATACAAATTAAAGTACCCAAAATCCTTGAACAGAGAAAAACGCTAATCATGTGAGGAGTGTGATATGTCCAAAATATAAAAAGACCATCAGACCATATCAATAAACCAACAACATAGACCATCATCGCTAGTTTTGAAGGTAGAGTGATAAACATTAATCATTTTTTTTTCACAAGAGAAAAAACGTTGTTTTGAATATATTATATGAAGTAAAATAGTCCATGAAGTTATTACATTTTCACATCTGAAGATTGGAACCCAAATATCCATCCAGAAAAGTGGAAGTCCCACCCCAGACAGTGATAGAAAAATACCCCATGTCACATACACGGACTTGATATAAAACCCAGTAACGGTCCACATGGAGATTATCGACAAATCTGAGAAAGCATCCAAATATGCCCGAGGCATCTATAAGAAAGTGAAATAGCAGTATGTAGAATAGTAAAGAAATAGATAGAGTACCGACGTCCATTGTTCCAAATACAAATTAAAGTACCCAAAATCCTTGAACAGAGAAAAACGCTAATCATGTGAGGAGTGTGATATGTCCAAAATATAAAAAGACCATCAAACCATATCAATAAACCAGCAACATAGACCAGCATCGCTAGTTTTGAAGGAAGAGTGATAAACATTAATCATTTTTTTTTCACAAGAGAAAAAACGTTGTTTTGAATATATTATATGAAGTAAAACAGTCCATGAAATCATTACATTTTCACATCTGAAGATTGGAACCCAAATATCCATCCAAAAAAGTGGAAGTCCCACCCCAAACAATGATAGAAAAATACCACATGTCACATACAGGGACTTGATATAAAACCCAGTAACGGTCCACATGGAGATTATCGACAATCTGAGAAAGCATCCAAATATGCCCGAGGCATCTATAAGAAAGTGAAATAGCAAGTATGTAGAATAGTAAAGTAACAGATAGAGTACAGATGTTCATTGTTCCAAATACAAATTAAAGTACCCAAAATCCTGCAACAGAGAAAAACGCTAATCATGTGAGGAGTGTGATATGTCCAAAATATAAAAAGACCATCAGACCATATCAATAAACCAGCAACATAGACCAGCATCGCTAGTTTTGAGGGCAGAGTGATAAACATTAATCATTTTTTTTTCACAAGAGAAAAAACGTTGTTTTGAATATATTATATGAAGTAAAACAGTCCATGAAGTCATTACATTTTCACATCCGAAGATTGGAACCCAAATATCCATCCAGAAAAGTGGAAGTCCCACCCTAGACAATGATAGAAAAATACCCCATGTCACATACAAGGACATGATATAAAATCCAGTAACGGTCCACATGGAGATTATCGACAATCTGAGAAAGCATTCAAATATGCCCGAGGCATCTATAAGAAAGTGAAATAGTAGTATGTAGAACAGTAAAGAAACAGATAGAGTACCGACGTCCATTGTTCTAAATACAAATTAAAGTACCCAAAATCCTTGAACAGATCAAGAAAAACGCTAATCATGTGAGAATTCCAAGTAAAGTTAATCTATTAACATTGTGAATAAAATTACACCAAAGTCAAAAACATTGCCTGGCCATACTCATGGCAAATTTGTCATCAAAAAATCAAAAAATTAAGAAGACTGCCCTCATACGGGGAAACCAGTCTTGAACGTTTAATTTACAGAATTCAAAAATATTACAAAGGTCCAGCACAGTAAAATAATCTAAAAGCAACCCAATTAAGTGGGCCTGCTAAGTAAGAAAAACAAATTAACCAAACTACTCCTCCGGTGGTTCCTCCACGATTCGGCACCATCCTTCGGAAGGTCCGGGATCGCTAGGTGCTACCTCCACATGCATGCCACGGCTCCCCTCCTGAAGGCCCGAATGCTGGCCAGCTTTTTTCGAGCTCAGACCCGCCGGACGGGTGCATTCTTCCTCCGTTTGGGCCTCCTCGCGGAATACCACAGTGACTAAAGTCGTGATTCGCTGGCAGTTGAGAGAGAAATTAAAGGAAAATTGCGTAGTGCGCGTCGTGGGAGAAGGTGAACTAGTGGTGGGGAAGCGAGGAGCAGGGGAATCCATACGATGGCCAGATCCTACAACCCAACCTCGCCCACTCCTAGTATTTGGATATCGACATGTGTAATAATCACTGGACTGGCCGGAAGTCGACTCTGTTGAGGGGCTGGAGGGAGCACGCAGGGGTTGACCTCTAGTGATCCCCCTGTGGCAACGCATCCTATGACGCACGCGAGGCATGGGTGCAGTCTCAGGTGCAGTGGGCACAAGAGGAGACGGAGAAGCATAATTCCAATTAACAGAGGAAGACAGACAAAGACAGAACCAAGAGAAATGCAGATATGCTGCAAGGTCTAGGCAGCAGTTCAGCTGGCCACTTCTCCTTATCGTCACAGTTAGTAGGCAGTGTAATCCAGCAACCGGCTCGTCTGAAAAACCATAGCTAAACGCCATTTTGTCGACCCGACTGCAATGCAATCAAAGGATGCCCGTCATAATTAATCTCTGATCATTAATAATGAGAGCCGAAGGCCAGATCATATTGGAGCGTGCGGAATCGCTAAGAGGAGTGGAGGTCCGATCTTGAACAGTGTTAAAAATTAATTAATGCGGATTTGATGTGAAAACTTAATTGAACAGCATTAAATGTTAATGCGATTGATATGAAATCGCCATATCCATGTCCCATCACCTTAAACTCCATCGAATGCACCCGCAGCCGGGAGCAGGGCAAGTTTTTATTGAGGACACGTGGCAGAAATTGATTGGAGCGAATCTTTGTTTGGGTCGCTCGCGCAGTGGAAATCCGGACCCGAAAAATATTAGGGCGAATTTGATAAGAAATACGCGTCACAACTCTCCCTCCATACGCGAGCCCAACTTCGGACCCGAAAAATATTAGGGCGGAATTCATTTGGTTTCCGCGTCACAAAATTGGCCGACGTCAGCAGGCTATTTTGGAACGCGAATTTGGTTTGAATTATGGTTTATCGCCATTTGAAGTCCGGCGGACTCGACTTAAGAACAATTTTTTTTGATCCCATCTTATAAAATTTGTGTTGGTTTTCTTTGATAATACACATATTTATAATAAATCATGGGAATACCACACTAAACATGTGGAAAAATTATATAAATAATTATTGAGAACAATCATTTTTATGTAAAAATATCCAAATGTGCTTTTGGGAAATAAGAATTCGAGTATTTGGTTCATATTGTTTTAAAGGAAGGAGTGAAGTTGGAGCCTCAAAAGATGCAAGCTATTACAAAATGACCTATTCCTAAGAAAATCAAGGTTCTTAAAAGATTTTTTAGACTCACATGATATTATTGATCATTTGTTAAGAATTATGCATGCATTTCAAGTCCACTCACATATCTCTTGAAGAAAATATCATTTATATGGAATGATGAGGCTACTTTGGCATTCTCTCTTTCAATGGATGCCATGTCTTCTACACCAACATCGTTTGCACCTACTTTTGGTAAAACATTCATAGTAGAGTGTGAGGCACTAGGACAAGGAATTTACGTAACATTAACACAATAAGGGATATCATTGGCTTTTAAAAGCAAGGAATTCAAATAAAATATTTGGTGAAATTCAAGGAATTCACTTTTGTTAATAGGTTTATGTCACACGATGATGCAGGGGCATTAGGCACTAGCCAACAATGTAGGAGGTTTTGTCCACATGTTTTGGCTAGGAGGGTTCAAAAACATTTGAGTTGTAACAACTAGGTGTCAATACCTCAACTGATTGTATTACTTAGACTAGTTAGAGTTGTAGGAGTCGAACAGTTTCAGTTAGTTGAATTATTATAATTAGACCTTTTGATTTCTAGAACGGTCCTCTCAGAGGAACCGAAAAGCCATATGTTATGTATATAAATTGTAATTCCTCGGATGAATAAAAGTAGAGAGGGAAGAGGAGAGTAGAGAGGGGATTTCTGCAATAAACCTCTGTGTGTGAACAATTGTTTCAAGTTAAATGATTTCCAAGCTTAGTTGCCATTGAATTATCTCGAACTGCTAATTGTGAAGAATTGTTTAACTGTGAGGCGATTGGGTACTGATAATTCCATTCTTCTGTCTTTGAATTCCCGTAAATTGTTGGATAACCCTGTGAACTCACCCCACCCGAAGGTAAGGTCTGTGTAGAGAACCGGGGTCGTGAAAACTGTTCAAATATAAAAATCCCACTTAATAAAGAGACAAAATTGTTGTGCTTTCGGAACCTGACCCGAGGATTGGACATGAGTTAACAAACAAAAGGATAGCGGAACCAGACTTGCACCCGTGGTCAAGCCCTGTACCAAAACCACGAGCGGAATCACAAAAGCGGGTTGCCCATATCGCACCGCTTTTGTGGAGTAGGCGGTATTTCCTATTCGCGAGTGATTCCATAGGGAAAGCGACACGTGGCAAAGTGACCCCCGGAAAACCACCGTTTAACCCACGCCATCGCACGTTAAAGCCCGACGTTGGAAGCCGAGTGAAATTGCCAAGAGTCGTTGATTTGGAGAAGGGCCATCGGACGGTGGTCGCACGTTGAACTTGCCCGAAGGTTAACTAAGGTGTGCGGAGGATAGCCAGGTACGATACGAGTGTTTGATTGGTTATTGATATATATAGGTGGGGCCAGAGTATAATGAAATTGTTTAATTAAACGATTGGCGGATAATTAGCATAAGTCCGGAGCGTGATTGTTGTAAGGTTGGGTGGTGAAATATAGAGCCGAAAGTTCATTACAAGTTATTTATTTAAAAAGAAACGTGGAGTATAAATACAAAGTGTTGAAATTTAAACATTGGTTATAAGGCTTGGAGATAATATAAAGTCGGGAATATAAATTAAAGTCCAACCATTGTGGATAGTATTTATTTATCAAATTTTACGAATTTGATAAATAAACCCGAAGAAAGAAGAAGTCAATTAAGACTCAGGCTGGAGGAAAAGAACGGGGTAAACCAAGGGAAAATGCTGACAGAGCGATTGTAGACACACCAGCTCTCCTTGGGGTCCAATTTCAGTTTTGTTGCGTCACACGATGATCTCTCTTCTCTGGCATTTACTTGTATTGAAGATCACTATTCTAGGAATAAGGAGTTATTTTCTCCAAAAATAACCCTAGCCAAACATTGACAATGCATCAAGGATATCTTTCTATGCTTCATAAGCACATATGTTCTACTTCTAAATCATGTCTTGGAAGTGGTTTTTTGCTGGAAATTATTCACCAATTGGTTTCATACCAAAATATTTTTCTCATTTTCAGCATCCAATACATGAAAAAGATAATGGTTTAAAACAACATAAATATTTGAAATTTTGCAAGAATTGTCTGGCACACTTTGAATATTAATTTTGAAGTCAAGTGCATGATGCTGTATAGGATCAAGTGTCATTTTGAATACCAAATTGTTTCACAAGAAACTTCTCAACATGCTACCCTACAATAAGGATTAAATGACAATATTGCATCAACTATTTCCATAACAAAAGTGCACCTCGGCCATAAGACTGAACAACTACAAATGTTGTAGATCTAACAAGACCACACAATCAAATGTATTCCACAAGGCCAATACTGTATGAAAAATGAAAAGGAGTTTGCAACCAAAAATACCTTAGGCAACTAATTCAATTAGATACACCAAACCATCAGCAAAAAGGAAAACCAGCCTACTCAAAAGGCAAGCGTTTACCTCCTTCGACAAAATTTTGAGTTCCGAAACAAGGGCCTTTATTGTCTTGTCAATGCCCCTAGTAATTTGAACGGGGTTTGCACCTGCTGCAACAACCTAAAAAAAAATGTTTCATTTCAAATTATTTTCCACAAATTTAAGATACAACCATTGTCAGTTTTGTATTTCCTAACAAGCTCATAAATTTTGACAAAAGAACCAAAATTTTTTAATACCCGATAGCAATTTTTTCACTCAAAAACTATCTTAGACTCAATAAGCCCAACCCAAAACTAAAAGACCAAACACCATAAGACCCTACAAAAATGAATAGATGATCTTAATCCAGTACTATCGACAAAAAGTTACCTTTACACCCTCACTTATTAAACCCTGTGCTGTTGAATTTTAACTTCAACTACTGCAGCAGAAGGACGAATGCAGCAGCAACATTTTTTTTTGGAGGTTGCTTGCATGCCATCCAGAAATTTAATTCAGCATTTAAAATTCCTGCAAATTTTTTTTGTAGACGGCCACAACCATATTTCTGTACAAGATTGTATTTAAACACAACAACCAACATTAACGCAATTCACCAACCAGAAATTAAACAAACATAAATTTACCCGACAGTTTTGTAAATTCAAAAGGAGGCCACGTGGAGCATTAATATTGGATCGCATGAAATTGAAGGGAATCTGAAAACCTGAAAACCGGACCCGAATTTTTTATAGGGCACATTGGATTGAGAATTCGAGTTAAAATTAGGCAGACGTCAGCATCCCATTTTGAAACACGAATTTGGTTTTAAATTCAATCTATTCAGACTTTTGAAGTTCGACGGAAAGGGTTCTTTAATGTTTGATAGTTTAATATATACATATGTTTTAAACATATGTTATATATATATCATATGCAAAATGAAAGGTGAGCCATAGAATTTAGTTTTAATTTTATTTTTTTAAAAAGAGGGTTTATTATAATATGTTTTATATGTTACGGCATATAAAATAAAAAGGACGAAAAAGCTTGGTAGTTTTTTTTATAGACAGTACGTAAATTTTTTATTACACAGCAGTGTGTAAAAAGTGAAAGACTGAGTGTAACTTTTTAAGTGTGTATGCACAGCAGTGCGAAAGGGAAAAACACAGCAGAGTGTTTTAGAGACACAGTATGTTTGTTTTGAACAGACAGTGAGTTGGTTTTATGCACTGCGTTTTGTAGCAGTCATAATTTTGTAATCCCTCTCAGTGAGGAAGTAGTGTAATAGTTTTTTTTTTGAGTTATTGAAGGGAATAGAAGTTTTTTTTCAAAGTATTGAAACTCTGTCTCCTGTCAAAGAAATTTTTATTTTCTCTGTGTTAGAGGAAGGGAGATTTATTCTCCATTCATTGTTCTCGAATTTTTCAATATTCCAACATGTGCAAGAACAACAGATGTTGTGGTTCCATCCCCAGCTAAATCATTTGTCTTTGCCGTAGCTTGCCTTACCAACTTGGCCCCAATATTTTCAACTGGGTCCTCTAATTCAACCAATAAAAAGGCCAAAACCATAACATTGAGATACATTTCATTACATTGTCAATAACAATAAAATTTGACTCAGCCATAACCCTTTCCTTTTATTGTTGTGAAAAGCTTTATGCATTACTCTAATGTGGCTAGTCCATAGGCCAAGTAGACCACCGGGTAACAAATATGTTTCCTTTCACCTTTGAGTTTTCAAATTATGCCTACCAAATCTAAGACATTTAAGAGGGGGAACTAATACAACGTTAAAAAGAAAACCAGAGCACACATCTACAAATTACCTCCTTAGCTACCGTCACACCATCATTAACTATTTTCAGAGAACCATGCTTGCTCTCCAAGACAACATTTTTCCCTTCGCCCCAAGGGTGACTCCAACAAGATCAGCAAGTTTTTTCACACCGCCTGCAAGACAAATTGACAATGCTTTCAGTAAGTGTGCAATTGAATGCCATACCATATGCCAAAACAACCCTCCATGAAAAATTAAAATAACACATTAAAATCGAATATAAGTGGACAAGGAAAGATCCACCACAGTGAAGTTTCACGTGCAGGTGACCTTCCTTTAAACATAATTTTTTCTCTGACCTGCAATTTTTTTGTCACCGAGCCATCCTTGTTGAAGTACAACTCCTTTTCCATAGCTCTTGTATTAACTACCTTCTCTCTGTCACGTAATCTCATAGTCCCTCTTCTGCTTGAGCGATTAAAGGAAATGGGTGAAAAAACTGAAAGAGAAGACAATTGTCTGCCATAATTATCAAACATTGCACCCAACTTCTTCTCCTTTCCATTGTTACCCAATGAGGTAGATGTGGCAATTGTTGTCATACTGCCCAAAGCAGAGGCCATCTTCTCTTATGCTGAATATAGAATTACAAGATCTTCATATTAGTATGAACCTAAAAAACATGACTCCCATTGCTAAAAACCACTTTTAAGTTGTAACAGGCAAACTAAACAACTATCGCAACTTTTGGAAACTTCTGGAGCATTAAGAGAGAAACAACCAAAGAGAAATACAACCACAATCCTCATTTTAATGAGACTGGACTGTATATTTTCATTAAGATAATAGAAATAAATCACAACTATATTAAGGCCAGCACAAAACAATCTTTAACCAGTGTCTCTCTCAGCCTTCAGGCTGCCATGCTAGAGGTTGCAAATTTTTAATTTAAATTCTTGACCTCTCGTGCCCATCTATGAATGCATCCAATGGGATATCTACATCAAATGCTCCTTTATATCCCCAAAAACAAATTCCCTACTACAAGAGCACCAATATTGATGGATGACCCCACACCATCCCACCCACTACAAACGGTGAAAAAGGAAAACCGAGAAACCTTCTGAAATATCTCAAGATGACTATATGGGTGGTTCTTATGAATCAACCAACCATTCAGAACATGCTCATCAATCCAAACCATAAGTATTATGTGACAATATTCAAGCAGGCACTGAATCGGATTTCTGAAGTTATGTTAGAGAAACCCTAAACTCTCACTGAAAATAGGTGAAATGTGGCACCACTCAGAGATTGACATGTGCCAATTGGTACAAGTGGTAGACAATTGGCATGCTCAAATGAAGAGGTGATGCAGGAATGACATGAGGGAGAACTAAAGCTCATCACCAACCTGAGATTGACAACTTTACATGATGTAACCTATGAAATCGTAAATGGAGAAATCATAGTAACAATAAAGTAACCTATGTAACAATAAAGTCGAATTCATCCTAGGAGTGGTAAATGGAGAAATCATAGTGAACAACAGGAAACATGCAGAGTTGGTCACAATCAAATACATGAAAAAACACATACAAAAAACCTAGTTAATAATCATGAACAAGCTTAATATTGAATTATGAACTTTAAAGGAACTTACAAAATGTGACATTACGAACCTGGTCAAGCACACACGCAAAAATATCCTGGACATGACCCTGGTTGACAAGTTGTGTTGCTCATGATGCAAGAGGATTTGTACCTGCACTGCCAAGTCAATCAAAATCCATCATTATCTATACAATAAATACAAGTAATTGATGTAGTATTTTTTACTCTAAGATGCATTCTTATGATAATGTTAGAACATATGTTGAAAATGTCAAAACATACCTGAATAAGCTCCTCTTCGTTTCAAGAACAATTTATCGGAGTCGCATGAACTTGGAACAAGCCTCCCACGATCTGAAAGAGTAGCAACTAAGTCAACAGTGACTTTTTTGTTGCTACACTGGATCGAGGGTGGTTTGCTCCAAGATTAAATCGCTCCAATAAATTATTCTTTACTAAACAGGGCCAACCACGTGAAGGTGGAAGCTCTTATGGCCCCTCCCCGCCCCCCTCACATCACTCTCAATTCCCCAATACCCAATCTATATTTCATTTTTTACTTTCATGAGCATAAAAAAAAATATTCAATAACTAATAAAAACACAATTCAACAAAAAGTACGCAAGGAAACATTGCAATTAATGCTTGACATAAAAATAGTATGATAAATGAGTTTTTTATATAACGCAAAAAACGTTCCAAGTATGGTAACGTTTGTCTTATAATAATACAATATTTTACATTGTCAAATTTTCTTTTTCTTCTTCCTATTTTTAAAGCTCCTAATTACATCATCGATATCATCGTGCTCTGCTCCTGTTTCGTGCCTTTCAACCTGCACTGCTAACCTAGTTGTGTATTCACGATGTCTGGGCTCATCCAGTGACGGGGCATCGCCTACAAAAACAGATAATATTAAATTTTAATTGTCAGTTTTTAAATATCATTGAACTAGTTCGGTAATATTAATACAAAAAAATTGCAATGAGATTATTTACCTGGTGCACCAGTTGTCGCCGCTGACCTAGTTGTGTTGTCACGATGTCTGGTCTCATCCAGTGACGGGGCATCGCCTACAAAAACAGATAATATTAAATTTTAATTGTCAGTTTTTAAATATCATTGAACTAGTTCGGTAATATTAATAAAAAAAAATTGCAATGAGATTATTTACCTGGTGCACTATTTGTCGGCACTGACCTAGTTGCGTAGTCACGATGTCTGGTCTCATCCAGTGACGGGGCATCGCCTAAAAAAACAGATAATATTAAATTTTAATTGTCAGTTTTTAAATATCATTGAACTAGTTCGATAATATTAATAAAAAAAATTGCAATGAGATTATTTACCTGGTGCACCAGTTGTTGCCGCTGACCTAGTTGCGTTGTCACGATGTCTGGTCTCATCCAGTGATGGGGCATCACCTACAAAAACAAATAATATTAAATTTTAATTGTCAGTTTTTAAATATCATTGAACTAGTTCGGTAATATTAATAAAAAAAATTGCAATGAGATTATTTACCTGGTGCACCAGTTGTCGTCGTTGGGACTGTTGCCTTGTCTTCCTCTCTGGTGGTAAGATCCTCAAGGGAAACATTCTCTGTCATTTAAACAAAAAACATTATAAGGACAACCATCAAGGTATAATTAGAAAAAATTATAAGTGGAAATCAATTACCGTCACGGCCCTCACTGATAGCAGCATTGTCGGCCTGGTCCCCACTACAATGATCAGGTTGCACGAGAGGATCATCTACATCTGGCTCTAAAACTGGGTTATTTGCCTCGTCGGTAGTGTTGCTCCCCTGATTTAAACCAAGTTGTTAGACATTAAATTTATGGACGAAAACAAAAATATTGAAAGGTTAATGTTTTACCTTATCAGGCATTCTAGATCTTGGGACCTGCCCCAAGCTTCTGCGACGTTCAACTACAGCTTGATAGCCGAAACGGAAAGCGATATTTTTATCTTCCTCTGTAGTTTCTATTCCGAAGTCATCACCCTACATTACATATGATTGTGTATTTTTAATCATATTTGATAGGATTACAAAACGTTGGAAGGCGATACAATTAATTATAAGATGTTTAGCTACTTAATTACAATTCTTGCAGCTAATTTCAAGTAGCCGCCCTGACCTAGCTTGTGATGGCCCTTTTTTTCAATCCTAGGTTTGGTTGCCTTTGAGGTGTCAGGAAACCTAGCATCAAAAGATTGAAGTCAGATATGACGTAGTACACTTTTATTTTAGACATAGAGAAAATTAAAGCTATTGAATTAAAGTTGTAATTTACCTTGCGGGTCCAGTTGGCATTTTTCCTTCTTTCTTTGCCCTTTTCTCTTTTCCGTCATGGATGAGTGCTCTCCACTCACTCTCTGAAACTGCGAGAGGAAGCTCATATCTAGGGTTAAATTGAAATTGTGTCCTATAGGTGTCCCTGGTATATTTCAAATATTTGCCGGCTACCTGAGCCACCGCTTTTCTGTCAAATGTGCCGACCCCAAAAAGGGCTTCTAGATAATCTAAAAGTTCTTTTTTCAGGTTGGAATTCTGGGAATTCCACCCTATACGTATGGTTGGGCCAAAAATTACCAACGCATGGCTCTCCAGAATCCTGTAGAACTCATTGCTTCCTACACAGAATAAAACCAAAAGAAAAAGAAGATATTATCATTAATTTAAAAATAAAAATCATGATAAATATGTTTTAGATAAAGTACATGAAATATTTAAAATATTAAAATTTACCTGGGAGTTGTACATGCTTTATAGGGACACCCTCATCGTTCACCAACAACGTGCCATTAATGGTCCCTGTGGAGTTGACACGTGTAGCTCCAGGAAATGCAATAATGTAGTTGGCCATATCAGCCTCATCATTGCCAACACGTTCAGCGGTTGGTTGGGTGTCTGCTTGGGCAGGGTGTGTTTCTTGCCTGGCACCTAAAGGAGTAGAAGGTGTACAAGAGGGTTGTTGGGAAATCTCTTGCCCTTGTGTCCCACTACCACCAACACCAGATTCAGCAAGTGCCAGAAAACGCTACATAAAAAAGAACTTTTTGTTAGTTTAGTCAATGTAAAAATTAAAAATCAAACTATCACAATTCATCTCATGCAGAACAAAAAAAATATCCTTTTGACTTTTTATTATTACCCGATATCTTTCTAGCTGCCTCATAAGATGTTGTATCCTCTCTTCTGTTTCAGGTGTTTGAGGCGCGTCTATCAAAGCATTAAATTCCGACCTTGCATCTCGTGCATTTTTTTGCAACAAGAACACTGGAGATAGGGATGAAGAAAGCTCTTCCTCAAAGAGGGAATCATCAGGCGTACCATGGCTAGGTGTCTGCATATTTGAACAAAATTAATATTATTTCAATTATGTAAATAACTAAAATACCTGAAGATAGAGCAATGCCGGCACTTTACATGTTCTTCCGCTGGCCTCTTTCCATGATCATCCCGTCTCGGGGTTGTTCCTGCACTGCTCTGATCAGTCTGCCACATTGCAATAAAATTATAAATGTAAAAACTTGAAAACAATATCTAACTTGAAAACACAAAATGAAAACCGAAATAATTTCTAATAAGACACCAGAAGACAGAGTTAGAGTTTCAAATATGCCTTGCATTGAATTCAGTCCTGGAAACATGTCATTGCACATTAAGGCACCCAAAAATTCACTCCACGAATGATATATTTAAGTAGGCCTCTCCTATTCTGGGAAAACACCATACCTATAATGTATTCACTTGCATGTATAAATGGAAAGGAAAACATGTTTTCATACAACGGTGACAAAGGCATCTTGGGGAAAGGTATCTTCACTTTTTATTTATGTTGTTCACCCACACCACTCTCGTGTTTTCACTAATCCTGTTTTGTCATTTTTGGATTCAAATTAAGTTCAGGCCTTAAGTATTTTTTGACCTTTCGGTGTAGTTTTTATAAGTGGCATGTATGGATTTTCCATTAATTCTGCACTTTTTCTCTTCATGCACATGTTTCCCTGGAAATGAAATGCATGATTTAGTCCCATACATTTAACAAGTTGTTGGATCAACTCCATTGGCAATATCATGTTTCCTATTCAATCAAAATTTATCTCAGTTAGGGTAGGTAGGAAGGTTTTTCCTTTGTATTAATAGGGCACTTCTAGCTTGCATTTTTATTATATCTTTCAAATTTAGTGTCGTTTCAATTAGGGCATGATTTTTTGCAACTTTCAAGGTGAGAATGAACAAAGACAAATTTTTGTGATGGATGACTGTATATGACTCCATGGCCAGAGGAAAAGACACTAATCTACTTCTTCAAATATCTATAGTTCTCATTCACCTCATACGGAGATGGTCCCTGATTTTGAGCCAAATGTTGCAGCAAAAAGTTCCCCCCCTCCATAATTTGATATTCAATGGAAATTTCTTAAATTGATGATGGGGAATGATTATGGAACATTGGCACATACATATGTAATGGAATTCCAAGATCATGATATATGTTTGCATATGTTTATGGAGGTGGTGGGGCAAAAAAGAGCTCAAATAGAGCTGAAATTTTTCACATAAAAAGGACTGTGGGCTTGACTAATGGTTCCATTTAAAAAATGATATCTAGACAGAGAATAAGTGTAGCATGCAAACATGCATTGAAAATCCATCTAAGTTTGCATTGTATTACTTATGATGGATTCAAATTTGGGTTTCAAAATTCCAGGTTATGGCATGATTTTGTCGAGAAACCCTTAGTTGGATTCTCATGTTGGTTTAATTTATATTTTAAGTTTGTTTTGCAATCTTTGGGTGATAGTAACTCATGAACTAGGTTACCAATGTGTAACAATCATATTTCAAGAATAAAGTTGTGATTTTTATATATTATTATTATTATCTATTAGCTACGAGTATTGACACCTAATGCCTGGAATTTTGACATCTTGATAGCATGGATAATTTCGAAAATGTTTCTAGTAATGTTAACATAATAACTATCATTACGTGTCTTCACTTCTGTCACCATAATAGACCTGTGATATGGACTCATCACACAACTTCATATGCTATGTCCCAACAAGTTCAAACTGGTTGAACCTACCTCATAGTGTGGTTATTAAGGACAAGTTGCTTGGTATATAACTTGATAGCATAGACCGCATTGCAGTTCTAAAAAGAATCCTCAAGTGTCAAAAAAACTTCACAATATGTTCTACTATAAAGCCTTTTGGGATACCTGAAATAATATATGTATCATTGATGAATTTTAAAGTATGACAAGATCCAGAGGGAAAGGAAATCAATGGAAGAGTGATCCACCAATGAGAACCTAGAATTTAGCATCATATGAGTTAGATTCTAGGAAATTGAAACCCTATAATTTTAATTAGTGATGAAGGACATCACATAGGTAATTATATTTTCATGTAGAATAATCTGTTAATTCAAATTTAAACTACATAATATGAAAGGCATACCATAAATTTTTCCACGTAAGTCCAAACAACCTATAAAAAAGGAAAACCTTCTTTTTCCATGGGAAATAATTTACCTTTCCTTTTTCAAGGCAATCTAAATCACAAAAAATATGAACTATACTGCACACATTCTTGGATAATGTGAAAGTGGAAAAGGAATACCCTACACAAGTGATGCACACATGTACATTTGAACACTAATTGATTTTTGTAGTTGAAATGCAATGCTTGTTTTCATTTAAATGTAGGGTTTTTAAATCAGGGAGAAATAATGGCTGCCAAATTAATAAGCGTTTATTTGGGAAAAATTTAAATCTTGTATTAGGTGATGAAGACAATAGAGGTTATTGAATCTTGATTTTTGACATCTAGAGAGAACCCTACAGCCTAACACAATCAAATGGAATTGACCAAAAAAACCCAAATAGAGTCAACCCTACTATAGGAGGAAGGGCCTGCAGTAAGAACTTACCATTTTGCAAGAGCTGAGGGCGAATTTTGTTAGAGGCGAGGCGAACGCGGGGGTGAATCTTGAGAAAATCTTTGTTGCAAACTAAGAGCGAATACGGGGCGAATGCTGTCTACGAAGGCGAAGTGTGCGGGAAAATGTTGTTAACGAGGCTGAGGGCGAATGCGAGGGAAAATGCTGTTAAGAGAGCTCGGGCGAATGATAAGGGCGAATCTTTGTTACGCAAGAAAGTGAGAGAGCGAATTTCATAGAATGTTGTTACGCAGAGCGAAGGAGTATGCGCGCGTGATATCGACGTTAATGTAGCACACATGTACATTTGAACACTAATAGATTTTTGTAGTTGAAATGCAATGCTTGTTTTCATTTAAATGTAGGGTTTTTAAAGCGAGGAGAAATAATGGCTGCCAAATTAATAAGCGTTTCTTTGGGAAAAATTTAAATCTTGTATTGGGTGATGAAGATAATAGAGGGTATTGAATCTTGATTCTTGACATCTAGAGAGAACCCTACAGCTTAACACAATCCAATGGAATTGACCAAAAAAACCCAAATAGAGTCAACCCTACTATAGGAGGAAGGGCCTGCAGTAAGAACTTACCATTTTGCAAGAGCTAAGGGAAAATGCTGAGGGAAAATGTTGTTCTGCAAGAGCTGAGGGCGAATGCTGAGGGCGAATGTTGTTCTGCAAGAGCGGAGGGTGAATGCGCGCGTGATATCAGACGTTAATGTAGCTATTGCGACGGATACGAAACAATAAAATCATTTTTATGTAGCGTGCATATAAGTTTCGAATTTTTATGTAGCGCGCATATAAGTTTCGTATTTTTATGTAGCGCACATATGAGTGTCGTTATACCGACGGCAGAAAAAGCGTCGCTATTGCGAGGGTGCCTCCAAACGTCGCAATGGCGACACCTAGACATTGTGTCGCACTTGCGACGATTGGAGTCGTCTCAATAGCGACGCTTTAGGCCATGGTGTCGCAATTGCGATGTCTTCTTCCAAACGTCGCAATTGTGACACTTTTCTAAGTGTCGGTATTGCGACACTTTTCTATAAACATCGGTATAGCGACGGTTTCGGGCGAGATGGAAAAAATTTGGGGAAATTTCTGACATTTGGTCAAAAGCGTCGGAACCAAGTGTCGGAATTTCCGCCAAATGTAGTAGTGTGAGAGAGAAAAAAAACCTTTTTATATTCAGTGTATGTAAAACACAAATTAGCCACATCTCTAGAATATATCTAAATAGAAGTTTCTCATTTTCATATCCATGGTCTCAAACAATGAGAGAGGGAAAAAAACCTTTTATATTCAACATTTAAAACACAAATTAGCCATAAAAGTTTCCCATTGAAACCATAAGTGATTTGATGCAAAACATAGGTTTTAACCTAAGAGTAAATTCCCCTACAGTCAATCTCTGGAATAGTTTTAAATAGAAGTTTTTCATTTTCATATCCATGGTCTCAAACAATGAGAGAAAAATCCTTTTATATTCAATGTATGTAAAACACAAATTAGCCATATCTCCATAATAGATCTAAATAGAAGTTTTTCATTTTCATATCCATGGTCTCAAACAACGAGAGAGAGAAAAAACATTTTATATTCAACATGTAAAACACAAATTAGCCATAAAATTTTCCCATTGAAACCATGAGTGATTTGATACAAAACATAGGTTTTAACCTTAGTAAATTCCCCTACAGTCAATCTCTGGAATAGTTTTAAATAGAAGTTTTTCATTTTCATATCCATGGTCTCAAACAATGAGAGAAAAAACCTTTTATATTCAATGTATGTAAAACAAAAATTAGCCATATCTCTAGAATATATCTAAATATAAGTTTTTCATTTTCATATCCATGGTATCAAACAATGAGAGAGAAAAAAATCTTCTATATTCAACATGTAAAACACAAATTATCCATAAAAGTTTCCCATTGAAACCATAAGTGATTTGATACAAAACATAGGTTTTAACCTAAGAGTAAATGCCCCTACAAGTTAATCAATCTCTCAAATAGTTTTAAATATAGAAGTTTTTCATTTTCATATCCATGGTCTCAAACAATGAGAGAAAAAACCTTTTATATTCAATGTATGTAAAACACAAATTAGCCATATTTCTAGAATAGATCTAAATAGAAGTTTTTCATTTTCATATCCATGGTCTCAAACAATGAGAGAGAAAAAAACCTTTTATATTCAGCATTTATATAGTATTTAGAAACAAAAAGTAATTTGATACAAGACATAGGTTTTAACCAATTATATAGTTTTTCATTTTCATATCCATGGTCTCAAACAATGAGAGATAAAAAACCTTTTATATTCAACATGTAAAACACAAATTAGCCATAAAAGTTTCCCATTGAAACCAAAAGTGATTTGATACAAAACATAGGTTTTAACCTAATCTAGTAAATGCCCCTACATTTAATTTCTAGAATAGATCTAATTAGAATATTTTCATTTTGATATCCATGGTAGTTCTATAGGCAGAGTCTGTAAAGGGCCAGGTAGCCTCTGGATCTCATCTTTTATGAAAGGTGACATATCTAGTAAATGCCCCTACAGTCAACATGTATATAGTATTTAGAAACATTGAGAGAGAGAGAAAACCTTTTATATTCGATGTATGTAAAACGAAAATTAGCCACATCTCTAGAATAAAAAAACATTTTATATTCAACATGTAAAACACAAATTAGCCATTAAAGTTTCTAATTGAAACCAAAAGTGATTTGATACAAAACATCGGTTTTAACCTAAGAGTAAATTCCCCTACAGTCAATCAATCTTTGGAATAGTTTTAAATATATAGAAGTTTTTCATTTTCATATCCATGGTCTCAAACATTGAGAGAGAGAAAAAACCTTTTTATATTCAATGTACGTAAAACACAAATTAGCCACATCTCTAGAATAGATCTAAATAGAATTTTTTCATTTTCATATCCATGGTCTCAAACAATGGGAGAAAGAAAAAAACCTTTTATATTCAACATTTAAAACACAAATTAGCCATAAAAGTTTCCCATTGAAACCATAAGTGATTTGATACAAAACATAGGTTTTAACCTAAGAGTAAATGCCCCTACAGTCAATCTCTGGAATAGTTTTTAATAGAAGTTTTTCATTTTCATAGACATGGTCTCAAACAATGAGAGAAAAAACCTTTTATATTCAATGCATGTAAAATACAAATTAGCCATGTCTCTAGAATAGATCTAAATAGAAGTTTTTCATTTTCATATCCATGGTCTCAAACAATGAGAGAGAGAAAAAATATATATATTCAACATGTAAAACACAAATTAGCCATAAAAGTTTCCCATTGAAATCGTAAGTGATTTGATACAAAACATAGGTTTTAACCATAGTAAATACCCCTACAGTCAATCTCTGGAATAGTTTTAAATAGAAGTTTTTTATTTTCATATCCATGGTCTCAAACAATGAGAGAAAAAACCTTTTATATTCAATGTATGTAAAACACAAATTATCCATATCTCTAGAATAGATCTAAATAGAAGTTTTTCATTTTCATATCCATGGTCTCAAACAATGAGAGAGAGAAAAAAAATTATATTCAACATGTAAAACACAAATTAGCCATAAAAGTTTCCCATTGAAACCATAAGTGATTTGATACAAAACATAGGTTTTAACCTAAGAGTAAATGCCCCTACAAGTCAATCAATCTCTCGAATATTTTTAAATATAGAAGTTTTTCATTTTCATATCCATGGTCTCAAACAATGAGAGAAAAAACCTTTTATATTCAATGTATGTAAAACACAAATTAGCCATATCTCTAGAACAGATCTAAATAGAAGTTTTTCGTTTTCATATCCATGGTCTCAAACAATGAGAGAGAAAAAAACCTTTTATATTCAACATGTATATAGTAATTTGATACAAAACATAGGTTTTAACCAATTATATAGTTTTGCATTTTCATATCCATGGTCTCAAACAATGAGAGAGAAAAAAAAATTTATACTCAACATGTAAAACACAAATTAGCCATAAAAGTTTCCCATTGAAACCAAAAGTGATTTGATACAAAACATAGGTTTTAACCTAATATAGTAAATGCCCCTACATTCAATTTCTAGAATAGATCTAATTAGAATTTTTTAATTTTCATATCCATGGTAATTCTATAGGCAGAGTCTGTAAAGGGCCAGGTAGCCTCTGAATATCATCTTTTATGAAAGGTGACGTATCTAGTAAATGCCCCTACAGTCAATCTCTGGAATAGATCTAAATTCCCCTACAGTAAATGCCCCTACAGTCAACATGTATATAGTATTTAGAAACAATGAGAGAGAGAAAAAACTTTTATATTCTATCTATGTAAAACACAAATTATCCACATCTCTAAAATATAAAAAAACCTTTTATATTCAACGTGTAAAACACAAATGAGCCATTAAAGTTTCTCATTGAAACCAAAAGTGATTTGATACAAAACATAGGTTTTAATCTAAGAGTAAATGCCCCTACAGTCAATCAATATATGGAATAGTGTTAAATATATAATAGTTTTTCATTTTCATATCCATGGTCTCAAACAATGAGAGAGAGAAAAAACCTTTTATATTCAATGTATGTAAAACACAAATTAGCCACATCTCTAGAATACATCTAAATAGAAGTTTTTTCATTTTCATATCCATGGTCTCAAACAACGAGAGAGAGAAAAAAACCTTTTATATTCAACATTTGAAACACAAATTAGCCATAAAAGTTTCCCATTGAAACCATATGTGATTTTATACAAAAAAATAGGTTTTAACCAAAGAGTAAATGCCCCTACAGTCAATATCTGGAATAGTTTTAAATAGAAGGTTTTCATTTTCATATCCATGGTCTCAAACAATGAGAGAAAAAACCTTTTACATTCAATGTATGTAAAACACAAATTAGCCATATCTCTAGAATAGATCTAAATAGAATTTTTTTATTTTCATATCCATGGTCTCAAACAATGAGAGAGAAAAAAAAAGTTATATTCAACATGTAAAACACAAATTAGCCATAAAAGTTTCTCATTGAAACCATAAGTGATTTGATACAAAACATAGGTTTTAACCTTAGTAAATGCCCCTACAGTCAATCTTTGGAATAGTTTTAAATAGAATTTTTTCATTTTCATATCCATGGTCTCAAACAATGAGAGAAAATACCTTTTATATTCAATGAATGTAAAACACAAATTAGCCATATCTCTAGAATAGATCTAAATAGAAGTTTTTCATTTTTATATCCATGGTCTCAAACAATGAGAGAGAAAAAAACCTTTTATATTCAACATGTAAAACACAAATTAGCCATAAAAGTTTCCCATTGAAACCATAAGTGATTTGATACAAAACATAGGTTTTAACCTAAGAGTAAATGCCCCTACAAGTCAATCAATCTCTTGAATAGTTTTAAATATAGAAGTTTTTCATTTTCATATCCATGGTCTCAAACAATGAGAGAAAAAACCTTTTATATTCAATGTATGTAAAACACAAATTAGCCATATCTCTAGAATATATCTAAATAGAAGTTTTTCATTTTCATATCCATGGTCTCAATCAATGAGAGAGAAAAAAATGTTCTATATTCAACATATGTATATAGTATTTAGAAACAAAAAGTAATTTGATACAAAACATAGGTTTTAACCAATTATATAGTTTTTCATTTTCATATCCATGGTCTCAAACAATGAGAGAGAAAAAACCTTTTATATTCAACATGTACAATACAAATTAGCCATAAAAGTTTCCCATTGAAACCAAAAGTTATTTGATACAAAACATAGGTTTTAACCTAATCTAGTAAATGCCTCTACATTCAATCTCTAGAATAGATCTAATTAGAAGATTTCATTTTCATATCCATGGTAGTTCTATAGGCAGAGTCTGTAAAGGGCAAGGTAGCCTCTGGATCTCATCTTTTATGAAAAGTGACGTATCTAGTAAATGTCCCTACAGTCAATCTCTGGAATAGATCTAAATGCCCCTATAGTAAATGTCCCTACAGTCAACATGTATATAGTATTGAGAAACAAAAATTAATTTGATACAAAACATAGGTTTTAACCAAGTATATAGTTTTTCATTTTTATATCCATGGTCTCAAACAATGAGAGAGAAAAAACCTTTTATATTCAACATGTAAAACACAAATTAGCCATAAAAGTTTCCCATTGAAACCAAAAGTGATTTGATACAAAACATAGGTTTTAACCTAATCTAGTAAATTCCCCTACATTCAATCTCTAGAATAGATCTAATTAGAAGTTCTTCATTTTCATATCCATGGTAGTTCTATAGGCAGAGTCTGTAAAGGGCCAGGTAGCCTCTGGATCTCATCTTTTATGAAAGGTGACATATCTAGTAAATGCCCCTATAGTCAATCTCTGGGATAGATCTAAATGCCCCTACAGTCAACATGTATATAGTATTTAGAAACAATAAGTGATTTGATAAAAAACATAGGTTTTAACCAAGTATATATTTTTTCATTTTCATATCCATGGTCTCAAACAATGAGAGAGAAAAAACATTTTATATTCAACATGTAAAACGAAAATTAGCCAAAAAAGTTTCCCATTGAAACCAAAAGTGATTTGATATAAAATATAGGTTTTAACCTAAGAGTAAATGCCCTTACATTCAATCTCTAGAATAGATCTAATTAGAAGTTTTTCATTTTCATATCCATGGTAGTTCTATAGGCAGAGTTTGAAAAAGGCCAGGTAGCCTCTGGATCTCATTTTTTATGAAAAGTGACATATCTAATAAATGCCCCTACAGTCAATCTCTGGAATAGATCTAAATATAATTTTTTCATTTCTCCTATGCATTTGCAATAAATGTCAATTTAATATATATATTTTTATTGAATTTGTTTTTTTTTTAGGAATAAGAAAACCATTAAATATGGTTGAAAAATGGAAATTATGCATATAAGTTTCTTGCTATCCCAATCCAGGGAAAGCAGTGATTACATATGTGCTTTCCAATATTGCGACTAGCAAAGTCATCCAAAGGAAAATGAATATACCAGGAAGAACAATAAACAACGAGACATATTATATTGGATTTATAGAAGGCTTGGGAATAGCGATGGAGTATGGATCAAATGGAAATGTAGTTTTCACCAATTCTTAACTTGTGTGCAACTATATGAATGGTGTGTACCAAGTTAAGAAGGAGAGGATAAAAGAACTGCATGGAATAGCAAACAATATTGTTAGCCAATATCATTTTTTTAGTATAAGGCATTGTACAAATGTGAATAAGATGTCTGTTGATTTATTGCATGGGGCAATGCAAATTCAGGATTCATCTATCAAAGATGAATTAATAGATGAATTAAAATTATACGGGGCAATGCCAATGCAAGATTCATCTCTCAAAGATGAATTAGTGTTGAGACGCTCCTTCAAAATTTATTGATTGACATTGTAACATATCTTGAATATGTGTGTGTTGTGTAATTATAAATGTGTCTTTTTTAATGACCATGTGTTTTTTTCAATTATATACCAAGTGTGCTCCCACCACACCATGTAAAGAGCAACTTGGTGAACTTCACATTTGCAACAAATGGTGAACTTCACATTTTTATGAAATTAAAATGCGGGGACTTCAACAAATTTTTGTTTAAATGGAGTTTGTTTAAATAGAGTTTCACTTCTTTTTTAATGACAATGTGTTTTTTTCAATTTTATACCAAGTGTGCTCCCACCATGTAAAACACAATTTGGTGAACTTATCATTTTTATAAAAAAAATTTCTTAAATTGAATTTCACATATCAATTAGTGCTTTGAAAGTTGTGTTTTACATAATTTGTTTACACTAAATTACATTAATTTTCTGAAATTAATTTTGAATTTAATTTAAATTAGTTATTTAAAAAAATAATTGTAAATGTCCATCATAGATATATATATCATGGAGGATGAACGATGAAGATCAATAGAATCTCATATCTCTACAAGAGGGGGAGATCAGGGATCGAGGGCTGTTCATAGCAAATTTAAATATAATATTAAATCTCCATACATGTGTGTACATATATAATTGATTTTTTATCAACTTTGTGAGGTAAATTAGTTGTTAATAAGTTTCATTTTTTATTTTTTAAGATCTAATAAGAAGAGAAGGGTCTCTACTCCATCCATGGATGTCTATGTTTCACCCAGTCGTAATATGGTTTTAACACAATTTAATCAATGAAAAAGTACACGTGTATTTATATGTATGCATGTATTTTTCAATTGATTATAAATTTGTATTTGTTTATGAAGCTTATCTCTCCTCTTGAGAGGTTGGTGGTTGTTCAAATCCCCTTAGAGGGCCATCAATAAGTGGTAGAAAGTTGCGTGAAGGTAGTGATATTTATTCCCCCGGAGGCCAATCAATGGCTAGTGGTGTTGGTTCTCGGCAGGGTCGTTTTAGTTCTCAACAGTTTCAGAGTGGAGAAAATGCTAGAAAACCACGTCGAGGTTGCCATCAATTTCAATATTTTTTTCATTGAATTTGTACAAATTTGTTTACATATGTTTTTTTTAATATACAAAATTTTATATATATTGATGCAGAGGCTGAAAATGTTCAAAATGTTGGTCAAAATAGACGCAGGGAAAAATGCTACATTCAAGAAGAAGGTTGTCTACCCACCACAACTTATCCGACCGACATTTCTGACATACCATGGGAAAGAAACATGGCACAATGTACCTTGGAAAGGTGTCAACAACTTCATGCAAAATTACAGAGAGATCTCGTGGCTTTGACTCTACCTGCTGAGAATCGACAAAGCCTCGAAATAGTTACAAATTCATTGGGCAAACTAGTAAATGTGTACAAAAATCTTGGGCCAACGACTGATACATTTGTATAAGTCATGAGAAAGAGAAAGGAAACAATAATGGGTCCCGATAAATGGGAGGATGTAAAACAAAGAATTACAAAAGAAATGGCGAAGTCAATGTTTAATTTCAAGGAAGGGCTAAAAAGAAAAATGTTGAAGGTATAATATTTCAAGCACCCTGATATAGCTCACTATTTGTATAATAGGCACCTTGTGGCCTATGGAAGGCTCCCATGGAACGATGAGGTTCATGTTTATTTTGCAAAATTGTTTTACACAGAATTTTTTTTGGAAATGAAACCCAATTACAATGACCTTCCGTGAGAATTTTTTGGTTCGTGGAAAGGTCGATTGTGTGATCGTAGGGGCACTAGGCAAGATGTGGAGTTGCCTCGCCCTGAGCTGCCATTAGCGAGTCGACCTTTTCGGGTCAAAACTCTGCGGTCAAAGATGGATGCGACTTCTCAAATAAGTCGAGAAGCAAGGTATGTCATCATCAACAATGTTTACAACGGATTGGGTGGAGTCGATGTTTGTCTAAATTGACAAAGAGCATGTGAGAATACACATGCCAATTTTGTGTATTGTACAGATGAAAAGATTGACAACATGAATGTTGAAGATCTCAGAATATATGCAAAGAATTGTCGCAATGGTTGGCAAAACCTAATTCTTCATGAAGAAGAGGGCACGGGAACGGTATGTGTTAATGACCTTAAGGTTCAATTATTTTAACACATACATGTGTACAATTTGTAATAAATATATGTGTATGTACATATATACATTTATTTGTATGTACATTAATCTAACAAAAATGTATCGTTATATGTTAAAACACCATTTGCAATTTTCACGCATGATGAATGACGAAAATGTTAATATCACGTTCGAGGCCTCTAGTTCAAACAATGAAGATGGGTCTCACCATTAAGATATGTTGACAAATGTTAGTATTTTTAAGTGATATTTTTAAAATAAATAATTGTGCACACATGTACATGTACATATATAATAATGAAATGTTTTAACAGATTCTGATTCCGTCTGATGTTTTTGGGATGGCGGTACCTTCTACTTCTTTAGGAGATGTGCCAAATCCACAACAAGTATGGACAATTTTTCACTTTTAAAATCTATGTTTAAGTTATATATATATTCCACCTCAAAAAGTTCCATTAAAAATTGAGATATATATATCTATATCTTGAGTTATTTTAAATTTTTTGAATTTTAGGTTTTTGGAGATTTTCTTTTGGAGCCTCTCTTAGGAGATGTCCCAAATTCACCTGCAGAAGTATTCAAATTTTCACTTTTAAATATATATATATATATATATATATATATATATATATATATATATATATATATATATATGTTTTTTTAAAAGTTATAATTTATAAATTGAAGTTTATTTAAGTTTTATTATAAATTGAGATCTTGATCTTGAGTTATTTTATACTTTTAAAATTTTGAATTTTAGGTTTCTATAGAAGATTTCTTTAATCCACGGACTCTAGCGACAGAGATAGGAACATCCGCACCATTTAAACCATTTAAACAAGTTGTCTAATTTTTTTTTTTAATATTATTGAAAATAAGTTTATATATGTACACATGTGCATTTTCATCTGAAATTTTTTAATATATATATATAACTGTACATGTGTATTGTACAGTTTACTATTGGAGATGTTCCCATGGGGGAAGTTGTAGTAGGCGAACAAATGGAGAGGGAACCTCATGAGGTATTGCATGATTTTTTTTTTATATTTTGTTTTTTACATGAAGTTCTATATATTCTCACTCATTTTTAAAACATAAAATTTTAATGTTTGTATGTGCATTATGTACAGGTTCCCCATGCTTTGCAAGATAGCGCGCGGATTGAGACTCTGCTAGGAAAGACACTACATCCATCTATATTTGATGGACATGATTTGTAGATTTTATTTCAAGATTTCTAGTCTTAAATTTACTTTTTTATATATTATCTAGATGCACAGTCATATATATATATAACTTGATACTTGATACTTGTGAGATCTACAATTTTTGGACATATTTTATTACAGTGTTAATATAAGTTGTTTTGTTCCAAAAAGTTAAGTTTTGGATGGTTTTAGTACTTTTGGCATGTGAATGTGAAGTAATGTTGTTATATAATTTGTTTGGTTTTTAAAACTTTTAAGTTTTGGATAGTTGAACTACTAGTAATGTTGTCATCTATAAATTAATGTTTTACTTCTGAACTACATTTGGCATGTTATGTAATGATGTGTTATAATTTGTTTTGTTTTTAAAACTTAAGTTTTGGATGCTTGAAGTACATTTGGCATGTGAAGTAATGTTGTGATCTATAATTTTTGTTAAATTAAAAGTTAAGTTTTGGATGGTTTCAATCTACATTTGGCATGTGATATAATGTTAAATGTTTTTATTGGATAGTTGAACTATAATTGGCATGGCATGTGAAGTAATGTTGTGATATAATCAAAAAGTTTTTAAAACTCAAGTTTTGGATGGTTTCAATCTAAATTTGGCATGTGATATAATGTTAAATGTTTAATGTTTTTATTGGATAGTTGAACTACAATTGGCATGGCATGTGAAGTAATGTTGTGATATAATCAAAAAGTTTTTAAAACTCAATTTTTGGATGTTTGAAGTACATTTGGCATGTGAAGTAATGTTATGATATATAATTTTTTTGTTAAATTAAAGGTTAAGTTTTGGATGGTTTCAATCTACATTTGGCATGTGATATAATGTTAAATGTTTTTATTGGATAGTTGAACTATAATTGACATGGCATGTGAAGTAATGTTGCACGATATATAATCAAAAGTTTTTAAAACTTAAGTTTTGGATGGTTTCAATCTACATTTGGCAAGTGATATAATGTTAAATGTTTTTATTGGATAGTTGAACTACAATTGGCATGGCATGTGAAGTAATGTTGTGATATAATCAAAAAGTTTTTAAAACTCAAGTTTTGGATGGTTGAAGTACATTAGGCATGTGAAGTAATGTTGTGATATAATCAAAAAGTTTTTAAAACTAAGTTTTGGATACCATTTCAATCTACATTTGGTATGTGATATAATGTTAAATGTTTAATGTTTTTATTGGATAGTTGGACTACAATTGGCATGACATGTGAAGTAATTTGTTTTGATATAATCAAAAAGTTTTTAAAATTCAAGTTTTGGATGGTTGAAGTACATTTGGTAAGTTTAAAAAAAAAAAATCACTCAAACAATAGTATATAGTATGTAAAGATCAAAAACAATCTTAAGATTACTTTTAAGTACGATCAAGTGTTCTTGAAACATTTTCCCACATGATGATACCTTCATTGACCTATGAACTAAAGTAGTTCATGGGCTATATGTTCTGCCTCTTTCCCATATAAATCCCTTTAATTTTGATTGGAAATATAAGAAGTAGATATATGTTTGTTGAATTGGGGTCAATGTCATTAATGCACTCAACTAGGTAGCCCTGTTGATTTATAAATTGGTAAATTGATGGCATTCAGTTAATTGCATTCTAAAACATATATATTCAATACGTGAAACATTTTTCATCAATGCACATGGGAAAACTACTTGAACAATTAATTGCATTCTAGAACATATATATATATATATATATATCCAATACGTGCACAACATTTTTCATCAATGCACATAGAACATATTCGACCATTGGATAGACAAATTTTGTACTAGATTTTCAATCAGGAATAGAGATGTGGGTCAAATCCCACCAAAAGTCGGAGAAGTGCTCTGAGTCTCTTGTCTGAAAGGAATCTTCATACAAAATTATACTATGGATGATTTATTTACATTGTGGATACTTTTTACCAAAAAATCCCACAAGAAAAACTGGGCGTGCATTGAGTTCGTGTATATATCTAGTACATGCAACATTTTTCATCAACGCACATAGAAAAACTACTTTCAGTTAATTGCATTCTAGAACATATATATTGAGTACGTGAAACATTTTTCATCAATGCACATAGTAAAACTAGTTGAACAGTTAATTGCATTCTAGAACATATATATATATCCAATACATGCAACATTTTTCATCAATGCATGTATAGAAAAGCTACTTTCAGTTGATACTAGGGTGTGCATGTACCAAAACAATTTGTACATGTGAAAACACTTGCACAGATAACATAACAAGGCAGCTCAATTTTTAATTGAGTAGTGGAAGTTCTAGAACATATAATCCAAAGAGAATAAATTGTTGGTCAGTTCAATCAAAAAAATTCCAATGGAATGCCATATTCAATAATCTGTTCATGATCGGATTTTGACATTTTTCATTTCTTAATTTTCGTTTTTTCTTTGATTAAACCTCGATCAACTTTATGTGTACTGCACACACCAAGTGACTATATTGACAACTTATGAAATCATGTTCATAGTCTTAAAAGTAAACAAAATCCCCACTTTGATTAGTTTGTCTGAAAAAATAACCTTTCAATATAATAGGTCCTCTTTCATATGGAAATTTGTCATCATTATAGTCTTCTAATAATTTCATTTTTCGTTCAGTGCAACGAATCAAATAATACTTCACAATTTCATCATTTTCAATAGGTGCAATTACAGCAAAAACATCTCCTGCACAATAAAACAAACTTAACAAAATTATACATATTCAAATTTATTTCTAGATCTTTATCATTAGAAAGCAATTCAAATGTTACCTTCTCTAACAAGATCAGAAACTCGATCACCATCGGATGATATTGTAGTCTCCTCTGATTTAATTTCTTCAAACATTGCAATGGACATTTTTCCATTTGTATTTAGCTCTGTATGTTTCCAATCTTTTGCATACATTTTGTTTTCACAAACGTCATTGAATTTTATGTTGTCTATGCAAACATGACAAAAACAAGAATTTTTTCTTTTATCCAATGCAAACACATTTCTGGACGACTTTGTTTTAATTGAATGCAATTTCCGAGTCCCTTTTATTGTTTCAACGTCATTTCCAATCGATGTATCTACGTCTTCGATCCCAATATGCCAAAAAAACCTTTATATGGAAAATTTAAAGAAGAATATAAATATGATATCAAAATACAATCAAAGATAATCATTGTGATAAACGTACACTGTTTAAAATTAGATATCCAATAAAAATTAAATTGAATGTATCTTCGCACTTCCATTGATCGGTTAGTCTCATGGCTCAAAGCAGCGATGCACCATTGAACAACTTCTTTCGCGTCCACAAGTCGGCTTGCAGAAGGGTCCATTTGATATCTTCGAAGAGATCATTTTATGCATGCCCCTGCACCGTCATGTTCTCCTTTTCCATGGCCAGTCTCAAAGAAATTCCAACAATGTTTAATGCAAGTTTTCTTATGAAGACAACAAAACCAAAAGAATGATCGTGCAGATTTGAATTGTCCTGCGCATCTGTCTGACCATATCCAATGTTCATTGAATGTTATTCCATGATTTTTCAAGGAACCATAATTTTTTCCAAAACAATGTTGTACAAAATATGTATCATCTGTACAATCATCACCGATATAAAAGTGATATTCTTTAATAATATGTTGATTTTCACTGGTGATTTCTATATGATCGACGTTTTGTTCAGCATTTCTATATAGAATATGGACGAGCATGGAGACTTGGTCAGAATGATATTATTCACTCTGAATTTCTTTTTGTGGAACAAATGTGTAATTTTCTGCAAAATCAATTACTGAAAAAATGGTCCCTGGTGGAAAAACTTCACGTGATTTTTTGAATTGTAAGTCTTGCCATCGAGCTCTATGGGAATGCTTGGTGTATTTGTAAATTTCTACCTCAAACTTTCTCAAAAATTCTATCACAAAAAAATTCTTCTTCTCCTAATTCAATTCTTTTAACACTATTTGCACCTTGAATCGATGTATGGATATATTCATATCTCTTCCATTTCACTTTCATGTTGGACAATGATTGATCATTTATATCAGTATGATATTTATTTTGAAATTTAGTCAAATTTCCATAATCATCGCATTTTTTACCACCAACACATTTCTTTTCGTAAAGTAGTTCATCGCTTTCTCTTTCACATAGAATTTGAAATATGAAATCACTGATAGTGGAAGGAGAAGGTGAATCCTTCCAAAATGTTCTACCAAAATCAAGGAATGCGTCATAATATAACTCAAATTCCACATGATAATGGCAACAACAAGTGTCGCGTACGGTGATAGGTTTTACATACCATGGTTTTTGTTGAACAAAAGCACTAACTGAAACATGAATTTCACGATTCTCTTATTTGAACTTGTTGAACAACTCTATCTGAATAGTTTCCAAGAAATGTTTTTCATGTTCTTCGTACTGATTTTGTGCTATTCTTCTTCGCATCACATGCCTTGAAGTTGGTGAAACACGCGAATTGTTCTTCCAATATTCATATATTATTTTCTTAACATTTTCTCCAAGTCTATCTTTGTATGGTTGCCTACAAATAGCTCTCCAACAAACGAGTTCATCATTTACATCTATTTGCAACCGAAATTTTCGATGTTTGTGCAAAGTTTTTCGCGAGGTTCCTAATGCTCGTGCCATAGATTTTACCAAGTGATTCTCTTTAGTACTTGATGAAACCACTGCCATATGTATTTCTCTATGTACAACTGAAACATTTTTCTGTCTAGATCTTCTAATTGAATTTATAACACTATTTATATTTTGTATCACATTTTTCTTCATTTTTTTTATCTTTGGTTGATTTTCGAATACCCAATAAAGTCGTAGCTTCTTTTAATTTCCTTAATGATAGGAAACCTTTCAACATTTGGGCTTGAACTGTCACCTTTTTTTTATGAAATACTTCTCAAAAATGCGGTTAACACGATATTGTATATAATGGTCAGCTTTTTTATCTCCATATGTGTGAGTGTCAACATTTTCTAACGTCTCATCATCGACATTGATTTCATCTGTACATATTCGAATGAATAGTACATAATAAGTTTACATATTCAATAAATAACTAAATTAATAAATATATTTATAATTTCAATAATATGTGCATGTGTTCAACATATATATATATATGTGTGTGTGTGTGTATGTGTACATACCTTGTGATTCAATTTCTTCACTTTAATTTATTTCAACATTTTCACCATCTTCAATCATCGGTTCAATATCTCTTTCACTTTCTCTTTCAAAATTTTGTATCTCATCATCAATGTTTTGAGGAATATCTCTCTATTTACATTGTAAAATATTTTTCAAATTAGTTCATCAAATAAAAATTAAGCTTCACATTTTACACTAGGAAAATTTTAAATATATAAAAATCATAATATTTATATTTACATACATGTTTCAACTTCTAGTTGAGGTTAATTTTCCCCTTCAATATTTGAGAGTGCTTCTATCTTTCTTTTGCGAGATTGTCTCGTCTCTTCTCTACGTTCCTCAAGGTCTCTTTTTCGATCATATTTTCTCGTACAATTCCTTCGATTTCCCATGATAATAGAGTATGAAATTCAAAAAATTTCCTTCAAAAATTTAAACAAAAACTCAATTAAAAAAAAACATCACAAAAGATTTAATTTAAAAAAAAAAAAACTTATTTTAAAAATTTTGCAAAAAATACATACTCCAATCCAAAACACTTACTTTAAAAAATTCAAGAAAAAATGTCTTATAAAAATGAAACGAAGTTCAAAATATTTCCTTCCAAGTCCTACAAAAAAATTTCATTAAAAAAGTTACACAAAAACTCATCTTAAAAAATCATTATAAAACATTTACTTCAACCCAAAACCAAAAAATATCCTTTCGAAATTAAGCTCAAATCCATACTTTAAAAAAAAAAAAATGAAGCCCAAAAAATTGTATCACATACCTCCAAGAAATGTCTTTTGAACATACCTCCAAGAAAAGTCTTTAAAAATGTTTTTTGAATGTACCTCCAAGAATGTTCTTTAAACCCAAAACAATTCCTTGCAAAATTAGATCAAATGTACGAAAATAATGTCTCAAAGAAAAGTCCTTTGAATGTACCTCCAAGAAAAGGCCTTAAACCCAAAACAATTCTTTGCAAAATCAGATCAAGACTTTTGTAAAATCAGACCAAACGTGTGAAAATATACGAAAAATAATGAATGATTTCGCGTCAATTTATATTGCCATGAAATGTTTTTTCGGAGGGGCTCAGCGGTACTTTCCGGCCAACAGAAAGTTAAGTAAAAGTTCGGCCGAAACTTTAAGAAATATTTCGATCGAACTACTTTGTCGTTTGACTTAACGGGTCGTCGGCGCAAAAAATAGTTCCGCCGAACTTTGTTTAAGAGTTCAGCCGAACTAACGCATCACCAGTTATGCAGAGCCAAGCCCTGAATATGTTTCTGCAACTTTGGACTGATTAAACTCCATGAAACATTCTGAATTAACTGTCGGAACCAAGACAGGCATTTTCAGAATTGAATCTACTTTCAGGAAATATAACTTTCATGGAATTTCATAAATATTTACTAATTTTAATTAATTTTGTAATAAAACGGATGCAAACAATTTTTGAAGGTCATTGTGATAAAGTGAAATCAAAATTATGTATCTTCCAAAATACATTGTAAAAAAAATTGAAAAAATTATGGTACATTACATTGGTATGTCGTCTCTAATGGGTAGCATTTAGATTTTTAGTTTATAACTTATATGTTAAGAAATTTCTTGTGTCACGAAACATATTCAAAATACGCAGTTTTTCATATTGGACCAGTTCAAATAATTCTAGTAATTATGATATGCATCCATTGGCTTTGTAAATATGACGAAACCGAAGTAGACTCTGTCTAGATTGTTGTAACACATTTTGTTTCTCAAAAACACAAATTTTCAAAGAATACAACATTGCGTATTAACATGACTTCTTATGAATCCGTTGATTGTTAAAAAACACACACTCGCTAAGTTGACATATCAAATGTGTATAAAAAAATTCCAAAAAATAAGTAATAGAAATCTAACAAAATTTCGGACAAATTTTATTTTTATCGCAAAATGAAATTCTAAACAGAAAATTTGTTTTAGCTTGCAGAAAGTTGAAGAATCGAAAAAAATGAAAGTTTTTTCTCAAAAAAGGGCAAAAAGTGTAACCCAACTTCACATTTTCACTCGCATTCAATAACTTTGGTTGCTTTATTAACCTCAGAAAATACATGTGGATTCTATATGTGTGGTCCCATGAGGTATGGCAACATCAGGCAGTGGCGCGCCTGGGATAAGATCAATGGAGTGCTTGACCTGACAGTGTAGAGGAACCCATGTGGGTGAAGAGAAAATGTCATTGTATTCATCCACGTCTTTGTCCATATGATGTTGTAACACAGGGAAGCCTTGTTTGAAGGCTACAACCGCAATCTTCTTCTTGTCTTGTGGGCGAATCGTAATGAAAACAAATTTCCTGGTTTGGGAAATAATCTTACTACATTGCTTTGTAGTACTCAAAGAGATGGTGAAAGGTGGTATTACCTCCAGTATCCTATACAACTTATTTCCCAAAGTAATAATAACATAACAAGGCCTAGACTCATACACAGCATGTCGCTTCCACAAGTATGGTTGGCCTAATAATACATCAGATGATCTGAATTTATGCAGGAACACAATGAAATACAGGAATACACATTAAAGTAGAGATGCAGCAGAAATAAAAATTAATTTCATTAATAACAAATAACTGAAATATGCTTATAGACATAATGGAAATAAACTAGCTAGGTCATTGGTAGCTTACGTAACACCAATATTTTATGGGTCGCGTTGGTGTTAGTTGGGCAGCCAACTTCTCGGGGTCGTAATTTGGTCATAGTATCTCCGTTTGGCATGTATGATACCTCGTTGGAAAGATATATACGAGGACTACATTGTTTATGGAAACATTATTCAAAGTGTTCACCTTTACCAGCAACACCTTTTTATTCTCAACCATATCTCTCACAAAGTGATATTGAACATCAATGTGCTTTGTATTTGAATGATAAGCAGGGTTCTTAGCCAAGAAAATTGCACTTTGACTATCACGGTCTATCCTTATAGCTTGCTGCACCAAACCCATACTTGAACACAATATTTGAACCAAATTGCTTCCTTGCTTGCATGAGTGACTTCCATGTATTCTGCCTCTATAGTTGAAAGAGTCACTACAGACTGTATTTTAATCATCCAACTGACTGCACCTCCAAATAGGATAAACACATACACACATGTAGATCTTATTTGGTCCAGATCTCCAGCCCAATCTGCATCAACAAAACTATGGATGTCCAAAACTCTGTCCAATCATGTTCTTCCCTGGTAGCACAATCCATAATCACTAGCGCCATGCAAATATCTGAAAACTCGCTTCACTGTTGTCCAATGCTCCTTCCCTAGTTTTGACATAAACCTACTCAATACTCCCATTGCATGTGCAATCTCTGGTCCAGTACAGAACATTCCATACATTAGGCTACCAACTGCACTTGCATATGGAACACGGGACATATCCTCCTCTTCTTCTTGTGTCTTGGGACACTGTTCAGTAGATAGATTTACACCTACAAGAATAGAAACCTTCACCGATTTACTATCATGCATATTGAATCTCTGCAATATTTTCTTGAAATACTTCCTCTAATTTAACTAGAGCTTCCTCTTTACCCGATCTCTCTTAATTTCCATGCCCAAAATATAGTTTGTGACACCATGATCCTTCATGTCAAATTTGGAAAACAATTGGGTCTTCAAATCTTGGATAATTTCTTTGTCATTTCCAACCAGCAACATACCATCCACATACAAGACTAAATAAATAACACGGTCACCAATTAATTTAAAATACGAACAGTGATCCTCTTTGCTTCTGTTGAAGCCAAGTCCCCGTATATAGGTATCAAATTTCTGATACCACACCCTTGGTGACTATTTTAACCCATACAAAGACTTTTTTAACCTGCATACTAGTGTTTTCTTACCCTTCATCACAAAGCCTTCAAGTTGCTTCATGTAGATCTCCTCATCCAGATCCCCGTGAAGAAATGATGTCTTCACATCCATCTGTTCTACCTCAAAATCAAATGCATTAGCAATAGATAAAAGTAACCTAATAGAAGTAACCTTGGCAACAGGAGAAAAATATCACCAAAATCAATTACCGACACCTATGAATAACCTTTTGCTTCCAAACGAGCTTTGTATTTCTCCACCTTGCCTTCTACATTCATCTTCTTCTTAAACACCCATTCGCTTCCGATGGGCTTCCTTCCAGCCAGCAACTCCACTAGATCCCATGCCTCATTTTTGTGCAAGGATGCCATTTCATCAACCATGGCCTCCTTCCAGAGTTTTCCATCCTCTGAATCCACTGCCTCCCTGACAGTTCTGGGATCATCATCAGTGATAGTTAAATCAAAATTTGAACAAAATGCAGATAGACTATACCTTTCTGGATGTCTTCTTTCCCGAACTAATCTTCTCACAGCTAGAGTTTGTGGCTATTCCTATTTTGAATCTTGTTATGTTGTATATTCTGATTCATCCTCCTTTAGCTCAAATTCTATCTTCTCAAGTTCCTTTGGTAGGACTTCACGTTTAACAACATATTTCACCTCTCTAAAAACCGCATCTAGATTGTACACAACCTTCCTTGATTCTGGGTTCCAAAGCTTGTAACATTTTAAACCATCCTTATACCCATTAAAGATGCACCTTTCAGATTTATTATCCAACTTGGTCATTTTCTTCTTTGGAACATGTACATATGCATCACATCCAAATACCCTCATATGTGAAAGAGAGGGTTTCTTACCAGTCCATACCTCATGTGGAGTCTTATCCTCCAACGCTGATGAAGGTGATCTGTTAACCAGGTAACATGCAATCTCCACTGCCTCTGCTTAGAATTCCTGTCCTAACTCGGTACCACAAAGCATGCTTCTTGCCTTTTCTATCAACGTTATGTTCATTCTTTCTGCAACTCCATTTTGTTGAAGTGTGTATGGAGTAGTCTTATGTCGTGCTATACCACACTTCTTATACAACTCTTCAAATTCCTTCTTGCAAAACTCTCCACCATTATCTGTCCTCAGCACCTTTATCTTCCTCTCTGTCTGGTTTGCCACCAGAGCCTTAATTTCTTTAAATTTGTTAAAGACTTCAAATTTCTTCCTCAAGAAATATATCCATTTATTCCTTGAGAAGTCATCTATGAATGAAACATAGTACATAGAATTTCCCAGTGATGGAACCGACAGAGGTCCAAACACATCACTGTGCACAAGCTCTAATATCTTGTTCGCTCTCTTAGCACGAGAAGGAAAACTCACCTGATTATGCTTCTCATATACACAATGTTCAAAGAAATCGAAATCTAGAGATAAATTAGACATATCTTCTACCATACCATTACCATGCAATATCTGAAAGCCCTTCTCTCCAATATGTTCAAGAATTTGATGCCATAGCATGGTCTTTTCTCCAAAGACCGCTAGGCTTTCCGCTCCACTTTCAGGAACCACAGAATTGTTGCACCCATCAATATTAGTGCTACCTTGAAGATTGTACATAGTTCCAATCCAAACTCCCCGTATTAATACCAGTGCTCCCCGAACCATCTTTCATGTATCTTTCTTGAACACTGTTTTTACACCTGCGTCATCCATCTTGCTTAAAAAATCCGATTTCTGGCCAATGCAGGAATATGTAGAACACCAGGAAATGTTCTAATCCTTCCACCTTGCAGCATCAGCTTGACTTTTCCACGTCTAACGATTCTGGCCTTCCTATCATCCCCTGAGAAGACATCATTACCATCATACTTCTCATACTCGCAGAACCACTCCCTATGGAGAGTGAAGTGAAAGGATGCACCTGATTCAATCAACCATGCCTCATGGTCTACATGTGTATTTGAATAAGAAGAAAAATACACATCCCCGCCTTCATCTAAGGTGGTTTTTGCCTCTGTAGAAGGACCATCATCAAATCCCCTTCCTTTCTCAGGAGCTTTAGATTTGCAATCCTTTTTGAAGTGCCCTTCCTTTTCGCATTTCTAGCACACCTTTACATGCTTTCCTGGAGATTTAGATCTCCCACTCGAAAACTTATTTTTGTTTATGTTCTGGGATCTTCCTCGTAAAGATAAGGCATCTCATTTTTTCCCTCCATATTTCTCTGTCTCCTTTCCTCCGACAATAAGGCCGAGACAATTTCATCAAAATTTAAGGTAGTTGTATTGCTCCCTATTGCAATAAATAGACTATCCCACGAATCTGGTAGAGAACACAACAAAATGATGCACTTATCTTCATCTGAGATTTGAATATCACCATATGACAACTAACTTACCACAGTATTAAATTCATTCAGATGCTTTGTCACCGAGTCTCCATCCTTCATCCTCAGGTTATCTGCTTCCCTTTGTCATTCCCCTTGTCCAATTTTGACTCATAATCATAACATGCATCTGATTTGGATGCCTTCAGTTCAACCACCAGCAATTGTTTGGTCTGAAACTCGCTTGTTTTGTGAGTGGAGTTGTTATGAAATTCACACCACTTCCCTATGTCCTTCTTTGGCTTTGTCGTGTTGTTCTGAGTCGCACTGATTTTTCTTTGCCCCTTCTTTTGTGGTTCGAGGGCATCTTTCCCTAGCCTCAGATTCGCAGATCCAAAGTCTTTCTTTTTCTACTTAAATTTATGCTCGATCTTGGTGGCATATCGATATGCTGCACCAAGTGAGGTAATGTCGAAGAAATCCATTTCCCCCTGAATATATTTGTGCAAATAGTTGTGGTACTTGAGCACCAAAAGTCTCTTTGAATCTTTAATACCCAACTTTGTGCACAGGGTATGGAAAAAATTCGTCAACTCGTGTACATCGTGATCCCTTTGCTGTCGCAATGTGGTCCACTGGATGTACTTGTCCTCATAGCTCCTCATGAGGTAATATTGTTCCTTGATGCCATCTCGGAACAAATTCCAACTAGATGCTATTGATAACAAGTACATCCAATAGACCACACTATGCAAGCAAAGAGATCAAGATGTGCATGAGCTGGCGAATTTGTTCCATACCCTGCACACACAGTTGGGTATTAAAGATTCGGAGAGACATTTGGTGCTCAAGTACTGCAGCTATTTGCACAGATACATTCAGGAATAAATGGAGTTCCTCAACATTACCTCGCTTGGCGCAACATATTTCAGTTTCAAAATTTTTTAGCCATATTGAAAAAACTCCATGCAAGTTTCATGACCTACACGGAGCACACTCTTGGACAAAGCAGGGAGAATTCTTTCTTTTTTTTTTCATTTTTTTGCAAGAATTTTTTGGGCGACGAGTTTGTAGAGCAAATCTGAAATATTGGTGCAAGATTTTCAGTAAGAAATAAAGCTGGATTCCTTGCGAAAAAATAGCCAATTCCAAAAAAAAATTAGTCGAATCGGAGTCTGAATGAGGGAGATATCGTTGATTCAAAATCAGTAATGTTCCATAAATTGTTCTGATGACAATTCATGGACGGCGGCTCTCTTGCCATTTTTTTTGTCCCAATCTAAGATGATAGACAGTGGGATCCCAAAGTGCACCACACTCGTTCAAAGAAGAGTTTAGCGGTGGATTTTGTTGTGATATTATTCTTGTAGACCGCCATAATGGAAATTTTCGAGAATCTGTCAACGACCATGAAAACAGAATTGTTTCCATGCTTAGTAGAAGAAATCCCCGACATGTAATCCATGGAGATGGATTCCCAAGGTCGATTAGGGGCAGGTAGTGGAGTATAGAGACCTTGCTTCTTGATGTTCGGTTTGGCAATATCACAAGCAGTGCAGGATCTGATGTACTTCCTGACATCCTGTCGAAGGTTCGGCCAATAGAAATACTTCTACAGTACTGCCACTGTTTTCTCGACCCCGAAATGCCCAGCGACCCAACTCTAGTGTGCTTCCCAAATAATCTTGGCATGCTTGCTTGAAGGAACATAGAGGTGTCCTAGATGACGTAGCATTGTATCCTAGAGGCGAAAATTTGGAACTGCCGTACCCTCCAAGAGTGTCATGTATGTGTGGCTGAATTCTGGATCACTCTTGTAGAGAAGTGGCCAATCAGAAGTCTCGTGCCCACGAGAGTTAAGAACGGTGGTTAGCGCCACAATCAGTGGTCGGCTGAGGTAGATAATCGCGGTACTTCAACACCAAAAGTTTCTCTGAATCTTTGATACCCAACTTTGTACGCAGGGTATGGAACAGATTCGTCAACTCATGTACATCTTGATCCCTTTGCTCTCACAGCGTAGCCCATTGTATGTACTTTTCCTCGTAGCTCCCCACAGGATAATATTGTTCCTTGATGGTATCTCGAAAAGAATTCCAAGTGCGTACGGCAGAGAACAGAGAGGGTTCCCCCTTGTTCTTTTTCTCATAATAGGTTTCCCACCAGTCCTTAACATGCTAGGTGGCTTTGAGGAATGCAAAAATAATCTTCTCCCAGTTGGGAAAGTCATGAACCGAGAAATATCATTCTAATAGATTCAACCATCTATCTACGACGTCTGCATCTATTTGGCTCTCAAATATGGTAATGTCAAAGTTTACTTGTACCTTAAAAGGAGTGGCGCCTCTAGAGTGACTGTTGGATGTAGATGTGCCGCTAGTGGGCAACCGTTGAAGGATCTGGGCAAAATTATCCATCATCATGTTCCTTTGTTTCTCGAGGGCATCCTCGAGTAATATTTTGATAGGATCTCCTGCTCCCTCATCTTCCCTTTTTCCCCCCATGGGTGGTCATCGGGGATTGCAAGGTTGATCTTACAAAGGTTTAACCAGATCGAGCGCTAACTCCTTATACCTCGACCTCTTTGGGGACATGCAAAGAAGGATCGAGAAAGAGCAGACTGCTATGATACTATTGATCTGGATTTATGCAGAAAAACAATGAAATACAGAAATACATATAAAATCAGAGATGCAGCAAAAATAAAACTTCATTTCATTAATAACAAATAACTGAAATGTGCTTACAGACAGAATAGAAATAAACTAGCTAGGGTGTTGGTAGCTTATCTCTAAGAAGATATGTGGCGGCTACAGCCCTCTAAACTGTGTTACAATGAGGCTTAAGGGCCTATTTAATATTGAGAAACAATGGAAAACCCTAAACATCCAAAAACATAACCCTAGGAGATAAAGTGCCAAAACTATGGACCCCATTTGGGTAAATTGGTACCTCAATCTTCCTCGGGACGTAACTTTGGCATACGATCTTCGTTTGGCGTGTACAATACGTCGTTATAAATACCTATCTGACTAAAACTTTGGATGTGAGCAACATCGAAGGAACTTCCATGTTGCTCCTAATTTTTCCAAAAAACTTTGTTTAGGGCCTCAAAACTATTCCGAAAGTTCAAGACCCGAAAAACTGCTAAAAATAGTAAACTATGCTACAATTAAGGAAACTGAAAAACTGAAAGAAACAATGGTGGGGCCCAAGTGGAATAGGAGGGTGGCCACCAATATCCACCTGGATCATCAAACATGTCAAGAGGAGCAACATCACACAGTACCTCATCCATGAAGGGCTTGAAGTTGTACGGAAGGCGGCACTGTTGGCTGACGGGGAGATCCCTTCCTTGGTGAAGCCACCTGATTGTATATGGTTGCGAGGGTGATATTTTTGGTAGGCCGAGCCGCTTCACGACCTATACCAAAATGAGGTTCTTTTGGCTTCCGTTATCAACAAGGAATTGCAGTGGAGAACCCTTCACCAACATCTGGGAGTGGAAGAGGCACTCCCCCTCCTCTGGATCCTCGAGCTCCTCCCTCTAGAGCGTGGTGGTGGCAACGGTGGAAATGGGTTTTGCATCAATGATATGCTTCCCTTTTTCATTCCCCTCATCTAGTTCTGACTCAAAATCATAACACGCATCAAATTCAAATGCCTTCAGTTCGGCCACTAGAGACTATTTGGACCGACACTCGCTTGTGTTATGAGTGGGGCTATTATGAAATTCACACCACTTCCGCGTGTCCTTCTCTGGCTTTATGGTGTTGTTTTGAGTCACTCCGCTTTGTCTTTGCTCCTTGTTCTATAGTTCGGGGTCACCTTTCCCTTGCTTTGGATTCGCAGATCCAAAGTCTCGCTTCTTCTGCTTAAATTTCTTCTCAATCTTGGTAGCATATCGATATGTCGTGTCAAGCAAGGTAATGTCGAGAGACTCCATTCCCTCCTAAATGTATCTGTGCAAAAAACTGTGGTACTTGATTGTAAAATGTTTCTCTGAATCTTTAATACCCAACTTTGTGCGTGGGGTATGGAACAAATTCGTCAGCTCGTGCACATCTTGATCCCTTTGCTTCCGCAGCATGTTCCATTGATGTACTTGTCCTCATAGCTCCCCACGAGGTAACATTGTTAATTGATGCCATCTCGAAACAAATTCCAATTGGATGTGACTGAGAAGAGAGATGTTTCTCTCTCGCCCTTTTTCTCAAGTAGGTTTCCCACCAATCTTTGACATGAGGGGTGGCTTTGAGGAGTGAAAAATTAATCTTTTCTCGGTCAAAGAAATCATGGACCGAAAAATACCCTTCCAGAAAATTTAACCATCTATCTATGGCGTCTACATATATCTGGCCTTCAAATACAGGAATCTCGCAGTTGACATGTACCTTGAAAGGAGTGGCTCCTCCAGAGTGGTTGTTGGATGCAGATGTGCCGCTGGTGGGTTAGAAGAGAACAAGATACATCAAAGAGTCAGTCGGAGTTGTTGCAACTCAAGTAGAACAAGAAGAAACTCATGTTTCCACACAAGAACCAACAAGGGTGGAAGAAGAACTTGTTATATCACAAGATGAAGAATTTTTTATCACACAATAACTAATATAGGTAATGGGGGAAGAATAGGGATTTAAGAAACCAAAGTTGGAGATCGCGATTAAAGAAGACCTTGTTGTCACATAAGAACCAACAAGGGGAGACACAGAAGAGGACCTTGTTAGTATACAATAACCATGAAGAAGAGACATAGAAAAAGGCTTTGCTTCAACTATAGAAGTTGTCATGGAACAACATGTAGAAGAAGAAGCTACAACACCAAGCACAACAACATAAGCACAATAAATTGATGCCTCACTAGAACTTAGGAAGAACTTTAAGGTCAAGAAGTAGTAGAAAATAGTAGATATTATTTCCTTGATATCGTTGTATACAAGAAACATAATACTTGGAGGGAAAATAAAAAATTTCTTTCCACAATTACAATATTGAAGAGTGAGATGAAGGAAAGTAGGCCCTTTGAAAAAATAAAATGTCTTTCTCAAACTGCGGGTGTCATTGCTATTACATAAATAGGGGAACCTCTTCCAAAGGAAAAGGACATATCCCAAGAAGAACCACATGAGAAAGAAACCCTAAGAAAGGATGTCCGAATAGAGAAAACAAGAAATAAGATAATATAATTTGTTGTTCGAATGGTTCTTATTGAGATGGAAGACCATAAAGTTCAAGTAAACCTCACAGAGGAGTGGGAGAAAGCCAAAGAAGACATGTGAATGGGATATTGGTTGATTATAAGGAGAAGGTAATGCCCCTCGTGGAACATCAACAAGTTGTCAAAAACCTTAGAGATAGATGGCCACAGATGGGATAAGTAGTTGGAAATCCACATGACCAAATAGGAGTAGTAGAAGAAGGGAATGGATGAAAAGTTTGAGGAGACTACCAAGCTACAAAACTAGGTGGATAAAATGGAAGTTTGGAAGATCTAGCTTGGATTATTGGTGGAGGATGCACTTAGTTGTAAAGCCTCTTCTCATGTGTATTGTATGTACATGAAGGAGAAGTATTTAATGTTTCAGAGCAAAACTCTCATAATCTCCAAGCCCTATGAAATCACCTCTCCAAATACATTTATAGATGCTTTGAAAAAATAAAATGTCTTTCTCAAACTGCGGGTGTCATTGCTATTACATAAATAGGGGAACCTCTTCCAAAGGAAAAGGAATATCCCAAGAAGAACCACATGAGAAAGAAACCCTAAGAAAGGATGTCCGAATAGAGAAAACAAGAAATAAGATAATATAATTTGTTGTTCGAATGGTTCTTATTGAGATGGAAGACCATGAAGTTCAAGTAAACCTCACAGAGGAGTGGGAGAAAGCCAAAGAAGACATGTGAATGGGATATTGGTTTCTTATGAGGAGAAGGTAATGCCCCTCGTGGAACATCAACAAGTTGTCAAAAACCTTAGAGATAGATGGCCACAGATGGGATAAGTAGTTGGAAATCCACATGACCAAATAGGGGTAGTAGAAGAAGGGAATGGATGAAAAGTTTGAGGAGACTGCCAAGCTACAAAACTAGGTGGATAAAATGGAAGTTTGGAAGATCTAGCTTGGATTATTGGTGGAGGATGCACTTAGTTGTAAAGCCTCTTCTCATGTGTATTGTATGTACATGAAGGAGAAGTATTTAACGTTCCAGAGCAAAACTCTCATAATCTCCAAGCCCTATGAAATCACCTCTCCAAATACATTTATAGATGCTTATTATGCATGCACCAATGAGAATAATAAGGAACTCTAAGCATTTTGCACCTTAAGAGAGTCCTCCCTTGTCACATATCGATATCATGATTACTTGTTCTAAATTACGCAAATATTTAAGATCTTCATTTATCTAAATAAAAAGAAACTTATACAAGTGTTTTAAACATATAAATCGTTACTCGTATATATATGCAAGGTTACCCATCAAATTTTTGTTTTCAATGAATTCCCGCCAGATTTTAGAGAAATTAGACCAGAAAATCCTTCAAAAAATATCACTAAAAACAACTCTATATATATATATATATCCAAAATTTCATAATCATCTTCCAAAAAAACTCAATCATTTTCCAAAAAAATTATGATACATATCATTCCACTTTTAAAAATATATATCAAACATAATTTTTCCAAAGCATTCAATTTAATAATTAATTTAAAAACAACCTAGAACATTCTCGTTTCTTTTCGCATCAAAGAAAAATAAGAAAATAATCCACTTCACATTTATAAAAAAATATTAAAAAAACCAAAACAAAAACAGATTAACTATGACAAGAACCAAGCCACTAGGAAGCATGTAGGCTAATATTATTATAGTAACCATGTATTAGCCATGCATTATAATGGGCGGCTAATATTAGTATAGTTTGCAGCATAATAATTTGCGTTATTTTGAGTTTTTACAACTTTCCTTTATCAAAAACTTTGGTATAAGGTTTTCACCTCTTAGAAACTTGTCACCTAAGATATTGTTGAAGGAGTCTACAAAATGTAGACCATCCCAAGAGATATGGTGGTTCGGGTTTCCACAAACAGTAGCATTCAAAGAACCACATCGACTTCCCCCTTCAAAATTATATTTTCCAAGTTCTCCACAGCAAGCTTTCAATGGGTACTTCACACCTATAACAATAACAGTAAGCATATTTAGTCAGTTACTTTTGCGAAAACACTTATAGTATTCATATCAACTTATTGAGCCATAAAATGGAAAATGTAAATTTCTTTTTACTTATAATTTTGTTTATTAGTCGGATTATAGCATTTGTCTCTTGGAAATGTGTTGATTTTGCATTAGTTTGTTGTGCTTAGTTTGATGGAAATGTTTAATATTACTATTTTTTCTTTAAAAAAATACTTTTTTATTGGTTGAGTGAAATTTTTGATGGGACATAATTTTTGGTTTTTTATTTTCAATATTTGTGAGTCTCTGGAAATTTATTTAAAAAAAAAAACTAATTTTGTGAGTAGTTATTTTGTCTGTCAATGCTAGCACACTAATATGCTAGGACTCTACTCAATGATGTCAAAACTGACACGGTTGCAGGGTTGCAGGTCCTTTACAGAGGCTGAACAAATATGCAATTAATATTATTATGTTTCATTGTGTGGAGCTTTCCCTGTATGTGGAGGAAACTTTTGCGCTCTGCACAATGTATTCCTATGCACCATCATTGTGACCACGACTTGTTCTTTAAATTTCTTCACACCTTCGTCATCATTTAGACAATTCTACAAAAGCCAATTGCAATTAGACCAATGTGGAAGTGATGAACTATTCTCTAATTTACAATTCTTCTTGCTTACATTCTCTGACTAAGAGAAGAATTTTGGTGCACATAAAAACCATACACTATACTTCTAGCCACAACAATTGCTTACATTCTCTGACTAAGAGAAGAATTTTGGTGCACATAAAAACCATACACTATACTTCTAGCCACAACAATTTTAAATTTGTATAGAACTACAACAAAACTCAACATCCTACAAAACAAAGAAATGACCTAAAAATTTATTTATTAAAAATTTTACTTATAAGTTAAAAATTAAATTTAGACATAGTGACACAACAAGAAAAACCTTTTTTTAGCACCACAAGTTAGCACCACTTATGTTATGCGGTGCTAATGTGGTGTAAATGTTTATGTATCATATTAAAAATGAAGTATATCACCATATTTCATGGACTAGTTAGCACCACTCTTACTATGTAGTGTTAAAGTGGAGTAAAATTTTATTTATCTTATTGGAAGTGGAGTATATCACCATATATTTAAAGAAGTGGTATATGCTATATTGGCAAGTTCTATAAAGTAGGGTAGCTAACTTTGTGTTTGTCATGTTGACATGTATAAGTGGATTTATTTATGTGAATTTCCATCATAAACATACAAATTTACAAATATTTATTTTATGAATATATAAATTAGAATTAAAGTCACAAATAGTTATTTTATAATATTTATTTGTTTTATTTGTTTGTCATGTTTACATGTTTACATGTAAAACTAAAATCCATTTATGAAATTTTGCACCATAAATACAACAAATTCGAAGTAATTGTTTTCTAAATATTTTATTTCAATTATTTACTTTTTATATTATTCTCATGAGCAAATAAATAAACAAAACCATAATACATAATTATTTATTTTATGAATAAGCCAATTGAGATCAATATTTTTTATATTATTGTCATTTCAAATTAAAATAAGGGTGAATCCATGAAGGTGGGTTACTCTTGTTTGGAAGAAATTGTGTTCCAAAGGTTGAAAATGTAGCTTTGTGAGGGTCCATTTTAAGCCCTTTGTCAATCTTTTAAAAGACCAATCTAGGGCTAAATAAAACCCTCACTTAAAGTACATAGCTCCATCATGCTATGGAGCTTGATGAAGACACATAGCTTGATAGAGCTATAATATGTACATATGCCATTAATTTTTTCTTCAACTTAATGATAGTGTTTTATGGGCTCGTGGCATTAAGAAGCGAATAGTATTGCACATGGTATGGTATGCATGATGGAGCTTGATGAAGACACATAGCTTGATAGAGCTATAATATGTACATATGCCATTAAATTTTTCTTCAACTTAATGATAGTTTTTTATGGGCTTTTGGCATTGAGAAGCGAATAGTATTGCACATGGTATAGTATGGTTTGCATTTTTGTATTATACTTAATATATTTTTTATTATTTCATTACATATGTGTATATATGCACTTTTAGGGTTTGTTATTGTTATTAATTTTATACGTTTTATAGTGTTGTTAATACATTTGTATATTATTTATTGTATAATATATATTACTATATATTATATATAGCAAGAGAGGGGTTTTGAGAGAGAAATTGGGAGGAGAGAGACAGATAGGTAGGAAGAGAGAGAGGGAATGGGAGGGATGGGAAAAGAGAGAGAGGGAGAGGGTGTGATCGGGAGGGAGGAATGGAGGGAAGGAGTGTGATGGAAAGAGACAGGGATGGATGGAGAGAGAAAGGGGGGAAGGGAGAGTGATGGAGAGCTAGAGACAATGTGAGGAAAATAAAATGGGAATGGGTGGAGAGAGAGATAGAAGGGGATGGGTATGAGAAGATAGAAATGTGTAGAGAGAGAGAGAGAGAGAGTTGGGAAGATAAAAGGATATCTCGAAGAAGAATACACCTAAATACTAGCACACATCCCAATGCACGATGCAATATATATTGATCTAGTGCATTCTCATTGAATAAGGAACACCTTTCGATATCACACGAGTTTCTTGGTGGAAGGGTTTGTTGACCCTTATAAGTGATCCATATCCTTAGTCATACTATCATAGAGGAACGTTTGGTTGATTCTTCCTCTAGATTATGAAAGAGGAAAATACCATATTTTTGGAAGGGTTAGTCAACAGTTACTATTTCTCATATTTTTAAATAAAATACTATCTTGGTGGAAGGGTTAATTCCATATTTCAATAGACCATTCCTTTATGTGAATAATATTACCCTAGAGGAAGTGATAATCAACCCTTCCTATACATGAATCATTTCCAAAATATCGTATTTGATGAAGGCTTGGTCAATGCTTCCAATTGATTTGCCTCCTTAAGGGTATTGTTATAAATGATAGGTTACCTAACCCTTACTTGGAATATTTCTCTATGGTTATATTATTTGAGGTTACTATTGTGGAGGAAGGGTCAACCAAATCTTTTAATTGATCCACCTCCTTATTCATACTATCATGAAGAAAGTGTTGATAGATGCTTCTTATATATGACATGTGAGGTGAATAAAATATTTGAGGAAGGGTCAATTAACCATTCCTCTTTCTCATATTCATTAATAAAATAATATCCTAGTGGAAGTGTGAGTCATCCCTTCCAAGTGATACACACCCTTGATCACACTACCTTGGGGGAATGGTCAATCAATCTTTCATCTACATGAATAACATCCAAAATACCATATTTGAGCAAATGGTAGCTAATCCTTCCACTTAATATACCTCCTTGAGAGTATAGTATTGGAAGAATGGTTGGTTGAACCTTCCTCAAATCTATTTATGTAAATTTGAAAACCTTTATTCTATGGTAATGATGCCAATATGATATCACTCCACATCAATGTAAAGGCAAAGAAATTTAGTAGAATAGGAATATAATAGGGCTAGGTTTATCTTTAATCTTAAGGTGAAATGAATTTTATTTTTTTAGGAATGTATATAGCTTTCCTTGAGCGAAACTAAATTTTGAAGCTAAGTTGCATGGAGAGAAATTATTTCAATGTTTTCTTAAAACACCAAACCAATCATTCTTATTTCCAATAAACAAACAAAAAATTATGTTGACACATTGTTTAACTAGAGATTATTAAAGAATTAGTATTTAACATGATGCTTGAGAAAATTGAAATAAGAGGAAATCAATACCCTCATCAAGAGATTTTGGCAAAACCATTCTTCAATCATCATTAAATTTTAAAAATTTATATAATTCACAACTATAATTTCAAGGATGGGATGCCAAGGGAAAAATTTTATAGAAAAACTACTCATACATCTTGGGGACTCTCTTGATTATGATATAATGCAGCTCCCCTAATGCCTTGATTCCACTAAAAACAAGTCTTACGACATAAAATATTGTGAATTTACATTACTCTAATTAGCATTCAAGACAATTAATGCATGAAATCAATCCTTCTTGCATCTTAAAACATAGAAAATATAGTGTTTTATAGTGGCCATGATAATTTTTTAAAGTATTCCATATCTCAAGATATCTTTCTTGGAGTTTGCATCCTTTTACTTCATCCAATTCAACACACGATACAAATATTGTGATTTCAAAAGAATTTTTATAGAGGATTTCTACACTCCTTTGTTCTATAATAGTTGAATATCCGGAGCCTGTGATCAAAATATCATTGATAATATAAGCAAAGAGTGAACATGGAAAAAGTTAACTTTCAAACATCCAAACGCCAATCACTGGAGGTATATTAAAAACCATAAATCCAAATCGCAAGAGCAAACACAATTCAGCTCCACTCACTGGAGGTATATTAAAAACCATAAATCTAGATAGCAAGAGCAGACACAATTCAGTTGAGCACGGAGATTAGCCAGACTCTAGGTTATTATTACACTAATAATAAAACTCTATTCAGAGTACGGAGAAGGTTCATTGTGTGGAGTTTGGAGGACGTTCATTGTGCGGAGGAACTCTTCTCTCAGCGCAATAATCTTCTTCCGAAAACTCGGCATTCCTAGGCACAACCGTGTTGACGTCTTTCTCGTTGCTGACATCAAAGTGCACATTACTTGCCAAAGCAGGAGAAAGGGAGAAGGTTCATTGTGTGGATTTTGGAGGACGTTCATTTTGCGGAGGACCTCTCCACAACAAACTTCCTCCGAAGACTCGGCATTCCTAGGCACAACCGTGTTCACGTCTTTCTCGTTGCTGACATCAAAGTGCACATAACTTGCCAAAGCATGAGAAAGGGATTCTGCAAGCTGTCTGCCAACTTTCTCTGCAATTATGACTTTAGCGCTGTGTTGCGAACAGAGCGGTGGATGTGGGTTGCTTGTAGAGCGAAGAGACTAGTTGCCCATGTACTACTTACTGACCGCTTTAAAGGTCGAAAAGTTGACTAGGCAAAAAAAAACTCCCCTTCCTTAGATACGAATATATAGCCCGTAGGGTACACCCCGTAGCGTATGTCTCCCTCCCCCGATCATTTAGCAGGAAGTGCTTTGTCCCTTTTATCATTCATCCTGTATGCATAGGTCCTACGCCTTTCTCGCTGGTACTTTATGTCTTAGTCCCTTCGCTTCACGTCACTTTGAATGATGTACCATTCATCTTTATAGTTTATGTGTTGGAAAATCTAATTCCAATTGCATTGTTAAATGTCAAAACTGTCTATTCAAATGTTTTAGTTTAATTTCATTTAGTTCAGTTTTAGTTTAATTTCATTTAGTTCAGTTTTAGTTGATTATTAGTGAATTTCTTTATTATTGATGTCTCAAATATAATTTTATTTAAATAATTGGTAACAAGAATAATCATCTACTCCATGTTTTCTCCACACTTTATTTTTCTCCACACTTTATTTTTTTGTCATCTTGCATATCATATGATTAAATGTTCGTCGATCTTTCAACACCAGCACAATCAAGAAAATATGTATGGTGAGCACCATCCAACCAGTGATTCAAGCAAGAGTCAAGCAAGAGAGGTACCAAAGTTAGCAAAAGGGTACCAACGAGTAAACTCGGTCATTTGAAACTGGATTACTATTAAGTAAACTGCTCCTTCAGCCCAAAGATTAGGGATATGGAAGAAAGGTAAGACATAAAGAATTGGGATTAGATGCATGTGTTTACGAATTTTCTAGGTCGTAAATGGCACTATCATTATGACCATGCTGAGATGTGACTGTCATCATGCTTTCCCATCTTATCACATATTTTTTGTGCTCACCCAAATTGGCACTTTGCCTGATCCAAATTTTTTTCGATGTATGAGCTTGTTAATTTTTGTTGTTAGGAGCAAGGTATTTTCAATGCCAACGCACACCTAACAGGCATTCGAGATAACTCGTGACCACATCTCTCAGTTAAATAGTAAATCGATTCAACTTTATTTTGCAGAGGTGTGGAGTAACCATTTTGCAGAAGCTCCTCACACAACAAACAAAAAACTCAAAATTATCAAATTTTCTATAAACTTTTGATAAATCAAAAAAACAGAAAAACATAATATATATTGATCCATATGATCAATATGCAAAGAAAAACATAATATATATTGATCCATATGATCAATATGCAATATGCCTACTCTAGGGTACGTAGATGCTTTAATTTTAGATTATTGTTTAACAAACAATAATAATAATAATTTAATTCTAGATTAATGTAGTGTGAAAGTTCGTTGTGCAGAAGTAATGGTGTAGAAGTTCATTGTGCAAAGGACTTTCCCATAATGAACTTTAATAAACATATTAATTTAATGAACTTCCACACAATAAAATTTAATATTAATTCTTTAATTTTAGATTATTTTAATAATAATACTTTAACTATTCAAACCAGGGGTGAATATATAAATGAATTTATAATAAAAAAATGAATGCAAAGGAAGCTCATTGTCTGGAGCTTTGGACATTGAACTTAGAATCTGCACCATTGCAAGAACTGTTGTTATTACCAACTTCAAAGCTAGGCAATTCATCATCAGGAACTAGTTTTAGTGTCAAAATTGGAAATCAATTAAAGACATAAACTTACTATTGGACTCTGCATTCTCTTTTCGTTACCTATATCACAAGGAATTCGTGCAAGTGGACAATTATAAAAGTTATAAAACCTTTGAAAAATATACCGTCCTTAAAAAAAAACATTATGTAATGTCCTCGACCACTTAGGAAGCATATGGTAGGGTCTACTAACCTAACATGGCTCCCATAGGCTAAGGCAGGGAAAATATAATAAAGGTACTTGATTGGCCTAGGAAAACATTATTAAAGTCTAAGGGGTGAAAGGGGGGGCACTTCCTAGGCAAGTGAAAAGCCACTTTAATTTTATAAAGTGAAAAGATTATAAAGTGACATTATAAAAGTTAAAAGGGTAAAATGAAAAAGAAAATTTGTTAGAAGTTTATAAAAGAGAAAAAGTTAGGAGACTCTCCTCATTATTTCACTTGCATTGTTGGGAAAAGAGTTATAGGAGAGTTTTGGAGAATAAGTTTAGGTTTTGAAAAACCCTAGCCACCATATCTAGCTTCAGTGTTTAAATTAAACACCCTAGTTGATTCCAAAAGTGAAATCACTCATATTTCACCACTGCACTTTCATTGAAAAAATGATTAGCAGGTGATATTGAGCTAAAAGAAATTTTAACAGTTGATTTATCTCTAATGTGAGTTTGCTACTCATCTCTTGTATAGGTAGTACATACCCATTAAAAAAGTGAAGACTCCAAGCCCAAGAAAGACGAGTTCTGAGGGTGAAATAGAGGTTGAGTTCTCTATATATACCAAGGACAAGTTTCTTGTTGAATGACCATCTCTCTCAATTGAAGAGTCAACTTTATCATTGTTACAAGGAACCACACTGACAATAATTAATGGAGGGTTTATGGTTGAACAATGAGCCTGAGTTTCATTGTAGAAGAAGGGAACGAACTACCTCATATTACTATTGGTTGTGCTACATGTAGAAATTTAATACAAAATATGTATTACCTAGATTCTCCTGATCTAACAATTATATGCCACTATTAAATACAGAATCGCTTCTACAAAATATTTGGGGAATTTAAAACACAATCGACAATCACAATATCATGAACAAACATCAACCACACATAACACAGAGAAATTACCGAGAAAGCATAAAGCTAAAAACCCCACTATCATATATTGTGTATATATCATGGATCATGAAACAATCTTATACAAAGCTCCAATCCAAGAGCTCTCAGTACATCATACAATTGTTTCGCATTGGCATACAAAAATTGGCAAGTTCCTTAGCCAATTTATTGCCTCTAGACAACCTGCCTCTACTACGCAATCCCAGCTGATAGCAATCCCTGAATGAATGGAATCATGTTTGCCTTGACTATGCAATCCTCATTGGCGCATCCAATGTGTGTGTGGTTGCATATGTGCAACCACTAATGTCACAACTGATAGTCAAACTGACCCTTTCACCTACATTTCAACTGGGTCTCCACTGGATCTGACATGCATGTAGTTAACAGTAGTAAATCTTCAGTTGCATGTGAGGCCACTGATTGTGAATTAATTAATAATTAATTCACGAGCTCTCACTAGTGTATCTTCAGTTACAACTAGCACAACTGAGTTTAACTCACTTAACTGAGTTAAACTACTTTACAACTTTCATAACTACACTTCCAACTCTGTTACAACTTTGAATCACCCATTTACAACTAAGTCCACTTGCATGTCCCACCAACCAACCACTCAACTCGAAATTCCTATAGCTAACTGATTTGCCACTTCAGTTAACTATTTCCAAGTACTCATTGAGGATAGATTAATGTTTATTGTCCAACTAATATTAAGGGATAATAATAGTCGACATGCATCTATAAATATACATGCAATCTATAAATAGAAATTGCACATACATCTATAAATAGACCTCATCTATAAATATAATTTGCTCATACATCTATAAATAGACATCCACCTAAAAATAGCCCGAGGCTCCATCCTAGTGTAGGTGCATAATTTTCACTAAGATCCTCTTGTTGAATCTCAACACTACATCTATTTGGTGTATATCTGAGCTTATAAAGCTCAAATCTTGTTGAATGACCCTCTCTCTCAATTGAAGAGTCGATTTTATCATTATTACAAGGAGCCACGCTGACAATAATTAATGGAGGGTTTATCGCTGAACAATGAGCATGAGTTTCATTGAAGAAGGGAACAAACTACCTCATCTTACTATTGGTTGTGCTACATATATTTAGTGTATATCTAAGCTTATAAAGCTCGAATCTCTCTATGAGTTTGAGTTTCTACCACATCTTGTCCTGGACCAAGTCTCATATATTTATCAGTTTGTGTAGTGCTTCTATATAAGGTTTGAACCTATTATGTCTTGTTTAATTGTACGTGTGGCTTCACCTTGGAAGTATGAAATATTATCTTTATACCTAGGCAACGTATCTCCGAATCAAAAGTGTTGTAATATTATCTTAAGAGATTTGTGTTATATATTTATGTTGGCAGCTACTTTATACCAGGTTCTTCTCATATTTCTTGTGCATTGTATTCATTAGAGGAAATTTCAACCTAAAAGTGCCCATGAAATTTTCATGTAATTTCCTTTTCATCATATGTAATCCAATCAAAATCCTTTAAATTTTAAAATAAGTAAGTGTAAATATTTTGTAGGAAAAAGAAAGAAAATTATTTTTTTAAATGTATTTTTGGCTTATCTCTTTATAGTTTTACTCAAATTTCATGTGTAGAAACGTGTTGAATGCAGAATTAAATTCGACATCCAGCGAGTACCCATTATGCATACTTTTGAGAAGACTCACAATGATAAAAATTGAAGAGACATTTAAAAACATGTTCAACACATTTTTTTAATGTATCTTCATTTTTTATCAATGTCTATCTTCTCAAAAGTATGCATAATGGGTATTTGTTGGATGTGGAATTGAATTCTACATCCAACAAGTACCTACACTTGAAATTTAAGTAAACCTATAAGGAGATAAGCCAAAAATACAATTTAAAAAATAGCTCTCTTCTTTTCCCTCCAAAATTCAAACTCTTATTTTATTATTTGACTATTATTTTATTATTTTTCCTTGGGAGACCACTTTTAAGTTGTAATTTCCTCTAAAGCATACCCAAATGACCATGCAATCGCTTGCTAAGTGTTGATATTTATATATACATTCTGAGATTTTTTATATTGGAAAGATAATAGTTTTATTGATGGAACTTTCATATTTGAAGTGGCAAATATTATAATGGGTTATTCCTCTTGAATTGGGTCATTTGTATAACAATCTATTTAGCTATGTGCAGTAACAATTGTCAAGAAAACAAGGAAATACACCTACATCACTTTGTCATCACACTGTTTGACTAAACACTTCACTGGAAAAAAATTCATTAACTCAGAAAACTCAGTATTGTTTGGAGCCATTTCCAAGAAGGAAACTTAGAGTGGTATCAAAGCATGTTCTTGGACAGTTGTGGGGTATAAGGGCAAATTTCTAATGATTTCATGATAGAGGAAATTCCTTTTAGTGGGATAACTTACAGGAGGAAGCATACACATAGAGAACCCACTCGTATTAGAGAAGAAGATATTCCAAATAGTGAGGGTGAAGAAACACGAGAGAAAGGGAAAGGGGTAGAAGAAACACCTGAAATATAAGAGCGAGATATGAGAGATATGAGACACAAGCCTTTAGAAGTTTTCTCAATGTAATAAATGGTTTGGCTAGAGGAAAAAAAGAGATGGTGGACTTGATGAGAGGGATGACAAACAAAGGAACTTCCACCGAAAAAAAAACAATAAATGGAGAAGGATCTAACAGTGCATAGGATAGTCATGCACATACTGCTACATAAAGCCATTCACACTCATTTAGCAAAATGCCTAGACCCAACATTCCTCAGTTCTTACATGAGATGGCAAAGGACCAAACAGAGTAATTATTCAAGGGATTCCTTATGCAGATTATCTTGAGGAATATAGAGCATTGATACGAGAGTTTCAGGTTGTCACGAGTTTCGTTGATTTATGCCACCTTTAATTAACGAGCAAGCCCAAAACATTTCATAAAACTTGAGGTAGAATAATGAGTTGCAAAATACAATGGGGAAGGTGATCATCCCTTTCTTTGATTGGTTACGCAAATGATCAGCTTTGTAATGGGTACAGAAACTGGATACATATTTCTAGCTGTATTAGATGATAGAGGAGGAGGCTACCAAGGTAGTCACATTACACTTTGATGGTGAGCCCCATAAGTGGTGGCACCATGGGTTGGTTACTATAGGTCACAACAACATCACCTCATATAGTGAGTTCACTCAGAGACTCATTGAGTGGTTTCACAGGAAGGACCCAAAGCTTCAATTTATAGAACTGGCACAACTCAAGTAGACAAGTCGGAGGCTTACATTTCATAGTTCCAGATACTAGCAATTATGGTCACATATATCTCAGAGGCCATATTGGTGATGTTATTTGTAGAGGAGTTGTTGGAGCCCTTGCATGGATGGTTCAAAGGCTATGAACCAACTACTCCTCGTGCAACAATTAACAAGACCAGGGATATGCAGGATATTGCTTCTAAAAACAAATTCACTCATAAACCATGTTTCCCTTAGATGGGTAAAGAGATCAAGCCATTCTAGAAGGAGTGATCGAGAGACTAAATATGGATGAGGAGACTCAGAAGGAGTTAAGAAAGAAGAAGCTCTATTTAAGCTACCAGGAGTCGTGGGCACCAGGTCATAGGTGTGCATGTAACCACACGGTGGGAAAGACTCACTATATTGAGGTGTACTCTGAGAGCGACAATGATGATGGAGATGAGTAATCAGTACAAGGACATGCACATGGACATATACATTAGACAATTGGGGGCAATATTTCACATGCAAAGGGAAAAGACCTTATCATTGCATCCATGTCAAGATTCCCCAGGTACCATACTTTCAGAGTCAGAGGGGTTCTGGCAAGAGACAAGGTGACGATATTGATCGATAGTGGAGCTTCCCACAATTTTATAGCCATGGTATAATGAAGAAACACTCCTATTGAGAAGTTTGATGGTTTTATGGTTTCCATACCTTATAACCATCAAACTGACTACAATGGATACATCCCCAAGCTACGACCTACTATGGGGAACTACATGGTGACTAGGGAATTCTTCGTGGTGGATGTGTCGGACACGAGTGTGGTGTTGGGATGTCAGTGGCTCTACTACATCGAGAAGTATACTACAGATCGGCGGAACATGGAGATGGAATTCAAAGATCCAGTAGATAGCAGAAGGGTAGTTTTGAGGGCCATACATCAGTACCCACTAAGGCTAGTATCATCCATTGACTGCATGGAAGTAGTATTGAGGTGGGGTGATATTGAGTGGGTGGTTGAGTGCTTTATTATATATAACAGACAGTTGGACCAGCCATGACAACATCCCGAAGACATTCAGGTATTGCTTCATAAACAACAACAACAAAAAATTCTGACATTCCTCCAAGTAGCCACTATATAGGGGTTTCCAGCATGTTATAAAATTGCAGGAGGGTATACAAGCAACCATTACCAATCCCTACTGACATCCCAAGGTTTACAAAGATGTAGTTGAGAAGGCCACCAAGGAGTTGTTGAGCTTGTGTCACATTCGACCTAGCTCCAACTCTTTCACTTCTTCAGTGGTCATGGCTAAGAGGGACAACACCTTGCAAATGTGCATTGATTATCGGGTTATTAACAAGAGAACAATAAAAAACCAATATCCTATCCACAAGATAGATGAGTTAATGAATAAATTGAGGAGAGCCATATATTTTTCAAAGATTGATCTTTGTTTAGCCTATCATTAGATTCGGGTTCTAGAGCAGGACATCTGAAAGACAACTTTCAAGTGCCACTATGGGCACTACTAGTTCTTGGTTATGTTATTTGGGCTAACCAATGCCCCCGCAACTTTCTAGTCGTGCATGAACCATGTGTTCAATAAATATTTGTGGAAGTACTTTCTAGTTTTATTTAATGATATATTAGTATACAACAAGACTTGGGAGGACCACCTTATGCACTTGACAAGGTTTTGGGGATTTTGGATGAACAACAACTATATGGAAAGGAGTCTAAGTGTGAACTTGGCATGGAAGAGATAGTTTATGCATGTGATTGGGAATGTCAAGGTTTAGGTCCAGGAGGAGAAAATTCAGGGAATCATTGAGTGGCCCATCCCAAAGAATGTAACAAATTTGAAGAGCTTCCTTGGCCTCTGCACCCACTATAGGATAATTTTTAAGGGGTTCTCACTATTAATAACACCTGTTACAGACCTCACCAAGAAGGGAGCCTTCAGCTGGTTAGAGAAAGTACAAGAAACATTTGAGAAAATGAAGGAGGTGATGAGTACATGCCATGTGCTTACACTACAAGATTTAACCTAGCCATTTGTGTTGTAATGAGACACTTAGAGAATGAGGATACAATCATTTCTTATGCAGAATAATCATCCCATAGTGTTTGGGAGTCACAAACTCAGAGATTATGAGCAACATTATTCGATCTACGACAAAGAGATGTTGGCCATCATGGATGCATTGGCCGAATTCAGGCAATATCTAGTGGGGAACATGTTCATAGTAAATATAAATCATAACAGCATGAGGTTCCTCATGGAACAAAAGGAACTGAGTGAGGCAAAAAAAGTGGATCAATAAATTACAGGCTTATGATTTTGAGAGAGAGTATGATAAAGACAAAAACAATGTAGTGATTGATTCTCTTTCAACGATGCCACCCACTCTCTCACTCAAAGAGATGGTAGATGTTTGGAAGTTGTTGTTTCTTGTGGAGTATTCAAAGAATTTTCTCGTGAGATTTCTAAGCGGTTGGTTCCTAATGACATGTATCGGGTTGTGAATGATATCATTTACTACAAAAATTAGATCTATCTGGTGCCAGAATCATAACTCAATGAGAAAATTATGTTGGTAGCTCACAGCTCACCCTTAGAGGCGTACACGCAATACGTGAAGACCTACAAAAAAATTAGGGATAGGTTCATTTAGAAGGACCTCAATATGGATGTGTTGAGGTTTGCGAATGAATGAAATGCTTGCCAACAGAACACACTCATCCAGTGGGTTTACTGTAGCCACTCCCTATCCCGGAGCAGAAGTGGGAGAGAATTTCCATGGACTTTATCACTGGGCTAGCTCTGGCACATGGTAAAGACAGTATATGTTTGGTGTTATATTGTCTCGCAAAATTCGCTCATTTCCTTGTCATACCATCAAAATATTCAGCAACACAGGATGTCGAGTTGTTCTTCAAGGGGGTCTTCAGATTACATGGGTTTCTGAATACCATCGTTAGTGACAGGGGTTCATGGGTGGCTTCTGGTAGGATATATTCAGACTTGTAAGGAACGAGCTGATAACAAGCACCAACTACCACTAACAGAATGATGGACAAACATAGAGAGTCAACAAATGGATGGAGGGCTATCTCTGAAATTATGTAACCAACGAGCAAAAGGGATGGGTAAAGTGGTTACATCCAGGGGAGAATTTTTACAACACCACTTTCCACATGTCCATCACCATGACACCCTTCAAAGGTTATATGGGTATGACACCCCAACATTTGTAGATAGGATAACTGGGGATAGTCAGGCATCTATGGCCAAGGACTGGATTCAAGAAAGCCCAAATATTTTAAAGGCCCCTAAGGACAATTTATAGATGTCCTAGAATTAGTAGAAATAACATGCAGACGGGAATAGAGTGGAGCACAACTTTGAAGTGGGAGATATGGTGTACCTCTATCTTCATCCCCACAAGCAATCGTCACTCAAAACAAAGGGGGCAGAAAAGTTGAAACCCAGGTTCCACGGGCCATACACAATCATGAGACAAGTAGGAGAAGTGACCTATGGAATTAAGCTTTCTGAAGGATGTAAGATTCACAATGTCTTTCATGTTTCATGCCTTAAAAGTGCACTAAGACAACATGTTATCACTTCTGTAGAACCCCCACCATTGGATGAGGAAGGAGAGTTGACCTTGGTTCCAAAGGAGCTCCTAGAAACAAGGGAGAGGAAGCTATGAAATAGGATAGTTAAGGAATACTTGGTAAAATGGAAGGATTTACTCGTGGAAGATGCAACCTGGAAGGTGAGCAGGTACTCAAACATCCTATATTAAAATTGCTTGAGGGCAAGAAATCCTGGATAGGGAGGACTATAATGTCCCCGACCACTTAGGAAGCATATGACGAAGTTCACTAACCTGACATGGTTCCCATAGGCTAAGGTAGGGAAAATTTAATAAGGGGACTTTATTTTCTTGGAAAACATTATAAAATTCCAAGGGGTGAAAAGGGGGACACTTCCTAGGAAAGTGAAAAGTCACTTTAATTTTATGAAGTGAAAAGTTTATAAAGTGACTTTATAAAAGTTAAAAGGGTAAAATGGCGACAAAAGTGGCCACAAGTTTATAAAAGAAAAAAAAGAAAAAAAGTGAGAAGACTCTCCTCATTCTTTCATTTTCATTTTTGAGAAAAGAACTCTAAGAGAGTTTTAGAGAAGAAGCTTAGGGTTTGAGAAACCCAAGCCACCATAGTTATGTTCAGTGTTGAAACTAGACGCTTTAGTTGGTTCCAAGAGTGAAATTGCTCAGATTTCACCATTTTGTGTTCATGGAGAAAATGATTAATAGGATATGTCAGTTGGAAGAGATTTTATCAGTTGATTTATCTTTAATGTGGGTTTTCTACTCATCTCTTTTATAGGTAGTGCATACCCATTAAATATGTGAAGACTCCAAGCCCAAGAAAGATGAGTTCTAAACATGAATTAGAGGTTGCATTCTCTTTGTATAGCAAGGACGAGTTGCTTGTTGACTGGCCCTCTCTCTTTTAGTTGAAGGGCTAATTTTATCATTGTTACAAGGAGCCACATTGACTTTAATTAATGAAGGGTTAATTGTTAAATAAGGAGCACGAGTTTCATTGTATAAGAAGGGAACAAACTACCTCATCTTATTGTTCGTCATGCTACCTCTTGTTGGTGTATATCTGTGCATATAAAGCTCAAATATCTCTATGGGTTTGACTTTCAACCACATCTTGTCTTGGACCGAGTATTATATACTTATAATCTCGTGGAATGCTTCTCTACAAGGTTCAAACATGTTATCTCTTGTTGAATTAGATGTGTGGCTTTACCTTGGAAGTCTGAATTGTTAGCTTTATACCTGGGTTGCATATATTTGAATCAAAAGTGTTAGAATATTCTCTCAAGAGGGTTGAGGGTTGTTATATATAATTGTTAACAACTACTTTATACCAGGTTCTTCTCATATTTCCTATGCATTGTATTCTTACCCAAATGACCATGCATCGCTTGCTAAGTGTTGATATTTATATATACATTTTGGATTTTTCTACGTTATAAGGATAATAGTTTTAGTGATGCAACTTTCATATTTCAAGCGACAAATATTATGATGGGTTATTCCTCTTGAATTGGGACAGATGTAAAAGCATTTATTCATTATTATTTGTGCATTAGTCATTGTCAAATAAACATGGAAATACATCTACAACACTGAGTCATCAAACTATTTGACTAAACACTTCACACGAGAGAAAAAACCATTAACTCAAAAAAATCAGTAGTGTTTGGAGCCATTTCCAAGAAGGAAGCTTACACATTATGCGAGAGGAGAATCCATTGCAAATTAACAAAGACATGCTTCTTCATTCTCGCATAATAGATTTCTTCGTTCTCATGATCCAATCAACCCAATAACTAGGAAAGCTAATTTGGAAATGAGTATCCATATAATATTTCTTTTCAATGTTAAGCACTCTGTTTTTACTACTATCTGAATAAGAAATTCCTATATCCATTAGATGATACCTTCCATTTTCGTTGTTTTTCTTTCTTTTTTTGTAAATTCGGTGGGACCTTGCCATTTCTATTTATATTTAAAGACAGGCTACAAAATATAAAATCAGTCTTTGACCTCAACCTGCCCGAGGGAAACCATTTTCGTTGTTTTTCTAATAACGTGGGTTATTTATATTTACACAGTCCTTTGGCATGGTTAGCCAACGAAGACAAGCAAACTAGGTTTGTCTCTAAAAATCATAAGTAGCTTGCAAATCCTTTTACCATTGATTTGGAATGTGGATACAATTTAAATTGTAAGGTTTATCTATTATATCCTTTGATTACACTAGAAATAGGGCAATATACATGATCTAAGTGCAATGGTTATTGCAAACTACGTTTTGTAAGGAGAATGTCCAATCTTCCATATTCAACTTTATGATCTTGTTAGTCTCCCACTGGTCAGAAAGGAAACTAGCTATCTTTTCTTCTATCCATGCAACAACCAAAGTAAAAAGGCTAATTCAAAATTACAACATCGAAAGGATATATGATAGCTCATAAAGTACAATTTTCATCATTCAATGAATCCAAAATACCACTTCAAAAATTCTATAAATTCTATCTAATTTTCTGTATCTCAAAGATTCTTTCTCTGGAAATAAAAATGTCAAATTATGTGCGTTGGACAGTGGATATGTAAGTTGTGAGAAGCAGCTACTAAGCACGAACCTGGTTTAATTCTTTAAATTAGCATCGTCAGCATTCAAAGAAATTCTCTAAATTGTTGTCAACAAATGTTCTCAATAGCAGTAACAAATTTAACGCCGGGCGCGACAATCCATTTATCCGCACAATTGCTCTCAAGTTGTTTGAATGGATTAAAGCAAAGCAAATAGATGCAAGTCACATTAAACAATTTTTGGAAATGGTCCTCACAAATCAGTCAATGGATTATTATAAATTTATATATTTCAAAGATGTTAAAATGGCAAACTTGCTCCCCATGTCCAAATCGAGAATCGTACCATTCGTTCAAAGCAGCATTGTTATACTTTACACTCGTTTTTTATTACAATCACAAATACAAACATATCTTTCAAAACAAAGGCTCCAAGATATGCTACAGGCAGAGATCGTTATGTTTTCTTTTAGCATCTTATGGATTGTTGATAATCAAAGTTGGTTGATGAATAGTTCTTATCAATTTTGAAAGAATACTAATGTTTATCATGTGATGCAGTATCGCAATACAGTATAACATAGATCAAAATAATTTTTTAAGAAAATCATTATCGTATGAATTTCTTTGTTAAAACTTTAAAAGTATTTCCTAACAAACCAAGTTCATTATTTCATTGTGCATAAGTTCATTGCTAGAATTGTGATACTTCCTTAAACCATTACGCTCTTATGTTCGTCTAGATTTTTAAAATAAAGTACGAAAAAGCCTTTTAAACCATTACACTATTTTCCAACGTGGCACCCACAAGAGTGTAATTCTAGCTCTAGAGGCTGAATCCCTGTCCATGGCGGAGCTCCGCACTTGAAAAAAAGCCTTTAAGGATTACCAAATTGAAACAAAAATTACAAAATTATTAAGAGGGAACAAATGGAGCATAAGTAGATATTGCCTTAAACCATTATGATCTTATGTTCGTTTAGATTTTTAAAACAAAGTAGAAAGAAGTCTTTTAAACCGTTACATACAGACCAACAGAAAAGAGCATCTAATTACTAATTGGTTTACATTATGGCTGCTAGTGGAGCATAGCAAACGTAGTTTTCAATTAAACAATCTTTTGGGACTTGGAAGGAAGGAATCATAGTGGGTTTTATTGGATTATCTAAATAAGTGCTAATCGCTTTGTGCTCAGCTTGTTGAGACCTGTGAGAAACCAAGTTTCTCATGTGAGTAAGGTGTTGCTGCAGACCAGTTATACTCCAAAAGTGTGAGCAATGAGGCTCCTATGTTGCCACTAGGGCACTGTAGTAGCAACTAAGGTTCTGTAGCCAGTAAGGCTCAATTTATAGACCTGACTCAACCAAGCCTAGGGTTTTCTCGGCTCACCCTAAACCATGCCAATGGGAATCCCTGTCCACTTCACTCTCACATGTGGTTTCTTGACACTTCAAATACAAAGTGGGTTTTAAATTACCACAAACTTTATGGAGATAAACATGTGCCTCATCACGATTACATTACACACTCCAACTCTTGGAGTTACCACGTACATACTTTACAAAGACCACTATAAAAAACATCCTAGAATTGCTTACAATTAAAATGTGTGACTCAAAATACAACATGCCAGTGAGTCTATCCCACAAACTCACGCTAACACACACAAACTCAATTGTCCATCATCCTCCAATCTTTGATGTTACCATCTTTAGTTTCATGTCGTCATTATATCTGGTAATTAATAATTTTCCTGCAAATTTGTGTATTGTTAGAATGACCAGTTCCAACACACTCAGAATTGTGACAATAGTTGGTCAGACCAATGTCACTTAAACTACAACCAGGTTTAAGTTCACATGACACCCACACATAGCAATACATTGCAATTTTAAAAAACAACAACATCTAGCAAAATGAATGGCTGCAAACGAGAGGATTAAATTCATTGGCATAGTAGAAAAAGTTTCTATGGTCCAGTGATATCACGAATCAAAGAAGCCTTCATTAAACGAATGCAAATAATAGTGGCTCACACCTAGCCACACGCAAAACAATTCCTTCTCACCAGACTTCGTCAAGTACTGCGTGACAGATGCATCATTCTGCATCATATCTGGTCTGCGGCTTCGGTTGCGATTTCACAAAGGCGATTCAACATGTTTCTTCAACACTACAACACAGAATTTGTAGTTGGTTGTCACCTTCTCAGATCTTGCGTAGAACCAGGCTCAAATTTCCATCAAAAACACCACAACCCCTGAAATTGAAGGCTTTCACTGCCTTGCACAAGATCTTTGTCAATCCCTTCAAAAGTAATCTAATACAATCGACAAATCCTTTATAAGCAGCCCAGTGTAATGGAATCCTCCCATCATTGTCAGGTGCATCAACATCAACACCCCATTTTATTACAATATGATACAAAAGAGATGTCTTCCCATACTAAGTTGCAACATGAGTTGGCCGGTATCCATGGAAATCAACAGCATCCACCCGAGCACCTTCGTGAAGCAACAATTCAGCAACCTGTATTGCACCCCGCATAAAAGTCCAGTACAGAGCAGTCTCACCGGTGTGATTGGTGGCATTCACATCTGCCCCGTGCTTGATAAAATACTAAGCAACTGTCGTGGATCTATTCAAGGCAGCCCATTGCCGAGCATAATAGCCTCCCGCATCAGGGAGAGAAACGGAGCATCCCAGCACGGGAGCCACAATGTAGGTTGTTCCCCACGTCTTGTGTCCACCCCAAGAACGCTTCGCTGATGATGCACTGCAGCAGGCGTCCACCCTCTTCTTTAGAGATCCGACAGATGAGAAGCTCAAAATGGGGCTCCAGGTGCTCAGAGGATAGTAAAGTGTCACAACGATCGACCCTGCAACTTATGCCACACCACACCATGCTTCTGTTGCACCAAATCGATCTGCTACGGGCAAACCACGTCCGCCAATCGATCCGCTCAGACCACGTCCACCAATCAGCTCCAAAATAACTTTAATAATCTGATGGACAATAAAATAGAAAAGAAAAAAACACTCGATGCAAAAACAAACTCTTTCTTTCCCTCGGCCGGCCAGGCCCAAATGGGCTCTGATAACAAGATAAAGTTTGAGCATGCACCCTATGTTCTATTAATTAAAAAAGGATTACATACATACATAAAGTTTTGTCTTAAGATAGAGAAACTATCTTGGACACACAATAAGTTGGTTGAGAGAATATCTCAACCACACACCAAACTAGAAACATATAGATTTAGCTAACTCCTATGGAATAGGAACAAACTCCTTACATAAAAAGCCACAACTGAGACAAGTTGGAATTACATATTCCAACATCTTGTCAGTTGTACTCATCGACTATATTAATTTTTCCTTTCCTTTCCTGTACTTTGCGTCTACATTGAATGAATTTGAAATTAAGTTTGTTATACATACTGCTGAAGTCAAATTGTCAATGAATGTATGTAATACAATCTATCTAGCTCCTACTATCAACGAATGCGTGTAACACAATCTACCAACTGACCTTGTGATTTCCAGTGAAATGGTCAATGAATGCATTCAATCCTTTTTTTTATCTGTGTATTCGCTACACAGTTATGGTGGACAACTGCATCCAAGTTCCAATCAATGCAATGAGGTTCCATTCAATCAATGCATGGAAGTTTTTCCAAATCAACCTGATACCAATAGTTGTATTTCTGCTCATAAGGTACTAATAAATCCATTGTACTTTGTTGAATATATCCTATAAGGCTCCTATAATACACTGAGTTCAACTAACCACATTTAGATTGGAATGTCACTGGCCAAGTAAACATTGTGATCTAAGGGCAAATGCATTGGAGGAATGAGCTATGAATGAATTGGTCACTCCCACGGCCATAGCAAAACAGAGTTTCATGGGAAATTTCCATGTGAAGTGAAGCTAAGGAACCTGACCTGCAAGAGATAAACTTGATTTATATGCCTCTTGGCAATAAATGAACACGCTATATAGTGCCAGTTCGTCGGCGCCTTTTTGGAAATTTCTTGGATAGATAGAGGCAAAAATGTGCATAAGAGAGCATACAAAGAGGAAAGTGATTCCATATATCCAGCAACTATATTCACCCTTCACGATATTCACCCTTCCCAGCGAGCAAGGCTCTTCTCTAGATGTGCTTGGGTTATTTCTCTCTAGTGTGCTTAAATCTAGATTTTTTCTATTTCTAGCGCACTTATGTTTGGGTTTATTTTCCCTCCCTAAGGTTATTTTAACCAAGTTAGTATTTATTCTCTTTATCATAATCTAAATTTCTCTCTAGTGTGCTTAAATCTAGATTTTTTCTATTTCTAGCACACTTATATTTTGGTTTATTTTCCCTCCCTAAGGTTATTTTAACTAAGTTATTATTTATTCTCTTTATCATAATCTAATGGCTTTGTAGGTTGGTTTGATTTAATCCTCTTTCTCTTTCATATATCAGCATGGTATCAAGGTGAGTGTGAATCTCGCTTAAATTTACAATTGATCCAAATATTTATGAATAATGACATCACTTAAGGTTTCTTTGCAATTATATAATTAGTTTTTTCGATCATCTCTTTTTCTATGGTCTCCTATTGCTTAGCACCCCCAAGAGGAATTTTCAAAGGGTCTAAACCCTTCTCAAGGCTACCACACTATAATTTCTTTTGGGTCATGTTAGTACTTCTCATTTGCTTCAATCTATAAAAAAGAACTTCAAACAACTTTACAGAATATTGGGATTCACAATGGATGTTTTCCCAATTAAATGGGGATAACTATGATACTTAAGCAAATCAATGATAACTCCCCTTATTCGAAGGAAGGGTTATCGAATGTATGTAGAGAAACCCCTTCCTTTTGATAAAGTATGACTCCATTCACATTTAAACTTTTCTAGCTAATTAAGTGGGCTCATATTCCAACATATTGCTTTAATGATCCTTCCATTCTCAAGGTGATTAACATTGAAAATGTCATTTTTTTATGAAGTTATTATTTATGGTTCATTAGAATCTCTTCCATTGCATCGTATAGATGATACATGATATTCTTTAGTTTTTCTTTCTCTTAATGTTGTTAGAAAATTATGAATGTACTCGCTAAGAAACTCCATTCTTAGGGATAACTCATGTCAATCTTTGTAGATCATTGTGTTCTAGTCGGTCTTTCATTTCCACTTTGTGACGTTACCCCGTATTGTGACTCAGAAAATCATTGTTGATACCAAGGACCTTATTTATGACTTGGCCAAATATCACATTGAAAAACTATATTTGGGGTTATTCCACTACGTTCAACAAATTCATTGACAATGATAGCTTGTGCCAATTTGGTATCCTCAATAAATTTACTTGTTGACACTTTCAAAACACATTTGTTAGAAGTTTTCTTTACCAACTTGTTGACTCATATGGGCATGGGGCATATGACATTTCGAGTGGATTATGTAATATATTCATTGTTAATATCATGTTCACCATTAGAGGGATGTGAATCTTATGATCTAATGCCCTCTCTTTGTGGCCTCTTGTACAAATTAAGATATGTTTAATATAAGGATGTAATCTTATTTTTTCACTACAATTGATTTTATATTGAATTGGCTATTCATAATGTAGAAATTTGATAGAAAATTTTGCAACTTCTCAAGATTTCGAAATGAAAAAAAGAGACACAATTCTACTATACCAATTTGCGGAATTAAGAAATCACAATTTAGAACGACATACATAGACATGCCACAAGCAAAACCACAAGTACACAGTGATTTCTAAGGGAATCCATGTTAGGTCCCTATATTACTAGTATAGTCCCTTATTGTAATTAGTGTAACCCCCTTATTGTTATTATTGTACCCTTGTAACCCCCATTTTGTTATTATTGTGCCCTTAAATTATTATTGTTAGGTCGGCTAGGATTACATTGTGGCCCACTAGGATTACATTATGGCCCCATGGACTCCTATATAGAAAGGAGGTTTTGTAAATTGTATCATCCAAGAATTGTTCATTTATGTAATGTATTGGAGGTTGCCCCCTCGAAGTGGCTCATTTCAAAGGCATTGATATCTCTTTTCTTCTATTTTTGGAGCTGGTTACACAACATTTGGTATCAGAGCTTTGGATTCTAGGGTTTCGCTGCTCCAAACAGGTCATCGTGGAATTTGCGCTATAAATTTTTTTCTACAAAGTTTCAGAATCTGAAATTTTTAGGGTGCGAAGCTGAAATCTCGAGGAAACACGTCGCAAAATTTCAGATCTTGGTTCGCAATATTTTCGGAGATATGATCTGTGGAAGGTAATGCTTTTTCAGGCTCTTGAATTTCATCTCAAAGAGGTGAACATGGGAAAAGTTTCATAACTCTCTCTCTGAGCATCGGATTGGAGTGCCGTAAAAAGTGGCCGTAAGTACACGGACTATAGTTTCTTGGCTATCAATTTCATATCTGAAGGACGAAACAGTGACACGTGGAAAGCCGTACAAGTTCGCTCTACTGAACCAGTCCATAATTAGGTCATTGTGGGAGAGTGGACATAACTTTGTCTTGGAGAATCCAAATCAGGTCAGATTTGTCGCATTCAAAAGAGAATTTGGAGGACTAATTCAGTGTTGAATTTCAGATATTGAAGAGCCGCAATCACAGAGATAATCTAATTTCAATATCGAGCTCCTCAAAATCAAGAAAAAGGTGTGTATTTGTTTTCCGAATTGCATAAGTCTTGTTTGAAGAATCAATTTGAATTGATTCCAAGGGAATATTATAGAATTATATATCAGTATCGGGTTCTAAAAAATGCCCCGTAAAAATAATTCGTCACCCATTAAGCCTTCAGAAGGCTCTATTATGACTCATGAAGATGAAGAATTGCAACATGATCTATCAAAATTACAAGAGCAAGTGCACCAAATTTCGCTCTCGCAAAGAGCAGCAAAAAATGAAATGGAAGTTTTGAAGAAAGGCGTGGAAGAGAAGATGGATGGTGTGAAGAACAATATGGATGGTTTGAAGAAAGGCATAGAATCTAGGATGGATGACATGGAAGCTAAAATGGAAAACATGAAGAATGATCTAAAAGCAGACATAGAAGGTTTGACAAAGTTGATACAAGAAATGTTCTCTAATGGTGAAAATATAGTAGAGGAAACTCATGATGAGAACAAAATAAATGTTAATCGTGATTTCATAAACTCTAATGTTGGCGGGAAGAACCACCATATTCCAAAAATGGATATGAGAAAGTTTGATGGAAAGGATCTCGTAACATGGATACTACAGATGGAGCAATATTTTGATCTCCATAATGTGCAAAACACACAAAAGGTACGCATTGCAACTTTACATTTAGAACAAAATACATTTGTATGGTATCGATGGCTTTGCTCGCGTAAAAAAATTGTCACTTGGTCAATTTTTACGGAGGAAATGATAGCACATTATGAGGATACAAAGAGCAACACCTTCTTTAGCCAATTGATAAATCTCAAACAAAAGGGTTTAGTGGGGCAGCACATTGAGGACTTCCAAAATTGAATATAAGGGTAACTGATATTCCAGAGGAACACAGGATTGATCTCTTCATAGGTACTCTAAAGGATAACATCCAACATGAAGTTCGTGTTTTGGAACCTGATTCACTGGAGAAGGCATTCAGGTTGGCAAGAAAAGCTGAATGTAAAATTATGGCGACAAGGAAGCCTACCACTCAATTCTATAAAGAAGGAAGTGTTGCTACGCCTAGATTTCCACAACCTACAAGGTTGACACCACAACAATTGGAAGAAAAAAGAGCAAAAGGGCTTTGCTACAGTTGTGATAGCAAATACACTAAAGGTCATAAGTGTGCTGAGAAGAAATTATTTTACATAGATTGTGAAGAGGAAGAAGAAAATGAACAAGAAGAGGATATACACCAGGAACCAGCCCTAAAAGAGGAAGAAATGAATCCGACCATATCGTGTAATGCACTGGCAGGAATTACCACTCCTCAAACTCTCAAAATAGAAGGACAAATCAAGAAGAAAAAGGTAATAGTGTTGATTGATTCAGGTAGCACCCATAATTTTATTCATTGTAAGGTAGCCAAGGAATTAAATTGTTTCCTATACCCAGCACCAGAATGTCAAGTGATGGTTGCAAATGGAGGAACTATAAATTGCTCTGGAAAATGCCATAATATCAAGCTAGCCATAGGGGAATATGTATTGACTAGTCCAATGCTTTCCATTCCTATCGGAGGTGTTGATGTTGTACTAGGAGTACAATGGTTACAATCTTTGGGGACGGTAGCTTTTAATTTTCAAGAACTTTTCTTGAAATTTTTTTCAGAAGGAAAGGAAGTCGAATTATGGAGTATTAAAGGGAAGTCGGGAAGGATAATAAGCTCTAATTTCATGACAAAGCTTCTAAAGAAAGAACAATGAGGCGTAATTTCACAATTATGCTCACTAGAAGTTCCGACATCAAAATTATCTATTTTTGCAGATCTCCAACAAGTCTTGGACAATCATTCAAAGGTGTTTGAAACTCCCAAAGGACTCCCACCTATTCGTGATCATGATCATGCTATTCATTTGATTCCAAGAAGTGTTCCTCCAAACATCAGGCCTTATAGATATCCTTACGTCCAAAAGAGCGAAATTGAACGTATGATTGCGGAAATGTTAGAGGCAGGTATAATTCAACCTAGTCAAAGTTCTTTCTCTGCTCCCGTAGTATTGGTACACAAGAAGGATGGATCATGGCGAATGTGTCCAGATTATAGGGAGCTCAATAAGCTCACCGTTAAAGATAAATTTCCCATTCCTGTGATTGACGAATTATTGGATGAATTACATGGAGCAATTTATTTTACCAAGTTGGATCTTCGTTCAGGATATCATCAAATTAGAATGAAGACCGAAGATATTCCAAAAACAGCATTTCAAACTCATGAAGGTCATTATGAATTTTTGGTCATGCCTTTGGCCTTACCAATGCACCTTCTACATTTCAAGGGTTGATGAATTCCATTTTCAAACCCTTCCTTAGAAAATTTGTGCTAGTATTTTTTGATGATATACTAATCTACAGAAGGTCTTGGAAGGATCATGTTGAACATGTTGACAGGGTGCTCCAACTATTGCAAGAGAAACAATTATATGCAAAAAAATCCAAATGTTTCTTTGGAGTACAAGAGGTGGAATATCTTGGTCATATTATATTTCACGAGGGTGTTAAAGTAGACCCTAACAAAATTAAAGCCATTAAGGAATGGAAAGTCCCCACGACCATAAAGCAGTTACGAGGATTTCTTGGGTTAACAGGGTATTATCGCAAGTTTTTTAAGAATTATGGGAGAATAGCAGCACCTCTAACAACATTATTGAAGAAAAATGCATTTTCATGGACTCCTGAAGCAACTAAGGCCTTTGAACATCTTAAAGAGGCAATGTGCCTAGCACCGGTCTTAGCTACGCCAGACTTCACAAAAACCTTTATTGTGGAATGTGATGCCTCAGGAAATGGAATTGATGCAGTTTTAATGCAGGAAGGAAGACCCATTGCTTTTGAAAGTCGTCCAATCAAAGGAAAGTATTTACAGAAACCTATTTATGAGAAGGAAATGTTAGCAATACCGCATGTACTAAAGAAATGGCGAACTTACCTAATGGGAAGACACTTCAAGGTAAAATAATCATGATAGTCTTAAACACTTTTTGGAACAAAGACTATCTTCAGAAGAGCAGCAAAAATGGGTCACAAAGATGTTGGGTTATGACTTTGAAATAATCTACAAAAAAGGAAAGCTTAATGTTGTTGCAGATGCACTCTCAAGAAAGAATGAAGAGGTGGACGCATTGCTTTGTGCCATTTCTATTATCCAACCAGATTGGATAACTGAAGCAAGAGATGAATGGAAGAAGGACAAAGATGTATGGACACTCATTCAAAAGTTGCAGCAAGATCCTAGTACATCTGATACATTTAGTTGGAAAAATGATTCCTTATGGTACAAAGATCGCTTATATCTTTGTAAGAATTCCCAACTAAAACAAAAGATTCTTCGGGAATTGCACACTTCTCCTTTAGGAGGACACTCAGGATTTTTAAAAACTTACCACAGGGTGAAGAAAGAATTTTTTTGGGATGGCCTTAAATCTGATATTCAAAAGTTTGTGGCGGAATGTTTGGTTTGCCAGCGGAATAAAGTGGAGACAATTAAGACCTAGGGACTTCTACAACCTTTATCCATTCCAAGTCAACGTTGGGAGGAGATTTCAATGGATTTTATCACAGGTTTACCTAAGTCCGAAGGAAAGAATGTCATCATGGTGGTAGTTGATAGACTTACCAAGTATGCACACTTTTGTGCATTATCTCATCCATTTAAAGAAAGTATAGTTGCTACTACATTTGTGGATAGAATTCAAAAGATACATGGAAGCCCATGGGTTATTGTGAGCGACAGAGATCCCATTTTAACGGGAAATTTTTGGATGGAGTTATTTTCTTGTTTGGGTACTCAATTAGCTCATAGCTCATCTTATCATCCTCAATCTGATGGTCAAACTGAGATAGTAAATAAATGTTTGGAAGGATATCTTCGTTGTTTTGTATCCGATAAACAAACACAATGGGTCAAGTGGTTACCTCTTGCTGAATGGTGGTATAACACTTCCTTCCATACTGCAGCAAAAATGACCCCATTTATGGCACTTTGTGGATATCATCCACCATCCATCACATCATCTTTAAGGGAAAATTCGAAGGTTCAAGCAGTGGAAGATCACATCGAGCATCAGCAAGAAGTTCTCCAACTCTTAAAGGATAACCCGAATTTGGCACAAAATCGAATGAAACAACAGGCAGATCAACATCGCAGTGAGAGAAGTTTTGATGTAGGAGATTGGGTATTTTTACGGCTAGAACCATACAAACAAATGTCCCTCAAGCAAGCTAAGAAGGATAATAAATTATCGCCAAAGTACTATGGTCCTTACAAGGTGTTGCAAAATATTGGTACTATGGCATACAAATTGGAGCTTCCTGCTTCTTCGCGAGTACATCCAGCTTTCCATGTTTCATGCTTAAAGAAGGTTATAGGTGAAAATCTTCCAGTTCAAACAATATTGCCAGAACTTGATGAGGAAGGAAAAATCATATTGGAACCGGAAGCGGTCACGGAAACAAGAACTCGATAACTACGGAATCGATCAATTTCAGAGTATCTCATCAAGTGGAAGAACTTACCCACTAAAGATTCTACATGGGAGGATGAGAATTTTATACAAGAGCACCCAGAGCTACTCAAGCGTTGAGGACAACACTTTTTTGAAGGAGAGGGGCATGTTAGGTCCCTATATTACTAGTATAGTCCCTTATTGTTGTTAGTGTAACCCCCTTTATTGTTATTATTGTACCCTTGTAACCCCCATTTTGTTATTATTGTGCCCTTAAATTATTATTATTAGGTCGGCTAGGATTACATTGTGGCCCACTAGGATTACATGATGGCCCCATGGACTCCTATATATAGAAAGGAGGTTTTGTAAATTGTATCATCCAAGAATTGTTCATTTATGTAATGTATTGGAGGTTTCCCCCTCGAAGTGGCTCATTTCTAAGGCGTTGATATCTCTTTTCTTCTCTTTTTGGAGCTGGTTACACAACAACCCAACTGGGAAAAACGCCTCAAGTCTCTTTGCATTAATCAGTTGAATAGAAAAACTATTACAATTTCTTTCTCTAGCTCTGAGCACAAACTACAAAAAAATAACTATTCTCTTTGTTGAATTAAAGCCTCTCCGAACACTTAGCCAATTTTATGCTCCTCCAACCTTTTATTCCTCGCACAAATATGGGCTATTTCAGGCTCCTAAACAATAGGAAAGGACCTTGTATCCTTGTGCAATTCCCAAGGATTGATCAACTGCCTGCATGCAGAATTCTGTACACTCCACTAGTACACAAATAATTTTACATTAGCCTTAATTCCCACACTCTAGTTAAGGAATTTGAATTCCATGCATGCATGATCTATTTTGGGCTTATTGATCAGTTAACTATCATATCTCTGAGTTAGACTGTTGTCTCACTGCACAACTGACCTTCAACTGACTCTATCAATAGTTAGAGGTCAGATAACTTATTACAACTAAAAATAATTGAACTAGATTGCTACAATTTAGCAATCAACATATGCAATATTGAACTCCAATCCCATAGCTCAAATTTAATGAGCTAATTGAGTGACAAGGGCCATGCCACACAAGTTAATTTCCTCCAAGTTGTCTTGTTGCTGTGGAAATTAGATTTACTCAATTTGACTAAGGCTAAAGTCAAATTGAGCCTTTTTTTCTACACTTTCTAACAATCCCTCTTAGAAAGAAAGGGATATTGCACCACCCCTATCCAACACATGTGGAATGTATTTTAGCACTACCTCTCACTATTGTTGTTGTTATTGCAAGAACTACAACTGAGAAGCATCCTAAATATACAAAAAAAATTGTGTCTCTGCAACTGTCTGTTATCACTCCTCCATTTCCTGAGGCTGGGAATGGAACTGAAGGAAGGTAACCACAAACCAACCATTAGGTCATGTAGCTAGCCCTACCAAAACCAAAGAGGGTTCTCTCAATGTCACTTTGCAGCCAATGAGATGACTGGATATATAATGATCTTAGGCTAGTTATGATTCTCAGTAGATTATGATTTTGTTTGTTTGAAGTTTTTGTTGGATAGGAATGACAACCAAGGAAATAGGCCTATGGTTTAGGTCTGATTTCAAAGGTTTAGTTGTGGATACAAGGATGAGGCTAGGTAGGTAAACTCATGAACATACTTAATTTTTCATTGTGTATAGGGTTTGAAAGAGGAGGAGTCAGAATGAGCATTTAAATGAATTCATTCATCAGAAGAGTAGACACATCCATGAAAATCTTATAAAACAGAGCATAGAAAGCAACGATTTATGTTCATAAACTCATAGGTTAACATACAGAATCATACATGTGATGGAAAGGTAACATAACATTCAATTACATGAAGTAACAAAGAAGAAACAATGATAAAAAGCATACCACTGGAGTCTCAAGGTTAAAACTGCAACATTCCTTTGATCTCATTGAAAAAGAGTTTGTACAATAGCTCCACTGCAAATAACAACTATCCAACCTCTAAAATGACTTGAGGTGGACTACTTATAGAAAATAGAGTTCATGACACCTCACAGGGTCGAAATCCTATCCAAAAATAATCATAATTAGATTAGATGAGTCATTTCCTAGAATCTAGTGAAGTTAGAAATTAATCCCTGAATTTAGCTAAAGAATAGTAGTGTGTGTCTCCTCTATTATATTACATGTTTCCTCATCATAAGAGGCAAAAACAAACTCAAATACATCAAATGACACCTCATGGGACAAACAGTTGTCTGAAAGGAATCCAATACAGAAACGTAGCACCTTTAGCAAAAGCGTTGCGCCTGTCTAGCAGAAACGTTGTGCTTGTTCAAGGGTGATTTTGACCCACTTAAAATCATCCAAATACAAGTCTGAAGGTTGGGCTGAGTAGCCCTATGTGTCTATTTTCCAATGCACCTTAAAATTTGAGAAAACACCCATAGGAAGACCTCCAAAAGTTTATTTTCCCAACCTCACTCCAGAAGCGCCGCGCATGGTCAAAAACACTGGCAGAAGCATGGAAAAGAGGCAGTTTTTTGGTTTTTTCCCCACAACCAATGGGTGTCATGAAAAACCAGGACCTGATCTAGAATGTATAAGTCAAAAGGCATATAATAACATAAGCCATTCCTCATTTGAGTCCTTCGAGAGAAAGCGCCTCTCCACTGCGCGACACTTCTGTAATGACCCAATTTTCCAGATTTTCCAAAAAAATTATGCAAACCTAGGGCTCGAATATGGATAAATATCTCTCAAACCATAATTTATTTGTAAAATTAAGAGAGGTTTTTGTTCTTTGGCATGATATGAAAAAAAACCTCCTCTCATTTTGCAAAATAGAAGCCCATTGTTGTGCCCCATAGAAGCTCATTGTTGTCATTATTGTGCCCCATAGAAGCCCATTGTTGTTATTGTTGTGCCCTTACATTATTATTGTTATGAAAGCTCTGATTATATTATGACCCCTTAGACTCATATATATAGAAAGTAGGTTTTGTCATTTGAATCATCCAAGAATTGTTCATTTATGTATTGTATAAGGAGGTTTCCCCCTTGAAGTGGATAATTTTTAAGCGATTGATCTATATTTTCTTCTATTTTGTGAGTTGGTTGCATAACATTTGGTATCAGAGCTTTCAATTCTAGGATTTCACTTCTTAAAACAAGTCATCTTCATATTTTCACTATAACTTGTTTTCTACTAAGCTTCAGACGCTGAAATTGAAACCACGTGGAGTCAAAATATTAGTGAACTTTGTGCCATAATTTCAGAGCTTGTTTTGCTATATTTTCGGAGATATGATCTTAGGAAGTTAGGGTTTTTGCAGGCTCCGGAATTCATTCTCAAACAGGTGACTAAGTGAAAATCCTCATAATTTTTGTTTCAAGCATCGAATTTGAACACTGTAAATATTTTTCAAAACTACACGGACTTTAGTTTCTTGTATATCAATTTCAAGGCTAAAGGTCTAAACAGTGACATGTGGCACGTCGTACAAGTTCGCTCTAATGAACAAGTCCATAATTAGGGAATTGTGGGAGATCGAGCATAAATTTACCTTCATGAATCCAAATTAGGTATAAAATATAACATTGGAAAGAAGACTCACAGGGCTACTATAGGACCAATGTTCAAATCTTGGGGATCTGAGATCACAAAGATACATCAGGTTCAATATCGAGCTCCTCAAAAGCAAGAAAAATGTGTGTATTGTTTTTAAAATTGCATAAATTTTGTTTGAAAAAATAGTTGAAGTGATTCCAAGGGCATATTGAAGCATTGATATCAATATTGGGTTCTACAATGGCTCCCAAAAATAATTCCACACCCATTAATCCCTCATAAAGCTCTATTATGACACATGAAGAGGAAGAATTGCAACATGATATATCAAAATTACAAAACCAAATACAATCAATTTCGCTCTCGCAAACAGTAACCAAAAATTAAATGGAAGCTAATATAGATGGTATGGAAGCTAAGATAGAAGAAAAAATGGAAGGTTTAAAATTAGACATGGAAGGTTTGAAGGAAAGTTTGACAAAGTTGCTACGATAAATGATTCCTAATGGTGAAAAGGTATTAGATGAAACTCATGATGATAACAAAAAAAATGTTAATCGTGATTCCATAGCCTCTAACGTTGGATTGAAGACCCACCATATTACAAATATCGATATGAGGAAGTTTGATGGCAAGAATCTGGTAACATGTATACTACAAATGGAGCAATACTTTGATCTCCATAATGTGCAACACACACAAAAGGTATGCATTGCAACTTTATATTTAGAACCCAATCAATTTGTATGGTATCGATGGTTTTGTTCTCGTTGACCACTTGTCACTTGGTCAATTTTTACGGAGGAAATAATAACACATTATGAGGATACAAAGAAAAACACCTTCTTTAGCCAACTGATGAATCTCAAACAAAAGGGTTCAATGGTGGAGCACATTAAGGACTTCCAAAAATTGAATATAAGGGTAAATGATATTCCAGAGAAACATAGGATTGATGTACTCATGGGGACTTTAAAGGATAACATCCAACAATAGGTTCGCCTTTGGGAACTTGATTCACTAGAGAAGGCATGCACGTTGGAAAGAAAAATTGAAAGAAAATTTATGGTGAAAAGGAAGCCTACCACTCACAACTATAAATATGGAAGTGTTGCTACTCCTAGCCTTCCACGACCTACAAGGTTGACACCACAACAATTGGAAGAAAAAAGAGCAAAAGGGCTTTGTTATAGTTGTGATAGTAAATACACTAAAGGTCATAAGTGTGCTGAGAAGAAATTATTTTACATAGATTGTGAAGAGGAGGAAGAAAAGGAACAAGAAACTTCAAAAGAAGAGGATATACACCAGGAACTAACCTCAGAGAAAGAAGAAATGAATCTGACCATATCTTGTAATGCATTGGCAGCAATTACCACTCTTCAAACTCTCAAGATAGAAGGACATATCAAGAAGAAAAACGTAATAGTGTTGATTGATTCGGGTAATACCCATAATTTTATTCATTATAAGATAACCAAGGAATTGAATTTCTTCATATATCCAGCTCCAGAGTGTCAACTTATGGTTGCAAATGGAGTAACTATAAATTGCTCTGAAAAGTGCCATAATATCAATCTAACCATGGGGTAATATGTATTGAATATCCCAATGCTTTCTGTTCCAATGGGTGGTGTTGATGTTGTTCTAGGTGTTCAATGGTTACAATCTTTGGGTACGATAGCTTTTAATTTTCAATAACTTTTCTTGAATTTTTTTTGGGAATGAAATGAAGTTGAATTAAGGGGAGGGAAACCAGTAAAGATAATCAACTCTAATAGCATGACAAAGCTTCTAAAAAAAATAAAAACGAGGCGTAATTGCATAATTATGCTCACTAAAGTTTCAAACATTGAAATCATCCTTTCTCAAGATCTCCAAAAAGTCTTAGACAATCATTCCAAGGTATTTGAGGCTTTGAAATGCCTCCCACTGATTCGTGATCATGATCATGCTATTCATTTGATTCCGAGAATTTTTCCTCCAAACATCAGGCCTTAAAGATAACCCTATGCCCAAACGAGCAAAATCGAACATATGATTGCAGAAATGTTAGAGGTCGGTATAATTCAACTTAGTCAAAGTTCTTTCTCTGCTCTAGTATTATTGGTGCACAAGAAGGATGGATCATGGCGCATGTGTCTAGATTATAGGGAGCTCAACAAGCTCACTATTAAAGATAAATTTCCCATTCCTATCATTGATGAATTATTGGATGAATTACATGGAGCAATTTACTTCACCAAGTTGGATTTTCGTTCAAGATATCATCAAATTAGAATGAATACTGAAGACATTCTGAAAACAACATTTAGAGCTCATGAGGGTCATTATGAATTTTTGGTCATGCCTTTTGGCCTTACCAATGCACCTTTTATGTTTCAAGGGTTGATGAATTCCATTTTCAAACCCTTCCTTAGAAAATTTGTGTTAGTATTTTTTGATGATATATTAATCTACACCAAGTCTTGAAAGGATCATGTTCAACATGTTGACAAGGTGCTCAAACTATTCGAGGATAAACAATTATATGAAAAAACCTCCAAATGTTTATTTGGAATACAGGAGGTGGAATATTTGGGTCATATTGTATCTCATTAGAGTGTTAAGGTAGACCCTAACAAAATTAAAGCTATTAAGGATTGGAAAACCTCCACAACCGTAAAGAATCTACGAGGATTTCTCGGGTTAATAGGGTATTATCGCAATTTTGTTAAGAATTATGGGAGAATAAAAACACCTCTAAAAAAATTACTGAAGAACAATGCATTTTCTTGGACTTTAGAAGCAACTAAGGCCTTTAAACATCTTATAGAGGCAATGTTCCAAACACTGGCCTTAGCTACGCCAGAAATCACAAAAACCTTTATTGTTGAATGTGATGCCTCAGGAAATGGAATTGGTGTTGTTTTAATGCAAGAAGGAAGACCTGTTTCTTTTGAAAGACGTCTAATCAAAGGAAAGTATTTATAGAAACATATTTATGAGAAGGAAATTTTGGCAAGACTACATTCACTAAAGAAATGGTGACCTTAGCTAATGGGAAGACACTTCAAGGTAAAAATAGATCATGATAGTCTTAAATACTTTTTAGAACAAAGACTATCTTCAGAAGAGCAGCAAAAATGGGTCACAAAGATGTTGGGTTATGACTTTGAAATCATCTACAAAAAAGGGAAGTTAAATGTTGTTGCAGATGCACTCTCAAGAAAGGATGAGCATGTGGAAGCATTTCTTTGTGCCATTTCTATTATCCAACAAGATTGGATAACCGAAGCAAGGAAGGAATAGAAGAATGACGAAAAAATATAGACACTCATTCAAAAGTTACAACAAGATCTCAGTACATCTGATACATTTAGCTGGAAAAATGATTTCATTATTGTACAAATATTGCTTATATATTTGTAAGAATTCCCAACTAATACAATATATTCTTTTGGAATTGCACACCTCTCCCTTAGGAAGACACTCAGGTTTTTTAAAAACTTACCACAGGGTCAAGAAATATTTTTTTTGGGATGGCCTTAAATCTGATATTCAAAAGTTTGTGGTGGAATGTTTGGTCCGCCAACAAAATAAAGTTGAGACAATTAAGACCCCGGGACTGCTAAAACATTTATCAATTTCAAGTCAACATTAGGAGGAGGTTTCAATGGATTATATCACAGGTTTACCCAAGTCTGAAGGAAAGAGTGTCATCATGGTGGTAGTTGATAGAATTACAAATTATGCACACTTTTGTGCATTATCTCATCCATTTAAATCTAGTATGGTTGCTACTGCATTTATGGAAACAATTAAAAATCTACATGGAAACCCAAAGATTATTATAAGCGACAGAGATACCAAATTCACTGGAAACTTTTGGATAGAGTTATTTTCATGTCTGGGTACTCAACTAGCTCATAGCTCATCTTATCATCCACAATTTGATGGGAAAACTAAGATAGTGAACAAATGTTTGGAAGGATATATTTGTTGCTTTGTATCTGATAAACAAAAACAATGGGTCAAGTGGTTACCTCTACCTGAATGGTGGTATTATAACACTTCCTTCCATACTGCAGCAAAAATGACCCCATTTGTGGAACTTTATGGATATCATCCACCATCCATCACATCATATAAGAGAAAATTCTAAGGTTCAAGCAGTGGTAGATCACATCGAGCATCAAAAACAAGTTCTCCAACTCTTAAAGGATAACCTTACTTTGGCGCAGAATCGAATGAAACAACAAGTAAATCAACATCGCAACGAAAGAAGTTATGATGTAGGCGACTAGGTATTTTTACGGCTACAACCATATAAACAAATGTCTTTCAAGCGAGCTAAGAAGGATAATAAATTATCTCCAACGTTCTATGGTCCTTACAAGGTGTTGCAAAATATTGGTACTGACATACAAATTGGAGCTTCTTGCATCTTCTCGAGTGCACCGAGTTTTCCATGTTTCATTCTTAAAGAAGGTTATAGGTAACAAGCTCCCAGTTCAAACAATATTTCCAGAACTTGACGAAGAAGGAAAAATCATATTGAGACTTGAAGAAGTCACGGAAATAAGAACTCAAAAGCTATGAAATCGATCAATTTCAGAGTATCTCATCAATTGGAAGAACTTACCCGCTGAAGATTCCACATGGGAGGATGACAATTTTATACAGCATCATCCAAAACTACTCAAGCTTTGAGGAAAACACTTTTTTGAAGAAGAGGGGCATGTTAGGTCTCTATAATACTAGTGTAGCCTCTTATTGTTATTGTTAGTGTAGCCCTCTTATTGTTAGTATTGTGCCCATGTAATCCCCATATTGTTATTATTGTGCCTCGTAGAAGCCCATTGTTGTTATTGTTGTGCCCTTACATAATTATTGTTATGTAGGCTCTGATTATTTTGTGACCCCTTATACTCCTATATATAGAAAGTAGATTTTGTCATTTGAATCATCCAGGAATTGTTCATTTATGTATTGTAAAGGAAGTTTCCCCCTCAAAGTGGATAATTTTTAAGTTGTTGATCTATATTTTCTTCTAATTTGTGAGTTGGTTGCATAACAACTTCATTCACAAGGATAGCTTGTGCCAATTTGGTATCCTCAAGAGACTGGCTTGTTCACATTTTTTAAAAACATTTGTTAGAGTTTGTCTTCACCAACTTGTTGACTTGTATGGGAATGGGGCATATGGCATTTCAGGGGGATTATGTAATATATTCATTGTTAATCTAATGTTCACCACTAGAGGGATGTGAATTAAGATATGTTTGATATAAGGATGTAATATTCATTTTTTACTACAAATGACTTTATATTGAATTTCCTATTGATAAACACACTCTGAGTTGTATTTTGACCACAACAACCCCTAGATTGAGTTGGGTATTTATAAGACCACTCTTATTTTTAATTTGGCTAGAAGCAATATCATATTAAGTTTAGTGTGTTCATAAAACCTAATTTCACTTTAACTTTAGCCACAAATGGCCTTATATTTAGATGGGTATGCCCAAACTCATTTGTGTCCAAAAATGACTTTATATTGATTTTTGTATTTATAAACAATCCCATATACATCATTTTTTCTCCATGAACTCTTGTCCAATGTAAGAGGGGATGTTGACAGTGGTGTAAGCTTCACTTTCAATCATCATTAACCCTACATTGTATCATTTATTATGTTTAATCTTGGTTAATGCTAACCTCATCCATGTAAGATCACATCCCCTCTTAGGAAAAGCACCCTACAACCCTTAAGAGGATTCTTACTCTCTTATGCTTAGGTTATTTTTCTTTCATGATTTTTTTTTTCTCTATGGAACTTATGTTTTGTTTATTCTCTCTACAGTTACATAATCATGTCTTAGTTTATTTTCTTTATTCTACTATTTGGGTTTCATTTGTCAATTTTATTTAATCCTCTCTTATATGAATCTCAATGAGATTAGTAAACCAATACATTATTTAAACCACAAATAGATAACTTACTATCACATGAGTATAATTGTTAATAAGGATACAACATAATTCCTATGACCCAAAAGTTCCCCACTTTGTTATTAAATCATAAGCTCATATTTAAGTATTTTCAAAATATAAGTTATCATGTATCTCATTTTTCGGCTTTTGCATCCAACTTTAAAAAAGATATTTAACTCTTTAATATGTTTCTAACAAAAAATGAATAGATTTAATTTAATTTTTCCATATTAGTCTCCTCTTGATGATGTGGTTGTACCCTTATTTTTTTTAATGAGGACAAAAACGATGGATATTCAGAGCATAGATACGTTTCTTGTACTTCTACATCCTAAGATAGAAATAAAAATAATCTTTAGGGGAGGGAGGTTCTAAATCTAAAGGTAGATCTAAATCTCCAAGAAAATCTATAAGGAAAAGTTGGACATGTGGTAAGGTTGGGTATTATAAGAGGGATTATAGATCTAAAAATGTTAACAAAGGGAATAGATCTTATGATGTTCCTTTTAAAGAATGGAAGATCACCTAAAAGTAAGGAAGGAAAGTGTACTTGAATTCTTCAAGCACATATTCATATCATGATGTATGGTTGATCGACTAAGATGCTATAGTTTTTTTAATATGAAAACTACAATAGAAGTGATGGTTTCCTTGAAGATAACTCAATTGTCAAAATCACAATATGTGGAAGAGCTAAGTTGATGCTCAAAGATGAAAGGATTAGAAAACTCCCTGTGGTTTTTCTCATTTCAAAACTCATTGGAAACTTTACATTCATAAATAATATAAGTGATACAAGTGTACAAAGTGTGTTTGGAAAGAAAAATTGCAAAATGGTTCAAGGATCAATGGTGTTGATGAGGGGAGTTCACAATGGAACTCCATAGAAGATGTTAGGAAGCATTATCATTGATGGATGCAACATTTATGTTGTTCCTGTGGGTGGAAATGGAGAAGATGAAACCCCCACTATCTAGAGGAAATACAATGTTATCGAATCGAAGACTATGACATATTAAAGAGAAAGACATTCAAGTTTTACATGGTAAATGTATGGTTGAAGGTATATTTGATTGCGCTCTAGATTTCCATTTCTATGAACATTTCACAAACGGTAAACAAAATTGGATGAGATTCTCATATAATGCTACAAGAACAAAGTGACTCTTAGAGTTGATGTGTTGTATGTGTTCTAACATGTGCATGTTCCATGATTAGGTAAGTCTCTGTATTATGTCTCATTGATAGATATATTCTCAAGGATCACATAGATTTTAGAGGATTAAACATAGTAGAAAATAAAAGTGTCGAGGACAAATAATAGTGGAGATTTATATAGAAATAAATTTGATGATTTTATCAAGAAGCAAGGAACATCATGGAAACAAACTACTCAATACATAACTTAACATAATTTAGTTCAAGAAAGAATGAATAAGATATTGATGGAAAAGGCAAGGAGCATGCTCAGTGGTGCTAAGTTACAATAGAAATCTTAGGTAGACGCAATGGATACTACATCTTACTTGGTAAATTGATCACCCTCATCAGTGTTGGTTGAAAAAACTACACGAGGTAGTGGGAAACCTCTCTTAAATATCTTAGATATTTTGGTGGTGACACTTATGTAAATTTCTCCAAAGTAAATTAGGAGTAACCTAGATAATCAAGCTTAAATATATACCTTTATTAGATATGAAGTTGGTATAAAAGATTATAAAATTTAGAAAGTGGTAACTAAGAAAACTAATTGCAATTGAAATGTTATTTCTAAAAATGTTAAAGAAGTTTTCAAAAAATAATTATTAACAAGGGGGGAAAACCAAAGATAATAAAGTTTGAATTGAATAATGAAGAATATAACTCAACAAAGGAACATGAATAAGTTAAAAAAACCTCATAGTCCAGTGGATGGTAAACTCTAAAAGAAATTCATAGTTGAATAAATGGTTGGGTTACATGAAAATGAGGCTTAAGTTCTAGTTGAGTTGCTAATTGGAAGGAAGCTAGCCGATAGAAAATGGGTTTTTAAAAATGTTGAATGTAAAAGGTAAAAAGGAGAAGTACAAAGTTCACTTCATAGCAAAAGGATATTCTCAAGTACAGAGAACTAATTTTGGTCAATGGATATGAAAACAAAATTCTACTTATGGATTTTGAGAAAAAAATCTACATGAAACAACCATATCGATTTACAATGAATGGAAATAATGAGTTTGCTTGGAATTTGAAAAAGTCCCTATATGGGTTAAAACAATCACCAAGAATGTGGTATCAAAAATTTGATACTTATACATTGGGACTTAGTTTCTCAATAAGAAAAATCAATCATTGTGTGTATTCCAAGCTAGTTGGTGATCATTTATTTATATATTATTGTATGTTAATGGTATATCGTTTCATTGTGTGTATTCCAAGTTAGTTGGTGATCATTTATTTATATATTATTGTATGTTAATGGTATATCGTTGATTGGAAACAAGAAGGAAATCATCAAGGATTCCAAAACTCTTTTAACTTTTGAATATGATTTGAAAGATATTCGTGCTACAATTTTCATTTTGGGCATGAAAATTAAGAGGAATTTGTGAAAACATGAAACTATTGTTGAATCAGAGGGAATGTGCTACGAAAATATTGAAAAGGCTTATTATGCGAGAATGTAAAACTAGTTAAGGTCTCTATTCCTATAGGTGAAAAGTTGTATGTGGATTATTGTTCCAAGGTACAAAAGCAAGAGGAAATGTCCCTATGTTAGTGCTATTAGTATTTTGATGTATGCAATGGTTTATACTAGATGGGGCATTTCCCATACAATGGGATTTTTAAGTAAGTATATGTCAAAACCAAGGAAGGGAAGAGGGATTCTAGATATTTGTGTGGAAGTGTATATTATGCAATCTACTACCAAGTAAATTTTAAACTAGACGAAGTGTTAGATGTAAATGGATTTGCTAACATAGACTAGTTCAAAGATCTACAAGTGGTTATGTGTTTAACCTATTTCTAGAAGCGATTAATTGCATGAGAAAAAAATAGTTTGTAGTTGCACTCTCAACTACAAAAGCTAAATACAAGGTAACCATTCATGCAAATAAGGAAGTCGTAAGGTTATAGAAATTATGTTTCGGTATCAGATTTGTACAACAACCTGTAAGGTTATATTGTGATAGTAAGATTGCAATGTTTCTAGCAAAGAATATTATTTTTCATTCTAGAATGAATCGCATTTATTCTCCTTTCCAATTTGTAAGAATCATGGTAGTAGACCAAAATGTGTTGCTAGTGAAGGTTGGTACTATGAGGAATGTTGCAAACTCGTTGATAAAGCATGCTAGTTCTAAAATGTACCCTTGGTGTAGAGAAGCAATGGCCATTATTACTCTAAATTGTTGGTCTTATAAATCCCAAACCCCTTATTCACAAATAATACAACAAACGGGAGAATGGTGGGAATGTGTTGGATGCCTTACATGATTATATTATATACATGTGTTATATTCGTTTCATGGTTAATCTAATCATTTTATTCATGTTGTTTTATAGATGTGGCATTCATCCTCACATGAATGAGATTTTCATAAATTGTATAAAGATAAATTAAATCAATTTTATGTTAAAAATACTTTCTAAAATAATAAATTGAAATATTTTAAAAAGTTATATAAAAATAATAATAATAATAAAACTTATAAGTCACAATTAAGTTAAATATTAAATTGATGTCTCAAACTTTGTTTGTGCAATGAGAGATCCACTTTTACATAATAATTTGATTGCTCAAATTTTTAAAAATGAATATACTTTATTTCTCATTTAAACATATAATTTTTTTTTTAAAAAACATCATATTAACTCATTATTATTTAAAAATAAAAATCATATATATATATATGAAAATATTAACTTACAAAAATTAAAAATAACATTTAAACTTAACTCTCCACCCAAAAAAACAATTTCCAAATTACAAAAACTAAACATAGCATATCAAGAATCTCAATAAATGAGTCAACATCATTTTCTATATATAAACATAAAGCCTCCTTATTTTCAAATATATATATATATAAACACAAAGCCTCTCCCTGTGATCCTAATTATTTAGGACTCGATAGGTCATTAATTACCTATTGGTAACCATGTAAAAACTAACTAGGGACAAGCCTGGAAAAATGCAATATATAAAAATAAATGGAATTATTAAATTATTATTAATTTCTTTTTAGAGCTTGGAAGAATACAATATAAAAAAATAAAAGGAATTTTCTAATGGATATTTTCTTATTATTATAAATAAATGAGTTATATATAATATAATATAATAATTATTATTATTATTTTATATAGGTAAATTTATTAGTTGTTTTTAAGTTTTATTTTTTAAAAGATTTTTTTGTTTATTTCTTGATTTAATTTGTTTATATTTTGGTAGGTATTCATTGAAATCACAAGTTTGACAGGTGAACTCTGCACAATAGAAATGCCCAAGGGTTTTTCAAGGTGTTGAATCTATATATGCAGTCAAAAACTCAGTTTAAACAATACAAATCAAAATTTCACCACAATTTTTTCCTCCCAATTGCAACTCTTAGATTGGGATTAGTTTTAATGTTGGATGAAAAACTATTTATGCAATAGCAAGATGTTGGTGCCCTGATTATGTAAAACTTGATCAAGTCTAGACAACTAGAAGGTAGTATAACTCCCTAATTTGTTTCTTCTCTCAACCACTTTCTATAAAATTTTAACTTTGAAGTTGATAAGAACTAAATCCTCAAAGCTTGTTGATATAAGCCATCCAAATTATCCTACTTCAATATTTAACATGTATAATTGTTTTCATCTTATAAAAATTATTCTTGCAATTTTAAATACTTGAAATAAAAAATATAAAGATAAAAAATAGTTAAACCAGTGTAGATCCATCTTAATTCCAGATCTATCAGGCCCCTAAAGGGATCAAATTTCTCATAGTGCAAATACAGTTTCGAGTACAAAATTTGAAAGAAAATTTGCACCTCACAAAATTATCTAACTCTACTTTAATAAATCAAAAATTAAAATGAATTTAAACTAACTTTCCACAATATCAATTATTATTAAAATTACAAAATTCAGAACATCAAGATAGTTTTGGCCGGTTCAAGAGAGAGATATTCTTCCTATATTTATTTAATTACAAAACATAAAAGTGATAAGCTAAAATAAAAAAAATTAAAATTAAAATAAAATAAAATTAAAATTAAAAGCTTTTTAGGAGACTCTTTTTAAATATCATAAAATTTGTGCTATTTTTCAAAGATAAGTCAAGAAACTTAAAAAATGAGATAAAAAGTCACGACCAACCAGCCATAGGTGGAAAATAGCGTTGTATTTTACTCATTAAATGACCTATGAAAAACCTCCAGCTGGATGATAATTTTTCAGTTGATCCCATATGTTCTTTTAACTGTCGTGGAGGATGGAAGGTGATTGCAGAAATTGACCAAAATTTCTATTATTTTTTAACAAATTTGAATGCAGAAAATTTGTGGTCACGTCGAGCGCGAAAATGTCAAATACCATGGCACTCCAATTAATTTATTGCTCGAATATTTGTTATTGTCTTCTAGCTTTTGCTTGCACCCACAGCTGGAGCATAGAATAACTCAGCGGAAACTGCCTTATAGTCCTCCTCAATTCTTCTTTTAAGAATTACGCCCTCTCCCTTATCGGACTCGGACAACGATGTAGCAAGAAGCTCCAGAAATTGTGAGGTCAGCATTACTGGATCGTGGAGGGGCAGCGGATTTGGCAGTAATGCTGGGAAACTCTTTCCATATTGATGACCTCTTCAATTTCTCCAATGAAAAAATCGCAGGCTCCATCGCAGAAAATGGTCATATCGATTATTGGACCTCACTAATCTCTTGGTATCATAAACCAAAATTCTATAACATATTCAATAGCACTTATAAATACATGCAGTAACAAAACTCTTAAGATAAATACCCATCTCTGATGTAACTCACTATACAAAGTAATTGGTCTCACATTTTATTCTTTATAAGATGTACCCTTACCTTCTATTTCGGAGATTTAGGGAGCATCTTTCTCTGTGCAAACTCTGACCCGCATTAAAATTGCCCTTACCTTCTATTTCGGAGACTTCGGGAGCATTTTTCTCTGTGCGAACTCTGGCCCTCATAAAAATTGTAGATGACAATCAGAGAGAATAAAAAACTTTTCTATAGGGTTTGCAGGTAACTCTCTCTTTGCCGGAATCCATCTGTGTTTGAGTGGTGCAGCAGGACAGCAGAGCATCGGACGTATCATCGATAGATTTGGTTTCTCATGGGACAGCGAAATCAAAGGTATAAATTTTCTTCATTTTATATTGTTTTTGTTAAAGTCTATATTGGGGACAGTTTTTGGTCGTAATTCTGTAAAAAAAATTCAAAAAATTAGGTAGTTGGAGTGCTTGAATTGCATTTTTGATAGTGGAAATTGATTCAGCACCATCAAAAACTCTTAAGACACTCAAAATATTGATGTTTAACGACTGTAACTCAAATTTTCAAAATCTTTGCCAAAAAATTTCATAATCTTACTCGAATTTATTTCTGGATTATTTTGTGGGTTTTGTTACACTAGGGCTAAAAGGTGTCGTGGTTTTTAATTAGTTATAATAGAAATTGACATTAAAAGATGCTACTCATGCCTATTAAATTGTGTAGTTGTTGTTTTTATATAGTTATAATAGAGATGAAATTAAAATATTAAAATATGCTAATTTATGTTTTTAGGGTTTTTCTCATGGTAAGATCACTATAGTTAAGTTGACTTAACTAGTTAAGAAGATTGGAAATATGGTAAATGTTTTGGGAATTAGAGAAGATGTGATTATTAGCAGTACAATCTATAAAAAAAAAAATTTCATCTTCCACCTTTTTAATTCCTAAAAAAATACCTAATTTCCTTAAAAATCTCCATTAATAATTATTTCTATCAACAGTTTATTCAATCACTTTTATGCTTCAGAAACACAATTTCCTAAAAAAACCTTTATTATTAATTATTTTTAGCAACAGTTTATTCGATCACTTTTATGTTTCAGAAAAATAAGTACATAGGCATTCTCTTTCTCAACAGCGTACCTCAAAACACTCAATTTCCGCCGCCACAAAATTAAGCAAAATAAAACCTAATTTAACAATACTTCCGTCCAATATACTCCTAATTTTAATTTTTAGTTTTAAAAGGAAACACAATCCTTACCTCTCCATCTTTCTATGTTAAAAAGATTGTTTTGTATTTTTCCACTTATATTATTCGTAATATGATATAAAAAAGGGCATTGGACAAGAGAGGAACTGGAAAAATTTGGAACTCGGATCATACCATAGCGTGTAGGATGGCGAATAGCATTTTCAATGACACTGTGCCAGTCAAATAGTATCCATTCTGCATGTGGTAGATCCAACCGTAATTCATTTAATAAGTCGCTCAAATAATTGTTGTGAAGTTTCGCCATATTATTGTAAGAGATGTAACACCCATATTCATCTTGTAGTTCTTTTGGTGGCTTAATATATCCAAGTACAGAAGGCGCACAACCCAACGGCATCAAATTCAGTACAACTAGTTTTCGAGCACCTTCATTATAAAGCCTCTGCACCCAATAATAAACAAGGATTGAATAAACAAGTTATTGATAAGCTAAATTTTAATTCTTAAGAATTTAGTTTACAAATGATAAAATTCACAGTACAAAATTGTAAAATGAACAATATGGCAAACAAAACAAGCCCAGTATCTTCAATAGGCTTCATACCAATTATAAAGTATTTTCTGACCACAGATGGCTTCATGCTGGTTAGAAAGATAATCAAACATCTTTCTAATGGCATGTCATTAACATTATAATGTTCTATGATACTAATACCTTCTTAACATCTATTTAATATTTATTTGGTTATCCTTTACATTTTACTACACATTTATCGGATTAAGAAGATTTTTAAAAATATCAGCAATCTAGTGGTTAAATAGCTTCTTATTAATTAATTGATTATTCTCTACATACCACAAATCTTTACATTTTACACATGTATCATGTTAAAAAGGTTTTTAAAAATATCAGCAATCTGGTCTTTAGATTAGTAACCAATTCAATTTAATTATTATGTATCAATTTATTACTGAAACATGATGTATTTTTATATATTTAAGTTATGAATAAAAAAAATTAATTAATTTTTTTACACTTTAATGGTAACCACAAAATATGTGAATTTCTTTTTATTAAATTTACAACACTTTCAAATATCTTTTTAATTTTAATTTGACCACTTCACATGTTGTAGAATGTAACTTTGTGTTTATATAAATGAAATACTAATATTTATTGCTTCTTGTTAATGTACAAATCCACTTTTATATCAAAATTAAAAATATAACTTAACACTTATGTTGTAGAGTGTAATATCTTTTTAATTTTAATTTGACCACTTCACATCTTGTAGAATGTAACTTTTTGTTTATATAAATGAAATACTAGTATTGCTTCTTGTTAATGTACAAATCCACTTTTATATCAAAATTAAAGTTATAACTTAACACTTATGTTGTAGAGTGTAACTTTATGTTTATTTAAATGAATGCTACTATCTATTACTTCTTGCTAATCCACAAATCCACTTTTATATCAAAATTAAAAATATAACTTAAAGTGTATATTATGTTGTATACATTATTTTGCCTCATTTAAGATTAAGTCTTCCACCATTCTCTAAGAACTTTGTAAAAACACATATAACATCTAACATAATAAATGTAGAAATAGAATGTGGAAGCAATAGTGATAGTGTATTGAAGGTACTTTAACAATAAAATCCAATAGTTAATTAAAAAAAAAAAAAACGTATGGTAATGCATTTAAATGTATAAATTTTGATTAAAATATTTATAAATATAAAATAAAAATTTAAAATATTGTTAATATTAATAATAATAATTTAACTTTAAAGTTAAAAAAATTTTAAAAATATGGGATGTACAACATTTCCCAAGAATGTTTAGCAAAACACAAGGAACCACTTAGAAGAAAAAAAAAGAGTTCTCGCCTTTGTTGCTTCCCACATAGGAGACAAGAAAGACACTTGCTATTTTGATCATGGAGCATCAAGTCAAGTTATCAATTAGATCAATGTTAACCACAATAGCCCCCGAAGAACCAAAATGGTCGAAAGAAGTTTTGGGAGGCATCCAGTTGAAACAATATCTAAGACAAAGGAATAAGTCAATTTTGTGGGTGCTATGTTTCTTTAGGGTGTTGATAAACTCGATAGTGTTGCCACTGATGTTGATAGAAGACATGATGCATTTGACAGATTGGGTCGGTTGGAGGAAAATATTAGTTTGACTTCAGCTATGGAAGTGTAGAAAGAGACGATTCAAGTTTTAAGGAAATCATTCGGGAAGAGTTCATTTGGTGCTTCAATGAAGGTGAAGGTGAAAGAACTCAAAACATATGATGGTACGAAAAGTACGAAGCTGCTTGGGAATTTTTGTTGGGATGTAGAGAAGTACTTGGATCAATTGGGAGAGTGGTTAGATTAGGTCAATGTATTTATTTTCAAATTTTCCTTTATTTAGAATAATGTTAATTAAAACATAGAGTTAATTTAATAGTGGATGTTATCTCATTCTTTAAAAGGAATGCAAAGTTGTGATGGAGAAAAAGGACAGAGCAAGTTGCCTAAGTCAAATGCAGGATGACCTTACCACATGGTCGAAGTTGGAGGACATGTTGTATACTCAGTTTGGACCGCATGATCAGACTTGGGATGTGTTGCAGCTCCTAGAGACAGCCTTGAGTTGCAAAATACCAGTGCCTAGGACATCTTAAAATCAGAGGTTAAATATGGACAACTGTATAAATTCCTCTGACAGGAAATGGGTCAAGAGAAAAATGGTTTTGGTGATTCAGGAATGGAGGAGACCATTTGAGCCTGATTCATGTGAATTCCCTATACTGTGAGAGGACTCGGGAGGCTGTGAGGCTAGATGGCTTTTAAGTGGGCCAAGTATAAAACAATGAGCAGAAACTTTAAAAATATGTGAAGGCGTTGAGAAAGAACGGAGAAGGAACCCACAAGAGACAGTGTTAATAGGATTAAGAATTTGTCCCCTGTGAACTCAAAGGAAACGGATATGAATGAGATATGAACAACAACAGAGGTTCATGAAACACGAATTAAGGGAGTGCAACAAGGTTAATACATGAGCGTTAACACCTGAGTGTTATACAGACACGAATTCATGAAGAATATTGCAGACTACCTACAGCTACATTACACAAACCATCAAAGCAGCATAGCATGAAAGATGATTACACATAAAAAGGAGATTACTGATACCAAAAGGAAACATATACATACTACTAATTGCTCCATCTGGAATCCAAATAACAGCTCTGTATCATATTAAGTTTAAACATCTCTCCCAAATATGTGTCTCAGAGCACAGGGAGCACAATCATAAAAAACTACAACAGATTTCTTCCAAATTCTAGAACCCTTCTTTTATCTTAGAACTCACTACATATCGAGTTCTCCTTGAGGGTTTACAATCGAATATTTTTTCATGATCAACCCCCATAAGTGAAACCAAAAATATCCTAACAAACTATCAGAGCATGCATCAAGCAATCATTCCTCAGCAGAAAATGAAAACAGAATTGGGTAAAATCGGGATTTTACTAGCAAACATCACTGTCTAATCAGTAAAAAAAACAAAACAGTTAGCCAGGGAGTCCAAATTCCAAAACCTTCAAAGGAGTTGCGAGAAATGGCTGAGAATAGGTGAGCGGTTCGACCTTCATCATATAATTCCACCTGTTGTTTGAAGACCTCCACTCTCTAATTCTCATGATTTCCACTTCCCGTTGTGGAATAACCAGTTAAACTCTGCGAAGTGCAAAGTGCGGGGAGGTAGGTGACGTGGCACGAACGGAGGTGGTGTCCCGCCCGCAAATCGCATGTCGCAAGGTTTCACTGGGAGCAGCGGGTGGTAAGTGTTAAAAGTTGCGCGGAGCGATGTGTGATGGCGGGGAAAGTGACGTGGCAGATGGAGGTGGGGTCCTGCTCGCGAATCGTAGATCACGAGTTTTTCATGGAAGCAGCAAAGGATAAAGGTTATATTCTACGGAGTGCGAAATGCGGTGAGTAGAGAGGTTGGTGGTATGCAAAGGTAATTGAGTGTCGATAACGGTTTTGAACGGCGAGGAGTGCATTGTTTACGATAATAATGAATCTTACAGTCTTGCGGTGGGGGAAGGTAATAAAGGGGTAATGGTGCGGTCTAAAGTGGGGGGGGCGGAGCATTAAACCTTATCAGTTACACTTTCCCCTTTCTTTTGAACTGAAATGCATATTGATTCGTTTGAAGCTTTTTGACAGTCAGGATTTCCCTTCCTTTCTCCTTCTCCACTTTGTGTGTGGTCACAAGCCAACAGGATGCAAGAAGCAAGTTGAAGTTTTTGAGACAGATATGAAGTATATAGATAGGCTTATATTTGAGAGCGTTCGAGTCTTTTGTTGGAGATTCCGGATATGGTTGAGGATAGGTTTTTTGATTTCTTGATTGAGCCAAAAGGTTATACTACGTATAGGGGAAGATATATAAGCGTAAATGTTTGTAAAATGTAAAAATTAATATAAACTTTAATGTAAGGTAGGCTCAAATTAAAAAATTAGTAATTAATGTAATGTCTACCCTAAAAATATATAATTATGTATAAATAAATTTAAAAACTAACCGAAGATATAACCCAAATCAAATTAATTTGGAATTTTCAAGTATGGATTAAAAAATGGAGTTTAGAGCATAATTTTAAAATGGGCTTAAGGATTTGGGGCTAAATTTGAGAAGGGTGGAATTTTATCGTGCAAAACTCAGGGAATGCAATCGTTATATCTGATCATAAAACATATCCAGGCTTTGTGCTATCTCCAAACAAACAGGAATTTCTATAGAGATTTTGGCATGCCCGAAGGTTGTTATTTTGTAGGCATTCTAGATCTAAGATCTTTTGGCATATTGATTATGTTTAGGTGAAAAACATGAATATTATGTGGATGTTTCAATAAGACAAATTATCTTTACTCTTTTTAACATCTAAGGGATCATTTTAATAACTTTTACCTAATTTATTTGCAAGATGTATTGTATCTTTCCTAAATTCAATTCAATTCCTCATATAATTAGGATTATGTAATTTTTTAGGCTAGAGGCTCATTTTAAAATCCAATATGAGGGATATGTGTAAGTATGTCACGTCCTCAAAAAAATAATTAAAATATTTTTCTCATCCAGGTCAAACAAAAAAACAAAAATTATATAGCCATATAAATAAACAATTAAAAATTTAGCAACAAAACAATTAACTTCATTTTTTATATTTAGTTTTCACTCTTCAAGTAATAAATACAATACTTAGATGTTTATGTTAAATAATATTTTCACTCTTCAAGTAATAAATACAATATTTAGATGTCTATGTTAAATAATATTTTCACTCTTCAAGTAATAAATAAAATATTTGGGAAAGAGTAGATCATTTGGCGGATATTGCACTCCAGGACGAGGAAAAAGAAAATGGAGAGCTTGAGCGCAAGGGTTTGTAGGTCTGTGTGGGATGTCGACGCGACGGATCTTTCACTCGACTGCACATCTGGAGGAAATGGTTTTTCTTTTTACTGGATTCTGGATCACAAGGAAGGATTGAGACGTTTTCTTGGGCAAATACTGGCACACTGTGAAGATAGGAAGCGTCTCCCCACAGCGATCAAAGCAGCAGATCGCAGACCCTCCACAAGATGCAACAAATGCGAAAGAGGGATTGATATGGGACCCCTGTTTCCCTCATGCACTAGGAAGTTCTGCAAAGCTACCGATTAACCAGAGGTTTTGGCTACAGGCCCTCGCAAGCGGGGAAGATGAAAAGTTGGACGTTTATGGCGAGTTGAAGATAGATGTAGTGGTTGAAGGCCCTCTCATACAAGGGTTGTTTGGAAGGGAAGGATCGATAGTGGCAGTCTTCGACCTTTGCCGCAGCCACGTAGAGGCGCCTCTGCTCAGATCGCAGTCAACAGGCAAAGTAATCAGAGAAGGGTTTCTCCCAATATCGAAGGATTTCATCCGAACCCAAAAGGCACGCCACATCCGATATTTTCTCTCCCTATGCTCTGTATATAAAATTTATCTCTATATTGTTTATTGCCAAATATGGATCTCTGAGGGGTGGATCTCCTAGAACATTGTGTGGGCAGTGGGGGAGATCGAACCCCTATCCCTTCCTAAGAGGTTTTGTCTGTGGGGATAGGGAGGGGACACCCCCATCTATGAGACCCCTTTATGCAAGGCTACAGAGGCCTCTGGAACACATGAATGCGTTGTTGGAGGGGCCTGTCCTTGGGGGTTAGGCACAAAAAAATCCTATGCAGATGCAAGAGGTAAGGATAATAATGCAGAGAATAGTTTCTAGATTTTTATAAAAACTCTAGATGGGAAATCCCAAACCCTTTGGTTACAGGATTTGGAGTTGGTAACAGATCTGAAGTGGAGGATCCAATCGTCTACAGGGATTCCGACCACAAGACAAAATCTGATCTTTTCAGGGACGTCACTACATGAAGGAACCCAACTAAAAAACTACCATATCCAAAGGAATTCTTCCATAGTCCTGAATTTAAGACTCAAAGGAGGAGCTACAGGAGTAAGAACATCGGCTAGATTTAAATAAAACATAGCTCACACACAGATGGGGGTGCCAACATCTTCAAAACAGGAACCCCAAATGGTCCCTCATACAGGAACATTTTACACGGGAAAAATAAAACAGCAACACCATCTGAACCGGCTGAGAACACCCCCAAACCATATATCGTGGAGCAACTGAATTGCATGCCAGAACTGAACATTAAGGCACTGGAGATCGATGAACATCGGTCATCATTTGAAACACAAGCAATAATATGCAAGTTTAACTACTATTGGCCAAAACCAATGGAGTTGTTCCATTAGATATTTACCAACTGGACCATGGATTGTGATATACATATTTGCTCCAAAGGATATTTTATTGTCAAGTTCCCATCTCAGGAGGCCAGAGATATCATACTTAAGGCGGATTCGTGGTTCTGGGGGTCTACTGGACTCTTCATCACACCTTGGTTCCCATATTTTGATGCCAACATGATGGAGATAACCAAAAAGTTGGTTTGGGTCCGGTTATATAATCTCCCACTCCATTTCTGGAATGAAGGTGTTTTAGAGGGCATTGGGAACAGTCTTGGGAGATATATTAAAACAGACATCCAATAATTGGAGGAGATAATTTTCAATTTCACACAAATCTGTGTGGAAGTGGACCTCAGCAAGGGGCTTCCGGAAGGTATCCATCCGACCCATAATCAGCAAAAATCGCTGCAACGTCTGGACTATGAAAACACAGTGTTTAGGTGCAGCATATGAAAGGAAACACGGCATCTTCAAAACACATGCTCAGACACAAAACGGGAAATCAGGAAGAAGAAAACATGGAAAACACCAAAAGGATGGCAATTCCCCTCAGGAGGACCTGAGCAAGAGACAGAAGACGAAGGGGATATTCCAACTCAAAAAGAGAGAAAACAACCAACAGAAGATCAAGGGATACAAGAACAAGAACTACAAGAACCAATGGAAACTAACACGACCTCTCAGACAGTTGACCTGTCGCTAGATCCAACGCCACCTGAATCACGCTCTGATGTAAGCTCAGGGGAAAACAAGATATTGCATGTGTCCAAAAGTTCAGACTCCGATAGAGAAAACACAATAAGCAACAATGAGCTGGCCTTGGTTCCTTCCTCTCTGCATTCGAAGAATTGGTAGATCGTTCAAAAGAGGAAAGGCAACCATGAAAAGCCCAGCCCTACTGGCAATTTGTAATTTTATGGGTAGCCTCGCTACACGATGTACATGAGTACACCGGCCCTATGCGTGTCTTGAATGCTTAATTGCATATACAAAGTGTAAATCTCATAAAAAATTTTAATAGAAAGTTGTAGATCTTTTCCTGGGAAAAAAAAGAAATAAAATATTTGGATGTATATGTTAAATAATATAATTTTATAGAGATAAAACATCCAATGTGAGTTATGAATAAAATATTTTAACATTAATTAGTATAAATAGTTCAATACACATATTATGTAATCTTTATGATATTCAAAAATGCAATTTAAAGAGTAAAAATTACATATTATTTTTTGCACTCTAAAATAGGTATACAACAAAATAAATTTGATCCCTCTCTACTCATGTTAGCTAGTAATATTAAAAGTGGCATTGTTGTTCTTAAGATTCCATAACATTAAATATGAAGCAAATACATATCCTTCATATAGTATGTTTGTCAGGGTATTAAGATACATATTTTAAATAAGATTTTTTTTAAATATATTTTTTTTGTTTTTAAGAATTACTTGGATCATAATTATTTTTCTCGATAACCTACACCACTTGAAATGTACGATTCCAATAATCAAAATCTCATATAGTATAATAGTATTGGATCTCATATAGTATACTTCATTACATTTTTTATTTCCCAACTGAAATTCCTTTTGGATGTACCAGTCATCGTGTCAGGTTTGTGTTAAAAAATGACTCGCAACACTCATATATTTCACACAAAAGGTGTATGCATCAATACACAGGTTTGTGTTAAAAAATAACTAGCAACACTCATATATTTCACACAAAAGGTGTATGCGTCAATACACACATAGATTACATTCAGATTACTCTAATATATAGAGTTTTTCAGATCTAACTTATTCCTAAGTTATAAAGAGAGGTTGAAAGAATTTCTCAACCATCACAAACCAACATCTCAAATATAAGATGTAAGCATTAATTCCAACATCCCCTCATGCTTACGTTACATAAATTTATTGAAATCACCCATAAATAACAAAATACACAATCATTCTTTACCTCGTTTACAACTTATCAATATAGGCTCCATCAAGTTGCCTCATAACCCTAATAAAGATGTAGTCCGCAAGTTGGATTCACGAGTTCGACTCCTGAACTCCCGAATCAAGGACCTCCCAAAGTCGATTACTGGAGAGCGTCCTGTCGCATAACCTCATTAGAAGACCACTCTAGATCTTCAATGAATGAGGGATCCTTCCCTAGATCTGGAACTGCCATACTATCTGGACATCCATCCATATTGAGCCTGAAGTGTAGTTGTTCTAAAAGAGTTTAAGAGGTTCAAATTCTTCATTGAATTCATCATCATAATTCAATGGATATTCATTTATGGCTATATTTGTTGATTCTTTCCCTTTTAATAGTTCATTGGCACGACTTCTACAATTCCACCCTGTATGTCCAATTGTCTTGCAATATTAGCATTCAATTTCACCTTTGTTTGCATTTTTCTTTCTCATCCTTGTCTTTGTAAACAATGCATTTTCTACTCGAGAGTTCTTTTGTGTCCTCTGGTTTTAGTCTCTTTTCCTCTACTAGAAGTGTTGTAATTGTCTCATGCAATTTTTGTGAAGAAATTTGATTCAAAGTGAAGACAACATTACTATAACTTGAAAGAAGACTATTTAGTAATATTGCTTTAGCATCTTTATCCTCCACCTTTGCACCTGCTTCAGCTAATTGTCTTAAAAGAGACATTAAATTATTTACATGACTAGACATATATGTCTCCTCATTAATTTTCAATCTAAATAATTGCAATTTTATGGAAAATTTTGCATTTGTAGTTTTTACACCAAATAGCTGAGCCAAATGTTCCCATATTTCCTTAGATGGTTTAGTGAGATCTACAAGATGTAATTGTGAATCTGAAAGAGAAATTCCAATAATAAACTTGGCTTTATCATCTCTATTTTACCATTCAATTAACTTTGACATCCTCTGATCTTTCGTAGAGCACGCAGCAGCTCTTCAAATCGTTTGAGCTCGCAGCCACCTCATCCCAGCGCAACGGCTCTCTCCGATCTAACTGTTCTACGCTCCACGGCTGGATTATCCCCACTTTGCTCGCGTGCCACGCTCACTTATTGAAACGAATGCAGAGAGGAGAGCTACAATTATTCCAATCTTTCATAATGTTAATCGGGACGGATGACGACAACATGGATTGTTGGGTCAAATCTAGAGATGCCATGTTTTCTCCCCGCGCAACAATGGAGTCTATGTTGAAGCCTCGTGTTAAAAACGATGTTGTTGCTCCACGCTACCTTGCACATCACAGCTCATCTTAGACGTCACCACATCTGAAGGGATCCTACGCACTAAAGCAGATCTGAAGCTGCAAGCGTAAAGCAAGGTCGGAGAGGAGAATCCACGTCTGAGCTTAATTCATTTAAGCCATCAAGATTGGGGTCGCAAGACATGTCGTTTTCTACTCAACAAAATTATATACTCAAAGCGTGTATCATCTGTCATTGCTCATGAATTACAGTTCAAGGAGGTTTAACCCAATGGAGGCCTACATCTAAGACAGTTCACACAAATCACAGTTCATAAAAATCTCTCACTTTGTCACACTTCTTTCGCAAATTCAGTACGAGTCTGACACTTTGATATTATGTTAAAAAATGACAGTACAAGTCTGACACTCTGATATTATGTTAAAAAATGACTAGCAGCACATATGTATTTGACACGAAATGTATCTGTCAATACATACAGATTATTCTAATATATAAATTTTTCATATTTAACTTATTTTTGCTTTAAAAATTTATTAAAAAAAAAAAAAAAAAATCAACCATTACAAATCAACATCTCAAATATAAAATTTAAACCTTAATTCCAACCATTTATTGTAATTTAAAACTCTCAACTCAATTCTATATACCTGAAAATCTCACTGACTTAACTGCATCTATTGCGACAGTGGACATCTGAATATGCATAAAGATTAAAATAGCGGGCATGAAAAACAAGTAACCGTCATAAAAAAATTTAATTTATAGGCAGAACATATTTGAGATTCCAGGACTGAATGGGTCACCTTGTCATTTACATGTGAATTCCTGAACTTAAAAATCTTTGAATTCATGCGTGAAAAAATATATTTAAAAATATTTGAATTTGTGTTTGAAAATATAACTAAAATTGTCTTCATTACACGACAATAAATTTCATCGAAGAGTCTTTGAAGAGTAAATAATGTTCATCGAAGAGTCTTTGCATTCATGAGCAAAGAAAATTGTGACAGCTTCATTTAAGTTAACTAGTGTTAACTAGTTAAAGACAATTTGTTTAATTTTCTTTTATCTTGCAAGAAAAACTTGAATCATTACTGTTGATAAAACAAATTATTTTGCTGAAATTATTAAATTAGGAGGAATTAATTAATAGAAAGAAAATCTTTTAAGCTGATGGTAAAAATGTTTCCAAGAATAGGACGTGGTTGGGGACAGTTGGAAAGACAGTTACCTACTCCTCTGAGGATAAAGCTGAATCCCAGGGGAGGAGTAGGGGTTCTCTGCAATTGGTAAAGGGGAGTATTTTCTAGAGCTGGTTATGATCAGTTGAAAATAACTCACAGCAACCCTTGTAAATCCAGATTTTTCGAGTTTGACTGGATTGGCCATCCAGAGGTCATAGCAGAAAGAAAACTTATTCCACTGTTAACCCGGGACACCGTCCAGATTTTGGAGCTAGGGGACAAGTGGAGGACGTAATAGCCTCCCTTGATGGTTGGGAGGACCACAGCTTGGAAGAATAAGTGCCAGATAAGTATAAAGACTTTGAGTATGTTGTGCTATTGTCTCAATATGGAAGTTTTTGACTATTTTAGATTACTGATATTAATACAATAGTAGAGGATTGAATATTGAACTTCTGTTAAATGGTAGAATTGTATTTTCTGTGTAAAGGAAAAGAAGGTACTACTATCGAAAAATATATATATCATGTTTGGACTGCAATGTGTATATATATAGACCCTATAAAGAACACGGTGGAATTCTTTTGCAAACTACAGGAAAGTAAATACTATTTTACATTGCCGCTATAAACATATTGTATGCACAGATACAGTTATGAACACAATAGGAACGCAAACTGTAATTATGTTAATATACAACTGAAGATAATGCATACTGTAACATGTATACAGAAATTCTTAACGAATGAATAATGTAGCATCCCATAAAACAAGAAAAATTAGAACTTGAGGTCCGGTGTTTGGGGTGAAACCCTACCCTAGACCAACTGTTCTTTATAACCCATTTTCTATACTCAGACTTTACCACGATGGTCCGGTCACCGATTAACTCTACTGAAGAGGGTTATGAGCAAAGTAAACAAAGGATCGACGGAGAATTGGTTAACAGTATAAATTTTATTACAGAGTCAAAAACAAGAAGACATACGAAAATTCCATAGAAACCCTCGTCTTTGTACCAGACAAAGAGTAAAGATTCTTTAGTAACTGATAAAGATAAAACGAGAAACACCCTTTAAGAAGCAAATAAACATAAGCAAGATTTCCTCTAAAATCGGAACGTATACTTAAAAAAAAATGTATTCATGCAGAGGGTAAAAACCCTTATTGTTATTATTTTGCAGGAGAAACCAAAACAATTACATATCGGCCGGATTTACAAATGCATTGTAGAAATAAAAACGAGAACCGAACTAAACATGTAATATATATTAACTCTGCAATCAATGGAAATGTACTTGAGAGCATGACAGAGCTGTTAAATGAAAATCCATTTCCCTTTTTATAAATCTTGGAATAGGTTTAAGGGTTAAACCCTTCATAAATATTTTCGAATAGAGTTCGGACCGTATCAAATATAAAAAGAACTAATAAATACAGAAAGTCTCTGGACTCTTAACATTCTTTATCAGATAAAACTAATGAAAGGAAATAAACGGCCCAACGAAGGCATTCGAAAAGGTATGAAACCGGAACCCTAGGGTTTTGGTTCCCTTTGTAAACCATGGTACCTGTATAATAACGCGTTGTGAGGAAATCATTCAAGGACCTTGATAAAAGCAAGCGCATTCGAATAGTAAATGACAAGCAATGAACCTGCAATAGTTAATACAAAACCAAACTATGAGATAAGAGATAGCGCGCAAGAACTTATCCAGATAACGAGGACTAAAAACCCTCATTGAATGAAAAATCCGGTAAAAAGTGTTAACCTGGAAAGCATAAAAAGGAAAAGCAGTATTAATCCTATCAGAAAAATAAGTTACTTAAAATAAATAATGTACAGCAGAGAATGTAGATAATTTCATCTTTGAGATCCTTAAAGAAAAACATTTAGAAACTCTTCAGTAGGATCCAAGTAACTTTATATTTAGATGTGCAAGTTACGAAATCAACCGTGCCCTTACCTGAAAAGCTTTCTTCGGCAAGTGTTTGCCACAGGGTATCAGCACTTGAACCTTTGCAGCTAGGCACGAACATAGTTTTGAACTCTGCAATCTAACTCGGCGAGAATCTTAACATTCAGCGATGGAAAATGAGTCGAGCCATGATCAGAAAACTCCACTAGGAGAGCCAGACAAATGCCAGCAGATTTTATGAAGAACAGGGGTGGAGAAACCATAGGGTTTCGGCGGTATAGAGCTCAAGTTGTAACTCCCACCCAACCAAAATGCTATGTGTGCTAGCAGATCCGAATTGAAGAGTATCGATAGACCCCTGCAGCAAATCCCGAGGATAATCTCAAGGGACATGGCAGTTGTCCATGCAGCGTTAATGCGCAGTACAGTTGGGTCAAGTGGAGTTGACAACCAACTCCATAAGATTTAAATGTTCGTTGCTAGGTGGATCTCCACCAACCCACAAACAAGCAAATAGTATTAGATTTATGCGTATAGGAATAACATTGCAAATGATCCGTAGGTAGTACAACTGGAGTAACACCAATATAATCATGCGACAATAAATACGATAGACACAGTTTATGGTTGATAAATTTATCATAGATTATGATAGAGAGATATGATCCGTAAGTCTATCACTATTGTGTAGTGAATAAATCGAAATACATAGTAATGAGGGGTATATATTTTATACATGGAGAAATATTCTTACTATTATCTTTAATATTTACCATAGTTGAAATTAATAGAACTCAGATCCAGTTGCATCGATTGGTTAAACAACATTGTTATATGCATTGAATAGTGTGGTGCAAATGAATTATGTTTATATTGATAAAGGTAAGTAAATTTTTTTTTTTATGGTAGTAAATATTTAAGGATGAAGGTGACAAGTGGTATCAAAGCAAGGTTGCAACGCTGGGACCCTAAGGGTCTACTAACAGTGAAGTTGTGTATGTGAATAGTGCACAGAGAGAGAGAACGAGTGATAATGAGCAGAGTTGTAGCATCACAATCGCAACCAGAGGAAACTCAAGCACCAATAGTCATGAATCCGGAAATGTGGGTTCAATTAAGTGTAGAACAACATCAAAAGACCAGTCGGTTACTTCAAGAACATCGGCATAAAACTGGTTTTTTGTTGAACACGGTACAGCGATTACAAGAAGAAATGCTAAGAGTCAGGAAGGATAATGAGCGACTGTTACAAGACCAGGAGAAAATTTTAAAAAGTTTATCTGACAAATCAAATCAGGAGTTGGATCATCCAAGTGCTGAAAGAGGCTTACCAGCAGATGAAGATCAAAAAACAAGAAATAACATTACAGACAGAGTTGAAAAGAGTCCCTCCCAGAGAAGTAAAAATAAGAATTACAATGAGGCAAGTCGGGCAATCTGTCCGATCAGCAAGATATTAAGAGACAGAAAGTAGAACTGCAGGGAGAATTCTGCAAAATTAAGCCACCAACGTTTGATGGTGAGGCAGAGGAGGTGGCCGAAGCCTGGTTAATTAATATAAATAAGTATTTTCAGGTATATGAATATAGCAGCAATCTAAAGGCCAGATTGGCTATATCCCAGTTACGAGAAAAGGTCACCCTGTGGCGGGAAGAAGTGAAAAATGTACGCAGCATAGATGAACAGAATATTACTTGGGAATTGTTTCAGTAGTACTTTATAGACAAGTACTTAACAGAAAGGTTTTATGATGACAAAGATAAGAAATTTCATGATCTTCGGTTGGGACAAATGACCATGGATGATTACGTCACTAAATTTACTTCCCTGTTACGTTACGTTCCCTATCTCCGAGAAGAAAAGGCCAAAGTGCAGAGGTTCTTAAGTAGCCTACCTACTCATATGAGAGAACGAATAGAATTTGTTAATCCTCATACCATGGATGAAGCCATTCGTAAAGCACAAATGTGTTATCAGCAGTCCAAGGCCAAGGGTGAAGGAGGAAAAAGCTGGCAGCCCAAGAAAAGTCTGAAAAATAATTCCAATCTTAAAAGCAGTAAGAGTGATAACTTTAAAGGCGCAGCACGAACTTCTATCAGTAAACAATTTGGTAGGAATCACCAAAGAACCAAATGGCCAGTGGAAGAAAAGCCCACAGAAGCTTCTAGTAAGCCAGAGCAAGGATAGATTACAAAACCTCCTTTACAGTGTTGGGGCTGTGGGGAGGCTTATTATTATAAAAACTGTCCACAACAAACCAGAAATAAAACTGTAACAAATCTGCAGGAAGCATCTACAGTGGGGGACGTGGCATGTAGCATACCCCGCATTAATGCAGCCTTGGAAGACCGGCAGGCTGATTATCAGCCCACAATGATTGAATTAGAAGGTACTTTACTAACTAAACCTGTTTCAATTTTGGTAGATCCTGGAGCATGTTTGAGTTGTGTAAGTCCCAAACTAGCGGAAATGTGCAATTTAAAAGAACAGAAATTTAAAAATTCCTGGTTAGTACAGCTAGCTACCGGGTTAAAACAAAAGGTCACTGCAAAGATTCTAAATTGTACATTGTAAGTGGCAGAACAGCAGTTACAGGTAGATTCAAATATTTTACCATTGGGATCTTATGATGTGTTATTGGGTATGGATTGGTTAGAGAGACACTGGACCTTAGTGGATTGTAAAGAAAATATCATTTACTATATAATGCAAGATGGCATGCGAAAAGAGATTCAAGGAATTAAAAATTCAGTGCAATTACGTCCAATCACAGCATCTCAAATGGGTAAGTGTATCAGAAAAGGATGTCAGTTGTATGAAATTCAAGTGGGGTACAAATATTCCAAGGAAAATTCACCAATAATGGAGGATATCCCTGTAGTACAGGGATTTCTGGATGTTTTTCCAGAAAACATTCCTGGTTTACCACCTAAGAGGGATATTGACTTCACCATAGAGTTGTTTCCAGGAGCCTCTCCGGTGTCAAGAATGAGCATGTCAAAACTAACTGAATTGAAAATGCAGCTACAAGAGCTGCTAGACAAAGACTACATCCGTCCAAGTGTGTCCCCATGGGGAGCACCAGTCCTATTTGTTAAAAAGAAAGACAGAACCTTACGTATGTGTATGGATTACAGGCAGCGTAATAAGCTAACTGCTAAGAATAAATACCCCTTACCAAGAATCGATGATTTATTTGATCAAGTAAGAGGGGCTAAGGTGTTTTCTAAAATAGACTTAAGATCCGGATATCATCAAATTCGAATCAAAGATGAAGATATTTGTAAGACAGCATTTCGCACACGTTATGGGCACTATGAATTCGTGGTGTTACCCTTTGGATTGACGAATGCACCAGCAACCTTTATGAAGTTGATGCATGGCATCTTCCACCCATTCTTGGATAACTTTGTACTTATTTTCATAGATGACATTCTAATATATTCTAAAAGTGTGGAGAAACATAAAGAGCATTTGGGAATAGTTTTGGAGATGCTAAGAAAGCATCAGCTTTATGCTAAGTTCAGTAAATGTGATTTCTTTAAAACAGAAATCCAATATCTGGGACATGTTATATCATCTGAAGGAATCGTTGTTGATCCAGAAAAGGTCAAAACTATTATGGAATGGCGAGTACCCCAGAATGTGGCCGACATTAGATCTTTTATGGGATTAGCTGGTTATTATAGAAGATTTATAGAAGGATTTTCCAAAATTGCTTTTCCTATTACATCTTTGCAGAAGAAGGGAAAGCTTTTCAAATGGACAAATGAGTGTTAGAACAGCTTTGAAAAGCTGAAGCAACTTTTGACTACAGCACCGATTTTGAGGGTAGCTGACCCTGATAAATATTATGAAGTTTGTACTGATGCAAGTCAAGAGAGTGTTGGAGCAATATTAACCCAGGAAGGCAAAGTGGTGGCATATGAGTCTAGAACACTGAAGGACCATGAACAGAAATATTCTACTTATGACTTGGAACTTACAGCAGTGGTACATGCTCTCCGGGTGTGGAGGCATTACCTATTGGGTAAGAGGTTTGTATTTAAAACAGACCATAGTAGCTTGACTAATTATTTTAAGCAAGCAGATCTAAATTCCAGGCAAGCAAAATGGAATGCCTTTCTAAGTGAATTTGACATGGACATTCAGCGCGTAAAGGGTAAGGAAAATCGAGTAGCAGATGCGTTGAGCAGAAAATTACTTGGCATTTATGCATTATACTATAATCAGCTAGAAAGCCAACTTTTGGAACAATTAAAAGAAGAGGCACAGAAAGATCCGGAATACAAATTCCTATGGCAACAAATGGAAGAGGATAAGAAGCAAGGCAAGACATCCGAGTATAGAAAGAATGAAGATCAGGTGCTGACATTCCAAGGAAGAATATATGTGCCTAATCGTATAACTCTAAAGGAGTTAATACTGAATGAATTCCATCGCAGCAATTACGCTGGACATCCAGGATATCAGAAAATGCTTACTGCAATAAGAAAGGTATATTATTGGTCGGGCATGCGTAAGAATATTTCTGAATATTTTAGAAAATGTTTGGAGTGTCAGCAGGTAAAGGTGGAGCACCAGCATCCTGCGGGACTATTGCAGCCCATACCCATACCTGAATGGAAGTGGGAGGTTATCTCCTCAGATTTCATCATAGGTCTACCGCGAACAAAAAGACAGAATGATTCAATCATGGTAGTGGTAGACAGATTAAGAAAATCTGCACATTTTATACCTATACAGTCTACGAACAAGACAGTACAGATTGCTGATATATTTATGAAGGAAATTTTCAGGTTGCATGTTGTACCAAAAACTTCGATTTCAGACCGGGATGTTAAGTTTACATCCGCATTTTGGAAAACTTTATTTTCAGGTCTGGGAACACAAATACACTTTAGCACCGCCTATCACCCTCAGACTGATGGGCAAACGGAGCGGGTAAACCAAGTATTGGAAGACATGTTGCGCATGTATGTGATGCAGCAACCAACCAAGTGGGAGGATTATCTGCATCTTGTTGAGTTTTCTTATCACAACGGGTATCGGGAATCTCTGAAAATGAGTCCCTTCGAGGCATTGTATGGTAGGCAATGTCGTACACCTATAAACTGGAGCAGTCCTGAGACTAAATTAATGTTGGGACCTGAAATGTTGGCGGAAATGGAAGCTGAGGTAAAAAGAATAAGGAAGAATCTGAAGGCTGCGCAAGACCGACAAAAGACTTATGCAGATAAGAAAAGGTCTTACCATGAATTCATGGTGGGGGATCATGTTTACGTGAGAATTAAGCCCAAGAGGAGTACCATGAGGTGGACCTCTTGTGCCAAATTATCTCCCGGATACTGTGGACCTTTCCAAATACTGGAAAGGGTAGGACCAGTAGCTTATCGGTTGGATTTACCCAGCCATATTCAAGTTCACAATGTGTTCTATGTGTCCTTGCTGAAGCGTTATGTACATGATGAAAAACATGTGTTTCATTGGCAAAATATTCAGGTAGGATAGAGATAAAAATACTAGCTTGAAGTTCTGAACAAAATTGATGCATATTTACTTGAAAACATTTTCGTTTTTCAGGAGAACCGGACGGAGAGTTTCTGGTCGAGCCGCAACACATACTTGACCGAAGAGAAATCGAACTCCGCAAACGAGTAGTCATCCAGGTAAAAGTGCAATGGAAGCACTTCGGACCGGATGAAGCTACTTGGGAGGACGAGAAGTTCATGTGGAAAGCTTACCCGAAGCTCTTTGCAGAGCTGGGCTGAAACACCGGGGACAATGTTACTTCCAGGGGGGGAAGTTGTGACAGCTTCATTTAAGTTAACTAGTGTTAACTAGTTAAAGACAATTTGTTTAATTTTCTTTTATCTGGCAAGAAAAACTTGAATCATTACTGTTGATAAAACAAATTATTTTGCTGAAATTATTAAATTAGGAGGAATTAATCAATGGAAAGAAAATATTTTAAGCTGATGGTAAAAATGTTTCCAAGAATAGGAGGTGGTTGGGGATAGTTGGAAAGACAGTTACGTACTCCTCTGAGGATAAAGCTGAATCCCAGGGGAGGAGTAGGGGTTCTGTGCAATTGGTAAAGGAGAGTATTTTCTAGAGCTAGTTATGATCAGTTGAAAATAACTCACGGTAACCCTTGCAAAGCCAGATTTTCCGAGTTTGACTGGATTGGCCATCCAGAGGTCATAGCAGAAAGAAAACTTGTTCCATTGTTAACCCGAGACACCGTCCAGATTTTGGAGCTAGGGGGCAAGTGGAGGACGTAATAGCCTCCCTTGATGGTTGGGAGGACCACAGCTTGGAAGAATAAGTGTCAGATAAGTATAAATACTTTGAGTATGTTGTGCTATTGTCTTAATATGGAAGTTTTTGACTGCTTTAGATTAATGATATTAATACAACAATAGAGGATTGAATATTGAACTTCTGTTAAATGGTAGAATTGTATTTTTTGTGTAAAGGAAAAGAAGGTACTACTGTCGAAAAATATATATATCATGTTTGGACTGCAGTATGTATATATATAGACCCTATAAAGAACACGGTGGAATTCTTTTGCAAACTACAGGAAAGTAAATAGTATTTTCCATTGCAGCTATAAACATATTGTATGCACAGATACAGTTATGAACACAATAGGAACGCAAACTATAATTATGTTAATATACAGTTGAAGATAATGCATACTGTAACATGTATACAGAAATTCTTAAAGAATGAATAATGTAGCATCCCCGAAAACAAGAAAAATTAGAACTTGAGGTCCGGGGTTTGGGGTGAAACCCTACCCCAGACCAATTGTTCTTTATAACCCATTTTCTATACTCAGACTTTACCACGATGGTCCGATCACCGATTAACTCTATTGAAGAGGGTTATGATCAAAGTAAACAAAGGATCGACGGAGGATTGGTTAACAGTATAAATTTTATTACAAAGTCAAAAACAAGAAGACATACGAAAATTCCACAGAAACCCTCGTCTCTATACCAGACATCGAGTAAAGATTCTTTAGTAACTGATAAAGATAAAACGAGAAATACCCTTTAAGAAGCAAATAAACATAAGCAAGATTTCCTCTAAAATCGGAACGTATACTTAAAAAAAAATGTATGCATGCAGAGGGTAAAAACCCTTACTGTTATTATTTTGCAGGAAAAACCAAAACAATTACATATCGGCCGGATTTACAAATGCATTGTAGAAAGAAAAACGAGAACCGAACTAAACATGTAATATATATTAACTCTGCAATCAATGGAAATGTACTTGAGAGCATGACAGAGCTGTTAAATGAAAATCCATTTCCCTTTTTATAAATCTTGGAATAGGTTTAAGTGTTAAACCCTTCATAAACGTTTCCGAATAGAGTTCGGACCGTATCAAATATAAAAATAACTAATAAATACAAAGAGTCTCTGGACTCTTAACATTATTTATCAGATAAAACTAATGAAAGGAAATAAACGGCCCAACGAAGGCATTCAGAAAGGTATGAGACCGGAACCCTAGGGTTTTGGTTCCCTTTGTAAACCATGGTACCTATATAATAACGCGTTGTGAGGAAATCATTCAAGGACCTTGATAAATGTAAGTGCATTCAAATAGTAAATGACAAGCAACGAACCTGCAATAGTTAATACAAAACCAAACTATGAGATAAGAGATAGCGCGCAAGAACTTATCCAGATAACGAGGACTAAAAACCCTCATTGAATGAAAAAGCCAGTAAAAAGTGTTAACGTGGAAAGCATAAAAAGGAAAAGCAGTATTAATCCTATCAAAAAAATAAGTTACTTAAAATAGATAATGTACAGCAGAGACTGTAGATAATTTCATCTTTGAGATCCTTAAAGAAAAACATTTAGAAACTCTTTGGTAGGATCCGAGTAACTTTATATTCAGATGTGCAAGTTACGAAATCAACTGTGCCCTTACCTGAAAAGCTTTCTTCGTCAAGTGTTTGCCACAGGGTATCAGCACTTGAACCTTTGCAGCTAGGCATGTACATGGTTTTGAACTCTGCAGCCTAACCCGGCGAGAATCTTAACATTCAGCGACAGAAAATGAGTTGAGCCATGATCAGAAAACTCCACTAAGAGAGCCAAACAAATTCCGGCAGATTTTATGAAGAACACGGGTGGAGAAACCATAGGGTTTCGGCGATATAGAGCTCGAGTTGTAACTCCCACCCAACCAAAATGCTTTGTGCGCTAGCAGATCCGAATTGATGAGTATCGATAGACCCATGCAGAAAATCCCGAGGATAATCTCAAGGGACATGGAAATTGTCCATGCAGCGTTAATGCGCAATACAGTTGGGTCAAGTGGAGTTGACAACCAACTCCGTAAGATTTAAATGTTCGTTTCCAGGTGGATCTCCACCAACCCACAAACAAGCAGATAGTATTGGATTTATGCGTATAGGAATAACATTGCAAATGATTTGTATGCATTACAACTGGAGTAACACCAATATAATCATGCACCAATAAATACGATAGACACACTTTATGGTTGATAAATTTATCGTAGATTATCATAGAGAGATATGATCCGTAAGTCTATCACTATTTTGTAGTGAATAAATCGAAATACACAGTAATGAGGGGTATATATTTTATACATGGAGAAATATTTTTACTATTACCTTTAATATTTAACATAGTTGAAATTAATAGAACTCAAATCCAGTTACATCTATTGGTTAAACAACATTGTTATATGTATTGAATAGTGTGGTGCAAATGAATTATGTTTATATTGATAAAGGTAAGTAATTTTTTTTTTGTGGTAGTAAATATTTAAGGATGAAGGTGACAAAAATATTGAAACAAAGGGTCTGCAGAGATTAAACGTACACGTACACGCAACTTTAATTTCATTTTTAATATTTGATTTTTTTTTAATTTTATCTTTAATATTTATTTTTAATAAAAAAATAAATTTAAGTATCATACTGTGTAGGTTTGTACTTATATGTTGAATGAAATTTTGATTTATTAAATAGGAATTCCATTATTGAGATTTTTTTTTTTCTTTATTAACAAAAAAATAAGTTATTACATTAAAAATATTGTTACAAGATTGAAAATTTTAATAGGACATAAACAATTTTTAATGTAACAATTAATTTATATTTCTATTTCTATTTTTAATGTAAAATTTAAATAAAAAATAAACCTTATGTCAATTTAATCCATTAATTTATATTTAAAAAATAATAAATATAATATATTAAAACAATAATCATAAATTTATATATTAAAAATGAATCATGCCTTGAGTGCTTACCTGCAAGTGACAATTTTATTCTGAAATTTTAATGGTTCATACTTGATATCCACCAACACTCCATTAAACAGGTACAACTTTTATTTGAAAGTTTAATGGTTCATACTTCATATCCACCAACACTCCGTTAAACAGGTACATGTACTAGAACGTAAATAAGTGATATCACTTTGTTTTATTTTAAGAATATATCAGCCTATATCTATCTTAAATCAAATCTATCAAGTGTCAAAAGAGATCAAATCTCTTGAGATGAAAACCTATTTTAAAGTGTAAAGAGATTTGTTTCCTATGAGCAATTTATAGATTCAGAGATAAGATGGATCTAGATTGATAGGTATACAACCTTGGCTCAAACAAAAGTGAATAAACAGAATGTACAAACTCTTGAGGAAGTTATTGCTGCTACAAAGAAGCTTTTGGATCTCCATGCAATAGGAAACGAAAAGGGAAGGAGCATGTCGAGAAGAAGGAAGTCAGATAAAGAGAAAGGGAAATCTTGAAAGAGGATGGACCAAAGCATAATGGCTTTAAGAAGGAGAGGAGGTTTCTTTCATATTGGTTATGCGTAAAGGATCACATGGCAAAGAATTTTTCATTGAAGAAGAAAGTGGTATATATACCACTGGTTGACAAAGAAGAGAGATTCGAGAAGATTTTTCACGCATCTTTGGGAGTGATGTAGGTTTTGGGTGCAAATTCTTTGAAGGAGGCCATTCTAAAATATGATTCAAACTAGACTAAGTTGAATTACATGAATATTGATGTGGGTGGGAGTCAATCAATGGCTATGGTGGATAGTGGAGCTACTCATAAATTTATGCGGGAGGATGTGGCTATAAGATTTGGCTTGCAGATTGTGCCAACCAGTGAATCTTTCAAAGTAGTGAAATCCAAGGGCATGAGAATTATTGGATTGGTTAGTGATGTTCCAGTACAAATTGGAAGTTGGAAAGGGAAGCTTGATTTCATGATTATCAGGATGGATGTCTATGAGATTGTATCAGGAATAGAGTTTATGGGCTCACAACATCTTGTGCTAGCATCACATATGGACAGATTGTTCATTCTTTTAGGAGAGGTATCGGTAGTTGTTCCAATTGTTGGAGCTATGGTTGATGGAAATATGATGACATCTATCTGTGTGGAGGCATGACAGTCGAATGATGAGATTTGCGAGAGATTAGATCATATGGAGTCCATACTCATGAAGCATTCAAGGATGTGAGAGAGACCTCACATGGTAGATGTTGATACTTATACAACTAATGATGGTAGAGGAGATGTTGAGTATGTAAAAGATGTAGAGGATGTTAATGCTTGGATTTTGAGCTTGCATGAAGCCCTGAACCATGATGATGGAGATTGTAGGATTACATTTATAGTTCGAGATGAGGTTCAAGATGATGAATTGTGGCATAAACAAACCAACAGGGAGTTTGAGGAGTCTAGTGAGACTGTGGAGACAAATGGTTGGCCTGATGATCTAGAGTTAGAGATGTTGATTAAGGACAATGAGGGTAGGATTGGTTCATATACCCCTTTGTTGATATGCATTGCAAATAGTAATGGAGGTTTCATGTCGAGCAGAAGTGGACCAATTCCATGATTGAGTAGTACATCTTTAGTGAGGAGAGATGGCGGATTTGGAGTGTGGAGAGGTATTCCAAGAGGCTACCCCACTTCATCTTCTTATTAAGCTCATGAACATGGGCTCACTATCAATTGCTCAAGGCAGTGAGTACAAAGATACCGGAGGTGCCATATAAGGTACTTCACAATGATGAGCAGGAACATGATGAGGATGAGTTTCGTTGACATGAGGATGTGATGGTGAGTGTACTTGTTCAAGTGCATGAGTTCTTTAGGATTTGGCGCTATGATTAGTTTAACTACCTAATTAGTTGATGACACAAGTTGATCCAACACGACATTCTTACGTGGATATTCATGGAGTCAAATGGTATGTATGTCAATAGACAATAATCTTCCTTGTTGATGAGATAGTGTGATGAGGAGGTTATTCGGATGCAAACGATAATCTTCTTGTAGTCTTTGGTGATGGATGGATTATCGGAGAGGTTCATTGTTGAGGAACACACCATATTTAGAGTGGCGGAGGATGTAAGGCCCTTAGGGATGCGCATATGAGTTACCATAGGATGAGGTGAGATAAGTTATGGAGGTGGAATGACATCGCAACATCCATGACAAAAGAAGCGATGATTTGGAGCTTCATCAAGACATTGTCGCAATATCCGACGAAATCGTGCATGTGAGAGCCAAGACGTAGTAACGGGTAGCATGCAAAAGATGGACCGAGACGTGATGACCAACCGAGGTCGAGAAACAAAGATCAAGCCCTCGAGGGAATGATCCAGTGGATCAGTAAAATGCTCATATTTCAAAGTGTTCAAAACTACTCGAAATTAGTCCCAAAACGAAGATTTAGTCGCCTTGAATCCAACGCAACTCCTTCCGCTCAAAACTGATATCGTATGCTTTTGATATCACGTTCTAGCCATTTTCTCAAACATTTAAAGTTTTTGTAATTGAGTTGCAGGTACGCCCAGTCAAAAATACGTACGTTGACTAGGCATGTGACTGGGCAATTTGATTGTGTATTTTCGAGCCAGTGAGATTACACCAAGTTTCTTCATTTGGTTGGTTGAAATTTCGTGGATTTTTATTGGTTGGTTGATATTTGACTAGGGAAAATGGGGGAGGGCCACATGGGCCAACGGTTGGCTACCATCTGGCCTCCTATTGGTGTATTAAAATTTTGTATGGGCTAGACAAGGCCTACGAGAGGTTCGAACCGCAGACCTATCGACTGGCATCACAATGCTCCACCACTACGCCACAAGTGTTCTTTGTTATACATTGTATGTGACTTGTATTTAAAATTTAGTGGGTTTCATATCAGGGGTCGGGGTCGGGGTTAACACCTAGCCCCCGGTCCACCCCAACCCACGAGACTGCAAGTCAGGGCAACCAGGGACGCGAGATTAACCACGACCCCAAACCACAGAACAACCAAAACCATATCACAGTTATGGCAGGCTCAGTTTAACCGGCGGTTCCGAAACCCATACAACAAGCAACCATGGTAATGATTGAAGTTGAGGTTTGTTTAGCACGGTGTTTAAACCTTACCACTGGAACCCAACCACCAAACATTACCACAGTCCGAGGAGGTTTGAGCTATGGGTTGGCACGATGTATCAACCATACCACAGTTACACCAACCTGACCATGGGAACGAGTTATGGGTTGACGCAATGTATCGAGCTTGGTTAAGTCGTTGGCGCGAATTTTTGAACACACCGAAATAGATGGCTATTATTGCGCTACTTGGCCCATTTTGATCGGTTCAGGGTGTCACCGAGCATTTAAAGCATTCGACAATTTGCACCTGAACCGACACGAATCTCGCTGGTGCAGGGTGAATTTTTCACTCAATGTGGCCGAAAAGTGTGGAAATTGTAGGATAGGTAGTGCGAATTATAGAACAGTTAGTAGAGAAATTGTTCTAGAGCATAACTCTGTTAGTTTTTTACCTTTTTGAGTGCAGAAAGAGCCCCACTAGGGGTTTTTTACTATTCTAGAGTCATTAGAGACATTATTTTTGCATTTTGAGCACTACAAATCCATTTAAACACATATTTTTGAGCATAATGAAAGAGGGCCAACATTGGAAGCTGGACCAGGAGATGTAGCCCAGAAGGGGTGAACTCCTTCATCATTTTGCTATCTTGTGTTTCTGTTATGGTATTATTGTCTCTGTTATTTGCTACAAAACTAAGTTTAAAATACAACTTCCCTAATGGTTTTTCAATGTTCTGGAGCCATTGGAGACATTATTTTTTCATTTTGAGCACTGCAAGTCCATGTAAACACATATTTTTGAGCATAATGAAAGAGGACCAACATTGGAAGCTGGACCAGGAGATGTGGCCCCAGAGGGGTGAACTCCTTCATCGTTTTGTTATCTTGTGTTTCTGTTATAGTATTATTTTCTCCGTTATTTGCTACAAAACTAAGTTTAAAATCATAATTTATGTGTTAATGCAACTTCCCTAATTGCACAAAAGACATAAAATTTTCACTTGCAAATTTCATCAAAACCTTCAAGTTTTTTAATATAGATCAGTTTGGTAGCATATACAGGTTCTTTGGTTGTATTGAGGGTTTAATTTATTTGCAAGTTTTTTTGATGCTTACAAGGTTGAAACTCAATAGAGCAGAAGGAAAACTTCTGGGAGCAAGTCCTCAAGCTAGTTCAAGGAGAGCACATTTGCCACAATCTCTACCACCAGTTTCACCTCAAGTTTCACCAAAGGCCTTACCAGTGATGGCACATGAAGGAGAGTATGACAATATGACTGAGGATGAGAAGGATTTCAGGAAAGCATTCTTTGACATGAGTGAGATTGTTAAAATTCTTTATGAAAAAAGGAATTCAAGGTTGCAAGGTGAGAGCTCAAATCCTCCAAAAGGGAAATGGAGGAAATGGAAACAAACCTATAAAAGGGAATGGAGGGAATGGCGATAAACCACCTCTAATCCACCTTTCTCCTCACCTTCATCTTCACCGACATCATCTTCCACATCAACCCCTTCACAAACACCTCCACATTCTCCAAAGAAACATGGTAAAACTCCATTTTTAAAACTTGACATAAAGTTTGAATTGCCTATGTATAATGGAGAAGTAAATGCTGAGAAATTAGATAATTTGGTTCGTCAGCTTGAAGTGTATTGAAGGATACAAAGGATCAAAGATGATGAGACCAAGATTCAGCGTGCTTCATAAAGGTTGGAAAGTGCAACACTCTTTTCGTGGGAAGCCAAAACACAAGAGCACATCAAGAAAAGAGGTAAGATCATAACTTCTTGGAATGATTTTGTGGCTACATTAAGAAGACAATTTTGTCCTTTAGCATACATACATAAAGCTATCATGGATTGGCAAAACTTTAGGCAATTAAAGGGTCAAAGTGTGCAAAGTTATACCCAAGAGTTTAGAAGGAGAGCATTGATTTTGGGTGTAGATTTATCATCTTAAGACCATTTACTGAAATACATTGGAGATTTACATAGCTACTTGAGACACACAATTCTCATATTTAACCCTACAAATCTAGATGAGGTTTGTGTATAAGAAACACATATATAAGCAAGAGGGGAAAAAATTCCACAATAGGGCAGTAAAAATCCATTTAAGGGTGGAGACAAAGGAAAGGTAAAATTCAAAGGAAAGGGGAAGAAAAATTCTTCCATCAAGAAAGAGGGAGAAAAACTCATATGCAAACATTGTTCAAAATAAGGCCACGATGAAGACCACTGTTGGAAACTTCATCGTGAGATGAGACCTAAAAAGTTTAACAACAAAGGAAAACAAAAGAGAGTTGCAACTACACAACATGATTTAGGATCTGATTCGGGAGTGAAACAAAGGTCACGGCTATGGGGGATTGAAAGGTAAGGAATACATTGCAAGTACTAGTTCTTCAAATAGCCTCAATGAAACTAAAAATGAAAAAGAAAGAATAAAGCTTGTCCATATTAGAGTTATCTCAAAACATAACAAAATAGACACTCCATTTGATAGTGGCTCACAAGAAAACCTCATTTTTGAAATAAATTGAATTTTGAAACCATTCCCCATCCTAAACCTTATCCTTTAGGTTGGGTGTGTGACAATGTGATAAGGTGCTCAAAATTATGCTCAAAAATGAAAATTATCAGAATGGTGTGGAACCTGAACGATTGTGTATATCTCGTCGTTCTGAATCCGACACAACTCGTTTCGCAAAAAATCGACATCGTATGCTCCTGGAAACGCGTTCTGTTCGTTTTCTCATACACACAAAAATTTGGCAAAATTGTGCAGATTTCCCAATCAGCACTCCATACAACTGACTGAGCATGATTCACTGGTAAAAATTTTACTGGGTTCGTTGGGCCAATCAGACCTCGCCACTTGTCCAATTTTTGTTGGTGCTGGTTGGCGTTATTTCATTGGTTGGAATGATGACCAACCACATGTTGCCACATGGCCCAATCGAAGGCCACCACGTGGAACCATGGGAGGCCACCAAAATTATTATTAAGGACCGAGCAGACTGGGCAGGGGTCGAACACCAAACCTCCATCCAACAAACAATGCCAAACTCCACTGGGCCAAGGTGTTTCTCATTACCATAAGGGTTACATGTTTCATTTGAACTTTAGTTCGGCGGAGTTTGGGAGTAAGGGGCCAAGACTAAGCCCTGCACCCCCCACCCCCATATGGTATGCATATAACCCACGGCACGGAACCAGAGGTGAAGGCGGAGGTCATAACCATAACCGCCACCATAACCCATGTGACCGCTACCACCCTGACCACCAACGGTGAGGGTAATCGCCGCTTCTTTATTTAAAAAAACGAGTTTAATCCGTCAACATTATGGTTTAATATGCAGATTTAAGGCATCATTAGGAAAATTAATGATATGACAATTTCACCCAGATTTCTGCCAAAATGGCGCTTAATTCGCCTAAAATAGAGCGAAATTGTAGAACCAATCCGGATATTGGAGAATTTGTGGTGCAGTTAGCAGAAAAACTAGGGAGGCTCATAACTTCTTCAATTTTTGACCAATTTCGCATTAGAAAGAATCTAGACAGACTTTTTTGGGTATTCTGAAGCTGATGGAACAATTTTTGAAGCCATTTGACCACTGTAAATGTATGCAATCACAATTTTGAGCATAATGAAAGAGGGCCAAGCCATTAGATGTTGGACCAAGAAGACGTAACCCATGAGGGGTGAACTCCTTCATCATTTACTATTTTTTGGTTATTTTTATGGTGTATTTGTCTATTTTCATTGGTTGGAATGATGGCCAACCACATGCTGCCACATGGCCCAATCGGAGGCCGCCAAGTGGCACCATCAAAGGCCACCAAAATTATTGTTAAGGACCGAGCGGACCGGGCAGGGGTCGAACACCAGACCTCCATCCAAAAAACAACGCCAAACTCCACTGCACCAAGGTGTTTCTCATTACCATAAGGGTTACATGTTTCATTTGAACTTTAGTTCGCCGGATTTCGGGGGTAAGGGGCCAGGGCTAAGCCCCGCATCCCCCACCCTCATATGGTATGCATGTAACCCACGGCATGGAACCAGAGGTGGAGGTAGAGGTTGCAAACATAACCGCCACCATAACCCATGTGATCGCTACCACCCTGACCACCAATGGTTAGGGTAATCGCCGCTTTTTTATTTTTAAAAAAACTAGTTTAATCCGTCGAGATTATGGTTTAATATGCATATTTAAGGTGTCATTAGGCAAATTAATGATATGAAAATTTCACCCAGATTTCCTCCAAAATGGCACTTAATTAGCCGAAAATAGGGCAAAATTGTAAGACCAGTCTGTATTTTGGGGAATTTGTGGTGCGATTAGTAGAAAAACTAGGGAGGCTTATAACTTCTTCAATTTTTGACCAATTTCGCATCAGAAAGAGGCTAGACAAACATTTTTGGGTATTCTGAAGCTGATGGAACAAGTTTTGAAGCCATTTGACCACTGTACATGTATGCAATCACAATTTTGAGCATAATGAAAGAGGGCCAAGCCATTGGATGTTGGACCAAGAATACATAACCCATGAGGGGTGAACTCCTTCATCATTTGCTATGTTGTTGTTATTTTTATGGTGTATTTGTCTGTTTTCATTGGTTGGAATGATGGCCAACCACATGCTGCCACATGGCCCAATCGGAGGCCGCCAAGTGGCACCATCGAAGGCAAACAAAATTAGTGTTAAGGACCGAGCAGACTAGGCAGGGGTCGAACACCAGACCTCCATCCAACAAACGCCACCAAACTCCACTACACCAAGGTGTTTCTCATTACCATAAGGGTTACATGTTTCATTTGAACTTTAATTCGGTGGAGTTCGAGGGTAAGGGGCCAAGGCTAAGCCCCGCACCCCCCACCCTCACATGGTATGCATGTAACCCACGACACGGAACCAGAGGCGAAGGCAGATTTCGTAACCATAACGGCCTCCATAACCCATGTGATCGCTACCACCCTGACCACCAAATATTAGGGTAATCGTCGCTTTTTTATTTTAAAAAAAATTAGTTTAATCCATCGACATTATGGTTTAATATGCAGATTTAAGGCGTCATTAGGCAAATTAATGATACCCATATTTCCTCCAAAATGGCACTTAGTTCGCCGAAAACAGGGCGAGAATGTAGGACCGGTCCGGATTTTGGGGAATTTGTGGTGCGGTTAGTAGAAAAACTAGGGAGGCTCATAACTTCTCCAATTTTTAACCAATTTCGCATCAAAAAGAGGTTAGCCAGACATTTTTGGGTATTCTGAAGCTGATGGAACAAATTTTGAAGCCATTTGAGCACTGTAAATGTATGTAATCACAATTTTGAGCATAATGAAAGATGGCCAAGCCATTGGATGTTGGACCAAGGAGACGTAACCCATGAGAGGTGAACTCCTTCATCATTTGCTATGTAGTGGTTATTTTAATGGTGTATTTGTCTGTTTTCATTGGTTGGAATGATGGCCAACCACATGCTACCACATGGCCCAATCAGAGGCCGCCACGTGGCACCATGGGAGGCCACCAAAATTATTGTTAAGGACCGAGCGGACCGAGCAGGGGTCGAACACCAGACCACCATCCAACAAACAACGCCAAAATCCACTACACCAAGGTGTTTCTCATTACCATAAGAGTTACATGTTTCATTTGAACTTTAGTTCGACGAAGTTCGGGGGTAAGGGGCCAAGGCTAAGCCCAGCACCCCCCACCCTCATATGGTATGGCATGTAACCCACGGCACGGAACTAGAGGCAGAGGCGGAGGTCGTAACCATAACCGCCACCATAACCCATGTGATCGCTACCACCCTGACCACCAACGGTTAGGGTAATCGCCTCTTTTTTATTTTAAAACAAAAACTAGTTTAATTCGTCGACATTATGGTTTAATATGCATATTTAAGGCATCATTAGGAAAATTAATGATATGACAATTTCACCCAGATTTTCACAAAAATGGCACTTAGTTAGCCAAAAATATGGCGAAATTGTAGGACCGGTCCATATTTTGGGGAATTTGTGGCACGATTAGTAGAAAAACTAGGGAGGCTCATAACTTCTTCAATTTTTGACCAATTTTGCATCAGAAAGAGGCTAGACAGAAATTTTTGGGTATTCTGAAGCTGATGGAACAAGTTTTGAAGCCATTTGAGCACTGTAAATATATGTAATCACAATTTTGGGCATAATGAAAGAGGGTCAAGCCATTGGATGTTGGACCAAGGAGACGTAACCCATGAGGGGTGAACTCCTTCATCATTTTCTATGTTGTGGTTATTTTTATGGTGTATTTTTCTATTGTTTTTGTATATTTCAAAATTTATTTTCATGCTTTATGCATTTAAAAATTAACATAAAAGCTCTCAAAAACTCAATTTTAACATTTAATTTACAAACCCTCAAGCATATTTACATTAAGATTTTATACAGATCAAGTTTGGTATCAGAGCTTTGGCTTTCTTTTTTGTTGTGAGGATTTAATTGTTTGCAAGTGTATGTGATGCTTACACGGTTTAAGCTCAAGAGAGGAGAAGGAAATCTTGTGGTTGCAAGTCTTCAAGTTAGGTCAAGGACAAGGAGAGAAAATTTGCCACAATCTCCACCACAAATTCTTCCTCAAATTGCAGCTGAAGCTTCAACAATCATGTCTCATGAAGGTGAAGTTGATAACATGTCAGATGAAGAAAATACTTTCAGAAAATCTTTCTTTGACATGACTGAAATGGTGAAGGTTCTCTATAAAGAGAGGACTTCAAGATTTCAGGGTGAAAGTTCCAAGCCTTCAAAAGGAGAGGTTTCTTCCGGAGGAAAAGGAGGAGATGATGACAAGTCGTCAAAATGAAACAGTGACAAACCACCCTCTCCTCCACCATCATCTTCACCTCTATCCTCACCTTCATCTTCTTCCTCTTCCACAACCATTGTTACTCAAACACCTCCACATACCCCAAGGGTTCATGGTAAAACTCCCTTATTAAAACTTGATATCAAATTCGAACTTCTTATGTATAATGGTGAAGTGAATGCTAAAAGACTTGATAATTGGGTTCATCAACTTGAAGTTTATTGCAGGATACAGAACATCAAAGATGATGAAACAAAGATTCAACTGGCTTCATTGAGGTTGGAAAGTGTTGCTTTGATTTGGTGGGAAGCCAAACATAAGAAGATATGAAAAAGCATGGTAAGGTCTCCACCTCCTAGATAGATTTTATTATTGCACTTAGAAGACAATTTTATCCATTAGCTTATATGCAAAAGGCTATTATGGATTGGCAGAATTTTAGACAACTAAAGTGTCAAAGTGTGCAAAGCTACACTCAAGAATTTAGAAGAAGGTATTTGATATTAGGTGTAGACTTGAATTCACAAGACACTTTGTTGAAATATATTGGGGGTTTACACAGTTATTTAAGACATACTATCTTTATGTTTAATCCTACAAGTTTAGATAAGGTTTGTGTTCAGGAAACACATCTTGAAGCAAGAGGGAAAAACATTCCACAAGATGGTAGCAAGAAGCCATTCACAAGTTGAGACAATGGTAAGAGTAAGTTCAAAGGGAAAGGAAAGAAGAATGTGTCCGTCAAGAAGTAAGGGGAAAAGTTAACATGCAAACATTGTTCCCAAGAGGGTCATGATGAAGCTCATTGTTGGAAGCTTCATCCTAAGATGAAACCAAAGAAGTTTAACAACAAAGGGAAGCAAAAAACAACGACAACTACACAACATGACTTAGACTCTAATTCGGGAGATGAAACAAATATCACATCAATGGGAATCAAAGGTAAGGACTTAGCAAGCACTAGATCTTCAAGTTGTCCTAATGATACTGAAGATGAGAAACTAGGATTGAACTTTTCCATATTCAGGTTATTTCAAAGCACACCAAAATTGATACTCTTTGATAGCAGTTCATAAGCAAATTTGATTTCCGAAGACTTAGTCAAGAATTTAAACTTGGAGACCATTCCTCATCTATGAAATTATCCTTTAGGTGGATATGCAAGAAGGTAAACTTACAAGTTAAGAGGAAATGCATACTCAGATTTGCAATTACAACAAAATTTCTTGATGAAGTTGAACTTGAAGTAGCTCCACTTGATATTTCCGAAATTGTTTTGGGAAGCCACATTTGTATGAAAGAAAAGTTAATTTTCATTGCCATGAAAACAAGTATCACTTGTTCAAAGATTATATAGAGTACATTATTAGAGCACATCGATCGAAACTAAATATTTCACTTGTAAATGTCAGACAAATGAAGAGACTCATTAACTCTAGCAAGAATTTTGTGCTTTTAATGGTCAAGCAAAATAATGATGTTGAAAATGAAGCTTTTCAAGTTTGTGATTCAAGATTAAAATCTGATTTGGTTGAGGTCGTTAACCAATATGATGAGATGTTTCAGGAGCCAAAAGGATTGCCTCCCAAGATGGGAATCCAACATGAAATACAATTGCAGCAAGATTGTCCTCTTCCTAACATTGGCATGTACAGGATGTTAGCGATCAAAAGTCCAGAAATTAAAAAGAAAATTCAAGAGTTGTTGAACAAAAGGATCATCAGACCAAGTACTTCGCCATGTGGGACCCCTATTGTTTTGGTGCCAAAGAAGGATGGAACATGGTGCATGTGTGTGGAATTCCATGTATTGAACAAAATTACGGTAAAAAATCGTTACCCACTTCCTAGAATAGATGGTTTACTTGATCAATTGAAAGATGCAAAGTATTTTACCAAGTTGGACTTAAGGAGTGGCTATCATCAAATTAGAATTGTTGAAGGCTACATATGGAAGACAACATTCAAAACAAAACAAGGTTTGTTTGAAAGGCTAGTTATGCCTTTTGGTCTTTGCAATGCTCCGGCTACCTTTATGCATGTGATGAATGATGTATTAAAGACATTTCTAGAAAATTTTGAGATAGCATACTTAGATGACATCTTGATTTTTAGTAAATATCGTGAAGAACATGTCATGCATTTCAAAAAATTACTTGATGTCCTAAAGAAAGAACAACTGTTTTTAAGCATGTCTAAGTGTGAGTTTGGAAAAACTTCTTTAATGTATTTGGGTCATATTGTTGGAAGAGGTGAATTGAAAATAGTTCCCACCAAGGTTGATGTCATATTGAATTGGCCAAAGCCCAAAATAATTAGGGAGGTAAGGAGCTTTTTGGGAGCAACCCAATATTGGAGGAAGTTTATTGCTAACTTCTCTTCTATCGTAGCTCCATTGCATGCATTGACAAGTGTGAAGTAGGTCTTCCAGTGGGGAGGTAAACAACAACAGGCATTTGATGCATTGAAAGAAAAGATCAGTTCAGCCCCAGTACTTGCACTTCCAGACTTGAGATAGTTATTTTAGATTCAAACTGATGCTAGTGATTACGCCATGTGTGCAGTCCTCATGCAACATGGTAAGCCCATATGTTTTCATTTAGAAACTTTTAATGGTGCAGTGATTAATTATCCTACATATGACAAGGAATTGTATGCATTGGTGCAAAGTGTGAAAAAGTGGAAACATTACTTGCTGGGTAAGGAAACAATCATTCACACTGATCATCAACCATTGGAATACTTGCAATCAAAAACAAATTTGCAACAATCAAGGCACTTTCATTGGATGGGTTTTCTTCAACAATTCCACTTGGTGATAAGGTATAAGAAAGGTATCTACAATAAAGTTGTTGACATGCTTTCTAGGCCTATTGTTAGTGTTGCTACTATTCTTAAGCATAATTCTATTTTGCATGAGAGCTATGTTGAACAATATGCTTTAGATAGTGATTTTCAAGATGTATATGCAACTTTAAGTCAAGGGAACCAAGTAGAGGAATTGGATTATCACATGCATGATAACTTGTTGTACCATCTTGGTAAGATTTGTATTCCACGGGGAGAAAGTGTCAACATCGTAAGAGAGGCACATACTTCTCTTATTGCTGGTCATTTCGGTGTAAGTAAGACATGGCACATCTATAGAGGTATTGTTATTGGCCTCGTATGCTTGAAAGTGTGTCATGTTTTATTAGAGGTTGTTCATTATGTGTTGTCAGTAAGCCTAGCAATAGAAAGTTAGGATTGTACACACCACTTCCTGTACCTTCTTGTCCATGGGAGAGTGTTTCTATGGACTTTGTTGGAAGTCTTCCTATGTTAAAAAGGAATCATGATTACATTTTTGTAGTTGTGGATAGGTTTGAAAAAATGTGTATTTTGATGCTATGTAAAAAGCAAATTACAGTTGAACAAACTACTCAGTTATTTAGTGGCACATCTACAGAGGTATTGTTATTGGCCTCGTATGCTTGAAAGTGTGTCACGTTTTATTATAGGTTGTTCATTATGTGTTGTCAGTAAGCCTAGCAATAGAGAGTTAGGATTGTACACACCACTTCCAGTGCCTTCTCTTCCATGGGAGAGTGTTTCTATGGACTTTGTTGGAGGTCTTCCTATGTTAAGAAGGGATCATGATTATATTTTTGTAGTTGTGGATAGGTTTGAAAAAATGTGTATTTTGATGCCATGTAAAAAAAAAAATTACAGCTGAACAAACTGCTCAGTGATTTTTTCAAAATGTTTGGGTGCATTTTGGATCGTCCACATCCATTGTTACTGATCGAGATTATTGCTTCGTTGGGTATTTTTGGTCAAGTTTGCGAGGATTCATGGACACCAAATTGAAAAAGAGTATAGCATTTCATCCACAAACAGATGGTCAAACAGAGGTGGTGAACAAGATGGTGATACATCTTCTTCGTGGATATTGCAACAAGCATCCTAAGTTGTGGGATAAAAACTTGCACTATATTCAATATGCTTACAACCAGGCCACGCACTCTTCAACTCAAACATCGCCATTTGAGGCATGTTTGGGATACTTGCCTAAATCTCCTTTGGATTTCATTTTTGGAAAGGATGTTGCTATTGATCGTCATAGTGACATAGAAAAATCTAAAAGGTTCATTGAACAAATTCAATTGGTGCATCAAGCAGTTCAAGAATAGTTGGAAAAGAGCCAATTCAAGTACACAACAAGGCACGATAAGCATCGTGTAGATCACAAATACCAAGTTGGTGATGAAGTTTGGCTTCATATTAGCAAAGAAAGGTTTCAAGCAGAAGGTAAAAAACTGAAACCAATTCGATATGGTCCATTCAGAATTTTAGAAAAGATTGGTGATAATGCCTTTAGGTTTCATTGGTGCAAAGTGTGAAAAAGTGGAAACATTACTTGATGGGTAAAGAAACAATCATTGACATCGATCATCAACCATTTCAATACTTGCAATCACAAACAAAACTACAAGCAGCGAAGCACTTCAGATGGATGGGTTTTCTACAACAGTTCCACTTGGTGATAAGGTATAAGAAAGGTATCTATAACAAGGTTGTTGATATGCATTTTAGACCAATTGTTAGTGCATCCATTATTCTTAAGCATAATTATGTCATGCATGAGAGCTATGTTGAACAGTATGCTTTAGACAATGATTTTAAGGATGTATTTTTTAATTTGTGTCAAGGTAACCAAGTAGAGGAATTGGATTATCATGTGCATGATAAATTGTTATATCATCTTGGAAAGATATGTATTCCATGGGGAGAGAGAGTCAACATCATAAGGGAAGCGCATAATTCTCTTATTGCTGGTCATTTCGGTGTAGTTAAGACAGTGTCACAATTACATATGTATTGTTACAGGCCTCGTATGCTTGAAAATGTGTCACAATTTCTAAGAGTATGTTCTTTATGTGCTGTTAGTAAGCCTAGAAATAGAAAGTTGGGATTGTATACACCACTTCCAGTCCCTTCCCGTCCATGAGAAAGTGTTTCTATGGATTTTGTAGGACGTCTACCCATGTCTAGGAGAGGTCGTGATTATCTTTATGTAGTTGTGGATAGGTTCAGCAAAATGTGTATTTTGATGCCTCGTAAAAAGCAGTTTACAACTAAACAGACTACTCAATTGTTCTTTCAGAATGTATGGATACATTTTGAGTTGCCCACATCCATTGTTAGTGATCGATATTCTCGCTTTGATGAGAAATTTTTGTCAAACTTGTGGGGACTCATGGACACCAAATTGAAAAAGAGCACAACATTCCATCCACAAACTGTTAATTTTGCGCAACTAGGTCCAAACTCCATGTTGCACTGCTCTTATGAAGATGGTCATATTTTTGTTGGATTCCTCTTTCGGAGAGGTGCAAGATTGATCTAAAGATCATCTTGTTTGGATGAGCAGAACATATATTTTGAATTTATTTTCCACATGTGCAAGGTCGGCCAGATTTGTAATGTAGGCTCACATGCCTAATAGATGTGTCACACACCCTCACTGATGGATATAAATTGGAGAGACTTGGAGGTCATTTGATCATCAACTCATGACACATTCTCTCATTGTGATCTGATTGGTTCAATAGCCTTTGGAGGCCTTTTTTCCCCTCGCACGTGTGGATTTGAAGCTGTTGTGGTGGTCTGGATGCAGGTGTTAGCGATAAGCTTTCAAATTTCGAAACTATTTCTTCTAATTCAGGTGGAACTTCTTCTCTATTTTTCTCTTGAGTATCAGTCACCAACCTTCAAGTTTCTTATTCTACCTTACTTAGCCAAATACTAATTTTCCTTTGTTAAGTAGAGGAAACCCCAAACTTAACCAAAAACGCAAATATCAATTTAATTACTTAGCCACGGACTTCAAACTTTGTTAACACCCACTTTATAACTTATCGCGTACAATTTCTATATTAAACCCAATGCATGTTTGAATGCGATTTTCGTTGGATCTATAACTCTCATGCGAAGACCATCAGATCAATTGAAATGCTAGGCAGTCAACTAAATTATCAATTCGGATTTATAAAATCATCGGATCCAAAAAGTATACTAACCCATGTGCATATTTCCATGTGATAACCGTTGGATGTGTCTGCTACCTTGATCAGACGGTTCTACTGTTTCCAAGGCTCCGTTTAATAGATTCAAATATAATTAAATATTAAACTCCCTGCAATTAAAATATGATTTCCACCAAATTGATTGCAAATGGTTGTGATTTCCCTTGACTCCATACGCATTGCAGCGTTTCCAATTTCTCCAACTCCGCCAGATTTAACACTAATAGCATGTCCAAACGAAAAACAAGTTCTGTTTGTTGCAAGTAACAAATCTTTTTGCGAAAGCTTTTATGATTTCGATGCAGAGAATCTAACACATGTGTTTAACACTGAATAAAATCCAGGTTATAATACATTCAATAATCAATTAACTTAATGAACACACAAAAAATCAATTAATCCAAGCTCAAACTGGATTCAACTAAACTCAATAATATTTCGAAAGAAAATGAACATCCGGCATTTAACAATTATGCCTACATTCACACAGGTATAGAGGAATTGCAAATTTTCCCTATTCAATTATTCTTCCATTAAATCCTCCTCCTATTACATTTTAAATTTACATATATATAATGTTCACACAATCATTTCAATTTGATTCAAAAGAATCGAATTTGTCCAATTTTGGATAAAAATCCTATTACATGATATTTTCCCTAAAATCCTCAACTAAAAACTAAATTCAATTAATCAAATACAAGCAGTTCAAATCCCTGATTATCAGTCAAATATTATCTGCCAAAACAGTAATTTTCCAGCTAAAGGAACCCACTCCTTTGCTTGTAAACGTTTTTTGTATTTTTGGAATAGAATTGAAGTTTTTTATCTCGAAGCCTCATGCTTCTGCAACATGTTGTTTTCTGCAGATCTGTTTAGGGCTTGTTGTTGCAGCGTTGACCAGCATTGACCGTGGTCAACTCTTGGACCTTTGACCTAAAATCTCTGCCAAAATTCCTATTTTGAGAGGTCGTACTATTGGGCACTAAAATCAAGTAAATCAGAGATGTTTGACCAAAGCCCTAATCTGCAGCGTTGCTTTCTGTTGTTGTCCTGCGTTGACTTTGGGTTGGCCAACGTTGACTTGCAATGAGCTGTCTTTGAGGGTTATGGGTGTGACACTTGGAGGATTGGCTAAACAAGAAAGACTTTGTTGGCTAAAGCATCCTGTTGACTACTATAACGCACCAATATCTCATATATTTGCTGGACAAAAGGAATTGTAAATCTGATCTATATTATTGGCTTGTCTTATGTTGATATATTATTGTGTTCTATCAGCATTTTACTTTCATGTTTATGTGATTGCTATATTGTATCGGGCCTAAGAAAGATTGAAGTAAAATTGCATCAAGCATAGAACACCATGGTTATCTAAATTTAACAATATGGCCAAACAAAGGCGGTGAATGAACAATGATACATCTTCGTCGTTATTGCAACTAGAATCCTAAGTTGTGGGATGAACATTTGCACTATATTCAACATGCTTACAACCGGGCTAAGCATTCATTGACGGGAACTTTTGGTCAAGCTTGTGGGGACTCATGGACACCAAATTGAAAAAGAGCACAACATTCCATCCACAAACAAAGGCGGTGAACAAAACAGTGACACATCTTCTTTGTGGTTATTGCAGCAAGCATCCTAAGTTGAGGGATGAACATTTGCACTATATTCAACATGCTTACAATCGGGCCAAGCATTCATTGACATAAAACATCGCCATTTGATGCATGCTTGGGATACTTGCCCAAATATCCTTTAGATTTTATCTTTCGGAAATATGTTGCTATTGATGGACGTAGTGAAATAGATAAGGCCAAAAGATTCAATAAACAAGTTCAATTGGTACATCAAACAGTTCAGGAACAGTTGGAAAAGAGTCAAGCCAAGTACAAGAAAAGACATGATAAGCATCGTGTGGATCACAGTTTCCAAGTCGGTGATGAAGTTTGGCATCACATTAGCAAAGAGAGACTCCAAGGAGAAGGCGAAAAACTGAAACCAATTCGATATGGTCCATTCAATATTTTGGAAAATATTGGTAATAATTCCTTCAGGTTGGATTTTCCTTCATATATGCAAATTTATGCAGTTTTTAATGTTGAGAATTTGATATTGAATGAGCCTCATTTTATTGAAGATCAAAGAGAGAATGTTCAGATTCTTTCAATTGAAGATTTCTCTCTTGAATATCTTGAAGATTTGTAGCAAGACACCATCCTTGACAGGGAAAAAGGACTTCAAAATGAGGGAACGTGGAGTACCTTCGTGTAGAGCTCAAAGGGACAAATCCAAGCAAAGCCAGATGGATTGAGATTGGAAGGGTGAGGGATCTGTGCCCTCATCTGTTTGTTGACTGAAAATGATCTTTTGTAGGTCCAAAAGCTTCTATTGGGGAGGAATGATCCAGTGGATCAGTAAAATGCTCAAAATTAAAAGTGTTCAAAAGTGCTTGAAACCAGTGCCAAAATGAATAATATCTCGTCGTCGTGAATCCAACGCAACTCATTTCACTCAAAACCGATATCGTATGCTCATGATATCGCATTTTGACCATTTTCTCAAACAACTAAACTTTTTGTAATTGAGTTGCAAGTACGCCCAGTCAGCAGTCCATACGCTGACTAGGCATATGATTGGGCAGATTGACTGGGTATTTTCGAGCCAGTGAGATTGTGTCAATTGTCTTCATTTGGTTGGTTGCAATTTCGTGGTTTTTTATTGGTTGACTGATATTTGACTTGGGCCAATGGGGGAGGGCCACGTGGGCCAATGGTTCGCTGCCATGTGGCCTCCAGCTGGTGTATTAAAATTTTGCATGGGCCAGAAAGGGCCTCCGAGAGGTTCAAACCGCGAACCTACCGACTGGCAGCACAGTGCTCCACCACTACACCACAAGTGTTCCTTGCTATACATAGTATGCATCTTTTGTTTAAACTTTAGTGAGTTGCACATTGGGGGTTGAGGCCGTGGTTTACCCCTGGTCCACCCCAACCCACGAGACTGCAGGTCAGGGCAGCCAAGGGCATGGGGTTAACCCTGACCCCAAACCACGGAACAACCAAAACCATATCATAGTTATGGTGGGGTCAATTTACCTGGCGGTTCTAGAACCCATAAAACGAACAACCATGGTAATGATAGGGGTTGAGGTTTGTCTGGCGCGGTGTTTAAACCTTACCACCGAAACCCAACCACCAAACATTACCACAGTCCGAGTAGGGTTGAGTTATGGCTTAGCGCGATGTATCAACCATACCACAGTTACACCAACCCAACCACACTTCAGGCGTGGTTAAGTGGTCGGCATGAATTTTTTAACCAACCGAAATTGACGGCTATTATTGCGCCACTTGGCCCATTTTGATCGGTTCATGGGGTCACGGGAATTTAAAACTTTCGAAAATTTGCACCCGAACTGGTGCGAATCTCATCGATGCGGGGCAAATTTGTAGCTCCACGAGGCCGAAAAGTGCAAAAATTGTAGGATGGATTGCTGGTGGGTGCAAATTGTAGCATAGTTAGCAGAGAAATTGTTCTAGAGCATAACTCATTCATTTTTTTACCTTTTTGAGTACAGAAAGAGCCCAACTAGGTATTTTTTACTATTTTGGAGCCATTAGAGACATTATTTTTGCATTATGAGCACTATAAGTCCAAGAAAACACATATTTTTTAGCATAATGAAAGAGTCCCAACATTAGAAGCTGGACCAGGAGATGTAGCCCAGGAGGGGTGAACTCCTTCATCATTTTGTTGTCTTGTGATTTTTTTATGGTATTATTGTCTCCGTTATTCGTTGCAAAACTGAGTTTAAAATCATAATTTATGTGTTAATGCAACTTCCCTAATTGCACAAAAGACATAAAATTTTCACTTGCAAATTTCATCAAAACGTTCAAGTTTTTCTAATATAGATCAGTCAGACAGTCAAGGCGCCCACAAGTCGACCAGGGTGGAACAAGTCGGCCTAAGTGGAACAAATCAGGCAGAGTTGAATGAGTAGAATAAGCGGAGTTGGGGTTTTGTGTGAGGTCGATTAGTCGTCGGCTGAACCGAACCAATGCATCAATTAGAGCAACGCCCCCATTCGCATGCCCAACGACATGTATAAATAAACCATGCATGAACCAAGTGAGGAGGAATGGAAAAGAGAAAAATAATTGAGTATCTTAGGAAATGTTATTTGTAGAGATGGAGCAATATGAGATGGAGGGAAAGGTTGCTCTAACCGAGTGAGCCAACCATTATGTGAGACAATTCGTGGAGCTGGGAAGTCTATATTATTGTAATATTGCATAATTTATGTAATTGAAGGAGGGATCTGTGAGTTCACCCTAGCATTTATGAAATTTGGTGCACATTTTATGTTGAAAATAGTATCAAGGAGAGATATTACTAGGCTTTTATCCCTTTTAGCCTAGTGAACACATTAATGACTTTTGTCTCAAAGACATTTATGAGTTATATTGATTTCATGGGTGGAAAAGGTACATATAAGTGTTGTACCATGCACTTTTTTCGAATATAATTCACTTGTATATTATAAAGTGAAAAGTACCAAGTGTACTTTTCTAATATTAAAGTGAGGTGAAAAATCACTTCTAAAATATTAGAAAAGGTACACAACTTGAAAAAGGTACTAGGAGACTTTTAAGTGATGGGGCCAATGTCTGAGGGGGGTCATTTGGAAGAAATAATCTCAACCACAAATCCTGAAATTTGAGGATGAAATCTCAACCATTGGATCATAGAATTAGGGATTCAGTCTTTTCCAAGGATACAAAAGAGGAAAAGGGGAACTCATTCTTCATTTCACACTTGAGAGAGAGCATGAGGAAAAGAGAGGCTAAGGAGAAAACTTCAAGAAGGAGGAGAATTTATAGCGGAGAGAAAGGGGCTCGAATTCCAAGGAGAATGTACGAACAACAACACGATTTTCTAGGAGAAAGAGGCAACAAAAAAATAGAGTTGAGGCACGAATTTCAAGGAAATAAAAACACGAAAATAAAGGGAATAGCAGTAAATACTTAGCATATAGCACAAATTTTGAGGCAAGAGGCACAAAATTTGAGGGAGGAAACAACATTGTTTAGGATCAAAATTCAAGGCATGAATTTTGGGACAATAGCTACAACAAGCATGATTTTTGAGGAGGTGTTATATTGCATTCTGGCACGATTTTAGAGGCAGTATATTCACAATTTTAGCACAAAAATAGAGCATATTTTGGGCACTGGAATCGAGGAGCTAGATAGTGAATTTAATGCTAAAAATTATGGGCACAAATTTCCAGAACATGAGCATTTAATGCTACAACAAAAAGGGAGATAACTATTGTGTTTTTATGTGTTTATTCATAATTTATCAAGCAATAAAATACTCCTTTGAAGGCTGGTTTTCCCCATGAGGATGTGGGGTTTTTCAGGGGTCAACCTGACCAAAAACTAGTGTCTCTAATGTGTTGAATGCTTTCATTTATTTTTGCATTAATTATCAGCTATTAGGAAAGTGAAAAAGAGTAGAAGCACTCTTTATCTTTGAAATAAATACATTCTGAAATTTATATCAACGTGTGAAAACATGTGGGTTGGGCCTAAACAAACACATGCAAAATTGTAAATTGGGTTAAGGGTGCAATGCATTTAATTTCTACATGGTATCATAGCAAAGTTGAGGCTTAGATCTCAAACTTCACTTTGTCGATAAAGAGGGAAACAAGCATTAAATTCTGCTTTAGAGATCCAAAACCTTGTCAGAATCCCAAATACTTCAGCAGTTCAGAGAGAGGAAGTTTCAAGCTCACATATTTGCTCCATATTGCTGGTTGTGGGGTCATGGCTATTGGGTTGAGAGTAGTGGAAAGATTGGCAAGGGCTGAAAACTTTGGCCCATGGAAGGAGAGAATTATGCCTTTAATGGAGGAAGTTGAAGTGTGGGATGTTGTTGAAGCAATTATATAAGCACCCACTGATCCAGCTCAGTTGGTGGAGTTCAACAAGAAAAATGTGAAGGCAAAGATGATCCTTCTAGATGCAATCAAGGACCATTTATTCCCGCATGTTTCAGGAATGAGATATGCCTATTAGATGTGGGAGTCCTTGGTATATTTACAATACCAGAGTTCTAATAAGAATAGGAAGATAGTGTTGAGACAAAAACTATGCAACACCAAGATGACCAAGACTGGCAGTGTGACATGTTTCCTCACCAGAGTCTCACAGGTGAAGGATGAGTTAGCTGTCATTGGAGAGGTTGTTTCAGAGGAACAAAAGGTTAGGATTGCCTTAGATGGGTTCATTGATAAGTGGGATGGTTTTATCCATGGATTTGTGGCCAGAAAGAACTTTCCTGGTTGGAGGAGGATGTGGGATGATTTCATCTATGAGGAGATCGGGAGGAGTGCAAAGGGGGGATACAAGAATGGTGGGGGAGGTGAAGAGGAGAATCCTTCTCTTGCAAAAAAGGGCAAGAAGGTCAAGAAGGGGTCTTCGAGTGGCGCAAATTCGGAGAAGGGGAAGCAGAAGTTTAAGGAGAAGGACATGAGAAAAGTGAAATGATTTGATTGTGGAAAGATCGGTCACTATGTTGTTTAGTGTCCCAACAAGGGTAAGAAGAAACTGGGAGCTGCAACTTCTGCAAATATGCATGATTTTGCGGCTACATTTGATTCAGAGTGTTCTTTGGTGGTGAGTTTAGTCACTCATGTCACATCTTCCCATGCATGGTCCATTGACAATGGAGCATCCGTCCATATGACTAGAGTTAGAGAGCACTTCATGATCCTTTTAGAGACAACTCCAAAGTCAAAGCGGCAGGACTGGGGACAGTGTTATTTCAAAGGGAGTCATCACCTCCTTTGAAGGTGACAGATGTTCTTTATGTTCCAGGGTTGAAGAAGAGTTTGATATTAGTCTCTAGCTTGGAGGAAAGGGGACTTGAGTTATTGTTCCGAATGGGACAAGTGTTGATATATCCCAGAGGATCCAGTATCGAGTCTGCTCGTGTGATTGGACCTCATAGTTGGAGACTATACAGACTTATGTTTCAACCTCTTAGAGTTATGGTGGCACAGACCGGTAGCAGTGAGTTATGTGAGCTATGGCACAGGAGGATGGCCCACTTACACCATGGAGCTTTCAGGATGTTGAGGGAGATGGTTACATGTTTTCCTTACTTCAGCACAGAGCATCATGATGTGTGCAGGGGGTGTGCTTTGGGAAAGTACACCAAGACACCTTTCCTAAGCAGTGACAACAGAGTTGCATGTATCCTTGATTTGATTCATTCTAACGTATGTGGTCCTATGTCCCATGTTTCATTGGGTGGATATGAGTATTATGTGACCTGCATTGATGACCACTCTAGGAAGACCTAGATTTACTTCCTGAAGACCAAGGATGAGGTATTCCAAAGATTACAAGAGTTTAATGCTCTTGTCGAGAACCAGATAGGGAGGCAAATCAAGGTGTTGAGATCAAAAAATGGGGTTGAGTATACTTCTACGAAGATGAGGGATTTTTGTGGGAGTGTTGGCATCAAGAGGGAGCTCATTGTGCCTTATATCCCCCAATAGAATTGGGTGGCCGAGAGGAATAACAAGACCATTGTGGGTGCAACTAGAGTGATGTTGCATGATCAAAGCTTACCTTTCTTCTTATGGGTCGAACTGTGTAACACTATTGTATTTGTAGAGTAGAAGCACACATAGAGTCTTAGGGAGAAAGACTCCTAAGGAGGTGTTTACCGACAAGAATCTGCAAGTTGGGCACATCAAGATATTTCGGTGCCTTACATATTCACACGTCCCTCAGGAGAAGAGGATGAAGTTGGAACCCACTGCTGACAGGGGTATCCTAATGGGTTACAGTGAGACCAAAAGTGCCTACCGTATCTACCTTCCCACACAGAGGAAGATTGTGCTGAGGTGGGATGTGACATTTGAAAAGGAGAGGGCTTTGAGGAGGTGTTACACAGTAATTCGTCACCGTCCCTACCATTCCCCGTCCCGCACAATGGAGGGCCCATTTTGTGACCTGTGAACATTGTCATGCCTTGAAAACATCATCAATGCATTCCTCTAAGCATGAGATTCATTTGCCCTAAAGACATCTCTTTGCAAAAATCATGAAAAACATCTCTTTTTGCATTGGCGCGGGCAGACAGTTCAGCACTTGCGCCAATGGGGAAAATCCTGCAAAGAGGCCGCGCCAACTGGCGCTCTGTCCCAGAGCAGTAGTCGCGCCAGCCAATTTAAGAAGTGTTTTTTAAATAAATATGGCGAAAGTTGTGTTTCAACAAACTCAGAAACCATTGCCTATCTTGAGTTGGGAGGTTTGGCTGCGGGGGTTCTATGGAAGGGAAGTGGTTTTGCCACCTCCCATGGAACCTTCCTTGTTGATAGGGCCAATCCCACAATAATAGGGATCCCAACTCCCTCCTTCCCCATCTATAAAAGCCTGCTCAATTCCATGGCAAGCTAGTCTTGAAGTGCCTAAGCTTTGAATCTCCAAATTCCCAAGAGCCTTTGTGCTGTAAAAGCCCTCTTTCTTCCCTTAAGGTCGACTCAAGTAAGGAGACTATCGTCGAGAGACTCTGGAGAGGTTTGCCCTTTCCCTGGCGAGCTTTGCGAGACGTGAACGACTGGAGACCCATCCGAAGGAGACCACGACGTCAGAACTTGGTTGTAATCTCTCTTCGATTGTTATTTAATGAATGATTACGATTATGGTTCCACTCTATTTTCCATCATGTTAATATGAGTAATATCCTTTTTGACTGATGTTTAGTTACGTATGCTGGATTTTATGCTTGTATCTGTTTTTTTCTTCCATGTGCAGGTGTTCATCCGCGGAGATCGTGGAGGGATTGTGATCTGCCAGGCTGAGGAACGGGGACGCTTCTTCTTCAGATCATAGCATTGGATTCCAGGTAGGCTTCCATCTTAGTCTTTTCATTCGTAACTAGGAGCTTGCGTCGTAACATTTTTGATTGTTGCTAGACCCCTGCTGGGCTAGTAGGGATCGCCTCTGTCCGCAGAGGGGATTTACCTCCTCAACAATTTGGCGACTCCGCTGGGGATCGTCCAGATTTCACTGTCTCGTTTGTGTTGTCTCGCTTTGATTATTTTATGTTTTTCCTTGCTTGATGAGCCTTCTGGGTTGGGTTCTTTCGCTGTTTTTGCTTCTTGGTTTGCTTAGATTTGCATTGATCTACTTTTGGAGTAGTTTTTTTTAATTTTGGCTGAGAAACTCGACTGGCGCGGTTTTTAACCCGACAGTCGCGCCAATTGGCGCATGTTGCTTTTGTTTAGCCCGCGCCAATTGCTTTCTGGCGCCAGTTTCCTTCTTACAGTCGCGCCACTACTGTAAGATTTTTGAGTTTTCTCATTTTTGAGCTCTCTGGGTTTGGTCAGTGTTTTTCTTCTTGATTTTCCGACTGCCTGAGTGTGTTGGAGTCCTGTTTGACTGGGAATTCACCTCTGTCCTTTGGTTGTTTGCTTTTATCTATCGATTTCACGTTTTGAGCCCTAGGGCATCTAGTGGCTTAGTGTATCGAGCCCTCCTTGGGAGTTTTGGTGTTTCGTTTGTCCGGTCGACTTTCTGATTGATTCTCCGCATCCTCTTAGTAGTTGTTCATTGTTTTGTTGCGATTTTTGGGTGATTGTTCATTTCTTCATTCGAATTTCGTTTGGTCTTGCATTGGGCCTAGATCACACGGCCCATTGGAACCCTTGAGTCTTTTCTTGGTTTTGAGAAGACTTTGGTCGATTTGGGATCTGATTGCTTGTGTTGTTGAGTGAAATTTGTTTGTTTTTCTCTTTCAATATCGTTTCTCAAGTTGTTCCGTTTGTTTTCAAGTTTGTTTAGTACATATTAGCTATCAAACGTTGAAAATTACAAAAAAAAATCTCTTTTGCTTTTGTTAATTAGTGCAAATTGTAATCTTTTCAGTTTTGCTAGTGATTAGTGATTTGAATGAAAAGTTTTCAATTTCATTAGTTGCATTAGAGGTCTCATTGTTTGTCTTCCGGTCATTTCGTTTGTGTAAAAGCTCTCAACTCTTCTCTAACTAGTTTTCATCGAACGAAATGTTGGACTGTGGCATGTAGCTTTGCATTTAGGAGTCTTTTAAGACACTACATACGATAGGGCCTGAAAATTGAAACTTAATCGAAGATCAACTATAAAATTTATTCAATTAACCTAAGGCAGCATTGGAACTTAACGAAACATTTTTAGAGGTCTAGGCTAGAGACGTGTTCCGGCGTCTTTAAACCTAGCAGTTGTCGCTCGCCGTTTGGCTTTAGACAGCACTAGTACGGACTTGTGCTCCTTGTACCGTCGCATATATAAAGGGAGACCCCTCTAGGTTTTCAATCCTTTATCCACAGGAAGCCGAGTCTGCCGCCCTATACCCGTGATACACCGAACACAGCATTCGGGGAGACTACCTGCACGTACGGAAAGTCCTTGGTCGATTTCTATTTTATTATTGAAACCAAGGTGTATATTGCAGTTCACGGATATTTGGTACACCCTTTGTGCCTAGTATTACCTGAGCAGTCATTTGGTCTTTTCTGACTCCCTAAACTTGAAAAGACCATCGAGCGCTTGTCCTTTCACGCTTGTATCAAATCTGAAAGAGATAGAGTCATCTTTCTATTGTTTCTTGACTCTTAAAATATGAAACGATAGAGTTTCTTACTTTTCAATGTGGTAAAATTAATCACCCACGATTACACGCCCGCTTAGATATTGCTTGTTGACCGTTTGATCGTGTGTCTTGACTCTTTTTCGGCCCGTGTGTGGTTTTGAGTTGATGGCAACTTTTTCAGAGTTTACCAACCAAGGAATCCCCTCAGAAGGGAATCCTGGTCATTTTCCTCCTTTTGGAAATGTTGGTGCTCCTTACATGGCGACGTTGTCCCTTCCCGGATTAACGGTTGGGTTGCCTGTTTGGTTGTTCTCAACCTCTGTAGTTCCGAATGTCTCCACTACTGTTCAATCAGTTCCTCCGACGGAACAACATCATGTTGATTCCAAGGTGGACCTCTCCCCTTCTTCGCCTGTTTCTGCGTCCTCCTCTTCTACTTCGCCTGGTGAAAGTCTGGATTCAAGTAACCAGGTGGCTAAGAAGAAGAAGAATAAGACAAAGAAGAAGAAGTCTGATAAGCGAGAGGCTAAAAGTGCAGCCACTGTTTCTGAAATATCTCTTCCCGATAAACCTTCCAACCCTCCACGGAAAGTCAAGTTCCCTTGCCTGTTGTGCACAGGAGACCATCTTCTTCGACACTGCCCTGGCATCCCCAAGGTCCTCGAAGCATGGTTCGATGGCCATCCGCCGTTGCCTTTGACTTCCGGGAGCCAAGTTGGGGGCACGTCTTCAATTGGTACTGATAAGGCTCCTAAGAAGCAGGGTAAGATCACCAATCCCTGTAAGTTGTGTGAAGGGCACCATGCCATTCACCTTTGTCGTTATATGGATGAAGCCAAGCAAGTTTTGGACAACCCAACCGGTCCTATACCACGCCTTCCACCTGGTTATAATCAGCTTTCTTTAAGTCCTCCGCCAGCTGATCTTACGATTGGTCAAGAGTCATCCTTGGTCGATCCCACTCCCCCAGAAATTCAAATTCACGAATCCGTCCCTGACCAACCATTGGTCGTAGGATCGGTTGAACTGGCCCCATCCACGGTGCACCAGGTCTTTTCTGTCGAGAGTGGACCTCACACCCCCCATGTCCGTCTGATTTCTTCAGATTCTTCAGAATTGGAGAAAGATTCTCCTGTCCCTGTACTTCAAGAAGCTGCTCCTCCGCCTCCCAAGATGGAGGCTACGGAGGATATTCCTCCCGCCTTCGAGATGGAGGTCATGGAGGAGGCTTCTGCTTCCGTAACATCAGGGGAAGACCTTCGCATTTCGATGGTAGCCCCTCCGAGTAGTTTGGTCGCTTCCTTTGACTGGAATCGATTTGCAAGATTTCGCCTTCCGTCTTATGTGCCTTTCGAGATCACAGTACAGGCTCTTGGTCTGGTTGTACCCAGCACCATTATAGACGAAGGTGCCTCTGTTAGTATTCTGTCATCAACTACCTGGCAAGCTTTCGGTTCGCCGCCGCTTGCGCCCGTTACGCAGAATTTGTTGACATTCAATAGAAGAACGAGTCAACCGTTGGGGATCCTTCCAAGGTTACCTGTTACTTTGGGAGGTAAAACTGTCCATATGGACGTGATGGTCGTTCCAGGCCCCTTGGATTTCAATCTGCTTCTGGGGCGCGATTACACCTATGCCATGGGAGCGCTCGTCTCCTCCCTCTTTCGTGTGGTCTGTTTTCCGCATGAAGGAAGGATTGTGACCATTGATCAGCTTTCGTTCTTTGGTCCTAATGTGGCAGCTGGTCCTCCATCACCCCCTCCCGGTTTTTATTCACCCGTTGTATCTGCTCCACCGCAGGTCAACTATGTGTCTACCTACCCTGTGCCCGTACTTAGTGAAGACGTCGTTGTGCATAGTGTACTAGGGGCATTAGGTCCTGACTTCCAGGATGTTTTCCTTCCATCGGGAGTGGAACTCTTGGAAGCACCGCCTTCTTGTTCATTTTGATGTAAGTCGGTTAGAGCACGGTTTCCTCCCTGTGTCAAGCTCTTTAAAAAATGAAACCAGGTTCTCGGAGCATAATTCCTTGTCTTGTGTCGAGCTCCTTAAAAAATGAAACAAGCTGGTCAGAGCAGAGTTCCTTGTCTTGTGTCAAGCTCCTTAAAAAATGAAACAAGGTCGTCGGAGAAGAGTTCCTTGTCTTGTGTCACGCTCCTTAAAAAATGAAACAAGGGTGTCCTGAGGATAGTTCTTTTAATGTGTCAACCTCGTTAAAACAATGAAACACGTTCCTATTCAATTCGAGTCTTTGGTAAGTTCTCGTAAAATCCCAGTCGAGTCTTTCTCTTGATCTCGTAATTTGAACCTTCACTCCATCTGCCTTTCATATGGATTGAAGCTTGGGGGGCATGTACCTCGAATTGAGTCACCATGCTGGGGGCATGCTTATTTTTTTCAAGCATAGTTTGTTTCCGTTTCAAGCTTGTGTAAAAATGAAACCGGTTTCAAGCATAGTTTATCTTTGTTTCAAGCTTGTGTAAAAATGAAACCTTGTCCATTTTACCTCTTGTGATTGCCATTTTATCAGCCTGTTTTGCCAGATGAGCCTTGGTTTTCTCACTCCATCATCACTATCTGCTTGGCCGATCATATGCCTTCACTTGGTTGTTTTACCCATTCCTGAGGAACCACTGCGATGAGTGGTCTTGTTAGCCAGCCTCTTGACCTTTATTTGTTTAGAGTAGTTCCATCATTACCGGAACCAGTTGCTACCCTTTATACCACTCGTTCCTCCAGGAGGAGTCATCTTTCAGCTCTTTTCTGACTCTCTAAACATGAAAAGATTGTCGAGGCCCTTGTCGTTTCGATCTCATTAAAATGGACACGAATCGACATCTACCCAGTATACGTTTACCCCTTTTTCGGGCTGGGATAGATTGATTACGAAAAAGGAATACCCTAGCCTATCGCGACTAGGAGATTTTCTCGGATATTGTTTTCTACCTTTTCGGATCTCAGGAACTATCTACGAAAAGGGACCTGTGGAGTTTACTTTTCTGCTGTCTTTTCAAACTCTCTAAACATGAAAAGACGCCGAGTTCTTCCTTTGTTAGACTCGTTAAACCTAAATGACATTGGGAATTGTCAATCATGACGTTATTCGAGTTTCTCCTTCCTAGGGCTCGTTAAATGTACTAGGATGGATTCGTCCGAAGGACGGGTTTATGTGACAAGCATATGGTATCCTCTTCAAGCTTGTGTAAAAATAAAGAGGTACTCGCCAGAAATGGTGGGGGAAAAATGGAACCATCGTCGTTGTCATCGGCAGTATGTCGCTCTTGAACATGGCACTTGTCTGCATTCGTGTCGGGTTGGGGACATCTCATCTCGTTTCTTCACTTTGCCTCCGTGGGTTTGGATAATCCATTTTGACCTCTCCTCTGCTCATTGCCTTGTCACCATGACCTCTGATCTGTTGATGTCAAATACTGCCAAGTCCACTGTCGTGCCGTTTATATGTTCAAGAGAAGTTGGCCTCTGCAAATATCAACCTTCCTCTGATTCTCATACGATTCACAACAAAACATCATGTTCCTCTGTCTCGTGTCGATGATGTGGGAAACATTATGGCCCACCTTCGATGAAGGTCACTTCCTGTCGACTTCAGCTCATCATCCAGGAAGTTGATCTAGAGACTCTTTTATGGTACCTTGGAGCCTACATGCCTCAATGGCAAGTTCGTCGCATTCGACGTGAGGTTTTCATCATTGACCTCCGATCGAGTGATTCTGCGGGTGTTCGACGCCAACTCATTGATTCACACGCCGTAGATTGTACCTGTAGTACCTTGAGGACCATTGTCATTATTGGTGGTTCCTCTCGTGTCTGTTAACAACTTTCATCATTGGCTGGTAATCAGACGATGTTCCTGCATGTTCGACTTCAGCTCACATATTCGCATGCTTGAACTTGTACTTTGTTTGGGTCGAGATGGAGCGCAAGACCCTGGATTGTGTCTGTTGTAATCCAGGCTGCGATTGTGGATTATTATCATTATGTATATGACTCATTGCTTGGATGGCTGTGACCATACCTGAGTCTATTTATTTGATCCTCGCTGGATGGCTGCGCCCATACCCTGGATCCAGATTATAGTGTACTCTGTTTCGGATGGCTGCGCCCATACCACATATACATCATGTACTTCAGATATCAGTTGAATTTTTTTGCGCAGGTTTTCCGACGGCGGGCCTTCAGTTGAACATGTTCTCGTAAAGCATTTCACCCCTCTCTCTCTCGGGCCTCATACTTTAGGGGGCATCTGTTACACAGTAATTTGTCACCGTCCCTACCATTCCCCGTCCCGCACAATGGAGGACCCATTTTGTGACTTGTGAACATTGTCATGCCTTGAAAACATCATCAATGCATTCCTCTAAGCATGAGCTTCATTTGCCCTAAAGACATCTCCTTGCAAAAATCATGAAAAACATCTCTTTTTGCATTAGCGCGGGCAAACAGTTCAGCACCCGCGCCAATGGGGAAAATCCTGCAAAGAGGCCGCGCCAACTGGCGCTCTGTCCCAGAACAGTAGTCGCGCCAGCCAATTTAAGGAGTGTTTTTTAAATAAATATGGCGGAAGTTGTGTTTCAACAAACTCAGAAACCATTGCCTATCTTGAGTTGGGAGGTTTGGCTGCGGGAGTTCTATGGAAGGGAAGTGGTTTTGCCACCTTCCATGGAACCTTCCTTGTTGATAGGGCCAATCCCACAATAATAGGGATCCCAACTCCCTCCTTCCCCATCTATAAAAGCCTGCTCAATTCCATGGCAAGCTAGTCTTGAGGTGCCTAAGCTTTGAATCTCCAAATTCCCAAGAGCCTTGTGTTGTAAGAGCCCTCTTCCTTCCCTTAAGGCCGACTCAAGTAAGGAGACTATTGTCGAGAGACTCAGGAGAGGTTTGTCCTTTCCCTGGCGAGCTTTGCGAGACGTGAACGACTGGAGACCCATCCGAAGGAGACCACGATGTCAGAACATTGGTTGTAATCTTTCTTCGATTGTTATTTAATGAATGATTACGATTATGGTTCCACTCTGTTTTCCATTATGCTAATATGAGTAATATCCTTTCTGACTGATATTTAGTTACGTATGCCGGATTTTATGCTTGCATCTGTTTGTTTCTTGCATGTGCAGGTGTCCATCCGCGGAGATCGTGGGAGGATCGTGATCTGCCGAGGCTGAGGAACGGGAACGCTTTCTTCTTTAGATCATAGCATTGGATTCCAGGTAGGCTTCCATCTTTAGTCTTTTCATTCGTAACTAGGAGCTTGCGTCGTAACATTTTTTATTGTTGCTAGACCCCTGCTGGGCTAGTAGGGATCGCCTCTGTCCGCAGAGGGGATTTACCTCCTCAACAGGAGGTCTTGAGGGGTTGATCAAGTAGAGAATCAAGCTCCTCAGTAGGGGGCCACACTACAGGTTTCAGAAGCATCAGGTGGTGCATCAGGATTAGGAGGTTCACCTTCTTCAGGGGTGACAAGTTCACAAATTATAGCTTCGCCTGGTACAGGATCACCTGGTGCAGGTTCATCAGGTACAATATCTCAAAGTTCAGTATATCCATCGATTATTTCAGAGAGGATTTACCCATACCACCACAGGAGACTACTGCAGGGAAGAGGAAGCCAAGATGGGTTCGGGGGACCTTAAAGGAGGCTCAGGAGGTAGTGGGGAGACCCAAGTGGTTAGTGAGTGAGATAATACCACTAGAGGTTGGGTGGGTTTGTGGAAAATGTTGTGGGGATAGTTCCAACTAGTTTTGAGCAGGTTGTCAGTCAGCAGATCTGGAGTGATGCCATGGTGGAGAAGTATATCTCTATCTTGAAGAATGGTGTCTAGTAGGTAGTACCACGTCCTGATTGGAAGTCAATGGTGACTTCCAGGTGGATCTACAAGATCAAACATGTTGCAGATGGCAGCGTGGAGAAATTCGAAGCTCAGTTTGTGGCACGAGGGTTCTCACAGGTAGAGGGAGTTGCATATGAGGAGACCTTTGCATCGGCTGCTCGTTATACTTCCATTAGAGAAGTCATATCTATAACAGCAAAGATGGGATGGAGGATTCATTGATGGATGTGAAGACCTCCTTTGTCAATGGTGTTATTGATCCAGGAGGGTCTTACAGGTCCAAGTACAAGTGGCACTAGGAAAAGGCTCAAAATTCAAAGTGGCAGAAATGTGGCAAACACAGTGCTAAGTTGAATATCGTGTCGTTCTGATCGCAACGGTGTGAACAGTTCATCAAACCGAGTTTGTATGGGAAAATTAGAGTTGGTCAAAGTTTTTGGGTTAACTTGGTGATATGGAAGGTTAAGGAGGCAGCAATTTCGAAATTTTTTAGCGTCGGAAGCTGTCCAACTTCTGGGAAAATTTGTGGGATGGTTAGTTTGTGTAACAACTCCCAAAATTCATAAAAAGGAACAGTTGGGTGGTTATTTGTTAAAAACAAAAATATATATATAAAAAAATGGGTGGGCCATGAGCCCCGCCCCTCCCAAAACCACATACAACGCATATAGTAAATATAGGGGGAAGGGCCATGACCCCGTGCCCCCCAACCATATGAACGGTACCACACCATGACGGTGGAGGATGAGGGGACGGGCAGCCACCGGCGGACCCGCCCGCCTCCAATTTTAAAACAGTATTATAACGAGCGCCAAAATAAGGGGGTCGGGATTGATCCCCCGACCTCCCTTTAGAAATTCAAACGCCTTCACCGTTATGCCATCAACTGCTCGGTTGAGAACTCCGCACTCGAAACTATCTAAAAACCCTCATTTCGACAGTGCGTCGAGGAGACCAAGTACATGAGGGCACGCAATTCGAAGCAATGGAACCCTGAGCCATCCAGGGAGACAGTGGAACCATGATCTGAGCCACATTTTCAGAGGGCCTATAATTGTCCAGTGTCCAAATTGGACAAATTTTATATGAATTTTACACCTCTCAGCAACAGGAATCTGATGGTGTTGTCTGTTTCTGCAACAGAGGTCTCCAATTTTCAGCCACTTTCCAGCTTGGAGATATAAGGGTGCTTTAAGTAATTTTACTTGTACTTCTTCTTCTAATTTCCACTTAATGAATGAAGGCCTCCCCGATGTTGAGAAGGGCCCAAAGATGTTGTCCAAATTGGAAGAACTCTGTTATCAACCCTTGTTGTCATATTTTCATGCTTTCATGTTCTTTCTCTCTTCTTTCATATGCACTTTAAATTGTTAAGGTTAACATGTCATGTTAAATGTAATTCTTTAATACATCTGCAAGTAAAAGATCTTGGATCAAGTGGTATCAGAGCTGGTCTTTGTTAGATGTGAATTTCATGATTGTATGCTAACCAAAAACAGGCTCCAAAGAGGCAAAGGGAAGCTTAAGTCCTTTGATCCCGAAGCGGGGCATGCACATCAAAGAAAGAACATGGCAGATGACAATGCTCGTCGTGAGGAGGAGCTCAACTATCGCAAGGCCTTCTATACAATGGCAGATAAGGTTGATAAGTTGTTTTTGAGACTCGAGAAGACAGTGAAAGCAGAGGACAATGGCCCCGAAGGACAAGGTTCGGTGCATGGAAATGGTGGAGGAGAACCCCCTCCTCCTTCCATGAGTGAAAGTTATTCTTCTTCTCCTCATCATCCTCATAGAGGTTCAAGAAATGTATCTAAGAAACCTTTATTTAAATTAGATGTCAAATTTGATCTTCCCATGTATAATGGTAAAAGTAATGCAGAAAAGCTTAACAACTGGATTAGGCAGATTGAAGTCTACTGTAGGATTCAACAGATCGAGGAGGATGAGGCAAAGATCCAGTTGGATTCTCTTCGGCTGAACGGCACCACTCTTGTCTAGTGGGAGAGAAAATTGTGAGGCAGCAAGAGGCTGGGTAATCTTCTTTCTTCGTGGTCAAGTTTTATTTTTGTATTAAAAGATCAATTCTATCCCTTGGGTTATAGGAAAAAAGCCTTAATGGAATGGCAATACCTAAGGCAAGGCAAAGGCCAAAATGTGAAAATCTTTAATGAGGAATTTAGAAAACAAGCACTAAGTTTGTACATTTCACTAGATTCACCTAAAGTGGTAACTAAGTATATTGGGCCATTACATAGTTACATTAGGCATTCATTATTAATGCTTGAATCTACTATTATTGACTCGGCCAGTGTAAAGGTCATTCATCTTGAAAACAGGGGCAAAAATGATAAAGATGATCATTCAAAGAACCCACCTTTCAAACCTTCAAATGGCAAATCCAAAGGAAAAGGAAAGGGAAAGGAAAAGAAGACGGCATCAACCAAGAAAGATGAAGAAGAAAAGCCTTATTGCACTCACTACAAAAAGGAAGGTCATGATGATGATCATTGTTGGAAGATGTACCTGAAAAAGAAGCCATAGAGATATGGTGGAAAAGGAAAACCGAAGACGGTGGCAACCGCGCAACAAGACCTTGGATCTGACTCTGGCGATGAGACATTGATCACAGTAGCAAGCACAAAAGGTACTTTTTCTCTTCAAGTTAATTCTGAATCACATGCAAGCACTAGTTCAACAGATGAGCCTCTTCCTAATGAATGAAAGAGAATTGATTTATTTCATATTAGAGTTGCCATAAACCATACAAAGGTGGAAACTCTATTTGATTCAAGATCTCAAGCAAATTTAATCTCAGAATCCTTGGTTAAAAAGTTAGGCTTAGAAATAAAGCCTCATCCAAAACCTTACCGCTTGGATGGATACATGACAAAGCAAAATTAAATATAACCAAGCAATGTAAGGTTAAATTTGTAATTGCTTCTAAGCTAGTGGATGAAGTAGAATTGGATGTAATACCATTGGATATATGTGGTATTGTGTTGGGGAGTCCGTATCTATATGACAGGAAAGCAGTTTTCTTTCGCCATGAAAATAAATATCAAATCACAAAAGAAGGGGTAGAATATATTGTAAGAGCTCATCAAACTAAGGCCAATGCCAGTCTTGTAAGTGCAGGACAGATGAAGAGATTGGTGAATTCTAGCAAAGGGTGCATGCTCATGATTGTGAGAGCAAAAGATGTAGAAATATCTGATGCTTTCCAAGGTTGTGATCTGGTTCATAAAAAGGAATTACATGAATTTATTTCTAACTATGATGAGTTGTTTCAGGAACCAAAAGGATTGCCTCCAAAACGGGAAATCCAACATGAGATTCATTTGCAACATGATGCTCCATTACCAAACATTGGTATGTAAAAGATGTCGACTATCAAGATGGAGGAGATCAAAAAGTAGGTGCAGGAACTATTGAACCAAGGGGTCATCAGACCAAGTACTTCTCCATGCAGCTCGCTGATCGTGTTGGTGCCAAAGAAAGAGGGCACATGGAGGATGTGCGTAGATTACAGAGCACTAAAAAAAATCACGGTGAAAAACCAATACCCTCTTCCTTGCATTGATGAATTGTTAGATCAATTAAAAGTTATCTATTTCACCAAATTGGATTTGCGTAGTGGTTATCACCGGGTCAGAATTGCAAAGCAAGATGTGTGGAGAACCGCCTTCAAGACCAAACAGGGGTTATTCGAATCGATGGTGATGCCATTCGGATTGTACAATGCTCCAGCCACATTCATGAGGGTCATGAATGATCTTTTTAGGCCTTTCATTGATGAATTTGTTCTTGTATATTTAAATGATATTCTTGTCTTTAGTAGAACTTGGGGTGAACATGTATGCCATGTAAAGAAAGTGCTTGATGTATTGAAAAGGGAAAAACTGCATGTAAAATTGTGAAAGTGTGAGTTTGGGAAGACCTCCTTGGTCTACCTAGGTCATATTGTCGGTAATGGTCAATTAAAAATCGACCCCTCTAAAGTTGAGGTGATTGTAAAATGGCCTAAGCCTACCAATGTAACAAAGGTCCGCAGTTTTCTAGGTGCACTAAAATATTGGAGAAGATTCATTGCCAACTTCTCTGTTATTGCATCACCCTTACATGCACTGACAAGTGTGAAGCAAGCCTTTCAGTGGGGAGGAAAGCAGCAGAAATCCTTCGAAGCACTAAAAGAGAAGATTAGCACCCCGCCAGTCTTAGCTTTACCCGACCTCCAACAACCTTTTGAGATCGAAACAAATGCTAGTGGATATGCCATGGGGGTTGTACTGATGCAGCAAAGGAAGCCCATATGTTACGATTTGGAGAAATTCTCCCAGGCTATTGTGAATTATCCCACTTATGACAAGGAACTATATGCCTTGGTCCAAAGTGTGAAAAAGTGGAAACACTACCAGATCGGCAAGGAGAATATCATCCATACAGATCACCAACCCTTGCAGTACCTTCATTCACAGACCAAGCTTCAGCAGGCTCGTCATTTTAGGTGGATGGGATTTCTTCAACAATTTCATCTAGTAATAAAGTATAAGAAGGGCACTAGTAACAAAGTAGCAGATATGCTTTCTTGCCCTCCTATCTCTGCTTCTATCATTTTGCATAATGCTTCCTTGTCTTTTGAAAGTTATGCTAAACAATATGCTAACGATAATGATTTTAAGGAGATTTATGCAAAACTGACTCATGGATCGCAGGTGGACAACTATCATTTGCAGGGTTATCTATTGTATCACCTTGGGGCACTGTGCATACCCACGGATGAAAGGGTACATGTAATCAGAGAGGCCCATACCTCTCTTGTGTCAGGACATTTTAGTGTCAAAAAAACCTTATGTCGTTTACAAAGGTTTTGCTTTTGGCCTCATATGAAAAACATTGTAACTCGATATGTAAAGGGATGTGTGATGTGTTCTGTTTCCAAACCGTCTAATAGAAAACTCGAGCTTTACACACCACTTCCTATTCCGTGTCGTCCATAGGAAAGTGTGTCGATGGACTTTGTAGGTGGTTTGCCCATGTCTAGGAAAGGTCACAACTATTTGTATGTCGTCGTGGATCATTTCAGTAAAATGTGTATATTAATGCCTTGTAAAAAGCAGGTCACTGCAGAGCAAACTGCTTGTCTTTTCTTTCAATTTGTTTGGGTCAACTTTGGATTGCCCACATCGATTGTGTCAGATAGAGCCTCTCACTTTCTTGGAGAGTTTTGGACCAGCTTGTGGAGAATGATGGACACCAAGTTGAAGAGAATTATAGCATTTCATCCACAGACTGATGGCCAAACATAGGTCGTCAACCGTACCGTGGTGCACTTATTGCGAGGTTATTATCGAAAACATCCCAAATTTTCGGCATCATGCCTACAACCGAGCAGTGCATTCTTCTACGCAACATTCACCATTTGAGACATGTTTTGGTTACCTACCAAAGGATCCTTTCGACATGGTCTTCGGAAGGAATGAATATTCTAGTGGATGTGATGATTGGGACAAATCGCAACGGTTCATCCGGTAGATACAGTCGATTCACCAAGCAGTACAGGAGCAGTTGGAAAAGAGTCAAGCTCGATACAATGCTCGACATGATAAACACGGAGTCGACCACCAATTCTAGGTTTGGGACAAGGTGTGGTTCCATATCAACAAGGACAGGATGAAGGGAGAAGGAAAGAAGTTGTGACCAATCCGATATGGTCCATTTACCATATTGGAGAAGATTGGGGACAATGCATTTCGTCTCGACTTGCCTGCATACATTAAAATGTACTCGGTAGTGAATGTCAAAAATCTAAAGCTTTATGAGCCACCATTGATTATAGACACCGAAGAGGTAAGATCAGTTCCTACAGTGGATGACTTTGCACCAGAATATCTCGACGAATTGCTAGAAGATATCATCCTCGAAAGGAGAACCAGGACTTCACGATTAGGAGATGTGGAATATCTTCGTGTTGGTTTCAAAGGGGATGCACCCAAGCAAGGCTAGATGGCTGGAAAAAGATAAAGTGAGGGAGAAATTACCTCACTTGCCAATTGACCGAGGGGAGGAATGATCCAGGAGGATCATTCAGGTCCAAGTACGAGTGGCATTAGGAAAAGGCTCAAAATTCAAAGTGGCAGAAATGTAGAAAACTCAGTGTTAAGTTGAAGATCTCGTCGTTTTGATCGCAGCAGTGCAAACGATTCGTCAAACCAAGTTCGTATGAGAAAATTAGAGCTAGTCAAAGATTTTGGGTTGACTTGGTGATATGGCAGGTTAACGAGGCAACAATTTCGCAAATTTTTCAGCGTCGGAATTTTTCCAACTTCTGGGAAAAATTGTGGGATGGTTAGTTTGTGTAATAACTCCCAAAATCCGTAAAAAGGAATGGTTGGGTGGTTATTTGTTAAAAACAAAAAAATATATATAAAAAAAAGGGGCGGGTCATGACCCCCGCCCCTCCCCAAACCACATACAACGCATTTAGTAAATATAGGGGGAAGGGACATGACCTCGCGCCCCCACCCCTCCCCAACCGTACGAATAGTACCACACCACGGCGACAGAGGATGAGGGGACAGGTCGTCGGCGGCGGACCCGCCCGCCTCCAATTTTAATACAATATTATAACGAGCGCCAAAATAAGGGGGTCGGGATTGATTCCCCAACCTCCCTTTAGAAATTCAAATGCCTTCACCATTACGCCATCAACTGCTCGATTGAGAACTCCGCCTTCGAAATCATATAAAAACCCTCATTTCGACAGTGTGTCGAGGAGACCAGGTACATGCGAGCACGCAGTTCGAGTTAGTGGAACCCTGAGCCATTCAGGGAGGCAGTGGAACCATGATCTGAGCCACATTTTAAGAGGGCCCAAAATTGTCCAGTGTCCAAATTGGACAAATTTTATATGGATTTTACACCTCTCGGTGATAGGAATCCGACAGTGTTGTTCGTTTCTGCAAGAGAGGTCTCCAATTTTCAGCCACTTTCCAGCTTGCAGGTATAAGGGTGCTTTATGTAATTTTACTTGTACTTCTTCTTCTTCTTGCCACTTAATGAATGAAGACCTCCCCAGTATTGAGCAGGGCCCGGAGATGTAATCCAAATTGGACGAACTCCATTATCAAACCTTATTGTCATGTTTTCTGCTTTCATGTTCTTTCTCTCTTCTTTCATGTGCACTTTAAATTGTTAAGGTTAACATGTCATGTTTCATGTAATTCTTTAATATATCTGCAAGTAAAAGATCTTCGATTAGTTATACAGGAGGAGATGTACATTGAGCAGCTTGGGAGCTTTAAGTTGCATGGGAGGGAGTATCATGCGTGTAGCCTGAAGAAAAACTTCTATGGACTGAAGCATGCATTGAGGGCATGGTACGAGAGGATAGATGCCTACTTGCAATAGATGGGTTTCCATTAGAGTAATGCATATCAAAACCTATACTTTATCTTGGTAGGTCACGATCCACTCATTTTGGTTCTATATGTGGATGACTTGTTTATTACAGGGGAGGATAGACTCATCCAACACTGCAAGAGAGATCTTTCTTCAGAGTTTGATATGACTGATAAGGGGTTGATGCATTACTTTTTTGGGTTGGAGGTTTGGCAGGGGATGGGCATATCTTCGTGGGCTAGGGCAGGTATGTAGGTGATATCTTGAGGATATTTTGTATGGATGGTTGCAGGCCTACGGCTACTCCTATGATCACCAACTAGAAGAAGTCGCATGCTTTAGATTCAGAGTTGGTGAACTCCACTTTGTATCGACAATTGATAGCTCCATTGATGTATCTGGTCAACACTAGACAGGATATTTGTTTTGTAGTCAATACACTGAGTCAGTTTATGATGGATCTTAGGAGAGTACACTAAGTGGCTGCAAAAAATGTGTTGAGGTACTCATAGGGCACAATGGATTATGATCTGGTGTTGGGCTAGGGTCCCCTAGGGTCAAAATCGAGTCTATTTTGTCTATTTTGTTAAAGATCAGCGTGCAGGTCAAGGGGCTTTGGGGTGGGTCAAAGCTCCTTATTTTTGTTACGAGTTAAAGGATAAAACATGGGGCTCAAACCATGGTTTGAGCCCATGGTTTTCGCGCATTTGAATTATATAAATAGGCATGTTGAGTCTAGTCGAATCATACTCAAAACTTGATGAATGAATGATCTATTTTCCGTAAATTGGGAAAGTTTTTGGGATAAGTCTGAGTAGAGATAGGCCCCTGCGGCTGTGTGCACGGAGACCTAAGTCCTTGGTTGTGTGCGAGGACTCTGTGGCTCTGTGCGTAAGAGACTAAATTGTAACTATTGAAGATCTACTAATAAAGAGAAGTTTTGGCGAAAATATTGTTTACTTGCATGATTGATGTTGATATATTGATGTAATGATTTGCTTATAGGTCTGTTGCGGTTTACATTATTGATGTGTATCTATCTGAATTGATTATATAATTACGAAAGATCTATATATGTTTCTGTTTAAGGGTTTCTATAACTAAATAAAGTAGATCTCCGCGATTGCGTAATTTTGTTCCTGTGTTAAGGGTTTTATTAAAAATAGATCTGAATCGGGCTAAAGGAAGTTGCGCAGAACAGTAGCAGTTATATCAGATTGAAAGGGTTAGATCCACAACATAATTCTCCCTCAAGGTGCAGAAACCTGGTTCCAGCACCCCCCCTTACTGCTTCGAGTGAAACTTTGGTCTGCGCAAGCGAATCACTATCGAAAGGGCCAGTGGTTGGAGGGTTTTGATGGTTGTGAAAAACACTCTGAACCTGCTTCAAGACCCCTTAAGCCAACAAATGGTTCTGTTGTCGGGACCGGGATCTGTTTGAAGGAGATTTTATGTTGTGGCATCTGCCTAAGCCTAAATTACAAGATTGGTTGGATAGAAATGCGCGCGAATTCGTGATCCAAGAGAACTGGAATCTGGGATTATCTGCTAAAGAGTGGGAACAAAGATTTATTTATAAAAAGAATTATGAAATTTTCTTCGAGTTCTTCGCAACAGAACTACACGAGTGGTTATCTCGGTTTGTTGAGTTTCAGACCTGTGCGAAGGACGACGCAGTCACCAAGTGGACTCCTGAATTGATTCAGCAATTGGAAAAATTTAGCAATAAGATCACCCACACAGTAGATTACTGAATCGACAACATTTTGGGTGGATTTGTCACTAAATTTTCTATTGACGCCTTTGTGTCATATTCTGAAGCTGAAAGAAGGTTTTTCAAAGGTCCTCGAGGTAATTTCCTGTGTTCTTTAAAGTTGTGGATTAAAATCCTCTTATCTGAAAAAGGTACTCTATGCAACCATACTGAGTGAATGTTCAGAAGAGGTAAACCTAGCTCTACGCGCAGTGGGAAAATTTACAATACATATCCAGAAAGAGATTTTGTGTATAGTCTCCTCAAAGGAAAATCTGACAGTGACAAAGAGTTTGAAACAAGAAATTCTGGTTAATCCACATAGTCTGAAGTAAGGGCTACAACTATTTTTTAGATCCCATCCAACCCACTCCCAAATCTGCCTCACACTCCACTCCATCCCACTCCACCTCCACCACCACCACCGATATTCGATACGTCTAACTCTATTAAGATGTAGACTTTTAAGGGTGTCAGAAATGAAGACACTGAACATTTTTGGTTCGTCGCAGAGGTTGTGTGGAAGGCACAACAAATTAATGATGATGATGTTAAGAAGGCACAGCTCGCTACTGCATTTCAAGAACGCACGTTGGACTAGTATATGAGGTATGTAGCAAATAACCCTAATGCGATGAAAGATAATCTCAAATATGCATTGAAGGAACAGTTATGGAAGCCGAAATCATATGTTGAATGTGTTACTGAATTAAAAGATATTCATCAAGAAGTGAATGAGATTGTATGGGAAGTAGACCAATGTTTAAAACACATCATCAGAGAGGGAGGCTTCACTATTAGTGATGATCAACATAAGGAATGGTTCATTACAATGATATTACCACATCTGCGCCTGCCTTTGTCTCAACATAAGATCGGGTCCCAGGCCAAAGTTGTGGAAATCGCAATGAAGCTAAAGGCTTCTCCAGTCCAGAATGCGCAGGCTGAGTTTCAACAGATTCAAAGTCAATTGGCTACCCTACACTTAGAACTACAAATCTTGCGGAAGGAGAATGGAAAGGACGTGTGCGCAAAGATATGGTGTGTGCGCTGCAAAGTTGAAGGAAATTACAAGGAGCAATGTCTCGTAATTGGTGAATATCTAGCAATTGGAGGATTGAGTTCGATCAAACCTAATCCAAGGGTTGGAGCACCACCAGGTGCGAACCCTCCAATATGGTGCGCAATATGTCAAGTAGTCGTACAACACCCTACAAACTACTAACCCAGGTTGCATAAATATATTCCGACTGAGAAGCAACTATATTGCAACTTTTGTCAATCTGTAGGCCACGATGAGAAGCATTGTCGCAGTTTTAACCTAATTATTGAGCAAGTTGTGACCTATAGGATGTAATCAGAAAATAGGGGTCCAGATTCACCTGCGTAACCCTCTGGGCGCAGGGGATTTCAGGGCCGGGGGTGTGGAAGAGGAGGAGGTGTTGGTTGAGGAAGAGCCCAGATAATCTATTATAATTGTGGAGAAGTCGGCCACCTTGCGCGCAACTGCACAAACCCAACACAACAATCCTGTAGGTATTTTCAGCAGGTTGACCATGTCATTGAAGATTGTCATGTGTTTTTTGCAAAGATGCAGGAGAAGAAAACAGCGACACCTACACGAGACGTTCAGATGATGAGGGCAGAGCCACATGATGAAAAGCCTAGCGTTAATATTGTCACCAGAAGTGGTGAAACAGTTGGTGAAAACAAAGTTGAAGGATCGAAACCTACTACAAATGTCTAGGTTCAAAAAGCTCTCGAGAAGAAGGAAGGGTTTGACTTGCAGAAGGAAAAGGATACTTTTAATGAACCAAAGAATAATTTTACGAACCCTGGTGCATCGACATCAAAAGCAATGATTAAACCTATTGATATTACAGAGGAGACCGATCCAGCTGAGATAAAAGTGTTCCTGCAAGCTTGTATTAAGCTTCTACGCAATAAGAAGGTAGTTGAAAATCTGCAAACATTATCTGATAACTGTGCTGACAAAGAACAACCCCTGAAGGGAAAACCTCAGAAGGAATAGAGGGTTGCCAACAAAATCTACAAAAGCAAGAGAAGTATTGGACGAGAAATGTGCTTGACTGCTCAAATAGGAGATTTTGAGATGGTCCAAGTCATTCTGGATATGGGATCTAATGCAAATCTACCACCTAAGAAAGCATGGCAAAGAATGGGAGAACCTAAGCTCGAATGGTCCATGGTTCAACTACGCATGGCTAACCAACAGAAAATTATCCCCATGGGAAGACTCCCTAAGGTAGTAGTTGACATAAAAGGAGTCATGGTGTTTGTTGATTTCGAAGTCACTGAGATTGTTGATGATACAAACCCATATCATGTGCTGTTGGACTTAGACTGGGCTTTTGATATGGATGCTATTATTAACCTCAAGCGAAGGAGCATGGTATTTGAAAGCAATGGGACTAGGGTTGTGGTCCCTCTGAATCCACTAGAAGGAGCAAGATACACAGAGTCGGTGCACGATGACTCTGCCGGAGATGATGTCGATCATGTGCACAAACTAACTCCTAAGGAAAAGGATTGGATCAATCCCATAGCAGATGGCCAGCTTAGTTGGGAGAAGGATAGTTCGTGCTTGTCAGACTCAGATGAAGAATTGGAAAACTGGAAAAACTGCTTACATGAAGTATCCACACTGCATTGTAAACAGGTTACTAGATCTTTGCGTTGTATATCTTCTGAGGTATGTGAACTGTCGTATTATGATGGTATAGGTGATGTCAATTTGTTTTTAGATGCAATGGAAAGGGATGTTCCAGAGTAACATTGGTTCTTCACACTCGACTTAGCCCTGCGCTCAACCCTACCGCACTGGTGGGGAACTCACAAAGAAAATATTGCTACTTGGAAGGACTGCCATCGAATGATGCGCCTGCGGTTTGGTAGCCCCATCACTCGAATGAAAGGAACATACTCTAGCGAAGAGGATCCGCGCATTCATTTAGCTGATTAAACCACAGTTTAGGGAGAAGAACCACAATCAGAATGGGTTCACAAATTCATCCATACATTAGCTAAGGTACCTATGAATTGGTACTTGGATACGGAGCTGCGACATGGTACTGCCGAATGGACTGCGCTGAAATAAAGCTTCATTTTTACGTTCAGCTTTGAAAGTGGGTTCCAGAGCATAAATGAGGTATTACAAGAGATTTGAGATGTTATATTTAATATGCCAAAAGAATCGGTGGTATGGGCCTCACCAGAATAGAATGCGCAGTTAGAGGCTGCAGTTGAATGCCGAAATGTGACCACTGAATACAATGAGAAGGATCCAAGAAATATCAACATTCCTAAGTCTGAGGGTCAGCGCGCAGTTGCTAGACCTGAGATTGCATTGCCAGATGTTTCTGAACCTGTTAAAACCAGGCAAGTTAATATTGGGACAGAAGAGTAGCCTAAATTTGCCAAGATAGGATATTATTGGGATGAAGATATAGTGGGTAAGATTGTATAACTTCTCACTGAGTATCAAGGGTTGTTCCCTACACAATTTTCTGAGTTAAAAGGGATTATTGGAGATCTTAGTGTGATGAAAATTATTTTGAAACCAGATGCTAAGCCTTTCAAGCAGTGCCCTTGCAGATTGAACCCAATGTATAAACAAAAGGTTAAGGAAGAACTGAAAATATGGTTGTTGTAGGAATTATTGAACCGGTAGAAGAATCAAATTGGGTGAGTCCTATGGTAGTCCAAGAAAAGAAAACAAAAGGTGAAATAAGGATTCATGTTGACTAGCGCAAAATGAATGATGCTTGTGTGCATGATCCTTTTCCGACCCCATTCTTAGATGAGGTGTTGGACAATGTAGGAGGGCATGAGGCCTATTCATTTACATATGGATTTTCAGGATATCATCAAATAAGGATCGCGCCTGAATATCGGAGCAAGACTACCTTTGTGATGGAATGGGGTTCATTTCAATATAATGTGATGCCATTCGGATTACAGAATGCGCCAACCATATTTTCGCGCGTAGTAGTTGCTACCTTCAGAGACTATATCCACAAATTCTTAGAGGTGTACTTTGATGATTGAACTATTTTTGGGCTCTTGAAGAAACATGTTTCCAGCCTGCGGTTGATACTAGACACTTGTCGAGAGTACCATATCCCTTTGACCTTCAAGTGTATATTCTGTGTCCCCTTTGGTATTTTGTTGGGACATATTGTCTGTCAACAAGGATTGATGGTTGATCCAGCCAAGATTGTTGTCATCATCAATCTGGATCCCTCGACGAATGTGAAGCAGCTACGCTCAATCTTAGGCCATATTGGATATTAGCAAAAGTTTATTCAAGCTTATGCGAAGATCACTGCGCCAATGGAAAAGCTACTTGAGAGGGACGCCAATTTTTTTTGGGATGAAGACTATCAGAAGAGTTTGGACATGCTCAAGGAGAAGATGGTAATTTTTCCCATCTTCATATTTCGGGATTGGAAAAAGGAATTCCATGTACCTGTTGATACTTCATGTATCGCATTAGGAGTTGTGTTGGCACAGCCAGGTGTTCGAGATATCGATCGTCTGATTGTGTTTGCAAGTCGAAAGTTGCCAAATGCTAAGCACAACTATTTAACTACAGAGCAAGAGGGGTTAGCCATGGTTTATACGCTGCAAAATTTTCGTCATTATCTGCTTGGAGGTCATTTCAAGATGTTCACCGATCATTCTGCTTTGACGTACCTGGTGAATAAGCCTGTGTTGGGGGGGGAGATCTGCAAGTGGCTCCTTTTATTCTAGGAATATGATTTTCAGGTGATTGTAAAGACTAGAAGGTTGAATGCAGGACTTGACCACTTATTGCGCATTGAAAGTGGTGAAGAGCCAACTAATTTGGAGGAGGGATTACCGGATGTGTTCGTCATTAAGATAGCTAACGATCATTTTGTCGATATCATCCATTATTTGACCACTAGAACTACCACTGCGGAATATACACTTAAGCAAAAGAAAGAATTGGTCGCGTGCAGAGCATACTTCACCTTGATCGCAGGTCAATTATACAATATGGGAGCTGATGAAGTCTTGAGGCAATATGTTCCTAAATTTGAAAGAACTAGTATATTGGTTGAAGCACATAGATGCGCTGTAGGTGGTCATTATGTTGGAAAACTAACTGCGTAGAAGGTTTTAAGGGGTGGGTTATGGTGGCCTACGGTGCACAATGATTCTAAGGAATATTGTCGCGCTTTTAATGTATGTCAGAGGGCGGGAAGACCCACGCACAAAGACGAGATGCAACTACAACTGCAGGTCACTTTGCAGGCATTTGACAAGTGGGAAATTGATTTTGTCGGACCCATTACTCCTCTAGGGAAGAAGGTTGGGGCGTGATATATCATCACAGCTACAAACTATTTGACTAGGTGGGTGGAGGCTCAACCTGTGAAAGATTGCAGCGCAAACATGGCTGCGCACTTCATTTTTAAGAATATTCTGACAAGGTTTGGGTGCCCCAAAATCCTGATGAGTGATCAGGGTATGCATTTTGTAAATGAGACCGTTCAGGTGTTGACCAAAGAATTCAGAATGCATCATCAGAAGAGCACGTCCTATCATCCTCAGGAGAATGGAGCAGTAGAAGCATTCAATAAGATACTGGAAAATCCACTCACCAAGATATGTAATGCCAATCGCAATGACTGGGATGTGTGTATACCTGTTGTTTTATGGGCATACAGAACTACGTCCAAGAAGCTGACGGGACAAGCACCTTTTAGGATGGTCTACGAGCACAAATTTGTGATGTTGATGGAATACATTGTCCCCAGTCTGCGCATTGTAGCAATTACCAACATGGTTGATCCAAACATTATGGAGGAGCGGTTGTCACAACTTTTTGCGCTCGAAGAAGATAGATTCATTGCGGTGTTTCACCAACAGGTGCAGAAGGCACGTGAAAAGGCTTGGCATGATCGACACATTAGAGAGAAGATTTTCAAAAAGGAGGAATTGGTGTTACTCTATGACAATAAGTTTGCGCGCTTTCCAGGGAAGTTCAAGATGCAGTGGCTTGGACCCTATATTATCAAGGAAATCACAGAAGGAGGATCGGTCCATTTGGCTACATTAAATGACGAATTCCTTCCTAGATATGTTAATGAAAGTCGCCTAAAACCTTACAGGGATGACCCAATCGCTGCGCGCACTAAATGACTATAAGGCCGAAAGAATGTCTCAGCACTCCGCACAGTTGCGAGAGGGCGCAGGTATGTAAAGGAGGTTGTTAGAAGTTGTAACAGTTCTTTTGTGCGACAAAGTTCTAGAAAGCACAATTATCTATGAAACCAACACAGAGACTGCGCCATAAGGAGATTGCAGTCGCATACTAGCCAGAAACTAGTCATTGGAACAGTAAATTTGGACAAGACAACTTCGTTACCATTTGAAGGAGCAGATAACCTGCATTTTATATGCAGGACATTATGCCAGATTTGGAGTTGTTTTCGCATTTATGAAGTTGCATCAATGGACATAAGGTCGTTTAGGACACATCATCGTTATAAATACAACATGAAGGACTGCATTCGCTCCCTTTGCTTTCTTAGTATCCTGAGTACATTAGAGTCTCTGATCTTGATTCCAATGCTTATTTGTATGTCTGAACCTTTTGAAACATTTCTATAGATGCTATGCAAGCAAGGGTTAGGTCACTTGATTCTCGAAGCTATGAGTACAACATAGCCTACTCTTCTGCGCAGCAAGCTGCTGAGACACCAGAACCACAGAAGCAAAAGAAGGGACAGTCGTAGGGGACTAGAAAGTCTCCTCGAAAGTAGACTCCTAAGCCAAATCCTTCTCGTGCAAATCGCCAGAAGCAACCTATGGCAGAAGAACTAGAGGTTATTATGGAAGAATATCTTGTTGAGGAGGTTGACCCGATCTCGCAGCTGCCCAAATACATGACGCCACGCAAACCAACAGTTGAAGTGACAAAGGACCTGGATAAGGAAAAGTCGCTCATAAATACACCTTTGCTTCCAGAAAATTGTGTCATTTGAAGGTCATATGTTGACCGAGGTCCCCATGCTGAAGTTGGAGGATTAGGACTTGACGGACCGCGCGAAGTTTCTAAAGCTTGTGTTGTCTGAATATTTGGAGCAAGTGCCTTATGACAAAGGTGTTATTAAATTTGAACCAATGTAATGGGCCTTGGGATTGCAAAAGTCCAACCTCTTGAACCTTTTGATGGTTCCACATTTCGAGCGCAACCCCATCAACGATATCTATTTGCGCCACCTGATGGCCTTGGTGCACGACAACTAACTATGTTGGGAACGCCCATTCCCATCGACGAGATGCTTATTCATCGCATCACTCACTTTCCCTATCAAGGAGAAGACCCTGCAATGACCTTTGGAGGGAAGGGCCAGGAGAAGAAGGTCGCAAATGATGTCAAGAAGCAATATGGAGTAACCAGAAACACCCGGGGCTTTATAGTCAGTGCTATAAATGACCCTGTGGTCAAATTTTCTACAGTGATCCTAGCATGTAGGATAATGAGAAAGCATTGCGCCAAGGAAGGACCGGCGCCAGTTATTACGTTGGCTGTGAGCTGCGTCAAATGGGTTCAATATAATTGGGCTAAATACCTCTACTAGGAATTCTTGGAGAATGTCAGAGAAGTGCAAGAAGACGGCAAGTTATTTCATTATGCATGGTTGTCGTTGTTTGTCGCATTGAGTGGATGGAATCCACCTACGTTGTCTCAGCTGCCGGATATTGAGCCCGAGTTATGTGATGCCGCGCGCTACGCGTCGCTGTGGGTGACGAAGATTCCATCAAGGGTCACAGAAAACAAAATCTTTTGGGTTCTCTTCAAGACCAAGCTTTACTAAGCGGTTCATTCCAAGCCACACCTTTTGCCAACCTTATATGATCAACACAAACACATAGTAGACTTTCAAGGCTACGTTCCACAACATACACGTTCACATGAACGCTAACATGGCAGGAGTGGGGTATGACATGCCATACCTTGTTACGGAAGACGACCTCACACGGATTACAACTAGATGACCCCCTATTTGGTTGATTGCAGTGACAGATGCTGGTGCAACCTCTTCTGCCCAGCCAAAACCATCTACATCAAAGCCGCGCACAAAGAAGAATCAGAAGGACACACAGGAACCTACAACGACGACGAGGACAGAGAATCCACCTAAGGAAACAATAGATGTTCTAAGTGATGCTAAAATGGAGGATCATGAGAGAGACAGTGTAGACACCCCCTCGACAGACACGTGTCGAGGCACCAAGAGAGGACCTCAGTCCCCGCTAGGACAGCGCTAGAAGAGAAAAGCATCCAAGAAGACCGGGAAAGAACCATTGATAATAACAAATGGAGATTTCAATGAGATCGGCAACACAGTAAAGGCAGTCACCGAAGATGCATGGAGCAACATTGAGTCACAGTACAAGTCTGTCCTTGATGATGTGAAACAAAGACTTCAGCAGTTGACAATGCAAGCGAGCGAGATACAAGCGAGCGCGTTGACCGTTAGCCACCCATCCACTTCAGAAAGCCAGTTATTTCAGGTTATGGGTGCAGCACTCCACCTTGATGATCCAAGGTTGTGCGCAACCATTCATGCATGGCCTGAGATTGGAGTTGACTTGTCCATATTTCCCAACGGCAAGTGACACTCCATACACAAATGATCACCGATGAGATGTAATACAGATAATACAGGGCGTCGCTAGCCACCTCTGAAGCCCAGAAGCAGGATGACACATTGCATAAGGGGCAGCAATTAGCTGAAGATGCTAGGAGCATTTCAGAAAGCCAATGCGCACAATTAGAGTCCCTTATCAATCCGTTGTGCTCCAAAATTCCTGATTTAACAATACCCACCACTACAGTGGCCACTACAAAGTTGGAAAGTCTTGCAGCCACGCTTAAAGCCTCGAAGTCAGAGATAGCTACCGTGCACGCTGAGTTGGAGCAAAAAATTGCAAATCTGTAGACAAAATTGCAACCAGAGACATCGCCCGAAGTCAGAGCACAACCCGTCGCAATTGTTCAGGAGGCTACTGCCAGCATCACTGTCGTTGTGAAGGCTTGCAACACTTTATTTGAGGATGCCATGGGAATCTAGACCTTCCTCCACGATGACCCTATAGTTCAGTAGTTGAGGACGGACTTACGAGCAAGCAGCAGCAATTCAACAACATCCGGGACGTTGCGCCGACCCTAGTGCCTGCCCAAAGACAGACAGAAATTGATGCGCTACGCCAACCGGAGCAGTTACTAGAAGCTCAAATGCAGCCTTAGGCCGAGGAAGCACTCCAAATTTCGCAGACTATCGATAGTGCACTCAAGGGGCTCACACAGACTCCGCAGAGCATCATCTTAGAAACAGAAGGACCCACCACCAAGAAGCTGGTTGGAGAAGCGCAAAACGTCGCAGCACAGAGCATTGAGACCATCCAACCACTACAGGCTGTTATCTAGGCACTCAAGGACAAGATGCAGGAATCCAGACCTCAGTGACTCGAGGACGAGTCACGAGTTTGTGTTGGGGGCCTGTTGGGCTAGGGTCCCCTAGGGTCAAAGTCGAGTCAATTTGTCTATTTTGTTAAAGCGCAACGCGCAGGTCAAGGGGCTTTGGGGCGGGTCAAAGCTCTTTATTTTTGTAACGGGTTAAAGGTTAAAACATGGGGCTCAAATCACACATTTGAATTATATAAAATGGCATGTTGAGTCTAGTCGAATCATACTCAAAAATTTATGAATGAATGATCTATTTTTTGTAATTTGGGCAAGTTTTTGGGATAATTCTGAGTAGAGATAGTCTCTTGCAGCTCTGTGCGCAAAGACCTAAGTCCTTGGTTGTGTGCGAGGACTCTGTCGCTATGTACGCAAGAGACTGAATTGTAACCATTGAAGATCTATTAATAAAGAGAAGTTTTGGCGAAAATATTGATTACTTGCATGATTGATGTTGATATATTGATGTATTGATTTGATTATAGATCTGCTACAGTTTGCATTATTGATGTGTATCTATTTGGATTCATTATATAATTCCGCAAGATCTGTATCTGTTTCTGTTTAAGGGATTCTATAACTGCATAAAGTAGATCTTTGTGATTGCGTAAGTATGTTCCTATGTTAAGGGTTTTATTAAAAATGGATCTAAATAAGGCTAAAGGCACTTGCGCAAAACAGTAGTAGTTAGATCAGATTGGAAGGGTTAGATCCACAACATAGTTCTCTCTCAGGGTGCGGAAACCCAGTTCTAGCACCCCCCCCCCCCCTTTTACTGCTTCGAGTGAGACTTTGTTCTGCGCAAGCGGAACACTTTGAACACTCTTAACCTAGGCCAGGACACCTTAAACCAACATTTGGACTATGTGTGATGTGATGGAGTCAGATTGATTGGTTGCACACACTCAGATTGGGCTTGAAATTTCAGTGACCGGAAGAGTACTTCCGGATGTTGTTTCTCGTTGGGCTCAGAAGTTGTTTAATGGTTCAACCAAAAACAGAGGTCAGTGGCATTGAACAACGCAAAGGCAGAGTATATGGAAGCTATTTAGGTAGGATGTGAGGTATTATGGCTTGAGACCAACTATGATTTACTATGATAATGAGAGTTGTGTTAAACTCTCTGAGAATCTAGTATTTCATGACCGGTAAAAATATATACAAATCAGATACCACTTCATCAAAGACTGGGTTGAGCGAAGGGCAATGAAGCTTCAATATATATCCACTGATGAACAGGTAGCAAACATTCTCACCAAATCATTGCCAAGGGGCAAGCATGTATTTTTCAGAGACGGGATGGGAGTGGTGAGCAACACCTTCCTCAGTAAGAGGGACTGTTGAAAATAGTACCAATGAGAGGTGTTACTAGGATTTTATACCTTGTATCCTAGTGAGCACATTAATTACTTTTGTCTCAATGATATTTATGAGTTATATAAATGTCATGGGTGGAAAAGGTACTTAGAAGTGTTGTACCATGTACATTTTTCTAATATTAAAGTCACTTCATAAGGTAGAAGTGAAAAGTACTATGTGCACTTTTCTAATATTAAAGTGAGGTGAAAAATTGCTTTATGAGAAAAAACAGAAAATGTACACAACTTGAAAAAGGTACTAGGAGACTTTTAAGTGATGGGGCCAATGTATGAGGGGGATCGTTAGGGAGAAATTATCTCAACCACACATCTTGATATTTGAGGATGAAATCTCAACCATTCGATCCTAGGTTTAGTGATTCAATCTTTTCCAAGGAGACAAAAGAGGAAAAGGGAAACTCATTCTTCACTTCACACTTGAGAGATAGCATGAGGAGAAGAGAGGCTAAGGAGAAAACTTCAAGGAGGAGGAGAATTTGAGGCTGCAATAAAGGGGCTCGAATTCCAAGGAGATTGTACAAGCAACAACACAATTTTCTACGAGAAAGAGGTAGCATGAAAATATAGGAGCTAAGTCATGAATTTCAAGGAAACACACGAAAATCGAGGGAACAACAACAAATACTCAACACAAATTTCGAGGCAAGATGGACAAAATTCGAGGGAGGAAACAATGTTGTTTAGGCCCGAAATTTGAGGCACAAATTTCAAGACAACTACATGCAAGACGATTTTCGAGGTGTTCTGTTGCATTCTAGCATGATTTTAGAGGCAATACATTCAACATTTCATAACAGAAAACGAATCATATTCTGGGCACTAACATCGAGGATTTGGGCTGAGAAGTTAATGCTAAAAACTCTGGGCACAAATTTTTGTAAAAGTTGATTTGTCTATGGGCTCAAATTTCCAGAACATGAGCATTTAATGCTACAACAAAAAGGGAGATAAGTATTGTGGTTTTTGTACTAATTCATAATTTCTCAAGCAATTAAATCCTCCTTTGAAGACCGGTTTTCCCCAAGAGGTTGTGGGGTTTCTCGAGGGACACCTTGACCAAAAACTAGTGTCTCTAATGTGTTGAATGCTTGCATTTATTTTTTCATTAATTATCAGTTGTTAGGAAAGTGAAAAATAGTAGAAGCATTCTTTGTGTTTGCAATAAATGCATTCTGAAATTTATATCAGCATGTCAAAACATGTGGGTTGGACCTCAACAAACACATGCAAAATTGTAAACTGGGTTAAGGGTGCAGGTCATTTAATTTCTACATTTTACATGGATGTTTATGTTTAATATTGTGACATTATATTGCAACATTTCATTGTAGCACATTTATATATGTGGAGGGAAACATACTTGTTTTAAGTGGATGAATGTTTGAGGCATCGTGAAGTAGAATTGAAGTGAAGTGTTTAAGCATCGTACTTGAGTTAAGATTACATGTCAATTTTGAAAACAAAATACATCTAACGCGTGACATAAGTGCAAGTGATAGAGGTGTAGTCTAGGTGTAAGTAGTTGTAAGTTGGTCAAGCCATTACGATGAACCACGTCGATGCTGCACATCTAGAGGAATTAATGTGCCTTAACTTGAGGGACTCTTTCGAGGCATGAAAACTACACTCAAAAGATATGAATTTGCTTCATAAATATGAACAATGAGGAAGATTAGCACATTTGGTCTTTGAATCCTACAGGTAATTATGAGCCCAAGCTAGGATACAAAACCCATGTTATTGAGGGTGATGACAATCCACAATTCTAATGGTTGGTGCTTCTATGGAAATTTAGATGGCATATCCAAATAAAATATCTTCATGTGGTTATTGTTAAACAATCAGGCTTTAACATGGGACATCTTTCAATAAATAATCTACAATGGACGAGGTCAGTGTTATCTTTGCAAATATGACTGTGAGACCAACTCTCACATGATTATGACTTGTGTTTATACTCTACAAGTCTAGCAAAAAATAAATTGCTTCACTAGTTTGAACAATGACTGGAAGAGGAACTCCATTGAAGAGGCCCTTGGGAACTAGTGTGTTGAAAAGGACACAAAGAGGTATAAATCTCTCCCTCTAATCATAGCTTGGGGAATTTGGCTAACATGAAACTATAATCTCTTTGAAGATAATGATACCATGCCTCTGGAATGTGATATCCAAATCCTAATCATCCTCTTTGTTTTCTCCTTGATATATGGAAGGACACATCTCAAAGCATTCCTCCTAAGACGAAATAAATAAATAATTCCCATGGTCTTTTTTGATCGAGCCTCCCAAGGGTCCCCCTTGTTGGAGGAATTTTACATCTCTCCCCCACTCATAGCATCTCTTTTAATACTAGACTAGGCAATGACACAAATAACTTTTGTGAACTTATGACTCTAAAACTCATCTTCATGCTAGCTCAAAAAACCGCAGTTTCTCTATATCAAATTTGCAATGACTATATATTCATGATTCAGTGAATGAAAGGATAAATGAATTTGTGCAACTTCACACAATGACCTATTTTCCATGACATTGTGCTTTTAAAATCAGCCTTCTCCCACATTTCATGTTTAAAAGGACAGAAACCATGAAGCACATCGTCTATGGGATTCAGTGAATGAAAGGAGAAATGAATTTGTACAACTTCACACAATGACCTATTTTCCATGACATTGTGCTTTTAAAATTAGCCTTCTCCCACATTTCATGTTTAAAAAGACAAAAACCATAAAGCACATCATCTATGGGACTCTGATGGAAAATGAGATCTATGAAATCACTTACAACATTCCCAAAATTACTTTAAAATTATTCCAATCTAAATATTATTTAAAAATAATAATTATTAAATTAAGTAATTGGTAAGTAATCAAGACATTAAGTAATTACTAAAAATAAACCTAGTATGTTATTTACATACATACATGTCATATACCATCATCATTTTAAAATAAAACAAAATAATTTATAAATTTTTCCTCATTGTTGCTCATTGTCCTTGTATATCTTAACCTGCATATTTCTTTCTGCCGAAGAAAAGAAAGATTTTTGTCTGATTTATATGAAAGAATTTAACAAATCTTGTTAAAATACCATAGATCTATTTATCTAGTCACAACCACAACGTCTATACAAAATTTTATCGTTCAAAATTGATTCTCAGCACATGGTCATAAACAGACATAAATGAAAAGAGACCTGGGGTACCTTACCAGAAGACCTTTCTTGAAATAGGAAATAGTCTGATGTGCAAATACGTCTGCTTTGTAATTAGGGTCTCCAAAAGCATAATTTATGTAGTCATTAAGGCCAAACTCCAGGAAGTAAACCCCTTCCGAAATGTCTTCCTTGGTTAAGATCTTTTCCTCACAACCTTCTGCATAAAGTTAAATTTTAGAACTTTGATTGTTCTGGAAATGAATTTTTAACGAAGATGTTAAAATGAATAATATGTTACATTAAAAACCAACGCTACCAAGTAAAGTGCACAACATTACATTATCCGTTTCTAAGTTTCATTTTTAATGGGTATAGCTTTTCAACTTTACATTAATGAGGAAGCTTAAAGCTTAGTGGATGCAATATAACAAAATTCTCTACTAAATTTGAAAGGTTTAAAATCAAATATTTTTGTTATGGTTATATCATTATTATAATCTAAATATACCAAAGTTATTTACATTTGGAAATTTATTATAAAGAATTAAATTCAAAATTCAAATAAAAAAAACTAAACAACTTTTGGAAAACAAATTTTACTCCCACCACTAAAATTATAACCAAATACTAAAATCATATATTACTATAATAAACTCATTCTTACTTAAAAATGTCATTCACCAAAAACATCATCTTAATTAACCAAACTTTTTAAATTAAATTTTTTTATAACTAGCATTATAACTTTACAATCATAGATTCTTATTATTTAAAAAGAGCATTCACCAACCACCTTACCTTAATGAGCAAAAAAATTTAAATTAAAACGTCAGCAACTAACATTATAACTCAACAATCTTAGATCCTTCCTATTAGTCCCTGCGGCAGGCACGGTGGGACTATAGTGGGACTATAGTAATCGAAAGTGCAGAGTTGATATTAGTTTTTTTAAGTCCCAATCGCAAATAGCCTAATTTAAGTAAATTTAATTTCGCCAATTTATCTAGCTGTGTGTGTTGGAGATCAGAAGCACAGCAGATTCAACTAAATACTCAGCAAATAAATCAAGCACATAAGACACAGAGGTTTAACGTGGTTCACCCAACCAATCTGGGCTACGTCCACACAACATAGGCATCGGCAATTCTTTATTAATCAAACAGGAGATTACAAACTCTCACACCCACTCAAACCATCCGTATGGATACCTGTTATATAGCAAAGAGAATCTAACTGCCTCATAAATCCTCTCACATCAAATTTAGGATGCATTAACTCCCTCCCAACAAACTGGAGCTAATCTAGGAACTAATTCCTATTGTTGTCATCTACTGAGATTTTGCCTATTTTATTGAAAACAGAAAATCTCAACAATCTCCACCTTGACAACAATTAGGCTGATGCCCTGTTATTATTATTTTATCTCTTCTGCAAGCCAAGAGAAGCCAAACACCAGCGTAGCTTCTCTAACAAAACTGGTTTCGTGAACATGTCTGCACAATTCTCCTTTGTATGCACCTTTTCAAGAGAGACTCCCCTTTCAGTGATAACATGTCTTACAAAATGGTACTTAATTGGAATATGCTTTGATTTACTATGATAGGCCGGATTCTTAGCCAAATGTATTGCACTTTGACTATCACAAAGTAACCTGATGTTGTCCTGTAACCTACCAAACTCACCAAGCAAACCTTTCAACCAAATCGCTTCTTTGCAAGCATGCGAAGCAGCAATGTATTCTGCTTCAGTAGTGGATAAAGCAACAATGTTTTGTAGCTTTGACATCCAGCTAATAGCTCCACCTGCAAGAGTAAAGACATACCCTGAAGTTGACCTTCTCTTATCCAAATCACCTGCAAAATCAGAATCAACATATCCGCAAAAAAATTCACTACTCTTATTGTAAGTGATACAATAACTACTTGTGCCTCTCAAATACCGAAGCACCCATTTCACTACTGACCAGTGTTCTTTACCCGGATTTTCCATATACCTGCTGACAACCCCAACTGCATGTGAAATATCTGGTCGAGTACAAACCATCGCATACATCAAATATCCTACTACATTAGCATATGGAATTCGAGACATATAATCCTTTTCTTCATCTGTATTAGGACATAAACTCGAAGAAAGCTTAAAATGGGAAGCTAAAGGGACTGACACAGGCTTCACATTATTCATACCAAATCTCAAAAGTATTTTGTCAATATACTTCTGTTGTGATAGCCACAGCTTACCATTGCTCCTGTCTCTGAAAATCTCCATGCCCAAAATCTGTCTTGTTGCTCCTAGATCTTTCATATCGAATGTCCTTGCCATCTGAGTCTTCAACCTGTTGATTTCTTCAATGCTTTTGCTTGCTAAAAGCATATCGTCAACATACAACAATAAGATAATGAACATGCCATTACTTAACTGCTTAAAGTAAACACAATGATCATATTCACTTCTTATATATTTTTGACTCAACATGAAAGAATCAAATTTCTTGTACCACTGTCTAGGCGACTGCTTCAGACCATACAATGACTTCTTGAGCCTGCAGACAAATTTCTTATTGCGATGCTGAACAAACCCTTCCGGTTGTTCCATATAAATTTCCTCATCTAAATCACCATGTAAAAACGCAGTCTTAACATCTAGTTGCTGTAATTCTAAATCAAGCAAAGCAACTAACGCTAACACAATTCTAATTGAAACAATTTTAACAACTGGTGAAAATATCTCATGAAAGTCTATGCCAGCTTTCTGAGAAAATCCTTTTGCAACCAGCCTTGCTTTGTATTTGTCTTCTGAATCATTCACACCCCGTTTCACCTTGAAAACCCATTTACATCCCACAGTTTTCCTGTCTTTTGGAAGTTCAACCAGATCCCATGTGCCATTTTTACCTAAGGCCATCATTTCTTCCTTCATAGCTGCTTTCCACTTATCACTTTTCGAACCTTCTATAGCTTCCTGATAGCACAGAGGTTCATCATCGTTAGCGGTCAAAGCAACTGAAGTAACATAATCATCATACCTTCTCGGAGGGCGTTTGATTCTTGTAGACCTCCTTAAGGATGTTTCTGGTGCTTCCGCAATTGGCTGACTACCATCTGTAGGAACTTCTTGCCGATCAGAATCTGAGACCTGTTCATGATCTAAACCTGAACCCTGTTCATGTTCTGATTCTGAAACCTGTTCATGACTAGTATCTGAACTATGGTCATCATGACTATCATTAGAAATACTATCAAACTGAATGTGCTGAAAATCAAATACATCATCCTGTTTCAATTTACTATCTACATCTAACTGTACAAGAGAGGATTCATTAAACTTTACATCTCTGTTGATGATGATTTTGCGGGTAGTAGGATCCCACAATCTATATCCCTTTGTTCCATCACCATACCCAACAAAGATATACCTTTTTGATTTTGGATCTAATTTTGTTCGCTGATGTTTAGGCACTAGAGCATATGCATCACAACCAAACACTCTGAGTTTAGAATAGTCACAAGGGTGTCCTTTCCATACCTCTTGCGGAATCTTGCAACCTATTGCTGTCGATGGTGACCGATTTATCACATAACAAGCTGTAGCCACCGCTTCTGTCCACAACTCCTTCTGCAAACCAGCGTTACTCAACATACTCCTTGCTCTCTCCAAAAGAGTCATGTTCATGCGTTCAGCAACTCCATTTTGCTGAGGAGTATAAACAGTAGTCTTATGTCTCTCGATCCCTGCATCCTTGCAATAGCTGTCAAACTCCTTGGAAGTAAACTCACCACCATTGTCAGTTCTTAAACATTTTATTGTTCTACCAGTGCTATTTTCTACCAATGCTCTAAACTGCTTGAAAACTGAAAAAACATCAGACTTTCTTTTCAACATGTAGACCCACACCTTCCTAGAAAAGTCATCAATAAATGATACAAAATAAGACGAACCACCATATGAGGTTGTAGGGGCTGGTCCCCAAACATCTGAATGGATATAATCAAGTATGCCTTTACTAGTATGTTTGCCTGTTTTAAACTTTTGTTTACTTTGTTTTCCAAACAGACAATGCTTACAGAAATCTAACTTTCCAGACTTTAGATTTGGAAGTAACTTGCGATCGGCCAAAATTTTCAACCCTCTTTCACTCATATGCCCCAATCTTTGATGCCATAAGTGAATGGAACTACTGTCATGTTCAGACACCGTAGACACAAAATCTGACCCTGTACTTCCTTCTAACTGAAATAGATTTCCTACTTTCTTAGCTTTCATAACTAGTAAAATGCCTTTGTAAATTTTCATTACTCCACCTTGAATTACAGTTTTATATCCATTTGTGTCAAGTGCTCCCAGTGAAATTAGATTTTTCCTTAAATCTGGTACATGTCTTACATCAGTTAACATTTTAGTTGTCCCATCAAACATTTGCAGCTGTATACTCCCTATTCCCACAATATTAGATGTGACATCATTACCCATGTACACGACTCCATCATTAACTGATCTATATGTCTTGAACCATTCTCTATGAATACACATGTGGTTTGATGCACCGGAATCTAACAACCAATGTTGATCATGATTTGACAAATTAACTGATAACACTTCGTCGCTCATACCTGAACCAGATGCCGAACCTGTATCTGTCGTGTTTGCTTCCTTCTTTTCTGTCGATGAAGCTTCTTTAGAAGATTGTTGTCGCTTCCAGCAATCCTTCTTCAAATGTCCAGTTTTCCCACAATGCCAGCACCTCACCTTTGTCTTCTTTCCTTTAGACTTTGAACGAGAGTTGCTATGCTTACCCCCGGAGTGTCTCTCTCTCGAGCGACCTCTGGCCATCATTGCCTCTGATGTAGAGGTGTCAGCATTCGACCGCTTCCTGGTCTCCTCGGACAACAAAGCTCCGACGACATCATCAAATTCAAGGATGTCTGCAGTACTAAAGCTTATGGAAGTAACAAAGTGATCCCACGATTCGGGCAATGAACACAATAGAGTTATTGCCTTATCTTCTGAATCAAATTTTACATCTAGACTTTGTAATTGTACCAATAGAGTATTGAAAACATTCAGATGGTCAGTAATCGAGGTACCTTCCTTCATTCGCAAACCATAAAGCTGTCGCTTCAGGAGAATCCGATTTGTCAAGGATTTCGTCATGTAGAGCTTCTCTAGCTTCGACCACAGACCTGCAACTATTTTCTCTGACACAATGTTGAACAGAACGTCATCCGCCAGACATAACCGAATTGCGCTCAGAGCTCTGTCATCCAACTCATCCCATTCATCCTCCGTCAAGGAAGAAGGCTTTTTGCTTTTCCCCAACAACGCTTTCGCCACGCCTTGTTGAATCAGCAGATCGTGCATCTTAACCTTCCAGATCTCGAAATTATTCTTGCCATTAAACTTCTCAATTTCAAAACGGGCACTTTGAGTTTTCGCCATCTTGTATCAGCAAAAAACACAATAATCTCCAAAAAACCAACTTTTAAATAAAGAATGCATTTTTTAATAAAAAATGCCCTTTAAAAACAAAATACCCTTCACCTTCCTTTAAGTGCCTCTCACTTACTTTTAAAAAAAAATATATCCTTGACCTTCCTTTCATACCATATGCAAATGGTATTAAAAAAATTACAAATCAATTTTATAATAAAACAAATGGACCTTTTTTACAAAAGCGTTTCATAAGAGCTTTATGAAAAGCTTCACTTAAGCTTCAAATCGATATATATTTTTTTTTTGTTTTATCATATGCAAAACTTCAAATCGATTCAAACACAAATCGATTTTAAATGTATTAACACATATCGATTTAATTTGACGGCATTTGAAAAAATGAACTTAACGTTTTAATAAACCGATTCACTGCACCAGCAATCAATAGCACCTCCACGAAAGCGGACAGGATTTCAACACGGCCAGCGCAATGTCACCATCCTCCACGCACAGTCATACGCCCCTTCCGCAGCAACACGCACCAGCAGCGAATGGACTATCCGCACCACACCAGCACGCAGGTATTGGATGACTATCGCCCCCAACCACGCAGCAATCCTCCACGCACAGCAATATGCAGCTTCACTTCAACGAATAAACCAGCAATCATGCGCTCCTCTCCACGCAACAGCTCTGTTGGACAGCAGTTAAATCACGCACCAACAATTCTGCGCATCAGCACTCCAACATTGCTCTGATACCACTTGTTGGAGATCAGAAGCATAGCAGATTCAACTAAATACTCAGCAAATAAATCAAGCACATAAGACACAGAGGTTTAACGTGGTTCACCCAACCAATCTGGGCTACGTCCACACAACATAGGCATCGGCAATTCTTTATTAATCAAACAGGAGATTACAAACTCTCACTCTCTACTAACAATCCGTATAGATACCTGTTATATAGCAAAGAGAATCTAACTGCCTCATAAATCCTCTCATATCAAATTTAGGATGCATTAACTCCCTCCCAACAAACTGGAGCTAATCTAGGAACTAATTCCTATTGTTGTCATTTACTGAGATTTTGCCTATTTTATTGAAAACAGAAAATCTCAACAGTGTGGAGTTGATATTATTTTTTTAGTCCCAACCGCAAATAACCAAATTTAAGCAAATTTAATTTCGCCAATTTATCTAGCATTAGTTCATATATATTAAATGCTACAGCCGCTCACTGTCTTATAGAGAATACAGCCGCTCACTGCCGTATAGAGAATACATCTGACACATGTTGAAAGTTTAACATTTGACACATGTTCTAAGTTTGCTTCTTCACGACTATGTCGATGTGCCCCGTGCATATTCATAGGTCCCTGGGTCTTTGTATCAATCAGGGACTGAAAGCTACACAACTGGATCTGCTTCTGGTCCATCTGGACCCCGCTCTGGAACTACTGATCCTACTACGGGTAGCCAGTGTTTGAAATTCTTCTGCCCCAAGCATTCAAGCTGTACCACATAGACTACCCAAACTTGCTTTACAGATGTCGAAGGAACTAGAGAGTTGCGTATAAAAAAAGAAAGGATATTTTCTAGGAAGATGTCGTGAACATTTAATGATGTTTAGTTCATTTTAGCAGATCAAATCTGTTTTTAAAAAGTGGTCTATGTTGCTCTTAGACGAACTTCACTCTGGACAATTTTTGTGTTATTTGTTTATGGTGGTTCCCATCTGTAAAGAGGAGTATCCCCTATAAATTAAAGAAGAGTGGTATTCTGAAATACAAAGATTACTGGAACAGAGAGGTGGATGGACTCAGGGCAGAAATAGACTAGCTCACAACTTTCTAACTAACTGATGGACTGAAAAATAAGAACTAGTCTCATACAGGATAACCGAGGTGTAAAACACAAATTCATTGAAGCTCTAAACTCAATGCAGATTTAGTCTATAGACATCTAACTCACACACTTTCAAAGATATTAAGTAAATTTTAAAACTTTGGGATAATCATGGTAAATCTTGGTAAAGCAGAATTTTGCAGCATTGAAGCTCTAGAGTCTAAACTGAATGCAGAATTAGGTCTATACGTATCTAAATCCATTATAGTTCACAAGCTTACAAAGAAATTAATTAAATTCCAAAACTTTGGGATAATAATGGTAAATCTTCGTAAATATGAATTTTGCAAGTGTTAAAGCTCTATCCCATTGATTATGTTAGTTTTAACTTTTTACTATCTGGAGACGGGAGGCTTCTACCCCACTTCTACCGTGGTGATGGCTGACTGCTCTGTGCATCTTGTGCTGCTGCAGTGAATATGTACAGGGCCCTGTACACATGGTCATTATACAATAAAATAAATAAGCCATCTACCAGAGATGTGAAATGAGTATATAATATATGTTTATTATATAGCTCATACGAGATGTGAAATGAGTATATAATATATGTTTGCATGCGGAGGAGACAGGTTTGCTTGCGTGAATGACAAAGGGTTTGAATGAGAAGCCCACTGCGGGGATTCAACTTGACGGATATGTACCTTTAGTGGGAATTAATTTGCTTTCTCATGAAGGTCTGAAGAAATCTATCTAGTTTCAAGATTGGGCCAATCAGAAGAGGTTTTATTCTCTTCAAAATCTTTTAGGATGCTAAAATGAGGGTTTTATCCTAGATCTGGTGAACTTTCCATTCTTTGTAGGACCATTCTTAGGGGTTTCCTTCTTTATGTCGGTACAAACCTTAGATCTCGTCTCTTCACACACCGCCCAAATCCAAAATCGACTGCAAATCTCTTCTGGCAGTTTCAAGCTCATATATGGTGGAAGGCAACTTCATGACCTAAAATCCCTTGGAGAATATGGCATAGCCAAAGATGCCTATATTTCTTTAATCATCAGATTTAGAGGTGGAGCCAAAGAATGGGGGACGTCTTACTCCTCCCAACCAAAGACTTTTAAGGATGTCCTAAAGCAAGGACATTCATCTTCAAACTCCAAAGATCTATTAGGGCCAACATTTGTTGTGGATAAGGAAATGGATACCCAATCTCTTGAAGAGAAAACGTTTTAACCAACTTCATGGCTGCAGATTACGAGCAACAAACAATTATTTGTCATTTTAAATCTGGATTTTGGCCCTCTACATCTGCTCTCTCGAAACGCGTACATCAAAACTGGTCATAGACCACAAAGTTGTTGTTCTGTTCAAAAGGATTCTTTGTGGTACTCTTCAAAAATTTGGAGGACCGACAAAAGGCTTTTGACTAGGGACCCTGGTTTTGGGGCCATTCTGCCTTCTCAATGCAACCATAGTTTCCTGACTTTAATCCTATTGCCATGACGTCTCTAGAAACTCTAGTATGGGTAAGGCTTCCTAACTCTCCCATCTATTTGACACATCCGGATATCTTAGAAGAGGTTAAAAATTTATTACACTACTTCACCAAAATAGACATTGAAAGGCTTTCAAAAGGAATTTTCACATTTGTTTGCATGTCGAAGTGGACCTCAGTAAAAGATTGTCAAATAAAATCCCACTCAAGTGGAGAAGTAAGGTTTTAACGCAACTGTTGGATTATGAAAATAACGCTTTTTGCTGCAGGAATTGTCAACAACTTGGTCATCTTCAAAATGTATGCCCCTTTTCGTAAGGGGCCTTTACCCCAGGATTCAAAGAAAACTAGTTGTAGATGGAAAGATCCAAAGGGAGCAAAAGGGTCCAATAATGCTTTTGGTCAAAAGCAGGACAATCCTCAGCAACAGAAGATATCTACTACCAAATCAAATTCTCCAGAGTCAACTCAGCCATCGGAGGCACCATCTGCTGAATCAAATCCTCCAGAGTCAACTCAACCACCAAAGGCACCATCTCATCCCTCAGCAGACGAGACCCATCCTTTAAATGAAAAGGAAAGAGACTCGAACATGTATTGTGGCTTCTATAACGAGTGGGAAAATGTACCCACGAGTCAGATCAATCAGATAGCAACAAGGAAACAATAAATATGGCAAAACCTTCAGCAATGAAATTATCTCAAAGAAATGAAGTCAATGTCCCCCCTACAATTTTTCCTTGTAATTATGCGGAATGGATTGACATCTACAAGAGAAAAGGGAAAAAAGAAAACTTCATGATCAATCTTGAGATCTAACACCCGAAATGTAGTATATGTAATTTGTTGTATTGTTCTTATAGGTGATAGATGATACATTGTAATTTGACATTTTTAAGCAATAGAAATTAACTAGAAATTAATCTAAAAACACATTATTATATCTAAACAATAATAAATTATAATAATTATATAAAAGGTTACAACTTACTTATCAATTAAATGTAAACGAATGAAAGTTCTAATTTTTCCAAAGCCCATATAGTCGAATATATATTTAATTCGTAGCAACTTAAACATCTTTTACTTTAGGACGATTCAACTAAAGACAACCATTTCCCTGGATGCGGGTGACAGAATTGACACGCTTGAAAATCACATTCCACTCTCCCTAGATAACGGAGATCTCCTACGTCACTTTAGGAAGATTCAACTAAAGACAACCATTTCCCTAGATGCGGGTGACAAAATTGACACGCTTGAAAATCACATTCCACTCTCCTTGGATAACGGAGATCTCCTACGTAGAGCCTCATCCGCTGCGGACCCACATACCGTTAGCCACTCGCACGAGACTCACAGAACCGGAAATGATGATAAGAGGACCGAAACTGCGTCACCATGCCCTGAGCATCACCTCGCATCCATCACCATTAATGTCCATCATGATTAACCTGAATCGCAGCCATACCCCTTCCCCCGAGCCTGCTCAGGTTCTCAATCATAGCACACAAATACGTGCGAAGCCCACTCATTGCTATCCTCATCACACTCATCCCCACCCCTTTAAAAATATGAGCTACATGTCCCTCTCATTACTCAGTCTATTATCTTGGCCTTTCACCCCCATAACTCTGATCTAGCTTCTCACTGATTTCAAAAGGCTGCGAAGCCCCATTCTTAGCACAGTGTTGCGCAGTCTCCTTTGGACTGCCGCACTCCTTCCTATGCAGCTACCCCCCAGATATTTCTTCCCCCTAAGCTCCAGTGCTACTCTCCCTTGTGTGTTACATTTTCTCATGAACTACTCCCCCTCTCTCGATGTGCAATGGCTCCAAGAATTCACCAACGCACTATCCACGGAAGTCAGAGAGGGGATCTCCCTGGCCGTTATCATCGTGGCGAGGATAATCGTCTCGAGTCAATAGAAGGCTCCTCTTCCAGCACTTTTGCGAATCAGAGTCCCGATCCCGAGCAGCGTGTAGAAGACTCTGGGCATGCTACGCAGAGAGGAGGACACGGTTCGAGGAAGTCCGCCATCTCTCCCCAGACGCACCCCCAGCAACGCAAAATTGTCCATCTGCCGACTCCGAAGAAGGAAGATAAGGACACAGACATCTGGTTCATGGACTCCGATGGCATCTAGATGCATGTTCCCGACGACGTCGACCCGGACTCCCCCATCCTCTGCGCATCGATGGGCAATCCCAGGCGTACAATAGCAGATGCGAAGGCAGCTACTATGCAGGCTCTTGCTTACCCCATTGAGGAGGAGGCCCCCAACAGTGATGGTGAAGATGATAAGTGAAGTTTGCGCAGCTGCACAGTTCTCCTATGTTTTTTGTCATGCTCGCCCACAATGTTTTTCTGCTACCATTTACTTTGTGTTTCTTAGATATGTAAGCGCTACTGCGCATAATGTATTTCTCGGTTTTAAGTTTTGTTTGGGCTGGTTTTCTCCCTCGAGGTAGCCCAAATACAGTGTAACAAAGGCTAAGATCAGCTAAGCGCAGCTTGCCAACCCAGCCTGTAGCATATGTAACTTTATGTTTTCAAAATTAATGGAATAGTCCAACTTACCAGAAAAAAACCTAAAGACAACCATTTATTAAATGATAGGAATATTCAACTACAAATAATTAATTGATAAAATCTTCAGTATTTACATTTACACCACTTAATGCTCTGTGTTGGTGCATAAACTCTCACTCTTGTCATACATGTCGTTGAACATTTATATCACTGTGTGTTGATACACATAGTCTGAAAACCAATGTAGCTAAGTATTTCTATCTGTATGTGTTTTATACACAAACTAGAACCATTTTCATACATGTAGCTTAATATTTCTAATTGTGTGTTGATACGAGTGAAACATTAATCTTCGATCACTCGCGATTAATCCCGAGTCAAACTTTGCTCTGCCCACAAATGATCTGATTCAATTCTAGGCAAGTCAAACTAGCGTTTACCGAGTTTGACTTGTAACTCACCGATTAATTGTGATTTAGGCGACTATGGCGATTTTCAGCCCTCAACTCGGCGAGCACAAGTATTAATTTTTAGGGTTCTCGCATCAACGGTCTGTAATTGACTTCTCATTGCTCAGGCCCACAACTCATACGCTGAGAATGTAAAAGATGCATGGTTTCAATCTTAGTTTACTCCGCGCAATCGAATCGTAGTGTAATAGAGGCACAGTGTTCTCCAGTGTAGCTTCAGCGTGTGCTCTGTCAGAGATTTCAGTAGCAAACCATTATCATATCATTTTCAGCAGCAATCAAGAGATTTCAGTTACTGCTTTTTAATTGATTAGTATGCAATATTTTATAAATTTTTAGAAGCATATGCTTCTAGTTCTATGTAGTCACTGGTTAGGAGACAGGACTCAGTACTTTGGATCATGTTTGGAATCATAACATATATGAGATACTTATTCATTCATGATATTTTGGACATATATTGATATTATGCATTGTTTGGGCATGGATTTATTGAATATCAATGAATTTTTATTTTCTTTTATTTCAATATATGTGTATATCTTTATTTATTGAATTCACCATTTTTTTCCTGATTTTTCCCCGATCTGATTAAAGCTCTTCACTCTTTTGCCTCGCCAATTTATTTTCGATTCCGAGTGTGTTACCATTGGTTGATACACAGACTAAGACCATTTTCATACAAAAAATTGTTATAGACCTTTATATTCACTCGTTTTCAATTATTTTTCCCTTGAACCTCATGACTTGGCAAGAGGGTGAAGGCAATGTAGGTGTGGTCGCATTTAGAAGTGGAGGGGACATATTTCATAAGTAATGAATGTGGCCTTGCTTAACAAAGAAATAAATCAATCACATTATGAGGAAAGCAAGTATACTTATTTGAGTCTCAGAAGTAAGAGAGCCCATTGAGAACGAAATAACTCCCTTGGTCGCCTATTCTCTAGCCTTATTTGTTAATTTTGAGGAATCAAATTCAGGTGGAGCGGGAGTTAACGCCTCATCTTAACCACTCGAGCATACCCTTACTTAATAGTACTCGAGGGACTTAACGTCCCATTTAACCACTCAACCTACCCTTACATAACAGTCTCCCATTATCCATGGCACGGCTCGAAATATATGATAAATCACTCTATGAACAAATCACGGTTCATATCATGGGTGCAGAGTACATCCTTGGAAGGATCATGGATCCTTGGAGGGATCATTGTTGTGATAATCTCTATTTTTCTCACCTTGAACAAGGCATCAAAGTTTGACATGGAGTTCTTGGAAGCGTTAAAATCATAACCTTAGTCTTGCTAATGTTCACCACCAACTTCCTAAAGCCACAAAAACTAGTGAAGGCATCAAGCTACCTTTCTAGGCCCTCATCAAGGAATCCATAATTTCCAAACAAGAAAAGAGAAATTGGAACATGATGTAAATGACAACCATCATCAACATGCATATGCCCCATACATGTGCCTTTCACTAATCAATATAAATCTCAAGCAAAGTTGACAAGAGGAGGCAACCTTGCTTGACCCCTGCGATCCTAAAGAACTCAAAAAAGGCTTTGTGATGTGCAAAGCTAACTAATAACAACATCACATAGCTTCTTCTTTCAGCTAAGAGAATCAAAGGCACCAATATCACAATGTCTATGAAAAATAAATCCCTTGAAACAGAATTAAAAGCCTTTCAACAATCCATAAAGCAACAAAGACTTTAGAGGAACATTGCCTAAACTACTCAATTATAGCACAGAGTGTGTAAATGTGGTCAATGGTTTGATAGTATCCTAAAGCTTGCCTATCCCTTAGCACAATTTTTGTTATTCTCCAATTGTTTTAAAAGCCAAATATTCAAGGTCGTACAATAAATATCAGCAAAAGAGTGCTCAATATTTTTAATCTTGTATTTATTCAAATCCAAGATGTTCCCTAATTTGAAGATGGGGTGGATGAAATGTGGTGACCAGGGAGGATTAATCCCAAACATACCACATGATTAAAGAGATCAACCATATGAAAAGCAAGAGGACCAATGCCATGACTTGAGAAATTCAATCTGCAAACCTTCCTCATTTTTTGATTCACTAGTGCTAAAAAATCTTAGCAACTCTCTTAATGTCTCTCGAGAAAAGTGACAACAAAATGGTGGAAGGGAATTCGAATGAGGTTTGGGCTTGACAAGTCATCAAGGATCATGGTATTAGAGAACCAATAATAAATCGATATAAAGTGGAAGTGTATATTTTTCTGTAGAGTACAACAAACAATTTTAGAAGTATGAAGGGACAGAAGAAATCCCATCCCCTGGGAATAAGAGGGCCTCACTTCTTACATCTTAGGAGCCAACAATAGTCTCTTCATGTTGATTGGATGGAGGGTGGGTCATGGGTGGTGAAAAGGCAAAGATGTCTATGCATATCCTTGCATTCATCATCATACCCGATTCATGACAATGGCATGGTGAATGGGTAAACAAGTTGCGATGCATGGTGTGAGAAAGATAGCATCTCATAAGACCTTGGATAAAAGGACATATTTGGTAGTGACTATGTTCAAGGATAAGAAATAAGATGGTTGTGAGATAAGTTGTGAAATATGTGATGTCAAAATGATTGTAGTGTGGAATTGTAAAATAAACTTGAGAGAGAGGAGGAAAGGTGTTCAAAAAATCATATTCACATGGTTTGGGATTATAATAAAATTTTAAGACTATGAAATTTGGAAAAACAAAAAAATTGACAATAAAAGATAAATTATTTAATTGTTGGTTTAATAATTTAAAAATTGTTTGTTATATGATTGGAAATAATTAAGTGGAAAATAGGAGAAACACAAGAAAGAGTCGTTTTTTTTTTAAATTTCATTACCATAAGATCTCCAATTAATCAACCAATTTCAAAATAAATAAATAAATTTCAAAAAACAATTTAATTAATAGACCAAATGGCTGTTTTGGCCATAATCTAACAATTTCTATCAAGATTGTGATTTCTTGTTCTTTAAAAAGCACTTTTGAATGTATAAATAGATTTAACACCCTCCAATTTTATAGATTAAACAACTTAAACATTTTTACCAAATTTTTAGATAAAATTGACTGGAAAAAAATAAATTCATCCTTTAATTACACTACACTATTTTAAAATAATAATAAAATAAATCACAAACTAATTTATTAAACTAAAACTTTAACATATTGTGCAAATTATTTATTCAAAACAGAAATTAATATGAATTCAAATTAAACTAACTATATATAAATTATTATTATTATTATTATTATTATATATGAATTCAAATTAAACTAACTATATATAAATTATTATTATTATATATGAATTAAAAAAATAACATTATTATACATCAATAATAATTATTATATATAGTTTTCTACTATTTAATTATAAGTTAGAGGGACTACTCTCTACCTTTCGTCACGCATAGGGTTTCTGGTTCTGCGTGGGGTGCTCGCCCTGGCTAGGGCTCGGCCCAATGGCGGAATCTCAAGACCCTCCTCCGCCTCCACCTCTTGAGGTCGAGGCGTTCAAGCTTTTGAAAGCTTCCCAACCTAAGAAAAAGAAGCAACTCGCCTCCAAATTTGTCAAGCGACTCGATGAGATTCCCTCGGTGGCTCTCCTACCTGAGGGTCCGATGAAAGTGGCCCTTTCCCTTGCGAACCACGCTCTGGTCGAACAGTTCACAGGCTTATGGCCCTCACTAAAAACTATGGAGGCTTGGATCACTCGAAACTAGAAGCCCCTTATTGCAAACAGTGTTACCTCATACTTCCTGGGGCGAGGGTTTTTTCTGTTCGAATTCAACACCAAGGAGGATAAGGACCTAATCTTCAGAAACGGACCCTATTTCATGGGTCCTCAAGGGTTGTACCTAAATCGCTGGACTCCAGACTTCGACCCCTCGGAGGATGTCCCATCTATCATTCCAATCTGGGCCAGGCTCCCAAACTTGTCGGTGCACTATTGGCACTGGGAATCCTTGCAGCAAATCGGCAATGCCCTCGGAAAATTCATAGACAGAGCTAATAACAAAGACCAATATGACTGCACCGGAATCTGCGTGGAGGTGGACCTCGAAATTGGGCTGCCAGAAGCCATCAAGCTAATGGTGGGAAATAAGTCCCATCTGCAGAAATTAGATTACGAACAACTGTCGTTCAAATGCCACGGATGTCATGAGTATGGCGACTTCGCCAAGAACTGTCCCAAAAATGCAGCCCCAGAAAAGGAGAAAGAAGAAGGATGGCAACAAGCCAAGAAACCCACAACGAGCATTAAGCCAAGGCCAACGGAGAAAGGAAAGGGAAGTTCAGCACCCAAGAGGAGTATTCCTATAGCCAAACCCTCCTAGAAATGCCAAGAGAACAGCTTTGCATCCTTGAGTTCATAGACAAAGGAAGTCTAAGAAATCAATCCACAGAACATGCAAAAGGACCTCCAAATACAGGAAAGCCTAGCAACATTGAAGATAGGCGAATATCCTAGAGGAACCCCGAAAGACAAAGACTCTGTCACCGAAAGGGAAGATCAGGATTCAGAGGAGTCGGAGGAAGAAGGAGAAATTGGGGACTCCCAAACTTCGGTCAGAAGATCTACCAAGGGACAAAAATCCTCAAGGGAAAAGAGAGAACAAGAAACCTACAAGGAGAAGCTGCAAGGGACCCGGCCGACCCTAGAAAAGATGTTGGCAAAAAACCCTAAAGCACACAGAGATCAAAGCCAGGGCTCTAAAGGAGCCCTCTCATCTCAAAAAATGAAGTAATGAAGATCATCTCCTGGAACTGTAGAGGGATGGGTAACAACCTAAAAGAAGAAGCAATGAAAAGTCTAGTAAGGTTGGAAAGGCCCGACATTCTTCTCATCCAAGAGACCAAAATGGAGGAAATGGACTTTCTCCATAAAAGCAAACAATTTTGGGGAAAAGGGGGAGGTGTCGCGATCTCCTCTAGAGGCGCCTCAGGAGGGCTGGGAATGCTATGGGACGAGACATGCTTTGAGAAAATCCAGGTTAAACTTAACTCAAACTGGATGTTTGCTCAGCTTTTTCATCTTCACAGTGTCACACCAAAGAAACTGTGAATCTCTTCAACATTTATGCTCTGGTCTTCTTGGGAGACAAAAAAGTCTGTTGGGAATCCATTAGGGAGCTAGCAAATGAGATTCAGATGGATAATGTCATTCTTGCTGGAGACATGAACATCACTTTAAGTCAAGAGGAGAAGCGAGGGGGCAGCATTGTAAGGGATCCAGCCAGGGAATGGGTGGAAGAGCTCATTCAAGACTGGGATCTGTTGGACGTCAAGCCACCCAAGGGAAAATATACTTGGACCAATAGAAGATTGAGTCCAGGCCACATTGCTATAAGGTTAGATCGTTTTCTCATCCAAAGCTCCTTCTTGCTCTTAGGTCTCGATGTCAGTTCTGCTATTCTTTCTTCGTCGGTCTCTGATCACAAGCCCATCAGACTTGAGCTGAAGCCGCAAATGAATCTGGGACCTATTCCCTTCCGTTTTAGTGCCCTCTCGGTGAAGCATTCCGACTTTTTGGAAAAAGTTGAGGACGTCTAGAAACAACCTGTCAGTGCATCCCCCTTCTTTGTATGGGAAGAAAAGCTGAAGAGAGTGAAGAGGGCCCTCAAAAGTTGGGCTAAAGCCCTCCCCTCTCCGACTGAGTCAAGGCGGACGACCTAGGCCTGCTTGGAAAGTCACCAAAAACAAATGGAAGAGATAGACATCTCGAAGGACAGCTTAATCCTAGAAGAGGAGCTCCAGGCTAATCTCCATAAGGCTTGTTTTCGGGAGGAGGAATATTGGAGGCCTAAATCTCGCAGTCTGTGGCTACAAGCTGGGGACAGGAACACCTCCTTCTTTCACAAGCACACTCAGGCCAGAAGAAGCTTTAACTCTATAGTGGAGATAACCTCAGGAGATCAAACCTTCTCCGACCCCACCAGCATCAAACATGCTGCCCATCAACACTTCAAAGATATGTACACGAAGGACAAGCAAGCAAGTCTCAGCTCCAATCTGCTCGAGTTGGTCCCTCTAAAGGTCAATGCCCATGTGAACGCTATGTTGACTACTCCTATCACAGTCAATGAAATCAAGCAAGCTCTTAATGAAATGGATCCGAACAAGGCTCATGGGTTGGATGGATTCACTGCTCGATTCATTAAAACTTGTTGGAACATTGTCAAAAAGGATCTCTACAAAATGATCTTAAAGTCCCAGACCTGCCACAAGATTGGGGGCAACACCAACTCGGCCTTCTTGGCACTTATACCTAAAGAGAAGGGTGCAAGTAATTTCAACAGATTCGGGCCAATCTCACTCTGCAACATTGGCTACAAACTCATCACCAAAGTCATGGCCAACAGACTGAAAGGCCTTCTTCCGAAAATCATCCCTAACAATCAAGGGGGGTTTGTCAAAGGTAGGCAAATAACTAATAACTTCATTCTAGTTCAGGAAGTGATCCATTCAAGCATCCAAAGACGAGAAAAAGGCATGGCTATCAAATTGGACCTGGCTAGTGCATTTAACAAAGTTAGGCACAAATTTCTCTTTGAGGCCATGCAGCAATTTGGGTTTCACTGTCGCTTTATAAACTGGGTCAAGGCCTGCATTGTGGAACCATGGATTGCTCCTCTCGTCAACAAGCATGTTGTGGACTTCTTCAATGCGAGTCAAGGGATAAAGCAGGGATGCCCCTTATCCCCTCTTCTCTTTGTCATTCAAGCTTCTATCCTCAGTTTTATGCTGGAGAAAAGGCAAATCAAACAAGAGCTTATGGGCCTTAGGATCGCCAGGGGAGTTAGAGACATAAACCATGTTCTCTTTGCTGATGACTCCATTGTCCTGGGGGGTGCTTCCACCACCTCGGCCTCCCGCTTCAAACTGGAGTTGGATCGTTATTGCCTTGAGTCTGGAAGTGAACTCAACACGGGAAAATAATCTATTTATGCTTGGAACCTCACCAGCTTCGAGCTAAGCACGATCACCAGAATTTTGGACTTAAAAGGTTCCACAAAATGGGGTTCTTTTAAATACCTCGTGCTGTCGATCTTCCAAGGACGCCCGAGTGGGAGGGACTGGCACCCTTTACTGGACAAATTCAAGCTTAAAATGCAAGCCTGGGGCGCATTGTGGCTCAATCTGGCAGGTAAGACCATTCTTATTAAGTCAGTTCTTAATAGTCTTCCAATTTTTCAGATGTTTGTCTTGTTGGCTCCGATGGGCATTCTTCGCAAGATGGAGCAATCCACTCACTCCTTTTTCTGGAAGGGAGGGAAGAACAATGCCAAGAGAATTCTGCTGATCAATTGGAATAAAATCGCCATGCCGCTGCTGGAAGGTGGCCTTCACATAAAAGATCTCAGGGAACACAACATTGCCCTAGGGGCCAAGATCTTATGGCGACAGGTGGCAAAAAGCCCAGGATGGGCGCAGATTGCCTTGTGGAAAAAATATAGCTTTGGAAGGCGCCTTCGTAGCCTGGAGAATTTCCAATCTAATTGTCAGGGCTCCCAGATTCATCAGCTGTGTAAATGCACTCTTCCACTACCGCGCGACCACCTGTACTGGATTCCAGGCAATGGGAAGCAGATTAGATTATGGGAGGACAGGATCATGGATGCAAAAGCTATTGGGGAGGACCCTGAGTTGCTGAAGCTAAAAACGTGGATGATTGCAGGTGGTCGATGCAAGTTGTGGGACATTTAAGATTGGGATAACAGCAACTAGGCAGGATGGCAGAAAATAGAGATTCCTACCCATCTGGAGCAAGCATGGGCCAAATTCATGGAAGCGCTGGCTGGGAAAGCCCCTAAACGTAAGGAAAAAAGACAGAAGGGGTTGGGGTTCCTCGAAGGGATCCTACTCCACAGCAAAAGGCTACAAATGTCTTAAAGCCATTCCCACTGTCCCACGCAACCCTGCGATTTGGAAAGGGATCTGGCAGGTTAAAAGCATTCCAAAGATTGATATATTCATCTGGAAGCTGGGGCACAGCAGTGTTCTCACAGTTGAAAATCTACAGCGTCGTGGCCTCCATGGCCCCTCTCAGTGCCTGCTCTGTCAACAGCAGGAGGAAATACGGTTCACATCTTTCTTGAGTGTCGTTATGCCTGGGACATATGGAACGAAACTTTGCTTATTTGGAACAACATCCCTACCCTTCCATCCAACATCACAAGTTTGTTGTCCTTTTGGGGAGACCTGTTCCCTAAATCCTTCCTTGGGAGAGCCTTGCCTCTCGAGGGGTGGATGATTATCCCAAAGCTCATTTGCTGGAAGATTTGGCTTGAAAGAAACAATCAGATATTTCAAGAGAAGGCCCTTAACCAGCAGCCAATCGGTGTGAAAATCAAAAGCTTATTCAAAGAAATAATGCAAGCCAAGGTGAATCAGAAGCAGGCTGGTAGCTTAAACCAGCAAGGCATGGAGTGGTGTCAGCAGCTAGGGCTAAATCTCCCCACGTGACAAAATATGGAGAAAGACAGAGAAGAATGGCAAATCAGGTTGGAGGATGAGGACTTCAACAAATGGAGAAGTAGCACAGATTTTCACACTATGTTTTTTGATAGCGCAGCAGAGGGGAATCCAAGGTAGGTCGGAAGTGGAGGAATTATCCGCTGCCCTTCAGACCAATTCATTTCCCACTTTGCCTAGGGTTTGGGGCTCACCTCGAACAATCAAGCGGAAGCCATGGCTCTTCTCCAAGGCTTGAAACAGCTGCAAAAACATGGAATCAAGGAGGCCCACATTATTGGAGACTCACAAAACCTCATTGGGTTGATTGTGACAAAATCGATCCCCAAAGATCTCCGTTTGCAACGGCTTTTCGATTGCATTAATAAGTTGACCGCGTCTTTTGACAAACTTCAGTTCTTTCATGTCCTTCGGAAAAATAATACAGAAGCGGATCTTGAGACCAACATCATTGTTTCTTTACATGCGGGATCTCTCCTCTGCGATGAGGGGGATTCATGGAACCCTCTGCCTTAGCCGGCCTCTCTTCCTGTCATGTATTTTTGTCTCTTGCTGCAGCAATTTGTTTGTATTAGAAGGTATGCTAGTCAATGGGAAATTGCTAGACTGAATGTAAGAAGTAGGCAAACTTTGTTGTTTCAGAAACCCCTAGACTTTGGGTCTTGAGATGTAAAACCACGGAGCATAAATATCAGAATTTTTGAAACAATATAAACATACCTGTTTCTGTTTTTAAAAAAAATAAAAAAAAAATAAAAAATTATATAAAAAAGTTATAATATATTTATCAATTAAAATTAAATGAATGAAAGTTTTAGTTTTTCCAAAGCCCGTACAGTCTAACAGAGATTTAACCCACAGCAACTTAAATATCTTTTACTTCAGGTAGATTAGACTTAATACAACAACTTATTAAACGATAGCCAGATTCAACTACAAATCATTAATTGGCAACAGCTTCAGTATCTACATTTACACCACTTATTGCTCTGTGCTGATACACAGACTTACACCATTGTCATACTCGTAGCTGAACATTTATATCACTGTGTGTTGATACACAGTCAGAAAACCAATGTAGCTAAATATTTCTCTCTGTGTTGATACACAAACTCAGACCATTGTCATACATGTAGCTGAATATTTATATCACTGTGTGTTGATACACAGACTCAGGCCATTGTCATACAAAAATTTGTTGTGTACCTTTATATTCACTAGTTTTCGACTATTTTTCCCTCGAACCTCGTGACTTTGCAAGAGGGTGAAGGCAATGTAAGCATGGTCGCATTAAGAAGTGGAGGAGACAGATTCCAGAAGTAAGGAAAGTAGCCCTGCTTAGCCATGAAATAAATCGATCCAGGAAAGCAAGTATATACTTATTTGAATCTGAGAAGTGAGAGAGCCAACTGAGATCGGAGTAAAGCTCTGGGACAGTTTATTCCTCTAGTCTCATCTGTTAATTTTGAAAAATCAAACTAGGGTGGAGAGAGAATTACTTACCACTTAACCACTCAGCTTATCTTTACTTAACAATCTCTTATTATCCATAACAAGGTTAGGAAACTAGGGTGTTGAGAGAATTAACGTTCCATTTTAACCACTTAGCTTATTTTTACTTAACAATCTCTTATTATCCATAACGAGGTTAGAAATATATAGTAAATCACACAAATCAGGGTATCTCATGGGCGCAGAGTTTATCCTTGGAAGCATCATGAATCCAAAATGTGGAATAGGAAAGATTCCCAAATATAATTATCAATATTTTTTTAAGCTATAACTCCGTTAATACATCAAAAATGTATATAGCTAAATTGCATTAATGAAAATTAATTGATAACATTAATAAAACTTTTCATATCCACCTGTATCACTCTGCACGTCAAAAGGAATCACTGAAACTCTAAACCTGTGAAAATTGGCGATACATATTTCCCAGGCTATAGCCTGAGAAATAATGATCGCCGTGAAAAATGGGCTGGGGGCGCGTGGTAGAGCGCCTGTAAGATTTGAACTTATCTGTCTCTTTCCTATTCGCACTAAATGAAGGCGACCTTTATGCACTATTAAATAAAGCGGCCGTAAGTTTTGAATCCTCTGTATCTTTCCTATTTACACTAAATGTAGGCGAGACTTATACTATTAAATGCTGGGGCTGACTGTAAGATTTAAATGATTTGTATTTTTTCTATTGGCATTAAATGTTGTATAGGATGGATATTAATTATTTAAAAATTTAATATTCAGTTAACTCATGAAATGATTTTTATGGGTATTTTTATTGATTAGTTTATTCAAAACAGAGTAGAGATGTTTACGAATCATATGTTCAAATTATTTTATTTGCAATGTGTGATAGTTTCTTCATGATATTAAATTTATTATAAATTTAAAAATGCATTTTAAACCATAACCAAAATCACAATTTCATTGAAAATTACATTACTTATCAAAAAGTATTTCATTTGCACATTACGAGTTAAAAAAACATTTCATTTGCGCCATAATAGGCAAAGAGAGAAAGTCGACAGCCACAAATAGAAATAGAGGACTTAAAATTGCCAAATGGAAAAGATCTCTTCAATAACGAGCCTACTAATCTCTATACAGTAATAGTTCCTCAAACCTCACAATAAAAAGGCCTTACGGAATCTTTACAGTGACATGCCTACTAATCTCTACATAATATTAGTTCCCCAAACCTCACAGTAAAAACACCTAAGGAGTAATTAAAAACAAAATCAATAATTAGATTAATAATAAAAAACTAAAAACCAACCTCAAAACCCACTAAAAGTTCGAATCTGGACTGTTTTGCATTACTGTCCCAAAATATCTTTTAAAATCCAGCCAAATCTCTAAGGAGTAGTTACATATATGACCGTGCTTTCACTGAGCGACTGTGAATCTTTAACTATATTTCATGTCAAATTACAAAACTAATATAAGATATAGCGTTAAATGAACCAACCTGTAGCTTTGGAACGCAAAGCCGCACGTTTAAACTCGATAAATTGATCAATCTGAACATTAAGAGAAAACAATCCAAGGCTGCTCGTCCCGTTGCCGATGATTGTAGAATTCCTGGCAGTGGCTCCCGAGGAGGCAAAGTTGACTCCGTGCTTAAAGTTAGAGCCTAAAGACTTCAGAAATGGATTCAAAAACCCATACCCCAAACCCTGAGCTGTTAACAGACGGAAGAAAATCAAGAAACAAACAAAACAAAAAACAAAAAACATCATCAACAAACGCTGAAGAACTTGCATATTTCATTCAGAGCTAAATAAAAAACCATCTGGTCTTACATATAAAGTCGCTTAACATGCGACCGTTGCTGAACCTGGCGGCGGGGCGGCCGAAGTAATGGACGCCGTAGGGGGGAAACTCTGAAACAGAGCGCCCGGGCATGGCCGCTGCGTTCTCTCCCACGTCTAACAGTGACGCTCCGAGTACAAATAATGGAGGGTTGCATGCCGCCGCCTATTTCTGGAGTATCAAATTAAGGGAAAAACAAAGAAGAACAAGAAGAAGCGAGGGTTCGAACTTAGAGCACGCCACAGTTCGCGCCATTTTTCCGGGAAACTGCAGAATTTCTTCCAGAAGTTGCAGACTTTCTCTTACTATAAGTTGGAAATGTGTTCGAGCTTGAACGGTCAGGTACAGGAAAAGTACTGGCCACAGTACGCTGCCAGGGAGATGCAGATGGGTCATTAAGCACCAATGGTGTAGTTTTCTAAATGCAGTGCCTGCTTGTTGTCGAAACGACATATTTACGCGTGTGTAAACATTATAAGTATTTCAGATTTTATTTATCTTATCACTACAAACTTCCCAACAAAAATCTTATCAAAATTTTGCCGTAAATTGGACAATTTCACACGTAAAGCAGACTTTAGATCTACAAATTGACACGACTTGAAGATTTTGAGAATAAAATCTCCGAAGAGTGGACAATCTTTTGTAATTTCTTTCAAAAGAGCTTCGGTGCACCGCTGCCCTCAAAGAATGACGTGAGATCTCAAGTTGATATATAATGTTAAACATGGAAATGATTAATGTTAAACGTGGAAATGATTCGCCTAATAAATTTTCCGTTTGCTAATTAAAATACCTCAACTTGCACACCATTTTGAGAGGCAAAGCTTTATTTCTTATATCTATGATGTCATTGAATAATCTTTTAGTGGTTAACTTAATTCATTTATCCATAATAAACACTAAATTCATGTATCCATAAAGCCAATTTTTTCTCTTTTAAATAATATTTTATTACATTAAATGACATGTGGTTAATTTAATTCATGTATCCATAATACACACTTAGTTCATGTATCCATAAAATCATTGAATCCCTTTAAGTATATTTTTTCTCTTTTAATAATATTTTATTGTATTAAATTAGATTAAAAAAAATATTTAAAATTAAAAGGTTGGAAGCCGTAGTAGTCATGAGTTGAGTCGTTCTCTAATTGAGTCCTACAGTTTTGACTTTTGAGTCCATCTAGGAGCTGAGTGTCACTAAGGTAATATGGCCATCGATAGGAAATGGGAGGAGTCTTTTAATCGACGAATCGGGAGCTGATGTGACAGCGCCCGATCTCCCCGCTCTGGCGACCTCACCCTTCTTCAGCGCGATGTGGATCTCGCCTCTCTAGCTTCCGACGGTAGCGGACGGCGACGGTTCCCTGCAGATGTTAGCGTGGACCCCACCCCGAGCGCCTCCTCCGCCACCCCTCCCCCTGGCGCCTCTCCGAATACTTATGTCAATTTTATAAAAAATAATAATACAAAGAGAAGGTTGTGGCGATCCGTGTGATGGGAGGGGAGGATCGCGATGGCAACCATCGATTTGGTGTGAAAGGGACGATGGAGACTTGTCAGCACGAAATTGAAATTTGAAATTTTCGATTAAAAGACTCCTCCAATATTTTCTTTACTCTTGTGAACTTCTTTGTATATTACAGCTTTCTACCCAAAGCACTAAGCACGACAAGGTGGACTTTGAGTTTATGGGAAACAAACCCGGAAAACCTTATTATCTCAATACTAACGTCTTCGTCAACGGCATTGGCGGCCGGGAGAGCCGAATCGAGCTTTGGTTCGATCCCACTACTGACTTCCACACCTATTCTCTTCTTTGGAACCGCTACTATATTGTGTATGTTCGATCTTTCTCGCTGTTTCCAGCAGTTATTAGCTCAAAAATTTTCAACGTGTATTATCATTGTTAGTTTAAAAATCTTAATTCGCTGGCACACAGGTTCATGGTGGGTGAAACTATTGTGAGAGTGTTTAAAAACTCTGAGAAAACACTCGGACTTCCTTGCCCATCATCGAAGCCTATGCAAGTTATTACTAGTATTTGGAATGGCGAAACCTGGGCCACCGATGGAGGAAGGACAAGGATAAACTGGACGCAGGCCCCTTTCATAGACACTTTTAAAGGTTTCGATCTTGAAGGTCACAAGTGCGAGGGAGATTCTGAGTCCTCTCCTATTTGTCCATCCTCTCCCTCTTTAGAGTGGTGGGAGGATTCGAGCAGCAGAGGATTGAGTGCAGAGCAAATGAAGCAGCTGAAATGGGTGAGGGGAAAATACATGGTTTATGAGTATTGCACGGACAAAACCAAATATCCCAACCCTCCTCCTGAGTGTTCAGTCAATGACGCATGAAGAACAACACAGGCTACAATCATTGTCTGGAATTGATATATTCATTGGTTCACTATTTATTGCTTCACAGTGAATGTGAAGCAATAAAGTTAGGGGTTATTTGAATGGCCAACTATTTCTTCGTCCATACTCCCAAACTCAAACTCATGAATCAAGATAATGCCATCTCTTAATATTATACAAATATTTTTAAAATACCATATATTTAATTCACTATATTGAGAAGAAATTAATATAAATAAATATTTATATACATTTCAAAATAAAATAATTAATATTATTTATATTTGAATATTTAAAAAAATTAAGAGCAGTCTATTTAATAAATTCAAGGTTTGACAACCCATTTATTTATGATAAGTTTTCCATCCACATATATAAGTTAAAAAAGAGAATCCCCATATAAAAGATTTAATAATATTATAAATATATGATATAGTTAAATTTTATATTTTAATTTATTAATATTAAAAAAATAAAGTTTAACATTATTTTAAAAAATAATTAGCATTTGTATGGAAAGGTGCAAAGTAATGCTGAGAAGTGGGGATACATATTCCATACTAGATTATTTTTCTTTTGTAGACACCTTTATTTGTTAATGTAATCAAATATTCTCGTTGCCTTCTAGCTTTTCCTAATTTATGATGAATGATGACCAAAACTCTACTGCAATTAGCTTGCACTCCGGCCAAATTTTCGTTGTCTTTCTTTTTCTTTTCTTAACAAATCTCTTGCATCTTCCAGCTCATCGATCCTTGGGGCCAATGTTATCTGGAGCTGAACCGAGGGAATCTGAAGTAGAAGCACTGGAAGGAAGTGGCAGAGACCGTCAATGGCCGCACTAGGAGGAATTGTACTCTCTCGGTGCTCGTCTATCTGCTTAGGAGGTCTCCAGAGATGGAAATGTGCAGGTGACTTTGGGAGGTAATGACTCGATTGTTGTTGTTGAAAGGAGACGAACATTCCACTTAAGGGGGTATGATGTCAATGGTCAAAATGGATGTTAAGTCTGGTGGTTTGCCTTTGTGGGTGGTGTTTTTTGCAAAATATGTTTTACTTTGTTACTTTGTAAATTTTGTTGTTTATTGGAAGCTTTTTGTAGAGTTTATAGTGGACAAATTTTTAGACTAAGATGAAATTGTAACGTGAAAGCTAGCAAGCTACATATATAGACTACTAATAATAACAAACTTGGAACAAGCAAACTATATAAGGGTTCTTGTCCCTAATCCAAAGATTGTTAATATAAATCCTTTACTCCTTTATTTGAAAAAAAAACATATAAATATATGTATTAAGTTTGAGATAATATGCATATTACTTAAATTTGAATTAATTGAAAAACAAACTAATTATTCATCAAATAAATTCTAACCACATATATACATTATATTAAATTAAAATAATTCATTTTAATTATATAAACCATTCATATTTTAAATTTTAAAAATATATGAAAGTTATATTACTTTTAAATAAATATTTCATATAAAAATAATATAAAATGATTTTTTTATAGATATTAATATTTGTTTTTAATTGATATTATATAATATTTGATTTATTTTAATAATTATTATTATATATAATGATGAATAGGTAAAATAAAAATGAAAAGAAATTTAAAAATTATCATAATAACTATGTTTAAGATATGCATACAAATATAACACTTAATTAATAAAAAGAAGGGTTATATTTTTTGATATAACATTTAAGAAAAAGAAAAGGTAATTTCTTGTGCTATAATATTTAAGGTAAAGTAAGTAATAGTTATAATAAAGAAAAAAAATCGGTGAAATGATAATACATAGTAAAAAAATATATTTTAAAATTTTTGATCATTTAAATTAATTTAAAATGTTTTTTTTTTTTTTAATCCCCGGATGCAGGTGATCCAAGGTAAGGGTACGTGAGTGGGTTAGCTCCTGTTGTTTCTCTCTTCTCCAGCTCATGGCTCGACACTTTTTGTTGATTTTCATGACTACAAGCTATATGTTTTTGTGCTTTGTTATTTTGAACTTGTATAACGACTGGCTTCCCCTGCGAGGGCGACACTTCTTAGTTTTGTTTGCTACTATGTTCCTGTTTCGGAGCCGGTTTCCCCTGTGTGGGCGGCATCTCTCAGTTTTTCTCCGTTCATGTTCTACTTGCAAGTCTGGTATTTTTTTGAACTCAGCTCTGCTATGTAAAACCACCATTCCCTAAGCAAACTCTATGGTGACTCAGGATGAGATGTAAACTTGTGTATTATTAATAGATTAGTTTTTAAAAAAATAAAAAATTAATCCAATATAAAATTAAGTTTTTCTCCAAATTTTTATTATTTTTAAAAACGAAAAGAACTTTATTTTCTATAAGATTAACTTGTTTTTTCTTATTCATTCATTTCTAATTTTCATCTTTTTAAATAATAAAGTATTAAAACAAGAAATTCAAAACAAAAGGAAATCTCTAATAACTATAATAACTTGGTCATCTTTTAATTTGAGTTTTTTCCTTAAATAAATTCGAACTTATTATCCAATAATTACGCTAACTTTGAGACTATTGTTTTAACATACTAAATTAAGAATTGAAAACCCTTTCACTTATGCCCCTTTTTTTGTTGTTGAAACTTTCATTAAAATATACAATTTGAAAATAGATTTTTACATTAACCTAAACAAACTATCTTGAGCTATGAATAAATTTGATTATATAACTCATTTTACATCTTTTATTTTAACCAACGGTCAAATATTTAACCAAAAAAATCCAATGTATAGAAATTTAATAATATTCTATTATCTTTATAAAATCAAATAAACTTCACATTAAATCTGAAATTTAAGACAAGGGTTGCATAGCTCAATATTTGTTTCGGGGAATATCACCCTAGAGGTTCGTTGGGTTACAACCTCCACAGAGCAGGGGCATGCTACTTAAGAAGGACTCACACAACCATGCACGTTCAGAAAAACTAAATAGAGTAGAATGAGAAAGTTACCCGTAGGTCCTACAGTTGAAGAAGATCCCGCAAGGTTCAAACCCTCAGCAACCGTCCTTCCTTCTTAACCTGAAAGACAAGAAGAAACAAGCACAAAGGACTGGTTGTACAGCATATATCTACTCTAAATGTTAGTGAAATCCATATAAAACATTAAATAGATCATAATGAATGCTTAAATAACAATTTTCTCATACATATAAGCATACACTAACACGTATATCTCGGGAACAGCATGGTACTTCTGTATTATAAATAGCATGTACAAAAGTAACGAGTGGAGAGATCACCTGAATCCTCCCATGGCCTTCGAGCAGACCGTCGTCTAGATCTGTCCAGCCCTTGCCTCGTTAAGACTCCTTCCAAACTGGTGCATACGAGATGACATATAGGGAGATGAGCATCTCAAGGAAACAAGGGTTTCCTATCATGAACTGGGAAAGTGCAGGAGGCACGGGGAATCAGACTTGGATAGGGAATACCAACAGAGTATAATATCAATAATTCTCTCTCTCCCTTAGGCCATACACATGAGGGGTTTTTATACTCCCTCCAAGTAGTTTCAATAGTTGGAAACAGTTGGCCACGTGCTGGGGTGGTTGAACTACCCGAGTAACCATCAACCCAGCCCGAAAATAGGGAATTTTTATATATTTTTTCATAATTTTAATGGCATACGCGGAAAAGTGCAGCTGGACTCGCGTATACACGCGGAAAAGTACGGGCATAGTCGCGTATGGGGATTTTTACACTGTTTTTAAGTGAATTTGTCCAAGTATGTAGGAATGGGTGCCCAAAGCCATATAAGCAATCATGAATCATATGAAGGTGAGAAATGATGCTATAACAATATTACATGTAAATAGAACTATTAACAATAAAACAAAAGAATCTCGTATCCATAGTAAAAATGGAATGCTTTTATTTTTCAGAAAATTCCTAGGGTAAGTCCCAGTCTAACACAGGTTTATGCATATTTTAAAAACAAATTCAGAAAAAAGCAATTCATGTTCCATAAAAACCATATAATAAGATATTGGAAATATCAAGCACAAAACAAAACAAAGTTTACTAGTTCTCATCTCCTCATTAGACCCCTCTGACTCCATCTTGATTATTCATCAACTTTCTCCCCCTTAGTGACCAATCTCTCCAACAAAACAATGGTTTTTTTGGTATTTCTTATCTTCTACACCCAAATCTCCACTGTTAACCAAATTTTGTACTGTGTTAAAGACTTTGGAACTCTTCTACGCTTATTGGCAAATGAAGAGAATATATATCTTCAACAATCATACCCAAAACCACCATGACTTGGTCTCATTATTGAGCTCCTTCACATCAATAAAATCATTTTTTTTTGTATTTTAATACTTGAGTTATTGCACATTATTCTTACCCTTAATTGGCTTGTAAACACTCCCATAACATGTTTCTCCTTTGGAAGAGTAGCCTCAAAATCATTTCGTTTTCTAATCAATAATCATTAATTGTGTTCTCTTCGACACATAGCAAATGCTTAGGGTGGCATGAACAATCACAATGAAATAGAGTTACCAGAGCATAAAAAGAAACAAAAACTACTGAGAATATTTAATGTCCATTACCCAAATAAATATGAAAAGAGACAAACTGCAAACATTTAGTCTAATCCAATTGATAATCGTGGATAGAAATAGAGGAAAAACAAATCAAAATAAGTCCATTACCATAATCATCAGACCAATTGATATTCATGGATAGATATGGAGGAAAAACAAATCAAAACAAATCCATTACCAATATCATCATAATTAGCACAGACCAAAAAACACTTGTACAAATTAGAAATTGTTGCTCTTTTTGTATGACTCTAAAACATACTTTGCAAGAGCAGACTTAATGTCCATTACCCAAATAAATATGGAGAGAGATAAAATGCAAACATTTGGTAAAATAGATTTGAAAAAAAAAGATATAAATGGAGGAAAAATAAATATCATCATAACCAGCACAGACCGAAAAACACTTATACAAATGATAAATTGTTACTCTTTTTGTATGACTCTAAAAATCGTGTCTTCTATGTAAGACGCATTTATCTAAGATAGTAAATTGCAGAACATTATTTGGTGCATAATCATATAGGAAAATGGTTATTTCAAACAAGATGAAACCATGAGCCTTTACTGGATATACAATAATAATTATGCAGTTCTATTTCATAACTCATTAATCGCATCAGAAAGTGACAATAACATGCACTTCATGCCTTTGGGATCTATACATTTTCTGATAGATTACTTAAACCAAAACAAAAGGGTCTTAAACCAAGGGAGTAACACCCTACATGAGAAAAATTCATGATTAGTTACCCCTTCCAACTATCTCGTTAAATCAAACCTTCCCTTCAACCCGGGGAAATTTGCATCCGACATGAATTGGCGAGGTTGATCTTACTGGCATCGCATCTGAGAAATGGACATACCGTGATGATGGTAAACTTGTGGGTTTTACAACTCATGCCACTCTTTCAACAGATAGACTTCAACCCCACGGTGAACGATATGTACTCTGCAGTGCAGCCAGGGTTAGGAGGACAGGTCAATTAAAATATGGACTGCTACAGCATTAAATGTTGTGTCGGGTGGATATTCCCACTGTTCATGACCCTAATGGTATTACATGCACGTAGTCTAAAAAAGCAATGGAATGACTTAGAATTCGTTAAATATTTTGAAAAAATTTGGCAAAGATTTGCCCAGAATCTTGTTTACAGTTGTTAAACTTTAGTATTTTTTAGTGTCTTAAAGGTTTTTTATAGTGCTGAATCCATTTTCACTATCAAAAATGGATTCCAAACACTTCAACTACCTGATTTTTTAAATTTTAGTTTACCAGATTCCGACAAAAAACTGCCATCCAAAATATTCCACATACTGAGTAGACAACTTCTATTACATGTACTGCAGCTTTCATTAGCGACAAGGTAAAGATAGAAAGTATGGGTGAATGTATCTACTTGCTTCATTTCCTAGGAGGAGTCTTTTAATCGACGAATCGGGAGCTGATGTGACAGCTCCCGATCCCCCTGCTCCGGCGACCTCACCCTTCTTCGGTGCGATGTGGACCCCGCCTCTCCAGCTCCCGACGGCAGCAGACGACGACGGCTCCTGAAGGACGTTAGCGTGGACCCCACCCCGAGCGCCTCCTCTGCCACCCCTCCCCTTGGCACCGCTTCGAATACTTATGCCAATTTAATAAAAAACAATAATACAAAGAGAAGGTTGTGGCGATCTGTGTGATGGGAGGGGAGGATTGCGATGGAAACCATCAATTAGGTGTGAAAGGGACGGTGGAGACTTGTCGGCATGAAATTGAAATTTGAAATTTTCGATTAAAAGACTCCTCCAATATTTTCTTTACTCTTGTGAACTTCTTTGTATATTGCAGCTTTCTACCCAAAGCACTAAGCACAACGAGGTGGACTATGAGTTTCTAGGAAACAAACCTGGAAAACCTTATTATCTCAATACTAACGTCTTCGTCAATGGCATTGGCGGCCGAGAGAGCCAAATATAGCTTTGGTTCGACCCCACTGTTGACTTCCACACCTATTCTCTTCTTTGGAACCGCTACTATATCTTGTATGTTCGATCTTTCTTGACGTTTCCAGCAATTATTAGCTCAAAAATTGACAACGTGTATTATCATTGCTAGTTTAATAATCTTAATTTGCTGGCACGCAGGTTCATGGTGGGTGAAACTGTTGTGAGAGTGTTTAAAAACTCTAAGAAAACCCTGGGACTTCCTTACCCATCATTGAAGCCTATGCAAGTTATTGCTAGTATTTGGAATGGCGAAACCTGGGCCACCGATGGAGGAAGGACAAGGATAAACTAGACGTAGGCCCCTTTCATAACCACTTTCAAAGGTTTCGATCTTGAAGGTCACAAGTGCGAGGGAGATTCTGAGTCCTTTCCTATTTGTCCATCCTCTCCCTCTTCAGAGTGGTGGGAGGATTCGGGCAGTAGAGGATTGAGTGCAGAGCAAATGAAGCAGTTGAAATGGGTGAGGGGAAAATACATGGTTTATGACTATTGCATGGACAAAACCAGATATGCCAACCCTCCTCCTGAGTGTTCATTCAATGACGCGTGAAGAATAAAACATGCTACAATCATTGTCTGGCATTGATTCATTCACTGGTTCACTATCAAAAAATGTATAAATCCCAAAAGCATGAAGTGCATGTTATTGTCACTTTCTGATGCGGTTAATGAGTTATGAAATAGAACTGCATAATTATTATTGTATATCCAGTAAAGGCTCATGGTTTCGTCTTGTTTGAAATAACCATTTTCCTACATGATTATGCACCAAATAATGTTTTGCAATTTACTATCTTAGATAAATGTGTCTTACATAGAAGACACGATTTTTAGAGTCATAAAAGAGTAACAATTTCTCATTTGTATAAGTGTTTTTCGGTCTGTGCTGATTATGATGATATTTATTTTTCCTCCATTTATATCTTTGTTTTTCAAATCTATTTTACCAAATGTTTTCATTTTGTCTCTCTCCATATTTATTTGGGTAATGGACATTAAGTCTGCTCTTGCAAAGTATGTTTTAGAGTCATACAAAAAGAGCAACAATTTCTCAGTTGTACAAGTGTGTTTTGGTATGTGCTGATTATGATGATATTGGCAATGGATTTGTTTTGATTTGTTTTTCCTCCATATCTATCCATGACTATCAATTGGTCTGATGATTATGGTAATGGACTTGTTTTGATTTGTTTTTCCTCTATTTCTATCCATGATTATCAATTGGATTAGACCAAATGTTTGCAGTTTGTCTCTTTTCATATTTATTTGGGTAATGGACATTAAATCTTCTCAGTAGTTTTTGTTTCTTTTTATGCTCTGGTAAATCTATTTCATTGTGATTGTTCATGCCACCCTAAGCGTCTACTATGTGTTGAAGAGAACACAATGAGTGATTATTGATTAGAAAGCGGAATGACCTTGAGGCTACTCTTCCAAAGGAGAAAAATGTTATGGGAGTGTTTACAAGCCAATTAAGGGTAAGGCTAATGTGCAAGAACTCAAGTATTAAAATACAAAAAAAAATGATTTTATTGATGTGAAGGAGCTCAATAATGAGACCAAGTCATGGTTTTGGGTATGATTGTTGAAGATATATATTATCTTCATTTGCCAATAAGCGTAGAAGAGTTCCAAAGTCTCTAACATAGTACAAAATTTGGTTAACAGTGGAGATTTGGGTGTAGAAGATAAGAAATACCAAAAAAACCATTGTTTTGTTGGAGAGATTGGTCACTAAGAGGGAGAAAGTTGATGAATCATCAGGATGGAGTCAGAGGGGTCTAAATGAGGAGATGAGAACTAGTAAACTTTGTTTTGTTTTGTGAGATATTTCCAATATCTTATTATACGGTTTTTATGGAAGATGAATTTCTTTTTCTGAATTTGTTTTTAAAATATGCATAAACCTGTGTTAGACTCGGACTTACCCTAGGAATTTTTGAAAAAAAAAAAAAAAAAAACAAACAAACAAACATTCCAGTTTTACTATGGATACGAGATTCTTTTGTTTTACTGTTAATAGTTCAATTTACATGTAATATTGAGCTATGCAGCCCTTGTCTTAAATTTCAAATTTAATGTGAAGTTTATTTGATTTTATAAAGATAATTGAAGATTATTAAGTTTCTATACATTGGATTATTTTGGTTAAAATAAATGATGTAAAATGAGTTATATAATCAAATTTATTGATAGATCAAGATAGTTTGTTTAGGTTAATGTAAAAATCCATTTTCAAATTGTATATTTTAATGAAAGTTTCAACAACAAAAAAATGGGCATAAGTGAAAGGGTTTTCAATTCTTAATTTAGTATGTTAAAACAAGCAGTCTCAAAGTTAGCTTAATTATTGGAAAATAAGTTTGAATTTATTTAAGGAAAAAACTCAAATTAAAAGATGACCAAGTTATTATAGTTATTAGAGATTTCCTTTTGTTTTGAATTTCTTGTTTTAATACTTTATTATTTAAAAAGATGAAAATTAGAAATGAATGAATAAGAAAAAACAAGTTAATCTTCTAGAAAATAAAGTTCTTTTCATTTTTAAAAATAATAAAAATTTGGAGAAAAACTTAATTTTATATTGGATTAAAATTTAAATGATCAAAAATTTTAAAATATTTTTTTTTGCTATGTATTATCATTTCACCGATTTTGTTTCTTTATTATAAGTATTACCTACTTTACCTTAAATATTAAGGCACGAGAAATTACATTCTTTTTATTTCTTAAATGTTATATCAAAAAATATTACCCTTCTTTTTATTAATTAAGTGTTATATTTGTGTGCATATCTTAAACATAGTTATTATGATAATTTTTAAATTTCTTTTCATTTTTATTTTACCTATTCATCATTATATATAATAATAATAATTAAAATAAATAAAATATTATATAATATATTAATTAAAAACAAATATTAATATCTATTAAAAATATCATTTCATATTATTTTTATATGAAATATTTATTTAAAAGTAATATAACTTTCATATATTTTTAAAATTTTAAATATGAATGGTTTATATAATTAAAATGAATTTGTTTTAATTTAATATAATATATATATGTTGTTAGAATTTATTTGATGAATAATTAGTTTGTTTTTCAATTAATTCAAATTTAAGTAATATGCATATTATCTTCAACTTAATACATATATTTATTTGTTTTTTTTTAAATAAAGGAGTAAGGGATTTATATTAACAATCTTTGGATTAGGGACAAGAACCCTTATATAGTTTGCTTGTTCCAAGTTTTTTATTATTAGTAGTCTATTTATGTAGCTTGCTAGCTTTCACGTTACAATTTCATCTTAGTCTAAAAATTTGTCCACTATAAACTATACAAAAAGTTTCCAATAAACAACAAAATTTACAAAGTAACATAATAAAACATATTTTGCAAAAAACACCACCCACAAAGGCAAACCACCAGACTTAACTTCCATTTTGACCATTGACATCATACCCCCTTAAGTGGAATGTTCGTCTCCTTTCAGCAACAACAATCGAGTCATTACCTACCAAAGTCACCTGCACATTTCCATCTTTGGAGACCTCCTAAACAGATAGACGAGCACCGAGAGAGTGCAATTCCTCCTGGGGCGGCCATTGATGGCCTCTGCCACTTCCTTCCAGTGCTTCTACTTCAGATTCCCTTAGTTTAGCTCCAGATAACACTGGCTCCAAGGATCAATCAGCTGAAAGATGCAAGAGATTTGTTAAGAAAAGAAAAAGAAAGACAACGAAAATTTGGCCGGAGTGCAAGCTAATTGCAGTAGAGTTTTGGTCATTATTCATCATAAATTAGGAAAAGCTAAAAAGCAACGAGAATATTTGATTACATTAACAAATAAAGGTGTCTACAAAAGAAAAATAATCTAGTATGGAATATGTATCCCCACTTCCCGGCATTACTTTGCACCTCTCCATACAAATGCTAATTATTTTTTAAAATAATGTTAAACTTTATTTTTTTAATATTAATAAATTGAAATATAAAATTTAACTATATTCATATATTTATAATATTATTAAATCTTTTATATGGAGATTCTCTTTTTTAAGATGGAAAACTTATCATAATAAAATGGGTTGTCAAACCTTGAATTTATTAAATAGACTGCTCTTAATTTTTTTAAATATTCAAATATAAATAATATTAATTATTTTATTTTGAAATGTATATAAATACTTATTTATATTAACTTGTTCTCAATATAGTGAATTAAATATATGGTATTTTAAAAATATTTGTATAATATTAAGAGATGGCATTATCTTGATTCATGAGTTCGAGTTTGGGAGCATGGACAAAGAAATAGTTGGCCATTCAAATTACCCCTGGTAATATTATTAGATCCACTTTATACCAAAAGGGTCACAATACAAAATTAATCTCACACCTCATCAACTCAAACAACATGGAGATTAGCATTGGCCATTGTCAAAAGAAAAAAGTAAACACACATAAAAATAAAAATAAAAATAAAATAAAATAAATAAATAAAAATCTTTTATCTTTACTATCTTCCAAACCTTCTACTAAATGACCTCATACATCATATTAAAACACTCATTTGAATGCATATTATGTAACCCATATGATTAGCATTTCTAATTGCACATTTGATTATAATTATGCAACCAATATAATTAAATTTATATAATAGCCTTAGAGTAAATCCATGCGATCTAATTACAGGACATACTAAATATGAACTCTATTGTTGCCAAACCATATCTTTGGAAAGTGAATATTAATGATTCGCACCATGATCATTATAAAATCTTGCAGGTATTCATTATCCTCCGATTACATTGACCTTGGGTTTAGTATTAAATTGTACTTTCATGCTTGTCAATATTACTTCGTTATATGTTATCTGACAGAATTGATTTTCATACGATACGGTTTCTTATTACACTTAATTATTGGTACATTATATTTAATATGCTATTAATATTTTCCGTAACCACACGCCTCGATTGCTAGGTTAATTGCCCACTTGGCAACTCCTCTGGTCATCTTTGTCCCACAGTGTCACACTTGGGCTTCGCTGCTCCATTGATCTTAGACCCAGATATCGATGGTATTAGTGAGGGCAAGGATGGTTAGGGTAACCACTCACCCCATCCCTCCGCCTCCTAGTTCATTCACTCCGCCACTATCTCCGTTGGTCTTGGCTCTGTAACTTGTGGTTTCTCTTTTCGGCATTCCCTATACTCCTTATCCTGCATTCTAGCACATTTTTCTCGGGGATGATGCTGCCACATTCTTGTCAGCTTGATCACAGAGGTATTGCTACCCTTGTTCTGTCGGTTATCAGTAGTCTTTTGTTTGAAGTACTTCAGAATTTTTTTCGCTTATGGTGACTGTAATCCGCTACTCTTGTACAATGAAACTTGCGGCTTCAAGTCCAAGTGATCTACTCTGTCATTTGAGTTTTATGTATTTGTTGAAAGTTCTCTTTCGGAATATTGGTTCAATCACAGGTTTAGTTTATGAATTCCTAAATTCAGTTCCCTTTTTCCCCATCATTTTCGATATTTGCCTCCCCACGTTGAAGCCTTTCAGAATTGCTTCAGGTATGCTGAGAAATGATACAGCTCTTCCTTGGCAGGCTCGACCAGCACTAGTAAGCACACAATGTCATGGTTTTCCTCCATTTCTTCTCGTATTTTCGGTTTTAAGTTATTTTCTTTGAATGGCAAGGTTATTCTCTACCCAACAAGGGTTATAACGTCTATCGTTCTTGTTTACAGAGTTTGCATAACCACTGATGGTCAGAGCGTTGGGTCGTCGTGTGCAACGTCCAGGTAAGCCCTCTTTGATAGGGTTATTGCATATGCTGGTTTTTAAATGTGAATCGAGCCGTGAGTAACATCAAGCCCCCCCACGTGTTGCAGGGTTTTGGGGTTCTCCAGCACGGATATATTAGTCATGACTGAGAGCTCTTGATTGAGGGTTTTTCCATCTATTTAAATCATTTCAAGGCTCAACCTCGTTGCACAGTTCTAATCTTTGTACTTATTAAATGTGACCGAATTGGAAATTTGGTCTTTCGACTTAGTTCTAATTCCTTTAAGCAATTTCTCTTCAAGTTTGCTATTAAATCTACCTCTCAAATGGCTTCCTTCCTTAATAGGAGTCGAGGCACTACGTTATAATTTCGGGGAAGTTTTTGGATGTATTATCTGAATATTTTAAACTGAATTTTCGAGTTTTCATGTTCTTCTCTCCATACATTTTCTTGTTGCAAACTACGTATTTTTCCCATTCGGGTTTTTCCTACTACTGTTAACAGTTATGGAAATTTTCCTCCTTAAAAATAAAATTTATCTTATGTGTATAATCTCCAAATTTAATGTGTGTACTTTTTCTTTTATGTCTGGTTCAAAGACTTACATTTGCTATTTAATTTTGGAATTTCTAGTTTTCACTGCAAATGTATTATGTAAATCCTTGGTTGGTTTAAAGTAGAGTCCAGTGTTGTATCGTCATGGTGTTCAGGGGACATGGACCCCAAACATATTCCCATGGGACTGGATGCTAAACTGCTGGCCCTTGTCTTACATTACTACCAGATTTCTTTAAATGCATGGGACCCTTCTTGGTTTATATTTCTGTTAGCAGTGTATGTGTTTTACAGTAAATGCAGCTCTCATAATTTAATAGATGTTTAACATTTATCAGATCATTTATTTGGTGTTGTACTTCGGTGTCTAGTTATTCATACTAGTACTACCTGATAACCGGATACAAAGAATGTACATAAATCCATTCTTTGGTATTCTATTCTACTCTACCAACATAGCAGAGGATAAATGCTCGCATCATTCATTCCAGTAGAGCAGTAGAAACTCAAACAGGATTTTCTTTTTGTATAAACATTTCCATCTAATAAATAATCTCAACCTGTAAAACAAACACTTCAAATTACTTATCTCAGTGTAGTCTTCCAGTAAATTGATGGTCCTCGCAACCTTGAGCGAGGCAATCACGTCCTCTGCTCCCCTCGTGCTCCTCACCAGGGCCTTAGGTAATTTTCACAGAGACAATAGAAGATAGACCTCAAGATCTAATTCTAGGTTATACTTCTCTCGGTTTTTCCTTGAGCTCCATTGGTTTCCTTACCAACTCTGGACAACTCATTGCAACAGACTGTTTCTTAACCCCAACATTATTTCTGCATAGAACCCCTTCCCATTCTTAGGATTTTCCTTTTATCCTTCTAGGGAGGTAACTGTCAGAACTGTCTCTACCTTTTTACCTTAGGTTCTTGGAATCATTTACCAATCAATTACTTTCTTTTACTCAAGACAATTTATTAATTATATTTAAAAAATATATACTCAAGTCTTGTTAACGAATAATCTTATTCTTTAAATAATTCAAATGTGTCATAACAAGTATATTAGCCATGATTTAAATTAAAACAGGTGTTACATCTTCCCTCGGTAAGGCAAACACCGTCCCTGGTGTTATTTGATGAATGAAATAATTTCAGATATGCTTCTTGAATAATATGCTCATCTTCCCAGATAGCCTCCTCCGGACCAAAGTGCTTCCATTGCACTTTAACTTGGGGGATGACTCGCCTCCAGAGCATTATTTCTCTTTGATCTAGAATATGTTGCGCATCTACCAGGAACACATCGTCTGGTTCTACTTGTAGACAACAATTTATCATAATTAATTTAAATCAGAAGTCTATTTTGTTACAAATGTAATATAGTCTCGACTTACATGTTAATACCATGCCAATGTAGCACATGTTTAGGGTCATGTATGTATCACTTCAATAGAGACACAAGGAACACATTATGTACCAATATATGACTGGGTAAAGCCAGTCGATAAGCCACCGGTCCTATCCTTTCCAAAATTTCAAATGGTCTGCAATATCTGGGAGCCAATTTGGCACAAGCATTCCACCTCAAAGTGCTCTTTTTTGGTTTAATTCTTACATATACATTATCCCATACTACAAACTCACGGAAGGTCCTTTTTCGATCTTCATAAATTTTTTGTCAGTCTTAGGCTGCTTTCAAATTGTGCCTAATCTTTCTTACTTCACTTTCCATTTCCTCCAGCATGTCTATCCAAGCATCATCTTGGTTTCTGGACTGCTCTAGTTTAAAGGAGTTCGACATTTTCTTTCATACAATGCTTCAAACATACTCATCTTAAGGGATTCTTGATATCCGTTGTTATAGGCAAACTCAACCAAATGCAGATATTCTTCCCATTTTGTAGGTTGTTGCATTACGTACATGCGCAACATATCCTCTAAAACTTGATTCACCGTCTCAATTTTCCCATCAGTTTGAGGATGGTAGGCAATAATAAATTGTATTTGCATCCCCAACCCAGTGAATAATGTCTTCCAGAAAGCTGATGTAAATTTTACATCTCGATCTGAGATAACAATCCTGGGTATACAATGTAATATGAAAATCTCTTTCATGAAAATATCAGCAATTTGTATTGTCTTGTAAGTTGACTAGATAGGTATGAAATGGGCCACTTTGCTGAGTCTATCTACTAGGGTAAAAATGCAAAGGTAGGTTACACTTTCGTGAGAAACGCGGTTAGAAATTTCATTTTCCCAACAGTTTAGCCGAAGTTTTGAAATTAATTCGGCTGAACTAATTCTGTCGTTTACATTGATGACGTATTGACGGCACGGGTAAACAAATTTTTGGCTGGAGATGGGAAAACCGGCAACAAAAGTTTGGATGAACTAATAGTCTGGACAAACTATTAGTTCAGTCGAACTTTTTAAAATAATTCGACCTAACTTTTTCTTATAAATATATCGGCCCCGATACCGCAACAAGTTTTCGGTTAGTTACCGTTGCTCTGTTGTTGTTGGTATCGCTCTGTTTATGTTGCGCTGTTGCAGGGGTGTTGTCTTGCTCTGTTTGTGTTGCACTATTGTAGGTATGTTGTCTCGCTCTATTTTTGTTGCAATGTTGCAGGGGTATTGGATCGCTCTGTTTGTGTTGCATTGTTGCAGGGGTGTTGTCTCGCTCTATTTGTGTTGCGCTGTTGCAGGGGCGAGGAGGGGATCAAATGAAGGTGAGAATTTAAGGTTTATGGTTTATGCTTTGTTATTTTTTTTTGTATATGTGTGTGTGTGTGTGTGTGTGTGTGTGTGTGTGTGTGCAGGTTTTCTCCAATCTGCATTCTCAACGACGTCCTCGACGATCTGTGGCCTTGTCTTTTCACTGTCTGCTCGTCGTGTGCGCTCTCGCTGTCTCGTTGTCTCCGAATTTCCATGTAAAATAAAAAACCTACTATGCATCATCCTATTTGAATTGTTTGATTTAATTGTGTTTACTAACTTTTCCTTTTATTCTTTCGAAAGACAATTGCACATGGAAATGAAACTAAATATTTTCATAATTTATTCTCCTGATTTTGATTAATATCACTGAATTGTTGGATGAAAATATTATAATCATATTGGAAAAGAATAAATTTATTAGATGCACTCAAATTGACATGTCAGATGATATGATCTGTAAGAAAATAAATGTATTTTTTTTTTCAGAGGGAGAAAAAACATCTGGTTTATATAATGTACCAATACAACTTCAAAATATTTTTGATTCGTATAGACAATTTTTTCACAGTGGTTCCATAGTGTTGTTGCTTAGATATATGACAGAGACATTGGTTCGCTACCTCATCACCTGGTATCTTGTGCATCAAATATTCGAATAACTCTTTGTTACCCGAGTCCATGTCCCTACCCCAATGATAGGAATTAGGTTATCTTCCCCACTCTATAGGAAGTGCCCAAGTTCCTCTCCATGATTATACTAAGTGGTGTTTGCTTCTGCAGAGTCTGCTACTATGGGAGTCTTGGCTTCAGAATCACCTTCTGACTAAGCATCCTTCGCATAAAAACAAGCATCTGAGACAGATTGAGTGATAGTTTAAGGTGCAGATAAGGATCCATATCAATGTCGATACCTATATCCAAATCTCAATTCAGTGTGACACGCATACCCTTGAGTTTTATGGAACCTCCCAATAATTCTAGTGCTCGAGGTGGGATCTTATTAAGGACCCGACTGATCATTTCTACCATTTCATCCATGTGACCTTGGGAGCATCATCCTGAAGATTAATGAGATCCACCTGTAGGGGAACTGAATCTTACAGGCTTATCATATTTGCATCCTAGCCTTGAGTTCTTGTTTCAGGCATTTTTTTTTAGCAGACTTGAATATGCATTGAGATTAATATTGATCTGATATTTATTGAGATATATATTTATATTGATTACCTGATCTTCACTTGAACTTCACTCACTCCCCGGAAAAAAATGTTCGGGTAACAAAGAGTCCATGTGAGCAGCATCTAGACCATCCCGAAACATATCAACTTGTAGGTCCACCTAACCTGTGATCTTCCTGTGTTGTTGATGTGTACTGATGTGTATTGTTGTTGATCATATTTGCAGCCCGACCTTGAGTTCTTGTCTTAGGCTTTATTCTTTTTAGCATACTTGGATATGCATTGATATTAATATTGATATGATATTTATTGAGATATAGATTTATATTGATTACCTAATCTTGACTTGGACTTCACTCACTCCCCGAAAAAAATGTTCAGGTAACAAAGAGTCCATATGAGCAGCATCCAGACCATCCTGAAACATATCAACCTATATGTCTGCCTAACCTGTGATCTTCCTTTGTTGTTGATGTGTACTGATGTATACTGTTGTTGATCATATTTGCATCCTGGCCTTGAGTTCTTATCTCAGGCCTTTTTCTTTTTAGCAGGCTTGGATATGCATTGAGATTAATATTGATCTGATATTTATTGAGATATAGATTTATATTGATTACCTAATCTTGACTTGAACTTCACTCACTCCCCCAAAAAAAATGTTCGGGTAACAAAGAGTCCATGTGAGCAGCATTCAGACCATCCCGAAACATCAGCTTGTATGTCTGCCTAACCTGTGATCTTCAAGTGTTGTTGATGTTTACTGTGTGTCAGAAAAATCGCACATTCTCAACATTCAAATTTCCATGCATATATTCTGAGCTTGTCGTGAGGGTAAATATCAATCATAGAATAATCTATTGTTGTTGGCTATTACTAGGGTAAATATCAATCATAGAATAATCTGTTGTTGTTGGCTATTACTATGTCCCAATGTGAAGTTAAAATTTTCAATGTTAGATCTCAACTTATGAGATGTTGACAATTAATTTATGATTTATAATGAAAACCAATTAAATTTTAGCTACACATTAATTTCATGCCAAAATTACCAATTACATTTGAGCCACACATTAATTTCTTCTCCCAAGAACTTAATGTTGTCGCTTGTGGTAACGTACTTATACCCACACACTCATCTGGACTGAGCTACTATGCTCTGAAAATGAAACCCAAATTGTTTATACTATCATCCATTTCACCTGCAAGTCTTGTTCCATTCCTTATCATGTTGCTCTTCTAAAATCTTCACTTCTGGTTCACAAAGCATTGTTTCACAACACAGGAATAATTGTCTTCACACAACTTTCACATGCACAGAGTAGCTCCACCATACATAGATGCATACATGCATATATTAAACATTAGTCTACATCCATCTTGTAGAGCCTATCATTATATTTTCATTTCTAGCAGCATTTTTATTTCAATTAAGTTCAGAAATAAACATACCAATTTAAACATATGCACATACCTGGTTTTCTTGGCTAATGTTGATCCTCAGATGACATCACTCCATGGTTGAATTTGAGTCATTGTTTCTTTTTTATTCTCAGAGCTGAATAATACTAGTGTGCAAGATAATTGTCTTCACACAACTTTCACATGCACACAACAGCTCCACCAGACATACATGCATATATTAAACATTAGTCTACATCCATATTGTAAAACCTATCATTATATTTTCATTTCTAGCAGCGTATTTATTTCAATTAAGTTCATAAATAAACATATCAGTTTAAACTTATTCACATACCTGGTTTTCTTGGTTAATGTTGATCCTCGGATGACATCGCTCCATGGTTGAATCTGAGTCATTGTTTCATTTTTATTCTCAAAGTTGAATAATACTAATGTGTTGGATAATTGTCTTCACATTAATTTCACATGCACACATCAGTTCCACCAGACATACATGCATACATGCATATATTAAACATTAGTCTACATCCGGGTGAAAATGTGAAGTTGGGTTACACTTTTTGTCCTTTTTTGAGAAAAATATATCTTTCTTTCTTTCTTTCTTTCTTCTTCTTCTTCTTCTTTTTTTCAACTTTCTTCAAGCCAAAACAATTTTTCTATTTAGAATTTCATTTTACGATAAAAATAAAACTTGTCAGAAATTTTATAAGCTTTCTATTACTTACTTTTTGGAAATTTTTTGTTCACATTTTATATGTCAACTTAACATTTCTTCGAGTGTGTTTTCTTTAACAATCAAAGGATTCATAATAATTCATGTTCAAACGTGTTGGTTTATTCTTTGAAAACTTTGTGTTTTTGAGAAAAAAAATCTGTTACAACAATCTAGAGAGAGTTTACTTCAGTTTTGTTATATTTACGAAACCAACTGATGCATATCATAATTACTATAATTTTTTTAACTGATCCAATATGAAAAAACTGCATATTTTAAATATGTTTCCACTCGCGTGAAATTTCTCAACATATTAGTTATAAACTAAAAATCTAAAAAATACCCATTATAGACGACAGACCAATGTAATGCACCATAATTTTTTCAATTTTTTTACAGTGTATTTTTTTTTGGTAGTTTAGACTAATCCAAATCACCCACGGGTTTCGAACCAGCGACCTTGCAGACGAAATGCCTTAACAGTGCACCCCATCACCGACTGCTCTACACCACGTGGGATATTTACAGTGTATTTTGGAAGATACATAATTTTCATTTCAATGAATCATAATGACCTTCGGAAATTGTTTGCACCCATTTTATTACAAAATTAATTAAAATTAGTAAATATTTATGGAATTCCATAAAAGTTATATTTCTTGAAAGTAGATTGAATTCTGCAAATGCTTGTCTTAGTTCTGAAAGTTAATAAATAAATTTTGATGGAGTTTAATCATTCCAAAGTTGAAGAAATGTGTCCAGAGCCGAGTTGTTGCGTAGTTGCAAACGTGAAAGTTAGGCCGAATTGTTTTTTGCCACGTCGGCTCGTTAATTCTAACAACACAAAAGTTCGAATGAAATTTTGCTCGAAATTACATCGGCCAAAAAATTCGATGAAGCCCTTCCAAAAAAAACATTTTGCGGCTATATAAATAGTCAAAAAAGAAATCATTATTTTCGCATAATTTTGCACATTTCTTCATTTGGGCTGATTTTGCAAAGGACTTTTTTTGGGCTTAATTTTCAAGGACTCTTTTTGGGCTTCATATTCAAAGGACATTTTTTGGAAGTATTTTTTAAAGTGATATTTTTTAGAGGTTTTTTGGGCTTAAATTTCAAAGGACAATTTTTGGAGCTATTTTGTTTAAGAGACATCGTTAGAGGTTTTTTGGGCTTAATTTTCAAAGGACATTTTTTGGAAGTATTTTTTAAAGTGACATTTTTTAAGAGGTTGGGCTTAATTTTCAATGGACAATTTTTTGAGGTATTTTTTAAAGTGACATTTTTTTAGAGTAGGTGTTTTGGGTTGAAGTAAATATTTTATAATGAATTTTTAAAGTGAATTTTTGTCTAAATTTTTAAATGAAGTTTTTTTGCAGGACTTGGAAGGAAATATTCTGAGCTTCATTTCATTTTTAAAAGACATTTTTTTGGCACAATTTTTAAACTAAGTGTTTTGGGTTGAAGTATGTATTTCGTGCAAAATTTTTAAAGTGATTTTTTTTTAAATTAAATCTTTTGTGATATTTTTTTAATTGAGTTTTTGTCTAAATTTTGATGTAGCAATTTTTTTACAGGATTTTGAAGGAAAAATTTTGAGCTTCATACTCAATTATCATGGGAAATCGAAGGAATTGCAAGAGAAAATATGATTGAACAAGAGACCCTGAGGAAAGTAGAGAACATGGGAGAGAATATCGCAAAAGAAAGAGAGAATAATGCTCAAATATTGAAAGGGAAAATCAACCTCAACTAGAAGTTGAAACATGTATGTAAATGTAAATATTATAAATTTGATATTTAAAATTTGACTAGCGTATTGTGAAACATAATTTTTATTTGATGAACAAATTTGAAAAATATTTTGCAATGTAAACATAGAGAGATATTCCTCAAAACATTGATGATGAGATAGAAAAATTGTTGGGTGTGGAGCTTGATTATCTTGTTTACTTTGTATCATAGCATTGGACCCTTGTACCTTAAATGGGGCGGCAACACCGCCCATAAATTAATTGCTGCCGTGGCGGGGGGGGGGGCGGCAGCGCTTTTCGGAGCCCCCCCCCTGGAGGGGGTTTTCGGGGGCAGCGCCCCCGAAGCTAAAAACATATGTAAAATTGCCTTGTAAAAGTATAGTAATTTCTAGTCAATCCGGGCCGTTCATTAAGTGGATTATCTGACGGTAGAAGTTATGTTTAGTTTAGGGTTTTTTTTTCCCTAGAAGGCAACCCCTCGCTTATATGAGGGGATTGTATTACGACTGTGTATTGGATGTGTATTCTCGGAGTGAGAAATATTAGATAGAGACCTGGAGAGAGAACCGCATAGGCATTATAGTGGATTTGGTTGTAGGTTTTGTTTCTTCCATTTCAAGGATAACAGAAAGGGAAGGATCGGGGTCGTTCTGGTGGACGAGCCCAAACTCGGGTGAACCACGATAGTCTCAGTGTCTCTCCGGTTTTGTGTGTTTTGTATGCTTGTATTTTTCCGCATATTTTATGTGTTGCATTGCTCCATAATATATAGTTGCCCAACAACCGGTATCGTAGCCGAAGGTATATTTGATCGATAAACTGCAGCAGAGTATGTTCTCGGGTTCAAGTGGAGCACGAACATGTAAGTTTAGGGTCAAGAAATTTAACTGCCCAAAACTTCCCACTGGAAGATGTAGATGGAAGATTATCCGTATCGTAAAGATCTGTACCTACCATTGAGCAAAAAAACAAAGAAGCCGATGGCCATGACAGACGCGGAATGGAACATTCTTGATAGAAAGGCACTTGGAACAGTATGGTTGTGTCTTGCGGCGTCAGTCGCCTTCAATATTTCGAAGGAAACAACAACAGAGGGTTTGATGCAGACGTTGGCAAAACTATATGAAAAACCCTCGGCCTCAAACAAGGTATTTCTTATGAAACGACTATTTAATATGATGATGTCGGAAGGTGGATCTGTTGCAGACCATTTAAATGAATTTAATACAGTTACCAGTCAGTTAAGTTCTGTAGGGGTAAACTTTGATGATGAAGTTAGAGCTCTGTTATTCTTGTGCTCATTGCCAGAGAGTTGGAATGGTTTAGTAATGTCCATTAGTAACTCTGTCTCTGGATCTAGTACTTTAAAGTTTGATGATGTTGTTGGTGCTATCCTTAGCGAGGAAATGCGACGGAAAAGCTCTGGTGAGACATCAGGTAATGCTTTGAGTGCAGAGTCTAGGGGAAGAAGAATGGAAAGAGGAAAGAGCTCGGGATATCGCAGTAAATCAAGGAAAGACAGATCCAAGTCTAGATCAGGGATAGTGTGCTGGAATTGCGGAAAGAAAGGACACCTAAAGAAAGACTGTAGATCTCGGAAGGGAAAAGAAGGAGACACACAGCAAGAAAACAATCATGAAGCAAATGTGACAGATGATGTGTTACAAGATGCTTTGATTCTTTCTTTCGAAAATGTTACTGATTCTTGGGTTGTAGATTCAGGGGCTTCATTCCATGCCACACCTGATAAGAAATATTTTCATGACTATGTTCAAGGAGATTTTGGAAAAGTTCGTTTGGGTGATGATAAACCCTGTAAAATTGTTGGAATGGGTAAGGTTCTTGTAAAACAGCAGAATGGAAACTAGTGGATATTAAAGGAGATAAGGCATGTTCCAGATCTAAAGAAAAATCTAATTTCAACAAGGTAGTTGGGCGGTGAAGGTTGTGTGACAACTTTCACAGATAAAGCTTGGAAGGTCACCAAAGGAGCCCTGGGAATAGAAAAAGGCAAAAAGGTTGGTACATTGTATTTATGCAATGGTATTTCTAACTCTGTCAATGCTTTAACTTCCAAAGGAGCAGATGAAGCATTATGGAATCATAGGCTCGGACACATGAGTGAGAAAGGGATGAAGATTCTTCACTCAAGAAATTTGTTGCCAGGTTTGAAGAATGTTGATTTGGATTTCTATGAAAATTGCATTTATGGAAAACAAAAGAGAGTCAGATTTCTCAGAGTTGGGAAAGAAAAGAAGAGCGAAAAATTTGAGCTTGTGCATACAGATGTATGGGGACCTGATCAGGTATCATCTCTCGGTGGCTCTCGCTATTATGTTATGTTTATTGATGATGCAACTAGAAAAACTTGGATTTATTGTATTCAAAATAAATCTGATGTATTTGATACTTTCAAGAAATGGAAAGCTTTGGTTGAGATTGAGACACGAAAGAAGTTGAAGTGTCTCAGATCAGACAATGGAGGTGAATATTGCAGCAAAGAGTTTGATAGGTACTGTTCAGAGCATGGAATTCGCAGAGAGAAGACAGTTCCAAGAACACCACAAGAAAATGGTGTGTCAGAAAGGATGAACAGAACAATCATGGAGCGTGCAAGGTGCATGAGATTACATGCAGGATTGCCTTTACAATTTTGGGCAGATGCTGTAGATACTGTTGTTTATCTAATAAACAGAGGGCCTTCAAGTTCCTTGGATGGTGGTATTCCAGAGGAAGCATGGACAGGTAAAAAGGTAAACTACTATTTTTTAAAGCCATTTGGTTGTGAGGCCTTTGTCCATATTAATAAAGAAAATAGAACAAAGCTTGAGGCAAAATCAAAGAAATGTACCTTTATTGGATATGGTGTTAATGATTTTGGTTATCGTTTATATGATTATGAAAATCACAAAATCATTAGGAGTAGAGATGTAATATTCAATGAAAAGGTCTTGTATAAGAATCAGATACAGGAAAAAAAAGCAAGGAATACACAGTTCTTGATGAGATAACTGAAAAAGTAAAGGTGCCTAAAAATAATAATAATCAAGAACCATAGCAGCAGCAACCACCACAACAGCAACAGGCACCTCAAACACCTGAAAGTGGTGTTAGAAGATCTACTAAGATAAGTAGACCCCCTGAACGATACTCTCCTTCATTATATTATTTATTGTTGATTGATTCTAGTGAACCCGAACGTTATGAAGAAGCAATGCAGGTTGAAAGCAGGAAGAAGTGGGAGCTAGCCATGGAAGAAGAGATGGAATCCTTAATGCATAACCAGACTTGGGACTTAGTCAGGTTGCTTGCAAGTAAAACTACATTGTAGAATAAATGGGTTTACAGGCTGAAGGAAGAAGATGGAGGAAAACAGAGGTACAAAGCTAGACTTGTGGTGAAGGGGTTTGCACATAAGAAAGGTATTGATTTTTATGAAATATTTTCTCCTGTTGTTAAGATGACTTCAATCAGAACTATCTTAAGTCTTGTAGCAGCGGAAGATTTACATCTTGAACAGTTAGATGTAAAGACAACATTTCTCCATGGAGATTTGGAGGAAGAGATATACATGCAGCAACCAGAAGGATATGAGGTAAAAGGGAAAGAAAAATTGGTGTGTAGGTTAAAGAAGAGCTTGTATGGCTTAAAATAGGCTCCAAGGAAGTGGTATCTAAAATTTGACAAGTTTATGTCTGAACAAGGTTATACTAGATGTCACTCTAATCATTGTGTTTATCTGAAAAAGAAAAATGATGGCAGCTATATTATATTGTTATTGTATGTAGATGACATGCTTATTGCAGGGTCTAACATGCAGGAAATAAATGTGCTCAAAAGAAAATTGGAAAATTCATTTCCAATGAAGGATTTGGGAGCTGCAAAACAAAACCTTGATATGAGGATAACTAGAGATAGGAAAAATCGCAAATTAACACTGTCTCAGAATGAGTACATAGAAAAGGTGTTGAAAAGATTTAATATGTAGAATGCAAAACCAGTTAGTACACCTTTTGCTAGCCATTTCAAACTTATTAAGGAGATGTGTCCTAAGACCCAAGAAGACATGGATTATATGTCTAAAGTTCCATATGCATTAGCAGTTGGAAGCTTAATGTATGCAATGGTCTGCACAAGGCCTGATATTTCACATACAGTGGGAGTTGTAAGCAGGTATGTGAATAATCCAGGAAAGAACATTAGATGACAGTAAAATGGATTCTCGGATATTTGAGAGGTACCACAAATCAAGCATTATGATTTGGTGGTTCAAACATTGCTCTACAGGGATATGTTGATGCAGATATGGGAGGTGACAGAGATAACATGAGGAGCACTACAGGATATGTATTTACTGTAGGTGGAACAACTGTCAGTTGGGTTTCAAAAATCCAGAGTGTTGTTGCACTTTCAACAACAGAAGCAGAGTATGTTGCTGCTATAGAGGCTAGTAAGGAAATTATTTGGTTACAAAGGTTTATGGGTGAATTGGGTAAGAAGCATGATATGGGCACGTTATACAGTGATAGCCAAAGTGCCATTCATCTTGCAAAGAACTCAGCATTTCATTCCAGGACTAAACACATACATCTTAAGTACCATTTCATACGGTCAGTATTGGAAGATGGAGAGTTGAAGCTGGAAAAGATACACACTAGCCAGAATCCTGCAGATATGCTAACAAAAGTTGTAACCAGAGAGAAACTGAGAATGTGCTCAGTTTCAATTGGTCTTCAAGGATGACGATGAAGATGAGGAATAGCCAGGTCCAAAGAGGAGTCATTTTCTAGCAAATGAAGCAGCGGTGGAGTTGCTACAATCAGTCTCCAAGTGGGAGATTGTTGGGTGTGGAGCCCGATTATCTTGTTTACTTTGTATCACAACATTGGACCCCTGTACCTTAAAAGGGGTGGCAATTCCGCCGTAAATTAATCGCTGCCGTGGGGGGTCCAGGCCGTGCAGCGACTTTATGGAGCCCCCCCTTGGCGGGGGGTTTCGGGGGCAGCGTCCCCGAAGCTAAAAACAGAGGTAAAATTTCCTTGTAAAAGTATAGTAATTTCTAGTCAATCTGGGCCATTCATTAGGCGGATGATCTAACGGTAGAAGTTATGTTTAGTGTAGGGTTTTTTGCCCTAGAAGGCAACCCCTCGCTTTTATGAGGGTATTGTATTGCGGCTGTGTATTACATGTGTATTCTCTGAGTGAGAAATAGATAGGGAGACTGTGAGAGAGAACATAGGATATTACAACGGATTTGCTGTAGGTTTTGTCTCTTCATTTTGTTGGATAATAGAAAGGAAGGACTAGCTATTCGGGGTGGACGTAGCCCAAACTGGGTGAACCGTGTATATCTGTGTCTCTCTATTTTTGTGTGTTTTGTATGCTTGTATTTTTCTACATATTTTATGTGTTGCATTGCTCCATAATATATAATTGTCTAACAAAAATTTGAAAGAGAAAGTGAAAGAGATACTGAACCAATGATTGAAGATGTTGAAAGAAATTCAAGTGAAGAAATTGAATCACCAGGTATATATATATATATATATATATATATATATATATATATATATATATATATATATATATATATATATATATGTTGAATGTATATTATCGAAATTATACATATTTATTAATTTAATTATTTATTGAATATGTAAACTCATTATGTACATTTAATTCTAATATGTACAGATGAAATCAATATCGATGATGAGATGTTAGAAAATGTTGACACTCACACATATGGAGATAAAAAAGTTGACCATGTTATACGATATCGTGTTAATCACATTATTGATTCGTTCTTCAAAGATGAAACTGTGGTGGTTCAAGCCCAAATGTTGAAAAGTATTTTAACATCAAAGAAATTAAAAGAAGCTACGATTTTATTGGGTATTCGAAAATCAACAAAAGATTAAAAAAAAAAAATGAAGGAAAATGTGATACAAAATATAAATAGTGCTCTAAAGTCAATTGGAAGATTTAGAAAGAAAAGTGCTTTAGATGCACGTAGAGCAATAAAAATGGCAGTGGTTTCATCAAGTACTAAAGAGAATTGCCTGGTAAAATCTATGGCACAAGCATTAGGAACCTCATGAAAAACTTTGCACAAACACAAAAATTTAGATTGCAAATTGATGTAAATGATGAATTCACATGTTGGGCAGCTATTTGTAGGCAACCATACAAAAATATAGACTTGGAGAAGATGTTAAGAAAATAATATATGAATATTGGATGAAAAATTCACGTGTTTCACTAAAAGCAAGGGATGTGATGCAAAGACGAATAACACGAAATTAGTACGAAGAACATGCAAAACATTTCTTGGACACCACTCAGATGGTGTTGTTCAACAAGTTCAAAGAAGAGAATTGTGAAATTGATGTCTCAATCAGTGCTTTTGTGCAATAAAAACCATGGTATGTTAAACCTATCACTGTACGCGACAGTTGTTGTTGTCGTTATAATGTGGAATTTCAGATATATTATGACACATTCATTAATTTTGGTAAAACATTTTGGAAAGATTCACCTCTTCCTTCCACTATCCATGATTTCATATTTCAAATTCTATGTGAAAGAGAAAACCATGAATTATTTTACCAAAAAAAATGTGTTGGTAGTAAAACATGCGATGATTGTGGAAATTTGACTAAATTTCGAAACAAATATCACACTGATATAAATGATCAATCATTGTTCAACATAAAAGTGAAATGGAAGAGATATGAATATATTCATACATCGATTGGTTCAATTAGTAGTACAAGTGCTAAAAGAATTGATTTACAAGAAGAAGAAGAAATATGATAGAGTTTTGAGAAAGTTTGAAGCAAAAATGTATAAATACACCAAGCATTCCCATATAGCTCGATGGCAGGACTTGCAATTCAAAAAAACTCGTGAAGTTTTTCCACTAGGGACCATTTTGTCAATAGTTGATTTTGCAGAAAACTACACATTTGTTCCACAAAAAGAAATAAGAATTTTAAAATTGTTTAAAAAAACTTTAGGTTTTATCAGTTACAATAAAATTTATTAATAATAGTTATTATTATTAAATTAGTGAATATGATAGTATATATTCTATTAAAATTATATAAATTTACTAAAAATAAATTTATTATTTATAAAAAATAATAATAATATAACAATATTAATTATTCTGTCGGCTCTTTCTCTTCTCCTCTTTTCACTATATATAAACCTTGTCCTTTGCATCATTATTTCACTTTTCATTCAACATCTTGTCCTAAAGATGGATCCCCGTTGGGATTCGAAACATCGACTATTGTTTGATCACACTGTGGATAATCCAAAGATCTCTTCATTAAAGAAATACATAGTGAATACTATCATTCTGACCAAGTGTCCATGCTTGTCCATATTCTATATAGACACGCTGAACAAAATGTTGATCATATAGAAAACACCAATGAAAATCAGCATGTTATTAAATAATTTCACTTTATATCAGTGACCATCGTACACACGATACATATTTTGTACAACATTATTTTGAAAAGATTTATGACTCCTTAAAAGTCATGAAATAAAATTCAATGAACATTGGATATGGTCAGATGGATGTGCGGGTCAATTCAAATCTTCACTATCATTCTTTTGGGTGTGTCGTCTTCATATGAAAACCCGCATTAAACTTTGTTGGAATTTCTTTGAGACTAATCATGGAAAAGGAGAACATGACGGTGCAGGGGCATGCATAAAACGAGCACTTCGAAGATATCAAATGGACCACTCTGCAAACTGACTTGTCTCTGTTGAACAAGTTGTTCAATGGTGAATTGTTGCACTAAGCCATGAGACTAATCGATCAATGGATGTACGAAGGTACATGATTTAATTTTGATTGGATTTCTAATTTTAAACATTATTTATCGCAATGATTATCTTTGATGGTATTTTGAATAACATATTTATATTCTTATTTGAATTTTCCATATAGTTTTTTTTGGCAATTGGGGTCCAAGATGTAGATATATCGATTGTAGATGACATTAAAACAATCAAAGGGACTCGAAAATTTCATTCAATTAAACCAAAGCTGTCCAAAAATGGATTTGCATTAGATAAAAGAAAATATTCTTGTTTTTATCATGTTTTCATAGATAACACAAAATCCAATGATGTTTGTGAAAATAAAATGTATGTAAAAGATTGGAAAAAAACAGAACTAAATACAAAGGGGAAAATGTCCTTTGAAAACTTTGAATAAATGCAATCAGAGGAAACTACAATATCATCTGAAGGTGATCGAGTTTCTGATCTTGTTAGAGAAGGTAACATTTCAATTGCTTTCAAATGATAGAGATCTATAAATATATAATAAAATCAAGCACACATGTTAATTTTAAAGTTATTTTGTCATGCTAATTATGATTTAAATTTAAATACATAAGTTTGTTTTGGTGTGCACGAGATGTTTTTGTTGTAGTTGCACCCACTATCAGCAATGAAAATGTGAAGTATTATTTGATGTGTTGCACTGAATGAAAGATGAAATTATTGGAAAACTATGATGATAACGAGTTTACATATGACAGAGGGTCTATTATACTGAAAGGTTATTTTTTCCAACAAACTCATTGTAGTCGGGATTTTTTTTGCTTTCAAGACTATGAACCTGATGTCATAAGTTGTCAATATAGTAACTTGGTGTGTGTTGCACGCATAAAGTTGATAGAAGTTCAATCAAAGAAAAAATTGAAAATTAAGAAATGGAAAATGTCAAAAGCCGATCATGAACGGATCATTGAAGATGGCATTCCAATGGATTTTTTTTTATTGAACTGCCCAACAATTTCTTCTCTTTAAATTCATATTTTAGAACTTCCATAACTCAACTAAAAATTGAACTACCTTTCTATGTTATATGTACAAGTGTTTGCACATGTGCATTTTTTTGGTACATGCACACGAGTAATTTATACACATGTGTACACATACACATGTAGATTATCTAGTCTTAAACAATTTCATACATTATTTGGTACAATTTGTCATAATGTCATTATTGCAAAATGTACATATCTATGTATCTAGCATAGTTTATATAATGCAAATTTTAAGTTGCAATTTTTTTTTTTAGACGTGTCTATTAAGTCAATTATAATATTCATTCTTCAATGCAAAATGTGTGGTACGTGTTTTGTAATTTCTAGTTTACTATCAACTGAAAGTAGCTTTTCTATGTACATTAATGAAAAATGTTGTGTACTAGATATATGTTTTAATGCAATTTTAAAATTTTATGATTGTTTGACACATTTAAGAACACCTAGAATTTTATAATTGTTTTTAGATATATACATCGATATGTATTGTACTTCAATCATTTTTACATATATATTCAAACATGTACTTCAATCATTTTTATGTACATTTGAACTTTCTTTTTTGGTAACTTGGGCTAAACTATATTAAAAGCATGAAAAATTGTATAAAGGCAATGGGCAGAGATGGTAAGCAGTGCTTAGCCTATCCCTGCCTTGGTAGTGTTCAAAATAAACCAAGTTTGGGGTTGCCTCATGAGGAAACCAACCCCTTAAGAGTGTCATCCAATCTTGTAATACAAAAATATTCAGTGGCCCATATAAAAACAAAAGAGATGAAGTATATGCTGAGGTGAAAAATAAATAAAAATTAACCTTGCTACCAAAAAATCATGGAGTTCATTCATCTTTGTTCGTCACCTGGTCCTCTTCCTCTATCAAGCACCCGTATTCTCTAGCAATGGTTTCCTCCTCAGTTATGGGCATTCGAGGAGGCTTTAGAGGGGTGGCATGGATGATGGGAGTGATTGGGCACTCCACATCGTAATTTCAGGTCCAGACACCATCCGAGTCCATAACCCAAATGCCTATCTCCTCCATCATGGGCTCATAAACTGGAAGCACGTTGTTTTTCCTAGGTAAAGGCTGTAAAGATTTCGGAATAGTGGATTTCCTGCAACCTCTTCTACCCTTAAGCTTCTCCGGAGGAAAAATAATCTCCCCATGAATGCTATGAAACACTTGAGAAGCCAACACCTCATGGCTATTAGATGTAGAGCCCTCGGTGGATTCCAATTGTTGGTCATGGCCACAGTGAGAGCGGCTTGAGAATGCACCCCTGTAGCTGCCCCTAATGGGCTTATGACGCTGGCGCGAGGCCATGGTGTGTTTTTAGATATATACATCGATATGCATTGTACTTCAATCATTTTTATGTACATATATTCATGTGAAATTAAATATGTAAAACCATCTATAATTGTTTTAAATGACATGTATGATCATGCAAAATGTACTTAAATATCACCTAAATAATAGATGTACATCCTAAAATTATATAACATTCACAAAAATATTCAAATGCGTAACATGTACCAATGTATGTGTTAAATATAATTTAAAATTTCCATCTAGATTCATTTTATATTTAACAAATAAAATGACAACTTGAGTTTTAAGAATAAAACATTATATCAGAACATGTGAACACATGCCAAATGTAGTTCAACTATCCAAAATATACACATTTATGTGTAAATTGTAATTTGAAATTTCCATTTAGATTCATTTTATATTTAACAAATATAATGACAACTTGAGTTTTAAAAACAAAACATTATATCACAACATGTGATCACATGCCAAATGTAATTCAACTATCGAAAATATACACATCTATACATGTTTTTTAATTTGAAATTTCCATCTAGATTCATTTTATATTTGACAAATAAAATGACAACTTGAGTTTTAAAAACAACATTACATCACAACATGTGATCACATGCCAAATATAGTTCAACTATCCAAAATATATACATGTATACATGTTTTGTAATTTGAAATTTCCATCTAGGGATTCATTTTATATTTAACATTTATAAAATGACAACTTTAGTTTTAAAAACAAAACATTATATCACAACATGTGTTCACATGCCAAATGTAGTTCAACTATCCGAAATATACACATTGTGAAAATGTAATTTGAAATTTCCATCTAGAGATTCATTTTATACTAAACATTTATAAAATGACAACTTGAGTTTTAAAAACAAAACATTATATCACAATGTTATGTATATTTTATTAGTTATTAATTAGATATAGTTATCTTAGGTTTTATTAAGTGAAAGGGCATGATCAAAGATCATGCCTCTTCACCAAGGGACACCATGAGGCTATATTTAAAGCCTCGGTGATTCCCCATTGTAATCAAATTTCATCTTTTAAATAATAATATATACTTATAAAGTTTCCCAGAGTTTTTACACTCCATTGGTATCAGAGCCATTGCTCTTCGGGATCTATGTGCTCACCCAGGATTAAGGAATTACAAGAAAATTCCAAAATTGCAGATTTTTTTAAAAACCAAGTCTTGGTGGGTAACAACATTTGTTTTTTTTTAAAAGAAGAAGGAAGAAATATATACATTAATAAAATAAAAGAGAGAAGGAAAGTTAACATAAAGGGGGAAATAAATTAAAAAGGAAAAAAAAAATATTTAAAAGAAAATAGTTCCAAAAGAAAAAAAGAAAAAGTAAAAAGAGATATATATATAAAGAAGTACATATACGTACTTGTGAAGACAAAGTAAAAAGAAATAAGGAAGAGTAATTGCTCGTGGTTTACAAGCTCGTGGTTTTGGAGCCCATGGTAATTGCCCATGGTATTAAAACCCATTCACCCTTTTCAAAACAACGTGACTTTTCAAAATTAACAAAAAAAATTTCCCCGTAGTTATATATATATATATAATAATAATAATAAAAATTATTATTATTATTATTATTAAAAATTTTAAATTAATTAAAAAAATTCAATTTTCAAAGACAACATTACAAGAGAAGGTACTAGTGGTGAATGACATATGCCAAAGAGGATAAATCTTAAGTGAAGAAAATTGTCAAAAAAATACAATTTTGAGGTCAAAGCTCTTAAGGAAAAGGGGATAAGCCCTAATTACAAGGAGTATGAGGAGTATATCTTCATCAATGACGATGGCCGATCAAATAGAAAAGGAAATATGGCTAAAACGTATGGAGGCCAAGGAGAATCTTAACAAGGTAATGAAGACATTTAATGCCATTATGGACAAGTTATATCTAATGCAAAAACGTCAACAGAAAAATTCAGCTAATTCAGATCATCATCATGAATATAACATGTTTGAAAAGGAGCAATTAAATGAGGTTGAATTGGAAATCAACTCACATGAAGGCTATAGTGTTGAACCACCTAGAAGTAGAGACTCTGCGATCAACCATGAAAATTATAGAGTTGAGAAACCAAGAGAAGAAAATGCAACTCAATCCACTAATAAAGCCAGTAATGTAGCAACAGAAGTTATTGAGAACATTTATATAAATGAAAATCCAATGGCAGAAAAAGAAACAATGTTGGTATTCAACGTGACTTATATCACAGATGAAACAACAGACATAGTCATTGAAAATGAAAGAAACCATGAAAATGCAGATGCTTATAAACAACAAAATGTTTCATCCCCAGAATTGAAAGAAAAAAGTGAAGAGACAAACACATCCAAAGCCACTGATACAGTTCCAAAAGCTGTTGAGGCCTTCGGTGATGAAGCAGATATGGTTGTTAAGAATGAAGCATTTGATGACGAGGAGAAGTTGCATCGAATGATAATTGTTGGTAACTTACCTCTAAATCTAAAAAGGAATCACGAAAAATCACCAGAAGAACAAGGAATAGTTAGGAAACACGAAAAAGTCTTCCAAGATCTGCCAATAAAAATACCTCCTAATAAGGAACATGAACATCCAATAGAAGTCAAGAAAGTACCTGACCCTGTCAATATCAAATCTTGTCGCTATCCACATCACCAAAAGATTGAACTCGAGAAGATGCTCCACGATCTTTTTAAAATGTGGGAAGCAAGAGCCCGCCGCTCAAGAAACCCAGGCGTTCGTCAACGTTGTCCGTCATTACGTATGCTTTGAGGACAAAGCATCTTTAAGAGATGGGCAATGTTATGTATATTTTATTAGTTATTAATTAGATATAGTTATCTTAGGTTTTATTAAGTGAAAGGGCATGATCAAAGATCATGCCTCTTCACCAAAGGACACCATGAGGCTATATTTAAAGCCTCGGTGATTCCCCATTGTAATCATCTATCATCTTTTATCAATAATAATATATAATTATCAAGTTTACTAGAGTTTTTACACTCTACACAATAGGTGATCAGATGCCAAATGTAGTTCAACTATCCAAAATATACACATTGTGAAAATGTAATTTGAACAACTATCCAAAATATACATGTGTTTTGTAATTTGAAATTTCCATCTAGATTCATTTTATATTTAACAAATAAAACAACAACATGAGTTTTAAAAACAAAACACTATATCACAACATGTGATCACATGCCAAATGTAGTTCAACTATCCAAAATATACACATGTATACATGTTTTGTAATTTGAAATTTCCATCTAGAGATTCATTTTATATTTAACAAATAAAATGACAACTTTCAAGTCTTAAAAACAAAACATTATATCACAACATGTGATCACATGCCAAATGTTGTTCAACTATCCAAAATATACACATGTATGTGTTTTGTAATTTGAAATTTCCATCTAGATTCATTTTATATTTAATAAATAAAATGAAAACTTGAGTTTCAAAAACAAAACAACTTGAGTTTTAAAAACAAAACATTATATATCACAACATGTGATCACATGCCAAATTTAACTATCCAAAATTTAAAATCATTCTTGATAAAAGTAAATGTAGTTACAAACTATATCCAAACAGTAAAATATGTCCAAAAATTATATCAAATGAACAATAAAAGTAAATATATATAGTTCAATGTATAGTGTTACAAGTATCAAGTGATATAGAAAAGTGAATATGACTGCATAGCTAAGACTATATATAAAAATGTAAATTTAAGACTATCTATCAAATAAAATGTTGCACACACGTGCATCATCAATCAAATACAATTGGATCCACTGTCTTTTCCAACAGCGTCCTGAGCCTTGTGCTATCCTCGAAAGAATGGGGAACATGTACACAAAGTGTACAAACATTAAAGTTTAATGTTTTAAAATTGAATGAGAATGTACAACTTCATGTAAAAAAAATGAAAAAAAAAATCATGCAATACCTCATGTAGTTCCCTCTCCATTGTCTTCTGTTGCTCGTCCATTAATACATCCTCCACAGTAAACTGTACAATATACATGTACAAGTATATATATTCAAATGAAAATGCATATAAACTTATTTTCAATAATATTAAAAGAAAAAGTTAAACAACTTGTTCAAATGGTGTGGATGTTCCTATCTCCATCATACACTTCATCGCTAGAGTCCTTGGAGAACGAAAATCATCTCCAAAAACCTAAAATTCAAAAAATTTAAAACTATAAAATAACTCAAGATCTAGATCTCATTTTATAATAAAAATTTTGAAGTTTAATTTATAACTTAACCATATATAAGTGGAAAATTGAATATTTGTGACGGTGGATTTGACACATCTCCTAAGGGTGGCTCTGAACGAAAATCATCTCCAGAAACCTAAAATTCAAAAAAATTAAAATTGTAAAATAAATCAAGATCTAGATCTCATTTTTTAATGGAACTTTTGAACTGCAATATATAACATAAAAACATATTTAAGTGAAAAATTGTTCATACTTGTGATGGTGGATTTGGCGCATCTCCTAACAGGGAGAAGAGGGTACCTCCATCACAAAAACATTGGACAGAATCAGAGTATGTTAACATTTAATTATATACATGTACATGTGTACACAATTATTTCTTTTAAAAATATGTCATCATGTTCCGATTTAATAATAGATTAAAATAATTTTACATCAACATCATGAACACTTAAAAAACACTAACATTTGCCAACATATAATCTTGATTGTGAGAACCCGAAGCGTTGACCATGATATTAAATTCTTCATTCATCAAGCGTGAGAATTGTAAATAGTGTTCACATATATGATACATCTTTGTTAGATTAACATATACAAATAAATGTATGTATATGTATTTATTATAAATTGTACATGTGTTAAAATATTCACCCTAACCATTAACACATACTGATCCTATGCCCTCTTCCTCATGAATAATTAGATCCTGCCAACTATTGCGGAAATTATTTGCATATGTTTTGAGCTCTTCAGTACTCATGTTTCCTATCTCATCATATGTATGATATACAAAATTAACACGTGTATTCTCTCGTGCTCTTTGTCGATTCAAACAAGCCTCAATTCCACCAAGTCCACTTTGAACATTATCTATGGAGACATCCCTTTCTTCTCGACTAATTTGAGAAGTGGCATCCATCTTTGACCGCAAAGTTTCCACATGAAGAGGTCGACTTACCAATGGTGGCTCAAGGCGAGACAACTTAGCATCACGCTTAGCACCCCTACGATCACATAATTGATCTTTCCCAGGACCAAAAAATTTAGAGGGATTGTCATTATAATTGGGTTTCATTCCCAAAAAGAATTTTGCATAAAATAATTTTGAAAAATAAATAAGAACCTGGTCATTCCATGGTAGTCTTCCATAGGCAACAAGGTGTTTATCATACAAATGGAAAGCTATATCAGGGTACTTGAAATATTTCACCTTTAGCATCTTTCTTTTCGGCACTTCTTTGAAATTAAACATAGAATTGGTAATTTATGTTGTAACTTTGTGTTTAACAACCTCCCATGTATCAGGATCCATCATTGTTTCCTTTCTTTTCCTCATCACTTCTACAAAACTATTAGTGGTTGGCCTAAGCATTTTGTACACATCTGCAAGTCTGCTTAAAGAGTGAGTAACTATTTCTAAGCCTTCTCGACTCTCAGCAAAGAATTTCAAAGATACAATATCTTTCTTCAATTTTGAATAAAGATGTTGACACCTTTGTAATGTGCATTTATGGATGCTTGTTTCCTAAGGTAAATCGAAAATGTTAGACGGATAAGTTGTGGTTGGTGTACAACCTTCTTCTTGAATAACGTGTTCTGGCCTACGTCCTTTTGGAGCAAAATTTTCACCATCTACATCAATATATAAAATTTTGTATGAGTAAAAAAACATGTGAACAAATTTGTAAAAATTGAATGAAAATAATATTCAGATTGATAGCCACATCGAGATGGTTGGGCAGCATCATGCCCACCCTAAAACTGTTGAGAACTAGAATGACCACCAATTGGTTGAGAACCAACACGACCACCCATTGATTGGCCTATGGGGAAATGCATATCACCACCCTCACACAATTGGCCACCACCTATTGATGGGCCACCAGGGGAATGTGTACCACCAACCTCACCTGACGAGAGGGAAAATTCATAAAAAAAATATAAATTTATAATCAATTCAAAAATATATTCATACATATAAATACATGTAAATATGATTTATTAAATTGTGTGAACCATAGCCATGCTTCATTGATGGAGTAGATGCTTTTGTCCTCCCAACTCCTAAAAAATAAAAAATAAATTTATTAAAAACTAATTTAACTCACAAAATTTATTAAAAAACAATTCCATATGTATACATGTATGTACATGGGGATAAAATTATTTATATATATTCAATAAAAAAATCAATTCCACATGCATACATGTATGTATGGAGATAAGATTATATATTCAAATGTCATTTAAAAACATGCACATTTCATACAAATACCGTGAACATCTCTCGATCCATGATCCCCCTCTCTCGTAGAGGCATGGGATTCTGTTGATCTTTGTCTTTCATCCACCATGATATATATATGGATATCTATAGTGGATATTTAGAATTATTTTTAAAATTACTATTTAAAACAAATTCAAAAGATTTCAAAAAATTAATGTAATTTAGTACACAAATTATGTAAAGCACAAATTGATGTGTGAAACTCAATTTAAACAAAAATTTGTTGAATTCCTCACATTTTAATTTTACAAAATGTGAAGTTCACCAATTTGCGCTTACATGGCGAGAGCACACATGGTATATAATTGAAAAAAACACATGGTCATTAAAAATGGCGCATTTATAAGTAAAAAACACACACATATCAAAAATATGTTACAATGTCCATCAGTGAATTTTGAAGGAGAGTGTCTCAACACTAATTCATCTTTGAGAGATAAATCTTGAATTGGCATTGCCCTGTATAATACTAATTCATCTATTAATTCATCTTTGATAAATGAATCTTGAATTGGCATTGCCCCACACCAGAGATCACCAGACATCTTATTAACATTTACACAATGTCTTATACTAAAAATTTGAAATTTTCTAACAATATTATTTGCTTTTCCATGCAGTTGTTTTAGCCTCTCCTTAAATTGGTACACACCTTTCATCTGGTTACACACAAGTTCAGAATTGATGAAAACTACAATTCCATTTGATCCATACTCCCTAGTTGTTCCCAAGCCTTCTATCAATGCAATATAATATGCATCATTTTTTGTTGTTCTTCCCGATATATTCATATTCCTTTGGAGGACCTTGTTAGTCGCAATTTTGCAAAGCACATATGTAATCACTGCTTTCCCTGAATTGGGATAGCAAGAAACATCTATGCACAATGTCCATTTTTCAACTATGTTTAGTGGGTTTTTTAATCGCCGAATTTTTTTTTTTCAATAAAATATATTAAATGAACATTTATTGCAAATGCATGGGAGAAATGACATGTACATGGTTTGCTTTAAAGTTTATGGGTGAAATTACATGTACATGGTTCCCAAAAACACTAGCAAAAAAAACAAATTCAATAAAATATATTAAATGAATATTTATTGCAAATGCATGGGAGAAATGACATGTACATGTTTTGCCTTAAAGTTATGGGTGAAATGACATGTACATGGTTCCCAAAAACACTAGCAAATGCCCCAAATTCTATGGGAGATATGACATGTACATGGTTCCCAAAAACACTAACAAATACCTTAAAGTTTATGGGATAAATGACATGTACATGGTTTCCAAAAATACTAGAATTTCCTTATTTCAAATGCATTAAATTTTATTGCTAATGCCTTAAATTTTATGGGAGAAATGGCATGTACATGGTTGGGATAAATGACATGTACATGGTTCCAAAAAACACTAGCAAATGCCAACTTTATGGGAGAAATGGTGTGTACATGGTTTCCAAAAACACTAGCATTTTCCTTAAAAATATATTAAATGAACATTTATTGCAAATGACTTAAATTTTATTGCAAATGCAAGGGAGAAATGGCATGTACATGGTTTTCCTTAAAACAATAGAATTTTCATTAAAAATATATTAAATTAAAGTTTATGGGAGAATGACATGTACATGGTTTGCCTTAAGTTTAAAAATATATTAAATTAAAGTTTATACGAGAATAACATGTACATGATTTGCCTTAAAGTTTATGAGAGAAATGACATGTACATGCTTTGCCTTAAGTTTATGGGACAAATGACATGTACATGGTTTGTCTTAAAGTTTTCTTTAAAGTTTATGGAAGAAATTACATATAAATGACATGTACATAGTTCCAAAACACTAGCAAATGCCTTAAAAATTATAGAGAAATTACATATAAATGACATGTACATGGTTGCCAAAACACTGGAAAATGCCTTAAACTTTATGGAAGAAATGACATGTACATGATTTCCTTAAAGTTTGTCTTGATTTTATGGGAGAAATGACATATACATGGTTTGCCTTAAATTTTATAAGAGAAATGACATCTAGAAATGACATGCCTTAAAGTTTGTCTTGCCTAGAGTTTATGGGAGAAATGATATGTACATGGTTTGCCTTAAAGTTTATGGGATAAATGAAATAGAAATGACGTGCCTTAAATTCTGCCTTGAGTTTATGGGAGAAATGACACGTGTACATGATTTTCCTTAAATTTTATGGGATACATGACATAGAAATGAAATGTACATGGTTCCCAAAACACTAGCAAATGCCTTAAAGTTTATGGGAGAAATGACATGTACATGGTTGTCCTTAAAGTCTGTCTTGATTTTATGGGAGAAATGACATGTAGATGGTTATCCTTAAAGTTTGTCTTAGATTTTATGGGAGAAATTAAATAGAAATGACATGTACATGGTTCCAAAAACACTAGCAAATGCCTTAATATTTATGAGAGAAATGACATGTACATGGTTTCCAAAAACACTAGCATTTTCCTTAAAAATATATTAAATTAAAGTTTATGGGAGAAATGACATGTACATGGTTTGCCTTAAAGTTCATGGGAGAAACGACATGTACATGGTTTTCCTTAAGTTACAACCATGGAGTGATGTCATTTCAGGATGAACATTAACCAAGAAAACCAAGTATGTGCATGAGTTTAAATTGGTATGTTTATTTATGAACTTAATTGAAATAAATATGTTGCTAGAAATGAAAATATAATGATAGATTCTACAATGTGGATGTAGACTAATGTTTAATATATGCATGTATGCATGTATGTTTGGTGGAGTTGTTGTGTGCATGTGAAAGTTGTATGAAGACAATTATCCTGCACACAGAAATGCAAATATAATGATAGGTTCCACAAGATGGATGTAGACTAATGTTTAATATATGAATGTATGCATGTATGTCTGGTGGAGCTATTGTGTGCATGTGAAAGTTGTGTGAAGATAATTATCCTGCACACTAGTATTATTCAGCTCTGAAAATAAAAATGAAACAATGACTCAGATTCAACCATGGAGTGATGTCATCCGAGGATCAACATTAGCAAAGAAAACCAGGTATGTGCATAAGTTTAAATTGGTATATTTATTTATGAACTTAATTCAAATAAATATGCTGCTAGAAATGAAAATATAATGATAGGTTTTACAAGATGGATGTAGACTAATGTTTAATATATGCATGTATGCATGTATGTATGGTGGAGTTGTTGTGCATGTGAAACCTGTGTGAGGACAATTATCCTTCACGTTAGTATTATTCAGCTCTCAGAATAAAAATGAAACAATGACTCAGATTCAACCATGGAGTGATCTCATCTGAGGATCAACATTAGCCAAGAAAACTAGGTATGTGTATAATTTTAAATTGGTATGTCTATTTATGAACTTAATTGAAATAAATATGCTACTAGAAATGAAAATATAATGATAGGTTATACAAGATGGATGTATATTATTGTTTAATATATGCATGTATGCATGTATGTCTGTTGGAGCTGCTATGTGCATGTGAAATTTGTGTGAAGACAATTATCTTATACACTAGTATTATTCAGCTCTAAGAATAAAAATGAAACAATGACTTAGATTCAACCATGGAGTGATGTCATCCGAGGATCAACATTAGCCCAGAAAACTAGGTATGTGCATAAGTTTAAATTGGTATGTTTATTTATGAACTTAATTGAAATAAATATGTTGCTAGAAATGAAAATATAATGATAGGTTCTACAAGATGGATGTAGACTAATGTTTAATATATGCATGTATATAAGTTTCAATTGGTATGTTTATTTCTGAACTTAATTGAAATAAATATGTTGCAAGAAAACTAGGTATGTGCATAAGTTTAAATTGGTATGTTTATTTATGAACTTAATTGAAATAAATATGCTGCTAGAAATGAAAATATAATGATAGGTTCTACAAGATGGATGTAGACTAATGTTTAATATATGCATGTATGTCTGGTGGAGCTGTTGTGTGCATATGAAATTTGTGTGAAGACAATTATCCTGCACACTAGTATTATTCAGCTTTGAGAATAAAAATGAGGCAATGACTCAGATTCAACCATGGGTTGATGTCATTCGAGGATCAACATTAGCCACGAAAATAAGATATGTGCATAAGTTTAAATTGGTATGTTTATTTATAAACTTAATTGAAATAAATATGCTACTAAAAATAAAAATATAATGATAAATTCTACAAGATGGATGTAGACTAATGTTTAATATATACATGTATGTAAGTTTAAATTAGTATGTTTATTTATAAACTTAATTGAAATAAATATACTGCTTGAAATAAAAATATAGTGATAGGTTCTACAAGATGGATGAGAGTAGTTTCCTATAACTTTATAACTTTTAGTTGAAAGTGGAAAGTCACACGTGACCATATAACTTTATAACTTTCGGTTGAATGTCACACATGACCATTACACAAAGAGAATTTTAACAATGGGCTTATTAACTACTTCACTCTTTTACATTATGTGAATTAATTATTTTAAATTATATATATATATATATATATATATATATATATATATCATTATAATAAATTATTAATTTATTTTTAGGATAATAATTATTTAAAAAAATAACTATAATATTTATGTTAGATCTAAGACTTTTGTGATCCATAATGTAGATAAATATCTTTCGAATTAATCACATCATTAATATTAAGTCGACGTTTCGAACCATATAATAGTTATCATTCTATTTTTAATATTAACAAGTGTTGTAAGGCAATGTAGTTTAGTTTTTCTTAAAGCTCAAGGGTTTGTATATATTTTGGTGGGTAATAATCATTATTATACCTGTCGCCTGATGTTTTGCTTGATAGTGACATTAATTCACCTGTCAGTTAAAATTTTTTATGCTCTTTACATAGTTTAACTTTAATTATGTTTATTATTTATTTATTTCTATTATTTAAATTTATTTATCTAGCTTTTCATTGGCTAATACTTTCAACATGTTATTGGAAAATGCTTTGCAATTCACGCCCGATGGTTGTATGAGGCAGACGAGTGCAACATTCTTGAGTTTTACAATAATACATATGTATTTTGGTTGTACCATCAAATCTTTTGTTGTACATGATGTACTGTCCCACCACTGACTATTTCTATACAGCTCAGCTTTACACCCATGGGAATATGCACTAGCCATTTAATAATCTAATGAAGTCATGTATTGCAGTTAAGTACAACTAAGGCGCGAGTATTCATCGTATCTACAACATTACCAATGGATTTCAGTTAAATAAAATACGACGTGTCATGAAATTATGCTATCGGAGCAAACAATGTGAAAGAAACAAGAATATTTTTCTTAAAAGTATTAGAAAATAATTTAAAAATAGTACATTGAGATGAACACTGACTTTATGCAAGAATGACAACGATTAAGATCACGTAGAAATCACGCCAGACCTATAGTTTGTTTTATTATTATTATCGATAGTTGTGTAATCCTTAAACCCCAATGTTTTTATGGCCACAAATTTTTATTTTATTATATTCTAATTAATTTTCATATTGTTATTATGTTTTAATTAATTAATATTACAATTTATATTAAATAAAAATATTTTTTAGCATTTATACTCATCACTATTATTGTAACTTGGAAATATTAGAAATGTCTTTTTAAAAGTTAAATTTAATTTTAAAAACCAAAATATAAAAAACCAACAACAAATTATATCTTTTTAATTGATAGTGTTGTTGTGTTTTTTTAAATAAATTAGTACAATTATATAAATTTACATTGCAACATCTCTAAGATTTCTATGTCTACATTAAGCGGCAGGTAGTAGCTACTTTGTAGGCTTGTTTTAATTAGGTGATTTTTTCTATAAAATAAAAAAATGAAAAATCAATAAACAAAAATCTAAAACTTATGGAAAAAAATCATGGCATAAATATTGCAATTGCATTTATATAATATGACATTAAAATCTCAGAAATTATCTATATGACATTCAATTGTTCAAAGACTGCAATAAAACATTTAAATTATGGTCCAATCAAAATTTTGAAAAATATTTTTTTTCTCATATTTAAAATTTTCTTACACAATGTTCTTGCACATGTAATTATTACCAAATTTTTTTTAAATATTTAAGATGTCCATAACATAACCATTGCTAAAATAACTGCCTCATAAATTAACTTTTTCAACTAGTTACGGCAATGGTAGCGGGCTGCCAGAGATCTTTGTGTATAACGGTGTGAAATATTAAAATAAAATAATACAGGATTGTATTTATAAAATTGCGAAGTTAACATGAATGAATACTTGCTCTCAATGCACAAACTATTTATAATCTGTCCAAATTAATTAAACAGATCACATATAAATTCATTAATGTGATTGTATATAGATTGTAAAAGTTCAGTACTATGAAAAAATATAAATTCAGAAATAGTTTTTATTACATGTGCACGTAAGATAAGTTTTCGTAGGAAAATTTATTAATAAAAAGGATTGAAGTCAAAGTTTACATAGAGTATTGAAAATGGTTGAGTCATGGCGAGACTTTCCACTGGTCCATGGATTGTTGCAAAGGGGAAAACAATAACCATTTATAATTGTCTTTGTCATCATTAATAGTTAAATTATAATAATCTTCTTATCTTTGAAAACAAGAGGGAGGTCGTTCATTAATTCTTCCTCTCTCAACATGCTTTCAAAGTTGTACATCATACTTTCACATCTTCTAAATTTAAGAAGCCTTCGTTATTGAATTCTATATATTGTAATAATAAGAGGATGTTGGACATTATATATTTATGATTAAAAATAAATATCAAATGATTTGAGGTCATTTATTTTTTAATAGTCATTCATTCCCGGGGGTGATGAGCACAAAGCAAAGAGGACATTTTGAGCTCCCCACCTAGCCAATAGGGAGGGTGGCTTGGTAATACACCCCTTACAACTATTATCATACTGGAATTTAATGTGTCAGGACTGTGGTGGCCCTTTACATGATCCAAGACCATCACATTTAAAAGGTTTAGTTTACCGTGGAAGGAAGGTGGGTAATGGCGCTAACCTTATAGGAATTAAAGATGTAGGATGCATAGGAAATGAGGATGAAACCTTGTAGGAATTAAAGATGTGGGATGTATAAGAGATCAGGTGTATCATCTTAGATGGTGATAATTGCATGCAACATGGATTGTTTCAACCATTACACCCTTCGATGGCTCACAAACCAGTGGAAAGCATTGATGACAGAGGGAGTGGAAGGATACCAAAAATTATGGATAACAAGTTTTAAAATAATGGCACATAGGAATCTACCATAGGTCTCACACAATGGATGGGATTTAAGTTGGAGTATGCAAGGAAGGGCATTAGTTGGACATATAAAGATAGGAATCGCCTGGTTTTCAGACTCTCAAACCACATAGAGACTCCCTAATGCTAGTAACAATGCACGGGGATAGTCAATGTGTGTCTAGTAGGCAGTTAGCTTGGCAAGACAATATTTCAACTATAGAACTAGTGGACTATGGAAGGAATGATCATTGGGAAAAGAAAGTTGTGTAGCTCTTGGCTCAACAAAGCTCATTGCCATTGAGCTGGATTGAGTCTTGACATCTTAAACTTCATGGACAACCTATTTGTGCGTCTCACTCAGGTATTACTATTTTGATATTGTGGAATTCTTGTGGTTTTAGTGGATACTGACATGTTGTATGCATTTTGAATTGGAAATTACATCCATGCTCCAGAGAGGAATTGGGGGAATTAATCCTCTACAATGTTGTTCCCCTTCTATGTACTGGGCTATGACACAAAGAGGGTAAATGTTTTGGAGATTATAACAAATTTCAATTGGTAAAAGATATTATGGAGGAGGTAATAAGGGTGGATGAAGGAGTTGTAATAAGAGGTGTGGTGACATTCGACAAAAATCCATTGCTTCTAAATACCCCCTTTCATTGATCCATGTGGATATTGGTGGCCACCCACTTATTCCACTTGGGGCCCCTCCATTGTTTCTTTCAATTTTTCAATTTCCTTAATTATAGCATAGTTTACTATTTTAGTAGTTTTTCGGGTCCTGAACTTCTGAAGCCATTTTGAGGCCCTAAACGATGTTTTTTAGAAAAACTGGGAGCAACATGGTAGCTCCTTCAATGTTGTTCACATGGCAATTTATAGTCCTCGGATAGATCTTTCTAACGAGGTATTGTGCGCGTCAAACATAGATCATATGCCAAAGTTACGTCTCTGGGAAGATTGATGTACCGATTTACCCAAACGGGGCCCATAGTTTTGGTGTTTCATCTCCTAGGTTTAGGTTTTTGGATGTTTAGTGTTTTCCATTATTTCTCAATAATAAATAGGCCTTCGAGCCTCATTGTAACATGGTTCAGAGGCCTGTAGCCGCCACATATCTTCTCAAATATAAGCTACCAGCCCCCTAGCTAGTTTATTTCCATTATGTTTGTAAGCATACTTCAATTATTTGTTATTAATGAAATTAAGTTTTATTTCTGATGCATCTCTGCTTTTATGTGTATTTATGTAGTTCATTGTGTTCCTACATAAATCAAGATCGTGGTATCAAAGCGGTCTGCTCTTTCTCGATCCTTCTTTGCATGTCCCCAATGAGGTCGAGGTATAAGGAGTTAGGGCTCTATTTGGTTGAACCTTTGCAAGATCAGCCTCGCAAACCCTGACGGCCACTCATGGAGGAAGAAAAGAAAGATGAGTGAGCAGGAGATCCTATCAAAATATTGCTCGACGACGCGCTCGAGAAAGAATGGAACGCGATGATGGATAACTTTTCCAAGATCCTTTAATGGTTGCCCACCGACGACGCATCTACATCCAGTTGTCACTTTGGAGGCGCCACTCCCTTTAAGGTACAAGTAAACTTTGACATTCCCATATTTGAGGGCCAAATAGATGTAGACGACGTAGATAGATGGTTGAATCTATTAGAAGGATATTTCTCGGTTCATGACTTTCCCGACTAGGAGAATATTATTTTTGCACTCCTGAAATTCGTCCCTCATGTTAAGGACTAGTGAGAAACCTACTGTGAGAAAAAGGACGAGGGGGAACCCTCTCTATTCTTGGCTGTACGTACTTGGAATTATTTTCGAGATGCCATCAAGGAACAATATTATCTCGTGGGGAGCTATGAGGACAAGTACATACAATGGACTACGGTGTGGCAGCATAGGGATCAAGATGTGAATGAGCTGACGAATCTGTTTCATACCCTGCGCAAAAAGTTGGGTATCAACGATTTAGAGAAACATTTGGTGTTAAAGTACCGCAGTTTTCTGCACATATACATTCAGGAGGAAATGGAGTTCCTCGACATCTCCTCTCTTGGTACGGAATACCGGTATACTACCAAGATTGAGCAGAAATTCAAACAGAAGAAGTGAGACTTTGGATTTGTGAATCAAACATTAGGGGAATTTTGAGGTAAAAAATGGGCCTCTAAGAAAAATGTACAACCAAAATAAACTTTATAATAACCAATAGGATTCAATATGATGATGTCAACCATGGGGTTGATTTACCATTTTTGGATTAAAAAAGTAAAAATAATAAAAAATAATAAAATAATAAAACTCATATTTTCAACTTATCTCCCTAAGTTTTTACTCAAATTTCGAGCGGAAGTACTCGTTGGATGAAAAATTTAATTCCTCATCCAAAGAGTACCCATGTTGCATACTTTCGACGAAACCTACTTTACCAAAAATGAGAAATACATGAAAAAACGTGATTGCAATCCTATTTTTCATGTATTTCTCAGTTTTCATGTAGCATGGTCCATCGAAAGTATGAAACACGAGTACTCCTTGGATGAGGAATTAAATTATGCATCTAATGAGTGTTTCCTCTCGAAATTTGGGTAAACCCGTAGGGAGATAAATTTAAAATACGAATTGAAAAAATAGTTTTTGCTTTTTCCCTCTAAAATTTGATGATGTAATCTAATCTTATTTTATTATTTCCATTAATATTTTATTATTTTCTTAGGAGGCCCATTTTAGACCTCAAAATTCCCCTAATGAGCAAGGGAAAGGTGCCCCCAAACCACAGAATAAAGAACAAATCCAAAGCATGGCGGCCCAAGACAACCTGCCAAAGATGCAAGCAAAGAATGACACCACGAAGCCGAAAAAGGACACGGGGAAGTGGTGTGAGTTCCATAAGAGCTCCATTCACAACAAAAGTGAGTGTAGGGCCAAGTAGTCACTAGTGACCAAGAAGAAGGCTTCTCAATCAGATACATGATTCGACTCTGAATCAAAACCCAAAAAAGGGAATGAAAAAGGGAAGCAGATTATCGATGCGGAGCCCAACACCGTCATTGCCACCACAGAGATCTAGAAGGAGGAACCGGAAGATCCAGAAGGAGGAACCGAAAGATCCAGAGGAGGAGGAATGTCTCTTCCACTCCCAGATGTGGGTAAAGGGTTCCCCGCTACAATTCATTATCAACATTGGGAGCCAAAATAACCTCATTTCAGTAGAGGTCATGAAGTAGTTGGGCTTGCCGACCACATCACACCCACATCCATACACCATCGGGTGGCTTCACCAAGGACGAGATCTCCGCGTCAGACAATAATTTCGCCTTCCCTACAACATCAAGCCCTTCACAGATGAGGTATTATGTGACATTGCTCCTCTTGATGTTTGTGATGTATTATTAGGCCAACTATACTTGTGGAAGCGACATGTTGTGTATGAGTCTTGGCCTTGTGCTGTTATTGTTACTTTGATAAATAAGTTGTATAGGATACCAGAGGTACCATGCTCTTTGATTACCGCAAAATATTGCAGTAAGCTCATTTCCAAAATCCGGAAATTTGTTTTCCTGATGATCTGCCCTCACGGCAAGAAGAAAACTTTGGCCATGACCTCTAGATAGAGATCCTCCACACGAAAACAAAAAATGAACAAGGTCATGGAGGAGTATGTGGACATCTTCACCTCACCCGTAGGGGTGCCTCTACAGTGTCAGGTCAAGCACCCCATCGATATGAGCCCAGGTGCATTGTTTCCCAATGGACTGATCTATTGGCACTATGTTCTGGAGAACAATGAAATCAAGAGGCAAATTCAGGAGTTCCTATAGAAAGGTCACATACGGGGGAGTTCATCGCCCTGTGGGAGCCCGATCGTTTTGGTGCAGAAGAAGCATGAGACTTGGAGACTCTGTATTGATAATCGAGCACTGAACAATATCACTGTCCAGAATAGGTACCCGATACCATAGATTGATGACCATTTGGACCAACTTAAAGCGGCGAAATATTTCAGCAAGATCGACTTGAAGCCCGGGTATCACTAGGTACCAATCTAACTCTCCGATGTGTGGAATACTACCTTCAAAGCCAAGGACGGCCTTTTCAAATGGTTGGTCATGCATTTCGGGTTGATGAATTCTCCCGCAACCTTCATCAGCCTGATGGACGACATCGTGTGGCCATTCACCTACTCATTTGTAGTAGTGTACTTGGATGACATCCTCATATTCAACCAAACTTGGGAAGGGCACCTCCACCACATTTGACAGGTCCTCAAAACACTGATGCAACACCAGTTGTGTGCCAATTTGGAGAAGTGCACTTTTGGCATGAACGAGGTTTAGTATATGGGATACATTATTGATGAGCAGGGGGTGCATGTGGATCCAACCAAGATCCAAGTCATTCAGGATTGGCCAACCCCAACCACTCTAATAGAGCTGTGCAGCTTTTTGGGTCTTGCTAATTTCTACCGTAGGTTCGTGTTGGGATTCTCTCAGATCACTTGGCCCTTGAGTCAAGTCACCAAGGGAGGAGCGAAAGAAAAATTATTTTGGTCAGAATCTAAATAGAAGACGTTTGTAGAATTGAAACATTGCCTCTGCTCTGCCCCAGTGCTCACATTACCAGACTTGCAACAACCTTTTGAGATCAAGACAAATGCCTCTGACTATGCTATTGGGGCAGTTCTTACTCAACAGGGGAACCCAGTGGCATATCAGAGTGACACACTATCCGACACAGTCTACAATTATCCCACTTATGACAAAGAAATGTATTCCATTGTGCAGGCTTGTCGACAATGGAAGCATTAAATTTTGGCGAAGGAAATGGTCATCCACATAGACCACTGACCCCTGCAGTTCATATAGACATAAGGGAAGTTGCAGAACAATCGCCATCAGAAGTGGTCCACATATCAGCAACAATTTCATTTGAACATCAAGTACAAGAAGGGAAAAACCAATAATGTTGCAGACTACCTCAGCCGACCACCGATCGTGGCACTATCTACCACTCTCAACTCTTGTGGGCACGAGACTTCTGATTGGTCACTTCTCTATAAGAGCGATCTAGAATTCGGCCACACATACAAGACACTCTTGGAGGGTACGCAAGTTCCAAAATTTCACCTCCATGATGCATTGTTATGTCACCTGGGACACCTTTGTGTTCCTTCAAGCAAGCTTGCCAAGATGATTTGTGAAGCGCACTACAGTTGGGTCGCTGGGCATTTTGGGGTCAAGAAAATAGTGGCAGTACTGCAAAATTATTTCTATTGGTCGAAACTTTGACAGGATGTTGGAAAGTACATGAGATCCTACACTGCTTGCGTTATTGCCAAACCGACCATCAAGAATCAAGGCCTCTATAATCCACTACCTACCTCAAGTTGACCTTGGGAATCCATCTCCATTGATTACATGTTGGGCCTTCCTTATACTAAGCATGGAAATGACTGTGTTTTTGTGGTCATCAATAGATTCTCGAAGATGGCCATTATGGCGGTCTGCAAAAATAATATCACATCAGAAACCACTGCTAAACTCTTCTTTGAAAGAGTGTGGGTGCACTTTTGGATCCCATTTTCTATCATTTCAGATCAGGACAACATGTTCCTCAGCACATTTTAGTCCAGCCTCTAGTCAATGCTGGAAACCAAGCTTACCAAGTCCACAGCTTTCCATCCCCAAAATGATGGCCAGACAAAGGTCATCAACAGGTTGATCGTACACATTCTGTGAATGTAAAATTCAAAGCATCCATGCACATGGCATGAGAGCCTTCCCTATGTACAACATAGTAATAACCGGGCTCTCCATATCTCAACCGGCCACAGCCCGTTTCTGGTGGGTTTGGGATTCCGTCCATTATGTCCCATTGACATAGCCATGCCATTTGCGGCTACTCAGGCCGAATTGACTCATGTCCATTCTGAAGTTGACAAGGCGAACAACTTCATTGAGTGCATTCAACACATTTGCCAACATGTTCATGACATATTGGATAGAGCTAATGCTAAGTACAAGCAACAACATGATCGACATCGAGTGCCACAAAACTTCCAGGTGGGCGACAAAGTGTGGCTACATTTGCCGAAGGAGTGCCTCGATGTACCCCAGTGCAAGCTTAGACCGCTCCGATATGGTCAGTGCACCATCACCAAGGCTGTAGGGGCCAATGCCTTCGAGCTCAGTATTCTACCATTCCTTGGTCTGCTCCCAGTCTTCAATGTGGACCGCCTTCGACCCTACTTCCCACCTATATTGGACACCTTCGACATTGCAGTAAAACTCACACCAACAGAGTTAAACCAAGGCTGCATGGAATAGGCCACCACGGATCGTATCATGGACATGAAAATCAAGAACATTTTCCCAGTAAAGATCCAACTGTATCGGGTTGTTAAAGCTAGCCAACTCCTGCACCAAGTCAAATGGTTCACCAGGGACCAAGTTTAGTAGAAGTTTCCTCATCTCATGGAGGAACTCAACGCAATGGGGACCATTGCTTCCTAAGGGGGGAGGAATAATCCAAGTTAATATTGGTGGCCACCCGCCTATTCCACTTGGGGCTCCACCATTTTTTCTTTCAGTTTTTCAGTTTCCTTAATTATAGCACAATTTACTAATTTTAGCAATTTTTCGGGTCCTAAGCTTCCGGAGCCATTTTGAGGCCCTAAAGGACGTTTTTTTGGAAAAAACGAGAGTAACATGGAAGTTCCTTCTATGTTTCTCACATCAAAACTTGTAGTCCTCAAATAGATCTTTCTAACGAGGTATTGTGCTCGTCAAATGGAGATCATATGCCAAAGTTACGCTCCCGGGAAGATTGATGTACCAATTTACCCAAACGAGGCCCATAGTTTTGGCGCTTCATCTCCTAGGGTTAGGTTTCTAGATGTTTATGGTTTTACATTGTTTCTCAATAATAAATAGGCCCTCAAGCCTCATTGTAACACAGTTCAAAGCCCTGTAGTCGCCACATCTCTTCTCAAAGATAAGCTACCAACGCCCTAGCTAATTTATTTCCATTTTGTTTGTAAGCATACTTCAGTTATTTGTTATTAATGAAATGAAGTTTTATTTCTGTTGCATCTCTGCTTTTATGTGTATTTATGTAGTTCATTGTGTTCGTGCATAAATCCAGATCATTCATAGATTCCAAGATATTGATATGCTAACCACCATGCCACATGATAGGGGTTGTCCATAGTGAGGTACGACATATTATGAAGCTTGTGGAACCCGAGGAATTCATGCTTATAAGAACGAGCAAGAGGATAAACAATAATTTACAATGAACAAACACCGTAGTAGATACATGAAGAAATAACTCAATTTGAATGGGCCACAAGCACTCAACGATCTACAATTACAAATGAAACGGTGCATGCAAATTGGAACACATGGATTCTAGACACAATTCATACCAAGAGAAGAATGAGTAATACCGTCAAACCATTGACCTCTATTTGAAAAAGTATTTTATCTTGGGAAAAGTGTTGATGGATAACCAATAATCAAGAAGAGACATGCAACAGACCCTCGAGCACATGGCCACCTTAAGTACTATGATTGCCACCTAGATCAAATGGATCAACGACTAGCCCAAATCGAGCAACACCTAAGGATTCCCCAGTAATTCCCCATCCTCCTATTGATCGAGCAAGTCCAATCTCGGTAGCAACATTAGACTGTGACCCCCTTCCCTGACTAGATGAAGACACATGTTTATGTTTATATTTTTGTTTTAGTAACTTTTTATGTTTGTAGTTGGATAGGCTAGCAACATTGTAAGGGCATTTTTTAGTTTTATCATTCCATGTTTTGTATGTTTCTTACGACTCTACGTAGCATACAATTTTGGTTATGGCCTGGTCTCCTTGCTCAAAGACATGACAAGAATATAAAATTTTGAGATGTAAAACCATGCAAACCCATGTTTTTGTGGTAATATAAGTTCACTTTACATTAAAAAAAAAAAAAGAGTCATTCGTTAAAATAATTTAAAATTAATTTTATAAATTTGATATTATTTAACTTTGATGATATTGGAAATAATTGTTAATTTAATTTAGTTATTAGAAATAATATTGTCATTTTTTTGGGATTTTATTAGGAAATCTAGTGAAAATGTAAAGTAAATGTGAGTACAAAGTTTATGTTCAAATCTCTTGTTGCTGATATGTGATTATGTCTTGAATGAGAGTGGCGTTCACATAAGAATTATAATGGTACTAGTCCAAATCGACCCTATTTGACACGAGCATGAGAATGACCAATTACCATTATATATATATATATATATATATATATATATATATAAGATTCAAATATATTTGATAATTATATATCATGTATAGAATTCCACGGGGTCTTGGATAAACGGTGATTAGGTACTTCGTTAAGTCACTCCTTGAAGTCAATTCACTCGTTCAATTCACCGCCCTGATCTAGGTGATATATTGGACAAAATGAAGCTGTAGTCCTGATAAGTTTACAATATATATATGTGTGTGTGTGTGTGTGTGTGTGTGAGTATTTTTTGATGATATACTAATCTACAACAAGTCTTGGAAGGATCATGTTCAACATGTTGACATGGTGCTCAAACTATTGGATGAGAAACAATTATATGCAAAAACCTCCAAATGTTTCTTTGGAGTACAAGAGGTGGAATATTTGGGTGATATTGTATCTCATGAGGGTGTTAAGGTATACCCTAACAAAATTAAATCCATCAAAGAATGGAAAATCCCTACAACCATAAAGAATATTCAAGGATTTCTAGTGTTAACACGGTATTATCTCAAGTTTGTTATGAATTATGGGGGAATATCGGTACCTTTAACATCACTATTGAATAAAGATGCATTTTCTTGGACTCTAGATGCAAGTAAGGCCTTTGAACATCTTAAAAAGGTAATGTGCCAAGAACCAGTCTTAGGTACACCATACTTCAAAAAAACCTTTATTGTGGAATGTGATGCCTCAGGAAATGGAATTGGTGTAGTTGTAATGCAAGAAGAAAGACCCATTACTTTTGAAAGTGATTCAATAAAAGGAAAGTGTTTACTGAAAACTATTTATGAGAAGGAAAAGTTGGCAATACTACATGCACTAAAGCAATGGCGACCTTACCTAATGGGAATACACTTCAAGGTAAAAACATATCATGATAGTCTTAAATACCTTTTGGAACAAAGAATATCTTCAGAAGAGAAGCAAAAATGGGTCACAAAGATGTTGGGTTATGACTTTGAAAATCATCTACAAAAAAGGGAAGAAAAATGTTGTTGTAGATGCACTCTCAAGAAAGGATGAGGATGTGGAAGCATTTCTATTATCCAACCTAAGTGGATAACCGAAGCAAGGGATGAATGGAAGAATAATCAAGAGGCGTGGACACTCATTCAAAAGTTGCAGCAAGATCCTAGTACATTTGAAACATTTAGCTAGAAAAATTATTCAATATGGTATAAAGATCGCTTATATCTTTGTAAGAATTAACAACTAAAACAAAATATTATTTTGGAATTAAACACCTCTCCCTTAGGAGGGCACTTAGGATTTTTAAAAACTTACCACAGGGTGAAGAAGGATTTTTTTTGGGATGGCCTGAAATATGATATTCAAAAGTTTGTGGCAGAATGTTTGGTTTGCCAACAAAATAAAGTTGAGACAAACATTTGTTACAACCTTTTTCCTTTCCAAGTCAACATTGAGAGGAGGTTTCAATGGATTTTATCACAGGTTTACCCAAGTCCAAAGGAAATACTTCCATCATGGTGGTATTTGATAGACTTACCAAGTCACTGCACACTTTTATGCATTATCTCATCCATTTAAAGCCATTACAGTTACTATTGCGTCTATGGAAACAATTCAAAAGCTACATGGAAACCCAAGTATTATTGTAAACGACAAAGTTCCCACTTTTACAGGAAATTTGTGGACAAAATTATTTTCTTGTTTGGGTACTGAATTAGCTCATAGCTCATCATATCATCCTGAATATAATGGGAAAACTAAAATAGTGAGCAAATGTTTGGAAGGACATATTCATTGCTTTGTATTTGATAAACAAACATAATAGGTCAAGTGGTTACCTCTAGTTGAATGGTGGTATAACACTTCCTTCCATACTACAGCAAAAATCACCCCATCTATGGCACTTTATAGATATCATCTACCCTCCATCACATCATATTTAAGAGAAAATTGTAAGGGTCAAGCAGTGGAAGATCACATCGAGCATCAACAACAAGTTCTCCAACTCTTAAAGGATAACCTCACCTTGGAAAAAATCGAATGAAACAATAGGCATATCAACATCACAACATAAGATGTTTTGATGTAGGCGACTGAGTATTTTTATAGCTACAACAATACAAACAAATGTCCCTCAAGCAAGCTAAGAAGGATAATAAATTATCACCAAAGTATTATGGTCCTCACAAAGTGTTGCAAAAGATTGGTATTATGGCATACAAATTGGAGCTTCCTGCATCTTCCTGAGTGCACCCAGTTTTCAATGTTTCATGATTAAATAAGGTTATAGGTGACAAGCTCCCAGTGCAAACAATATTGCTAGAACTTGACGAAGAAGGAAAAAACATATTGGAACCTGACCAGTCACGGAAACAAGAACTCGACAACTACGAAATCGATCAATTTCAGAGTATCTCACAAAGTGGAAGAATTTACCTGCTGAAGATTCCACATGGGAGGATGAGAATTTTATACAGAAGCATCCAGAACTACTCAAGTGTTGAGGACAACACTTTTTTGAAGGAGAGGGGCATGACAGGTCCCTATAATACTGGTGTATCTCCTTCTTGTTATTATTAGTGTAGCTCCCTTATTGTTATTGTTATGTCAATGTAGTCCCCATATTGTTATTATTGTGCCCCATAAAAGCCCACTCTTGTTATTGTTGTGCCCTTACATTGTTATTGTTATGTCAGCTAGGATTATATTGTGACCCTTTGGACTCCTATATATAAAAATGAGGTTTTTTCATTTGTATTAAATCCAATAATTATTCATTTATGTAATGTAAAGGAGGTTTCCCCCTCGAAGAGGCTGATTTCTAAGTCATTGATCTATCTTTTATTTTATTTTGGGAGCTGCTTTCATAACGCCTACTTAGTCACCATGCCGACTCACCGTACGGTCAACCCAATCAACTGCCCAATAAACAAACCTACTAAATTTTTAGTTGTTGGGCCAAATGGTCAACACACGATAACTTGAGCATATGGTGTCACAGATTGAGGTGAAACGAACGTCGTTGAATTGAGAATGAAGAACACTTTGTTTCAATGATGGTTTCAATAAATTTTGGGCACTTTCATTTTTGAGCTAGATTTTATCACCTAATCACACCCCCTCACACTAGGAACTTTTGGACTCCAAAAGTTTACTTCCCTAGTCAATATAATGAGGCTGCAACTCAAAAAACCCAAAAGCTCAATCCAAAATGCTTACTTTTCAATTGGTGCCCTTCAAGACCAATTCAAGGCACTTCACCTATCTTCTTCATGAAGACCTATTGTCGTGTTAAGAATAGAGGTAATATTATTATTGTTGATGCAAAAAACATAATACTAATGAATGGAATCCGATCATTCTCATTAATCTCATCTTTGCACTACTCAAAAACAACTTCATCTTTAACTTAAACTATTGAAGACAAACTTGACTCCATCTTGGAAATCAGAAGCAACATGAAATTGTATTATCGTCCTCAAACTAAGCTTGTACATAGAAAGTACACTGCTGCAAATTTTCTATGATACAATTGGTCTTGCCTAAAAAACATAGTCATTTTTTACATTGAAATCAAATATTCTATTCACACAAGTTTCATATTGAATACTTGTATCGATGAATACATGACAAAATTGTAGACAAACTTGAACGAAAATCATGTACATTCACAAAATTCCTTGAACATGTGGACTTATAAACAAGCCAATACATACATCGATGAAAAACACATACTTGTTGTACCTAGTGACAATTATTGTTCACTTTACAAAAGTACCTAACCAGGTAAACAATAACAAGTAAATACAAAACTTACAAAGCAACTTTACAAAAAAGTCTATCCAATATTTGCATCTCCTAGGCTTAGGGGTTCTCTTTTTGCATTATCTTTTCCTTAAAGGTTTCTTAGGATTGATGTGAGTCCTCTTTGCCACCTTTTGCTTCCCTTGCATTAGGTTGCACAATATCTTTTCCCTTATTAAAACGAAGCTATGGATGCAACTTCCAACATCGTTCATTGCCATGCCCATGCCTCTTGCAACGAGTACAAAAGAACTTTCTCTTGTTTTCCGACAAATAAGTCCTCTCTTGCGAAGGAGAATCATTATGCTTGATGCCTAGAATCTTATCCATTCTTTTAACCATTACCATTTGTTTCTCACAGACAACCACACAATGGTCAAATGCATCACAACAAGTACAAGAGTACTTATTCCACAAGTAGTCAAAATTACTATGCATTGGAAAACACCCATGAGAATTATACATGTCTCTAAGGTTGCAACTTTGAGGGAGTGGAGTGGACGATGACATGCAAGGTTCCTTTAAGCACTCATCTCGCTTGGGATACAAATGAACATTGTCAAAAGGTGGTGACATCTTATCCTCAGATGGTTGATGTGCCTCAATCCATTTAGAGAATTCTCCAAACTTCCTTTGACCATATCCCAATCCATGATACATTGGTCTCTCCTTAACCGTGATTGGATTGGTGATACCTTGGCCATTTGTGTCGAGGCCTCCTGCTTCATAACCCATCTTGGAAAGCAGCTTCGTACCGATGCCTTTGGTATGTTTCTCAAATTTTACAAAAGAGGTGTTATGCACATAAACAGAAGGAATTATACTTGAAATGCTTATTACCTCCTTAAACTTGTCATTTATCTTTTCGGCTTTTGACGATGATGATGATGGCCAAATTATAGATGACACTAGCCACCCACTCTTACCAACTGTTATATGGTGTGAATCTTGGTGATTCTTGCAAAATGCACATGCATAATATTCCTCTTATGGTCCATAACCATTGTTTGAACCATGACCACATATTGATTTCATTTTGGAGGTGTCTTTTGCTGTCAAAGGAGTGGAACTTTTAGCAACTTGTTCCTCAAGCACTTTCTGCAATATAAGGCGCATGTGCCTCCTCTCCTCTTCAGCCATCTCTAACATTCTTCTCAACTCAATGTTCTCCATCCTTGGAGCCAAATTCTGCTCCTCTAGCTCTTGGAGACTATTTTTTCCCATTCTTGCAACTTGGTTAGATAGAGCTCTGATACCACCTGATCTGAAAATGGGGGAGGTGTTCTATTTCTTCTTCCGTGAAATCAAATAAAAAAACAAGGATAGTTCCAACACTTTGCAAGGTAAAATGGGCTTGACACAAACATGTTTTTCGAATGTCTCTTCATGTCATGAGTTAGTCTTTGCATGTAAACTTAACATAGACAACATAATATCACATAACTCATACAGGAATCATGAAGAACATAACAAAATATTTCGTGATGGAGTTCACAGCTCCTGCGCTACATCTTCGGGTCTACCAACATAGCTAAACTTCTCCATATATTCAGTATAGAAAAGGGAGTACATAAAAGTTTGTTGATGGAAACATGTGGCTATTACCCCTATAAGGTAATGTTCTCCTCTAAAGAATTATCACATAAAGTAGTAACACAAGGCATCTCCTACAAATATCCTATACTCCAATCGAAATGAGTTAAATGTGCATGTGAGCACTTCAATACCACATTGAAGAGCATAAACAAAACTTCCCTCAACATGACATAATGAGAAAAGCAAACTTGAGCTGAACCCTGCAAGTAACAATTGCCGCAGTAGACTTCTAAAGGTGAGATAACCACTACAAGGCCTTCTCCATGCTCAAACACATTCTAGAACTGCTTCAAAAACCTTATTGATACATACGCCCTTGGTCTTAAATCTGCAAAAATACTCCTTATATGTGCTCAAATCAACAAATATAGGTCACCATTGGATCCATAACATCCATAAACCCTTAAGCAGACTCTTTTGAGCTCAATTTGGTCAAAAAATAAAAAATATATGGCTCTTAAGCTCCTCCAGCAATTTTACTGTTAATTTTCCTACAAATTGGACTAACAGTCTAACTGTCCTACAAATACACCCTATTTTTCACTAACAGAGCAACATTTTCGCCCTCCGCCGGTGCATTTTGTTGGAACTAAATTCACCCAATGACCCCATAAAGTCCAAAAAAATGTGTCATATACCACATAGGGTTGTGGGATCGACGTTAATGCCCATCCCCGCCAACCTAGTCCCGGAATGTTCGAGCAAGGGTTGTATGGATGCCACATGACCACAAGCTGGGCTAACTGCCCACCCTTCTCGTCAGGCCTCGTAACTCATGTGCTTTGGTCATAGTAGAGGTCCAAAGGAGCTGGGGCTGGTCCCCTCTTCATAGCACTCTCCACAAGCGCCAAGCCATGGTCTCATGGCAGGGCATATTCCCAAGACCTAGGGTTATTACCGAGCCCCTTTCAAACTTAACACTTTTCACCTTCGGCCTGTGGTCTCATGTTGTGGTCGTGACCTTGGGACGGGCCAAACCTAGAGCCCTCTCCACCATTGTGCCATGGGCATATGGCAAGGATACGACTAGGGGTTGGGGCTGGCAGCCAGACCCCTTCCACAAAAAGTGCATCGAACTAAACTCCATATATTAGTTTGGTTTATTGTATTACAAGCACTACCATGTGCCCTATTGGTGAAGCGCTCTGTTGTGAAGTGGGAGGTCGGGGGTTCGAACCATCCATCCCTCACTCAGACCCATACCATAATGCTAGATTGGAGGTTTCTGTGGTGTAGTTTTTCAGATATAAAACTCAGAATATCCACAGTCGTCATTTTTAGTCTACGTTTCGAGTCTAAATCAAGACTCATCAGCAGGACCTTATACCATAATTTTGATACATCACAAGGGTATCACGTGGTAGCCCATGACTAGGTTACATGACACCATATTACTGGTCCACCACAAACCAATCAAATGTGCCCAAAAATCAACGAACTGGAGGATGCCAAGTGTCAACGTGTGGTTGGCTCATATCCTTCTTAGCCACCATGTTGACTCAACGTACAGTCAACCCAGTCAATTTCTTAGTCAAGAGACCTGCTAAATTTTTAGTTGTTGGGCCAAACAGTCAACACACGATAACTTGAGCATATAGTGTCATATTGAGGTAAAATGAACGTCGTTGAATTTAGAACAACGAGCACTTCGACTTAACGCTAGTTTCAAGACTTTCTGGGCACTTTCATTTTTGAGCTAAAATTTGATCCCCTGATCACCAAATAATTAGAATAATAATAGTACAACTTGGAATGTACCAATGTGAAGCTTAGGAGTAGAGGCTCTTATAGGTCAACAAGTTGGATGAGCTTTGTCAAGATTCCTTACACTAGGAATTAATGATACAGCGCTAGAGAGCTCGGTAACATGACAAGTCCATTAAGAAGAAGAAATTTAAAGCTAGAGGCTACGATTTGATATTTGATTCAAATTTTAAGGATTTGTTAAGTGTTCGGTTGCGTGGACCCTATGATATAAAAACTCTATATGATAATGGAGTCATCAAAATTCATACCATTGATAAAGAGATATTTTCGGTGGTGGAACAAGGACACAGACTTTGGTTATATCTCAAACCCCTATCAAAGGAATCCTTCTTGAGGAAAATTAGTGATGGATGGCTAGGTAGCCACCCAAATATTTCCTGCAAGGGAGAGAACCTTGGCGGGTAAATCATCCTCACATCTTGTTTTGTTAAAAAAAATGTAATAAAATCCCTTATGGTCTTAACTCAGGCACATGTCATGGGAAAACTAGCCTAGGATGGTGCATGTCGTATTAAAAGAGAGAGATAGAGAAAGAGCGAGTTTAAAATATATGATCTTCTACCCATGCTATTCATGCACTAATCTTACTTTTAGAATATGCAGGGGAGGAATCCATTACTATTGCAACTATATTGCTACAAATCTATTGTTGTAACTCTGTTGTTGTGACTTTGTTGTTGCAACTCTTTTGCTGCAAGTCAAGTGCTACAATTATATTTCTACAACTCACATTCTTGAAACTTCTTTACCATAGCTCTATTGCTACAATTCCATTGTCGCAATTCAATTTCTATAACTCAAACATTGCAACTTAGCTACTACAATTCCACTAATTAATTCAGGTGGAACATTGCCTCGCACGACATCCTGGATTAATCAAACTACAAATCTCGCACAACAACTCGAGTGTTGTAACTTTGAAGTGTCACACACTACAATTATGCAACTCACAGTGTTGCAACTCGAGGCATGACGGAATTCTCATGCTAGCGAGGATTTTAGTTTTCTTTTCAAGGCCAACTCCATAGCACAATAAAGGTATAAAACATAATGGCTTTGCCGCCAACCTAAAAGTAGTGACCACTCATGGTAAGATAAAAGTTATGTCTCTTGATCACATATTGAATTGTGTTTATTTGGCATGAATAACTTGACCAATGATTTGATCACATGCATCCATGATCTTTTCCATCAATGAATGACATCAACCCACTATAAGACAATCATTCCTTGCCATAATTAGAAACTGCAATGCTAATCCCCCCACCAAATTGTTCCTTTCATTGTGTAGTTGTAGAACAAACTAAGCTCTGAACAAAAAATGAAAATAGGAAGCTCATTGAATCAAAGAGAGGCCTTAGAGACATTGTCATTCCAGGCATATGACCAAATCTGGGGAATTTTTAAGAAAATGTGATGGATTGAAGATGTCCACAGGCTCCAGGGATACGATGGCAATGTGGTGTTGTATGTTCCATGAACCTCAGAGACAATAGGTAAATATTAATGGTAACAATGGTGCATGTGAATGAAGCTATGATTATTGAGGTTATATGTATCACTCAAATCGAATAATAATGGTACTTTAGAAGAAGGTCGGAACTAGAGATCATGGAGCAATTCCCTGATTCGAGTGAGGGATTAGTTAAGAAAGGTACGAGATTTCACAACAAATAAGGGTAGACCCTTAGGGAGATGTAGCCATTGTGGTGTAGATATATTTCATCTATCAAGACTACCATGCGATAGTTTACTTATAGCACTTAACATTGTTGAACCACTTGAGGAACGACAAGCTAGTTAACATGTTCTTCTTCCTTTGTCAGACAATCCAAACCATGACCACACTTGTTCATAATTTTGGCCTCTCCAGAGATGCCCTCTCACATCATGTTCTCATAAATTTACTACTTTAATATGCATTAAACATTGAATGACAAGTTTGGAGTGATGTAGAAAGGGTATCTATTAAAGAAGCAATTATTGCAACTTTGCTTGAAGTTGTAGTTGTTGTAGCTCCACCTTTAGGAAGACATGGTGTAAATCCCAAGAGCCCTACTGCAACTCTGGAGGCTATAAATACAACAACTATGAATGTCAAAATTGTTGTCACTCTTGAAAATGAATAAAACCATGTTGCCACTCTCACAGAGGAAGAAAACAAAGTTTCTACAACTCTTGTGATAGAGGAATATCGTGCTACAATTTCATAGCAAGAAGAGGATATCTGGGACCGTGATGTAAATATATTTGGAAGCAAGTCTCAAACAAAGAGGTTGAGGTGTATCCAAAATAGTTTTACACATGTAGTGACCCCCAAGAGGAAGAGAAAAAGATACATCATAACCATTAAGGAAGAACATGAAGAAACTCATGTTTTCACACAAAAACCATCAAGAGTGGAAGAACTTGTTATATCACAAGAAGAATAATTTGTTGTCATCACGCAATAACTAATAGAGGTGATGGGAGAGGAATAGGGATTTGAGAAATCAAAGTTGGAGATCGTGGTTAAAGAAGACCTTGTTGTCACATAAGAACCAACAAGGGGAGACACAAAAGAGGACCTTGTTAGTACACAGTAACCTAGAAGAGGAGACATAAAAGAAGGCCTTGCTTCAACTATATAAGTTGAAATGGAACAACATGTACAAGAAGAAGAAGCTACAACACCAAGCACGCCAACATAAGCACAATAAATTGATGCCTCACTAGAACTGAGGAAGAACATTAAGGTTAGGAAGTAGTAGAAAATAGTAGGTATTATTTCTTGATATCGTTGTATATAAGGAACATAATACATAGAGAGAAAAATAAAAAACGTCTTACCACAGTTACAATATTGAAGAGTGAGATGAAGACCCTTTGAAAAATTAAAATGTCTTTCTCAGACTGCAGGTGTCATTGCTATTACATAAATAGGGGAACCTCTCCCAAAGGAAAAGGAAATATCCCAAGAAGAACCACAAGAGAAAGAAAACCTAAGAAAGGATGTCCAAATAGAGAAAACAAGAAATAAGATAATATAATTTGTTGTTCAGATAGTTCTTATTTAGATGGAAGACCATGAAGTTCAAGTAAACCTCACAGATGCGTGGGAGAAATCCAAAGAAGACAGGTGAATGGGATATTGATTGCTTATGAGGAGAAGGTAATACCCCTCGTGGAACATCAACAAGTTGTCAAAAACCTTAGCGATAGATGGGCCACAAATGAGCTATGCAGTGGGAAATTCACATGACCAAATGGGAGTAGTGGAAGATGGGAATGGATAAAGAGTTTGAGAAGACTACCAAGCTACAAAAATAAGTGGATAAAATGGAAGTTTAGAACATCTAGCTTGGACTATTAGTGGAGGATGCACTTAGTTGTAGATCCTCTTCTCCTGTGTATTGTATGTACATGAAGAAGTATTTCATGTCCGAGAGAAAAACTCTCATGATCTCCAAGCCCTATGAAATCACCTCTCCAAATACATCCGTAGATGCTTATTATGCATGCACCAATGAGAATAAGAATCTATTGTGCGTGCCTTGTCAACACAAAATTCTATTGTCTCATAACCCTATCTGGAACTCTAACCATTTTGCACCCTAAGGGAGTCCGCACTTGCCACATATCGATATCATGATTACTTATTCTAAATTACGCAAAAATTTAAAATCTTTATTTTCTAAATAAAAAGGAACTTATACAAATATTGTAAACATATAAATCATTACTCTTATATATCATAATGGTTGATCAACTTACATTTCAATTATATCTTATTAATAAAATATGATCATTTATTTTTATTTATTATAATATATAAATAAAACTTTAATTTTAAATATCTTTATATAAATTAATAAGTAATTATTCTTTAAAAAAATAAAATATATTTCATCTTTTACAATATATAAATGATCAAATATTATTAACAAACAAATTAAAACAATCTAATATTATTTTGATTTATAATTTAAATATTTAAAAAATAATATATATATATATATATATATATATATATATATATAATCAACTTCCAAACAGGCTCAATCATTTTCCAAAAAAATTATAGGACATTTAATTCAACTTTTAAAAGTATATCAAAAATAAATTTTCTAAAGCATTCAGTTTAATAATTAATTTAAAAACAACCTCAATCATTCTTGCTTCTTTTCGCATCAAAGAAAAATAAGAAAATAAACCACTTACATTATAAAAATTTGTTATAAAAAAAATTATTAAAAAAAACAAAAACAGATTAACCATGACTAGAACCAAGCCTCTAGGAACCAAGCATTATAATGGGCGGCTAATATTATTATTGTTTGTAGCATAATAATTTACATTATTTCGAGTTTTTACAACTCTCCTTTATCAAAAACTTTGGTACAAGGTTTTCTCCTTGTAGAAATTTGTCACCTAAGATATTGTTGAAAGAGTCTACAAAATGTAGACCATCCCAAAAGATATAGCGGTTCGGGTTTCCACAAACAGTAGCATTCAAAGAGCCACATTGACTTCTCCCTTCAAAATTATATTTTCCAACTTCTCCACAACAAGCTTTCAACGGGTGCTTCACACCTGTAACAATAACAGTAAGCATATTTAATCAGTTACTTTTGTGAAAAAGCTTATAGTATTCATATCAACTTATATATATATATATTAAAGATGAGGTAACATCTATTTTCGTATTATAGTTTTTCTATTATATAAATAAATGATGTTGTTGAGGCCTAATGGTTTTTCACAATTTTAAATTAGAATATTTTACTTTATGTATATGAGATATATATATATGTATAAAGCTTCATAACTAGCAATTGCACCATATGTTACAATTTTTTTTATTTATTTTTTGTAAGGAATAGCATAGAAAAGAGTGGCCTAGAAGAAATAAGAAGGAAATAGCATAAGAAAGAGTAGTCTAGAAAAAATAAGATGTTGCAGAGAAGGAGCCATCGTGAATGAATGAAAGGAAAGTTTTGCTCCCATGGAAGTAGGTCGTGGATGTTTCAAAGATATTAATGATAAGAGTTATCAACCAGAAAATTTTGTTATAGATTTTGAAATAGACAACAGGGGATGAAAACATATATGTAAACTAACATAATCTGTTCACATATATAAAAACTTTGTTTTAGATATTGAGATAGGAAATTGAGAGTGAAAATCATTTGGTGATTAATAATCCTCGAAACAAGCATGTAACTCAAATAAGATATTTTAAATACTTTCAAACAAAATCTATCTAGCATAGATGTAAATAAAGAGAATTTTTATTAACAAAAATAGAGTTTAGTCCAAGTTCATCTACATGTCTGGGCGCCAATTGCATGCTTATCAGAAATTGTATATGAAGAACAATAGTCTTGGTATACAAGAAAGTGAATGTCATTTTAATATGGAGACATTTTTGGAAGGAGATATTGTTCTTTATGTTATGGTTTATTTTCTTAACTCCAAACTTGGTTTAGTCTTTTTCTATATACATAAGAAAAAATTACAAAGTAAATTCACAAATTTAAGTTATAGTTTTATATTTTATAATTACAAATCTAGTTTCTTATTAAAATATTTTACACATCTTAGGTTATTCTAAATTGATCAAGAGTATAGAATTTTTAGGGTGATGTTCTATGTCCATTGAAATTCCCATGAGATCCATCACTATGTACAAGGTTCATTGCAACCTTGGATATATTCTATGAGTTGTGATTTTTTGCTTGTGGCTACAACTTAGCTTTGGTTTTCACCTAGTTATCATGATTCAAAACTTTGTTATCATATTAGATCCTTGTAGCATTAGATATATTCTGTGAGATAATGTGATGTTTTGTTTGTCACAATGACTCTAAAATCAATTATTAGACCACAATATTAACTTTCTTGTTGTATGTTTTGTTTATGAACCCTTTAAAAAAACCAGAGGTACATTTTATTTTACAGTGTGATCTGCCCAGCATGAGTGGGGGTTTCAAAAATTTGAGAGTAAATTGAGTGGCTCTTGTTATAAATTGTTGTATAAGATGGGAAATTTGGATGCTTTGTAGACAATATGGATGTCATAACATATATCTTTTTTGAAATTTTTAGTGTCTCTGGCCACCATGCATCTTATAAGATCCATTTCAACTAAGAACGTCAATACATCACTGTGCGATTGATAACTTGTGACATCCATAGCCATTTTCTTTGATTGTGGATCAAGTAATAAACTAATAACTTGTGAAATCCCTGGCCATTTTCTTTGACTGTGGATCAAGTTATAAACTAGAATATACTCTCTCTTCAGAAGACTCTACATTATATATTGGATGGAGGGAAAGGTTATGATAAAACTTGTACAAAAAAACCCCTTAGGGTTCTCTCAACTTAATATATTGTTAATCACATAGTGTCAATTTTGTAAAACTATAATTTATAGTAAGGACTGAGTGGGTTTTTTCTTTTTTCAATTTTGTAAAACTATAATCTACAGTAAAGACTGAGTGTAAGTTTGACATCATATAATATGAAAATTGTTTATGATTATAAAGTAAAAAACATGTAAGATTTTTTAACTACAATTAGGTAATTAAAGATATGTATTTAGTTTTTTTTTTAATGGAAGAAATTTCATATTCATTAACTATTACAATTACAATTAACTATTAGTTTTTTTTTTAATCGCTGGTTTCTTTTTTCGAGGCAGCATTGCTAACTCTATATGAGCTAGTTTCCCCTCGTGGGTAGCTCCAATTTTTGTTATTTTTTCTATTTTGGCTGTTGAGGCTTGAGCCTCTTTGTAACATATGTTTCATTATTAATAGATCTTACTCTTACAAAAAAAAACTATTAGTTTTTTTATATGTACTTACAAACTATTACAATTAAGTAATTAAAAGCAAATTTAGTGTTATTTAAGAAATGAGAATTATGAACATTCATCATTATTTCTCATGATTTAAAAAAAAAAATCACATATTTTAAAAAATTCATTATTTTTTTATTTTTTATTTTTTTATTTTTATTTTTTTTATATTAAGAAATACTACTCATGAATAATAAAACAGTTGTAACATAAATAATATATAACTAAAAAAACCATGTATTTTTGGAATAATAAAATAGTTGTAACAAAAATAATATAGAACAAGAAAAAAATATGTATGTTTGGATGTATGAAAATTTAGATACATTTTATTAAGTAAAATTTTAAAATAATAATGGTTATAAACATTTAAAAATAATTTTATTAAATAATTAGTTTAGATCTATATTATTGATCGAAGAGATTAACGAAGTTTCCATATCAAGACATTCCACATGAATACCATGAGTCAATACCATGGATTGTTTTTATAGTTTAGTATCATTTTATTTTATTATTTTTATTTTTTATTGTATCTTGACCTAATTAAAATGTTCATTACATTATGTCAATCTTTTTATTTAATTTACTTTTATTTTATTTTTGTGTAATTTGACAAAGTCACCAAAACCTAAATTCAATCTAACTTATTAAAAAGAAAAAAAACAAACATTATAAAAACATATATAAAAATATTTACTTGTGCATCAATCATCTAACATTTGATTCAATGGCTCAGACATGGACACGTTGGCAACTAGGAGAGTTGTTTTGCCTTACGGCGTAATTATATTGTGAAGTTAATTTTGTATATAGTTTGATGTATAAAAGATATTAATAATATGTGCGTACAAGATTAATAAAATGTTTTTTTTTAATTGAAAATGGAAAATGTAATTTTTTTTTCACTCATAATTAATATTATATCTTTTGTTTATTAGTTCTTGTCTTATTATGGATTATAGCATTAGTTTTGGGGAAATGTGTTGATTTTGCATTAGTTTGTTGTGTTTTTGCAATTTTAACCAAAGTTTAAGGGAAATGCTTAATATTATTATTTATGCTTAAAATCAAAAAATATTTTCTATATCTTTTTTTATTTTTTTATTGGTTGAGTGAGTTCTGAAAAGACATAATTCCCCTGATGGATAACTTTGTATTTTCAATATTTGTCAGTGTCTCACAATTCATTAAAAAAAACTAATTTGGGAGTAGTCATTCTGTCGGTCAATGCTCTAACAATGGCACTACCCCTAACACTGATATGGCACTACCCCTAACACTGATGTTATAACTAACACTATTGCAGGTCTAGGAGCTTAACAAGTCTGCAATTAATATTATTATGTTTTATTATGCGGAGCTTTTGTATGAAGCTATCTTTGTGCTAAGCTTTCACTATGTTGAGGAAACTTCCGCATTCTGCACAATGTATTCGTATACACCATCATTGTGATCACGACATGTTCTTTTAATTTTTTCACAAGTTCGTCAACATTTAGACAATTATACAAAATTCAATTGCAATTAGAACAATGTAGAAGTGATGAGTGATTCTCTAATTTACAATTCTTCTTACCTACATTCTTTGACTAGAGAAAATTTTTGGTGCACATAGAAACCATACACCATAATTCTGGGCACGCAAATTTTGAATTTGTATAGAACTATAACAAAAAACAACATCCTACAAACAAAGAAACGATCTAAAATTTATTTATTAAAAGCTTTTATATAAAAGTTAAAAATTAGTTTTAGACATGCTGAGTTCTATAAATATGTAGATCTGGCCACGAATAGAAAATTAATTTTCTTAATCCATTTAAAGTTTGTAAACAAAATAAACTTATATATGTGGACATCGGAGAACAATTTCTTCCTTCTTGCAAAAATATGAAGGTTTCGCACAGGTAACACTCAATCAACAAACCATTATAGCTTTTCCTATAACACTCAAATAACAAATAGTGACTCAGTGTATTCATGACATAGTGTCATGACGTGTGCAAAATCTACCAGCGGTCTTCCCCGCAACTCACATATGGCCAAGTAAATTTGATTCCTCTTTTATTATGTATCTTATAACATTAGTAAGGGTTGTCTCGTTTCTTATCACGTCATCAAAACTTCATAAACATCAATCATAAAGGCTAATACTGAACCTTCACCCTCTATATAGGGTTCCATCCAGCTGCCATCTTTGACCCCAGAATCTAGGTTCCATGTAACAAGTCGAATCTGAGCTTCTTTGATTGCGGATTCATGGCATCCATCCAGAGCAGAGAAAACTCAATATTGATTTTTGTTCTATAATAGTTGAATATCCAGAGCCTATGATCGAAATATCGTTGATAATATAAGCATAGAGTGAACATGGCAAAAGGTAACTTTCAAACATCCAAACGCCAATCACTAGGGGTATATTACAAACCATAAATCCAAATAGAAAGAGCAAACACAATTCAACTCCACTCACTGGAGGTATATTAAAAACCATAAATCCAGATAGCAAGAGCAGACACAATTCAGTTGAGCGTGGATGTTAGTTAGCCTTTACAGACTCTACGTTATTATTACACTAATAATAATACTCTATTCGGATTACGGAGGAAGTTCATTGTGTGGAATTTGGAGGAAGTTCATTGTGCGGAGTGCGAAGGACCTCTTCACTCAGCACAATGAACTTCCTACGAAAACTTGGCATTCTTTTGCACTCAACAATGAACTTCCTCTGAAAACTCGTCATTCCTGGACACAACCATGTTCACATCTTTCTTGTTGCTGACATCAAAGTGCACATAACTTGCCAAAGGAGGAGAAAGGGATTACGCAAGCTTTTTGCCAACTTTATATGCAATGTCTATAATTATGACTTTCACTCGTTGTGTTGCGAACAAAGCGGTGGATGTGTGTAACAGCGCTGGTGAAATTCCATGTAATAAAGCTAAAATAATAACCACCATTGATGGGACACTAATTCCAAGCTTAATGTTGGGCAAAACATCCTAGTGGGTGTTCATTTGGTTTAATATGGCTAAGGAAATTGGCAAAGACAAAGGCTTTGGAAAAGCAAAATGGCATATTTGGCACATTTATTTATGAAAATAATGGAAATTAGGAGAAAATGGAGATGAAAGGTCACATGTTGCATGTGATGAGGAAAATGAAGAAAAATAATGTAAAATGAAGAAAATAAAGGCATATTCTATAAAAAGGCTTCTGAGGACTAGTTAGTTCCTTTTGTCAATTCAATTTTGGAGCTCTCTCATTATTCTCTCCCTCTCTCACTCTTGGACACTTAGAGTTTTCTTGGACAACTTTGGCATTTGAGCAAGAAAGGCAAGAAAGCAAGAAGAGGGAGGAAGCAAGCAAGGAGGAGCAGGAATCAAACATCTACCACAGGATTATTGGCAAGTATCGATTTTCATGTGTTTTCCTTGCTACATTTGGTATGCATGGTATTGCATGTGGTTCTTTTATGTCATGGCATGGGTTTTACCAGGTGTGACAGTGTTTTTCAGCCTTTTCCGTATAGCTTTGATGACATGGTTTTCTCATATTTCAATTGAGCTAGATTGCAAGATGGATTCAAAGCTGAGTGGGGTGGTTCTCCGAAATGACAAACACAAGGCCTAGTGGTCCCTAAACAAGACTGTGGATCACAATAAATCCATTGGCCTAGTAACCGATGAATGTGACTGTGGGTTGTAGTAAAGCCATATTGTGTGCCTCAATGGGCCTAGGAATCATTATCGGTGAATGTCAGGATATACGGTAAAGCCAAGAGGTGGATTGCTCTCTGTTGGGCCTAGTAGTCCCGGTATAGGATGTACGGTAAAGCCTGGAGAGTGGGTCTCGGTGTAGGGCCTAGTGATCCTTGGATCAGAGTATGGATTACGGTAAACCCTGAGAGACTAGGAGGCTCTCAAATTCCTCACGGTGTGATGGAGAATTCTGGTATCATTCATGCTTGTTTGGTTCTTTTTAGTTGGTTACGAGTCCCATATTCATGATTGGAATATGGCACAGGGGTGATAGGCTGAAGAGATATTTGGCTCAAACAATCTATGGTCGGGTGGAACGTGGAAGTCCCATCTCCGGTTGGTTTTTACATTCATCAATGAGCAGCGCATTCCTTTGATATTTGATGTATAAATGCACTTGTTTATATGTGGGTTATATTGTTATTGCATCAATTGTATTTATGTTGTTATTATGTTGATCATAAGCATGTATTTTACCAGTGATGATGTATGGCTCTCTCCATGTTTTTATTTGTAAATGAATGCACAATGTATCTATGGTCAAATAGATTGTATTGCAAATAATGATATAAGGGAAAAATGCTTCTTAGCAATTCTCAAGTAAGTATGAGACCCCTATGCTCAGATATGTTGTTTACACCTGTAGTTTCAATGTTTGTGACTTTTGAAAAAATGCTTGTCATGGCTAGGAGGGGTCAAAATGAGTTATTGTTGATGTGATTGCTTTTGTATCATTGTTTTCTTGTTATTTATCATCTCTGAAATTTTCATGAAGTTCTACGTAGAGCACTGGATTCTGGGCCTAAAAAGGTTGCTCAAATATTGGGGACGTTAGCACATAACTAAGGAATTGGGGCCCTAGACACTGGCATGTTGTGTAATGCATGTAGCTATAGCGTCCTGGACGTTGGCTTGCAAGCCTATGCCTACGTCCATGGCTCAAAGAGGTCAAAAGGTCATTGTGACCCATGGGTAAGAGCCCTAGATGGTTGGGTTACCTCCCGGGGGTATTGTTGTTGTTGTACAAGGTCTGCATGTTGTCTTTTTGTCGATTCCACTTCCTTAAGGTCACCTAGGAGGTTTAATCTCATTATAGTAGTCTTTCATCACATGTTTACCCCGATTGGCCAGTTACTTGGGTAGATGTGGGAGGAGGGTGTTATAAAGTGGTATCAGAGCATGCTTCAACCCTTAGACTAGATGGGTGGTGTGTCGATCATGCTTTTCTGTTGGTTGCATATGTGTTTTTCATAGCTATGGTGTATGTGTTTTTTGAATCCGTGTTGTGTTGGCCATGGTGGTAGTGGTGTCGCCATGGAACCGCTGATGGTATTGTTGTCAACATGTTGTCATGAGTGTGTGATTAGTTATGTGTTGTTCTTTCTTATGTATTGTCCGTGCACGCTTGCTTACATGTTGCTACATGTAGTATATGCATTGCTTGCTTATGCTAGGGTTACATATTGGCAATGCTCGTGTGTTTTCCATGTATGCTTGCTTGTGTGATGTTATATGTGAACATGCATTGGTCATTCATGCTTGGTTACATGTTGCTTATGCTTACGTATGGTTTGTGCTTGTGATTGTGTGTGGTCAAGTTTACATTGGTATGGTTGAGTTTGTCATGCATTAGGTCATGGTGTATACTTTGCAGGGTCACGCTCAAGTCAAGGCATATCAGTATTGAAGGTTCCCTGAATGGGGTTGTAACTAATTGGACGGAGGGGCAACGACCGGAGGTGTTTAAGCCAACTCACTCACAATTTATAGTAATATTGTAGGTCGTGTCCCGGAGTGCCGCAAATTCTTAAGGATCGAAGGCGAGCATCTACTATCGATCAAGTGAAAGATTTCACGTCGACCTATTCGAATTCATTTTATTCTCAAGCTTCTATGGAGCCTGCGAATTGAAGACATGTACCAATCCATCTTCCTATCTTTGAAATCTGAGCACATCATTCATAATTGTTCAAGATGAAGTCATGCTCATCAGTCATGGCACCCTGACACACCTAATCTGCATTTTCCTTCTTAAATCTGGAATAATCTGTATCAATGAGAGAATACATCAGTGGAACATAAGTAGAAAATTTATTAGCAAGATTACTCATGCTTGCCCTTCCCTAGGGACTATTTCAACTATGCTCTTTCGAGTACTTATTATCACGATGCTCCTCTGACTGGACTCCAACTAGAATGATGTGTCTACAATGATATACCATGTGTTAAGAGTTTATATGCTATTGTGATTATGTTTATACTTGTATCACATTGATTGGTTGATCTTGCAAGATGTATCCTCCCCAAATTACACTAAGGTACGTTGGTTTATTATTATTTGGTTTAACTGACATATTATGCTTGGCAGGAAAAGAGATCAGAGGTGGATAGAAAGATGGTAGACTACAAAGATTCTCCCTATGAGTCATATGAGCAGCAGGGTGGACACTCTTCTGATTTGGTAGACACACTGAGAATCCTAAAGGAAGAAATAAGGTGCAAGGAAGAAAATGACAAAATCATATAGGCACAAGAGAAACAAGCAAAGGTGAATGCAATACTTCTTCAGAGCTTGTCAGAATTGCAACGGCAAGGGACACTTCAGATCAGCCATGGACAGTAGGACATAACTAATGGGGCATATAGAAGTAGGTCTCCTAGTAGACACAAGTCAGATACATCTAATGAAGTGAAAGATGACAAGTTGTTGAACACTCCAAATAGGAGGAGTGATGAGTACAAGTACCATTCTAGTTCTGGTTCGAATAGATATCATAATCGTCATCGGTATCATCCTCACAGGAGGGGTGACAAGGGATACTTCCCTAATGAATTCAAGAAAGAAAAACCACCTACTTTTGATGGAGACTTGAAGAAACCAAAAGATGCAGAGCTTTGGATACTTGGAATGAACAAATTCTTTGAGTTGCATGAGTACATAGATAACATGAAGGCCAAAATTGCTATATTTAGTTTGAAAGGTAAAGCAGACATATGATGGGAACATGTGAAGCGAGTCAGAGACATCAAAATAGAGGGCTTGAGTTGGCATGAGTTCAAGAGGCTTTTCAGGAAGAAGTACTTGTCAGAGAGGTACTATGATAGTAAGGCCAAAGACTTTTATTAGGTGAAGATGGGGTCAATGACAGACGAAGAGTACACAATTAGGTTCCCGGAGCTAGTGATGTATGTGCCATATATTAAAGATAAGAAGGATAAAGTTCAACAATTTATCAGTGCTTTTCCATTAGCATTTAGAGATTGGCTTGAGAATGATGAGCCTCGGTCACTTGAGGAAGTTATTGGGAAATTGAAGCATTTCTATGAACAGTGCAAACGTAAGAATGAATCTCAGCAAGGATGCAAAGGGAAAGACAAAGGTAAAGGTAAATGGCAGCCTAAGAGATCAAGGCCTTATAATACAAACAAGAAAGAGAATGTGGCACCTCAGAAGAAGTTTAATCCAGATAGACAGGGACATGGATCACAACAGCGACATGGAGGTAATGGTACAGGATGGTTGAAGCGTTGCACATGCGGTGAGGAGCACCTTGAGAGACATTTTTCATAAAACTAGGGTGGTAGGCCTAAGATATATAGTGCATAGAAGGCGTAGATTATTGGGGATGTTGGAAAGAGCAATTCTTGTATCTATGCAGTTGTGGACAACAGACAGGCATACCACTAGGAGTCTATCATTGAGATGGACGGTAAGTTTTGTGATCAAGTTATTTCTATTTTGATTGATCCCGGATCTAATTATAGCTATGTTAGTCCTGACTTGGTGAATATGTGTGGCTTGAGTAAAGAAATGCATGCAAAATCTTGGTTAGTGAAGTTGGCTACATGTACGAAAAGAAGAGTTCACCATTGCGTAAGAGTCTGTGTGTTTGAGTTAAATGGCATGCCTATAGCAGCGCACTTGAACATATTGCCACTGGATTCCTATAGTATGCTATTGGGTATGGATTGATTATACCTTCACATGACCAAGGTAGATTGCTATGAGAAATCTATTGAGTGCTTGGATGATAATGGGGAACCAAGAGTCTTACAGGGAAAAAATAAATCCACATCAATTAGGATGGTGACAATGATGCAAGCCAAGCGCAGTCACAGGAAAGGGTGTGTGTTATTCGCAGTTCATATCTCTAGTGACAAAGGTAAGGAAGTTGAGGATGTAGAAGTATTGATCAGGTATCCAGTTTTGAAGCAGTTTCAGGATGTATTTCTAGTCTAGATTTCCGAGTTTCCACCTCACACGGAGGTAGACTTTTCTATTGAGTTGGTGTCGAGGGCAGCTCCAACATCAAAGGCACCTTGCAGGATGAGCACACCTGATTTGATAGAGTTAAAGTTGAAGCCGAAAGAGATGCTTGACAAGGGATACATTAGGCAAAGTGTATCGACATGGGGTGCACCAGTGTTGTTCGTGAAGAAGAAGGATGGCACTCAGATTGTTTATTGATTATAGGAAGCTGAAAAAAGTGAACATCAAGAATAGGTACCCATTATCGAGGATTTATGATTTATTTGATCCGCTGAAGGATGCAATAGTGTTCTCTAAGGTCGACTTGAGATAGGGATATCATCAGATACGCATCAAAGAAGAGGACATCTACAAGACCGCATTTAGGACCAGGTAAAGCATTATGAGTTTGTTGTAGTTCCATTCGGTTTGACTAATGCCCCAACTACATTTATGTGTTTGATGAACAGTGTGTTATGTCCTTATTTGGATAAGTTTGTGAATGTGTTTAATGATGACATATTGGTGTATTCTAAAAATGAGGAATAACATGTCGAGAATTTCGCCGCAGTGTTGAGGTTGTTGAGAGAGCATCAATTGTATGCTAAGCTCAACAAATGCAGTTTCTTCCATACTGAGGTACACTACTTGGGACATGTTATCTCTAAGGAGGGAATTACAATAGATCTAGAGAAGATAAGGGCCATCATGGAGTGGGTAGCTCTTAAGAATATAGATGAGGTAAGATCATTCATGGGATTAGCAGGTTACTATAGGAGGCTCATCAGGAACTTCTCACATATTTCTTACCTTATTACATCATTGTAGAGGAAAGGTAAGAAGTTTGATTGGACAGAGGAGTGTGAAGCTAGTTTTGAGTAGTTTAAGCTGTTGTTGGCACATGCTCCATTGTTAAAGATTGCATATCCGGAAAAGGGGTTTGTAGTATGTACAGATGCTTGCAAGATAGGACTTGGTGGGGTCCTTATGCAGGATGGACGGGTGGTATGCTATAAGTCACGAAAGCTGAACGAGCACGAGCAGAACTACTCGACACATGATCTTGAGCTAGCAGTGATCATTCATGCATTAAATATGTAGAGGCACTATATTCCTGGAAAGAGGTTTGTACTAATGAGCGATCACATTGTGTTAAGGTACTTGTTTGACTAGCCGAATTTGAAAGCCAGGCAGGCTAGATGGTTGGCCATGATCAATGAGTTTGACTTCGAGATCAGGTACATAAAGGGAAAGGAGAACATGGTTTCAGATGATCTTAGTAGGTGGGTACAGGTAAATCAGATAGCAGCTATCAGCTTCTGTAGGATAAACTTATAGGATAGTATATTGTAAGCAAGTCAGCAAGACCACAGGTATATGGAAATTTTGCATAGGTTTCAGTAGGGTATAGGTATAGGTGGTAGTACAGGAACAGGTACATGTGGTAGCACATGTACAAGTACAAGTGTACAAGATCTGGATTACTATCTCACGACATATGGATTGGTCAGATTTAGAGATAGGATATATGTGTCAGACAACGATGAGCTCAAGAAGGTGATCTCGAGGGAGTTTCATGCAAAACCATATTCAGGTCACCCAGACTACTAGAAAACATTGACTTCAATATAGAGGTTCTACTATTGGCCGAATTTAAAGAGGGAAGTGGCAGATTTTGTCGCCAAATGTTTGGATTTTCAGATGGTTAAGGCAGAGTGTAAGCATCTAGGTGGACTGCTATAGCTAATTGTGATCCTAGAGTGGAAATGGGAGGTCATTTCCATGGACTTCATCACAAGTTTGCCTAAGACAGCTAGACAACATGATTCCATCATGGTTGTTGTGGACAACTTGACAAAGGTTGCACACTTCATTCCAATGAAGACTACATACTCAACTAGCGATGTAGTAGAGGCATTCATCATGGACATAGTCAGATTGCATGGTGTTCCAAAGAATATTGTGTCAGGTATGGATGCAAAGTTCACTTCCAAGTTTTGGAAGGAGTTGTTTGCAGGTTTGGGCACCGAGTTGGCCTTCAACACAGCTTATCATCCATAGACAGATGGACAGACAGAGAGGGTCAACAGGATAATGGAGGATATGTTGAGGATGTATGTAATGCGTCAACGATGAAAGTGGGAAGAGTATCTTCCACTGGTAGAGTTCACCTACAACGAGTACCAGGAGTCATTGAAAATGAGTCTATTTGAGGCTATGTATGGGCGGAGTTGCAACACTCCCATCAATTGGAGCGATTCTATTAATAGGGTATTGATAGGACCAGAGATGTTCACAGAAATGGAACAAGAAATGCAGGTGATCAAGAAGAACTTGAAGGCAACACATGATAGGCAAAATATTTATTCATATAGGAATAGGTTGTTCAAGGAGTTTAAAGTTGGGGATCAGTTGTACTTGTTTCTCAAGCCCAAGAAGAGCTCCTTGAAGATTGGATCATGTGCCAAGATGGCACCAAAGTTTTGTGGGCCCTTCAGGATCATTGAGAGGATCGAATCAGTGGCCTATCGACTTGCATTGCCTTCCACAATAAAAGTCCATGATGTTTTTCATATATCATTTTTTAAGAAGTATGTTAAAGATGTTGATCATGTGATTCACTGGTCTGTATTGCAAGTGGAACCAGATGGACAATTTCAACAAAAGCCTTAGTTTATATTGCAGAAAAAGGTGCTCATGCTCCGGAATCGAGCAATATAGAAAATTAAAGTGAAATGGAAGCAATTTGGGTCTGATGAAGCTACATGGGAGATGGCGAATTAGATGCGGTCCATGTATTCTTCCTTATTTGCTGATTGAGGCAAAGCAGTTTTGGTGTAATGTTGGTATATGTTTTGGTGATGTTTGATATATGTTTTGATGTGATGTTCGAGTATATTTACATGTGTATATGGATGTAAATACCGCCATGAGATATGTTATAAAGCTCCAATAAGCGATATGGGTGTCATGTCAATATAGTTATCATGTTGTTATATTTTCATGATGGGTTGCTTTTCAGTAGGGTGATCATTGTAAATACTGCATCAAGCTATTATATGAAGCTCCATGAGCAGTATGTTGTTTTCTACTAGTTTTGCTGAGGTATATGTGTGATTGAACACCGAGGACGGTGTCCCCCAAGGGGGAGTGTTCTGTAATAGCCCTGGTGAAAATTCCATGTAATAAAGTTAACATAATAACTAAGGTTGATGGGACACTTATTCCAAGCTTAATGTTAGGAAAAACATCCTAGTGGATGCTCATTTGGTTTTATATGGCTAAGGAAATTGGAAAAGGTAAAGGCTTTAGAAAGACAAAATGGCATATTTGGCACATTTATTTATGAAAATAATGGAAATTAGGAGAAAAGGAAGATGAAAGGTAACAGGTTTCATGTGAGGAGGAAAATGAAGGAAAATAATGGAAATGAAGAAAATATAGGCCTCTTCTATAAAAAGGCTTATGAGAATCAGTTGGTACCTTTTGTCAGTTCATTTTTGGAGCTCTCTGTCTCTCTGTCTCTCTCTCTCGGACACAGAGTTTTCTTGGATAAATTTGGCATTAGAGCAAGAAAGGAAAGAAAGTAAGGAGGAGGAAGCAAGGAGGGAGGAGCAGGAATCAAGTAGCTACAGCAGGATTCTTGGCAGGTATCGATTTGCATGTGTGTTTTCCTTGTTAGATTGGATATGCATGGTATTGCACATGGTTATTTTCTATCATGGCATGGGTTTTTCTAGGTGTGACAATGTTTTTCAACCTAGCCTTGTCATTTTTCCGTATCTTTGATGAGATGGGTTTCTCATACTTCAGTTGAGTTGGATTTCCAGATGGATTCAAGGATGAGTGGGGTGGATCTTTGAAATGACAAACACATGGCCCAATGGTCCCTAAATCAGATTGTGGATCATGGTTAACGAACTGACCTAGTAACCCATGAACCAGACTGTGGGTTGCGGTAAATCCAGATTGTGTGCCTCAGTGGGCCTAGGAATCCTTGTCATTGAATAGCGAGATATACGGTAAAGCCAAGAGACTAGGAGGCACTCAAATTCATCACGGTGCAGCCTGAGAACTCTAGTAGCATTCATGCTTGTTTGGTTCTTTTCAGTTGGTTATGAGTCCCACATTCATGCTTGGAATATGGCACAGAGTGATTGGCTGAAGAGAGATTTGGCTCAACCAATCTATGGTTGGGTGGAACGTGGAAGTCTCATCTCCAGTTGGTTTTTACATTCATCAATGAGAAGCTCATTCCTTTCGTATTTTATGCATAAATGCACTGGTTTATATGTGGGTTCTATTATTGTTGCATCCATTGTATTTTTGTTGTTATTATGTTAGTTATAAGCATGTATTTTATCAGTGATGATGTATGGCTCTCTCTGTGTTTTTATTTGTAAATGAATACACAATGTATCTATGGTAAAATAGATTGTATTGCAGCTAATTATGTCAGGGAGAAATGCTTCTTAGCGACTCTCAAATAAGTATGAGACCCCTATGCTCAGATATGTTGTTTACACCTGTAGTTTCAAAGTTTGTGACATGTTTGACAAAATGTCTATCATGGCTAGGAGAGGTCTAGATGAGTTCTTGTTGATGTGATGCTTCCGTATCATTTTCATATTTTTATTTATCATCTCTGAAATTTTCATGAAGTTTTGGGCAGTGCATTGGGTTCTGGGCCTTAAAGGTGGCTCAAATTCTAGGGACACTAGCACAAAAATGAGGAATTTGGGCCCTAGACGTTGGCATGTTGTGTTATGCTTGTGTATATAGCCTCTTGGACGTTGGCTTGCAATCCTGTGCCTCTGTATATAGCTCAAAGAGGTCAAAAGGTCAGTGTGACCCACGAGTAAGAGCCTTGGATGATTGGGTTACCTCCTCAGGGTGTTGTTGTTGATGTACAAGGTATGTATGTTGTGTTTCTGTCAGTTCCACTTCCTTAAGCTCACCTAGGAGGTTGAATCTCATTATAGTATCCTCGCGTCGCATGTTTTCCCTGATTGGTCGGTTACTTGGGTAGAGATGTGGGAGGAGGGTGTTACAATATGGTTGCTTGAAGAGCAAAGAGACTAGTAGCCCATTTACTCCTTACTGGCCGTTTTATAGGTTAAAAAGTTGACTAGGTAAGAAAAACTCCCCTTCTTTAGCTTCGGATATATATCTTGTAGGGTACACCCCATAGGGTATGTATCCCCCTCGCTCTCATTTACCAAGAAGGGCTCCCTCCCTTTTATCATTCATCATGTTTGTTGAGTCGAATCAATCTTACTATAAAACAAATCATATGAGCTTACCAAGCAATTCAATTTTATAACACAATACAAAAAGCAAACACAATTCATTTGAATATAAAGTTCATTTTACGTGAAAGTGACTTTAAGCTACTAATAATACCTTGCTTATTATCCTCAAGTGCACTATTAGCACATTTGGAAAAGATTAGCATATACAGCTCTATATATCCTTTGAGCTTACTACACATCATTTAGGATACGCATAGGTGCTATGTCTTTCTCGTTGGTATATGGCTCAAAGGTTTTTCTTTTTGTCTTAGTCCCTTCGCTTCATGTCACTTTGTATGATGTCATTCACCCTTATGAGTAACAGGTTCATGTGTTGGAGAATCTAATTCCAGCCACTTGCTAGGTGTCAAAACCGTCCATCCAAGTGTCCTATTTCAGTTTCACTTAGTCTAGTTTTAGTTGAGTCTAGTTGTAGTCATTTATTACTGATGTCCCCAATGTAATCTTATTTAACAAATTCACAATATTGACAAGAGCAATCCTCTTCTCCATTTTTTCTCCACATTTTTATTTTTTGTCATCTTGTATATCATATGTTTAAATGTTCGTCGAACTTTCAACACCAGCGTAAGCAAGAGATTATGTATGGTGAGCACCATCCAACCAGTTATTCAAGCAAGAGCGGTACCAAAACTATCAAAAGGATACCAACGAGTAAAGTCAATGAAATGCAACCGGATATACTATTGAGTAAACTGCTCCTTCATCCCAAAGATTAGGGATATGGAAGAAAATCCTTAGGTAAGACACAAAGAGTTGGGGTTAGGTGCATTTGTTTGTGAATTTTCTCGGTCGTAAATGGCACTAGCATTATGACCATCATGGGTTGTGACTATCATCTTGCTTTCCCGTCCTATCAAATCTTTTTTGTGCTGTTCCAAATTGGCAATTTTCCTGATCGAGATTTTTTAGATGTGTGAGGTTGTGGATTCACCTTGTAAGTCTGAAATATTATCTTTATACTTGGGCAACATATCTCTGAATCAAAAGTGTTGGAATATTATCTCAAGAGAGTTGTGTTATATATTTCTGTTGGCAGCTACTTTATACCAAATTCTTCTTATATTTTTTGTGCATTATATTCATTAGTGGAAATTTCGGCCTAAAAGTGCCCATGAAATTTCCATCTCATCATATGTAAATCAGTGAAAATCCTTTAAATTTAAAGATAAGTACATGTAAATGTTTTTAGGGAAAAGAAGAAAAACTATTTTTTTAATTATAATTTTTATTTATCTCCTTATAGTCTTACTCACATTTCATGTGTAGACATGCGTTGGATGCAAAATTAAATTCCACATCTAACGAGTACCCATTGTGCATACTTTTGAGAAAACCCACATTGCTAAAAATTGAAGATACATTAAAAAAATGTGTCCAACACGTTTTTTTCATGTATCTTCATTTTTAATCAATGTTCTCAAAAGTATGCATAATGGATATTTGTTGGATGTGAAATTTAATTATGCATCCAACGAGTGTCTACACTTGAAATTTGAGTAAACCTCTAAGGAGATGAGCAAAAAAAACAATTAAAAAAAATAGTTTCATTTTTTCCCTCCAAATTTCATAACTCTTATTTTATTATTTTGACTATATTATTTTTCCTTAGGAGGTCTCTTTTAGCCTGCAATTTTCTCTTAAGCTTACCCAAATGACCATGCAATCGTTTGCTAAGTGTTGATATTTATATATACATTAGGGGTTTTTTTATACTGGAAAGATAATAGTTTTATTGATGCAACTTTCATATTTCAAGTGACAAATATTATGATGGGTTATTCCTCTTGAATTGGTTCATTTGTATAAGCATCTCTTCAGCTTTGTGCATTAACAATTATCAAGCAAACAAGGAAATACACCTACATCACTTTGTCATCAAACTATTTGACTAAACATGTCACTGGAAAAAAAAATTCATTAACTCAGAAAACTCAGTAGTGTTTGGAGCCATTTCCAAGAAGGAATATTACAGTGGTATCAGAGCATGTTCTTGGAAAGTTATGGGGGCTAAGGGCAGCGTCCTAGTGATGTCGTGATAAAGGACGGTCCTTTTAGTGGGATAACCTACAAGAGGAAGCATGCATATATAGAACCAATTCTTATTAGAGAAGAAGACATTCCAAATAGTGATGGTGAAGAAACACTAGAGAAAGGGAAACGGTTAGAAGAAAAACTGAAATAGAAGAGCCAGATATGAGAAATAAGGAGATACAAGGCTTTAGCAGTTTGCTTGATGAAATAAATCGATTTGGCTAGAGGCCAAAAGGAGATGGTGGAACTTATTAGAGGGATTATAAACAAAGGAACTTCCACCGAAAAAGAACCAATAAATGGAGAAGGGTCTAACAGTGTAGAGAATAGTCATTCTCATACTACTACACAAAGCCATTCACACTCATTTAGCAAATTGCCTAGACCCAAAATTCCCGAGTTCTTACATGAGAGAACAGAGGACCAAACAGAGCAATTTAGTCAATGGGTTACTTATGAATATTATTTGGAGGAATACAAAGAATTGGTAAGAGATTTTCAGGCTGTCATGAGTTCATTGATTCATGCCACCTTCATTTGAAGAGCAAGCCTAAAAAAATTCAAAAAAATTTGAGGCCGAATAATGAGCTACAAAAACATTGGGAAAGGTGACCATCCCTTTCTTTGATGTGTTATATGAATGCTCATCTTGGTCATGGATACATAAAGTGGATACATAATTCTAGTTGCAACAGATAATTTTGGGCCTCCAACTTTTCATGATTTTGTTGATAAAACCATCCATTTTCGCATCATTCCATTCACCCATTATTAGCATTTTTAACCATATTTCTCCATAAACTAACCAAATTCCTGCATACATGTTTACATGGTTTATTATTATTATTTCCATTATTTTTAATGAATTAAGAACTTTGCTTGATTTTACTAATGACAGTTTGGTCAGTTCAAGATTCTGCAGCTCAAGTCAATTTTCGTAGCTATCTCCATGGTTAAGGTAGTAAAACCACTCTAGAAGGAAATACGACACTTGGACTTGGCTTCTAGAAACTCCAATATGGATTTGAATTGGTCAAACTCCACCGAGCTCGCATGTGTGAACCTCCCGCAAAATATCAAAGGAAAAATGCAATAGTTTTGACCAGTCAACTTAAAACACATTTTCTAAGAAAATGAAAATGAATTTTGAAACGAAAACATGTTTTTTTTAAGCATAGGCCTAATTAGGTTCTCAATGAGCAGTTTTCTCAAATTTGTTACCATTTGAGAGATTTTCATAGTTCTTTGGAGCCCTATTTTTCACATTGTGTGAGCAAACAGTTTGGTAATTTCACAGTTAACACCCATTCAACAAAAGGATTAGAACAAGTTGTTCTTTAGCAAATTTGTGGCAAGGAGATAAGTGTGATAAGATATGGACTGATCTTTGATCCTAGAAACCTTCAAAATATATTTTATTTTATTTTCAAACTGATTAACTGAGCTCTCATGGCAAAAATTCATGCAATGAAATTCTGAGTTTCTTGTTGCTTCAAAACTTTATAAATTGCAGCCTCTTTGATGAGGGGAGAGAGCAGATGCAAGGATGAATATTATTTTGCAATTTTTGCTGCTAATGGAAGCAGAAAACTCTGCATTTTTCTTTTTAATGAATGCAATCTCTGTTATGGCGCAATTTTGAATATGATTGGTGATTCCAATCTTGTGATCTGAGATTCCAATAACTCACACTCATCGGGACGACCCCTTGAAGATGTGTGAGAATAGTTAGATGTCTTTCATTCTAAATCAATTTATCAATGATTTTCATTGTTGATTGAATTTTGTTCCATTTAGATGCTCTGCTATTTTATTCTAAATAGGATATCTGCTTATTTTTTTTGTGTTCCAACACAGGTTGAGCGTTTAACAAAAACCAAAAACATTTATTTTATGCTAAGTCTCAGCTTTGATTTTGAATACGCACATCAATAATCTTATGATATTTTCATTGTTCTTTTAACACTTCTCTTTAGAGTAGTTTCAAGTCTATATAATAGCTTTGCCTTCATAAGTAGACAAATTTTGATTTTGTTTTAAAATTCAGATTAAATTTATTTCAAAAAATCTTAGAATAGATTCAACATAAATTTGCTTCACGATTTCATAAAAGAAGCTTCTTTAATGGAGATTTTTTTTTAAGCATCTTAGAATAGTTTTGTCTTTCAAAGTTCCATAGAATTAAAAAAGAAAAACTTTTTCTTTTGTCTCATATAATAAATCTTGAACATTATCTTAGTTTGTTTTGAAATTATTTAATTCTCTAGCTTTTGGGAAAGAACATGTGCATATGCTTAACAAAACTTAGTCATAAACAGGTTTAAATCCTCATGTGTAGTTAGATTAGTTTCTTTGAATTGAAAGTAGATATCCTAGCACATATAGTGCATGTATACTTCACAAGTTCACAGAACCCCAGGTTTGACAATTAATGCAAGTAATTTAAGATTCAATTAAATTACTCAACAAAGATCAAGCCTAAAAAATTTCAGAAAACTTTGAGGCAGAATAATGAGCTGCAAAAGAAATTGAGAAAGGTGACCATCCATTTATTTGATGGGTTATACGAATGCTCATCTCGATCATGGATACAGAAACTGGACACATATTTCTAGTTGCATTAGATGATAGAGGAGGAAGTTATCAAAGTAGCCACATCATACTTGGATGGTGACGCCTATGAGTGGTGGCACCATGGGTTGGTAACTATAGGTCAGAGCAGGGTCACCTCATATATTGAGTTCACTCAAAGACTCAATGAGTGGTTTAACACGAAGGACCCAGAGCTTCATTTTATAGAGTTGGCACAACTCAGGTATGCAGATCAGAGGCTTACATTTTAGAGTTCTAGAGACTAGGAGATATGGCCACAGATATCTCAGAAGCCATATTGGTGATGTTATTTGTAGAGGGGTTGTCAGAGCCCCTACGTGGATGGGTCAAAGGCTGTGAACCCACTACTCTTCTTGCAACAATTAAAAAGACCAGGGATGTGGAGGATGTCTCTTCTAAAAATAAATTCACTCCTAAACCCTCTTTCCCTTAGAAGAGTAAAGAGGTCAAGAAATTCCAGAAGGAGTGGATCGAGAAACCAAAGATGGATGAGGATACCCGAGAGGAGTTAAGAAAGAAGAAGCTTTGATTATGCTATCAGGAGTTGTGGGCACCAAGGCACAAGTGTCCAGGTAAGGACAAGGTGGGCAAAACTCACTATATTGAGGTGTACCCTAAGAGCGACGGTGATGATGGAGATGAGGAGTCGGTGTAGGGACAAGCATAGGGATATATACATTAGATAGATGGGGGTGATATTTCACATACGAAATGAAAATCCCTTATCATTGCATCCATGTTAGGATTCCCCATGTATCACACTTTCAAAGTCAGAGGGGTTCTGGCAAGACACAAGGTGACAGTATAGATTGATAGTGGAGCTTCCTAGAGTTTTGTAATCATGGTATAAAGAAGAAGGACTCCTACTGAGGATTTTGATGGTTTTATAGTTTCCATACCTTGTAACCATCAAATGGACTACAATAGATACATCCCCAAGCTATGACTAACCATGGGGAACTACACAATTACTAAGGACTTTTTCGTTGTGGATGTGTAGGACACAAGTGTGGTGTTAGGATGTCAATGGCTCTACTACATCAGGAAGTATTATACAAATCAGAGGATCTTGGAGATGGAATTCAAAGATCTAGTAGATAACAAAAGGGTATTTTTGAGGGTCATGAATCAGTACCCACCGAGGCTAGTATCATCCAACCGCATGGAAGTAGTATTGAGGAAGGTCGATATTGAGTGGGTGGTTGAGTGTTTTATTACAGATAACAAATAATCGGGCCAGCCAATACAACATCCCGATGACATTCAAGCATTTATTCATAAACACCAAAACGTGTTTTCTAACATTCTTCCAAGTATACCGCTAGACAAGGGTTTTGAGCATGTTATAGAATTGGAGGAGGGTCTACATGAGATCATTACTAATCCCTAATGTCATCCCAAGGTTTACAAATATGGTATTGAGAAGGCCATCAAGGAGTTGTTGAGGTTGTGTCACATTCGACCTAGCTCCAACCCTTTTGCTTCTTTAGTGGTCAGAAGGATGACACCTTGCAAATGTGCATTGATTACCGAGCTCTTAACAAGAGAATAATAAAAAACCACTATCCTATCCACGGGATAGATGAGTTAATGAATGAATTGAGGGGAGCCAAATATTTTTCAAAGATTGATCTTTATTTAGGCTATCATTCGATTTGGGTTTGGGAGCAGGACATCCCGAAGACAACTTTCAGGTACCACTATGGGCACTACAAGTTCTTGGTTATTCCATTTGGGCTAACCAACATCCCCACAACTTTCTAGTCATGCATGAACCATGTGTTCAATAAAAAGTTGTGGAAGTACTTGTTGGTTCTCTTTAATGATATATTAGTATACAACAAGACTTAGGAGGGTCATCTTATGCACTTGACGAGGTTTTGGGGAATTTGGAGGAACAAGAGTTATATGCAAAGGAGTCTAAGTGTGATTTTGGCATGACATAGATACTTTATTTGGGGCATGTGATTGGGAATGACAGAGTTTAGGTCCACTAGGAGAAAATTCAGGTAATCATTGAGTGGCCCACCCCCAAAAATGTAACAAAACTGAAGAGCTCCCTTGGCATTTGTACCTACTATAGGAAGTTTGTTAATGGTTTTTGTTGTGAAACCAGCTCCAAAAATAGAATAAAAGAGATATCAACACCTTAGAATTAAGCCACTTCGAGGGGGAAACCTCCAATACATTACATGAATGAACAATTCTTAGATGATACACATGACAAAACCTCATTTCTATATATAGGAGTCCATGGGGCCACAATGTAATCCTAGCCGACCTAACAATAATAATGTAAGGTCAGAATAATAACAATATCAAGGTTACACGGGTACAACAATAAAAATAATGGGGCTACACTAACATAATAAGGGACTATACTATTAATATAGGGACTTAACATGCCCCTCTCCTTCAAACAAGTGTTGTCCTCAACGCTTGATTATTTCTTGATGCTTCCGTATAAAATTCTCATCCTCCCATGTGGAATCTTCTACAAGAAAGTTCTTCCACTTGCTGAGATACTCTGAAATTGATTGTACTTTTTGAGTTCTTGTTTTTGTGATTGCTTCAGAACTTCTTTCGATGTGATGTTGATCTTCTTGTTGTTTCATTAGATTCTGCACCAAAGTTAGGTTATCCTTTGAGAGTTGGAGAACTTGTTGTTGATGCTCGATGTGATCTTCCACTAATTTATCATCCATATTAGCTATTATTTGATCCTTCAAACCATCCAACTTAGCCTCCATTTCTACTTTTAAACCATCTGTCATCTTTAGTTTCTCTTCGTAAGATTGAAATTTGTTGCACTTGGTATCGTAATTTTGATATCTCATACTGCAATTCTTCTTCTTCATGCGTCATAGTATAGCTTTTTTAGGGCTTAATGGGTATGGAATTATTTTTTGGAGGCATTATAGAACCCAATACTGATAAAAATTCTAAAATATGCCCTTGGAATCACTTCAAACTGCTTTTTCAAACAAACGTTATGCAATTTTAAAAACCAACTACACACCTTTTTCTTGCTTTTGAGGAGCTCGATATTGAAACTGAATTATCTCTGTGATTTCAGATCTTCAATATTTGAATTTCAGCCCTGAGGTAGCCCTCTGAATTCTCTTTCGAATGCCGTAGTTCTAACCTGATTTGGATTCTTGAAGACAAAGTTGTGCCCAATCTCCTACGATGACTTAATTATGGACTGGTTCAGTAGAGCGAACTTGTACGACTTGCCACGTGTCACTGTTTCCTCGTTCAGCTTTGAAATTGATAGAAAGGAAACTAAAGTCTGTGTACTTCCAATCACTTTTTACAAAAATCCAATCCGATGCTTAGAGAGAGAGTTATGAAGATTTTCCCACGATCACCTCTTTGAGATGAAATTCGGGAGCCTGAAAAAGACCTAACTTCCATAGATCATATCTCTGAAAATGTTGCGAACTAAGCTCTGAAATTTTGCGACGATGTTCCTTAGTATTTCGGCCTCGCTCTCTAAACATTTCAGCTTTTGAACCTTCGTAGAAAAAAAAGTTATAGCAAAAATTCCGCGATGACCTGTTTGGAGCAGCGAAACCCTAGAATCCGAAGCTCTGATACCAAATGTTGTGAAACCAGCTCCAAAAATAGAAGAAAGAGATATCAACGCCTTAGAAATAAGCCACTTCGAGGGGGAAACCTCCAATACATTACATGAATGAACAATTCTTGGATGATACAAATGAAAAAACCTCCTTTCTATATATAGGAGTCCATGGGGCCACAATGTAATCCTAGCCAACCTAACAATAATAATGTAAGGGCACAATAATAACAATATGGGGGTTACAGGGATACAACAACAATAATAATATGGGATACACTAACATAATAAGGGACTACACTATTAATATAGGGACTTAACAGTTTCTCACAGTTAATAGTGCCTCTTATAGACCTCATCAAGAAGGGGGCCTTTAACTGGTCAAAGAAAGCACAAGAAACATTTGAGAAAATGAAGGAGGTGATGAGTACGTACCATGTGCTTGCACTACCATATTTCACCCAACTATTTGTGTTGGAATGTGACTCTTCGGGAACGGGGATAGGGCCATTCCTTATGCAGAATCATCATCCCATAGCGTTTGAGAGTCACAAACTCAGAGATTATGAGCGACACTATTTGATCTACGACAAAGAGATGTTGGCCATCATGGATGCATTGGCCAAATTTAGGCAATATTTGGTGGGGAATAGGTTCAAAGTAAAGATAGATCATAACAACCTCAGGTTCCTCATGGAACAAAAGGAATTGAGTGAGGCAACAAAAGTGGATCAGTAAATTGAAGGCCTACGATTTCGAGATAGAGTACGTTAAAGAAAAAAATAGTGCAGTGGTTGATGCTCTTTCAAGGATGCCACCCACTTTCTCAGTCAAACTGATGGTATATGATTTAAAGGCGTTGTTATTTGTGGAGTATTTGAATAATAAAGTTTCCTGTGAAATTCCGGAGTGGTTGGTCCCTAATGAGAGGTAATGGGTTGTGGTTGATATTATTTACTACAAAAATCAGATCTATTTGGTGGCAGAATCATAGCTCAAGGAGAAAATATTGCAAGTATCTCACAGCTCACCCTCAGTGGCGCGCCTAAGGTACGTGAAGACCTGCAAAGAAATTAGGGACTAGAAGTTCACTTAGAACAACCTCAAGATGGATGTGTTGAGGTTTGTGAAGGAATGCAACAATTGCCAACAAAACAAAGCAGATTACACTCATCCAATGTGTTTACTGTAGCCATTCCCTATCCCAAAGCAAAAGTGGGAGAGCATTTCCATGGACTTTATCACTGGGCTACCTTCGACACAGGGAAAAGACTGTATATGTTTGGTGGTATATCAACTCACAAATTTTGCTCATTTCTTTGCCATACCATCAAAATACTCAACAGCGTAGGTGATTGAGTTGTTCTTCAAGGGGGTCTTCAAATTACATGGGTTTTCTAGATACCATCATTAGTGACAGGGATAATCAGTTCATGGGAAGCTTCTGGTAGGAGCTATTCAGACTTGTGGGGACCAAGCTGACACCAAGCACCAACGACCATCCATAGAATGATGGACATACATATATAGTCAACAAATGGATAGAGAGTTGTCTTTGAAATTATGTAACTAACCAGCAAAAGGAATGGGTAAAGTGGTTACATCCAAGGGAGCATTTCTACAACACTACTTTTTACATTTCCATCACCATGAAACCCTTCAAAGGTTATATGGCTATGACACCCCAACATTTGTAGATAGGATATTTGGGTATAGTTAGGCACCTGTGGCCAGTGACTAGATTTAGGAATGTCGAGATATTTTAAAGGTCCTTAACGACAGTTTACAGATGGCCTAGAATCAGTAGAAATTATATGCAGATAAGAATAGAGTGGAGCACAACTTTGAAGTGGGAGATATGGTGTACCTCTTTCTTCAGCCCCACAAGCAATCGTCACTCAAAATGAAGGGAGCAGAAAAGTTGAAACACATGTTCTACGAGACATATAAAATCGTGAGACAAGTAGGATAAGTGACCTATGAAATTGAGCTTCCTGAAGGATGTAAGATTCACAACATCTTTCATGTTTCATGCCTTGAAAGGGAACTCGGACAACATGTTGTCACTTTTTTGGAACTCCCACCATTGGACGAGGAAGGAGAGTTGATCTTGGTTCCAAAGGAGATCTTAGAAACAAAGGAGAGGAAGTTGCAAAATAGGACAATTAATGAGTACCTGGTAAAATGGAAGGATTTACTTGTGGAAGATGCCACCTGTGAAGGTGAGTAGATATGCAAATATATTGAATTAAAGTTGCTTGAGGGCAAGCAATCTTGGGTAGGGAGGATTGTAATGTCCTTGGCCACTTAGGAAGCATATGACGAAGTTCACTAACTTGACATGATTCTCGTAGGCTAAGGTAAGGAAAAATTAATCAGGGGACTTGATTCTGCTAGGAAAACATTATAAAATTCTAAGGGGTGAAAATGTGGACACTTCCTTGGAAAGTGAAAAGTCACTTTAATTTTATGAAGTGAAAATATTATAAAGTAACTTTATAAAAGTTAAAAGGGTAAAATGGTGACAAAAGTAGCCACAAGTTTATAAAAGAAAAAAAATGAGGAGACTCTCCTCTTTCTTTCATTTGCATTTTTTAGAAAAGAGCTCTAGGAGAGTTTTGAAGAAGAAGCTTAGGGTTTGAGAAACACAAGCTGTCGTAACATAGCTTTGATGTTGAAACTAGACACCCTAGTCGGTTCCAAGAGTGAAATCAGTCAAATTTCACCACTTTGCATTCATGGAGAAAATGATTAGTAAGAGATATGGAGTTGGAATAAATTTTATCAGTTGATTTATATCTAATGTTCGTTTTCTACTCATCTCTTGTACAGGTAGTGCATACCCATTAAAAAGGTGAAGACTCTAATCCCAAGAGAGATGAGTTTTGAAGGTGAATTAGAGGTCACATTCTCTTTATATAGCAAGGACAATTTTCTTGTTGCCTGGCCCTATCTCTTTCAGTTGAAGGGCTAATTTTATCATTGTTACAAGGAGCCACATTGATTGTAATTAATGGAGGGTTTATGGATAAATAAGGAGCACGAGTTTCATTGTAGAAGAAGGGAACAAACTACGTCATCTTAGTGTTGGTCGTGCTACCTATTGTTTGTGTATATATAAGCTTATAAAGCTCGAACCTCTCTATGGGTTTGAGTTTCAACCACACCTTGTCTTGGACTGAGTCTCATATAGTTATCAGCTTGTGGAATGCTTCTCTACAAGGTTCAAACCTGTTATTTCTTGTTGAATTAGACATGTGGCTTCACCTAAGAAGTCTGAATTGCTAGCTTTATACCTGGGTTGTATATCTCTGAATTAAAAGTGATGGAATATTATCTCAAGAGAGTTGTGTTATATATATATGTTAGCAGCGACTTTATTCCAGGGTTTTCTCATATTTTCTATGCATTGTATTCTTACCCAAATTACCATGAATCACTTGCTAAGTGTTGATATATATATATATATATATTCTGGGGTTTTCTATGTGAGAAGGATAATAGCTTTAGTGATGCAACTTTCTTACTTCAAGCGACAAATATTATGATGGGCTATTCCTCTTGAATTGGGTAATTTGTATAAGAATTTATTCAGCTTTGTGCATTAACCATTGTCAAACAAACAGGAAAATATACCTACAACACTCTGTCATCAAATTGTTTATTTGACTAAACACTTCACTTGGGAAAAAAAATGTTCATTAACTCAGAAAACTCAATAGTGTTTGGAGCCATTTCCAAGAAGGAATGTTACACATCATCCCAGAGGAGAATCCATTGCAAATTATTAAAGGAAAGCTTTTTCATTGTGGCATAATATATTTCTTCGTTCTCATGATCCAGTCAACCCTTTGTCCAATAACTAGGAATGTTAATCTGGAGATGAGTATCTATATAATCTTTCTTTCCAACGCTACGCAATCTGCTTTTACCACTATCTGAATCGTTGATTTTCTAATAGCATGGGGTTATTTACATTTACACGTTCCTTTGGAATGGTTAGACAACGAAGAGGAATGCTTTGGAATGTGGATGCAATTTAAATTGTAAGGTTTATCTATTATACCCTTTGATTACACTGGAAATAGGGAAATATACATTATCAAAGTGCAATGGTTATTGTTCTGTAAGGAGAATGTCTAATCTTCCATATTCAACTTTATGATCTTGTTAGTCTATGTTGGAGTAATCACCGCACCTCTATGGAATATGTAATTCCCACCATGGGGATCCTAGTCACCAGTTTTGAAGTTTACCAACACTTGTGGGTTTTGGTGTAATAGAAAACCTCTTCATGGTATCAGAGCTTGGACCCAGGGTCGATTCCCCCGAGCTGCGTTTGAAGGGGGTGTTGGAGTAATCACCGCACCTTTATGGAATCCATAATTCCCACCCTGGGGATCCTAGTTACCGGTTTGGAAGTTTACCAATACCTATGGGTTTTGGTGTATTTCCAAACCGGTAACTAGGATTCCAAGGGGGGAATTACGGATTCCATAGAGGTGCGGTGATTACACCAACATTCTCTCACTAGTCAGAAAGGAAACTAGTGATATTTTCCTCTATCCATGCAACAACCAAAGTAAACAGGATAATATAAAATTAAAACATCAAAAAGATATATGATAGCCCATAAAGTACAATTTTTCATCATTCAATGAATCCAAAATACAACTTCAAAAATTCTCTAATTTCTATCTTTTCAGTAGCTCAAAGCTTCTTTCTCTCGAAACAAAAATGTCAAATTATATGTGTTGAATAGTGGATATGTAAGTTGTGAGAAGCAACTACTAAGCATGAACCTGGTTGAATTATTTAAATTGGCATCGTTAGTATTCAAAGATTTTTTTCCAAATTGTTGTCAACAAATTTTGTCAATAGCAATAACAAGCTTAACACTGGGAGAGACAGTGTCTGTCAAAACAAAGGCTCCCCAGTATGTTACCGGCAGGGCTCAATAGCAGTAACAAGTTTAACACTGGGAGAGACCGTCTCTTTCAAAACAAAGGCTCCCTAGTATGTTACCGGCAGGGCTCATTACGTTTGCTTTTAACATCTTATAGTTGGTTGATAATCAAAGTTGGTTAATGAATAGTTCCTATCGAATTTGAAAGAATACTAATGTTTATCATGTGATGCAATATCCCAATACAATATAACATAAATTAAAATATTTTTTTTCACAATATAACATAATTTTTTAAGAAAATTATCATCACATGAATTTCTTTGTCAAAGATTTAAAATTATTTCCTAACAAGCCAAGTGCATTATTTCATTGTGCATAAGTTCATCTACAATTATGATATTTCCTTAAACAATTAGGCTCTTATATTCGTCTAGATTATTAAAATAAAGTATGAAAAAACCTTTTAAACCATTACGCTCTTTTACGACGTGGCACCGATAGGAGTGTAAATCCAACTCTAGAGGCCTTAAACCCTGCCCATGACGACATGTGCGGAGCTTCGCACTTGCAAACAAAAACCTATTACCAAGTTGAAACAAAAAAAGGCAAAAACATTCGTAGAGGGAACAAACTGAGCATAAGTAGATATTGCCTTAAACCATCATGATGTTATCTTTAAAACAAACTAGAAAGAAATCTTTTAAACCATTAGATGCAAACCAGCAGAAAGGAGCATCTAATTACTAATTGGTTTTACTTTATGGCAGTCAGTGGAGCATAGCAAACGTATTTTTCAATTAAACAATCATTTGGGACTTGGAAGGAAGGAATCTTGTCAGTTGTAATTACAGACTATATTCATTTTGCCTTTCCTGTCCTGTGCTTTGCGTCTACATTGAATGAATGTATGTAATACAATCTATCTACCTCCTACTATCAATGAATGCATGTAACACAATCTATCAACCCACCTCGTGATTTCCAATCAAATGGTCAGGGAATGCGTTCAATCCATTTTTTTATCTGTGTACTCACTACACAGCTGCAACTGTGGTGGATAGTTGCATCCAAGTTCCAATCAATGCAATGAGGTTCCAATCGACCAATGCATGGAAGTCTTTGCAAATAAACCTGATACCAATCGTTGCATTCCTGCTGGGAAGGTACTAATAAATCCATTGTACTTAGTTGAATCTATCGTGTAAGGGCTCCTATAATACACTGCGAATGTAATGGCGGAATGAGCTATGAATGTATTGGTCACTCCCGCGGGCATGGAAAATAGGAGTTCCATGGGAAGTTGCCATGTGAAACGAAGCTAAGGAACCTGACCTGCAAGAGATAGACTTGATTTATACGCCTCTTGTCAATAAATGAACACGTTATATAGTGCCAGTTCGTCGGCGCCTTTCTGGAAACTGCTTGGATATATAGAGGAAAAAATGTGCATAAGAGAACATACAAAGAGAAAAGTGATTCCATATATCCAGCAACGGGATTCACCCTTCGCAACGAGCAAGGCTCTTTTCAGTCAGAATCCAATAACTAGCTAACAAAGCAGAATCTCATCGAAGGATGTGTGAAGAAAGCGGGGAGTTGTGCTTTTGCCCCCTTGGCGAAGGAGGCCTGTGCCGACGAAGTTATGTGGAGGTGGTTGTGCACAGGAATTGTGTGAAGGAAGTTGTGCAAAAGTGGCGATGTGGAAGAATGGTAATGTGGAAAAAGCATGTGTCAAGAAAGCTTGTGGGGAAATTAATTAGCCGGAGGCAGGGACTGTGCTACATCGCAATAATTACCTTTGTTGTATTTAAAATTAGTTAAAGTTGATTTTGTCAATTTTGAAATATATATATATATATATTTTTTACAAGAACGGTTATGAGTTTATATTAGAAAGTGGCCAAATGCCATCCAAGATTACAATATGTCGGGCCTAGTCCTTAGTCTTTCTGCCATGGTCTGATCGTAGTTCCCAAGTTTTGGGAATCCACCATTTTTACACGTGACAAGAAAGTCTATCTTTGTTATTTTTCCTAGCTTATATAAACACACAAACTGTTGTAAAATGAGACGAAAAAACATTGCAGCTTTATGGGATAGAGTCCCACTCCTCAGTTTCGTCTACCAGAAGGGAGCCTTCTGAAAGCAACACCGCCTTGTTGGCTTCCGAATCTGCCTCTTTATTGTTTTCTCTCAAAACATGGAGGAAGCTTGCAGTTCGAAAAGCTTTCGCCATGTTTCGAATTCTTAAGATCGCTCTAGCTAGTCTAAGATCTGTAGGAGAGGAGTCCTCCACTAGAACTTTGATGATAGACTGAGAATCTCCTATAACACTTAAATCTGAAATACCGGTGGCCTTTGCTTGCTTAAGCCCCTGCAGAAGTGCCAAGGATTCAGCTTGGATGTTGGTTGAATGCCCGAGACCCCAAGCATACTTAATCACTGTTATGCCCTCCTTGTTCTTTATAATTCCTCCTGCCCCAGCCAAACCGGGATTGCCTTTCGCAGCCCCATCGAAGAATAAGCAGTGTCTGGCTTGTCTGGTGAGCAAGTCTGAAAGTTCTTGCTTGTTTCCTCTGAATTGCCACTCTTTTATGCTCTTTTGCTGCCTTGTTTCGCCAGAGAAGTGAAGACCCAACGAGGCACCCCAATCTAGATCCTTTTGATTTAAGTTGACTTCCGATAATTGTTCACCCAAATTTTCTTTCCAGAGGTTTTTTACTTTGATGGTGATGAGCTGAGGATTTAATTTTTCATCCCTTAAAACTCTTCTGTTTCTCTCAAGCCAGATTTGCCAGCATATGAATTTCGGCAAGGAGAACCATGCTGCTTTAAATCTTTCGTTTTTTGGAAGAGTTCCTGGATAACAGCTGTGCCAATTAGCAAATAAGTCTGAGATATAGACAGGAAGATTGAACTTTGTTTTCCAATAATTCAAAAGGATCTGCCAAATTGCTCTAGAAAATTTACATTCCAGGATGATGTGCTGGGCACTCTCTTCAGTTTCGCAGCATAGGTGGCATCTGGATGGGCCTTGAAAGCCTTTTTTCTTCAGTTTATCATCTGTTAAGATTGCTCTATGGCAAAGCAACCAGCAGAAGATGTCTCGACCTTTGGCAGAGATTTGTGATGCCACAGCGCCTTCCATACAGTTGGATCGGGGGCGACATAGGGGCGTTCTTGCAGACAATTATATCCCTGTGCTACTGTGTATATACCTGGACCGGATCCCCAACCCCGAGCATCGTGTTTACCTGTGCGTAGGGGCGATTTACCATGTAACAGAGATAAAAGGAGTTGTCTGGCCTGCGCAAGCTCTGGAGGCACGGGAGGTAGGCGCCAACGCTGCCAGGTTTTGTCAGACCACTGTGAAATGTCCCACAGTGTTTTAAACCCTGCGCGATCCATCCACTGTCTCAGCGCGTGCAGTGAATTATTCGATGCTAAGGGTGGTTGCAGCATTATACTATCATCCCAGATCTTGATGTTTTTACCATTGCCCGGTATCCAGAACGCTCTGTCTTTGATAAGAGCCACTGCTTTGTGACAACGTTTAACCAAGTGCGTTCCTGTTGTGGGAAGAGGATTATCCAAAGATCTTTTTCTGTTTCCCATGAGATATTTTTTCCAGAGGGCTCTTTGCGCCCAGCCTGGGTGCGGAGCGATGATTCGCCAGAAGAGCTTGGTCCCCATGGCGATATTTTGAGAGCAGAAATCTTTGATGTTAAGGCCTCCTTCCATCAAAGGCTTACAAATTTTCTCCCAACTGATCAACAAGATTTTCCTGTCATTGAGTTTGCCACCTTTCCAGAAAAACTTGCGGATGTAGGCTTCCATTTTCTTTATGATGCCAGAGGGTGCTAGGAGCACAGAAAATTGGAAAATGGGGAGACTGCTTAATACTGATTTGATTAGAACAAGTTTGCCTGCAAGGTTTAACCAAGAAAAACCCCAGGCTTGAAATTTTGTCTTGAATTTGTCCAAAAGAGGGGCCCAATCTCTGCTATAAACCAGATTGTGAAAGATGGGAAGACCCAACTATATAAAGGAGGACCAGCTGAGGGTGGCAGCGAAGCCCAGAATTCTGGAGATGACAGAGAGAGTGTGAGCAGAAATGTTCCAGCAGTAAGCTTTACATTTTCCTTTGTTTAGACTGCTTCCTGTAGCATCACTGAAATCATCTAGAACCTCCTTAAACCTTATGGCAGATCGAGCTGTGGCAGCCCCCAACAGAAGGGTATCATCTGCGAAAAGAGTGTGGTTTACATTTTTCACACCTCTGGCTATATTAAGCCCCAAAATCTCCTGATCTTCCAATTTATGATCTAGGAAGAGGCTTAGGGCAGAGACTTGAAGAACGAAAAGCATCGGAGAGAGGGGGAAGCCTTGCCTGAGCCCTCTTGATGCTTTGAAGAAGCCAGCTGCTCTCCCATTCACCAAGGGGGCAATCCATGGGTCAGCAATACTAGCTCGAATCCAATTTACAAAACCCAGTCCAAAGCCAAACTTTTTCAAAACTTCCCAAAGGAAACTTTGCCTGACACGATCGAAGGCAGTTGCCAGGTCTAATTTAATTACCATACCCTTCTCTTTGCGAAGTTGACTCGAGTGGATCGCCTCTTGCACCAGAATGTAGTTATCGACAATCTGTCTCCCCTTAACAAATCCTCCTTGATTCTCAGGTATGATCATTGGAAGGATGCCTAATAGCCTGTTTGCTATTACCTTTGTGATTAATTTGTATCCAATGTTGCAGAGAGAGATTGGGCGAAACCGATTGAATTATTTTGCACCCTTTTCCTTGGGAATAAAGGCAAGAAAGGCAGAATTAGTGCTGCCCCCAATTTTTTGGCAATTTTGTGATTTCAGGATCATCTTAAAGAGATCTTTCTCCACAATCTGCCAGCAAGTTTGGAGGAATCTGACCGTGAAGCCATCCGGGCCTGGGGCTTTGTCAGGCTCCATACTGGCTAGAGCTTCTTTTATTTCTTGGATGGAAATCTTCTTTTCAAGCTGCTGATTGATAAGAGGGGAGATCCTTGGGGGTATCACCTCCAGAAATTTCGATTTTGGATCAGTCTCACCCTCTTCTTTATACAAGTTTTTGAAGTGATTGTAGGCTGCATTCTTTATGCTCTCAAAGTCTTTATGGATCAGATTGCATTCTTTGATTTCTGCTATAGAATTAAAGCTTTTCCTTGCTTGAGCTTGTTTATGGAAGAAGGCAGAATTTCTATCTCCCGCTTTCAGCCATAAACTCCTAGATTTTTGCCTCCAGTGCTCTTCCTCTGATAGGCAGGCTTTGTGATAGATTTGTTGAAGCTCCTCCTCCTTATCTAAAACTTCTTTAGTAATTTCTACATCCTCACTTTGGGTTTGATGCTGTTTAAGATTATCTTGGGCCTGCTTTCTTTTGTTTGCAGGAGTGGGAAGACCTTTGGCCCAAGTTTTGAGGGCAGCTTTCAATCTTCTAAGTTTTTCTTCCCAGATGAAGAAGGGAGAACCCTTCACTGGCAAATTCCAGCTGTCTTGAACCAAATTCAAAAACTCAGGCTCTTTAACCCAAAGAGCATTGAACCTGAATGGAATGGGACCAAGATCCTTGTGCCCTGTCATCTCTAACAAAATGGGCTTATGATCTGAGACACTACATGGTAGGATGTGCAATCTGGATTCTAAACCAAGCAAAAGAAAAGAACTCTGCACCAAGCATCTATCAAGTCTAGCAGCAATATGACCAGGGCCTATTCTCTTATTGGTCCAGGTGTACTTACCGTTATCTGGAGGGGTATCAAGTAGATCCCAGTCCTGCATGAGATCTTCCACCCACTCCCTTGCTGGGTCCCTTACGATTGTGCCTCCTCGCTTTTCATCCGTGCGTAGAGTGAGATTTAGGTCCCCTGCAATGATGATGTTTCCCAGGTTCTCAGTCTCCGCCAGCTGTCTGATGGAGTCCCAGCACTCCCTTTTCTCCCCTATGTTAATAGGTACGTAGACATTGAACAGGCAGATAGTCTCCCTTGAATCTACAGAGTGTAGCTTCAAGAATAGCCAGTGGCTATTGTGTGCCTCTGTGACCAGACTGTATTTGAGGGGGTTCCAGAGAGAGCCCAATCCCCCGGAGGCTCCCCTTGATGATACTGCTAGTCCGCTACTTCCCTTCCAGAACTTTTTGCTAATTTGAAGGAACTCATTGTCCTCCATTTTGGTCTCCTGGATCAGAAGGATGTCCGGGGTTTCTCTTCTAATGAGACTTCTCACTGCTTCTTCTTTTACTTTACTCCCCATTCCTCTGCAATTCCAGGAGATGGTCTTCATCATTTGTTTCTTTGGTGAGGGGCTCCCCTGGAGCCAGGAACTTGATTTTTAACCGTCTTCGAGTTCTTGCCAAGGAGTTTTTCTAGCGTAGGCTAACTACCCTGCAGCTTGTCTTTGTAGGTTTCCTGATCTCTCTTTTCTCTTGCAGATTTCCGGCCCCTTGCAGATCTTCTAACTGATGTCTGCGTATCTCCGATTTCTCCATCTTCCTCAGACTCCTCTGAGTCATGTTCCTCCTCGGAGGGCTTCTGTCTGCTTTTCCTTGTCCCTTGCCATGATACTCTCTTCGGGTCTGGTTCCTGCTGAGTTCGATTTTTCTGCTGATTTGGCAGGTCTCTCCTCTTCCCTGGGAATTTCTTCCGCAGAGCTTAGGACCTCGAACTTATTTTCTTGACTTCTCGACGAGGATACATTTTGGGCAGCGGCAGGTTGAGATCCTTGTGCCCCGGATTTCTTGTGATTTATCTTTGATCTCTTAACTTGGTTCCATCCTTCCTCCTTTCCTTTTTCTGCTTCACCTATGTTCGGGCATCCTCTAGCAAAATGGCCGTAGATGTGGCATTTGCGGCATTTGAACGGGAGCTGCTCGTAATCCAGCACTTGAAGATGCGTCCAGCTACCCACCTTTATTTTGATGGCCTCAGGGAGACCCACCTCTAAGTCTACCTCGACGCAGATCCGGGCGCAATCATATTGATCGTTGTTGTTGGCTCTGTCTATGAACTTGCCCAATGTGTTGCCAATGTGTTTAAGGGAATCCCAGTTCCAACAGTGAACCGGTAGGTTAGGGAGCCGAACCCAAACAGGAACTGCCAATGGAACATCCACAGCTGGATCAAAGTCTGGAGTCCATTTATTTAGATATAGGCCCTGAGGTCCCATGAAATAGGGCCCATTCCTGAAGATCAGGTCTTTATCCTCCTTAGTATTGAATTCAAACAGGAAGTAGCCTCTTCCAAGAAAATATGAAGTGACTTTGTTCTTGATCAGCGGGATCTAATTCCTTGCAACCTAGTTTTCAGTTGATTTAGGAGAGGGCCAGAGACCCGTGAATTGACCGACTAGGGCGCGATCTGCTAGAGACAAGGCAACCTGGATCGGCCCCTCCGGGGGTAGGGATACCTCCGGCACATCATCGAGCTTTTTAACAAACTTGGAGACGTCAGGTTTCTTCTTCTTGGGTAATGAAGCAATCAAGGAAGAGAAGGCGGCTGAGGCATCCGGAGGAGAAGACAGAGGGGGCCCTTGAGGCGATCCTTGGGTCTCCATAGTCAGCAGAAGAGATCAGTAACTCACCCGACCTGCTTCAGACAAGAGGCGAGGCATCTCCGAGACTGAGCAGCAGAAAAAAGCAGGGGTCAGATCAGAGGAACAGCTGAGGATCTGTGCAGCAGATCGGTGAGAGGACGCTGCTCTGGATGGCCAGAAACGAGATCTGGAGGCAGATCCGTTCAGATCTAGTCAGGATCGAGGCCCCTGGGGCCGAGAGGGCCGGTAGCAACGACGAAGGGAGGCCGTGGGGGGCGGCGCTACGGCTCGACTGCGCGAGTGCAACGCAGCGAAAAAAAAAAGCAACCTACTCGTGTTGAGGATGTTGATAAGGTGTCTTTGTAACATATTTTTCCTTATTGTCATTCTATATATATATATATATATATATATATATATATATATATTATTTTCTCTTTTAATTGAGGATTTTACTTAAGGATATCATCAAATACTCTTATGCTGGCGTAACGGGTTATTTATCTCTAGTGTGCTTAAATTTAGGATTTTTTTAATTTCTAGAGCACTTATGTTTGGGCTTATTTTCCCTCCCTAAGGTTATTTTAACCAAATTATTATTTATTCTCTTTATCATAATCTAATGGTTTTGTTGGTTGGTTTGATTTAATCCTCTCTTGCATATATCAACATGGTATCAAGGTGAGTGTGAATCTCGCTTAACTTTACAATTGATTCAAATATTTAAGGATAACGACATCACTTAAGGTTTCTTTGCAATTATAGAATTATGTTTTTCAATCTTCTCTTTTTCTATGGTTTCCTATATTCTAAACCCACCTTCAAGGTCAATGCCTCATTTCTAGGGTTCTTATTGTTTAGCACCCCCAAGAGGCCAACACCTTTTCTTTTAGGGTTTTGCAAAGGGTCTAAACCCTTCTTCAAGGTCACCACACTCTAATTTCTTTTGGGACATGTTGGTACTTCTCCTTTGCTTCAATCTATAAAAATGAACTTCAAACAACTTTACAACATATTGGGATTTATAATGAATGATTGCCCGATTAAATGGGGATAACTATGACACTTAAGCAAATCAATGATAACTCCCCTTATTTGAATCAAGGGTTATTGAATGTATGTAGAGAAACCCCTTCCTTTTGATGGTTAAAGTATGACTCCATTCACATTTCAACTTTTCTCACTGATTAAGTGGGTTCATATTCCAACAGATTTCTTTAATGATACTTTCATTCACAAGGTGATTAACATTGAAAATGTTGTTTTTTGATGAAATTCTTATTTATGGTTCATTGGAATATCTTCCATTGCATCTTATAGATGATACATGATATGCTTGAGTGGTTTTTTCTCTTAATGATGTTAGTAAATTATGAATGCACTTGTTAAGAAACTCCATTCTTAGGGATAACTCATGTCAATCTTTGTAGATCATTGTGTTCTACTCGATCTCTCATTTCCACTTTGTGACGTTACCCCATATTGTGACTTGACAAATCAATGTTGATACCAAGGACCTTATTTATGACTTGGCCAAATATCACATTGAAAAACTTTATTTGGGGCTATTCCACTATGCTCAACAACTTCATTGATAAGGATAGCTTGTGCCAATATGGTATCCTCAATAAATTGACTTGTTGACAATTTCAAAATGCATTTGTTAGAAGTTTTATTTACCAACTTGTTGACTCATATGGGCATGGGGCATATGGCATTTCGAGTGGATTATGTAATATATTCATTGTCAATCTCATGTTCACCACTAGAGGGATGTGAATCTTATGATGTAATGCCCTCTCTTTGTAGCCTTTTGTTCAATTTAAGATATGTTGAATATAAGGACGTAATCTTCTTTTTTTTCTACAATTGACTTTATATTGAATTGGCTATTCATAATTTAGAAATTTGATAGAAATTGAAACTGCTCAAGATTCCGAAATGAAAATAAGAGATGTTGGAGTAATCACCACACCTCTAATGAATCTGTAATTCCCACCCTGAAGATCCTAGTTACCGGTTTGGAAGTTTACTAAAACCTGCGGGTTTTGGTGTAATGGCAAACCTCTACATGGTATCAGAGCCTAGACCCAAGTTCGATTCCCCAGAGCTGCGTTTAAGGGGGGGTGTTGATTCCCCCGAGCTGCGTTTGAGGGGGGTGTTGGAGTAATCACCGCACCTCTATGGAATTCGTAATTCCCACCCCGGAGATCCTAGTTATCGGTTTGGAAGTTTACTAAAAGCTGCGAGTTTTGGTGTAACGACAAACCTCTACAAGAGACACAATTTTACTAAACTAATATGTGGAATAGAAATCACAATTTAGAACAACATGCATAGACATGCAACAAGCAAAACCACAAGTAAACAATGATTTCTAGGGGAACCCAACTGGGAAAATCCCCTCAAGTCTCTTTGCATTAATCAGTTGAATAGAGAAGCTATTACAATTGCGCCCTCCAGCTCTGAGCGCAACCTACAAAAGAATAACTATTCTCTTTCTTGAATGAGAGCTTCTAGCCAAAACTTATCAACTTTTCTACTCCTCTAGCCTCCTATTTCCTCGCGAAAATATGAGTTAATTCGGGCTCCTAAACAATAAGAAAGGTCCCTATTTCCTTGTGCAATTCCAAAGGATTGAACAACTTCCTCCATGCAAAATTTTTTACACTCCACTAGTATACAAATAATTTTACATTAGCCTTAATTCCTCCAATCTAGTTAAGGAATTCGAATTCCATGCATACATGAGCTTTTTTGGGCTTATTGATCAGTTAACTAAGAGATCTCTGAGTTAAATTGTTGTCTCACTACACAACTGACCTTCAACTGACTCTATCAATAGTTAGAGGTCAAATAACTGAGTACAAATGAAAATAACTTAACTAGGTTGCTACAATTTAGCAATCAACATATTCATGACTAATCTCCAAGCCCCTAGCTAAAATTTAATGAGATAACTAAGTGACAAGAGCCATGTCACACTAGTTAATTGCCTCCAAGTTGTCTTGTGGATGTAAAAATTAGATTTACTCAATTTGACTAAGGCTAAAGTCAAATAGAGCACTTCTTGCTACACTTTCTAACAAATCTCTCTTAGAAAGAAAGAGATTTTTCACCACCCCTATCCAGCACCTGTGGAATGTATTATAGCACTACCTCTCATTGTTTTTGTTGCTACTGCAACTGAGAAGCATCCAAAAGGTACAAACTTAATTGTGTCTCTACAACTGTCTACTAGGAAAAATTGCATTGTTGTTGATTTTGCATTGCTCCTCTTGCACTGTTATCAAAGCTCCTTTGTGTTCCTCAATATCTGACTGTACCAACTGGCATTGATCCTTCTACTACTAAACATTATGGGCCCCTGTAGCAAGGTAATTATCCTTGAGGAAAGTTTATTGCAACTTCTCTCCTATGATCCTACCCAATTCTTAGCAACTTTGGGATTAAGGCTCGACATCACCCCACCTCACTCTTGGAGGTATCGCTGCAATTTCTCCCTCTGCCCACTTAGCTTTAACTCTCCTTCTACTGGAGGTCTCCTACTAGTCTTCATCATCATCATCCTATTAGTCAACCCAACTGCCAACTAGCTGAGGCTCCATCTCAAGAGCTCTATGTTGCTCCCTCTCAACCACCACATCTCTAATATATTCCTTGCTCATAAAGGTTTCACATGCATCTTCCTCTAATGTGTAGAGGATCTCAATCCTCACACCAATATGCTTGATCTAACTTGAAGCAAAATTCTTGAGGTAGGCCTTCTCATTGATGAAGACTACCTCATACCCTTTGTCTTCAATCCTCAATTTGTTCATCAGACAAAGTTTTCTTGCATCATTGCTATTTTCGAATAGCTCAGTGAGGGCCTTTCACATAACAAAGGGAGTCTCCTTACCATGTAATTTCGAGACCATGTGGTCTCTCACACCCTCTAGGAAGCTACTTTTGGCTATAGCAACATCCTTCTTCCACTAGGTCAACCATTGTGCATCTGACTGTGGAGGTTTCGCAATATTAGTTTTAACATATTCTAACACACCATTCTCATCAAGCACTACCTCCATTCGATCCTTCCAGGCTATCAAATTCAAGCTACCCTCTAGGGCATACTCCAATCCCAGTTCGTTGAAATACATTCACCGGAATATGAAGAAAAACAGTTGCACTGAAGCTGCAAATTCGAAATTCCTGAAGGAAAAATTCGAAATACTGGTTCTAATGCGATTTCAGGGTTCTGATACCATGTAGAAATTTGATATAAATTGCAACTGCTCAAGGTTTCGAACTGAAAACAGGAGACACAATTCTACTCTACTAATTTGCGTAAGAGAAATCATAATTTAAAACAACATGCATATACATGCAACAAGCAAAACCACAAGTACACAGTGATTTCTAGGGCAACTCGGCTGAGAAAAACCTCTCAAGCCTCTTTGCATTAATCAGTTGAATAGAGAAACTATTACAATTTCTTGCTCCAGCTTTGAGCGCAACCTACAAAAGAATAATTGTTCTCTTTGTTGAATGAGAGCCTCTAGACAACACTTTGCAAAATTTCAGCTCCTCTAGCCTCCTATTTAGCAATCAACATATGCATGAATGAACTCCAAGCACCTAACTCGAATACACTGAGCTAATGGAGTGACAGGAGCCATGTCACACTAGTTAACTTGTGGTTAACTTCCTGCAAGTTGTTTGGCTTATGTGGAAATTCGGTTTACTCAATTTGATTAAGGCTAAAATCAAATTGAGCCTTTCTTGCTACACTTTCTAACACATAAACACACTCTGAGTTGTTTTTTAACCACAACCACCCCTAGAGTGAGTTGGGTATTTATAAACCCACTCATATTTTTTAATTTGTCTAGAACCAATATCATATTGAGTTCAATGTGTTCATAAAACCTAATTTCACTTTAACTATGGCCACAATTGACCTTATATTTAGATGGATATACCCATACTCATTTGTTTCCAAAATCAATTTTATATTGATTTTTGTATTTATAAGCAATCCCATATACACCATTTTCTCCATGAACTCTTGTCCAATGTAAGAGGGGATGTTGGCAGTGGTGTAAGCTTCACTTTCAATCATCATCAACCATATGTCGTATCATTTATTATGTTTAGTCTTGGTTAATGTTGACCTCATCCATGTAAGCTCACAACCCCTCCTAGGGCAAGCACCATGCACCCCTTTACTTGTGTATATGTCTACCAACACTCATTTGTAATATCTACTCAATATTATTCTTACTCTCTTATGTTAGGTTATATTTATTTCATGATTTTCTTACTCTCTCTATGGAGCTTATGTTTTGTTTATTTTCTCTCTACAATTACATAATTGTCTTAGTTTATTTTATTTATTATAGTATTAGGGTTTCATTAGACAATTATATTTAATCCTCTCTCTTATGAATCACAATGAAATTATTAAACCAATACAATAGTGAAACCACAAACACACTTCTCCTTTGCTTCAATCTATACAAATGAACTTCAGAAACTTTACAAAATATTGGGATTCATAATGATGTTTTCCCAATTAAATGGGGATAACTATGACACTTAAGCAAATCAATTATAACTCCCCTTATTTGGGGCAAGGGTTATTGAATGTACATAGATAAGCCCCTTCATTTCGATGCTTAAAGTATGACTCCATTGAGTTCACATTTCAACTTTTTTGGATACTTAAGTGGGCTCATATTCCAACATATTGCTTTAGTGATGCTTCCATTCACAAGGTGATTAACATTGAAAATGTTGTTTTTGATGAAGTTCTTATTTATGGTTCATTGGAATCCCTTTTATTCCATCTTATAGATGACATATGATATGATTTATTTTTTATTTCTATTAATGATTTTATTAAATTATGAATGTACCCATTAAGTAACCCCACTCTTAAGGATAATTCAGGTCAATATTTGTAGATCTATGTGTTGTAATCGATCTTTCATTTCCACATTATTATGTTACCCTGTATTTTGACTCGACAAATCAATGTTGATACCAAGGACTTTATTTATGACAGCCAAATCTCACATTGAAAAACTACATTTTGGGATATTCCACTATTCTAAACAACTTCATTCACAAGGATAGCTTGTGCCAATTTGGTATCCTCAATAGAGTCACTTGTTGACATTTTTGAAAAACATTTGTAGGTTGTCTTCACCAACTTGTTGACTCGTATGGGCATGGAGCATATGGAATTTCAACAGGATTATGTAATATATTAATTGTTAATCTCATGTTCACCATTAGAGGGATGTGAATTAAGATACGTTTAAGATAAGGATGTAATATTTATTTTTTACTTCAATTGACTTTATATTGAATTTCCTATTTATAAACACACTCTCAATTGTATTTTGATCTCAACAACCCCTAGAGTGAGTTGAGTATTTATAAACCCACTCTTATTTTATAATTTAGCTAGAACCAATTAACATATTGAGTTTAGCGTGTTCATAAAAACTAATTTCACTTTAAATTTGGCCACAATTGACCTTATATTTCTATGGATACACCCATACTCTTTTGTGTCCAAAACCAACTTTATATTGATTTTTGTATTTATAAACAGTCCCATATACATAATTTTTCTCCATGAACTCTTGTCCAATGTAAGAGGGGATGTTGACAGTGGTGAAGCTTCACTTCCAATTGTCATTATCCCTACTTTATATCATTTATCATGCTTAATCTTGGTTAATGTTGACCTCATCCATGTAAGCTCACATCCCCTCTTAGGGAAAGCACCCTACACCCCTTTAGTTGTTTATATGTATACCAACTCTCATTTGTAATATCTATTCAAGATGATTCTTACTCTCTTATGTTAGGTTTTTTTCTTTCATGAATTTTTTTTCTATCTCTATGACACTTATGTTTTTGTTTATTTTCTCTCTACATTTACATAATCATAGTCTTCTTTTATTTTCTTTATTATAGATTATTGGAGTTTAATTGGTCAATTCTATTTAATCCTCTCTCTTATGAATCTCAACGAGATTAGTAAACCAATACAATAGTTAAAACACAAACAAACTTATCCTTTGCTTCAATCTATACAAATGAACTTGAAACAACTTCATAAAATATTGGGATTCATATTAATTGCTTTCCTAATTAAATGGTTATAACTATGACACTTAAGAAAATCAATGATAACTCCCCTTATTTGGAGGAAGGGTTATTGAATGTATGTATATCAACCCCTTCCTTCCGATGCTTAAAGTATGCCTCCATTGAGTTCACATTTCAACTTTTTGGGATAATTAAGTGGGCTCATATTCCAACATATTGCATTAGTGATCCTTCCATTCACAAGGTGATTAACATTGAAAATGTTGTTTTCTGATGAAGTTCTTATTTATGGTTCATTGGAATCTCATCCATTGAATCTTATAGATGACACACGATATTATCTATTTTTTCTTTCTCTAAATGATGTTAGTAAATTGTGAATGCACTCGTTAAGAAAATCCATTCTTAGGGATAACCCATGCCAATATTTGTAGATCAATGTGTTCTAGTCGATCTTTCATCTCCACATTATGATGTCACCCCATATGGTGACTTGACAAATCAATGTTGATACCAAGGACCTTATTTATAACTTGGCCAAATCTCACATTGCAAAAATACATTTGGGGATATTTCACTATTCTCAACAACTTCATTCACAAGGATAGCTTGTGCCAATCTGGTATCCTCAATAGACCGACTTGTTGACATTTTCGAAAAACATTTGTTAGAGGTTGTCTTCACCATCTTGTTGACTCGTATGGGCATGGGGCACATGGAATTTTAGGGGGATTTTGTAATATATTCATTATTAATCTAATGTTCACCACTAGAGGGATGTGAATTAAGATATATTTAATATAAGGATGTAATATTCATTTTTTACTACAATTGACTTTATATTGAATTTCTTATTTATAAATACACTTTCAATTGTACTTTGACCACAACAAACCCTAGAGTGAGTTGGGCATTTATAAACCCACTCTTATTTTTTAATTTGGCTAGAACCAATATCATATTAAGTTTAGTGTGTTCATAACACCTAATTTAACATTAAATTTAGCCACAATTGGCCTTATATTTAAATGGGTATGCCCAAACTCATTTTTGTCCAAAACTGACTTTTTATTGATTTTTCTATTTATAAACAATCCCATATACATCATTTTTCTACATGAACTCTTGTCCAATGTAAGAGGGGATGGTGAGAGTGGTGTAAGCTTCACTTTCAATCATCATTAACCCTACATTGTATCATTTATTATGTTTAATCTTGGCTAATGTTGATCTCATCCATGTAAGATCACATCCCCTCTTAGGAAAAAGCGCCCTACACCCCTTTAGTTGTGTATATGTGTACCAACTCTCATTTGTAATATTTATTCGAGAGGATTTTTACTCTCTTATGCTTAGGTTATTTTTCTTTCATGAATTTTTTTGTCTCTATGGAACTTATGTTTTGTTTGTTCTCTCTACAGTTACATAATCATAGTCTTAGTTTATTTTCTTTATTCTACTATTAGGGTTTCATTGGTCAATTCTATATAATCCTCTCTCTTGTGAACCTCAAGAAGATTAGTAAATCAATACACTATTTAAACCACAAATAGATAACTTACTGTCATAGGAGTGTAATTGTTAATAAGGATACAACATAATTCTTATGACCCAAAAATTCCTCACTTTGTTATTAAATTATAAGCTCATATTTAAGTATTTTCAAAATATAAGTTATCATGTAGCTCTTTTTTCCACTTTTACTTCTAACTTTAAAAGAGATATTTAACTCTTCAATATGTTTCCAACTAAAAATGAATATATTTAATTTAATTTTGCCATATTAGTCTCCTCCTGATGATGTGGTTGTACCCTTATTTTTTTTAAATGAGGAAGAAAACGATGGATATTCAGAGCTTAGATACCTTTCATGTACTTTCTCATCCTAAGATAGAAATAAAAATATTTTTTGGGGGAGGGAGGTTCTAAATCTAAAGGTGGATCAAAATCTCCAAGAAAATATACAAGGAAATGTTGGACATGTGGTAAGGTTGGGTATTATAAGAGGGATTATAGATCTAAAAATGTTAATAAATGGAATAGATCTTATGATGTTCCTTTTATAGAATGGAATATCACCTAAAAGTAAGGAAGGAATGTGTACTTGAATTCTTCAAGAACATATTAATATCATGATGTATGGTTAATGGACTAAGGTGCTTCTTTTCATATGACTCCTCACAAGGAATAGTTTTGTGAATATGAAAAATACAATAGAAGTGATGGTTTCCTTGTAGATAACTCAACAGTCAAAATCACATGTAAAAGAGCTAAGTTGATGCTCAATGATGGAAGGATTAGAAAAATCCATGTGGTTTTTCTCATTCCAAAACTCATTAGAAAGTTTATATTCATTAGATAAATAAGTGATACAAGTGTATAGAGTGTGTTTGGAAAGAAAATTTGAAAAATGGTTCAAGGAGCAATGGTGTTGATGAGGGGAGTTCATAATGGAACTCCATACAAGATGTTAGGAAGCATTATCATTGATGGATGCACCATTTATGTTGTTCCTATGTGTGCAAATGGAGAAGATGAAACCCCCACTATCTCTAGAGGAAATACAATGTTATGGAATCAATGACTATGACATATTAAAGAGAGGGAACTTCAAGCATTAGATGGTAAATGTATGGTTGAAGGTATATTTGATTACACTCTAGATTTTGATTTCTATGAGCATTGCATAAATGGTAAACAAAATTGGATGAGATTCTCATATAATTCTACAAGAACAAAGTGTCTCTCAGAGTTGATGTGTTGTATGTGTTTGGACCTGTTCACGTTCCATGATTAGGTAAGTCTCTGCATTATGTCCAATTAATAGATATATTCTCAAGGATCACACAAATTTTAGAGAATTAAACCTAGAGAAAATAAAATTGTTGAGGAAAAATAATAGTGGATGTTTATATAGAAATAAATTCGATGATTTTTATCAAGTGAGGAACATCGAGGAAACAAACTACTCCATAAACACCTCAACATAATCCAGTTCAAGAAAAGAATGAATAATATATTGATGGAAAAGGCAAGGAGCATGCTCAGTGGTGCTAAGTTACAATGGAAATTTTAGGTAGACGCAATGGATACTACATCTTACTTGGTAAATTGATCACCCTCATTAGTGTTGGTTGAAAAAACTCCACGACGTAAAGTGAGAAACCTCTCTTAAATATATTAGATATTTCGGTGGTGACATTTATGTAAATTTCTCCAAAGTAAATTAGGAGTAACCTAGATAATGAAGCTTTAATATATATCTTTATTAGTTATAAAGTTGGTATAAAAGGTTATAAACTTTATAACACAGTAACTAAGAAAACTAATTGCAATTGAAATGTTATTTCTAAAGAGGTTAAAGAAGTTTTTAAATAAGAATTCCTAACAAGTGGGGGAAACCAAAGATAATAAAGTTTGAGTTTAATAATAAAGAATCTGACTCAACAAGGGAACATGAATAAGTTAGAAAACCTCATACTCCAGTTGAGGACATCAATTCAAAAAAACAGGAATTATAAAGGCATACCCCACTTTATTTTCATTTTAGTTTTTATTTACCTATTATTGATGATGTTCCTAAAACTATTAGGGAGGAAATGGGCTCAGAGGATGGTAAACTCTAGAAGAAATCCACACTTGAATAAATGGTTGGGTTAGATGAAAATGAGGCTTCAGATCTAGTTTAGTTGCTAGTTGGAAGGAAGCTCGCTGATAGCAAATGGGTTTTAAAAATTGTTGAATGTAAAAGGTAAAAAGGAGAAGTACAAAGTTCACTTCATAGCAAAAGGATATTCTCAAGTAGAGAGAACTAATTTTGGTCAATTTTTTTCTCTTATTGCTAGAATAACTTTGGGTATATTTTTTTGTTTATTGTTGTCACTTTTGATCTTGAAATAGAGCATATGAATAGGAAAAAAAAATTCTACTTGGGGATCTTGAGAAAAAAATCTACATTCAAAACAACCATATCGATTTACAATGAACGGAAAGAATGAGTTGGCTTGGAAGTTGAAAATTTTCCTATATGGCTTAAAACAACCACCAAGGATGTGGTATCAAAAATTGATACTTATATATATTGGGACTTTGTTTTTCAAGCAAAATCGATCATTGTCTATATTCCAAGCTAGTTGGTGATCATTTATTTATATATTATTATATGTTAATATGTCATTGATTGGAAACAAGAAGGAAATCATCAAGGATGCCAAAATTCTTTTACTTTTGAATATGATTTGAAAGATATTTGTGCTACAAATTTCATTTTGGGCATGAAAATTAAAAGGAATTTGTGAAAACATGAAACTATGGTTGAATCAGAGGGAATATGCTACAAAAATATTGAAAAGGCTTATTATGCAAGAATGTAAAGGCAGTTAAGGTCTCTATTCCTATAGGTGAAAAGTTGTATGTGGATTATTGTTCCAGGACACAAAAGCAAGAGTAAATGTCCCTATGTTAATGCTAATAGTAGTTTGATGTATGCAATGGTCTATACTAGATGAGACATTTCACATACAATGGGAGTTTTAAGTAAGTATATGTCAAAACCACGGGAGGGAAGAGGGTTTCTACTACCAAGTAAATCCTAAACTAGACAAAGTGTTGGATGTAAATGAATTTGCAACATAGACTAGTTCAAGATCTACAAGTGGTTAGGTGTTTAACCTATTTCTAGAAGTGATTAATTGAATGAGCAAAAAATAGTTTGTAGTTGCACTCTCAACAACAAAAGCTAAATACAAGGTAACCATTTGTGCAAATAAGGAAGTTTCATGGGTATAGAAATTATGTTTAGGTATCAGGTTTGTACAACAACCTGTAAGGTTATATTGTGATAGTAAGACTGCAATGTTTCTAGCAAATAATTTTATTTGTCATTCTATAATGAAGCACATTGATGCTCCTTTCCACTTTGTAAGAATCATGGTAGTAGACCAAAATGTGTTGCTAGTGAAGGTTGATACTATGAGGAATGTTGTAAACTCGTTGATAAAGTATGCTAGTTCTAAAATATTCCCTTGGTGTAGAGAAGCAATGGGCTTTGTTACTCTAAATTGTTGGTCTTATAAATCCCAACCCCCTTATTCACAAAGAAAACAACATGAAAGAGAATGGTGGGAATGTGCTGGATGTCTTACATGATTATATTATATACATGCGTTCTATTCTTTTCATGATTATTCCTAATCATTTTATTCATGTTGTTTGTTAGATGTGGCATTCATTCTCACATGAATGAGATTTTCATCAATTGTATAAAGATAAAATACATCAATTTTATGTGAAAAATACTTTTTAAAATAATAAATTGAAATATTTTAAAAAGTTATATAATAATAATAATAATAATAAAACTTACAAGTCACAATTAAGTTAAATATTAAATTGATGTCTCAAATCTTTTTTTTACAATGAAAAATCCACTTTTACATGATGATTTGATTGCTTAAAATTTTAAAAATACATATACTTTATTTTTTTTATTTAAATACATAAATTTTTAAGAAATTTTAACTCTGAATTTAAACATATAATTTTTTTGAGAAAATACATCTTATTAACCATTATTATTTTAAAAAATAAAAAATTCATAATTTAAAATAAGTAATCATATAGTTAAGAAAGTGTCAACTTAAAGTTGTTAGACATAGGTTTAGACAATTTCGTTTTTGGTCTGCTTACAACTCGTTGCCGTGGCCAACAGACCTGGTTTCCTTCGGGCAGGTTGAGATCACTGCATTGGTTCTTTACTGTATGACTCTCTGCCCTATATATTTTTCGTAAATGAAAGGTCCTATGAAACTTTAGAAAAAATTTAAAAAAAAAAAATCATAATTTAAAATAAGTAATCATATAGTTAAGAAAGTGTCAACTTACAAAAATTAAAAATAACACTTGAACTTAATTTAAAAAAAAAAAAAAAAACAATTTACAATTTCCAAATTACAAAAACTAAAGAAAAACATATCAAAAATCTAGTAAATAAGTCAACATTATTTTGTACATATATAAACATAAAGCGAAAAATAATAACTAACTATAGACAACCTTGGAAGAATGCAATATATAGAAATAAATGAAATTACTAAATATTATTAATTTCTTTTTAATGCTCGGAAGAATGCCACACAGAAGAATAAAAGGAATTTTCAAATTATTATTAATGGATTTTTATTATTATTATGAATAAATGAGTTATATATAATATAATATAATATTATAATTATAATTATCATTTTATAAAAGTAAATTTATGAGTTGTTTTTAAGTATATATATTTTTTAATTTTTAATTTTAATTTTTTGATTTAATTTGTTTTTTGGTAGAATTTATTGGAATGACAAGTTTGATGGGTGACCTTTGCACAATCTAATTGCTCCAAGGATTTTTCATCCTGTTGAATTTATACATGTAGTCAAAAAATCAGTTTAAACAACACATATCAAGATTTCACCACAAAATTTTCCACCTAATTCAAGCTAGAAATCAAAACTCCAAAAAATAGCACTTAAAGGCAACTCTTAGATTGAGATTAGTTTTAATGTTGGATGAAAAAACTATTTATGCAATAGCAAGATGTTGGCACCCAAATTATGTAAGACTTGGTGAAGCCTATACAAGGTGAGGGTAGTATAATTCCCTAATTGTTCTCTCTCAACCACTTTCTATAAAATTTGAACTTTGAAATTGATAAGAACTAAATCCCCAAAACTTGTTGATATACGTCTTCCAAATTATCCTAATTCAATATTTCACAGATATAATTTTTTTCATCTTAAGAAAATTATTTTTGTAATTTAAAATACTTTAAATAAAAAATAGTTACATAAGCCTAGATCCATCTTAATTTTGGATCTATCTTTAGAGGGATCAAATCCCCTCTTATGATGAGTGCCATAACAACTTGTTTCATCATTGTTTAACCAAGACCCCACAGACTAGTGTAAATCTAATTTTTGAATGCAAAACTTGAAAAAAAAAATTTCATCTCAAAAAATTTAATCTGTCTATAAACTTAATAAATAAAAAATTAAGATAAATCTAAATAACTTATAATGTCAATTATTATTAGAAATATCTTAAATCATAAATGAAAACACTTCTCTTTAAAATTCATTTAATTACAAAATTCAGAACATCAAAATGGTTTAGGCCAGTTCAAGAGAGAGCTATTTTAACTGTCGTGGAGGATGGGAGGTGATTGCAGTTTTCAAAAGCATTTAAATTCGGTTAAATTTGGTAAATTTTCACTCCATCTCTACGCCCTGCTGCTAAAAGGCTGGAATGTTAGTTGTTTGCTGAATTGTCGAATAATTGAAATCAACGAAGAGTTTCCAGATTTGGTCAGTTCCCGAGGCTCCGATGCATAGTACCTGGCATTGGCATGGTTGTCCTTGTCTGTCACTGTCAGCGCCAATTATGGGTATTCGTTGAATTTTCATTTTCCATAGATTCGTCTTTGCATAGTGTAATTATTTATATCTTCAATATCCCGTGGATGACGAGCTGGAAGAGAAAAAATGAAAAATAGTGCAGTGTAATGTGCATGAAAGTCAATCTAAATGGATGTCGTGCCATGTCTTGCAAGCCAAAATTTTGGCCTTGTTCAAATTTTAATAAAAATGTGTCAAAATTTCTATTATTTTAGGATTAAATTTAAATTCGTAATTTTTTTCGTCTAAGTTCCCGCGAAAATGTTAAATGCCATGATACTCCAATTAACTTATGGGTCGAATATTTGTTATTGTCTTCTAGCTTTTGCTTGCACCCACAACTGGAGCATAGAATGACTCAGCGAAAACTGCCTTTTGGTCCTCCTCAATTCTTCCTTTAAGAATTTTGGTCTCCCACAAAATTTTGTGTTGTGGAGATGCTGCAAGAAGCTCCAGAAATTTTGAGGTCAGCATTACTGGATCGTCTAGGGGCAGCGGATTTGGCAGTAATGCTGGGAAACTCGTTCCATATTGACGACCTCTTGAATTTCTACAATGAAGAAATAGCAGGCTCCACTGGAGAAAATGGTCATGTCTGAGGGGCAGCGGATTTGGCAGTAATGCTTGGAAACTCTTTCAATATTGATGACCTCTTGAATTTCTCCAATGAAGAAATCGCAGGCTCCATTGGAGAAAATGGTCATATCGATTATTGGACCTCACTAATCCCTTGGTATCATAAACCAAATTTCTATAACATCAATAGCACTTGTAAATGCATACACTAACAAAACTCTCTTTAAGATAAATACCCATCATTAATGTAATACAATTCACTATACAAAGTAAATACCCATCTTTAATTTAATTCAATTCACTATACTAACAATGGGTCTTGCATTTTATTATTTGAATGACAGTATTTATATGGAATCTATAATTTCACTCTAGAGAGAGATCTTAGTTATCAGTTTATAAGGTTTTTTAATATCTTGAAGTTTTGGTGTAAGGTCAAACTTCTTTTTGGAATCGAATCTGGTTTTTATGTGAGATGAGTGTCGTAGGAATCACACATCTATAAAATCCATAATTTCTACTCTCAAAATCTTAATTATCTATTTATAAAATTTAAAAATATTTATAAGTTTTGGTGTAACTTTAAACCTCTTCAACTACCTTTTAAAATAATAATCATTTCTATCCAATAATATATTTCTAATATAATCATTTTTATCCTGGATAATATTCTAAAATAATTGTGATAAATTAATTTTGGGAGATAAATGAGTAAATTCAATATTATTTTTAATATATTAACCTTTAAAATAATAATCCCTACTCATTAAAAATCATTATTTTAATATATTAAATCAAGGGAGTACACAATTTCCTAAAAAGTCTTCATTAATAATCATTTCTATCAACAGTTTATTCAATCACTTTAATGTTTCTGAAACAAGTACAGAGCATTATCTTTCTAAAGAGCGCACATCAAACACTCAATTTCCGCCACAAAATTAAGCAAAATAACACCTAATTTAACAATGCTTCCGTCGAATATTACTCTTCATTTTAATTTTTAGTTATAAAAGGAAACACAATCCTTACCTATCCTATCTTTCTATATCTATGTTATAAAGGTTTTTTTTTGGTTCGTTATCTTCACTTATATTATTCGTACTTCAAAACTGAATTGCACCCCAAAAAAAAAAAAAAAAGAGGCCACTGGACAAGAGAAGAACTGGGAAAAAAAGTGAAATTTGGAACCCGGATCATACCATAGCGTGTAGGATGGCGAATAGCGTTTTCAATGACACTGTGCCAGTCAAATAGTATCCATTCTGCATGTGGTAACTCCAACCGTAATTCCTTTAATAAGTCGCTCAAATAAATGTTGTGAAGGTTCACCATATTGTTGTATGAGATGTAACACCCATATTCATCTCGTAGTTCTTTTGGTGGCTTAATATATCCCAGTACAGCAGGAGCACAACCCAACGGCATCAAATTCATTACAACTAGTTTTCGAGCACCTTCATTATAAAGCCTCTGCACCGAATAATAAATAAGGATTCAATATTGATAAGCTAAACAAACCTTAAGATTTTAGTATACCCATGATAAAAATCACACGACAAAATTGTAAAATGAGCAATATGGCAAACAAAACAAAATTATGTATCTTCAATATGCTTCATACCATAACAATTATAAAATATCTTCCAATCACAGATTGCTTCATGCTGGTTAGAAAGATAATCAAACATCTTTCTAATGACATGCCATTGATTAATAAACACATTATAATGTTCTATAAGTCTAATACTTTCTTAATAACTATCTGATTATCCCTTACATTTTACACATTTATCATGTTAAGAAAGTTTTTTAAAATATCAACAATTTGGTGGTTAAATACCTTTTTAATAACTATTAATTATTTGATTATCCTCTATATACAACAAATCCTTACATTTAACACAGTTATTAGGTTAAGAAGGTTTTCAAAAATATCAGCAATCTGATATTTAGATTGGTAACTAATTCAAGTTAATTATTATGTATCAATTCATTAATAAAATTATGATATATTTTTATATATTTAAGTCATGAATTAAAAAATTAATTAATTTTTTTTATACTTTAATAGTAATTAAAAAGATATGTTAGCTTTTTTTTATTAAACTTATAACACTTTCAAATATCTTTTTAATTTAATCACTTCAAATGTTGTAGTGTAATTTTATGTTTATATAAATGAAATGCTAGTATCTCTTGCTTTCACCCACTCGATTTCTGTGGTTTTCCCGATAGAATCCCACCATCAGATTATATTTTCTGGCAGAGTTGGAAGCCATTGTAGCGAGGACAGCAGCATTGTAAGGTTTAATCAATCATCTTTAGATCTGCTTAAGTAAAAGGTGACTTGTTGAGCGTGGAAGTTTCGGGGCTGTGAGTCCTCCTCAAGGAGAGCAAAGGCACGTTCACATCGAACATCTGTTGAGCGGATTGTTATTGATCATTGCAGTAAACTATTTTGCGTTTGTTGTGCGAATTATGATCCGTAACGCCGTGCGAATTGCGAGGATCTACTGCAGATGTTTACGCTTGTCATTTGATGTAAATTTCTTTGCTAAATCTTCTGCAGATTCCAGTAGCTTTTTAGCAATGAAAACATAATCCCTCTGAGTATTTACATCCAACGCGTACCTGTGAGGAAGACGATTTGAAGAAGCACGTCCTTAAACCCTACGGCGTGAACGACTTCACTGCTAGACTCAGATTGGCTCCTGCCTTGCGATCCTGGTGCTCCTCGTCTGTTGTGCAACTATAATAGGATTGGCTACTAAACATGGTGCTGCACAAATGAGAAAGAGGAAACCGTGTCCTCGATGATAAATGCGAAAGGTAAAATCTTCGGTGCAAACCGGTGTAATCGTTTATGGTATTTGTTGTGGTGGTATATCCCTTGCAAACAGTGTTTTGTGAAGCGTGGATTGTTGTACGAGTGCTAGAGCCTGGCATACTCTGTCTATCTATTTTGGAGGCAGTGTCACGTGATTTTTCAAAGATTTTCTCTATTTTGTGCAGTTGTCGTTGTTGAGGGAATTCCTCATTTATTTTTTGGTGATCACGATAGCGACATTGCTGAAGCTGTGATTGCCAGAGGTCATGATTTGCTGCGTTTGTTTGCTGGTGGGTAGGCTACTGCATTTAACGCGGCCGAGAGGTCCAGCGTGTGGAGCGATTAAGGATCGAGCAGACTTTGGTGGTTGCGATCGAGCAGAAAATAAAAGGAGAATCGTGGCAGAGAAGGGAGGAGATCGTTTTTTAATTGCAGGAGGAGGAACGCAGATTTGTTCGTTTCAGGAAGTCGTGAAAGACTTGCCTTAAAGAGGTCATGTTTCTGTGGTGTTGTGGAGATCGAAATCGCTCCAATCAAGATCTACCTATAGTGGTGTTCTTGCAGAGTTTTCTGCATGCCGAAAGACGACCTTCAAATTTGGAAGTGTTGCCCCTGGGATTTGCTGCATTATTCCGAGAGCCTGTTATTGTTCGCTGCGTCACTTGCCTGTTATATCTCGCTTGTGTCACCTACAGAGAATTAGAGATTTTTTGTGTTGAGCTCAGTTCAATTGTTATGAAAGCAAGGCTATGAGGAGGCAGGGCGTTGAACAAAGGAAAGCGACAGAAAATAGAATGAGAAAATGGGTCGTCAAAGTAAATTGAAAGAGTCTCGAAGAAAATTCAGGAGAAAGCATTAACGGAGAAGTGCAAAATATTGTGTTGTAGAATTTTGTGATTTGTTTCAGGGTGACGGTGATGGACCAGCTGCTGATCAAGGCCCAGATTTGGAATTTGGTGAGATTATTAAATTGTTAATGCCAGATTTACCATTTTTTTCAGGTATGAATTATGAAAGTTGGGCATATGAAATAAAAACAGTACTATGGAAGTTAAATCTACTGGATTATGTTAAAAATGTTATTAATGATAGTGGAGATACAATAACATTAAGTCTTATAACATCTGCAGTAGATGACAATATCATATTCAGCGTAATATATGAATATGGAGAGATTCCTAGTACAAAGTTTTTATGAGATGTTTTAGAGATGAAATACTGTTTGAATAGATATTGCTCTTGATAATGATCTCATATTTGATTGTAAAACTGAAAATGCAATGATGGGTGATGCATGTGTATCTGTAATTGAAACTTGTAATGATGAAAACACATCCATTATTGTAGAACTTGAAAGTTTATATCTCATGATGACTCGATCAATTTGATGATTGAAAAATATCAAATTGATGAATTACTGTTTGGTGAGAGGGAAGGCCTATCTTCATATACAGATCAAACACAGAACATGCTTTGCAGCAACAGAACTGGATGAAGGCATAATTATGTCAACAGAAAAGGATGAAGTAGGGAGAGATGGTGAAATGAAAGCTCTTCTGAAGGAGCAGGAAGATGAAAATATTGGTAGGCAAGAATCAGCTATGAATTTTGAAGAAGAATTGAAGTTTCTTGAAGCATGGCTTGAAACACCATGTCTTTATGAAATTAACATAGAAATTGTTGTAATCAATGGTGAAGATATCTATCATGTCTCTCCTACCACAAATTTTTTTTTTCTTCTGTACATGTATTTTTAAACCAGTACCTATCATTTTGTTTATATAAGAAGATTTCTTGTTCCCCGAATTTATTCTCTTGCTTGGTATGCAGGGTTACCACTTATATTAATGTGATACTTTTCAATATCTAACTCTACTAACCAAAGTTTGGTCCCTTGTATTCTCTTGTATATATTTACTTTGCTCTCTATTCTATGTTTGTTCTAATTACCATTTGCCATTATCTCCCATACCCATGAGGATGTGTACCCCATTAGACTTTCTTGGGACTATTGTCCCCAACATATCGTGGCACTTGAATGATTGGAGTTTAAGTTTGTTTTACATATAATATTTGTCATTTTCATAAGGGATCGAACCAACTTCTTAGGTCGTCCCTATACATACATCGTGTAAGTAATGACAGGCCAGGAGATATATCATTATCACTTTCCAATCGTTGATTTAGCTCTGTTCTACATAATCGATATTCTATCGTTCTTTTCCTTGGATTCTTTGGTTGCATAGCTATGAAATTTATAACTCGTTGTGTATTATGTCTCACGTTCAAGTTTTCGACCTTGCGTGATTTTTTAATGTGGCCACGACGCTTATAGCCGTCACTTTGACATAATGCACCATGGTACTGCGATTTAATGGTGACATTATGTTGCGTACCCTCCTTGGTTTTAACCACCCTTGCTTTCATATTTCTACGAATTGGAATATGGATTTGGAGTATGGTTTCAGGGGTGGTCTTTACTCCGCTCTTACTGCAGCATGGTCATTGTATCTAGGGTTTCTGAGCAGTGGATTCAACCAGAGCGCTGGTGTATTATTATCGTACCAACTGTCTCATGTGATCGCCACCGAGACTTTAATGTATTCACACCTCCGTGCGATATATGGTGTGGGCAATGATTTATTACACATAACGTTGAGTCCGAGGTCTCGATCCGCCCCTACCCTCATTAGATTGATACACGTGGATGGTAAGATTTGTGTTCGAGTTAGGGTTTCGATCCACAATAAAACGTTGCTTCCCTAATACTGTTTCTCTTTCCAGAGCATTCGCTTTTCAGTTGTTATCAGTGCTCGGTCTTTGTTGATGATCATAGTTCGATGGCGGCCTGAGAGGGCTTACGATTCCAGGTAATATTGATTTGGCGTGTGTTAATGTTTCTTGAAACTATGTGTTAGAGTTATCACAGTTCATTTCTTTTCTTCTGCTCTCGACTCCTGTTATTGTTAGACGCAGTCGGTTTTAATATTGGATTTCGTTTGTGTTTCACTTTCAGGACATTAATCAACCTCCAGCGAATACCTACGTAAGAGGCGTTTGCGTCCTTCATGGCACTTCTGGCCATTTCGAAGTTGATGGCTTAGTTAATTTTCGATGATGGGGATTCTGCCCTTCCAGTGTTTGACTCCTCGTCAGAGAATAGCTTTGGCCTTCTCATCCGAGAGGTTCAAGGTGTGTTGAACGAAATAACCGTCCATATTTTCTTCTCCATTTTCGATAGCTAATTTTTCGACTATGGAAATTTTTCATATCGTTGATATTGCAGAGGCGCTTTCGTTTCAGGACGATCAAGGAGGTAACTACTTTCCCTACGATGACCTTCATGTCTGCACTATCATTTAATTTTATCTAGTTCATCGTTCTCATTTGCTTATTTATCTTCTTGGTTGACGCAGGTGAGCGAATACTTTGAGACGGTTTGGGATTCACATTGATTTTTATACCATTAATCCGAGGAGCTCGTTAATATCATTCCTCTTTTTTTTTTCATCGTTGATTTCAGGGCGGTGTTTGTGACTCGTAGCCTTCCTCCGATGGGGAATTTCTTCCTCTGAAATTTTGTTCAGACATTCCTCAAATGGGAATTTATCAGTGACGTCTGGTATTCGAGAATTTCAGAACTGGAATTCCGTCCACACGTTTGGTGTTTGATTTCTCTGTTGGCAGAGCTACGTCTCTGTAACGATGGATTGTAGACTGTTTAAATACCCGTATACGAAATTTTTGGATTGGCTCTACCCTTGATAACAGTTATATTTCTTTTACTCTGTCTGGGGATTTTTTCATACTGTCTCCAATCGATAAACGTGTTGACTTGCTGCTACGTTAAATTTTCCCCTTCGTTTAACTATTAAATTAGTATTCCCTGATGGTTTTATGAATACTGGATACTTTCATTTATGTGTACTTCTGGTCTTTTCGAAGTATTATTACAGCAACTACTACTCGTTTATTCTCGCTCTTGAAATGCATTGAAGGATAGGAGATATATATATTAATAATGTCTTCTCAGGATTCTGCTTCCAAGTTTAACCTCTGTACACCAGAAAAATGATATATATTTTTAGAATATTTCTCTCATTCCCTTTTGGTACTGGAATACTCCAGATCGTTGAACCGCTATGAGGGCAATAAGTTCATAAGGTTTTGGTAATAATTTTTATAGACCTTTTTTTTTAATTTTATTTTTCTGGAACATGCTACATTAATTAATAAGTTTATCACTTATTTATCACAGGCATTGGATTTCAATAGGAATAGTTGTGTAATATATTGAATATACATCTGTGTTTAGCTTTGAAATTAATTTAATTCTATTGCTAAACATATAAGTATGCCTGTAACATACTCATGTTTTACCAACTTATTGAATTCAGTATACTGTAGCTAATGATCCATGGCATTTATACCAATTGTGTACTCTGTATTTTCTGCTTATTTCAAATAAATATTCTTTTTATCTAGCTTCCTTCCTCTATGATGCATGTAAGGGTACTAGGCTTCCTTTTTCTATACTTAGGATTTAATTCATAATACAGAAGCAGATTAAAGTTAAACTGTAAATCATCTTTGAGAAATAAGTATTCTCAGATTTAGACCAGCTATGGTTTAGAGATTCTGATGAATTCCTTCCCATAGCTGTAATTCCTACAACTGTACATAACTGCGAGGAAACATTCTTCTACAGAGTTTTGTTAAATGTAGAGAATAACAAATTTCAATTTATAACTCTAGTTAACCTCTGTAATAAATAACCATATTGAACAATACTAATGCTATAATTATTAGTAAACATTGAACATACCACTTCTGCAATTGACCAATCCTCCCAACCTTAGAGTCTGTTTATCTCCAGGACTCACCCCCGAGCTGAGACCACCTCCAGAACAGACCAACCTCTTAATCTGTTCAGGAGTAGCTTATTTAAGCTTTTGCTCCCCAAACCCTGTTTCTAATTCTGTGTCCAGAATATCAGGATGATTTTCTTCCTGTTTGCCTAGGCTTCCCTATTTAGGGACTTTTAAAGCTGCTTTCTGCTTTTCCCAGCTTTTTACCTCTTCCCAACTACTCTCCACATCATTGGGGAAACTAGATTTTCCTCAAAATCTAATTTGGAAATAAATTATTTCAAGGATTTTTGAAAGATTTTTGGGGAAGTAATTGCCTTTATCCATCCTCATGGATTTAGTAAGTGATCTCATAATTCTCATTTTGGTCAATTTGCACAGAATTATTTTATTCATTTTTTCAATTTAAATATTTAATTACATCCACAAAATACTTGTCCTTTGGGGTCCACTCCCCTTAGGATTAAAGTTCAAATGTCTAGTTTTTGAAAATCAAACACATAAACTAGGGGTGTTACATATTCCCCCTCTGAAAGTAAACACCGTCCTCGGTGTTGGTATCTAACTACTAGAGTTCAATTTTTTCCAAACAAAAATGGATATTTTTCCATCATTTCAGCTTCTCTTTCCCAGGTAGCTTCTTCAGCAGTAAAGTGCTTCCATTGCACCTTTACTCTTGCTATCGTCCGATTCCTCAATTCAATTTCTTCCCGCTCCAATATTTGAAGCGGTTCTGGAAGAAACTCCCCTTCTAGTTCCACCTGTATCACATTCCAATCAACTATGTGAGAAGCATCATGTACATATCTTTTTAATAATGAAACATGAAACACATCATGCACTCTAACATGGGGTGGTAAGGTCAGCTTTTAAGCCACTGGTCCCACCCTTTCTAATACTTCAAAAGGACCACAATATCTAGGAGCCAGTTTTGCACAACTTCCAGCATAAAGTGTGCTCTTTTTGGGTTTAATACGCAAGTACGCATGCTCCCCCACTTTGAATTCTCGATGTGTCCTTTTCTTATCAGCATAATTTTTCTGGCGATCTTGTGCTGTCTTGATGCTTCTTTGTATTTGTTTAACAATACTTTCCATCTCTTGTAAGGCATCTGGTCCCAACATTAGCTTATCCTCAGGCTGGCTCCAGCTCAAAGGAGTACGGCATTTCCTCCCATAGAGTGCCTCAAACGGACTCATTTTGATGGAGGATTGATAGCTGTTATTATAGGCAAATTCAGCTAAATGCAAGTAGTCTTCCCACTTTGATGGTCTATCCATCACATACATTCTCAGCATATCCTCCAAAATCTGGTTAGTTCTCTCTGTCTGAGGGTGATAGGCAGTATTAAAATTCAACTTAGTACCCATACCTCCAAATAGACCTTTCCAAAAAGCTGCTGTGAACTTAGCATCTCTATCTGAAATAATCGTCTTTGGGACCCCATGTAATATTACTATCTCTTTTAGAAACACATCTGCTACTTGGGCTGTCCCAAAAGTAGACTTTACAGGTATGAAGTGTGCAGCTTTTGTTAAAGTGTCTACTACTACCATCACTGAATCGTGTTGGTATTTGTTTTCGGTAGCCCTGTTATAAAATCTATAGAAACTGCATCCCATTTCCATTCTGCAATCGGCAAAGGATTTAGAAGACCAGCAGGATGCTGATGTTCAACTTTAACTAGTTGACACTCCATGCATCTAGCTAAATATTCTGCTACATCTCTTTTCATTCATGGCCAAAACAACTTCTTTTTCAAAGCTGTTAACATTTTCTGATATCCAGGATGCCCGGCATACGGCTGTTTGTGATATTCATCTAAAATCTCTCTTTTCAAGGACTCCACAGCGGGGATATATAATCTGTTTTTATAGCAGATCAACGCTTTTGGGTTTTGAGTAAAATCAGCCATCTCCTTCTTTAGTATTTTCACTTGTAGGTTCTCATAATTTGGATCCTGGTCTGCTACCTTTTTCACCAATTCTTTTAAATCAAACTGGGCAATACTTCCAATGCTGTTTATATTTTGACAAGCATTTCTGCTCAAGGCGTCAACAATTTTATTTTCTTTCCCTCTGATATGTTTTATGTCCATATCAAATTCACTTAGAAAATACAACCATCTGGCTTGTCTAGCATTCAAATCAGTTTGGGAAAAGAAGTATTTAAGACTAATATGATCTGTCATCAATGTAAATTTCTTTCCAAGAAGATAGTGTCGCCACATCTTCAAGGCATGAATAACAGCAGTCAGCTCCAAATCATATGCACTATAGTTCTGTTCATGTGTCTTCAGTTTCCTAGACTCATATGTAATAACTGAATTTTCCTGCAAGATGACTCCTCCCAACCCCTCTCTACAAGCCTCTGTGCATACCACAAATTCTTTATCAGGATCTGCAATTTTCAATATAGGGGTTGTGGTGAGTTTAATTTCAACTGTTCAAAATTGTTTTGGCATTTTTCAGTCCACTCAAATTTGATACCCTTCCTTTGTAGTGAGGTTATTGGGTATGCTATGGCAGAAAATCTCTCCACAAATCTGCGATAATAACCGGCAATCCCCATAAATGACCTCATTGTTGAAACATCAGTTGGCACAGGCCATTCTTTAATAGCCTTTATCTTTTCAGGGTCAACAGCTAACCCTTGTTCAGAGATAATATGTCCCAAGTATTGAATTTTGTCTTTATAAAATTCACATTTGCTGAACTTGGTATATAACTGGTTTTCTTTCAGAGTTTGCAACACTATTCTCAGGTGCTCTTTGTGTTCCTCCTTATTTTTGGAGTAAACTAAGATATCATCTATGAACACAAGTACAAATTTATCCAAGTACAAATTTATCCAAGTACTTGTTTAACACACTATTCATTAGACACATAAAGGTGGCAGGGGCATTGGTCAAACCAAAAGGTAGGACTACAAATTTGTAGTGACCATACCTGGTTCGAAAGGCTGTTTTGCTGATGTCTTCTTCTTTAATTCTAAGCAGGTGATAACCAGTCCTTAAGTCAATCTTCGAAAATACTGAAGCCCCTCTCACTTGGTCAAAAAGATCATCAATTCTTGGCAATGGGTATCTGTTTTTAATTGTCAACTTATTCAGTTGACGATAATCAATGCACATCCTAAAGGTTCCATCATTCTTTTTCACAAATAGAACCGGTGCTCCCCAAGGAGACACACTTGGTCGGATGTAGCCCTTATCCAGCAATTCTTGCAATTGCATTTTCAGTTTGATGAGATCGAGGGGACTCATTCGATAAGGGGCTCGGGAAACAGGTGTTGCTCCTGGCACTAAATCGATTGAGAAGTCAATCTCTCTCTTAGGGGGAAGATGATGAATCTCATATGGGAATACTTCTTTAAACTCTCTCACCACTGGTAATGTATCCATCAAATTTGATTCAAGTTGTTGTTCTAGTTCTTCAACATGTACTGCATACACTTGGTATCCTTTCCTCGTTGTTCGTTTTAATTGCAGTGCTGATATTTGTCTTACAGAGATAGGTTTTGGTTTTCCCTTGAGAATAAAAGGTTTCCCCCCATCATCTACACAATGCAGGGTCTTATCCCAGCAATTCATCATGGCCTTTTTCTTTTCCAGCCAGTCCATTCCTATCAGCAAGTCATATGAACCTAATGGCAGAATGTTCAAATTTACTTCTATTTGAAAATCATTTAATTTAATCGCTGTTCGAGGCAATTTATGTGTTACCTTCCTCTTGGTTCCAGTGGCCAGCTGAACCAACCATGATTGCTGAAATTTTTCAGTTTTAAGATTACATTTCTCTACCACTTGTGGACTAATGTAACTCAAAGAAGCACTCGGATCAATTAAAACAGTCACAGACTGGTTAGAAATCTTACCCTCCATTTCAACCATGGTAGTTTGAATTTCTACTTGTCGATTCTCCAAGGCTGCACTGATAGTGGGTATATTTCTTGCTATGTCATTTACTGTGGTCGCTTCTCGGTCTCTCATAATCATCTGAATGTTCTGTGGGGACAATCCCTCAAGAGATGAGGTTCTCCACAGCCCCAACATTTCAGAGGCTCCCTCATTTTAACTGTGCCTTCCTTCTTATTTCCTTCATCTAGTTGTTTGGAACCAACTTGAGACTGAGCTGTCTGGCTTTCTTTTACTTTATTAAACTTCTTCCTTTGGTGATCCCTGCCAAAATTCTTCAAGTAAGCTGGTTTCTGTTTCTTTCCTTTAAACTCACCCTTGTTTACCTAGTTTTTCCCATGTTCATTTTTACCTTTGAACTGTTGGTAATATAATCTAGCTTTTCTCACCGCTTCATCCATGGTTTTTGGATTATCGAACTATATTTTCTCCTTATACACAGCAGGCAAACAGTTCAAAAACCTTTGTACCTTTGCCTTCTCTTCCCTAATGTAAGGGACATATCTCAACAGATTTGTAAACTTAGTGACAAACTCATCAATAGTAAGTTGTCCCAGTCTAAGCTCATGAAATTCTTTTGCTTTATCATCATAGTAACGTTCATTCAAGTAGCGGTTTTTGAACTTAACTTGGAAGTCTTCCCAAGTAACTGTCTTTTCATCAATGGCATGAACCATTTTCGTCTCCTCCCACCACAAGGTAGCCTTACCTTGTAGCTCGTAGACAGCTAATCGGGCTTTCAGATTGCTTTCATATTCATAGACTTGGAAATATTTAATCATATTCAGCAACCAAGCCTCAACATCTTCCTCCTTCTCCCCATCATAGGAGGGAGGTTTGATCTTTTGGAATTCTCCCTGCAATTTCTTTTTCTGCTTATATTGATGCCTAACATCATCATCATCCTCAGACTCATCATTCTTCCTCTTCCCGAAACCTTCACCCTCTTGGCTGTTCCGTGAAGTTAATTCTCTGATGAGCTTTTCCTGCTCCTCACTGGCTAATGACAATCTGTCATCCTGGCTTCTCAGCTCAGCCATTTCTCGTTGCAAACTGTGCAACATAGCCATCACTAGAGCGTTGGGATCTGGTGTATTGTCATCATCACGCAGATCAACATAGATTTCCTCACCTTCTGTCATTCCAGCACCACTGTACACTAAACAACACAGATCATATTTTTTTTTTTTTTTCAACAGTAAATCATTTATACAGTGAGCACACACAACAACAACCCAGTTTTGTATAACATGAGCTCTAATACCATTTGTCACGTCTCTCCTACCACAAATTTTTTGTTTTCTTCTGTACATGTATTTTTAAACCAGTACCTATCATTTTGTTTATATAAGAAGATTTCTTGTTCCCCAAATTTATTCTCTTGCTTGGTATGCAGGGTTACCACTTATATTAATGTGATACTTTTCAATATCTAACTCTACTAACCAAAGTTTGGTCCCTTATATTCTCTTGTATATATTTACTTTGCTCTCTATTTTATATTTGTTTTAATTATCATTTGCCATTATCTTCCATACCCATGAGGATGTGTACCCCATTAGACTTTCATGGGACTATTGTCCCCAACATATCGTGGCACTTGAATGATTGGAGTTTAATTTTGTTTTACATATAATATTTGTCATTTTCATAAGGGATCGAACCAACTTCTTAGGTCGTGCCTATACATACATCGTGTAAGTAATGACAGGCCAAGAGATATATCATTATCACTTTCCAATCGTTGATTTAGTTCTGTTCTACATAATCGATATTCTATCGTTCTTCTCCTTGGATTCTTTGGTTGCATAGCTATGAAATTTATAACTCGTTGTGTATTATGTCTCACGTTCGACCTTGCGTGATTTTTTAATGTGGCCACGTCGCTTATAGCCGTCACTTTGACATAATGCACCGTGGTACTGCGATTTAATGGTGACATTATGTTGCGTACCCTCCTTGGTTTTAACCACCCTTGCTTTCATATTTCTACAAATTGGAATATGGATTTGGAGTATGGTTTCAGGAGTGGTCTTTACTCCGCTCTTACTGCGGCATGGTCATCGTATCTAGGGTTTCTGAGCAGTGGATTCAACCAGAGTGTTGGTGTATTATTATCGTACCAACTGTCTCATGTGACCGCCTCCGAGACTTTAATGTATTCACACCTCCGTGCGATATATGGTATGGGCAATGATTTATTACACATAACATTGAGTCCGAGGTCTCGATCCACCCCTACCCTCATCAGATTGATACATGTGGACGGTAAGATTTTTGTTCGAGTTAGGGTTTTGATCCACAATAAAACATTGCCGCCCTAATACTGTTTCTCTTTCCAGAGCATTCGCTTTTCAGTTGTTATCAGTGCTCGGTCTTTTTGATGATCAGAGTTCGATGGCGGCCTGAGAGGGCTTACGATTCCAGGAAATATTGATTTGGCGTGTGTTAATGTTTCTTGAAACTATGTGTTAGAGTTATCACAGTTCATTTCTTTTCTTCTGCTCTCGACTCCTGTTATTGTTAGACGCAGTCGGTTTTAATTTTGGATTTCGTTTGTGCTTCGCTTTCAGGACATTACTCAACCTCCAGCGAATACCTACGTAAGAGGTGTTTGCGTCCTTCATGGCACTTCTGGCCATTTCGACGTTGATGGCTTAGTTAATTTTCGAGGATGGGGATTCTTCCCTTCCAGTGTTTAACTCCTCGTCAGAGAATAGCTTTGGCCTTCTCATCTGAGAGGTTCAAGGTGTGTTGAACGAAATAACCGTCCATATTTTCTTCTCCATTTTCGATAGCTAATTTTTCGACTATGGAAATTTTTCATATCGTTGATATTGTAGAGGCGCTTTCGTTTCAAGACGATTAAGGAGGTAACTACTTTCCCTACGATGACCTTCATGTCTGCACTATCATTTAATTTTATCTAGTTCATCGTTCTCATTTACTTATTTATCTTCTTGGTTGACGCAGGTGAGCGAATACTTTGAGACGATTTGGGATTCACATTGATTTTTATACCATTAATCCTAGGAGCTCGTTAATATCATTCCTCTTTTTTTTTCATCGTTGATTTCAGGTCGGTGTTTGTGACTCGTAGCCTTCCTCCGACGGGGAATTTCTTCCTCTGAAATTTTGTTCAGACATTCCTCAAATGGGAATTTATTAGTGATGTCTGGTATTCGAGAATTTCAGAACTGGAATTCCTTCAACACGTTTGGTGTTTGATTTCTCTATCGGCAGAGCTACGTCTCTGTAACGATGGATTGTAGACTGTTTAAATACCCGTATAGGAAAATTTTTGGATTGGCTCTACCCTTGATAACAATTATATTTCTTTTACTCTGTCCGGGGAATTTTTCATACTGTCTCCAATCGATAAATGTGTTGACTTGCTGCTACGTTGAATTTTCCCCTTCGTTTAACTATTAAATTAGTATTCCCTGATGGTTTTATGAATACTGGATACTTTCATTTATGTGTACTTCAGGTCTTTTCGAAGTATTATTACAGCAACTACTTCTCGTTTAATCTCGCTCTTGAAATGCATTGAAGGATAGGAGATATATATATTAATAATGTCTTCTCAGGATTCTGCTTCCAAGTTTAACCTCTGTACACCAGAAAAATGATATATATTTTTAGAATATTTCTCTCATTCCCTTTTGGTACTGGAATACTCCAGATCTTTGAACCGCTATGAGGGCAATAAGTTCATAAGGTTTTGGTAATCATTTTGATATACCTTTTTATTTATTTATTTTTATGGATAGAATTTATATATCAATAATGGTTTCTCATATCTAGCATGCTACATTAATTAATAATTTTATCACTTATTTATCACAGGCATTGGATTTCAATAGGAATAGATGTGTAATGTATTGAATATACATCTGTGTTTAGCTTTGAAATTAATTTAATTCTGTTGCTAAACATATAAGTATGCCTGTAACATACTCATGTTTTACCAACTTATTGAATTCAGTATACTGTAGCTAGTGATCCATGTCATTTATACCAATTGTGTACTCTGTATTTTCTGCTTATTTATTTCACTGCTTATTTCAAATAAATATTCTTTGTATCTAGCTTCCTTCCTCTATGGCATGTAAGGGTACTAGGCTTCCTTTTTCTATACTTGGGATTTAGTTCATGATACAGAAGCAGATTAAAGTTAAACTGTAAATCATCTTTAGGAAATAAGTATTCTCAGATTTAGACCAGCTATGGTTTAGAGATTCTGATGAATTCCTTCCCATAGCTGTAATTCCTACAACTGTACATAACTGAGAGGAAAATTTCTTCTACAAACTTCTGTTAAATGTAGAGAATGACAAATTTCAATTTATAACTCTAGTTAACCTCTGTAATAAATAACCATATTGAACAATACTAATGCTATAATTATTAGTAAACGTTGAACATACCACTTCTGCAATTGACCAATCCTCCCAACCTTAGAGCCCGTTTATCTCCAGGAATCACCCCCGAGCTGAGACCACCTCCAGAACAGACCAACCTCTTAATCTGTTCAAGAGTAGCTTATTTAAGCTTTTGCTCCCCAAACCCTGTTTCTAATTCTGCGTCCAGAATATCAGGATGCTTTTCTTCCTGTTTGCCTAGGCTTCCTTATTTAGGGACTTTTAACGCTTCTTTCTGCTTTTCCCAGCTTTTTACCTCTTCCCAACTACTCTCCACGTCATTGGGGAAACTAGATTTTCCTCAAAATCTAATTTGGAAATAAATTCTTTCAAGGATTTTTGAAAGATTTTTGAAAGATTTTTGGGCAAGTAATTGCCTTTATCCATCCTCATGGATTTAGCAAGTGATCTCATAATTCTCATTTTGGTCAATTTGCACAGAATTATTTTATTCATTTTCTCAATTTAAATATTTAATTACATCCACAAAATACTTGTCCTTTGGGGTCCACTCCCCTTAGGATTAAAGTTCAAATGTCTAGTTTTTGAAAATCAAACACATAAACTAGGGGTGTTACAATATCATCGTTGATGTTTAGATGATTGACACCGGAAATAGTGAGAAGGAAAATTCTCCTATCCACCCTGCCATAATTCTCAAAAGGATGACAACCATAAATCAAGGTTTCCTTCACAGGGGAAGAAATGAGGCGAAGATATGTCACTATCTCATGGCAAAGAAAGTGAAGATGAAGCCTCGTCCACGAATGAACAAATATGGTCTCAAAATCATAAAGACTAAGATGAAAACTCTGTTACCAAGTTTTTTTTAATGTCTTTTACCATTATAAGCCTAGCTGAGACTAGACCAAGAGGCGTATGTTATCATATGTTATTGTTCTGTACCCTTTCTCCATTAAGGGGGAGTGTTAGAAATTAATGGAGAAATTTCAGTTAGTATAGGATTGAGATTCTAATTCTAGATCTCAGATCCTAATATTTAGGGAGTGGTTCAAACCACCCGATTGTGAGAAAGCCTATATGTACAAGACTGTTCTCTTGATTCAATGTATCAGATAGTGTGAGTGTTTGTACACTCTCCAGGTTCTCACGTGGAGAGCCATTTCATTAATTTTATCATTGGTGATCCATACATCTACTTTTATATCAATATTAAAATATCACTTAAAATTTATATATATGTTGTTCACATTATTTTGCTTAATCTAAAATTAAGTCTTTCTCCATTCTTTGAGAACTTTGTAAAAACACTTAATATAACATGTAAAAATAAAATGTGGAAGCAATAGTGATAGCCTATCTGAAAGTACTTTAGCAACACAATCCAATAGTTAAAAAATGCACTATAAGTAATTTAAGATAAGATAAGGTATTTAAATATATAAATTTTGATTAAAATATTTAAAAATTTAAAATAAAAATTTAAAATATTATTAATATTAATATTAATAATTTAATTTTAAAATTAAAAAAAAAAATGACACATTGACATGTAACATTGTCCAAAAATATTTAGCAAAACACAAGGAAACATTGTAGAAGAAGAAAAGGAGTTCTCGCCTTTGTTGCTTCCCAAATAGGAGACCAGAAAGAAACTTGTTATTTTGATATGGAGCATCAAGTCAAGATAAAGCGCACAAGCACCCCCGAAGAACCAAAATGGTCGAGAGAAGTTTTGGGAGGCTTCCAGTTGAAACAATATCTAAGACCGGGGAATAAGTCAATTTTGTGGGTGGAATGTTGTTGCCACTAACGTTCATAGAAGACATGATGCCTTTGACAGATTGCGTAGGCTGAGGAAATATTGAGTTTTACTTCAACTATGTAAGTGTAGAAAGAGACGATTCAATTTTAAGGAAATCAATCAAGAAGAGTTCATTTGGTGCTTAAGTGAAGGTGAAGGTGAAAGAACTAGAAATATATGATGGTACAAGAAGTACGAAGGTGTTTGGAAATTTTTGTTGGGATGTAGAGAAATATTTGGATCAATTAGGAGAGTGGTTAGATGAGGTCAAAACTTTATTTTTTTTTAAAAGAATGCAAAGTTGTGGTGGAGAAAAAGGATAGAGCAATTTGCCTACGTCAAATTGTAAAATTATTTAAGCATAAATATGGATGAAGAATAATTGCACAAACTTGTCAAGTTGAAAAATAAAAACAATTAGAATTGAGGATTCATCAATATTAGGTTGAGAATCAATATATAAAGCAACTAAGTTAAGCTTAGTTGTACATGCAATAACTATAGATAGTTAAAGCTAACTGAAGTTAAATGTGCTTTATGTTCAGCTAATGTATGTGCACATGTACCACATGCAAGCACTAAAGTTAACTAAGCCAATTGCATATCACATGTCAACACTTGAGTTAACTAGCTAAAGATAAGTGCACATAGCATGTAACCACTCCAGTTAACTAGCTAAATACAAATGCACATCACTAGCAATCTCTAGAGTTGAACTAAAGCTAATCTAGATTAACAATGTGCATGTATAATACTCGTTAAAAATCGTTAAAAAATGTGTTGTATACTCCATTTTTACAGCATAATAATACTTGAAATGCAAGAAGCAGGTTGAAGTTTTTGAGACAGACATGAAGTGTATAGGCTTACATTTGAGAGTTTTTTAGTTTTTTTTGTTGGAGATTCCAGATATGATTGAGCACGACAGGTTTTTTTATTTCTTGATTGTGCCAAGAGGTCCTTTGCAGTATAGTATATGGGAAATGTATAAATTTAATTGTTTGTAAAATGTAAAATTTAACATAATTGGAAATATAGGCTAAAACTTATTAATTAATGTAATGTTAACTTTAATAAAATATAATGATGTGTAAATAAACTTTAAAACCAACTGAAGACATAACCCAAATCAAATTAATTTGGATTTTTGAATTATGGATTAAAAAGGGAGTTTAAGGCATAATTTTAAATTGGGATTAAGGATTCGGAACGAAATTTTGAAAAGGATAGAATATTTTTTGGTACAAAACTCAGATAATGCAATCGTTATATCTGATAATAAGACATATCTAGGCTGTGCGCTAACTCCGAGCAATTAGGATTTTCTATAGAGATTTTGGCATGCGCGAAAGTTGTTATTTACTTGCCACATATATTTTACCTTTCCTAAACTCGATTCAATTCCTCATATAATTAGTATGTAATTTTGATATTAAAATGGACATTGTTATACTTAGCAGTCCAAGAAAATACATGTCCTTCCTATAGTATGTTTGTCAGATATTAAGATACATATTTTGGATACGATTTTTTAAAAATATATTTTCCTTTATTTAAAGATTACTTTTATCATAATTCTTTTTCTCGATAACCTGCACCACTTTAAATGTATGATTCCAATCATCGAAATCCCATATAGTATAATAATATTGCGACTTTTTCAGGCACACCTAGGAAATACGACATTACATTTTTTTATTGGAGTTGTTTAAGGATGTTATAAAATAGTTTGGACAGCAGTTGTTTTTAGGAATTTTGTGAAAGAGTTTTTAAAAAATTAGATAGTTAGAATGTTGGAATTGCATTTTTGATAGTGGAAATGGATTTAGCACCATTAACTCAAAATACTAAAATTTAACTATTCTAATCTAGATTTTAAAAATCTTTGCCAAAAAATTTCATAATCTTACAGAAATTTCAAAATTATTCTGTGATTTTTTTAAACTACTAGTTTTTTATTTCCCTACCAAAATTTCCTTTTGATGTATTGGTCATCGTGTCAGACTGGTTGTCTATTAAACCTGTCAACTCATGAGTTTGTTGAATTCTATATCCCTGAAAATCTCGTTGGGTTAACTGCATCTGTTGGGAGTGGAGACAGTGGAGATCTGATTATGTTTAAGATTAAAACGAGTAGTCTTTAGTGCGATTTTTTGAAGGTTTTTACGGTGTAATTTCTCTAAATTCCGGCAGGAATTTATTGAAAAGAGAAGTTTGATTGCTAACTTTGCACAATCGAAGTGCCCTAGAGGTTTTTGAGGGTGCTGAATATAGAGTCAAAAAACCAGTTTGAATAACAAAAACCAAGATTTTACGTCAAAATTTTTCACCAGATTTGGGCACCTGAAACTTCAAAAAGTCACACTAAAAACAACTCCAGATTAAAATGGCGAGCATGATAAACATGTAAACGTCTTAAAAAAAATTAATTGATAGGCAAAACAGATTTGAGATTCCATGACTGAGTAGGTCACCTTTATCCGGAACTTGAAAATCGTTGAATTTTTGCGTGAAAAAATATATTTAAAAATCTTTGAATTTGTGTTTGAAAATATAACTAAAATTGTCTTTCCTTACCCGACAATAAATTTCATTGAAGAGTCTTTGAAGAATAAATAATTTTCATCGAAGAGTCTTTGCATTCAAGAGCGAAGCAAATATTGAAACAAAGGGTCCAGAAAGATTTAACATACACGCAACTTTATTTTCATTTTTAATATTTGTTCTTTATTTTTTTTTAAGTTTATTTTCATTAAATTTATTTTTTTTAAGTGTCATATTGTGTAGGTTGAATGAAATTATGATTTATTAAATAGAGATTTTATTATTGAGATTGTTTTTTTTTAAATGTTTTAAAAAAAAAAAAAATTCATATAGAAATTTTGTTATAAGATTGAAAATTTTAATAGCTAGTAAATATAACAATTAATTTTCTTCTCAAATTTTTGAGAATAAAATTTAAATTCAAAATAAAAAATAAATTTTGTATTAATTAAATTTACTAATTTACATTTAAAATATATATATATATATATATATTAAAACAATAATGATAAAATTATATATTAAAAATGAATCACACTTTGAGTGCTGGTGTGCAAGTGATAATTTCATCCTAAAAAATTTAGTGGTTCACATTTGATATCCACGGACACCTCATTAAACAGATACTAAAAGGTAAATAAGTGATATCACATTGTTTTATTTAGAGAATATACCTATCATAGTCCATCTTAAATCTAAATCTATAAGCATCGAAAAAGATCAAATCTCTTGAGATGAGAACCTCTTTTAGATTGTAAAGAGATTTAATCCCTCTAAGCAGTTGATAGACTCATAAATGAGATGGGTTTAGACTCGTAGGTATACAACCTTAGCTCAAACAAAAGTGAATAGACATAATGTACACACTCTTGAGGAAGTTATTGCCGCTACAAACGAGATTTTGAATCTCCATGCACTAGGAACCCAAAAGGGAAGCAGCATGGTGAGAAGAAGAAGTCAGATAAGGAGAAAGGTAAATCTTGAGATTGGATGGACCAAAGCATAATGGCTTCAAGAAGGAGAGGAAGTCTCTTTCATATTGGTTATGCGTAGAGGATCACATGGGACAGAATTATTCGTTGAAGCAGAAAGTGGTATATATACAGCAGATCGAGAAGGAAGAGAGAGTTGGGAAGAGTTCTCCTGCATCTGTGGGAGTGATGTAGGTTTTCGGTGCAGCTTCTTTGAAGGAGTTGGTGGAGTTCAACAAGAAGAATGTCAAGGAAAAGAAGATCCTTCAAGATGCAATCAAAGACCATTTATTCCCACATGTTTCAAGGATGAGATATGCCTATCAGATGTGGGAGTCCTTGGTATCTTTACACCAGGATTCTAATGAGAACTGGAAGATGGTGTTGAGATAAAAACTACGCAACACCAAGATGACCAAGATTGACAGTGTGACATTTTTTCTCACCAAAGTATCACAGGTGAAGGATGAGTTAGCTACCACTGGAGAGGTTGTTCCACAGGAACAAATGGTTAGGATTTCCTTAAATAGGTTCATCGAGAAGTGGGACGGTTTTATCCATGGCTTGGTGGCCAGAAAGAACTTTCCTGGTTGGAGGAAGATGTGGGATGATTTCATCTAGGAGGAGATCAGGAGGAGTGCAAAGTGGGGTAGCAAGAATGGCAGGGGAGGTGATGAGGATAATGTTTCTCTTGCGACAAAGGGAAAAAAGGGTAAGAAGGTCAAAAAGGGGTCTTCTAGTGGTGCAGAGTAGGAGAAGGGGAAGGAGAAGGTTAAGGAGAAGGACATGAGAAAAGTGAAATGTTTTTCTTGTGGGAAGATGGGTCACTATGTTGTTCAGTGTCCCAACAAGAAGGGTAAGAAGAAATAGGGAGTTGCATATTTAGCAGATGTGGATGATTTTGTAGCTATATTTAATTCAGAGTGTGCTTTGGTGGTGAGTTTAATCACTCATGTCACATCTTCCCGTGCATGGTTCATTGACAATGGAGCTTCTGTCCATATGACCAGAGTTAGAGAGTACTTTAAGATCCTTTTAGAGGATGATATTGACTTGGAGTTTGTGATTGGAGACAAATCCAAAGTGGTAGTAGTCAAGAAATTTTCATTTCAGATGGAGTCATCACCTCCTCTAAAGGTGACAGATGTTCTTTATGTTCCATGATTGAATAAGAGTTTGATATCAATCTCTAGCTTGGAGGACGGGGGTTTTGAGGTATTATTTCGAATGGGACAAGTGTTGATATATCCCAGAGAATCCAATATCGAGTATGCTCGTATGATTGGAGCTTGTAGTAGGAAACTATACAGAATTATGCTTCAACCTCTTAGAGCTATGGTGGCGCAGACTAGTAGCTACTAGCAGTGAGTTATGTGACCTATGGCACAGGAGTATGGCCCACTTGCACCATGGAGCTTTCAGGATGTTGAAGGATATGGTTACAGGTTTTCCTGACTTCACCACAGAGCATCATGATGTGTGCAAGGGGTGTGATTTGGGAAAGTACACCAATACAACTTTCTCGAGTAGTGATAACAGAGCTGCAATTATCCTTGATTTGATACATTCTGGCATATGTGGTCCTATGTCCAATGTTTCATTGGGTGGATATGAGTATTATGTGACCTCCATTGATGACCAAACTTGGATTTACTACTTGAAGACCAAGGATGAGGTCTTACAAAGATTCCAAGAGTTTAAGGCTCTTTTGGAGAACTAGACAGGGAGGAAAATCAAGGTGTTGAGATTAGACACTAGGGGTGAGTATACTTATATGGAGATGAGGGGTTTTTGTTGGATTGTTGGCATTAAGAGGGAGCTCATTGTGCGTTATAACCCCCGGGAAGACTTGGATTTACTACTTGAAGACCAAGGATGAGGTCTTACAAAGATTCCAAGAGTTTAAGGCTCTTTTGGAGAACTAGACAGGGAGGAAAATCGAGGTGTTGAGATTAGACACTAGGGGTGAGTATACTTATATGGAGATGAGGGATTTTTGTGGGATTGTTGGCATTAAGAGGGAGCTCATTGTGCGTTATAACCCCCGGGAAGACTTGGATTTACTACTTGAAGACCAAGGATGAGGTCTTACAAAGATTCCAAGAGTTTAAGGCTCTTTTGGAGAACTAGACAGGGAGGAAAATCAAGGTGTTGAGATTAGACACTAGGGGTGAGTACACTTATATGGAGATGAGGGATTTTTGTGGGATTGTTGGCATTAAGAGGGAGCTCATTGTGCCTTATAACCCCCAGTAAAATGGGGTGGCAGAGAGGAAGAACAAGACCATTGTGGGTGCAGCGAGAGTGATGTTACATGATCAAAGTTTACCTTTCTTCTTATGGGTCGAGGCATGTAACACTATTGTATATTTGCAAAACAGGAGCCCACATAGTGTCTTGGGGAGCAAGACTCCCGAGGGGGTGTTTACCGACAAGAATCCAAAAGTTGGGCACATCAAGATATTTGGGTGCCTTACATGTTCACACGTCCCTCAGGAGAAGAGGATGAAGTTGGAACACAATACTGAGAGGGGTATCCTAGTGGGTTATAGTGATACTAGCAGATCCTACTGTATCTACCTTCCCACGCAAAGGAAGATTGTCCTGAGGTGGGATGTGACATTTGAGGAGGTCTCGGGAGGTTGATCAGATAGAGGAGCAGGCTCCTTAGTAGGAAGCCACACTACAAGATTTAGGAGAATCAGGTGGTGCATCAGGATTAGGAGGTTCACCTTCTTCAAGGGTGACAGGTTCATAGAGTGTAGCTTCGCCTGGTACAGGATCACCTGGTGCAGGTTCATTGGGTACAGTATCTCAAAGTTCAAGATCTCCATTGGTTATTTGAGAGAATATTTTCCCATACCACCACAGGAGACTACTATAGGGAAGAGGAAGCCAATATGGGTTCGAGAGACCTTGAAGGAAGCTTAGGAGGTATTGGGGATACCCAAGTGGTCAGTGAGGGAGACAATACTACCAGAGAGGTTGGGTGGTTTTGTGGCAGGTGTTGTGGAGACATAGGCAACTAGTTTTGAGCAGGTCGTCAGTCAGAAGATTTGGAGGAATTCCATGGTGGAGTATGCCTTTATCATGGAGAATGACGTCTGGTAACTAGTTCCATGTCATGATCAGAAGTGAGTGTTGAATTCTAGGTGGATCTACAAGATCAAACATGCTGCAGATGGCAGTGTGGAGAAGTTCAAAGCTCAGTTTGTGGCGTGGGGGTTCTCAGAGGTAGAGGGAGTTGACTATGATGAGACCTTTACACCTGTTGCTCGTTATACTTCCATTAGAGTAGTGATATCTATAGTAGCTAAGATGGGATGGAGGATTCACCATATGGATGTGAAGACCTCATTTCTCAATGGTGTTATACAGGAGGAGGTGTACATTGAGCATCTTGAGGGATTTCATTTGCATGGGAGGGAGTCACATGTGTGTAGGCTAAAGAAAGCCTTGTATGGGCTGAAGCATGCATAAAGGGCATGGTACGAGAGGATAGATGTCTACTTACAGTAGATGGGTTTCCATAAGAGTGATGCAGATCCAAACCTATACTTTATCTTGGTAGGTGATGATCCACTCATTCATGTTTTGTATGTGGATGATGTTTATTACAGGGGAGGACAGACTCATCCACCACTACAAGAGAGATCTTGCTTCAAAGTTTGATATTACGGATATGGGGTTGATGCATTTCTTTCTGTGGTAAGAGGTTTGGCAGGAGGATGGGCATATCTTCGTGGGCTTGGGAAAGAACACATGTGATATATTTAGGAGCTTTTGTATGGATGGTTGTAGGATTGCTTATGGCTACTCCTATGATCACCAACTGGAAGACGTTGCATGCTTCAGATTTAGGGTTGGTGAACCCCACTTTGTATCGAAATTTGATTGGTTCATTGATGTATCTAGTCAACACTACAAGAGATATTTGTTTGGTAGTCAACACATTGAGTCAGTTTATATTGATGGGGACTAGGAGAGTACACTAGGTGGCTGCAAAACATGTATTGAAGTACTTACAGGGGACAATGGATTATGATTTGGACTATGTACGATGTGATGGAGTCAAATTGATTGGTTGCAAAGACTCAGATTGGGCTTGCAGTGTTAGTTACCGGAAGAGTACTTCCGAATGTTGTTTCTCATTGGGCTAGGAATTTGTGTCATAGTTCAACAGGAAACAAAGGTTAGTGGCATTGAACGACGCATAGGCAGAGTATATGACAACTATTCAAGTAGGGTGCGAGCCATTGTGGCTTCATAAGATGATTTTTGGTTTATTTGGAGATGTTGAGACCAATTATGATTTACTATGATAATGCATTAGAGTAAATATCAACCTAAAAGTGGCCTCAAAAGGAAAAATAATAAAATAATGGTTAAAATAGTAAAATAAGAGTTACGAATTTTGGAGGGAAAAGAAGAAAACTATTCTTTTAAATTTATTTTTGGCTAATCTTCTTATAGGTTTACTAAGATTTCAACTGTAGACATTCGTTGGACGCATAATTAAATTCCACAACCTACAAGTACCCATTATGCATACTTTTGAGAAGATCCACATTGATAAAAATTGATACATTAAAAAAACGTGTTCATCATGTTTTTTAATGTGTCTTCAATTTTTATCAATGTGGGCTTCTCAAAAGTATGCATCAAGGATAGTCATTGGATGTGGAGTTTAATTTCCCATCCAACGAGTGTCTACACTTGAAATTTGAGTAAACCTATAATGAGATAAGCCAAAAATACAATTAAAAAAATAGTTTTTATTTTTATTTTTTTCCCTCCAAAATATTTACGTGTACCTCTTTTTAAATTTAAAGGATTTTCATTGTTTTACATATTATGACATGGAAATTATGTGAAAATTTCATGGGCACTTTTAGGCTGAAATTTTCTCTAATGGAGAGTTGTATTAAACTCTCTGAGAATCCAATATTTCATGACCTGTAAAAACATATAGAGATCAAATATCACTTCATCAGAGACTAGGTTCAGCGAAGGGCAATGAAGCTTGAATATATATCCATTGATGAACAAGAAGCAGACATTCTCACCAAATCATTGCCATGGGGCAAGCATGTATTTTTCAGAGACAAGATGGGAGTGGTGAACAACACCTTTCTCAGTAAGAGTGACTGTTGAAAATAGTACCAACGAGAGGTGTTACTAGGCTTTTATCCCTTGTATCCTAGTGAGCACATTAATTACTTTTGTCTCAATGATATTTATGAGTTATATTGATGTCATGGGTGGAAAAGGTACTTAGAAGTGTTGTACCATGTACTTTTTTCTAATATTAAAGTCACTCTATAAGGTACAAGTGAAAAGTACTAAGTGTACTTTTATGATATTAAAGTGGGGTGAAAAATCACTTTATGAGAAAATTTAGAAAAGGTACACAACTTGAAAAAGGTACTAGAATACTTTTAAGTGATTGGGCCAATGTATGAGGGGGGTCATTTGGGAGAAATCATCTCAACCACACATTTTGAGATTTGAGGGTGAAATCTCAACCATTGGATCCTAGGTTTAGTGATACAATCTTTTTCAAGCAAACAAAAGAGTAAAAGGGGAATTCATTCTTCACTTCACACTTGAGAGAGAGCATGAGGAGAAGGGAGGATAAGGAGAAAACTTCGAGGAGGAGAATTTGCAGCTGTGAGAAAGGGGCTTGAATTCCAAGGAGATTGTACAAACAACAACACGATTATCTAGGAGAGAGGTATCACAAAAATCAAGGAGCTAAGGCATGAGTTTCAAAAAAACAACAACACAAAAATCGAGGGAATAATAGCAAATACTCATCACACATTTCGAGGAAATATGCACAAAATTCGAGGGTGGAAACAATGTTGTTTAGGCTTGAAATTCGAGGTATGAATTTTAGATCAACAACTACATGCAACATGATTTTTGAGGAGGTGCTCTGCTGCATTCTGGCATGATTTTCGAGGCAGTCCATTCAACATTTCAGAACACAATATATCTATATAATAAACAAAAAAAATTGACTCATATATGGGCACTGAAATCGAGGAGATGGGCAAAGAATTTAATACTAGAAATTTTGGGTACAAATTTCTGTAATAGTTGATTTGTCAATGGGAACAAATTTCCAAAACATGAGCATTTAATGCTACAACAAAAAGGGAGATAAGTATTGTGTTTTTTGTACTTATTCATAATTTCTCGAGCAATAAAATCCTCCTTTCAAGACTAGTTTTCCCCAAGATGCTCTGGTTTTTTTTTAGGGTCACCTTGACCAAAAACTAGGTCTCTAATGTGTTGAATGCTTGCATTTATTTTTGCATTAATTATCAACAGTCAGGAAAGTGAAAAAGAGTAGAAGCACTCTTCGTGTTTGCAATAACTGCATTCAGAAATTGATATCAGCCTTTCAAAACTTGTGTGTTGGGCCTAAACAAACACATGCAAAATTGTAAACTGGGTTAAGGGTGCAGGGCATTTAATTTCTTCATTTTACATGGATGTTTATATGTAATATTGTGACATTATATTGCAACATTTCATTGTAGCACATTTATATATGTGGAGAGAAATATACTTGTGTTAAGTGGATGGATGTTTAAGGCATTGTGAAGTAGAATTGAAGTGAAGTGTTTAGGCATTGTACTTGAGTTAAGATTGCATGTTAATTTAGCAAACATAATACATCTAACTCGTGACAAAAGTGCAAGTGCTAGAGACATAGTCTAGGTGTAAGTAGTTGTAAGTTGGTCAAGCCATTAATGCGCCTTAATTTGCTTCATAAATATGAACAATGAGGAAGATTAGCACATTCGGTCTTTGAATCCTACAGGTAATTATGATCCCAAAGCTAGGATACAAAACCCATGTTATTGAGGGTGATGAAAATCCACAATTCCAATGGTTGATGCTTCTATGGAAATTCAGATGACATATCCAAATAAAATATCTTCATGTGGTTATTGTTAAACAATTAGGCCTTCACATGGGGCATCCTTCAATAAATAATCGATAAGCGACCAGGGCTGTGTTATCTTTGCAAATTTGATTTTGAGACTAGCAAAAAACAAATTGCTTCATTAGTTTGAAAAATGAATGGAAGAGGAACTCCATTGAAGAGGCCCTCAGAAACTAGTGTGTTGAAAAGGACACAAATAGGTATAAATCTCTCCCTCTAACCATAGCTTGGGGACTTTGGCTAACATGAAACTATAAGCTCTTTGAAGATAAGGATACCATGCCACTGAAATGTGTGATCCAAAGCCTAATCATCCTCTTTGTTTTTCCTTGATATATGGAAGGACGCATCTCAAAGCAATCCTCTTAAGACGAAATAAATAAATCCCATAGTATTTTTTTATCGAGCCTCCCAAGGGTCCCCCCTTGTTGGAGGAATTTTACGTCTTTCCCCCACTCATGGCATCTCTTTTAACACTAGACTAGGAAATGACACAAATAACTTTTGTGAACTTATGAAATCTAGAACTCATCTTCATGCTAGCTCAGAAAAATAGAGTTTCTCAATACCAAATTTGTGATGACTATATATTTGTGATTTAGTGAATTAAAGGAGATTTATGAATTTGTGCAACTTCACACAATGAATTGTTTTTCATGACATTGTGCTTTTAAAATCGGCCTTCTCACACATTTCATGTTTAAAAGGAAAAAAACCATAAAGCATATCATATGAGGTTGTGATGGAAAATGAGATCTTTGAAATCGATCACTTACAATATTCCCAAAATATACTTTAAAATCATTCCAAACTAAATATTATTTAAAAATAATAATTATTAAATTAAATAACTGATAAGTAATCTACACATTACGTAATTACTAAAAATAATCCTAAGATGTTCTTTTCATACATGTCATATACCATCAACATTTTAAAACAACATAAAATAATTATGTAAAAAAACCTAAGATGTTGTTTACACACATGTCATATACCATCAACATTTTTAAAAAAATTTATAGATTGTTTCTCATTGTGCTCGTATATCTTAACCTGCATATTTCTTTCTGCTGAAGAAAAGAAAATTTATGTCTAATTTATATGAAAGCATTTGACAAGTTTTGTTAAAATACTAATGATCCATATAATTAGTCACAACCACAACGTGTATACAAAATGTTATCATTCAAAATTGATTCTCAGCACATGGTCATAAACACACAAATGAAAAGAGACCTGAGGGGGGCCTTACCAGAAGAGCTTTCTTGAAATATGAAATAGTCTGATGTGCAAATACGTCTGCATTGTAACTAGGGTCTCGAAAAGCATAGTTTATGTAGTCATTATGGCCGAACTCCATGAGGTAAACCCCTTCCAAAACGTCTTCCCTTGTTAAGATCTTTTCCTCATAACCTTCTGCATATATTTAAATTTTAGAACTTTGATTACTCTGGAAATGAATTTTAAAGAAGAAGTTAAAAAACAATGCTACCAAGTAAAGTGCACAACAGTAGATTATCCCTTTTCGAGTTTCATTTGTAATGGTATAGCTTTTCATCTTTACAAATAAGTCATTCAATGAGGAAGCTCATTGAAGCTTAGTGGTTGTAAAATAATAAATCGAACTTTACAATTAAATATGTCAAAAAAAAATTAATAAATTTGAAAGGTTTAGAATTAAACATAATTGGTATACTTATATAATTATAAGTATACAAAAGTTATTTATATTTGGATACAAAAGTTATTTATATTTGGAAATTTATTACAAATAGTTAAATATATTTCTTAAAATTAAATCTACGTGAATGAAAAAACAAATTATACTCCCCAACTATTCAATTTACTAATCAAATACTAAAATCATATATTATTATAATAAACTTATTCTTATTTAAGAAAATCATTCACCAAAAACCTTAACCTAACTAACTAAATTTTTTAAATTAATTTTTTTTTAAAACTAACATTATAACTTTACAATCGTAAATTCTTATTATTTAAAAAAATCATTCAGCAAGAACTTTACTTTAATTAGCAAAAAATTTAAATTAAAACGTCAGTAACTAACATTATAACCCAACAATCTTAAATCTTATTACTTAATCATAATATTATGTAGATATTCCTTAACAAAAATGGAAATCCTAAATCCTAAAATAGAAAGAAAAGTTGTACAATAAAATGAGATTATTTATTATTTTGGGCTTTTTTTGGAATTTTTTATTAATTAATTAATATTTTATTTAAATAATATTAATTAAAAAACAATTTACTTAAATAATATGTAAATTAGATTGTATATTTTAATAATAAAATTTAATTATGAAAGAATTGAGAAAGTCAAATTCATTATCCAAATTTTAAAAAATTAAAATAAATAAATAAATTGTTTCATTCATGACCACTTAAGTTAATATTAAAAACTATTGTAAACTAAAACCCTTTAAAATGTTTTTTCCCTTACCACCTTAACTTCTAAATGTTATTATTATTTATACCTTAATCACTAAATCTTATTCTTATTTATACCCTAACATTGTAGGTAGAAATCCCTGGCTACTCCAATAATTAAAATGGTTGTTGACCTATTTACTAAACATTTAACCATCAATAAAATTGGTATATTACATGGCCCAACTTGGATTCGCCAAAGACTAATGAATGTGCTCTATTAACACCCAAAAGTGGATTTCTTTTAAAATCTATTTGGAAATCCACTTTTAAAATCCATTTGGGGCATCCAAGGTGATGGTCCATGGATACATTATTGGATACACCAATGAGTTGGTCTACCATTAGACATCGATAGCTCATTAATTCCGGTTATATTTGAGACATAATCATAGGTTTTTATTCCAAGGGTTTGAGAATTAAATAGATTTCTTTGGGCTTTTAGTTCACAAATAAGTATATATAAAGAAACATCACATTAATACTCTCACATAAGTTTGACAAGGTTTTTTGGGCAGGTAGTTCATAGATAAAAACATCCAAAGGACACATCACATAGGATACTCTTGTATAAATTAAACAGGTTTCAAAGGGTGACATGCTCTGCATACATGCAGATTTCTTGCCACATGCAGAGCAAGTTTGGGAAAACGAAGACTTTTAAAGAGCACAACTGTAATTACATTTTCTTTATTTTTAAGCTTTGCTTTATTGGGAACTTCTGTATTTCTTTGAAATCAGCTACATTCAGATTTCTTGCCACATGTACAGCAAGTTTGGGAAATCGAAGAGTTCTAAAGAGCACAATTGAAATCACATTTTCTTTATTTTTAAGATTTCCTTTATTGGGAACTTTTGTATTTCTTCGAAATCAACTTCTATAATATATTATAATTATGTTGGTGTATTTATTTAGAAATATGTGTTGTATATATTTAATAATATTAGATTATTCTTTATCGTATATATATGATCGAACGGATCAAATCAAGGTTTTTTAAATTATTTTTTCATTTCAAAATTTATGTAGTATTTGCGATCTCCACTTCTATTTGCAACATCATCTAGTAAGGGGCTAATAGTTGCAATCTTCTCAAAGGAGCACAAAGCTAAGAAGAGGCATATCCGATACCTTATAGTCGAATTTTCCATGGCCTTCTGTATAAATAAAACAAGTCTAAAGATGTTCTCAATGCACAAGCGATGGGCATGAACATTGGCCTATAGTAACCTGCAAGACCATACTTGTAACGAATCATGCACAATAACATGAGAGTTTGTACATGCTCTACATAGGCCCAAACAACAAATAACAAGCTAGAGCATATGACCCATAATATTAGCCCCATAGAAAACAATTAACATGATGGTTATATCGAAAAGATGCATCTTAGCAAAAATATTTTGGAATGTGTATGGAATAGCTGCACTAGAAAATGGAAAGAGACACAACCCTTACTAAAGTCAAAGTTGAATAACAAAATATGGGACGAATAAATTTGACCTTGAAAAGAGTACAAATTGCGGTGATAATCTCTATTTCACTCCCTTTGAAGAAGACACGGAAGTTTGACACAGAATTCTTGGATGCATTAAAATCATAACCTTAGACTTGTTAAGGTTCACCACCAACTTTCTAAGGTACAAAAACTGGTAAGGGAATCAAGCTACATTTCTAGGCCCTCAAGTGTGAAGGCCAAAAGGGATCCATCATTTCCAAACAAGAAAAGAGAAATTGGAACATGGTGAAAAAGACAACTATCGTCAACATGCATGTGCCCCATATATATGTGTGTGTGCGCGCCTCTCACTAGTTAATATAAATCTCAAACAAAGTGGACAAGAGGAGGCAATCTTGCTTATTAATCCCTATGATGCTCCTAAAGAACTCAAAAAAGGCTTTGTGATATGCAAATCAAACCAATAACAATATCACAAAGCTTGATAATTCATTTACGAGAATAAAAAACACCAATATCACAAATCCTATGAAAAAATAAATCCCTTGAAAGAGAATTAAAAGCCTTTTAGAAATTCATAAAGCAACAAACACTTTTGATGAATGTTGCCTAACCACCTCAATTATAACAAAAGGTGTGTAAATGTGGTCAATGGTTTGATAGTCTCCTAAAGCCCACTTTTCCCTTAACACAATTTTTGTTATTCTCCAAGTGTTTTAAAAGCCATTGATCTGAATGGGGTATGTTAATATTGTTGTGCTAATTCCTCTTTCAGATTTTGTAAAAAATGTCTTATATGTGCTAAAGGATTCAAGTTCTTTTGCAAGTGATTGAGTCTCATGAGTGATTTTTATGTTAATTTTATGAACAATTTAGCATAAAAAAAACACTGAACAACAACAAATAAAAGTAAAGTACATCACCATACAACACATCAACACAAGTGTTTGATGAAGGATTTCACCCCTCCTGGACTACATCTCCTTGGTCCAGTGTCCATGGCTTGGGCCTCTATATTATGCTCAAATTTGCAAAATGATGTGTTTTCAATGTTTTTCTCCTCTTGAAACCTGCACCAATGAATTCAGAATGCCCAAAAATGATAATTTAGCCTCTTTCTGCTGCTAATTTGGTCAAAAACTCAAAAAGTTTTGACCTCCAATAGTTTGTCCACAATTTTCTGCCTAAATTTAGCTAACTGAAGCTAAATCGGGCTAGTTGGTGCCAAAGTGGTGGTTCTGCCGAAATTAGTAGATTGCCAAACTAATCCACATTAAATTAAATAACCCGCATTAACATTAATTAAGCGTGTTTTAGCGCTTAATCTGCGCTTACGATAAATCCGAAATAACATTAAGTAATGATGGATTAACGTTAATAAATGGTGGATTAGTGGTTACTCCTACGCTTAAGGTTTAGTTGCTTCGGGTGCTTCGCCATGGTTCTGAGGTTTCGATCATGTGTTGGGGGTTGGCCCCCTCTTCCCCCATCGGTGCAACGTTGAAAATTCAGATATATGTGGGCAAGTAATAAGGTTAAGATCAAATGCATAGCATAGGTTGTGGCGTGTGGCGCTGGCAAGGTAGAGGTCCTGTGTTCAACCCCCGCCGGCCCTTCTGGTTCTTCAAACAAACTTTTACACCATCGTTGGGGGCACACGTGGAGGCCCCGGGTTGAGCCACGTGTCCTCTCCCCATTGGCCTTTCTAAAAACCAATCACAATTTGCCAAATCACCACAAAATTTGAACCAACCAACAACTGCCACTTGGAAATATCTCATTAGCCAGAGGAAATTGATTGAAATTGACCATGCCCAATCAGTGTGCCACGTCAACAGTACAGACTGCTGACTGGGCTATCTATCATCATTTTTTTGCTTGTATAGCAAAGCGAACATAACTCATTTATGGGAGCATATGGAGTCTATTTCGTGCAAAACAAATTGTGCCGAATTCAAAACGACGAGCACTACACAGTCGTTCAAGTTTCACGACATTCTGAGGACTTTGATTTTTTAGCATAATTCTGAGCACATGATCATTCCTCCCCTCTAGAAGCCTTTTCACCCCAAAATCTCTTTCATTACTGAACATGTGGATGAAGGTACAATTCCCTCACCCTTCGAGTCTCAATCCATTGTAATTTTCCTAATTTCAATAATTTGAGATTTTCATAAAAACTGATCTTTTTCCTTGATTCTCGAGACCCTATCTTGTTGTTCTAGACACTGTCATGCTGCAATTTCCCACAATTTGCAGAACGACAAGATTTCCTTGAAGAAACAAACATATTTCCACCTTGGTTGTCAATCAAAGAAAACTTGAAAAATGTCTCACCTCGAACATTGTCGACATGGCGATTTTTAGCTTGTCTTGCATTGTACTTGTGTCGAATTTTGAGCAAGTGTTTTCATCATTTCCATGTACCATTTTAAAACAAAAAACAAGTACTTGTGAAACCTATGTCTTCTTTGTCAATTTTTTTTGGCATTTTCTCATTTACATTTGCACTTTCTTGCACCGGTATCTTGTTTCCATCACTGTTCAACACTGATGTGGATTGTTGCAAATCTTTCACATCTTGTTTACCTTTTTTCAAAGGAAACATGTTAGAGCCCTGCAACATCTTATTACAAACATTAGCAACTTTAATGAAATCATCTTGTTTATTTGATGCATCTTTTTGAAAGGTCTCATTCAAAACATCTATATTCTTGAAGATTAACAAAGCCAAATTTTGACTTGCATTCACTATTCTCTTCATTCATTTCTCCTGCATGTATAAGAGACAAACTCCTTTTCTTATTATGCGCTCTAACTATGTACTCAATTCCATCCTTAAATAAGTGGTACTTATTCTCATGGTGATGAAATACCACCCTCCTATCATAAATATAGCAACTTCCCAAACCAATACAGGGAATCTCAAGTGGAACTACATCAAGTTCAACTTCGTCAAGAAAGTTTGAATTGATTGAAAACCTTAGGATGCACTTCCTTGTTACCTGCAAGTTTGCATTCTTGCATATCCAGCCTAAAGGATAAGGTCTTGGATGTTTAACAGTTTCTAGATTTAACCTCTTAACTAAGTCTTCAGAAATCAAATTGGCTTGAGAACCACTATCAACTAATGTGTTTATTTTGGTATGTTTTGAAACAGATCTAATATGAAAGAGTTGAATTCTTGTATCTTCATCTTGAGTTACATTAGAACAACTTGAAGGAATAGTGCTCGTTATGTTCTTACCTTTCAAACCCATTGTTGTAATATTGGTTTTATCTCCTGATTCTGAACCTAAGTCGTGTTCAATGATTGTAGTTGTTTTCTCCTTCTCTTTGGGTTTTAAGTTTTTTTGGCTTCAACTCTGGATGGAGTTGCAACAATGGTCTTCATCATGGCCATTTTTCGAACAAAGTTTACATGTGAGTTTCTCTTTCTCTATTTTAATAGAACCATTTTTCTTTCCTCTTCCATTAAACTTACTCTTTCCTTTACCTTCATACTCTAGTAAACTATCACTTTTCTCAACTGCACTATGTTTCCCTCTTGCTTCTAGCTGTGCGGCTTGAACACAAACCTCATCTAAGTTTGTGGGATTGAACATGAGAATAGTATGTCTAAGATAGTTGTGCAAACCCCAATATACTTTAACAAATTTTCTTGAGAAGATAAATTGACACCCAAAATAAAAGCTCTTCTCCTAAATTCGTGAGTGTAATCTTGCACACTTTGTCCCTTTAATCGCCTCAAATTCTGCCAGTCCATAATGGCTTTTTGCATGTAAGCTAAGGGGTAAAATTTTCTTTTAATGGCAGTAATAAAATTAGACCAAGACATTGAGATCTTACCGTGGTTTTTAATCTCATCTACAGTCCTTGCTTCCCACCATACAAGTGTTGTACCCTCCATTCTCAAGGAAGCTAATTAAATCTTTATGTCATTCTCTTGAAGGTTTTGAATTCTGCAATAAACCTCCAATTGAAGAATCCAATTATCTACTTCTCTGCATTAACTTCACCATTATACATCGGTAGCTCAAATTTGACATCAAGTTTAAGTAAGGGTGATTTACCAATTCCTTTTGAAATATGTGGATGAACAGATTGAAAGATTGTGGTAGTGGAAGATGAGGAATAAGAAGGTGTAGGTGGTGGTGAGGATGATGGTGGAGTGAACGGTGGTTTCCTACCATCTCCATGGCCTCCTCCTCCTGGAGAACCCTGTCCTCTTGGAGGCCTAGAACTTTCTCCTTGCATCCTTAAATTCCTCTTCTCATAGAGGACCTTTACCATCTCAATCATATAAAACAATTCTTTTCTGAATGCTCTCTCATCTTCTGTCATGGTAGGTTCTCCTTCATGAGATATTCTCACTGAAGACTCAACTTCAACTTGCGGATGTGCTGGTTTTGAAGACTTTGGCAACCTTGCCCTTCTTACTCTTGACCCAACTACAAGGCTTTCAACCAGATTCCCTTCTCCTTTTTTGAGTTTTAACGTTGTAAGCATGATAAAAACTTGCAAACAATTAGATCCCTTCTTGCACAACAAACCTAAAGCTATGATAACAAAAATGATCTAAATGCGGTATGTCAGTATTGTTGTGCTAATTCCTCTTTCATATTTTGTAAACAATGTCTTATATGTGCTGAAGGGTTCAACTTCTCTTGCAAGTGATCAAGTCTCATGTGTGATTTTTATGTTAATTTTATGAATAATTTAACATAACAGAAAGACTGAAAAACATCATAAAAGTACAGTACATCACCATACAACACATCAACACAGGTATTTAATGAAGGAGTTCACCCCTCCTGGGCTACATCTCCTTGGTCCAGCTTCCATGGCTTGGGCCTTTATATTATGCTAATATTTGCAAAATGATGTGTTTACAATGTTTTTCTGCTCCTTAAACCTACACCAATGAGTTCAGAATGCCCAAAAATTGCCATCTAGCCTCTTTCTGTTCTTGATTTGGTCGAAAACTCCAAAATTTATGACCTCCAATAGTTTGTCCACAATTTTATGCCTAAATTTAGCTAACTGGAGCTAAATCGGGCTAGTTGGCACCAAAGTGGCAATTCCACTGTAATTAGCGGATCGCCAAATTAATCCACATTAAATTTAACAACTCGCATTAATGTTAATTAAGTGTGTTTTAGCGCTTAATCTGCGCTTATGGATAAATACGGATTATCGTTAAGTAATGACGGATTAACATTAATAAATGGTGGATTAGTGGTTAATCTCGCGCTTAAGGTTTAGTCTCTACAGGTGCTCCGCCATGGTTCTGAGGTTGTGATCATGTGTTGGGGGCTAGCCCCCTCTTCCCCCATCGGTGCAATGTTGAAAATTCAAATATATGTGGGAAAGTACTAAGGTTAACATTTGATGCATAGCGTAGGCAGTGGCATGTGGCAGTAGTGGGGCGAAGATCCTGTGTTCGACCCTCGTTCGCCCTTCCAGTCCTTCAAACAAACTTTTACACCACTGTGGAGGGGCACGTGATGGCCCTACGCTGAGCCACATGTCCTCTCCCCATTGGCCCTTCCAAAAACCAATCACAAATTGCCAAATCACCACAAAATTCGAACCAACCAACAACTGCCACTTGGCAGTCTCTCATTAGTCGAAGGAAATTGACCAAAATTGACCCTGCCCAGTCAACATGCCATGTCAGCAGTACGGACTGCTGACTGGGCTACCTGTCATCATTTTTTTGTCTGTTTAGCAAAGCGAACATAACTCATTTTTTGGAGCATACAGAGTCCATTTTGTGCAAAAAAAATTGCACTGGATTCAAAATGACGAGCACTACATGGTCGTTCAAGTTTCATGACATTCTAACATTCTGAGGACTTTGATTTTTGAGCATATTTTTGAGCACCTGATCAACGACATATTCAAATTCATAACATAAAGCTTAACAAAAAAAGTGCTCAATCATTTTAATCTTGTATTTTTTAAAATCTAATATGTTCCGTAATTTGAAGATGGGGTGGATGAAATGTAGAAACTAAGGAAGGTGTAACCCCAAACATACCACATGACTAAAGAGATCAACAATATGAATAGCAAAAGGATCAATGCTATGGCTTCAAAAATTCAATATGCAAACCTTCCTCATTTGGTGATTTACTAATGCTCAAAAATATCAATTTTGTTAATGTTTCTCGCGGAAAGTGATGAAAAAATAGGGAAAGGGAATATGTATGATGGTTGTTCTGAAAATTCATGCAGGATCATGGTATAAGAGAACCAAGAATGAATCAATATCAAGTGGAAGAGTAGATTTTCCTACATAGGAGAGTGGGACAAACAATTTTCAAAGTTTGAAGGGATAGAAAAAGTCCCCAACCATTAGCAGTAAGAAAGCCTCCCTTCTTACATCAATAGTCTCTTCATGTTTATTTGATGGAGGGTGGGTCATGGGTGTTGAAAAAGCAAAGATTTCTATGCATAGTGTTGCATTCATCATATCAACAGTTCATGACAATTGCATGGTGAATGAGTAAACATGTTTTGATTCATGGTGTGAGAAAGAGGGCATTTCATAAGACTTTGGATAAAAGGTCATATTTGGTAGTGGCTATGTTTGAGGGATGAGATTAAAAGGGTTGTGAGATAAGTCGTGAAAGATGGGACACATGGTCATTTGCATACTTGATGTCAAAATGAATTGTAATGTGGAATCATAAAATAAACTTGAGATATAAGAGGAAAGGTGTTCAAAAGGCGTAGTCACATGGTTCAGGTTTATAATAACATTTAGAGGCTATGAAATTTGAAAAAAATTGATAATGCAAAATATAATGGAAAAATACACTTGTAATTTTTCAAAAAGAATTTTAAAAATTTCATTACAATAAAAATGAGAAGTTATTTAATTTTTGGATTAATATTTTAAAAGATTGTTTGCCATATGATTAGAAATAATGGTGGGAAATTGGGGAACCCTAAGTGAGGTAATTTTTTTAAAATGTCATTGCAATAAGATATCCAATTAATCAATTAATAATAGAAAAAAAAAATGAATCTTTTAGTTGGAATCTATCAATACAATTTTAAGTCAGATTGTGATTTTTTGTTGTTTAAAATGCATATTTGAAGGCATAAATGGATTTAGGACCCTAAACAACCCATGAAGCACTAGAACTTCGTAGATTAAACAACTTAAAATTATGATTCTTAGAAATTTCTAACAAATGTTGGGTAAAATTGACTAGAAAAAGTACCCATAAAAGGACCATTTTGTCCTTTTAAACTATAGGATTTTGGCCTCGAGAGTTAGCTCAATTGGTCGAGTCCCCGTTGTTAATGCATCTTTGCTATTGATAGGTCACAAGTTCAATTATCTTGCCACCATTGGGGTTAGGCTCTGTGGTTGAGCCAGCAGGAAGTGATCCCTTCTCATAGATTTGATTAGTACAAATATTTCATGGACATAGCAGTCATTGATCTTATGAATCTGTGAACCACATAAAATAAAATAAACTACACGATTTTATAATAATAATAATATTAATAATAAATAAATAAAATTAATTTATTAAACTAAAACTTAAAAATATTGTGCAAAATATTTAGTCAAAACACAAAAATTAATGTGAAGTAAAAACAAACTAACTCCTATATATTTCACCTCCCTAAGAAAAACACACGGGTTCAAATCAATAAGAAAATATAATATATACACCTCAATGAAATTTACTAATCAAATCATTATGCAAAAACAGATGAACTTAAAATGGTTCAATAAGGATTTCACATGTCAAAACTATTTGTTAAGACCCATTCTTGAGGAACTTTGGACGTTGAAAGGTCACTTTTCTTACATTTTTGTGTGTCACATTTATAGGGAACTGAATGATGCAGTCGAACTCCTTTCTAAAGAAGGTGTACAACAGAATATAGGTAGTTGGAAGACCAGAGAAATAGTCCCTGAAGGAACCGTGGAGCTGGACCATCCTCCTTTCTCTTAATTTGACTCTATATACTAATTACGTGACTGGTTTGTATATGTATAATGTAGTGTTTTTTTTTGCATATGGACAGTTTGTTGTTTCTTTTATGAACATAACTGATTTTACTCTATATTTTTATCAACAAAACTATGATTCCTATATGTGACTGCTTCTCTATTCCTGTTTGAGCTAGTTTTCCTCATAAGAGGAGGCTCGAGAATAGAAGCGGGGAATTTTGCTTGCCACTTGATGACAAATGTTGTGATAGGAAACCTCTCCTTTTGAATGGGTTGTTTTGGTTTGGGCCAGCTATCAACGGTTGTATTATCTGTTTGGAGGACTTCTTCAAGGGCTCACACAGAATGAATGCTTAAATGAATCTGCAATGTTAACTCTTTATTTTACAATAAAACTTTTGATTTTTTCTCTGGGGGAATATATATATATATATAATAACATTATCATATATGAATAAGAGAGACATGAATGTGTTGGGTTCAAGTTTTTTCATCTCTTCCCTAAATTCATTGATTGTGATCATGAACTAGGAGATGGGTATTATAAGTAGAATCAACGATGAAATCATCTATGTCTATTACATGCAATGTGGCAAGCTCTCATCCATGGCTGAGGAGACATGTTTGCATGCCCGAATAACAAAGGGTTTCAATGAGAAGCCCACTGCGGGGATTCAATTCGACGAATATATACCTTTAGTGGGCATTAGTTTGCTTTCTCATGAAGGTTTGAATAAATCCATCCAGCTTTAAGATATGGCCAATCAGAAGAGTTCGTATTCTCTTCAAAATCTTTTATGTAGCTCAATTGAGGGTTTTATCCCAGATTTGGTGAACTTTCCAATCTTTGTATGACCATTCTTAGGGGTTTCCTTCTGCATGCTGGTCCAAACATCAAATCTCCTCTCTTCACTCACCGCCCAAATCTAGGATCATCTGCAATTCTCCTCTGGCCGTTTCGACCTCGTATATGGTGGAAGGAAACTTCATGACCTAAAATCCCTTAGAAAATATGGAATATCCAAGGATTCTTATATTTCTTTAATTGCAAGATTGAAAGGTGGAGCCAAAGAATGGGAGACATATTTCTCCTCCATACTCGAGACTTTTACGGATGTCCTAAAGTAAGGAAATTTGAATCTTCAAACCCCAAAGATCCATTAGGTCCAACATTTGTTGTGGATCAAGCAATGGATACCCCATCTCTTTAAGTGAAAAACGTTTTAACTAACTTCATGGCTGCAGATTATGAGCACCAGGCGATTATTTGTCATTTTAATGGATTTTGGCCCTCTACATCTCTCTTGAAATGGGTATATCAAAACTGGTCATAGAGCACAGAGTTATTACTCTGCTCAAAATGATTTTTCGTTGGCGTTCTTCAAAATTTTGGAGAACCGACAAAAGGTTTTTGCCTAGGGACCCTGGTTTTGGGGCCATTCGGGCTTCTCAATGCAACTATAGTTTCCCGACTTTAATCCTTGTTGGAACACCTAATCCTACATGGGTAGGTGTGAAATGCGAAAAGTCACAATGGAGTACAAGCGACTTTGGAATATGAAACCAAGAGTCACACCATTGTACTATAAATGTACATCATGTATAATGGAAAAATAAGAAAGCCTCACGCTTATCCTTCATTGTGTGTTGAGTCTCTTGTGTGTGTGTTTATTCTTCTCATACACCATGTGTGTGTTTAACATGGTGTTTAACATGGTATCAGAGCTGAGAAGTCCATAACCAGCTCAACCTTGAGTGAGCCATTTGTGTTTATGGCCTGTGCATATCTGCAAAAATTCTTGGCATTTTTGCAGCACTCAGAGTTTCTACAGCAGACATTTTGCCGCATTCAGAAATTGGCAGCATTCAGAAATTTGTTTTGAAGAAGAGCAGCATTGGTTTTGAGAAGGAGCAACATTCAAAATTCTTGGCAGCATTCAGAAATTGGTTTGGAGAAACGTAGCCTTGTGCATCTGAAGGTTTTCTCACTGCTTATTTTTCCTGCAATTTCTGCCTTTATTCTGCAATTTGGAGCGCTGCTAAAAACTGTTTAAATTGGGTTTATGAAGAAGAAGTTTATGGTTTTTATTAGAAAAATTTCTGAGTTTTTCCATTGAAAAATTTCTCCAATTCCGGGTTTTTCTGCTGCTGGGCTACTGGAAAAATTTCTGGGTTTTATTGGCAATTTCTGCAATCTGCTGCTATATTTCAGTACTTGAAATTTTTACTATTGCCCTCATTTCTACAATGTTTGCCTGATGTTTTAAAGTCTAAAACTCCTCTCTGTTGTTTTTATTTAAAAATAAATAAAAATAAAAAAATAAAAAATAAAAATAAAAATAAAAAAAAATCAATCTTTGCAATCAGGGCATTCGGCCCCCCTCCCCAACTTGCATCTGCTTTTTTTTTACGCAAACACCAAACCCCCTGCACGCCATACATGTTGCCACACCCCCGCTGCCCCTTTCCCTCACCTACAACACCCGCTCCATACCCCTTACGGCCATCCCATCTCCCGTTCCAACCCACACTCTCCCCTCAACTCACATTTCGCCCCTCCCCATTCCCATTCGGCCTCGCTCCTCATGGCTTAACTCCCTTCGGCTCCCTCGAGCTACACCCCTGCCTACCCGGTTGCAACTCTCACACTCCGCTCCTTCCCCTACGCCCTACCCGGTCCCCCATCTACCCTGCTCTTCCCTGCGCTCACAAGCTCTCACTCGCTCTACACCCTCCCCACCTGCCACTCCTCCCTACCCTTCTCCCTTCAACGCATCCCCACGCCATCGCTTGCCCTTCCCCTTATCGCTCCAGCCCTCCCACACTATGCTCCCACGGCCCTCTCCCATTCGATAAGCCGTCCTCCGCCCACTCCTATCCAGCCCTCGTTTTTTTTTTAACTTTTATCACAAACCCCCATATAATACCCCCCCGCCCCCCCCCCCTTTTTATAATACCCCACCCTTTTAATTCAGTTTTTTTTTAATTTTTAAATTTGAAAAAAATAAATAAATAATAAATAAATAAAATAATAAAAAAATTCCCTTAGTTGCCCCTCTCCCCTCCCCTTCCTAATTTTAATCCCTTTTTCCTTTTGTTAATAAAATTCCCTCCCATTTCTATTACAATCCCTCTCCTCATTTTTTAATGAATTTCAAAAAAAATTAATTAATTAATATTACAAAAAAAGATTTACAAAAAAAAAAAAAAAAGAGATAGAGGAAAAGAGGAAGGATATAGCAAAGAGAGAAAGTAAAGAGCAGCAATTGAAGAGAAAGAGAAAATGACATATCAGTAAATGGACAGTACACATAGAAAAAAGTGAGATTTGCATTGTGATTTGTGGCATTGGTAGAAGGGTAATTTTCAGCAAGAGATTTACATTTGAAGACAATTTGGTCCTCATTTTGAACAGCAGTGGCATTCATAGTTTGGGCACACAAAATTTCTGATTTGTGGAGTTTCTCTTAAGCTCTATTGCATTCTGCAGCAAGGACAAGCATCCAAGCTTGTGAACCTCCTCCTTTTTGTAAAGTTGAGTTGAGTTGTTTTTGGTGACAAACAGCTCTTTTGAAGAAGTAAAATCAGCGGCCTCAAAGGCCTCTTGCACAAGTGTTTTCAGCTGCACATTTACAAAATATTTTTGCAGAGATATTGATATTGTATTGAACTGACGTTGTATTGTGAGTGGATATTGCTTCTTCATTCATATTTGCAATCAAGATTTGAAGTGTATTTGAGTTGTTGATGTTGGAAAAATTGTTGATTGTCCTCCATCATTTGAGGAGTAGATTTTGTACTTTGAGATTTCCATAGTTGGAAATTCTTTTGAGTCATTTGTATTTCTTGTTGCATCACATTGTAAACGAGTGCATTTTCGGTTGAAGCCGACACCCTTTCATTTTTTAGCCTAAGTTGTTGAAAAATAGCTAAAATCAATGAGGCATTAGAGTTGTTGAATAACCTCATTCATTCCAATGTTGATGACATGATAAAAACGAACAAGAATGCTCTTTGTAACATTCAAAATTGTTTGCTAGATGCACAAGAAAAGATTGAGTTTTTGCAGTTGGAATCTCAGCTCCAACAAGATGAACTTCAACAAAAGAGTCACCATTCTAAACCTGTTTCTGTTCAGAATATTGAGAAGGACTCCCATCAATAGCAAGTCAGTAAAGTTGAAGTCGATTCCCATTCAGTTCCTTGCACAAGAGTAGATATACATGCAGATGCAACAATTCAACCTACACTTCTCAAATCCATCATCAAACCTTGGGAAGAGCTTGTCCACAACAAGCACCGAACTGGTCTTGGATATGACAAGGATGTGACCTTTCATATTCCAGGTCACACCAAGCCCATCATATTTCAGAGTGCCGGATTCCTGTATGACAATTCACCTGCAGCTGTTCCAAATCCTGCTCCGCTTCCACAACAACAACAGATGGTAAAATGCCAACACTGTGATCGAGTTGGCCATATGAAAGATCACTGTTTTGATCTTCATCCATGCAAGCATTGTGGTCGGCACACCCATTCCTCACACAGATGCTTCAGAAACAAGCCTCCTGCAAGAACCAAGATTCATCTTGGATGGATCACTTCTTGGCAATGGGCATCAGCAGCCAAGAAGATGTTTAAGTCGCATGTCAGAACATGTTCACGGATATTGAGCAAACTTGCAGTTGAGTTTTCGCCATCATCTCACCTTGTCCCTGACAGGGGGGAAAATGGTGGTCATGTACAAGCTTCTACGACAGATCAAGCGAGCCTGAGCCACAATCTCTCATTCCATGTTCAGAGTTGTAGCCAGCAGTTCAAGCGAGCCTGAGCCACAATTCGTCATTCCTGATTCAGAGATGTAGCCAGAGACACGGATGCCCATGAGCATGCCTTCGGTTGGTGGAAAACCTTAAAACATCATCTTTGGTTGGTGGATAACCTAAAACCATCACAGGTAGTAGACCTCCCTTCTTTTAGGTTGAAGGTCTCCCTTTCATATATGAGGAACACTTCCTCTAGCAGAAGCCTTCAGCTTCTTGCCAGCTTTGGTTGAGTTCCAGGAAATGCTTCAAGCATTCCAGAGTTGTTGGTAATCCTAAAACCATCAGAGGTAGTAGACCTCCCTTCTTTTAGGTTGAAGGTCTCCCTTTTTTATGAGGGACAATTCCTCTAGCAGAAGCTTTCAGCTTCTTGCTAGTTTTGGAAGGATGGTGTTTAACAATCCTCTTGCCATGACGTCTCTAACAACTCTAGTATAGGTAAGGCTTCCTAACTCTCCCATGTATTTGACACATATAGAAATCTTAGAAGACGTTGGAAATTTAATACGTCGATTCATCAAAATAGACATTGAAAGGCTTTCAAAAGGAATTCTCACATTTGTTTGCATATGTGTCGAAGTGGACAAGTAAGGTTTTAACCAATGTTGCGAACATCGCGATCGAGATTAAATCGACGAGGAGAAAAAATCGGCACATACAGAAGAAAAATAATAAAAAAAAAATTAATATCTAAAGCATCTACAACATAAAATAAATGCAATGACACATAAATATGAAAAAAAAACTAATATATAAGATGTGTGATATCATGTCTAGTGCTACATCACACATAAAACTGAATCATGTCCTGACTCCTGAATACTAAATCCTGAGTCTCAACTCAGCCTCAAAATATCAACAAAAAATATAATAATGTATCTCATATCATGAGTCACAATTTCATATACAAAGGAATGCACCATATTACCTATACTATTGATTTCCTCTGCCCCTCTTACGAAAAAATGCAACAGCTTTCCCTCTAGATGAAGTTGGCGGGGCTGGAAATTGGCTTTGTTGTGCTCTAGAACTTGAAGCACCAGGAGCTAAAGGAGGCAGACCACGTCCTCTACCAGTAGTAGGGGTAGGTGGTGTCACCTCCTCCTCCTGCTCCTCCTGTTGTTGCTCTTCCTGCTCGTCCTCCTCATCCTCCACTACCTCCTGCTCTATCCAATCAGGGGTTGACTCCATGATAGGCCTCTCAGCGTCAACCCTCCATGCATCAATGGTGTCAATCGCATCTAAAGAGATGGCCTCCATATCAGGTGTCCTCTCAAGTTGTCTCACCCACAATCTAAGATTGTAGTAGACATAAACCATGTCATTGAGGCGCCGGGACTCCAACCTGTACAAGGGTCATAAATTAATAAATTAAAAATATATATTATAAATGATAAATTAATAATTATAAAAAAAATATTTAATGAATTCAAAAAATCAGTTGGAATATTTTAAGTTTTTGGTGTGTATTTTTTCAAATACACTCCAGTTGCGCTCGTATCCTGAAGCGCTACATGTTTGGCTGAGTATTCTAATGGGAAGATTTTGGAATTTTGGTAATTTTCCACCGTAGCTCTTCTACTATGCATCTACAAGTTACAACAAATAAGATAAACTTATAAATTTACAAACATAAGAAAAAATTTAAAATAATGAAAATTTGAAAATTGAAAGTTGAAGCAAAGTATGGACTTATGATTCATGAACTTGAAAAGACAATGAATTTTGAAACAAACAAAATCTTACCTGGCATTTTAGTAGTCCTATCTTGGACAGCCATGTCGAAGCTCAATGTGCCACCTGCCATTCTGTATACCTCCATTTTTTTGGATATCTCTACACGTTCTGATGGAGATGACACCATCTTCTGAAAATAAGAGTAAAATTCATCCATGACCTCAACATCAAATAAGAAACTACATGAGTAAGCAAATTCGGGGTTCAGGAAGATCCCTACAGCATGAATGGGATGATGGAGTGTGTTGTTTCATCGCTCATCAATCACTTCCCCTACAAGAAGTTGTTTCTGAAACCCCTCATCACCCTTATGATCATAGTAGCTGCGAATGGCTTCTCTGGCCCTATCCATGGCCTCATACAAGTAGGGCATTGCAGGCTTCTCTCCATCAACCAATCTAAGAACCTCTTGCACTCCCGCCCAGAAGCTTTCCTGATATGAAATCAACCTGCAGATGGCCTCTCCCTTTGGTTTGCGGCTGTATGTCAAAGCACGACACTCCTTTGAAAGAAACATTCTCTTCAAATCCCACATATAATTTAGGAGGAATTGAAGAGATATGAAACTGATGGCAAATCGTGTAATAACAGGGCACACCAACTCCTTGTTGGTGAATGTTCTCATCAAATGAAGCACATATGCATGATTATATATAAATTTTGTAATGCTCTTTAATGATTCAACAATATCTTTGACAAAATGAATCTTTCCTATGTCCTCCAACATCAAATTAATGTAATGTGCAGCACAAGGTGTCCAAAATATGCTTGGATTCCTCTTCATAAGCATCTTGCCAGAAGCAACATAATTTGCAGCGTTGTCCGTTATGATTTGGACAACATTTTGTGGACCCACCTCTAGAATGAACACATCCAATAAATCGCATAATAATTGTGCATCTTTGACATGTGCAGATGCATCAACAGATTTCATAAACATTGTCCACTTGGGACAACTGACCAAGAAGTTAAAAAGGTCCCTACCCTTTTGATCAGTCCAACCATCTAACATCACAATGCATCTTGTGACTTCCCATGATGCCCTTAACTCTTCCAATCTCTTGGTGCAGTCAAATTTTTCATTTTGAATAACGCACCCTCTAAAGTCATCATATGAAGGGGCTTTGTATCATGGGCCAACAACAGTGATAACATCAATCACAGCCTGATAAAATGGATTGTTCCTGGCAACACTGAAAGGAATATCACTCAAAAAAAAAGTTTGCCCAACAACTTGTCAGCTTTTTCCTTCTCCTTTTTTTTAATAAGAGAGGAGATAGATGGTTGTGCACCGGGAGTGGTTCTAGGAACAAAATATGAGGAGGCAGCTACGAAGTTGGGTGTAGAAGATGATGATGCTGAAGAACCACTACCACTCTCACGGTCACCTCCAAACCCTGATATTTGACTCCTCGTAGCTGCCTTGCTGAGTTTAGTTGTTTCTATTTTTTCCAATGATTTGAGGGCTCTTCGAACTATTTCTTGATTGGTATTTGTGCAAGGCCCTACTTCATGTCCAAGAACTTGTGCAAGGTGGTATTTCAATCTGTATACCCCCCCCCCCTTGTCATATGTTGACCACATAACTTGCAACTCAAGTTTGATCGATCAAACCCCTAATCAGGTTCACCAAATTCCGACAAAGGATCCAATTTCCTTGGCATGTTTGTAAATTTGTTGAACTCTTGAGTTTTACTGTAAAATGAACTTTTAACTTTTAACTTTGAAGTTTGAAATTTGAACCTAGGGCACAAGAAAAATTGCAAGTTAAAAAATAAAATAAAATAAATTACAATTTTACATACAACATTTTGATTTTTTCACAAAAAAACCCCTCAACTCAATGCAAAAAAAATGGGAAAAAACACATATTGAAACCCAAGCAAAAATAATGGAAAGAAACTAGGAGCATAAGAAAAATATGAAAAATAAATTTAACAACCAATTTTATGCATTTTTGACCAAAATAAACCCTCTTCACTCATACAAGAAATTTAATTAAAAAAAAAAAGCCCCAAATGGAATAAAAAATGATGAAAAATACATGGGTGATAGAAACCCATGGAAGAACAAGAAAATAACAAAAAAAATGGTTAAATTTGATGTCCATACCTGGAAAAAACGTTTTGTTGAAGAAACTTGGTCCAAAGTTGAATTTTTTTGGCTTGGGTTGCTAAATTCCTTCACTTTTCTCTTCTCTTGCCCTTGTAGATGACTTATTCTCCTCCTTAGCTCTCCTTAGCTCTATTTCTTAACCTTTGTTTGCAAAAATGAGGAAAAAAAAAGAAATTGCATGTTAAACGGTTGTTGTTTTTTGGGCCGACAATTTTTTCTTATCGGATCGCGATTTTTTCAAAAAAAATTCAAAAGAAAAAAATCAGCGATTAAATCGGCCGAGCGAAAAGATCTCAATTTTTTCAAAAAATTGCGATTTAATCGTGATGTTCGCTTCACTGGTTTTAACACAATTGTTGGATTATTAAAACAATGCTTTTTGTTGCAGTAATTGTCAACAACTTGGTCATCTTCAAAATGTATGCCCCTTTTCGCAAGGGGCCTTACCCCGAGGATTCGAAGAAAAGGAGTCGGGGATGGAAAGATCCAAAGGGAGCAAAAGGGTCCAATAATTCTTTCGGTCAAAAGTAGGACAATCCTCAACAATATAAGATATCTACTGCCAAATCAAATCCTCCAGACTCAACTTAGCCACCAGAGGCACCATCTCATCCCTCAGCAGAGGAGAGCCACAAGTCACCGAAATTAGATAGCGACAAGGAAACAATAAATATGGCAGAACCGTCAACAATGAGATTATCTCAAATAAATGAAGTCAATGTCCCCCCTACAGTTGTTCATGATAATTCGTGGCATGGATTGACATCTACAAAAGAAAAGGGAAAAAAGAAAAATTCATGATCAATCCTGAGATCTAACACCCGGAATGTAGTATAATTTGTTGTATTGTGCTTATGGATGATGGATGATATGTTGTAATTTGGCATTTTGAGGTAATAGAAATTAAATAGAAATTAACATAAAAAACATTATTATATGTAAACAATAATAAATTATAGTGGCGTTTTGTTTTTCTGTCCGAACGATAGAAGGGAAGGTCACGACATGCACGTTGTTGTCTGCCTGTTACAATGATCAAAGATGATGAGTGTGTGGATTTGGATCCTATGGCAAAGGATATTCTTTCGGTCTGGGGTATGTAGCCTACTAAGCACAACCTGGCTAAGGTGGTGTTGCCAACAAGGTCTCCACGTGGCAAAGGGGGGGGTGTCGATGCTGAATTGTCAACTGGAAGGCAGTTTAACTTCTTCGGTTATTGGAAAAAATAGCCCCTCAAAGGGATGGGAACCTGACTTCAAACCAAAGTTTGAGCCGATGGTAGCAAAGGCAGCGGCGAGTCTGACGGATGCAGAGAAGGCATGCAGTAGGGTGAGTTCACATTTTTCTTTACCCCCTTCCATTTCTAGTTTACCCTCTGGTGGTCTAGAAGATATAGCTAATTGTCTTGGTATTGGGCACAATGAAGGGCTCAAAGCCCGCCTTTTCAGGACCTGGGGTTCAAAGGCTCAGTAGGCAGGGCAAGGTTTAAGTATTGTGTAGTTAGATGATGTGTCGGAGGGTTGAAAGGGGTTGGATTTTTCAAATGCCATTCAAAACCCTTGTGTGGTTGAGGCTATGAGGGAAGTCTTCTTACAGGAGGGTCTGGACTTGCAAGATGCCCCTATGCAATTGAGGCCCTTTACTGGAGATGGGGAGAGGGATAGGGTTTCTCTCGAGGGTTTTCATGGCTTTTAATTTGAAGCCTCTATATAGTTTGATACACAGTCATTGGGGGCATTGTCGTTGAACAACCATGGTGGTTTGGCTGACCGTCCTTTTGTGCCGAGGGTGTCCTCTATTAGGGAGGAACAATTGGAGGAATGGCTTGGGGTGCTAGAGGAAGAAGGCTCGCACAAAGGAGTGTCAGTCAATTTTGGGAGGGGCTAAGAATGAGCGAAACCTTGGTTCAGAGCGAAAATAGGGGAAGGTAATAAAAAACAAACCTAAGAGCCTTAATTTTGTTTTCGGGGTAGATATCCAAATTGACAAAGCCATGGAGGCCTCTGAGCTCATACTGGTGGGTAGAGCGCGTGTTAAAACCTTCTCTATTGAATACATTATTGAATGGATTGACAGATCTTGGAAGGAAGCTCTAGATAATAAGGTGGAAGTTCTCACACTGGCCCGTGGGTGGTTCATGGTGCGATTCAATCAACGGGAGGCTTGGAGTGGCTTTTAAATTGTAACTGGTGTTTTGGGTTGTCACCAATTCTCTTCAAGAAATGGACGCCTTTGTTTGATGCCCAGCGTGAAAAGGTGGAAGAAATCTCAGTTTGGGTTCGTTTACCCTCTCCCTCCCCCCCTCCCGTCAACTTTGGACCAAGGATGTTTTTCGGGCCATAGGAAATCTTCTAGGGTCATGTTTGGAAGTTGGCATGTCTTTCATAGAAACTGAAAAATGTCATTTGGCTCGTATTCTAGTTCAGCTTGACCCGAGAGAGGGCTTAGTCGAAAAAATCAATTTGCAGTTACCATGTTACTCTTAATGTCAAATTATTGATTATAAGGACCTGCCTTTTCGATGCCATAGGTTCCATAAGTATGGTCACCTTGCTTGTGACTGCCCCTTGGGATTTTGGGATAGAAGAAGGTTGAGACGGGATCCTAGTGTGGAAGACATGGGTCCGGTGGAGGATTTGGTGGTCGACCAGATGATTATGGATGAGCCTATGGTAGAAGGGGAACAGGTGGTGTTGGAGGCTCAGGCTGATGAACCTATTAATCTGAACATGGTGCCTCCTGCAGCTGACCACGAATAGCAAGAACAAGCGGCAAAGGATCCTCTTGTTCGGGTGCTTCTCCTAGCGGGTATTATCTCTCTTCCCTTTTCTCCTTTGCATGATTCTCTTAAATATTTGTTAAGTGCTTTGCCTCAATCTGGTCCTTCCAGGCTTTTATAGAATGAGAATTCAGATCTTGGAAATTTGTTTGCGGCTCTATTTAATATTATCACTTCCATCCCATCTCTGTCTCTTGACAAGCTTATTATGGCCGAGCCTGACCCTGACTCTCTCCCTTTAGCGTCCCTTGATATCCCGCAATACAACATGCATCCCAGGGAAAAAAGAGCTATTCCACCTGAGGCTATTGGAGGGTTGGGTACTTCTTTGGACCTAGTAAGACCACGTAAATCGAGAGGACCTAAGATTGACATATCCAAGGCACAACTTAAGGCTAAGTTTGATATTGTCGATGAAAAGAAACTATCTTTAGAAGGGGCGTGTAGAGCAGCACAATCCCTTGTCATTGTTTCCAAATGATCTTGTTATCTTCAATTATCGTGGCTTTTCTAGCAGCCATAAAAAACTAGCTCTAAAATCTCTTTTTCTTTCATATAAGCCTGATGTCGATATTTTACAATAAACTTTGGGAGCTGGGGAGGAAGTCATGCTTTCTCTTTGTAAAATGATGCCTGGTTGGTCTTTCGTCATTGTTGATGTGAAAGATAGATCTGGAGGCTTGGTTATAGTTATCAATGAAAGCCGGATAAGGTTGTTAAAGTCTTGGAGCTCTAACTCTGTTCTAGGGGTGGAGGCTTACTTGTCTGAACTTTGTACTATCCTATCCCTGGTAAATATCTATGGTCCATGCCACGACAGGGTTGTCTTCTGGAACTCCCTTTTTGCAATGTCTTTTATGAAAACCCCAAACTTGGTGGTGGGGGCGCGGGGAGGGGGGCGGCCTCAAGTTCTCCTTGGGCTTATCTGAGACTTGAGGCCCCTAGGCACAAGTCAATCCTCTGGCAGATTTCTTCTTGAAAAATTTGCAGGATGGCAACCTTATCGACCTCAACTTGATAAAATTGTGCCCAACACGAAGGAATCGTAGAGTTGGGATGGCTCGAGTGGGCAATAGACTAGACCGTTTCATGTTAAATGAGGCCCTTTTATCTCATATTCCTTCTTTTAGGAAATAGGTGGGGTCTGGAGGGGATTATGGTCATTTCCCAATCCTTTTGGAGCTGAAAGGGTCTATTAACAAACCCGGTTCCCCCTTCAAATTTAATTTGGTTTGGTTAAAACTGAAGAGAGCCCTCTTTTTCTCAGTTGGTCAAAGAAGTCTAGAGCCATTGGGATAGTTATCAAGACACTTCTTTGGCTTCGACCTTCATGGATAATCTCAAACGATTGAGACAAGAAATAATAGTTTGGGAAAGAGCTAAGAAGTTGAGGGATGAAGAGGAATTTAGGCTTATTGGTTTGGAATTGGAATCCCTAGAAAGCCTAGAGATGGATGGGTATGAAACTAAGGAGAAGGGAGAAAGGATCAAGCTTCTTGAGACCAGAAAGAAAAAGGTTTTAAATGATGGCGAAGAACAGTGGAGGCTCAAAAGTTGTGTTATTTGGCTTGCAACAAGGGATGAGAACTCAAAGTTCTTCAAAATTATGCGAAGGGAAGGAAGAATTCAAACAGTATCTGGGAAATGGAGCCGGAGGAGGGTGGTATAGCAAAATATTTTTTCTGATCTCGCTAGAATGAGGAAGTACTATTTCAAAAATCGTTTTAAGGCACTGGAGTTGGTCTCCATAGTAGAGGTCATCAGAGTGGAACATGTTTTTCCTAAATATTTGGAGGCAGAAAATGAAATACTTATGACTCCAGTGTTAAAAATTGAAGTCGAACGAATCTTAAAATTGATGGAGAGAGACAAAATTCCAGGCCTTGATGGCTGGACGGTGGAATTATTTCAACATCTTTATGGATTGCTTGGGGATGATCTTGTAGGGGTGGTGGAAGAATCCAAGAATAGGGGTCATATTCATGAGCCCTTCAATACCACTTTTATAGCCCTTATCCCTAAAACTGATGTTCATGGTTCTTTTGAAGAGTACATCTACCTATATCCCTTTGTAATTATATCTATAAAATTATTGGCAAAGTTATAACGACCCAGTTAAAGCCAATTTTATCCAGGAATATTTCAAAGGAAAAATTTGGCTTCCTAGATGGCAAATAGATCCATGAGGCAATTGGTGTGGCTCAAGAAACAATGCATAGTATCAAAAGAGGTATAATAAAAGGCATGGTTGTTAAAATTGATTTTTCAAAGGCCTATGACATAATCAACTGGTTATACCTTTGGCTTCTTCTGACCCATCTGGGGTTCTGCATAGGTTTCATTAATTGGTTCATGAGTTGTGTAACAAATGTTTCTTTTGCAGTTCTTATAAATGGAGCAGCCTCTCCTTTTTCCCACAGTCAAAGAGGGATCAAACAAGGTTGTCCTTTGTCCCCCCTTTTGTTTCTTCTGGCAGCTGAAGGTCTTAGTCAATTGTTATTGGCTGCTAAAAAGAATGGTTACCTAAAAGGAATTGAAATTACAACTAACTTATTCATATCTCATCCAATATTTGTAGATGATATTTTCCTATTCATCAATGGCTCCAGGGAGGATTTACAGCAGTTGAAGTTTTTCCTTGACTTGTTTCTTCATGCAACTGGTATGTGCATAAATGATCAGAAATCCTCAATTGTTTACACAAGGTTTACATGGATTGAAGTGGATCGTTTCAACTTATTTTTTCCCTTTGATTCAATGCCTATGGGTGGAAACTTCAAATATCTTGGTTTTCACCTAAAGTTTGATTCATACAAGAAGCGTGATTAGTTTTGGTTGATTGCAGAATTTGAAAAACGGATTAAAACCTGGAGTTTCAAGTGGTTAATGAGAGCGGGTAGATTGGTTCTTATCAAGTTGGTTCCCATGGCTATCCCAGTTTATTGGATCGCTTTGACTTGGACGCCTAAAGGTATTCAATCTAAAATTAGGAAACTATGTAGCTGATTTTTGTGGGCAGGGGCTAAAGATGATGTGGTTCTCCCCTGGGTTGCGTGGGACAAAATAGAGTGACCTAAAGCCTGGGGAGGATGGGGGATAAAGGAGATCCATTCATTTGCTATCTCTTTAGTGGCAAAATCAAGTTGGTGTTTGTTGTCTATGGATAACCTTTGGACAACAGTGGTTAAAAGGAAGTATATAGATCTAGAACCGTTGGATGATTAGATGAGGATAGAAAACAAGAAAACAATGAACTCCTTTGTGATTTGGAAGGCAACCATAGACACTTTTAATTTAGTTGAGGTTGGGCTACCTTGGCATGTTCGCAATGGTGAAAAGCTTTGTATTGGCCTTGACCCTTGGGTGGGATGTACTAAGGACTTTGCTCTTTCGAGGGAGATTTTGGTTTTTCTCAATGATCGTGGGGTTACTTTTCTAAAACAGATTAAGAAAGAAGTCTCTTCCAAATTTTGGAATCAAGGTTGGAAATCGGATAAGAACTTAAGTTTAGACCCTCGTTGGCATGTTGAATGGCAAAGATATACAGGTGAAACTCCAACACACTAGTGTCAAACTCAGAGATCACCCAAACTCCATCAGATGGGTACATGCCCCATCTGGCAAGTACTCTCCAAAATATGAATATATATACTTGATGGCTAGGAATGATTGGGGTGCCCAGGAGTGGTGGTGAAAACTCCTTTGGAAATTGAAAATCCCTGCAAAATCAAGAATCTTTTTTTGGTGCATCATAAAGAACAAAGTCCCCAACTGGGATAATCTTCTAAAATGGAAAAAAAAAGGGCCCTGGGTAGTGTAGTTTCTGTAAAAATGTTGCAGAATTTGTCACTCATTTGTTCTTACATTGTCCTTTTTCTTCCAAGGTCTGGGTTGATACTTTGTCCCTTCTTAGGATAATATTGAAGTTGGAAGGAAACAACTGAAAGGATGCCTAGCAATTTTCGTGGATTTCGATTGTTGATGAAAACAATAGAAACATTCCATTGATTGTCCCTTGAGGAATATGGTTGGCTCGTAACAAAGTAATCTTTCAGGATTGCACAACTTCTTATCTGATTGCTGCTAAATTCTCTTCAATCTATGCTCTTATTCCATCTCTTTCAACATCCCATCCTCAAAGGTTTATCAAGGAAGAAATGATCAGGCCTAGCATTCCCTGGGCTTATTTTGATGGTGCTTTTGATGATGATGATAGTTGTGGGGCTGGTTTGGTTTTCTTCCTTGATAAGAGCATATTTTTTAAGGCTTCGGTGGGTCTTGGTACAGGTTCTAATAATTATGTAGAGATACTCTCACTAAAGCTCCTTTTGTGTTGGATTAAACAGTTGGGATTTGGTTCTGTTCAAATATTTGGTGACTCTATGAATGTTGTTAATTGGTTCAACTGCTTGCAGAGATGTCAAAAATCATATATTGATTCCAATTTTAGAAGAAATCTTGAAATTAAAAAATTCTTATGATCATATATTTGTTTGCCATATATACAGGGAACATAACAACTCAGTGGACCTCCTTTCTAAGCAGGGTATACAACAGACTATGGGCACCTAGAGGATAGTCGAACAAGTTGAAGGATCGATTCATGTGTCGGATCATTTACCTTTTGATTGCTAGTCGGGTTCCTGGTGTACAGCTGCCAGTTTTTTATCACAGTTGTTATATTTATGAGTTGGTTTTAAATTATCTTTACTTTTGCGTATGTTTTTGTATATGAACTGGCTTGCTACTCTATACAGACGTGTATATTTTTGGCTATTGGTTGTTATCTGCTTAAGGGGGGGGGCATTGTCTTATTTGGACATTTTCTCAGACTCTTTAGTTTTTGTTCGAGCGGATTGCTTTTTCTCGGTCTTGCATGTCATGACATTTTGCCGTCTTTTCCGACAGTCTTATCACCATTACAGAGTGTTTTTTGGATATACTATGTAACTTTGTATTAAGCTAATAAAAAGTTTGTTTATTTCTCGAGAAAGAAACAAATAATAATAATAATAATAATAAATTATAGTAATTATATTAAAGGCTACAATTTATTTATCAATTAAATGTAAATGAATGAAAGTTCTAATTTTTCCAAAGCTTATACAGTCAAAATATAGATTTAACCCTTAGAAACTTAAATATCTTTTACTTCAGGTAGATTCGACTAAAGGAAACCATTTATTAAATGATAGGCAGATTCAACTATAAATCATTAATTGACAACAACTTTAGTATTTACATTTACACCACTTGATGCTCTATGTTGATACACAAACTCAAACCATTGTCATACATGTAGCTGAATATTTCTATCAATGTGTGTTGATACCAGTGAAGCATGAATCTTCGATCACTCGTAATTAATCACGAGTCAAACTCTCTTTGCCCTCAAACGATCTGATTCAACTTTGCGCAAGTCAAACTTGCATTGACCAAGTTTGGCTTTCAACTCACTGATTAATTGTGATTTAGGAGACTGGGGCTATTTTCAGCCCTCAACTCGGCGAGCACGAGATTTAACTTTTAGGGTTCCCACATTTTTCATTGCGTGGTTTATTTAGGTGAAAAAATAAACATTGATCTATAATTGAATTTTCACTACTCAAGTCCACAACTCATACACTAAGAAGGTAATAGAGGCATGGTTTCAATTTCAGTTTACTCTGCGTAATAGATTCATAGTGTAATAGAGGCGTAGTGTACAGTGTGCTCCAATGTAGCTTCAATGTGTGTTCTACCACAGATTTCAGTAGCAAACCATTATCATATCATTTCAACAGAAATGAAGAGATTTAAGTTATTGCTTTTTAACTGATTAGTATGCAGTATTTTATAAACTTTTAGAATAAAATGCTTTTAGTTCTATGTAGTCGTTGGTTAGGAGACATGACTTGGTACTTTGGATCATGTTTGGACTCATAAAATATATGAGATACTTATTCATTCGTGATATTTTGGACATCTATGGATATTATGCATTGTTTGGACATGGCTTTATTGAATATCAATGATTTTTTTTTAATTCAATATGTGTATATCTTTATTTATTTAATTCACCAATTTTTTCCCGATTTTTCCCCGATCGGATTTAAACTCTTCACTCTTGTGCCATGTTGATTTATTGTTGTTTCTGAATTTGGTAACATTGGTTGATACACAAACTAAGACCATTTTCATACAAAAATGTATTGTATACCTTTATATTCACTCGTTTTCGACATTTTTTCCCTCGAACCTCGTGACTTGGCAAGAGGGTGAAGGCAATGTAGGTGTGGTTGCATTAAGAAGTGGAGGAGACAGATTCTAGAAGTAAGGAATGTCGCCATTCTTAACCATGAAATAAATCGGTCATGTTAAGAGGAAAGCAAGCATACTTATTTGAGTCTGAAAAGTAAGAGATCACATTGAGATCAGAGAATCTTCTTGGGTCGCCTATTTCTCTAGCCTTATTTGTTAATTTTGAGGAATCAAATTCGGGAGGAGAGGGAGTTAGCATCTCATCTTAACCACTCAACTTATCCTTTCTTAACAATACTCGAGGGACTCAATTTCCCATCTTAACCATTCAACCTACCCTTACATAATGATCTCCCATTATCCATGACATGGCTAGAAATATATGAGAAATCACTCTACGAACAAATCACGGTTCATATCATGGGCGTAGAGTACATCCTTGGAAGGATCATGGATCGAGGAGCAATAAATTTTATCTTGAAAAACATATAGATTGTGGTGATAAACTCTATTTTTCTCACCTTGAACAAGACATCAGAGTTTGACATGGAATTATTGGGAGCGTTAAAATCATAACCTTAGTCTTGCTAAGGTTCACCACCAACTTCCTAACGTCACAAACACTAGTGAGGGAATCAAGCAACCTTTCTAGGCCCTCGAGGGGAATCCATTATTTCCAAAAAAGAAAAAAGAAACAGGAACATGATGTAAAAGACAACCATCATCAACATGCATATGGCCCATACATGTGCTATTCACTAGTCAATATAAATGTCAAACAAGGTCGACAAGAGGAAGCAACCTTGCTTGACCTCTATAGTGATCCTAAAGAACTCAAAAAAAGCTTTGTGATGTGCAAAGCCAACTAATAACAACATCACATAACCTCTTAGTTGACCTAAGAGAATCAAAGGCGCCAATATCACAAAGTCTATGAAAAATAAATCCCTTGAAAGAGAATTAAAAGACTTTCAACAATCTATAAAACAACAAAGAATTTGGAGGAATGTTGCCTAACCTCCTCAATTATAGCACAGAGTGTGTAAATGTGGTCAATGGTTTGATAGTCTCCTAAATCTTTCTTATCCCTTGGTACAGTTTTTGTTATTCTCTAAGTGTTTTAAAAGCCGCATATTCAGGGTCGTACGATAAATCTTAGCAAAAGAGTGCTCCATAATTTTAATCTTGTATTTATTCAAATCCAAGATGTTCCCTAATTTTAAGATGGGGTGGATGAAATGTGGTGACCAGGGAGGGGGCAATCCCAAACATACCACATGATTAAAGGGATCAACAATATGAACAGCAAGAGGACCAATGCCATGCCTTGAGAAATTCAGTATGAAAACCTTCCTCATTTGTTGATTCACTAGTGCTAAAAAATCTTAGCAACTCTCTTAATGTCTCTCGGGGAAAGTGATGACAAAATGGTGGAAGCAAATTCGAATGAGGTTCAGCTTGACAAGTAATAAAGATCATGGTGTTAAAGAGAACCAATAATGAATCAATATATATTGGAAGAGTAGATTTTCTTACAGAGGAGAGTACAACAAACAATTTTAGAAGTGTGAGGGGACAGAAGAAGTCCCCATGCCCTAGCAATAATAAAGCCTCACTTCTTACATCTTAGGAGCCAACAATAGACTCCTCATGTTGACTGGATGGAGGGTGGGTCATGGGTGATGAAAAATCAAAGATGTTTATGCATAGCCTTGCATTCATCAATATACATATGGTTCATGACAATTGCATGGTGAATGGGTAAACTTGTTGTGTTGCATGGTGTGAGAGAGATAGCATCTCATAAGACCTTGGATAAAATGTCATATCTGGTAGTGACTATGTTCAAGGATGAGAAATAAGATGGTTGTGAGATAAGTTGTGAAATATGGGACACATTGTCATTTGCTTACTTGATGTCAAAATGACTTTAATGTGGAATTGTAAAATAAACTTGAGAGAGAGGGAGGGAAAGGTGTTCAAAATATCATATTCACAAGGTTTGGGTTTATAATAAAATTTTAAGACTATGAAATTTGGAAACAAAAAATTCGACAAAAAATGATAAATTAAATAATTTTTGATTTAATAATTTAAAAGTTGTCTGTTTTATGATCGGAAATAATTGAGTAGGAAATAGGAGAAATATAAGAAAGAGTCGTTTTTTAAAAAATTTATTACAATAAGATCTCCAATTAATCAACGGATTTCAAAATAAATAAATAAATTTCAGAAAACAATTTAACTAATAAATCAAATGGTTGTTTGGCCATATTTTAACAATTTCTACCAAGATTGTGATTTCTTGTTTTTTAAAAAGCACTTTTGAATGTATAAATAGATTCAACACCCTCCAACTTTATAGATTTTTTTTTTGTAAGTTTAGTACTGCCTCCCTATTTTCCATTAAATCAAAAAGAAAAGCAATTACAATCATAATATATGCTAGATGACCTCAACTTAAACATTTTTGCCAAATTTTTAGATAAAATTAATTAGAAAAAATTGAATTCATCCTTTAATTACATTGCACTATTTTAAAATAATAATAAAACAATTTATTAAACTAAAACTTTATGCAAAATATTTATTCAAAACACAAATTAATATGAATTCAAATCAAACTAATTATATATAAATTATTATTATTATTATATATAAATTAAAAAAAAGAATAACATTATTATACATAAATAAATATAATATATAATAAGGTTATAATATATTTATCAATTAAAATTAATGAATGAAAGTTCTAATTTTTCCAAAGCCCGTACAGGCGAACAGAAATTTAACCCACAGCAACTTAAATATCTCTTACTTCAGGTAGATTCGACTTAAAACAACGACTTATTAAACGATAGCCAGATTCAACTACAAATCATTAATTGGCAACGGCTTCAGTATCTACATTTACACCACTTATTGCTCTGTGCTGATACACAGACTTACACCATTGTCATACTCGTAGCTCAACATTTATATCACTGTGTATATAGCTGAACATTTATATCACTGTCTGTTGATACACACAGTCAGAAAACCAATGTATCTAAATATTTCTCTCTCTCTGTTGATACACAAACTCAGACCATTGTCATACATGTAGCTGAATATTTATATTACTGTGCGTTGATACACAGACTCAGACCATTGTCATACAAAAATTTGTTGTGTACATTTATATTCACTAGTTTTCGACTATTTTTCCCTGGAACCTCGTGACTTTGCAAAAGGGTGAAGGCAATGTCAGATGGTCGCATTAAGAAGTGGAGGAGACAGATTCCAGAAGTAATGAATGTAGCCCTGCTTAACCCTGAAATAAATCGATCACGTAATGAGGAAAGCAAGTATACTTATTTGAGTCTAAGAAGTAAGAGAGCCAATTGAGATCGGAGTAACTCTCTGGGACAGCTTATTCCTCTAGTCTCATCTGTTAAGTTTGAAAAATCAAACTAGGGTGGAGAAAGAATAAATTCCATAACATGGTTAGAAATATATAGTAAATCACTTTTAAGTATCTCATGGGCACAGAGTTTATCCTTTGGAAACATCTTAAATCCAAGATGATCAAAAATATGAGAGATCCCAAACATAATTATCAATATTTTTGGAGCTATAAGTCCATTAATATATAAAAACAGAATATGGCACCCCAAGCTATAACTAGATGGCATCGAGATTTTATCGTAATAATGTAAAGTAATTGATGACATTAATGAAAACGTCTCATATCCACCTGTATCACGACTGCACGTCAAAAGGAATCGCAGGACTGTAAGATTTGAACTTCTCTGTCTCTTTCCTATTCGCACTAAATGAAGGCGACCTTTATGCACACTATTAAATATAGCGGCCGTAAGATTTGAATTCTCTGTATCTTTCCCACTAAATGCAGCGAGACTTATACTATTAAATGCCGGGGCTCGCTGTAAGATTTAAATTCATTGTATTTTTTCTTTTGGCATTAAATGTGGTATATGATGGACATTAATTATTTAAAATTTTAGTATTTAATTAATTTATGAAATGATTTATTTGGTATTTTTATTAATTAATTTTATTTAAAATAAAGTAAAGATTTTTAGAAATTATATGTTTAAATTATTTAATTTGCAATGTGTAATAGTTTATTCATGATACTGAATTTACTTTTTAATAATTATATGTTTAGATTATTTAATTTGCAATGTGTGATAGTTTATTCATGATATTGAATTTATTTATTGATTTGAAAATGCATTTTAAACAATAAAAAATCACAATTTCACTAGAAATTAAATTACTTCAAAACAAAAACACTTCATTTACATCTTAAATTATATTACTTTGAAAAAAGCATTTCATTTGCACCATAAAAAGCAAAAGGAACACAGCCAGCAATAAACAGAGAGGGAAGGCTGACTTAAAAAAGCCAAGTGAAAAAGATCTATACAGTGACGGCCCTACTAATCCCTACACAGTAATAGTTCCTCAAACCTCACAATAAAAACACTTTAAAAGATCTTTACAGTGAAAGGCCTACTAATCTCTATAGTTCCTCAAAGTCACAATAAAAACACTTTAAAAGATCTTTACAATAAAAATACTCTAAAAGATCTTTACAGTGAAAACCCTGCTAATCTCTACACAGTAATAGTTCCTCAAACCTCACAGTAAAAACGCCTTAAAAGATCTTTACAGTAAAGTGTCTAATAATCTCAATATAATATTAGTTCCTCAAACCTCATAATAAAAACGCCTTAGAAATAATTAAAAATAAAATTATAAATATTAGTTCCTCAAACCTCACAATAAAAACGCCTTAAAAATAATTATAAATAAAAATTATAATAAATTAGATTTAAAATAATAATTAAAAACAAAATCACAAATAAATTTTGTACAATAATTAGAATAATAATAAAAAAACTAAGAACCAACCTCAAAACCCACTAAAAGTTCGAATCTGGACTACCAACCTCAAAACCCACTAAAAGTTCGAATCTGGACTGTTTTGCATTACTGCTCCAAAATATCTTTTAAATTCCAGCAAAAACTCTAAGGAGGAGTTACATATATGACTGTGTTTTCACTGAACGACTGTCGATCTTTAACTATATTTCATGTCAAATTGCAAAAACTAATATAGCATATAACGTTAAATGAACCAACCTGTATCTTTGGAACCCAAGGCCGCGCGTTTAAACTCAATAAATTGATCAATCTGAACATTAAGAGAAAACAATCCGAGGCTGCTCATCCCGTTGCCGGAGATGGTAGAATCCCTGGCAGTGGCTCCTGAAGACGCAAAGTTGACTCCGTGCTTAAAGTTAGAGCCTAAAGACTTCAGAAATGGATCCATAAGCCCATACCCCAAACCCTGAGCTGTTAACAGACGGAAGGATTTCAAGAAACAAAAAAAAAAAGGTCATCAGCAAACCCTGAAGAACTTACTTGCATATTTCATTCAGAGCTAAATAAAAAAACCAGAAGGACGACAAACCATCTGGTCTTACATATAAAGTCGATTAACAGGCGGCCGTTGCTGAACCTGGCGGCGGCGCGGCCGAAGTAATGGACGCCGTAGGGGGGGAACTCTGAAACAGAGCGTCCGGGCATGGCCGCTGCGTTCTCTCCCACGTCTAACAGTGACGCTCCGAATACAAATAATGGAGGGTTGCATGCCGCCGACTGTTTCTGGTATTTATGTCTCTGTTCCTTTGATGTTGCTCCTGCAATCAAACTAAGGGAAAAACACAGAAGAACCAGAAGAAGCGAGGGTTCGAACTTAGAACACGCCACAGTTCGCACCATTTTTCCGGGAAACTGCAGAATTTCTTCTCAGGAGTTGCAGACTTTCTCTTACTATAAGTTGGAAATGTTTTCGAGCTTGAACGGTCAGGGACAGGAAAAGTACTGACCACAGTACGCTGCCAGGGAGATGCAGATGGGATACTGATCATTAAGCACCATTGGTGTAGTTTTATAATTCACCAACCTACACTAAATGCAGGAAAAGTACTGACCACAGTACGCTGCCAGGGAGATGCAGATGGGATACTGATCATTAAGCACCATTGGTGTAGTTTTATAATTCACCAACCTACACTAAATGCAGCGCCTGCTTCTTGTTGTGTCCATGAAAACGACATATTTATTGCTTGTCAAAACATTTCATTTTCATTTATTTTTATATAAAGTACATTTTTTTATTTTATTTTTTATTGAGGTTAGAGAAATAGCGTAGTCTAAAGAGTCCGCGTTTTGACTCAAATTCCGGCCACGATTTTCAGAAAATCCGGCAAAGATTTGCCCAGAAACTTGTTTATAGTTGTTAAACATTAGTATTTTGAGTGCCCCACGGGTTTTTAATAGTGCTCAATCCATTTCCACTATCAAAAACGGATTCCAAGCACTGCAACTACCTGATTTTTTGCAAATTTAGTTGACCGGATTCCGGCGGATTTCTGCCGTCCGGGCCAAAACGCGGGCTCGGTAGACAACTCCTAGAGAAATTTATAATTTTGGTCTAGGAAACTAGGTTTGTTGGTCCTTTTAAAGAGTTAAAGGCCATCCAAAACATAAACACTTTTAATTTGTCTTTCAATGTTTTTAAGTAACTAATATCGATCTTTCCTTTCATAAACATATAGAAAAAGTAAATGCTATCGGTTATCATCATAAAAAACAAAAATAACTAAAATTAATCATCACATGACTCTATAGGAGTCAGATATTTCACACTGAAACCAGGCATGTCAGCCTGGTGCATAATTTGCAGCGGCCTCTCAATTCTCCCCAAGCAGACACTTTGGTGATGTTGTCGCAGGTTAATTTCTTGAATGGCCTTGTTGATATTTGCTAGATTTGAGGCTACTTTAGGGTCTCCCCCAATCTCTTGGACAGAAACAATTGCCTTCACCCAAAAGCATTTTAGTATCCAATAGGTGCGAATTGAGTGATGAAATAAGAATAATCTGCTACGAGGATTGCCAAGGTCCATAATCATAGGATTCACTTCTTCCTCAACCATGTCAGCCTCCTCCTCTTCCTTGGCTCTTACATCCTGCTCCCACCCGCGAATCAAGGACTTAATGTAGCATGGTGTACCATCTGAATATGTTTGGAACAGGTTCTCCATCACTTATTTGCCATACTTTCTGCCACATTTGGCTGATACAGATTTTGGAACCTTGGTTTTCCCTTTCTCCTTTGCATCCTTCTTTATCGACTGGCCTTTCACCATTCTCTTCAAATTCCAGTCTTCTAGCAAGTTTCTTTGTTGGCACGAGTTGCTTAGAAGACTTGTAACAATACACATCATGACGAGATTAAAGCAGCCCGAGAGATAAACAGAATGACGAAGTAACAGGGCCTAGTTACCTCCATCTGCATACAGTGACTGCAACTTTGGAAGATGTAGAAGACTCGAATTGAAAACAGACAACCGCTCCTGAGCAGACTAGCAAACGACAATAGAAGACCTCGCCCTATACAGATAATTACAGACCAAACTCCTCTTTCCCATACTAACCCAGACCCAGATAATCCCGCCATAATTACTAACAATTTTACCCTTAATTTGAGAATACATGATTGACCCACTGACAACCGAAAACTTTTTTGCTGCCCTTTACAGTGCCACCATCCACATTAACATCTTTAGAGGCCATACGGCCTATTTCCAACCACTGATGATTACAGTACAAATTGGAGCCATGTAGAGACATATACGAGAAAAGAACAAAGCGCCAAAAATGGGCAGAATGCAGATCGTAACAGTGCCATGCAAGGTCCATACAGCGACATGTCGGGTCCTTACAATTCCATGCAGCACCATAGTAGAGCTTATAAATCCAATACCTCCATATTGAATCTATGCAAGATTCTGGACAAACAAAAGCAGTAAACCAAGTCGCAATGTGGAAAAGGGAATTCAAAACTATTCCTTTCGCATGAGAAAAGATACCCTCTATTCCTACCAGAGCTCCTTCACTCGAGTACTGAACACATAACTCCCTTAAATCGACCCATTCCGGTCTATCGACGGTGAGAATTTCTAACTCCCGGGAAGCCAAAGTTATACAATTAAACATAAATTCTAAGGAACTAGAAATAAAACCAGAAGCATATTGCATGGCAATAATAACAGGGGATTTAACTACGGGTAATACATAGCGATATAATGAACCAGGTATAGGTAATCCAGGAAAACCAAAATCTTTCTTTTCATGGAGAGAAACCCATAGACTCGTTTCATGGCAATTATGAATAGAGAATTGGATACATACCCTTGACAACAGCATGTTGCAAGTTGCAGAGTTCTCCCCCGACCGTTGAACTGCTTACTGTAACTTTGAGCGCGACTGAAGACAAACAACCATAGAATGGTAAGGGGAATGCACATAGCCCGTTCCCACCACACATGTCGACATAAATCCCAAAACATTCCTGACAACCCACCTGTCGCGCCGAGATGTTCTGCATTACTACTTAATGCGTTCATAACTCTCTATGGGTGGAGCTGCCCATCCCTATGTGCACTCTTCATCCTCAATTTTGGTGCGATGACCTTCGCGTGCCTCCGCCATATACCCTCACATTACGTGGGTAAATATTATAAATATTAAAACTTTTAATTAAAATGTGGTGAAATTAATTTTCTTTGCGAAATTTTAATATTTGTTATTTAAAATTGATTTTTGATTTTATATGTAACTTTAGCATTTTGAAATTTATTTAGAAATTTAGATTAAAGAGTTTACCACTCAAATTAAACCAAAAAAATACCTTCAAAATTTATAAAAAATAGAATACAAATAAGAAATTTTCTTATCTCCTCTATAAATTACAAATTAGTTTTCATAGATATGACTAAAAGAAGAATTAAAATAATAATGAGTTTAAGGACCAATTATTTAAATAATTATGCCAAGGTTTTTCTTAGTAACATTGTCTAGATTCATAGTCCTTCAAGTTCCACTTAGTAACACTCTCTAGATTCAGATTCGTAAGCCTTGACACAATAGAGATTCAGATTCGTAAGCCTTGACACAATAGAGATTTGGTTTAGCGCTGCCAGTCACCCTCCGCCTTTTAAAGCTTTCAGTCACCTTATGTTGTTTAACACTCTCAATCACTTTCTGTTTAATCCACGTGCCCTTTGCGCCCACAGGTACAAAAGCTAGTTTATTTTTTCTTAAATATCACAATGCATTTATATATTTATTTAATGGTCACTTTAGCAATTTCACATGTGGTAAATTCATTACTTTTGCTATGGTTGAATGCTATAATGTTATCTTCATTTTAATATTTTACTATATTTTCACAATTTCATTTTTACAATCCCATTTGTTGAATATTGTAATGTTTTTTTTAATTTAAATATAATATTGTAATGTGTTTTTATTTAATTGGTTAGTTTTAAATATTAAAATATATTTACATTTTTGAAATATTTTTAAAATACTTAAATTATATAAAATTAATATTTTGCTAGTTAAAAAATATAGAATTAAATCTTAAAAAACAAAATATTAAGATGCCAGTTGTTCTTATTTGTTTCATATTTAATTTATTTTCACAAATAAAAACCTTACAATAAATTAATAATTGATTGAATTTGTTTTCATGGTTGATTGAATTATTCTCTTTTAATATAATATTTGTCAGTTATTAAAAAAATAGGCATAATTTTTTAACTAGATAAATTATTAAGGGTGTTATCTCAAAAGTTAATGTTATTGAATATTGTGGAGTTGGTGTGATTTATGAGGTATCAATATTTATAGAGTTATAGTTCTATTAATGTATTGAGACATTATATGTTAACCATTGGATTTTAACCAAAGACAAAATTTAATAGATAATATATACTGCTCCACTACATTAATATTATTAAATGTAGTGTTGGTTTGATCTAAGATGATGGGGTAGATGTAATTTGAAAAACTATCAATATTTATGGAATTATAGTTTTATTAATATATTTCGACATTATATATTAACCATTAGATTTAACCAAATACAAAATCCAATAAATAAAATATACTACCCTACTACATTAATAAAACTATAACTTTACAAATATAATTATAAATTTCAGATGGTAAAAAAAAACCATAATTATGAGAATCTGCGAACCTGTGACAACCTTTAAGAAACATCGCACCCAGAAAGATCTCTCCGAAAATCACTCCCTAACCCAAGCGTGGTCGCTGTTGCACTTTCAATCGGCTGATTGATGAATACTGTATATTGCGGGAAAAATCCCCTGGACGTAGTTACATGCCATTAAAGAAAAATGTGATTGGATGCAACTCTGACTTGGCCTAAACTCTATGGTGGAAGGAAATAATAAATGTGGGCAAATAATAATGTAGCGTCCATACCCATTAAATATATTCATAAATAATTTAATGTAGCGTCCATGCCCATTAAATATATTCATTAAGTGTATAAAAGTGTATAAATGTGAATAAATGTTTCTTCAAAATTTTATAAGAATTTTAAATTTTTTTACGGTTCTCCCGCCACACCGTGTTTTTATTTTTGAAATTGGTAATTTATAAAAATTATATTTATTTTTATTTTTATTTTTTTTATTTTTTCTTCTAAATTATGCTAATTTTATTTATGAAAACATACTGTTACAAAACTGCCTCAGTTCAGCTATGAGAGCCTGAAGACTGGGCTTGATGTCCATGCTTTAACAAAGTAACGAACTGCCCTGAGTGGGAAATCAGTTCTTTTAAGAGGAGTTTCACCGCCCTTGAGAGGGAAACCGGTGCATTGTTCATTGCATACAACATAAAAAGCAAAAAAAGACTAGAGTAGCATGCAGTTGTTGCTGCTGTAGAAAACCAAAGAAAATCAGTGTATCTCTCAAAATAGTAGAACGAATGTACCATGTTGAACCAAGGCAGACCGAAATTACTACGCGTGAGCTGGAGAAGGCAGCTCCTCCACTGTGCGACACCAGTACTCGTACTCCAGATCTTCAACATCTTCTTTCTGTTCACCATCTTTGCTTGTGATACCCGCATCCACCTACATGGGTTGCTTACCCAGGTCGGGAGGTGCAGAATTTGGGGGCGCAACCGGTCTTTCAGGAGAATTCGCAGCCAGGGCAGGATTGAGACCAAGGGGAGGGGGGGTAGGACCGGGCATAGGAGGAAGACATAGAGGCGTTTCTTTTCTTAGGGTGACAGTAACAAAGGCAATGACAATGGGCTGGTTGAAGGAGCATTCGAAGCGAAATTCCGCCTTTTGAGAGGTTTGACGCAGAGCGTGACTGTCAGAAGCACGAGAGGCAGGGGAGACAGGTCTGGTCGGAACAGCAAAAGGAGGCGGGGAGGGTTGAGCTTCGCGTGCAATGCCAGGGTGGCTAGTGCGACCTCTGTGGTTGCGGGTGTCTGGGTAACGCCCCCACTCAACGTCCTCAGAGGAGGTCTCTACGTCTGAACTGGTGGAGGGACGTGAGCGCGCAAACCGGCCTCGACTTGCACCCTGGTGACACCGCATTCGATGACGAAGCCTTGGCATGGCGAGTGCAATAGTTTGAAACTGCCTGAGACAAGAAGAACATGAAGGGGCCAGAGGAAACCCGCAATGAATGCCAAAAGGTGACTGCAGATAGGAATTGGAGTAGCAGAAGGCGCTTTGGGAAAAATGAAAACCAGGTGTAGTTTCCAAATAACTTAACAGAGAGCAGCGTCGCCCCGTCTGTGTGCGAGCGCTTGGCTCGGCACAAGCAGCAGGGCAGGCACTCCACAGGAGATGCAGAGATCGACAAGCAGAGCAAGAACAATCTGGAAGGCCCGAGACGAAGGCCATAGTTAACCAACTGAGCAGGACGGGAAGGAGAGAGCGCCGACGCGAGAGAGTAAATGCAAATGGAGTTGGCAGATTAATGGTGAGGTTAATGGAGCCGCAAGGGGCCATATGGCCACCCCATGCGAGCCTCCTCGAGATGTGTCTAGGGACTGACGTCCCATCAGGCTGCGCAACCATCCGCATCAGGAATATAAAAAATAAAATTAATAAATTATATTTTAAAAATTAGGAATTGGAAAAGAAATCATTATATTAAATTTAAAACAAAATAAAATAAGAATAAGAAAATTTATGAAAAAAATAACAAAAATTAAATTAAATTTATGAAATTATTAACTCATTTTTGTAATATACAAAGTATTGATTATTGAATATATCAAATGGTTAATGCATTTAAATAGTGTCTAAAATATATAATGTGTAACTTAAATAAAATGATAATTTGAGTTATTTTGGTTGGGTGGAATGGGTATTATTTTTATCAGTTATATTTAATTGCTATCGAGTGACATCATGAGCTATAATGTCTTGATAAATATTATTGTAATAACTTTATTTGTGAACAAGTTTAAGTATATTAGTAAAGTCACTATAGTCCTCTAGCTAAAAGAGAGATTGAATTCCTTCCTTGGTATATATATATATAAAGATTATTTTCAATATCTCAGGCAATAGATCCAATTCTAAATATAATTTAATAAATTTTAATTTTATTAAAATATAATTATGTAGATATGTATATTAAGTCGATAATTTGAGTTATAATGTCTTGATAAATATTGTTTTAATAGTTTTGTGGTTATGAATATTGTTGTATTGATTTTCCAACCTTGTAAACTCTTAAGCAAATATACTAGCAATCTCATTCTAGCCCTAAAACTAAAAGAAATATTGACTTCTTTCATATATATATATATAACATCCATACAATATTTACTTCTATCCACATAAAAAAAATTACTTGTTACCAACAACTTCATCATAACTCTTAATTATAAACACATTACTAAACGTGATTATTTACAAAACTCTCGAGGTTTATACATATTATTTCCATCAACTATGAAAACACTATTCATAAAGCATGCATATGTTCATACTTATGATTTTCAAAATTAATATTCGTCCTAAAATAATAATTAAACCTAATTATTGCTTATTACTTGAGCTCTCAACTCTCGAATTTACGTATACTTGTATTGCCATCCAACGGATTGTATGTTTAATATATATATATCGAGCTCGAGTGATCACATTGGAATTTCCACGGTGTTCGTCGTTAATTTCTCCGTATAATCTCATCATGCAAATTGTATTTGCAACAATGTATTTTTACCTTTGTGTGACATTAGATCTTGTTGTATATATTTTCATGTTGCAAAGGATTTGATTGGCGTTGTTGTTCATGAGGAGGAGTTAATTGTTTTAAACACTGCATGTCTTGACTACACCTATCTATACTTTTGGCCGCCCTTTGTCTCGCGCTTTGCCTTTGGGTTTAATTTATCCGTGGAATTCTTATCCTCATTGATCAACGGTGTAGACGCAGGGTTGGGATGGTTAGGGTGACCACCCACCCCATCCCCTTGCCTGTGGTTTCATTTGTTTCGCCATCGTGTTTGGCTTTTCGGCTCTGCAAGTTTTGGTTCTTCCTTGTATTTGTCATTAGACGACTTCCTCTGCAACACAGTGCTGAGCGTTGATATGACCATGCCGCATTTGTCTTGCTGGTCCACAGAGGTAATAATGTTCATCTTTTTCTTTGCTAGTTATTTCGCTTAGGTTATTTTTCTGTTTCTCTGTTATCACTTAAGGAAGTTGAGTCCTCGCTCCCTACCACTAGGAGATCTTGCGGTTTGCCCTCAAGTGATCAGTCCTTATCCTAAGGTTCACGGTTTGCAACTTATTTTCCATTTTCTTTCTGCTATAACATTTTTATCTCCTCTTGTTGGCTCTCTCAGTGTTCCAGAGTTTATCTCTGTCTTAATGAGGCATACCAACTATCTTCAGTTGGCGGAGAGAACGCACGAGCCTTCCCAGTTTCCTCGACACTAACATGTAATAATTTGGCAGTCACGCCTTGTATTATGTTTTATATTTTGTTTTGCATTATTGTTCTTTAATGGTTGTAACCTCACATCTACATATGCGAATGCAGGACCTGCATGCCAGTTAGGGTTGGCTGCAAGATATTCTCGAGAGTCCTACGAGTTCGCTCCCTGGTAAGCTTTCTCCCCATTTACTTTTACTATGGTTATGTATTTAATAGTTGAGGTTGCTTGTGTCTATAATAAATGGCCACTCCTCTGTCTCGTGCATGGACTTGGTGTTTGCTAGCGTGAATCATTTCCGACCTAGTCGTGAATTCTATTTTCTCAGTTAATGTTTTCTAAGGGTTTTACCAAGGCTTGACCCTCTTTTACAGAATTGTTCAGTTTGTGTTTACTTAAATACTATGTATATATTTAGGACATAAGAAAGGACTTCATCCTTTAGTTTTTATTTTCTAAATGATTATTGTTTTGGTTCCAAGTACATTAGTCAGAATTTCAGTCAGTTGTCGAGACTCTTATTATGTCATTTGGTACGTCCGACATGTATTCTTTTTTGGCATCTAAGTTATTCGTTTTTTTGTAACCCTATTTCAGTAAAACGATGTAAGAGAAAATATTTTGTATAAATGAAGAATGTATGTACTGTACATTTCCATATTATACGATTATGTTCTATTGGTTGATGTCGGGCTGCGGCTGTGCATTTCTCATTAATGAAATTATGAAATGTTACTTTTCCCTCTACACATTCTTGTTTATCCTTTCAATTTTCTACTAGTTTCTATAAAGTTGTATATCTCGGGTCATTGGCTTCAAGGGACATGGACCCCTGACCCATCCCTTGGGTCCGAGTACTAAACCCGTTGGCCTAGACCCTTGAGTTCTCACTACATAGAAACCCTTATGTCTGTATTATCTTGTTGTAGGAGTTTTCTATATTCTTCGTAATATAACTTTTGATTAATGAAATGAAATCGATTTATTCGTCACTGCTTTTGAATATAATGATACTAGATTATTTAGAAATAATATAGGTTTTTGTCATGAGTTGGATTTACAGAGTTTATGGAACATACTCCTATCGTTATAGTTCACATTTACTACATACAATAGACACTACCTGTAACAATTATAAAAGAGAATAATTTTTAATTGCGACATATAGTAAACACTACCTATAACAATTATAATAGAATAGTAAAGCTTTTTCCTACAGTTAAATGTTAAAACTGTAAATCCAAGATACTTAAATACCTATCTTAGAGGATTCTTCCAGTAACTGATAGTCCTCCTAACCTTGAGCGAGGCAATCACGTCCTCTGCTCCCCCCTTGCTCCTCATGAGGGCCTAGGTAATTCTTTGAGACAAGAAGTTAGACCTCGAGATCAAAATCCAGTCTTTACTTCACTTGAGTAATCTCTGAGCTCCACTGGCTTCCTCACCAGCTCTGGATAACTCATAGCAATAACCTATTGCTTAACCCAAACATTCTTTCTGCACAAAACCCACTTCCCTTCTCAGGATTTTCCTTTTAATCCTTTTTGGGAAGGTAACTGTTTCAACCTTTTTAACATGAGTTCTTGGATTCATTTACCAATTAGTTACTTCCCTTTTTACTCAAAACAATTATTCATTAGTTATATATATATATTCAAGTCTTGTTAACGAATACCCTTATTAGTTACTCATTCAAAATGTGCCATAACAAGTCTATTAACCATTATGTAAATTAAAACAGGGTGTTACAATATATATATATATATATATATATATATATATATATATATATATTTAAGGAAATTTTATTTTCTAACACATCCAAATTCCGATATAATTTACAAATCTCAATATCACATTGTTACAAAATACATCCATATTCTAAATATCAATTTTATTGAAATGTAATAATGTATATAGATATATTTTACTTACATGTTGAGTAATGACGCCTTGAAAAATATTGTTGTAATAGCTTTGTGCTTATGAATATTGTTTTATTGACTTCCCAGCCTTGAGAACTCATAAAAATGTCTACCAACAACCTAAGCGGGAGGTTGATTTGTGAAATATTTGTACTAGGAAGATCCACCCAAAAAGAGGATCACTTCATGCCTTCTCAACTAAGGAGTCTGACCTTGAAATAGTTCACAAAATTAAAAGCGCAATCTTTCAATAAATAAATCAAAAATTATTTGGAATATATATATATCCAAAAAAAATTATTTTATTAGTAAATTTGAAAATTACATTTTGTATATGCATAAAATTACATTTAAAATAAGTTATTTGATACCATCTCTTGAAAAAAAAACAAAAATTACAGGCCCATTTTCATAATACTACTAAATAATTTTATCACTTAAATAAATACATAAATTCAATTAATATGATAAATATTTTTTTTTTTGAAATTTACCTTCAACACATCAAAATTGTGATATATTTTAAAAATTTAACTCTCCTCTTACAAATTACTTCCAAATTTTAAATATAATTTAAAATTTTAATTTGAAATATAATTATGTTGATATATTTTAAAAATTTAACTCTCCTCTTACAAATTACTTCCAAATTTTAAATATAATTTAAAATTTTAATTTGAAATATAATTATGTAGATGTATATGTTTATATCAATAAAATTTTCAAATTTGTAATTTAATTATTAATATTTTTTAATTATATATATATATATATATATATATATATATATATATATATATTACAATTATTCACCGTTTAATTTATATTAATAAACTAATTTATAAATATCAATATCACAAAATTAAATATTGCACATTTTAAAATACTTTTGAGTTAAGTGTAATAAAATTGACATTTTATAATTACTTAGTTTGTTTTTCCTATGCATTAAAGGCGATGGTATTGACATGTATTATTAGTTAGTATATTAATATATGACAAGGTTTTGTGGACATTGCTTATATGTAGAGAAAATTGTAAATTATGTAGAATATTTTAAATTTTAATAGTGACTGGTATGGTTATTTATTTTCATAAAAAATAGTATTATTAATTGTATTATTTTGTTAAACATATATTAAATTTGAGTAATCATTAAATGGGATTTTTTTAGAGTTCAAAGCAAATTTTTAGTTGAAATTTGGTTTAAAATTTTATGTCTAAATCTTAAATTGTATTGTTTAAACTAGTTTTTTGATTATATATATATATATATATATATATATATATATATATATAGATTCAACATTCTCAAAAAATGTTGAGGCATTTAGATTGTGAAGAGTTAGTATATCAAATTTGTGATTTCAATTAATCACTACAAAATTCTAAACAAATTAAATTAGAAAATAAATAAGAAAACTATCCAAAAAAAATCACACTTAAAAATTACTCATTAAATTTATTTATTTATAAAATAATATTTTTATTTAAAAATATTTATAAATCTTATTTTGTGGACGCAACCAGTATGATTCATCTTATCCTAAACATAAACTAGACTATTGGTTTGAAACCTATAAACAAAACATAATATATGTGATTATCACCAAAAATAATTCGTTACCAATTATAAATCAAAAACCAAATTCCAAAAATATTTATAAAATTAAAATTTGAAAAATAAATAAATAACTTTTATAAATTAAATTTTATTATTACAAATTAAATTTTTAAATTTTAATTAGATAAAAAGTTAAATTGTAAGCATATGTTGCTAAAAAGTATATAATCTCATTTTGGAATTAAAGATTATAATGTATTAAAAATAATTAATTTCACCTTGATGTTTAAAATCGCCTTTTTGATCTTGCAGCGAGAGTCACACATACTTATTATAGATTAATATTTTATTGTTCTCAAAAAATAAAACCGCTAAAAAGTAAATAATCGCATTTTGGAATTAAAAATTATAAATATATTAAAAATAATTAATTTCACCTTGATGTTTAAAATCGCCTTTTTGATCTTCAGCGCGAGTTACAAATACTTGTTCAGGATTAATATTTTATTATTCTCAAAAAATAAAACCTTACAATAAATTAAAAATTGGTTCATATTTTTTTCATGTCGTTAATTGAATTATTATTTTTTAATATAATATTTGTTATTTATTGAGAGAAGTAGGTATCATTTTCTAACGAGATAAATTATTAATGGTGTTATTTTGATAACTAATGTGGGGTTGGTGTGATTTCAGATGAGGGGTAGGTGTGATTTTTTTTAGGGATTATCAATATTTATTGAATGGGGGTTGGTGTGATATAGATGGGGTCAGTGTGATTGTGATTTCAGGAGTTATGTATTTATGGAGTTATAGTTTTATTAATGCATTGAAATATTATACATTAATTATTATTATTATTTTTAGTAAAACTATTTTTATTAAGCAGTCAAACCAGAGTTAAAATTCTCATTCTTGGGCATGAAGGAATCCATGGCTAAGGGAATAAGCATAGCATTATTGTCCAAAACTAGACTGTCCCGAGAGGGAAAACCAACCTTTAGAGTCCAACCATTACATGCTACCCATTTCGGGAAACCAGCCTTAACAACAATACAAAAATATATAAAAAGGACTAAGCATAGATAGCATAAAAACCAGTAAACGACGAATTTCGAGGGGCAAATTCTAAGGCGAGTCTTCATGCGAGTCGTTGGGGGGAGGTGATTCTTCGACAATCTTGCAGATGTATCCATGGTTGAGAGCGCCCAAGCCTTGGTCCGCTTCCTCATGTGGCCCGAGCAGAGAAGAAGGACGTCCAAGGCATTCCTCCGTAGTGTCCCGAGCTATGAAACTTGCATGAAGGCTGAGTTGTCCTGAGCGGCCATCAAGGTGCTCTCTTCTTTCATCGAGGGGGAGCCCGAATGGAGCAACCCCGGGAGCCTCGGCTCCGCCTTCATTTCAAAATCATTGTCTTCTGAAGTGGAGCTTGAAGCAGGCTTCACAAGCAGTGCTTTCAGTTTGCAGGGTGGGAGGCGGGCTCGGTAGCAATGGTGGATTTGCGGGCTCTCTTCTTGCAACAGGAGGAAGAGGGTGGATCATAGGAGCTAGGGAAGTGCTCAGGACAAGCTGAAGGGTCAAAGAACACCGCGGGAGGCGAGGCTAGAGCGAGGAAGGAGGGCGCCACGTCCACCATATCCCAATCTACAGGAAGGTTCAAATCCAGGTGGAGAGCCATCGAAAGAGGGGGCCGCGAAGGAAGGCCTCTTTCCCCCGCTCTTCTGCTGCGTTGTCGTTGGCGCCGCGACATCTTAGCGGCGTTAGGTAATGCGCAGTATTGATATGGAGACGAAACAGGAGACGAAGCCCAGAGGCTTCGCGCTAGAGCCAGGGGATGTCGGAGCCACACAAGCGCAGGGAAGGCAAGCAGAGCAAGCAGGGGAGCCAAGGGAGGAGCGAGAATGGAAAACATCATCGTGCAGGAGGGAGTAAAAACACAGGACGCGGAGTACATCGAAATGGAGGTGGCACATGGGGCTTTAAAGCCCAGTGCACGCGAGGAGTTAAGGCGCTAGGTTTCCCCAGGCCGTGTCACATGGACATGTCGTGTGGTGAGCCACATGGTCGCCCTGTGTACTCCATTGAAACTATATGGCACTCGCATTCGGGGGATGGAGGTCGTTATGGACCAGTTGTGTACAGTGTTGGAGGAGGACTTCATCATCAATGGAGTTGAGAGAGCCAGCCCAAAGAGGTGAGAAAAGGTGGACTCCTTTATTCGCCAGAAGGTCCGCTACCTTGTTGGCATTGCGTCTTACATGGTGGAAGTCAATAGCTGTGTCCATGCGGATATAATGTTTGAGCATGGTAATCCTGGTGGCCAGACGCCAGCTCTTGTTGAGTTTAGAGGCCGATGAACCTGCCTGGATACGCTTAGCCATTTCAATGAGAATCTGAGAGTTGCCTTCGATGAGTAGGGGGAACAAGTGCTGATCTCTGGCTATGATGATCCCCTGAAAGAGACCTTCCAATTTTGTTGAGTTGTTTGTATCCCATCCGAGAGATCCGTAGAATACTGAGTGCGCATGGCCTTGAGATGTTCTGAAAATTCCTCCGAATCCAGCAAGCCCTGGATTCCCTTTGGAGGCTCCATCAAAGTTTAGCTTGTAGAGGCCTGAGGGTGGGGGGGACCAATGATTAGGGGAGGGTGCCAAAAGGACTGAGGGGGGCTCCGAGAATCAGTAGTGGGCTTGGCGCGATTTAGACTAACTACTCGCACAATGAGCTACGACCTTGCTTGGGATCGAACACAAGACCGGTCCGTCATTACGAGGCCGACTTTACCACTACGCCGCCTCCACGACCTTATGCCAATCATTGGATTTAACCAAGTATAAAATTTAATAGATAGCATAAAATGCCCCACTACAGCTACATTAATGAAGCTATAACTCCTCGATTTCAGATAGTTAGATGAACCCATGGTTACGGAAATCTGCTGACATGTGTTAAGAAGCATTGCAACCATAAAGATCTCTAGTTCTCTTCAATTTTTGTAACCCTCATAGGTCTGAAATTACTTACATGACTACATGAAATATGTTTTTATTTATGTCGTAGTCTAACTAGACTGCTTTTTTGCCTTGAAATCATGGAAATTCCAGTAAGATTTTAAGAAAATCCGGTAGGGATTTTTTAAAATCCGGATTATAGCAATAAAAATTCAATATTTTGGGTCCCTTAGAGGTTTTTGATGGTGTTGAATCCATTTCCACCATCAAAAACATGATTCAAACACTACTACTGGAAGATTTCTTAAATCGTTTTTACCCAGATTCCAGGCAAATTTAGCCGTACGCGCAAGCCTCCCTAGGCAACTCCTTTATTTATTATTTACAAGTAAACTGGAAAACTTATTTATTATTTACAGGTAAACCGAAAACTTATGATTAAGTTAAAATAATATTAGAAAATATATATTTCAATTGGAAGATATTATGTTATAATTTTATTAACTGTTCTTAAAGAAAATAATTAAATATCAAAGAAGTTGGCTAGTAACGAACAAAGTTCTTGAACAATTAAGGATAGTTATGCAGTTACAAGCACCCTCTTAGGATTTATAGGAAATCTAGAGAGAGGTAGCAGTTTGTTGGGGAGGATTCCGAAGGAAGGTTTAAGAGTGACCGGAAACAAACCATGTCTGTTTTCAGGCAGGATGTTGTTGGTGATAATCTCCCGAGCTGACTAAGGGCCAATGGAGAAATTAAGAACCAGAACAGGTTTATGGCTGGACCGAAGTCCTGAAGCCATTACTGTTGAACAACTATGAATTAACTCCTTAAGATAAATGCCTTTCTCACGGTTGGGAGGACCAGACCAACGAAAAAAACTTAAAAAGCTAAGGAAAACAAATAAGTAAACTTGGTTATGAATATTCTGAGAATTGCAGGCTTTAATTATTTTATGTGTATAGGACAATAGAACCCTTATGTAACCAGTGACAATTGAAAAGTTAGATTTACATCTTAAATTATTGTTATATTTAAGGGAATGTTGATTTTATTTCTTTCAATGTATCAGTAGGCTGAGTAGGTTCATATGCTAACAGAAAACTCTATCTAACTAAAATAGGAATTTGGGTGCCAAGAAATGATTAAGGGTGAAATTCAAAACCTACGATGTTTCCATACAAGTGGAGAAATGGAAAAGTGAGTATGGGACCCGTGCGGGGCGAGAAAACCAACCAAGAAAAAAAAAAGAAACTGAAGCTAACATGTCAAACCCTCACTAAATGCAAACAAAAGAAGAGCTTAAGGGTAACACCTTCCAAGAAGGTAATATGAAACCAGAAGATGAAATTAAGAGGCAAATACCTACAAAGGACTCAACAACACAAGAGTTGAGACCAACTACGGGTGGAGCACCCACGGTCGGTTCATGTCCCTCTGCTCGAGGCCGATTCTGAAAAACTAACTCAGCATTACCAACATTACAGGAAAAGATGCCAATGCAAGATCTATTATATCGAACAGTAAAGAAAGACAATATACAGTATCATGAATAACGTGTGAAATAGATAAATGGAAAACTCGTGTAATGATTACTATTGTGAAAAAATTGAAACTTGTAGAAAACCACGAATCATTTCTAATTGATACAGAAGAGTCAACCCCAACACCGTTGAGGGAAACGTTACCAGGCAACCAATACAAAGAAATTAACATGCCAAATAGAGGAATTTGCTGTAAACTGATACTGTCAGTCTCTATACAACACAGTGAGGCCACTATTAAATCAAAAACTAATTTATATCATATTGCAACAAAGTCACAATAACATATAATCATTATTAGAAACTATAAAATATGCCATAGAAGCCGGTAAATGTTTGGCTAGCCGGAGACGATTATATACAAAAGAAAACCCTCGACGGTGCAGATTAATATAGTTCAGTTCAAGACTAATGAAAGAAATACAAGTACACACAGTAACGACCACTAGTAGAAACCCTGGGCCAATTAACCCCACGTTACAACCTCATGCGTTTAACATGGTAGTATGTTATCCCTTAGGACAGTAAAACGAAGAGCCAAGGAAGCCATTCAGCATTCTCAGGGCTTGCAATAGAGGCACTTGTATAAATGACATTATAAATCTTCAACTTTTGTTACTCAAGTTAAAAATTAGGATGTCGAGGTTACATACTTGGAGCTGACACATTAAGCTTGCATTTGGAAGCCACAAACCCTGTCAACGGATCCTGAAACCTGAGACAGTTAACAAACCATGAATAGGGAGGTATAGCCAACCGAAAGGAAGAGACGTAAGTAAAACTCTACAACAAAGAGTGGATACCTTACTCAGAGTGCATTGCTAAATTTCACTAGTGAAACCCTATGTCTGTTTAAAAACTATTGGCTACCGAGAAAAACCCGGTAAGCAAGTCTCAATAGCTCTAGAAGATGCAGATGGCTTGAGGCGAAATACTAGGGCTCAACATGCCAACAGGGAGACACAAGCTGCCTACAAAACCAAAGAAAACTTGCTTGCAGAGCTGCCCAGCTCTTGCCACGGTGAGAATGAGACTCTACCACCAAGTGAACGAGGGTGTTTACCCTAACTTCCAATAGCCAAATCTCAACCATTGGATCAAATGAGCCAAGATCAACGGGCTCCAATCTCCCACGTTTCAACCTTGTGAACGGACAACTCTAGAGCCGTGGGTTCCAAATCCTTTCCATTGAGGATTCAACGAAGAGGGTAAGTTTGAGCGAGTGGTGGAAGATACTATTCCATTTCCCGAGACATTAAACACAACATTAATTAGCCTTGTACCCTAGAGTATTATTGTGGGTATTTTGAAATCCAAACCATTGGCGAAATAAAAATATTAAACCATGACACATATGCCAAATGATATGTGAAACTATAGAACCGTGTACCTGCAATAAATCACGAGATAACCTTTTTAAAAGTGAACTGTCCATCTTATTAGTCCCAACCGCAAGCACGACTGGGACTATTGTAATCGATAAGGCGCAAATAGTATTAGTCTTGACTCTTTGTTAGTCGACGTTTATCACCGATAACCAAAGTTTTTAAACAGACAATCATCGTTGATGACTTATAACCAAAATTTTTGAGCTAATACTAATTTACCATCTTATCGGCCTCTTCCCGAGGAGGGGAGGCAGAAACGTATATTATAATTATGGGTTTATTTCATATTTTCGAACATGTAAATGGTATCTTGACTAAAGCTAGCATTAGTCGAAGGCATTAAATGCTTAATGCTTATACATGCTCCCATCAAAGTTCGAGAGAGTGCCATCAAAGTTTCGCTCAAACTGCCACATACACCTACCACATACACCAACATGCACACTGCCACATACACCTCCATGCACATGTTGGTGTCACCTACACTGCCTTGGACCGCCTTGCTAAAACACACCCTTGAAAATCTTTATTTCAAGCAGTCGTCTTGCAAAAACACAATCAATGTCAGGGAAAATACACCACCTCTTCCATCTGTTTGTAGAGTCTACCCAACATTGCATACTCTGTTGTTTGGGGATGGGATCTATCTTCTGTCACAAATGTATGAATCTTTTTCTTGATGTCAATCCAGCTGAGGCCTGGCTTCTTTTTCACTCCTAAGACTTTCATCATTGTTCGGATATTTGGAACATCGTCCCATCTCCCCGCCGCCACAACATAAATATTTGATAACAACACATATAGCGGAGTCATTGTTGGTTCCAGTTGGAGGAGACACTCTGCTGCATATAATCCCAACTCCAAATTGACATGAATTCTGCAGGCCCCCAACAAGGATCCCCACATAACAACACTAGGCTGAATTGGCATACTATCAACAAAGTTCTTTTCCTCATCCAGCATACCAGAACGGCCAAGAAGATCGAAATATTACTAACGGTTGTCTCTGGGGAGGGTTACTTCTACCTCTCATGAAATCATACATTTCTATTGACACTTTTATTTCAAGTGGTTGTCTCTGGAGAGCATGAGTACTTCTACCTCTCATGAAATCATTCATTTCTATTAACACTTTTATTTCAAGCAGTTGTCTCTGGGGATGGTGAGTACTTCTACCTCTCATGAAATCATACATTTCTATTGACAACGTAGAACATTAAATTGATCCAGTTGGTCCAGCATCAGTAGTAGGGGAAACTTACCGGATGAATGCAAAAATTCTCGAAGACTTTCTTGCTTACCTGAGCCCTTAGATGAATGCATAAATGCTTGAAGACTTTCTTGAAATTGGGCGTCCATAATTTCAAACCCTTGCCATGGAGCCTCGCCTTCAACATACTGCAAGATAATGCAACAGTCTAGATGCCCAAAAATTTCCAGCTGCTTTCTCTCTGGCTTGCCTATACTACTTTTCTTTTACTAAGACACTTCAAAGCTAATGAACGGCTCCTTCCTTGATTGAAAATATCAAAATTGAACCACTGTAGCAGCGATATGAATAATAGAAAATACTGGTATGACACTTTCTCAAGTATAAGTCATTTCAACAGAAAACCAAATTGGTTTAGTGACTGAAAAAGACCATGTTTGCTTCATTGTCCAATTCACCTTTCTTGCTTGCGACCCTTGTTTACTTCTTACATATCTCCCTACTTGTCAATTATTAAACCATGCACAAGCTCCTTTATCCCAAATGTAGAATAGAGTCGCAGAAACACTAATTGCATCTTTCCACAATCCTTCTTATTTCAAATTCAAATGAGTTGTTGCTCAGTGAACCTGTCATGCATTTACATCACATTGAGCCACTTCCTTCCATCATAGGCACTGTCCCATAATCCAATTTGAATCATGATGACATTCTGTTAACTCGATATTTCTGAACTTGGTAGCCATTGGATCCTTTGCATGTGTGGCCTCACATCTTGAGTTAGTGCTCTAAGTCAAAGTTAGATGATATTGAAGTGATCAATTCCCATCTCCCTTCCCAACTTTAGTCAGGATGCCCTCATCGTGGAAGAATTCATATGCATGTACTAAGTCTTCAAGGAAGTATGCGACTAAAATATAAATTGAAATGTAAAACATACCTTAAGATAACTAAGACATTGCCTTTTCATTGTTGAAATGATGGTGATTTGATTAATCGGCTGAAACTGGGCGCAATTCTTCGATTGCATAGTTTTAATGTGGGACGTAGAAACTGTCAATAGTGCAGAGTGTAGAAATCCCATGAGATTTATAAATGCGGCAGAATCTAGGAATTTTGAAAATTCTCTTCTTTTAGAAGAGCACTCTGTTTATGTTGTAAATACCGAAAAGTGTATAGGTCTACAATAGATAAATCCTTTTCAGTGAAAAATGCTCTTCCTTGAGATGATGGGGTGGAGTAGCTTGAATTTCGTAGATCCCCTGTATTCGGGCTTGTTGGTCAACAAAATTGTTGCGCCCCTTGCCCTGAACAGGCAATTGGTCACCGAGGAACCTACCTTCTAACTCATGCTTTGGAGAAATAAGTAGTGTAGGAAGGGCCAGAGGGGTGTGGGCAACTGCTGGCTGAATACATCACTGGACTTCTTCTTTGTTTAACTCACTGGACTTCTTTGTTTACTAGAGTGAAGGCAGTAAAGGTAAGTATGTGTCATTCTCCAACATGGAGTCATTCATGCATTTTGGAGTTCATGACTTCATTATACTAGCGTTGCTCACTTAGCTGATGGCAGAGGTATACTTGTCTAAAGAAAATGAACAAGTGGGATGCATGCAAGCTCTGCGTTTTACCAACGAGCTTTTTGTTTTTTAATTATCTCGTTTAATGGTTTTTTATTATAATTTAATTATTTTTATGGTTTTTTTAATTATAATTTAATTATTATTCTTGTTTGCAAAACAAATACATATAAATACTTTATTGGTTAAAAAAAAAATTATGTTTTTTTAATTGTCTTCGTGATGGGTCACTGCAAATAAGGTTGATCTTTCTTGTAAAGGTATATGTGGTTGCTTTTTCTAGATCTTGATGCGAGCTCTCTACGACAAATTCTTGTACATAACTTGTTTGAGAGAGGGATATTCCTTTACTTCTACATCATTGCAGATAAGTATGTTTTGAATGGTTCAAGACCTATTTTCTACTTCACTTTTTGTGGCGATATTTGGTACAGTTTGGTACCAGAGGCGGCACCTTCTGTCAAAATTATTTTTAACTACTAGTTAACAAGAACCTCTCTCTGCAGCGCATTACTAATTACACTATAGTAGTGCAGGGTTTTGAGGTAACATGGCATGTTGACTGGAATAGAGAACTCAGATGTGAAGATTTCCAGAAGAGTAAGGGCATAGTTTCAGAATGATATAGCTGGAGAATTTTGGGGTAGAAAGAATACTGAGTTGCATGTTAATCGTTGAAATTTATGAATTTTTTGCATTATGACACTTTGAAATTTATGAATTTTCTATTTTTATTGTAAAAATCACTTGGTAACAAAATTGAATTTTTGTATAGTCCATTTTTCTCTTTCGACATGCTTTGAGCATAAGTTTTTTATGTTCTCTGTATTGGGTTTATGTTATTAGCTCTAATACTGGCCTTTTCATGTTGAGGTGTGTTTTTGTTATACGTTTCTCCATTCTCTGTATTGGGTTTATGAATTTTTCCTCTCATACATACTTCCCAATTCTGGGCTTTAGTCAGAAGCATACTCGGTTGCATCCTTGTATTTGGTGTATAGTTTTAACTCTTTAATTTTTATTTTCTTTTTCCAAAAACTGATATTGGATGCACTTGTGATCCTGCAGAGCCGTTGAAAAATCGAGGAGCCTTCTCTGAATCAAACAACCTTCTTTCCCTGTAAATACAAAATAAGAAAGTAGAGCAAGCGCATCATATCTAGATCCTACATATAGTTTCCCACAATATTTTCTCAAGGCAAATGCAATTTTGATGCTGCGGAGCTATTGCTAAATCGAAATAGCTATCTCCCTTCACATAAGCAGCTAGGGCAATTGCATCAGATCTAGATCCTACATCTATATTTGCACAATATTTTCTCAGGGAAAATGCAGAGCTTTTTCTAAATCGTATTAGCCTCCTCCTCGCCACAAGCACAAGAAGGGCCAGTGCATGAGATCTAAATCCTACATATAGATTTGCACAATCTTTCGTTAAGACACTTAGATGCAATCAGCTGAACTAGAAACTAAATTGTTATAAAGTCCACAATCAGGAATTTGTATTACTCTTATCTAATATTGCACTCTTCTTGACTTTGGATTTTATGTTTCGATCCTCGCCACTGGTTTCTGGGGTTCTACTTATGGTTTTTGACCTATTTTTGCATTAGATTTATAGATTCTTATCCCATAACTGAAACTTCTCCTCTGTTGCATTAGTGTGTTTGATTTCTGGTTTTTAGCTCTATTAATCATGGAAATCACTGCCTATCTCTGTGATCTTTGTAGCAAGCCTCACACATAAGCTTTGCAATAGGATGTCTCCTCCCCCGTCATATTCCATGTTTCCCAATTCAGGAATGGGCTTAAATATCTCAGTGACATCTTCAGAACCCTCTAGTCAGGTCTCCGGATTGATCCCCCATCAATATTCAGGCTCCGAGGAAGAACCAAAACTGACGATCGATGAAAGAAAGTAGAAGAGAATGCTTTCTAACAAAGAATCTGCAAGGAGGTCCAAGATGAGAAAGCAACAACACTTGGATGAATTTAGAGCCGAAGCAACTCATCTAAGAGCATAAAACAGTCATATGCTAACAAAATTCAACATTGCTTCATAGAAATACATGCAACTAGAAGAAGAACAACTATTTGTAGAAAACTAGGTATGAAGACTCGATATGATGGCTTCAAAGTCTCTGGCTCCCTTACCTTGTTTTCTTTTTACTCAGCGAAATTCATAGCCTCCCTTGTTATATCATCTTATGTTTCAATATGTGTTAAAAGCACATAAAATATGGAGCATGGATTCAATCCATAAGTGTGATAGGAACCATAGAGCACTCTTGAAGTTTAACTCCTTTTTTTTTTAACCTATGGTCAATTTTGAAAATTTTATTCCTCACCCATGCGTTGTCGTTGTTGCACTTTCAATCAATACTGTATTGTGGGAAAAACCACGTGGACGTAGTGACATGCAATTAAAGAAAAATGTGATCATTAATGCAAGTCTGACTTGCCCTAAACTATGTGGTGGTAGGAAAATATTTATATACTTCCATGAGCATTAAATGTATTTATTAAGTATATAAATGTGAATAAATGTTTCATTCAAAATATTATAAGTCTTGGATGCAGGTGATGAATAACAGCTTGTCGATGGAAGGCGTGGATTGCAACAACTATCCTAGCCACTTGCAGCCGCCCGCATGCAGTGCCTCCCCCATCAAAGACCTGCAGGAGGCTAGCTCGACGCCACTCGTCCACTTGATCAACATTAATCTCGCGTGCTTGGAGCTATCAATGAGAATGTCGCATGCCCATTCCCTCGCTCTGGCTTTCAATTTGCCCAAACTGCTCAGCTCTAGCCCTCCATTTTTCTTGCGCCTTCATTTAGACTCTCCCTGCAATAAGAATGCGCAGTCAGCTTTGAGTAGCCCCAACATTCTGTCACTGCATTTTGCCTATAAGATCAATTATTCTCCGCCTGCTTGTCCTCCTTTACCGCCCACGGTTTCACCTTCCTTTGGGCCTTCTCAAGATCCACCCTTAACCTCTCAGGGCTCCCACTCCCTTTCGACTGTTCGCAAGAAGAAAATGCAACAACGTCAATGTATGAGATGTCGGCGGGGTGGAGGCGGCAGAGGAGAAGGTGGATGAAGTGGCTCGAGGCTGCCCCTCTTAGCGGGGGATGATGAAGCCAACCAACGTTCCGCCAGCAACGTTGCCAGCTTCATCTTCCGCAGCAAATTGAACAGACCATGGGTAACTACAACAATCACAGTTGCATTCCAGGAGGGGACTTCTGGTGATGTCGGTCAAGGCTCTGGAGCACGAAAAAGGCAAAGAAAGTCCACTATCTCGGACAAGCTTCTCCAAGATTCTTGGAAAGACATCGCCCTCCCAGTCAAGACTGACTCTCAGACTTCCGACAGTGACGGTTCGAGCTCTCAAACCTCCAGCAGTGATGGCTCTGTGTGCGAGGACACATCTTTAAAGAGCTCCAAATCTCCTTCTTCCTCTGATCTTTCAGCCCAGAACTCCAAAGAAAAGGTGGGCGACCCGGATGAAGGCTACAGCTGCCCAATTGTGGAAGGAAATCCACCCCACAACGACAACTAGTCTCATGAAAGGTTCTTTTCTCTTCTTTTTTTGGAGTTTTTGGTCTTGGAATCGGTGCATTTTTGGAAATTTCGAATGTACTCTCTATAACACAGATAGTTCTAGTCTTTTTATGCACATTCATTTCTGGAACAATATTAGTAAGCAGGTTTCCCATGCTTGGGCAGCAAATTTTTGGGTCGGTTTCCCAGTCATAGGCGGCCTATATTCTGATACAGTATGTTTCTTTTGATTCAGCTTCCCTCCAGCGTAGGCTAGTTTTTCCACCCTGGAGGTGACTGCTCGCTTTGTACACTATGTTTTTATAAATAGATTAAACCAACTTAGAAAAAAAAAATTATAAGTTTTTATTTTATTTTATTTATTTATTTATTACGATTCCCAATTAATTAATCATAAAGTGTTTTTATTTTTTAAATTATTAATTCATAAAAAATAAAATTAATAAATTATATTTTAAAAATTAATAATGGAATAAAATAATATTTATTTTATTATATAAAATTAAAAATAAAATAAGATAAGAAAATTTTGATTTATCGAAGAATTAAGAGACTTCTTTAAATATAGTGGAATTAAAAAATAAAAGTGAAAACATTAATTGATCAAATGGTTAATTTATTTTGGTAATACACACTGTATTGATTAATTAATGTAATATTCATCTAAATAGTGTGTAAATTATATATAGCATATAATTTACAAGTTAGTTAAAATATTAATTGGAGTTATTTTGATTGAGATGATGAGTTATAATGCTTTGATAAATATCATTGTAATAGCTTTGAGTTTATGAATATTATTGTATTGAATTCAGAGAGTTATGTGAACTGGTTTAAGTATACCAACAATGTCATTTAAGCAACATCACTCTAGTCTTCTAGCTAAAAGAGAGACTAGTTTTCTCTCTTTATATATATATATATATATATATATATATATATATATATATATATATAGCTTTGTGTTTATGAATATTATTGTATTGGCTTGGGTGCCATGTGAACTAGTTTAAGCATACCAACAATGTCATTTAAGTAAGGTTATTCTAGTCCTCTAGCTAAAAGAGAGACTAATTTCCTTCCTTAATCTCTCTCTCTATATATGGAAATATTATTTTCTAACACATCATATTTCGATAATTTATTGAAATTTAATTATGTAGATAGGTATGTTTTACTAACATACTTATAATTTGAGTTATAATGTCCTCATAAATATTGTTTAATAGTTTTGTGGTTATAAATATTATTGTATTGGATTTCCAACTGTGTGAACTCTTAAGCAAGTATACCAACAATCTCACTCTAGCCCTAGAGTTGAAAAGGGGGTTGATTCCTTTCTTTATATATATATATATATATATATATATATATATATGAAAAACTATTTTCTAACACATCCAAATTCTGATATAATTTACAAATTTCAATATTTCATTGTTACACAGTACATCCATATTCTAAATATAATTTAATAAATATCAATTTTATTGAAATGTAATAATGTATATAGATATATTTTACTCACTTGATGAGCAATGATGCCTTGAAATATATTGCTATAATAGCTTTGTGCTTATGAATATTTGTGTATTAGCTTCCAAGCTTTGGAAACTAATAAACTCTACTAGCAACTTTACTTTAGTCCTCAAGTTGAGAGGGAGGTTGATTTATGTAATATTTGTACTATGAAGATGGAATATTTGTACTAGGAAGATCCACCCTAAGGGTTATGGAATATTCGCACTAGCTAGATCCACTAGAAGGGGGATCAATGAAATATTTGTACTAGCTAGATCCACTCCCTCAACTAGAGAGCCTGACATTGAAAGAAACTCTGTAGAGAATTAAAAACATAACCTTTCAATAACAAAGGTGCTTATAACCTTTCAATAACAAAAGTGCATTAATGATGAGACTCTACAAATTAGGCTAGCCCTAAAAATTGATCTCTTTCGTGTTATATATATATATATTGATCTCTTTCGTGTTATATATATATATATATATATATATATATATATATATATATATAGAATAAATAAAAAATGATTTGGAAATTGTATATATATTCCAAAGAAAAATAGTAAATTTAATTAGTAAAGTTGAAAATTACATTTTGTATAAACATAAAAGTATATTTAAAACAAGATATTTGAAAGAAACCATCCTTAACAAAAAAAAAAAAAAAAAAAAAAAAAAAAACAAAACCACTTCCATAATACTACTAGATAATATCATCACTTAAATAAATATATATATATATATATACTAAATTATATTAATATAATAAATACAATTAAATTTTTTTGAATTTTTTTTTCAACCCATCTAAATTGTAATATAATTTACAAATTTAATTCTCAGTGCTACAAAGTACATCCAAATTCTAGATATAATTTAAAATCGTGATTTAAAATATAATTATGTAAATAATTATCTTTATATTAATAAGATTTTTAAAAATTTAATTTAATTAATAATAATATTTTTTAATTATTATATATATATATATATATATATTTTTTTTTTTCTCTATTTATTATTTATTTAATAATATAAAATATATTATAAAATAAATGTATATCAACATTTATTCTATCATTTAATTTATATTATTAAACTATTTAATAAATATCAATATCTCAAGTTTAAAATATTGCACACATTTTAAAATGCAGTTTACGGTAATTAAATTGACATTTTATAAATACGGAGTTTGTTTTTTCGTAAGCATTAAAGGGAATGGTATTGAAATTTATTATTAGTATAGTGTATTAATACATAATGAGGTTTTGTGGACAATGCTTATGGTTAAAGAATATTGTAAATTCTGTAGAATATTTTAAATTTTAAAAGTGATTAGTATTTAATTTTTTTTCTATACAAATCAATATTATTAAATATATTATCTTGTTTAATATAATATGAATTGGAGTAGTTTTTAAATGAGATTTTTTTTGGAGTTTCATTCAAATTTTTAGTTGGAATTTGACTAAATATTTTGTGGTTAAATTTTAATTTGTGTTGTTTAAATTGATTTTTTTTTATTGTATATATGATTTCAACATTCTAAAAAAATTTGGGCACTTATGTTATTGTAATACCCCCTAGTAAAACAAGTAAAAATTAATTTACTATGTGAATTTATAAAAAATTAGAGCTTTGTTTGAAAATAGTGGACGAGATAATGATTAATAATCATTGATTATTAAAGTATATGAACTAAATTAATTACAGATTCTAAAAAGTAATATTATGATATGAGGAGTCACATTCGAAAGTTTAGCAAGTAGCTATCTACCACAAAGGAAAATGTCTTCCTAAGGGAAGAAAAATGCAACAAAACTTCTGTCAAGGGAGGAGAAAAGTTGCAGGAAAAGATGGAATGGAAATATTTGGTCTGAATGGTCAGTGAGATTTCTTCATCTTGGAGGCTATGTCGATTGTGACCGAATAGTATAAGGCTAAATGAATGGTTGACTAGCTTGGGGGTGAGATGCAGTAGAGACTGATCTCTTGGACGGGCAGTGCATAATAATTCTTCTGCAGAATCTGTTAGAAGATTTGTATATTAGACAAGTGATAAAGAATATGTATCTTGTTGCATAATTTATGCATGATAATATATTTATTGTATTGTATATCTATCAGCTATACACCAAATATAGAAAATGTGACTTCTTCAAAAAACCAAATTTAATATTTTGGACATATCATTACTGAAGAAGGGATAGAGGTTGATCCCGAAAAAATTAAGACTATAATGGAGTGGCATATCCCTCGAAGCGTGGCTGATATTAGATACTTTATGGGGCTAACAAGATACTATCGTAGTTTTATTGAGGGATTATCTAAAGTGGTCTGCCCCATTACCTCTTTGCAAAAAAGCGGGAGAGTATTCCGGTGGTGAGAAGAATGCCAAAACAGTTTTGATCAATTAAAACATCTGCTCACTACCTCTCCAATATTACGAGTGGCAGACCTAGAACAAGATTTCATTGTCTGCACAGATGCATGCAAGGAAGGGGTTGGAGGAGTGTTGATGTAGGACAACCAAGTAGTGGCTTATGAATCCCAAAAACTTAAGGAGCATAAACATAATTATTCACCCTACGATTTAGAATTGCCAGCGATAGTGAATGCCTTGAAAGTATGGTGACACTACTTGCTTGGGAAAAAGTTTTTGTTGATGACAAATCACAATAGTCTCACCAATTATATCAAACAACCAACTCTTGACACGTAAGAAGTGCAATGGATTGCCTTTTTAAGTGAATTTGACTTCGATATTAGAAATATCAAAGGGAAGGAGAATTGTGTAGCAAATGCCTTAAGTAATAAACTGCATTGTGTATACGAAAGTTCATTCAGTGAAGTAAAAACTGATTTTAAAGAGTTGATTAAAGAGGCTTCCCTATGTGACCCTGAATACAATTATTATGGCAACAAGCACAACAACTAAACAGTCAGGAGAAACAACTAGGTTACGACATTGATAAAGATAATTTGTTGATTTTTAAAAACAGATTTTATGTTCCTAATCAACAAATCATAAAACATGTAATTTTGGATGAATATCATAAACAACCTTATGCAACACATCCCGGTTACCAGAAATTAATCATTGCCTTAAGAAAAGATCTATTTTTTCCTAGAATGAAGAAGGAGGTGGCAATATATTTGGCAAAATGTCTTGAGTGCCAATAGGTGAAAACATAACATCAACATCCTGCAAGGTTATTACACCCCTTTTTCTGTTCGTGAGTGGAAATGGGAAATTATTACACTATATTTTATTACTGGTCTATCGAGATCGAAAAGGCAAAATTATTCTATCATTGTAGTACTAAGTTGACAAGATGATTAAAACTGCGCACTTCATACCAGTACAATCCACCTATAAAATGGTTCAAATCGCTAATATATTCATGCAAGAAATCTTCAAATTACATAGCATCCCTAAAGTAGTAATATCAGATATAGCTGTGAAATTTACTTCTGCATTTTGGAAAGTGTTGTTCATGGGATTGGGGACATAAATATAATTCAGCATTGCTTATCACCCTCAAACAGATGGGCAAAAGGAAAGGGTGAACCCAGTTTCGGAAGACATATTACATATGTACGTTCTACAACAACCTAGCAAATGGGAAGATTATCTTCACCTTGTACAATTTGCCTACAACAATAGTTATGAGGAATCACTTCAGATGAACTCCTTTGAGGTGTTTTATGAGCGCAGGTGCAAGACACCTGTTAACTGGTGTGGTCTAGAAGATAAACAGATATTAGAACCTAATATGTTTAATGAAATGGATTCAACAGTTAAAAGCGTGAGATTGAATTTAAAGGCATCCCAATATAGATAGAAGACTTATATAGACAAAAAACAAAGTTATCGGGAATTCTAGGTTGGGAATCATGTCTATGTGCGAGTCAGACCTAAAAATAGTACCTTACAATGGGGAAGTTGTGTGAAAGTGGCCTCACGATTCTGTGGACCCTTTCAGATTCTTACACGAGTGGGACAAGTAGCTTATCAATTGGCACTACCTCGCCATATTCGAGTTCACAATGTGTTCCATGTTTCCTTACTTAAGAAATATATCTATGATCCTCAACATATTATTGATTGGAAAGATATACATGTAGATGATATATAAGCTATATTAGTACTCTTATTTATTTTCTCTCTTTATGTGAATACACATATGTTAAACTAATAATGATAGTATGGTTCCCAGGTAGAACCAAACGACGAGTTCCTAATCGAAACCTCTATGTATCTTAGAGCAGAAAGAAGTAAATGTTGCAGAAGCGAGCTATAATCCAAATTAAGGTACAATGGAAACATTTTGGTCCTAAAGAGGCCACCTAGGAACATTAGAGGAAATTTCACCCTAAAAGTGGCCTCCTAAGGAAAAATAATAAAACAATAATTAAAATAATAAAATAAGAGTTGTGCATTTCAGAGGGAAAATAAGAAACCTACTTTTTTTTTTTTAAATTTTATTTTCAGTTTATCTCCTTATAGGTTTATTCAAATTTCAAGTTTATACACTCATTAGATGCGGAAACACGTTTTTTTAATGTATCTGTAATTTTTGGGAACATGGGTCTTCTCAAAAATATGCATAATGGGTACTCTTGGATGTGGAATTTATTTTTTCATCCAACGAGTGTCTGAAATTTGAGTAAACCTACAAGGAGATAAGTCAAAAATACAATTAAAAAAGTAGTTTTTCTTCATTTCCCTCCAAAATATTTACATATACCTCTTTTTTAATTTAAAGCATTTTGATTGGTTTACATATTATGACATGGAAATTACATGAAAATTTCATGGGCACTTTTAGGCTGAAATTTCCTCTAATGAATGAGGAAGATATGAAAAACATTTATCTCAATCTATTTGACAGACCAGGAAATACCGAGATGTCGTTTGCCTAAAAGGGGGAAGGTGTATTACGCCTCGTAGGATAAGTAAAAAATAATTTACAGTGTGAATTTCTATTTTGGACAATTGAAATTTATTTACTCTGTGATTTTTTGTCGTGGTAGGACAAGTAAAAATTTATTTACATGTATGTTTTGTTTGAAAATACTAGATGAGATAGTTATTAATAATTATTGATTATTAAATTATACGAAATAAATTAATTACATATTCTGAAAAGAAATATTGTGCTATAAGGAGTCATATTCGGAAGGATAGCAACAATTATGCAGTTGTTATCCACTAGAAAGGAAATTGTCTTCCCAAGGGAAAAAAAAGACAATAAAACTTCTCTTAGGGGAGGAGAAAAGAAAAGATGCAGGAAAATATGGAATGGAAATATTTAAGATGAATGGTCAGTGTGTTTTCTTCATCTCAAATGCTATGTCGGTTGTGACTGAACAGTCCAAGGCTAACCGAATGGTTGACTGGCTCGGAAGCGAGATGCAATAGAGACTGATCTCTTGGATGGGTGATGCATAATAATTCTTTTGCAGAATCAATTAGAAGTTTTGGATATATAAAGAATATGTATCATGTTTTATAATTTATGCATCATAATAGGTTTATTGTATTGCATTGTATATATGTCTAAGATTGTTACAATTTCTGTAAGACAAACTAGTTGCAAGTCTTTTAAGAGGGAAGGTAGAGTTAAATCCCTTAAACTTTACAAGAACTCTTATACAACAATGCTAGAAATAATTAAAATAATTTGGCATAAACCATTCATATAAAAATGTTAGAATTAAGGTTCAGATTTACCTTAAGCATAGGGTTAGGTCCTCGACCCCTCCAATGTTACTGGAAGCTTCACACCAATCCCTATAGCTTACAATAACTATAAAATAGATCTTGAATATTGCACCATAACCACAAACAGTCACAGAATATAACTACAGAAAGGTATTAATATACATAACATACTGCTGAGATATTTAATACAACTACGAAGAACATAAACTAATTTCATCCATAAGCTAACTCAAGAACTGTATATAGCAATTAAGCGAACCCATTAAGTTTAGTACAAGATAGTACGTATTTGTGCATTCCTCCAGTAAAAAGACACAGGCTGTCATTTAAAAGCATTAAGTATACATGTAATGTACAGTGGCACAAATAACTTCAACGGTTTAACTCTGTAGCAGAGAATGCATTTAAACCATAACAGGATACCATAACCATTAGGGATAAAATCAACATTCAAATACATTTAACAATATTACAGTCGAAGGGTTTAACCTCTTAGCTACATAACAAACACAAAACAACCACACGAATTCCATATCTCAAATATAAATTAAACCCAGGTATGGACATCAGTCGAGCCCTGAAGGTGACTCAATAAAACCTTGGAGGACCCGGGTATACGAATCAACAAAGAAACCCATAACCCTCGGAGAATCCGAGTAAATAAAACGAAGTTGGGCAATCATATATTTCCTGGAGGAAACAAATACAAAATCCATGGTAGTGAACAAATAATAACCTGGGTTTTGGTTGGCAAGGACAACCACTTGGAAGCATTTCCCTTGAGCAAAAAGACCGCCACCGACATGAAAACCTTAACTGGAATGAGGAGTGAAGCCTGCAAAGGCCAACCCCAAAACTGAAACTAAAGATAAATTTAACTGAACACCAAAAACGTCTGGGAGAAACACGACTAGCCTCAAGTTAGGTAAGGGCTCTATAAACATACCAGAAATTTTGTATAATTTCCAGAATGGAACAAGGCTGAGATGGTAGACCCAACTACTACGCCCATGAACATCGTTCTGGGAGGATTCAAACCACTGAAGGCAACCAACCAAACCTGTAACACGAAATACACATAACCATATCTTCAATTACTCAGATGAAAGATTAGATCATAAGAAAAATGCAGTTGAACCACCAATAGTTAACACTGATATATTAACATGTGCAAGATCAAGTGCTAATCGAGCAATGCAACATCGAAACCGGGATGAACAACCCTCGAGTTGGAAAAAAAAATGAAAGCGACCGCAACGATGCTGAGAAAGAGGGAAATTGAGAACGTGTTGGTTCGAAAGTGACAAAATCCTATCTCTCCTGCCCATTTTCCCACGTAGCTAAAATCTCGGGAGATCCAGATCTGCTGCCAGATCAGATGGCTAGAGACCATGACTGACACCATCAGTCAAGTATTAATGTCAATGAAATATGGTGGAAATTTGACTACAAACCCGATCATGGAATACAGGTGGGAGTTAAATAAATGAAGTGTATCAGAGTGGAGATGTGCCATTAATGTTGATGGTACAGTCACCCATGCCAGTTTTCAAATCGAATGGGAAAAATAATTTATAAATAATTTTGTTGATTAAATGTAAAACCATAATCATAAATCCTCGGTTTGTATGTACATAGTTTAGTTGTTTGTGTAATGTGCAAATATAGTTTACATATTGATTATAGGTTTTATCGTAAGTGTATGTGGATGTGACATTGTGAAGAGTTCATTTCTCAAATTTGTGTTTTCAATAAATTTCTACATTATTTTAGATAAAATATAAATCCAAAAACTTTCCAAAAATCACACTTAAAAATTACTTATATTAAATTTATTTATTTATAAAATAATATTTTTATTTAAAAATATTTATAAAATTAAAATTAAATATATATATATATATATATAGATATATTTATTTATTTATTTATTTCAAAATATTTATAAAATTAAAAAATAAAATTAATAAATAAATTTTGTAACATAAAATTTTAAATTGTAATAAAGTTGATATTTAAGGTCACACAAAAGTAAAGTTCATATGTTGCTAAAAAGTATATAATCCCATTTTGGAATTAGAGATTATCATGTATTAAAAATAATTAATTTCACCTTGATGTTTAAAATGGCCTTTTGAGCTTGCAGCGAAAGTTACAAATACTTAATATAGATTAAGATTTTATTCATCTCAAAAAAAAATATTTAGATATATGATTAAAATGAAAATCATTTTTTTAGTTTTTTTTTTACTTTAGCAATTTGAAATGGGTTTTGTATTTATATATTAAGGGGTGGTTTCTATCACTTCCTTATAACTTTTAGTTAAAAATCACACCTAACCATATAACTTTATAACATTTAGTTAAAAATCACAGATGACTATAGAAATTTGAAATGGGTTTTGTATTTATATATTAAGGAGTGGTTTCTATCACTTCCTTATAATTTTTAGTTAAAAGTCACACATGACCATATAACTTTATAGCATTTAGTTCAAAGTCACACATGACCATATAATTTTATAACTTTTAGTTGAACGGCACACATGACCATATAGCTTTTAGTTGAAGGTCACACATGACCATCGCACAAAGAACATTTTAACAATAAACTTATTAACTAGCTCTTTTATATTATGTAGATTAATCATTTTAAATACTATATATAAAATAATTATAATAAATTATATATATATATATCACTGTATTATTGTAGTTTTAATAATAATAAGTGTGGTAAGATAATGCAGTTTTTCTTTGTATAAATTTTGATGGATAATAATCACTATTTTAATTAGGTAATTTTTCCTATAAAACATATAAAGGGAAAAATCAATACATAAAAATCTAAAATTTATGGCATAAATATTGCAATTGCATCTAGTATGACATAAAAATCTCAGGAATTATCTATATGACATTCAATTGTGTAAAGACTGCTATAAGACATTTAAATTATGGTCCAAAATATTGAATCTTGTAATTTACATTATACTTCATAGCATGACAATTGCCTAAATAATTACCCCATAAATTAATTTTTTCAATATTTATTTTTCAAAATTAAACATTATAATTTGCATGGGTCAATACTAAATTACTAAATATTAACAAAAAAAATCAATTACTAAAATACAAACTCATATGATTAAATATAAATTACACATAATTTATTTATTTATTTTATTATAATATTAAATTCAATGTTTATGTTTTATTTCTTTATACTCAAACTATAGCAATGTAATTGTAACAACCACATAATTACAAAAATTTACTCCATAACAAACAATTTTACTATGGTCATTTATCACTCTTACATTAAAAGTGATGACATCATTTTTATTTATTGAACTATACATTCACATGACTGGAAAGATATGTGGCTCACATCTCATGGTACTGTATAACTATTGGGTTAATGTTAGTTTACAATGATTAATTGTCTGATGTTGTATTTCAGTTTAAATCCATTATTTTCGGGTTTACAACTATGTACTTGCAGTTTGTTTGGTTTGGCCACCGCATCCACCTTTAATGAAACCCTTGATTTTTTGTGTACTTATAAACTCATTCCGTAAGGACTTTATTGCTGACTCGGTGTGGAATGATTTCTGGCCATTCGACTACATCCCACAGCCTTACACCTGGCATTCTTTTCATCGTCGATCGGTTCTTGATCCTACGGTGATCAAACACTAGGGTTCGATAATGACCTCGAAACCATAACTGTTTCCATACCTCATTGTTGCGCTCCAGTCGTAGGTTCTGGAGGCGATTTCCGCTCGTCCAGGGTTATGACAGGTTTTCGACAGTTTACCCCATGCGTTCAGTGGAATGGCGATCTTCAGGCAACTTTTCCCTGCTACAGGTATTCGTCTTTCCCCCATAAAATTTCTTACGGTGTTTATGCAAAAGTTTCATTCCGCCACTTCCAGTCGATTGGGAGTTCTGTTCAATTTTCAACAGTTATTATTTTATTTATTTTCTTTTCCCTCCGGAGGCTACCTCAAATGGGTTTTACTTACAGTTTTGTTCTCTTTTGTGGCACCCTATTATACTTCGCAGAGAACGTCCCTGCTCTACCTTGGCTTCCGTCTCTCCCTGAATTGTTACAAGTAATTTCTCTACTTGGGTAGTCACTGCAGGTTTCCCATTTGTATTAATGAGTATGGGGTTTACAACCCTGGTTTCTTTCTTCAAGGTTTTGCTAAGATTTTACTAACAAATGTTTCATTTCGCTGACAGGTACTGATCTCTTCGCCCTACCCCTTTCAGAACTCTTGGCTATTTTCCGGGGTCTCGTTTACAAGGAGTAAAGCTTAACCCCTGCACCTATCTACAGGTACCTTTCGTCCGAATTGCCTTGGTTCATGAAATTGGTTGTTGGGGTTTGCCCAGATCACGAACCTGCAGCCTTGTTCCCGTCGTCGACTGTTGTCGTTAATGTAAAGCTAGAATGAGGCTTTAGCCTCGGTTCACAGCTTTGGTCAAATAGAGTTTTCCTGGCTCCGCCGTTCTAGGAGGGTTTCATCTCCGGATTTTCTACTGTTTAAGAAATGCTGTGTATATTTTGTTACAGTGAACCGACGGGCTGTCTTCCGTGCTCTCTTTTTCTTCATTTTATTGTAATAGGCCTCGGCGGTTTAAATGGTTCCTCTTCTTTGCTATGTGGTTTTAATTAAACGGATAATTACAAACATATGGAGTTCTCTCCCGTCTTCTCTGTTTTCCAGTATCTATAAGAAGAGGAAAAATGTTGAGGCGTATTTCTGTTGCAACTAATTTATGGGAGTACTATAGTGTACCGTAAAACTCTTAGTGGCAGGGTTCCACAGTTTTCTTGATGACAGTCCTGTCATAGTTTATAGATTACGTTTTCTCCTTTTTCTATTATGGTGTTCTGTACATTTATACTTATGAGGGTTCATGGTTTCAGGCGGATAATTCTCTTATTAGTTGCTGTAACATTTCCTTGAACTTTTATGCTTCATGCCTCCGTTAATATGTTTGGAAATCTATGCCGGACCGCTGCTCCTTGGTAAAGCCCGGGTTATTCTATAGTTTTTTTTTTTTTAAAGAAAAAAAATAAGAAATGCTACAGGTGTCCGGACCACCAGTTCGTTCGCGCTTATCATAAATAGGAGGGCGAACTACCCAGAATCTTGGTTTTTCAAGTAATATGGGTTAACAACCCTTCTGACAATACATTCTCTGGTTTCTTTTGTCATTTACTTCTACTGTAATTACTCAGGAAATTTTGCACTACATGGTTATGCACTTGTCTACACAGTACTTAGTCAGTTCTTTTTCTTTATACGAAACTCCACACACTTCTGGCACGAGAAATCTAGTTTTTCAATACTAATACAGTTTTTTGTACAGAGCAGGATTAACTAGCTGCTTCTTTTGTAAATCACCAGAACAAACAAAACGATAAATACTACTGCATTTATACTTTTCTCACAGAAAGACCCACTTAGCACAGGAAACCTTGATTATGACAGAAACAACCTTTATTCTGCCTTATTACCTTTTAAGAAAAGAAGGAAAAGAAAAAAAACTCTAAATGCATCTTACTCGTCTGAAGTCCAAATCCGACTGATGGTATGTATTGCCTCCCTTCCACGAATTGGGGCAATTACGTCCCACAATTCCCCCCGTGCTTCAAGACCGGGTCTTTGTTGAACTCAGAGTTCTGGAGGAGAAACTCGGGACAATCCGGTCCAATTCTCTAACTCCAGTGAAACAGTAGATCTGGAGGAGAACTCGGGACAATCCGGTCCAATTCTCCAACTCCAGAGGACAATCTGTTCTGAAATCTTCTTTTCAGAATGACAAAATTCCCTTATCTCCCACCGACAAAACCCCAAACTCTCGTTGGAATTCCTTATTTATTCCAAAGTTTCTTTGGGTAACTGTGGAAACTGTTTTTCTGTTCAACTGACTCCAGATATTGATTTACTTTTACCATCCATTTTTACTCATGAAACTAATTTCACAAGAAATCTTTTATTCAATATCAAAAATTGATTATGTTCAAATATTCCAATTGAAAATAAAACAACAGTCATAATTAATTCACAATTAATAAAAGTCTAACCATTTGTCAGCAGCTAAGACAGTGGTTACAGTAATGTTCCAAATGTTTGTTTTTCAAATGCAATAAATTTAAGATCTTGATTAGACAAAAAAAAATCAGGCCAAAGCATGTAAAATCGGTGGGTGAAGTATCATATTTAGTTGGTGTGTAATTAAGTAATTATTTCCTATATAACACCAAATCCAGATAATAATTCTGATTGCGTTGATCAATTGCAAGGTTATTAATGGTGCTGCAACCCAGAATCAATGCATGTGGAACATCTCTTTCATTATTAGCAATGATTACGTGTTTTCTTGCCGTAATAGGTTTCATGGGCATTGCTTCAATTGCAACTGGTAGCAGGTGGCATATGTCTTGTATTGTTTGTTTGTTTGTTTTTTTTTTTTTTTTTAAAGATAAAACCATATATCATTCAAAAATGTTTTTAACGGTATAGATGCTGAATTAAGTACAGTTGAATGTTTTTTTAGAGATAGCTGAATCTGACGGCGGATGTGCTCTGGTTTGCCTTCCCACAGTCTCGGTGGACTTGGAAGGAACTATCTCGATTTTTGGGTGCAGAGGTGGGGTTTTATGTCGCGTATGGGGTTTTCTCTGCACGAGATAAGGACGGTCGCCTCGCTGGTGGACTGGAGTTGGGGTTTTGCCCGATGCTGTGAACCCTCCTCTGCTGTCTTTTTGCTTGCAGCTGCAGCTCCATTTTCTACTCAGGGGCTGTATTTTTGTGGACCCTGTTGATGGGATGATACAGGGGTGGAGACTACTCTCCCTCTGCTGACATTTATGTTATGAGTGGTTTATGCACTCTGAAATTTGTGATGCCAGGCTACTGTGATCCTGAATGTGATCCGGTTTGTTTTATGGCATTGATGTTTGGATGCTTCTCGTTGTTGCACAACTGAGAACGAAATTGTTGTAATGTGGATGCCAAGTTACTGTGATCCTAATGTGATTTGGTTTGTTTTTTGGCATTGATGTCATGATGTTTCTCGCTGTTGCACAGCTGAGAACAATATTGATGTAAAATGAACTGACATATTTAATATATCAGCGTTTTTTTCTTCTGAAAAAAAAAGCTTTACAAATTTGTATTTACTGCATGCGAAGTTAACATGAATGAATGCATGCACAGGCTATTTAGAATCTGTCCAAACTAATTAAAGAGATCACATATGAATTCAATAATGTGATTGTAGATAGATTGTAAAAGTTCATTACTGTGAAATAATATAAATTCAGAAATAGTTTATATTACATGTGCACGTAAGGTAAGTTTTCGTTGGAAAATTTTATTAATAAAAAGGATTGAAGTGAAAGTTTACATAGAGTATTGAAAATGGTTGAGTCATGGCTAGAGTTTCCACCGGTCCATAGATTGTTGCAAAAGAGAAAAATCGTTAATGCCTTCTCTATATATTTTTGTTAGTTGGAGTTTACATGTTCATTTTAAACCTTCAAAATTGATATGATAAATAAACATTTTGTTGTTGCATATCTAAAGAATATTGGTCCATAGATTGTTGCAAAAAAAAAAAAAGGAAATCGTTAATGCTTTTTCTATATATTTTTGTTAGTGGGAATTTACATATTCATTTTAAATATTACAAATTGATATGATAAACAAACATTTTGTTGTTGCATATATAAAAATTAGAGAACTTAAAATCCTCATAAAATTAATCCTGTTTCACTATCTCTAATAATCTAGTAAATTTAATGGTTGTAATTAAGTAAACTCAAAAATAATCTTGTTTCACTCTCTCTAATAATCCAGTAAACTTAATGGTTGTAATTAAGTAAACTCGATTGTAGAAACCACAAACTCATTACAAATTCCATTTGAATATTGATACTTCTCTCTTCTGAGTCCAGAAAAGTCTTGAAGTGAGCGTTCAAGGTGACAATGGAATTATTTTGCGTAAATCCGACAAACCCATAGAAAATTTAATATGAAGATTGATACTTCACTCCAGTAAGTCATAAAAGACTTGAAGTGTGTGCTGAACATGGCAATGGAATTCTCTCGCCTCTCAAGTATTATTAAAATTCATTAATATTATGATCGTCCATTACTATTTTTGTTGTGGCTTCCTGTCTAAAAGGTGAACTATGAGAAAGAGAGTGATTAAACCACTGAACGAACCCCATCTAATCTTAAAACAAAAAATCAAAGAAGTGAAAGAGATGATCGAAGGGGATTGTTGATGTGTGCTGCAACCAAAGTCGACACCCATCCCCTAAAACCGAAGGGAGGTGGCGAATTCTTTCACATGGAAAATGCTACAATGTCCCACCATGATGCAAACAGAGTTTCCTTCTGCAATAGTCGAGGAACTATTTATTTACTTAGGATCCTTCAATATTTCTTGAACACCAGAACCGAAAACATTGAGGAAATTCATATGCATAGAAGTTTCACTCCCTTGCGTCAAAACTTGAAAGAAAATATGATAAAGAAAAGTAAAATTAAACTGCACAACATTAAAAAAAGAAAAGAAATACATGACATCAAACAAAATTATATTTAAGACAAGATGAAATCAAAAGGAAAAGGATAAACAAATGTAACAAAATCAGAGAAACAATTGCATTAACTAACTCGACTAAAGATTTACTTAGCCAACAACGTTAGCGAACTTTATCATTTTTTATTTGTGATATCCGTAGTCTATTTGGGTTACAATATCATCTTGAAAAAGCTCGTGAATAATGGTGAATGGTTGGGTTGATCAGATCCTTGAGTTCAACATAGCAACTACTTTTGTCTATCAAGGTGTTGCACATCGGGATCCAACTTGGGCATTATCACGTTGTCCTCCGGCAAACCATAAATTCCCAATCCACGTTCACACTTGGTCCACTCTCATGTTTCCCTTGAATAGTCCACGAGTGACCAAGTCCACGTTGCACCTAGCTAGGGTATCCTCACACCTAGGAGACCCTTACACATGGCTGCCAATAGACTTCACCAATTTGCTATTTGCTCTGCAGTAGAGGAGCTATTGCACAAATGTAGACACCAATCTTCACTGTGGAAAATGCCCACTAGTTAGGGGTTCTAACATGCCACATCAACTCTACCTCCTTGGCTTCCACAGGCTGCAAAAAATATGTCCACACTAAGACACCTACATCACTCCATAGTGGGATCGGCTCCTATTTAGAGTTCCTTCATGCCCAATGAAACTCCAACAAATGGCTCCCAACAATATGCAATGTAGACTGATCCAAATTGATCCTTCAAACACAGATCCAACACCGCAAAACTTTCCTTTCTTCACTTCTGGACTGATGTGCTTATTTTCACCTTGGCTTTCTGGTTATGGTTTCCTAACAACCCTTGTTAGGCCTCCAAACATCTCCTATGGCCTCCTACAACTTCTCATCAACCGATCCAACACTGGTCACTACAATGACCCAACACTTAGCAATAATAAAGGAGAAACATACCTTTGTAGAATGCGGTTCATAAACTGAAGATTGTTCACTGGTTAGGGCATGCCTATATCCTACACCGTTCCTCCAATTTTGACCAAATCACCCACAAAACTCTGTGGTTGTAACGACCAATAGTCGTATATGCAATGGAAATATTTAAAATACTTTGTAGAAGAAGACATCCATTGTAGGATAGTAGTTGTGATTGTATATTGTATAAGCGAATTGATGTAAGATGCGTAAAAATGAGAATGAGGGCTCTCTTATATACCCTAGGCAGGTGCCATTTCACGAATGGCCATGTCTCTAAGACAAGCCTCTTCATTACTAAATAATTAATCATTAGTTAATTAATTATCATTTATTTTTATTTACATTTATTATTTTATTATGAATTATATTCATAACATAGCCTTCCCCTTCAAAAATATTTGTCCTCAAAGCTTACTCATGAAAGACTTGATCTCATTCTATGTTTCGAATGCCTTTCTGTCTCGACATTGACATCTTCGTTGATACAAGTTGATATGATCCTCTAAGTGACAAACAAAACTGTCGCATCAAGAAGGGATCATACCATCCTAGATTGATCTTTTGTGAAATCAAATTTTGTGATGAATAGTTATCACAGGACTCGATTCTACAAACTTTAGTATCCTCGGGAACATAATTTGGTCATTTATTTTCTGAGTGATACTGGTACGTAGCTTGACTGGAAATTCTGCTCTTGTGATTCAGATGTTGATACATAACTCCTTTGGTTTGGTTTTCCTTTATTATATTAGTGGTTGATTCTTGATTTCCTTTAGGCACCACTGTTGTTGAGTTGGCAATTGAATCATCATTTGGAATGTCCATCGTTTGAATTGCAACTTCTGCAAATATTTTAACTTCTCTAATTTACTCTTCTTCCTTACTTGTGATATTGATTGGATAAGTATTTATTCCCTTATCTTCAACTTGGAATGAAATGACCGACGACTTCAATACTTCATTTTGGAGTTGTTCTAACTTGTCATTCAGTGATTTCTTGTCATCTTTTATTTATTTTTATTTGCATAAGTAAGATTTGGTTATGATTCCTTAAACGTACAAGTTCATCCTTTTCTGAATTGTTGACTTTATTCTTAGTAGCTTCATCATCTTTTAAACTTTTGATTTGTTCTAATAATGTCTGGTTAAGGCTCCTTAAACATAAATTTTCTTCTTGTTGTTCCAATAAACGCTTCTTGAGTTCCTTCTTTGTTGCTTTAGCTTTCTTGACTTGTTCGAGTAGGTTTTCTTGGTGATCTTTGAGGCACAAAATTTCTTAGTCTTTGATGCATATGACTTCTTCAAGCTCTTATTGGAACTCTTGAAATGTTATTTTTATTTGTATAAACATACGTATAACACTAAATCACTATGTTGATTGGTTGCGACCGTACAACAGGGCATGAGTATGTGCGAAAAACACTTAATTTCAACGAATTTCTTTTCAAAAAATCGTAGTGGTAATGATCACTTGCAACTTGGAATTGATGGTTAACGAGATGGATGGCGGTTTTATTGCTACGAAACGCTGACACAATAATTTTGATTGGTCTTGGTTTCTGGAAGCGACTGCGAAAAGGTTAAGGGTGGACGACACGTAGACAACGAGGAAAAAAACGGAGGACGTGACATAGTGGACATAGATAGGGAGGAAACGAGAGACGCGAAGGGTCACAGTGGAGGGAAAAAGACTGGGGAAAGCAGCATGGAAGGGGTTGGGGAACAAACAAGGCGGGAGAGTATTGAAAACAATGATATAAATGGAGCGGAATGAGAGATGTTTTTGTAATTTTTACGATGGTGGAAGAATAATTGTCTGGAGGTGGTGTCACGTCAGAGAAATGGTGGCTAGACTACGTAGCAGTAGGTAGTAGTCTAAGTGAGTCGGGTTACAGTATGGGTGAGTCGCGGCTAGTGGATGTGTGCAAACAGTGAGCTATGGCTGTTTGGCGTTTCTGTTGTTTCATGGTGGTCGGTCTGCTCGAACGACTTCTTTTTATTTATTTTAATTTTTAATTTTTTCATAACATATATTTTGTTTGTTTTTTTATATTTATTTTTATTTAGTTATTTATTTTTTAATTTTTTAAATTTAAATTAAATTAAATTTTTTATTTTTCTTTTTTCATTATTATTATTATATTTTTTAATGGCGAAACACCTAGTAGTGAAACTGGCAAAATGGAGATCCTCCTTTGAAGTGAATGCTTGATTGACGACAACAAAATTGATGAAAAGTTGATGACTAAAGGCCGATGATCGAAGAACATAGCTCTGATATCAATGTAACGACCAAGAGTCATATACACAACAGAAATATTTAAAATACTTCGTAGACAAAGACATCCATTGTAGGATAGTAATTGTAATCATATATTGTATAAAAGAATTGATGTAGAATGAGTACAAATGAGAATGAGGGTCCGCTTGTATACCCTAGGCAGGTGCCCTTTCACAAATGGTCATGTCTCTAAGACATGCCTCTATGCTAACTAACTAATCATTGGTTAATTAATTATCGTTTATTATTATTCTATTTACATTTACATTTATTATTTTATTATGAATTATATTCATAAAATCGACCCTCTCCCATTTACAAGTCTGGAAACTTACTGCCCAATTTGACTTCTTCAGCACCCTGAAATAGGCTTGTTTAGCCTTCCAAACAACCACTACACGACTGCGGCCAAGTCATTACAGAACAACCACCCTCTCGTCCTGTTTGGGGAAGAGAAATTATGCCAAAACTAGATCAGAAAAACTCCATCTCCACTCGGCCTTCCTGTAGATTTCCTCGCTCCTCAAGACAATCACAAGAGAGCCAAAACAACTCCATTTTCCTTCACTCAAGAAACAACTAACCCACAGGCTAAAACATAATTGTTCTCCTCCTTATGCAAGATCCTATCTCTCACATTTTCTTACCCATGTGTTGCCTCAAAGGATGAGGATTTAAGTCCTCCACTCACCTCCTTTATATACCATGGAGGGCTTCTAAAAAATCTAACAAGGGGCTTGAAAATATTTCATAGGTCTTATTATCACCAAGCCGACCTAGACTCTTCATGTGCAACCCCAATCATAAACTTCAAAAATTCATTACTTTATTTATAGAGCTACGATTTGAGTGATATTTGAAGCATTGGAATCTCCATGCCAAGATTTATCACCTCAAATTTTCTCATGCTCAAATTCGTCATGAATTTTGCCCAAATCCCAATGGGTGCAAAACCCCATGCTTGGCTTTCAAGTCGAGAAGTGCCTCTTGTGGCTCTTTGCCCTCCAATCCTCAAACCCTAGGGCTTGGAGTACCTCCCAAGCTACTCAAAAATCAACACTCCCTCATATCAAGGGAGGTACTTCCAAGACTACAAAGTAGCCATCATTGTCCAGCGACACTAGCCCATCTGGCATCCATCACTGTAGTAAACCCTGTAGAATGAACCTGACAATCTCAGTAGTGCCTCTGCCTCATCATATCCGAACTTGAAGATCTCGAACTTCCACAGGGCTGCAATCTCTAAGGCTAGACTCCTTCTGAACCTGCACAATCTCCACTAGCTTAGTCCTGCAAGCAATCATTCTCCTGGATCAAATACCACACGTGAAAATCCCACCAATCTTGGATATGCAACATCACGATTCAATGAAGAATCTAGCCTACCAACCTGTTGTCCATCACACGAAGCCATCTCGATCAACCCAATCTCTTCCATGCCAAATAAACCCTCGAGTTTTCCCAACCATCCATGAAAATAAATAGGAAGTACACGATCTACAAACCACCACACAACATACTGAAGTGTGCCAGTTTCACCACCGATCTACTAGAACTCCCATCCCGTCTCATTATGTTGTTTATCGAGACCACATCTCCATGTCTTTAGTTGAACCCTATGCTCCATGATCTAGACACCCATAACTCCCTCTGAGTTGCTTTGTTGTGTACACTCCGATTCACTATCCCTCAAACTAGCTCAAATATGCTCTGAAACCATGTTGATTTTCCACGATCTTGTGTCTAGGTTAGAGTCTTAAAATCTCTGACGCTACCAAACCAAGAATCTCAACATAACTACTTTGCTTAATGAAATAAAAGTTTCAACCCAACTTCGTTATATTAAACGACATATAATACAATAGTCTACAAATCCCATACTAGGGATAATGGCCCTCATACATCCACTAGTACAAGATATTAAGTTCCTATAAAAAATTTTGTCGTTTTTAGTTGTTAGCCATTCTCTTTCCATATATGTTTCATAATAAATGTTTTTGTTAGCCATTCCCTTTTCATATATGTTTTTATAAGAAAATGTATAATAATAAATAAGTAGTCCTATGTATATTAAATATATTTGTTGCATTTTTATTTTTAAAAAAATCAACATTTTCCAAATGCTAATCTTGCTCCTCATCTTGAAAATGGACGGTGCGGTGATCAAGAGAGGACACATGACACATGATTCTACTTCTATGCGTGCTCATATACCTTTTGTGTTCCCCAAATAATCTACATAGAAAGCAATGAGAATCATTGAATGTGAGCAATAAGCAACCACATGGTAGATGGTGGTTCCAAGTACCAAGTAATATAATGTGGGTCTTTATTATAATAAAACTTCAATCAACTTAGGATGGAAGAATACCAAGTAATATATTGTGGGTCTTTATTATTGCATTGAGAGGCGCAATCTACAGCCCTGTATGACCCCGATGTCGGGTATGTCACGTTCTCAAAAAATAATAAATTTTACTTTTTCTAATGTCGGACAAAGCATTAACCTAATCTTGAATTTTATATAACTTGAATATTTAGATTATATATAACTTTTTTAACTTATTAATGGGCTGAGATTAACTATTAAAATACAACTATGTATTATTTATATAATTTGAATGGATAGTAAATTATATAGGTGAATTTGAATGGATCATAAATTTACCTTTAACAAAAAAAATTACCACATTGAATTTCCAAATTAAGTAAAATTTTAAACATATTTACTCTTTACTAAAGTCAATACCATTTCCTAAATCAAAGGAAAATAGTTAATTCAACACAAACAATCAAAATCCAAAATATTTTAATATTTCTTTTAATTAAATATTTGTAAAATGAATCTTTAAAAAGAAAACCCATATTCTATGGATAAATTAAAATATTTAAAGACATAAATATTTCCCCATCAAAGTTGCAATATTTTAAAATTTAAATAAATATAAATATAAATAAACATGAGTTATGGTAAATAAATATAACCTATTTTGATACTTACTCCAGAGTTATGCTAAATAAATAAAAATATATATAAACTAGATGTATGGTAAATAAATAGAAATTCTTTTTATATTTACTCCATAAACATTTTTATATTTAAAAAATTAAAAAAGAGGTTTTATTTAGATGAAGCCTATGGGACGAATACCATGGGACAAATTAATATTGATACCATGGGCCAAATACCATATTTATAAAATAAGTATGGTAAATAAATAAATATAAAAGAGGTATAAAGAGGTATGATAAATAAATAAATATAAAATAGGTATAAAGAGGTATGGTAAATAAATAAATATAAAAGAGGTATAAAGAGATAAGGTAACTAAATAACAATATATCAAATAGGATTATAAATAAAAATCTAATTATATAACAAGCCTATGGGCTAAATACCATAGTAAATAAAAGAGGTATGGTAAATAAATAAAAATATAAATAAACCAGAGGTATGGTAAGTAAATAAAACCTCTTTTCATATTTACTCCATAATCTGCTTTATATTTACGAATATTTATGTTCATTAGTTTACATAAATAAGAAGAAATAGAGAGAGAGAGTGATAAGGGAGAGATGGAGAGAGAGTGTGTATGTTTAGGGGTGAGATAAAGAGACAAAGTAAGATGTATGGAAAGAAGGGGGGAGAGAAGAAGAGAGAGGGAGAGAGGGAGGGATATAGTAATGTAGTTGGAGAGAGAGAGGGGTGGAAAGAGAGAGAGAAAGAAAGGGAGATGGGGGAAGAGAGAGGATTGGAGGGAAAAGAGAGGGGGAGGTAGGAGAGAAAGGGAGAGAGAGGAAGGATGAGAGAGAGGAGGAGACTGGTGGGGGGAGAGAGAGTATTGGAGGGAAGAGAGAGAGAGAGAGAGAGAGGAAGGACGAGAGAGAGCAGGAGAGAGGGATCGATAGAGAGATGGAGTTGGAGGGGGAGAGATGTAGGAAATAAGAAATATAGAGAGTGAGAAGTGGAGAGAGAGAAGGAGTGACAAGGGAGAGACAGAGAGAGAGTGTGTATGTTTGGGGCTAAGATAAAGAGACAAATAAGGAGAGATGGAGATAAGGGGGGAGAAGGAGATATAAGGAGAGAGGGAGGGATATGGTAACATAGTTGGTGGGTTAAGAGAGAGAGAGAGGGAGAGAGAGATGGGAGAGAAAGGGAAAGAAAGGAAGGAAGAGAGAGGATGTGAGAGAGTGGAGAGAGGGAGGGAAAGAGAGATGGACTTGGAATGGGAGGGGGAGAGAGGTAAGAAGAAAGAAATAGAGATATAAAGGTGGAGAGAGAGAGAGAGTGAGTGAGTGATAAGGAAGATGGAGAGAGAGGGAGAGAGGCGGAAGATAGAGATATAGATGGAAGGTGAAGAGAGGGAAGAATAGAGAGATGCGGAGAGAAGGGGATTGACAAAGAGATTGATATATATGGATTGTGAGAGTGTGTGTGTTTAGGGGGGTGAGATAGAGAGATAGAAAAGAAGAGATGGAGGGGGATATAGATATGGATGGAGGGTGGAGAGAGGGAAGAATATTTCTCACACTAGATGGATTGATATAAGTGGAGATGGTGATTTATAATTCTATTTGATTATTTGCACTATATGCATCGATTTTAGTGTAGATATTTATTTCTAATGATATTTGATTACTTGCACTAGATGCATTGATTTCAGTGTAGGTGGTGATTTCTAATACAATTTGATTTCTTGCATTGAATTTGTTGATTTCAATTTAGATGTCGATTTATAATTATATTTGATTACTTGCACTAGATGAATTGGTTTCAATGTAGATGATTTATAATCCTATTTGATTGTTTGCACTAAATGCATTGATTTCAGTGTAGATGGTGATTTCTAATCCTATTTGATTTCTTTGAGTAAATGCATTGATTTCAGTGTAGATGTTGGTTTCTAGAGAGAGAGAGAGTGAGTGATAAGGAAGATGGAGAGAGAGGGAGAGAGGACAAAAGGAGGAAAGAGAGATATTAGCGGGGGAGAGGGAGAGAAGGGGAAGATAGAGATATAGATGGAAGGTGAAGAAAGAGAAGAAGAGAGAGATGGGAAGAAGGGGTGATTGAAAAAGAGAATGATATATATGGAGTGCGAGAGCGTGTGTGTTTAGGGGGGTGAGATAGAGAGAAAAAAACAAGAGATGCAGGGGGATATAGATATGGATGGAGGGTGGAGAGAGGGAAGAATATTTCTTGCACTAGATGGATTGATTTAAGTGGAGATGGTGATTTATAATCCTATTTGATTATTTGCACCAGATGCATCGATTTTAGTGTAGATATTTATTTCTAATGATATATGATTACTTGCACTAGATGCATTGATTTCAGTGTAGGTGATGATTCCTAATACTATTTGATTGCTTGCACTGGATGTGTTGATTTCAATTTAGACATTGATTTATAATTATATTTGATTGCTTGCACTAGATGCATTGATTTCAATGTAGATTATTCCTAATACTATTTGATTGTTTGCGCTAAATGCATTGATTTCAGTGTAGATGGCGATTTGTAATCCTATTTGATTGCTTTGAGTAAATGCATTGATTTCAGTGTAGATGTTGGTTTCTAATCTTATTTGATTGATTGCATTAGGTGCATTGATTTCAATGTAGAAGTTATTTTCTAATCTTATTTGATTGCTTGCATTAAATGCATTGACTTCAATGTATATGTTGATTTATGATTTGATGTAATTGGATATATGACGGTACATTAATTTTAAAGCGATTGGATTAACAATATGAATTGATTTTAGTGTAAGCACAAAAAGTTATTGACAATGTACATTGATTTTTGTGTTATAGTAATTTAACCTATTAATATTGGAGAGCAAGAGAGACAAGGTATCATGTTTACTACAACAACTCGGGCTAAAGATTTAAATGGTTTACGATTTAAATTTCTTTTTCATATAATCGATATGAAAAGATAACAAAACTAACAAGGGTGGCAATAAGAATAGTAGAAGAAAATAGTTTGAGATTGATCACAATGAAGAATATTTGTAACATGAGTACATTCTTATTATTCACATTTTCTATCTTTCAACACTATTATTGTCACTTTGCATTCAAAAAAAATATTTCATCATTTTTCATCATTATAGTTATTAACAATATTTATCATCTCAATGAACTGAGGTAACTAAGAAAATTTAAAATTAAAATGACCAAGTTAATCTGAGAAATATTTAGCATATTTAAAATGATTATATTTAGCATATTTGATATATTTGCATATTATTGATAAAATTAATCATATCTTCAATAGATTTTCCTTGGCAGCACATGACTGAAACCAGGCTAGATCCATCTTAACTCCGGATCTATCAAGCGCTGAGAGGGATCAAATCTCTCGAGGTGCAAACCTTGAGGAAAAGTTTGCACCTCGATAGATTTGATCTCTCTGGGCGCTTGATAGATCTGGAATTAAGATGGATCCAGACTGGTAATAAAACTTCAATCAACCTAAGATGGAGGAATATTATACAATCTCTACGTTATATATATCTATATTAAATATGAGTATGTGCTATGGTTGTAACTTTAATTTAATAATCTAATGTAAGTTAGAAAAGAGAATAATGTAATTTAGAAAAGAGAATAACATATTAATTATTGCTAATAATTTTAAAGCTAATGGTTTTAGTTATTTTAGGATTTCATCGTAAGTATCCATTTTACCGTTTATATTTAATAAATTATTTATTTATGTTAATAAGGCTATATATATATATATTAATGAAAATTATAATTTTTATTATATTAATAAATTATTTACCGTTTATATTTAATAAATTATTTATTTATGTTAATAAGGCTATATATATATATTAATGAAAATTATAATTTTTATTATATTAATAAATTATTTATTTTTATAAAAATCTTTAATATGGTTATAATATATATATTAAACAACATTAATTGTTGTTCGGGAGTTTTTAAGATTTCTGGTATGTGGTATGTGATGATGATGTTTTTAGAATTTTATAAATTCTATTATTTTTATTATATAAATGGATTACATTAAATTTGTTTTTATAAAATATTATAATTATATCTATACAATTTATATAGCATTGGGTTTGTGATTGATTACTTGTTACCATTAAAATGAAAGTAAACCCAATTTTTTTTTTTTTTTTTTTTCTTAAATGTCACAATACAGTTATGTATTTATTTGATGGTCATTTTAGAAATTTCACGTGGTGTATTCATTACTCTTGCAATGGTTAAAAATTATATATATATATTTTCACAATTTCATTTATACAATCCTATTTGTAATTGTAATGTATTTTTATTTAATCTTATTTGCCATTGTAATGTATTTTTATTTAAATGATATTTTTAAATAATAAAATATATTTAAAAATTTGAATTTTTTTTAAATACTTAAATTATATAAATTTAACAATTTAAAATTAATATTTTTAAAAATGCAGGTTGTTCTTTTTTTTGGTTTTGTTTGTCCTATTCCATGTATTCTCACAAATATTTTTTTGTTTTGTTTGTCATATTCAATGTATTCTCACAAATATTAAAAACCTTCCATTGAATTAGTAATTGATTCAATTTTTTTTATTTGGTTAATTGGATTATTTTGTTTTAATATAATATTTGCCATTTGTTGAGAGAAGTAGGTATCATTTTCTAACCACATGAGATATTAATGGCGTCATCTCAATAATTGATCTTATTCAATGTGGGATTGGTGTGATGTTAAGTTGGTATGATTTTAAAAGATTTCAATATTTGTGGAGCTATAGTTCTATTAATACATTAAAACATTATATGATAACTATTAAATTTAACTAAATACAAAATCTAATAAATAATATATATTACTCTAATGCAAATAAAACTATAACTCCATAAATATTGATTACATTTTTTTTTTTTTGTAAGCTTAGTAGGTCCTCGCTATTTTCTATTTATAGGTAAAAAGAAGGTTTAGAAAATACAAAAATTAGGCCTCAACATGCCCATAGGAAACCAAGTCTGTTGGTTGTTTGAGTGCATTGTATGCCATCCAAAACATATACTTCCTGAGTCTACTTCGAATTGTCCTTAAGTAACTAATATTGGTGTCTGTACTTACTATCATTTACATAACATAAACAAAAAGCTATCCGCTATCATAAAAAAATAAACTTAGACTAGTTAATCATCATCTCACTCTATAGGAGCTGAATCTTTGACACTCGAACCAGGCATGTCTACCTGGTGCATGGATTAAATTTCCTTCTCTATTCTGCCGAGGCGCACATACTGGTGGTGTTGACGCAGGTTCATTTCCTGAATGCTTCTGTTGATCTATACTAGAGTGGTAGCTACCCTGGGATCTCCCCCAACTTCTTGTACTGACATAATTTCCTTAACAAGAAGGCATTTTATCAACCAGTAAGTTCTGATAAAATGATGAAACAAAGAAATTCTACCTCGGGTTTGAGTCGGATCTGTGATGATTTGATTAAGTTCTTCCTCTGCAATGCCTTCCTCTTCTTCTATTTTAGTTCTTGCATTAGTTTCCCATCCATGAATGAGAGATTTTACAAATCAGGGTGTCTCCTCTAAGTAAGCCTGAAACAAGGTTTCCATTACCTCTCTACTAGACCTCCTGCCTCGCTTGGCTGGCAGATTCGAGACTTTGGCCTTGCCTTTGTCTGTGGCATTCATTTTCCCCTTGTTATTTTTCACTATATTTGGATATCGCTCCGACAAGAAAATGAGGCTGAGGTGAATGGCTACAATCCCTGGCACAGAGACATGATTACAACAACCCAACAAGTTAAAAGCCAATCTATGAGACATGGATAGGTTGGTAGCTTCAGCGGTGGGGTAATGCTATCCTTGAAACCTATGGCAGCATGTGCGATACCTACCACAGGTGATACCCTTTACATATTGACTAGAGATGGCAAAGCAAAATAGACCTAGAGGCAGAAGCCTAAGCTCCCCCTATAACTAATTACCCCGTTATCCTTCTAAGGATGACTCGCAGATGACGACAAACAAAGGAATGACAAATACAACGACAGGGCAAGGAATGGCGAATAGTTATTTGGTTGCCTGAAAAAACTCAGCTTCCCTCCCCTTCCCCTTCCAGCATTAACATCATTAATGTTCATTCGGGTGATTTCCCATTCCCAGCTAGACATATTCATGAAATACAAGGAATGACAATCATGCATTTTCGACCGTGACTGGGGTTGAACAACAACGGCGTCACAGTACCCAACACCAACAATGTTTGCCAAACAAGACATATAATACATAAAATATACTGACCATGATTTACAACAACCTTTTAGGGTTTCGAAAAGGCCTCGACTCCACTTGTAATGATTAAAATCCCTAGAACACAAGCTAAATCAAAATTTAAAAATGCAGTTATAGATAGTATGACAAACAGAAAAGATATAATCCAGAAAGATGCATATTTTCCGTTGCATGCAGCGATACTCAGATACCCTTTTCATCGTAGTGGTGAAGGGTGAATTGGGCACATACCAACATACAATTGCAGGCCACTGGCATCGACTGCTAGTCCTGCAAGGTTGTGCGCGCCAGGAACCAACATTCAACACCTCCAACTTGCAGAGAATGAATGTCGCGAGAATAACCCAGTGCTTTCTATTAACCTGCTTCAATAAATTCCGACGGCTCTTTCTCCAACCTCGGTCTGACATCCCAGCTGGCTCACCGAGCTGTTTAACATGCGAAGTAAAGATTGTCATAATGATCTGTTATGGTAGGTGTCCTCTCCCATTCCTCGATGGTTGTGCTGCTCCTCCTGGCACAGGCGGGAGCCACGTTCCCGTCATCCTTCACCACATGCCCCTCCGCCTTTGTCATGACATGGTTCTTCCCCTTCCAGATGGCACCCTGATCGGGGGAAATGGTCGTGGGCTTGGCCCGGATCGGTTAATCTCTCACGGCGAGCCATGCCCTCTGTTATGCGAAATTATGAATTACGGATAAAATATTCTTCCCTAATTGTGGTGCAATGCATTTATAACAACATGTTAAAGACTTTGCAGATACTTTTTTGAACAGTAAATAGACACACGAAAGAGATCAAGAAACTTACTTGGAGTCCAAGCACTTCCAATTCTCCTTCTGTCGCTCTTGCTGTAGCTTCAAATCCAAGCTAGATCGCCAAAATATTTCCTGCAAGAAAGAACACTAAATAGAAAAGAGATAGCAATATGAAAATACCTATTCAATTTATTCAATTAAATCAATGAAAAATGAACCATATACATCAAACAAGAATTCATAATATGAAAGACAGAGGCTTATATAGATATATATGTGGGAAAGTAAACAACAATATTTATTAATGGATATAATGGGAGGTTACAACCAGTGATTGATTTGATGTCACCATCTCTAGAATCATCCTAGCCTCATCACAATGAACATATCTCCAGCAGCATATCACTCAAATCAATTCCTCAATTGAAATTCCACCAACATTTCTTTACTCAAATTATTCCTTTTCAAGCACTAGGATTTGTGCTCAATTTATAGATGAGCTGAAGGTAGTTTTACAATCAATGAATTTCTAATAATAGGAAAGACATGTTCTCAAGCTCAGAGGTATCAAATGGACATATGGATTCGAAGTTTGACACATATGCACTCTTCTAGAAGGCACTGGCCAAGTGGAGATTCCAGAACAATGAGAATTTCGCTCCCAATTGACCAACGCACCCTTGAGTGTCGGGAAGTGATTTGCAGAGCACCCTTGAGTGGATTTGCCTGCATATGCAATGCACTTAGCCCCTTGAGAGACCGTGTTGGTGAGCTCATAGGTGTTATAACATATACTTCAAATCTTGGAAACCTTGCAATGGAAGTCAGGGATGATTTGTCTTTGTTCTTTGTCTTAGGGCATGTAGCAACTGAAATGATAGGGGATGATAGAACCTATTCATTGGTTCTGGGGATGATGTCCATTTTAACCAGGTCATTGGGAATGGTGCCCAAATTGACCTATAACAGAGTGCCCCTTAAAGCATGAAGTCAGAATAATAATAACAATATTTTTTGAATGAGATGCTTTACGTTGTGATGGGTTGGAGCTGAGGCGGAGTGGCGACCTACATCAATCTTACAAAACATTACATCATGATATTTCCTCTTCATCACGAATTGCTGAGGGAATGCATTCCCATGCTCAGCACATAAATTGTCTAATAACATGTACATAGTGCATAAAGCCATCTATATTGGAATGTTTCCCAATACAGACATGCCTACAGATATAGGCCCATGTTCGGATGACGATGTATGTAAGGTCACCATACAGATGATGTGTACAACCATCCTGAAATCGCAGCCCAAATGGCTAAAACTAGATCTGGGGTCTTCTTATCTCGTTCACTCGATCATTCAGGTACAAGTCTAGCCATGCAAATATATGATTTGTAGTCGAACATGGTAAGACATCGTTTGATTACCAGCCAATGATGTGAGTTGTTAACAAATGCGAGAGAACCACCATTGATGTCAATGGCCCTCAAGGTACTGCAGTACATTTCGTAAGGCGTGAATAGATGATTTTATGTTGAACACCAAACAAAATCTTATGGTAAAAAATCTGGAAGCGAGGATTTTGTCGATGCTATAACAAGAATCATGGTATTGGAATATGGTGTTTCTAAATGAACTTCCTGGATGATGATTTATTGTTGACAGGAAGCCACTTTATTGCAAAACGAGAGTTACTGATTCAGAGACGAAGGATGACTTGATATAGCAATGTTCAGGGATGAATTTCATGAGAATGAAGGTTTATGAGTATTGCAGAAGGATGAGTATTCACTGGATGACTTCTCTTGAACATATTGGCGACACTGAGATGAGTTGGCAGCATTGACCCAAAATTGAAGTGAAGGTATGATGAACCATAGGTATGAATGAACCGTCAAGAATATTACCCAACCCAAACAGTCACAATGATGGAGTGAAGTGTCATGTTCAAGAGGGACCTGCTACTGTAAAAAATTATGTTGACTTTCCAAAATTTTCCCTGGTCATTTTCTGACTAGTACCTCTTTATTTTTTAACAAGCTTGAGGAGGATAACATACGCTTGATCTACAATTCAACCCTTCGGGCGAACAATGTATCACTATTTAATAATTTAACTAGTCTAGCGATGAATGAAACTCGATTCTTTCCATGATTGACAAGCCCGTTGCTATTTTATGTTCTAACGGGCCTAACGACAGTGACAACCCGATCCCTTTTCATATTTAGAGAGTTTTAAAAAGAGGACGAAAAGAAAAATCCATAAGTACTTTTTCGTAAATTTGTTGTTCAGATCCGAAAAAGTATAAAATAATATCTGAGAGAACCTCTTTAGTCATGTTTGACCAAGGTATTCCTTTTTCGTAAATAATCTATCTCAGTTTGGAAAAGGGTTAAACTTATACTGAGTAGATATCAATTCATTTACTTTTACGAGCTCGAAAAGACAAGTGCTCGGAAATATTTTCACATTATTGGAGTCTGAAAAGAGCTAAAATAAGGCTCCAAGGGTTCCTTTTTCGCTGTTATCGAAGCTCAAAAAAGGTATAAAAGCGCGCTTCAAGTCCTTTTTCATTTTTAACAAAGCTTGAAAAATAAGGATAAAAAGTATGCTTTGTGGTCAAATCATTCTTTGAAATAAATCTGCACAACTAATCTGTTCATCAGTTGTAAAACCTATTCAGAACAACATCAAATGGATTAAAAATACCTGTTTCATGATAAAAATATAATAAAACCCTAGTCATAGCAATAAATATTCATTGCAAACAATTAAATGACTAAATAAAAGGAGTTTTACTATTCATTTTTACCATTCAATAGTTACCATTTGCATTTTGGAGCTCTGAACTTGTTTCTGCCCCCGAACTTTAGATGCTGATTGTGATCGATTATGTGGACAGTTTTCATCGTCGTTTGATCCAGGTTAGTTCCATGAACCTTCTCTTTCTTAGTAATCATTTCATTTCCTTTCATTGCAAATTTTTAGGGTTTTGAGCCCCTTAGGTTAAATTTTAGTTCCAAAAATGGAAATGCACCCTTGAGCATCAAAAAGTGCATTTTAGAGCACCTAAACTGAAGTCTAGTTGCATATGAAATGTACTATCCCTTGTTCAAGACCATGTTGGGCGCAATCTCCATTTTTCTTTCTTGCACTATGCCCAAAATTTGTCTAATTTTTTTGCATTGAAAGGAGTCTAATGAGTCTTATGGTTATGTTCCAGGATTTCATCGAAATATAATGACGATTACATGGAGAGAAAGAGATCATGAAGAACATAATATGGTTGCCCTAAATGATTTGGGTACAGTAAGAGCCCTAAGAGATTGTGGGTTGTTAAAGTACTTTCGCTTGTCAGGGATGAGGCAACAGATAGAACTCTTGGAGTTCCTAGTTTGAGCATGCAGTCCGACTATTGAGGCATTTCACATTAGGAAAAAAGTGGTTCCTATTACAGTAGAGGATGTATATTTTCTCACAGGTTTGTTAAGGAGAGGCTTGCCTATTTCCCTTTCAAGGTTTGCTCTTGGAGGAGAGACTGTGAGAGATTATTTTTTGCAGTATTGCTATCCAGGGGCAGAGCCAAGCAAATATGGGAAGATAAACATCTGGGATGTTCGATATTTTCCTTTCAGAACCATTCTTTTCACGATTGCAAAAATTTCCGGCACCATTACACTACATGTAGCGAATATATCATATATGCAGTATGCGCTAGAGTGCATGGAGCCAACAGTATTCAATTGCTCTGAAGCTGTATTTTCCCAAATAAAGGAACAACTGAACAAAGAAAATGGAGGAAGGAAGAGGAACTTCAGTTATGGTTTGATCCTCATTTCATTTTCCTTAGATCAGATTCCATTGATGCAGCCTCAACATGTGACGCTGGGTGTGTCTAATCCTAGAGATCCGAGGGTGCAGAGATGGGTAGAACTAATGGGTAGGCATGCGGGCCAATCTACCATTGTGTTCTCGACTGCATTTTTCGCTTGGTTCAGGCGACATATTATCGCCATTGATGAGTATGCATACGTAGGCGTTGATTTCTGAGGATATCCAGACTTAGCCTTACCAGAAGGCGCTAAGTGGGGTGCAATAGGTAAGAATTTTTTGACCATGTTTTTTATTTTTCCTAAGGTTTATACAATTTTTTTGTATTTTTGATGTTTTCCTAAGACTAAACTAAATTTTTGATGTAATGCAGATGTTGGTTGGGTTCAACTAGTGGAGGAACCAGAGCATGGAGTAGATGAGCAAATAGAGAGGGATGTCGGGAGATCTGTCCTTTAGGATCTAGACTTGGCTGAGACTCTGACTAAGCTTCAACAACACATAGAGGGGTTGACCTTTGGGATTATGGATTGACGGATCGAAGAGTTACCCATGCGATTGTAGCGCTACACTATAGGTGTTCCTAACCACTGGATGCGGTTACTATGTAGGATAGATAGATCTATATCATGTTACCATGAGCAACACTAGTTTATTTTTGACATGTTGCATACATTTTGATGTCAGATGACCAATGTGTCTTGGGCACAAATTTTTGTAAAAGCCTATGACTATCTATCTATTTGATTTCAGTGTTTTCCTATGTTTATTGTGTAATCCTATTTAATTATGTGAATGTTTTCCTTACATGTGTTGCAAATGTCTATCTAAAACTTGATTAGCCAAAGAATCAATCAATGTGTTCAAATTTCTGGAAATGTGTTGATATTGAATAAAATCAAAGTGTCTTTCCAAAAGTCGAACTCTTAGGAACAAACGATGCAGTGTTGGATTTCTAACAATATAAACACTAGTAAGTTGTAATACCACAAGTTGTGAGTCTAACCTTATAATGATGCGGTTAATACCAAATGAAATGGCATCAGAGAGAAGTTCGATCAACGCGCTATACTCAGTGATATTATTTGTCGATCTACCAATATAAATCCCTTGAAAACTCACTAACTCGCCGTTCGGACCGAAAATGGCTCACGCTGCAGAGGATAGATTCTGCGTACTACGACTAACACCATCAGCATATCCAAAAAATGGTTCCAAAGATTCAAACATATGCGATGAAATGTAAAGTGGATTACTAACGTCAAGAAAACTATAAAAAACAAACTAAGAAATTGAAATGAAATAAAAAACATATATATACAATATAATACAAAAAATTACTACGCTCATAATTAAGCATAGTAACGTTTCAGATACAACCCATTAATTGGTTGCGCCAATCGAATTCCATCGTAATCTACTCATGGGCACCCTTAGCAAGAACTCTTTTGACAATATAGGTGCCATGCCATAATGGCTCAAATTTTCCTATACCTATTACATCAGCTTCTTGATCATAAAGAAGGACCAAGTCACCCTCTGAGAAAATGCGAGGTTGGACATTTTTGTCATATTTTTCCTTTATACGTCTCTTATGTGCTTCGTTGGCTAATTGGGCTTCACGACGCATTTCATCAAGATGGATGAGGTTAAAAGGACACACTTCTTCTTCTGAGGTGTCAGGTAACAAGTCGATTGTGATTTTTAACGATGGTATTTCACATTGGATAGGTAAGATAGCTTCCAGATCATACACCAGTTGAAAAGGGGTAAATCCAGTTACGTTTCTCACCGAGGTTTGGTACGCCCACAAGGCCAAGTACAGGATCAAATTCCAGTTTCTTTTATGAACTCCTATAATGCGTTGAATCATATGTTTAAGAATCTTGTTGATAGCCTCAACTTGTCCATTTGATTATGGATAATAAGGAGTAGAATTATCATGTGACAATCCTAACTTGGCAGTCAATTCAGTCATCATGTGATTTCGAAAATGCTTCCCATGATCTGTAACTATAGTCTGTGGGACCCCAAACCGTGCAATAACATGATTAAAGAAAAACAATGCAGTTTTTTGTCCTGTGTTGTTGAATGTAGTCATCGCTTCCGCCCATTTGGTAAAGTATTTTACTACGACAATAATATAACCATGCCCCCCTGGACAAAATAGGGTTACAGGTCATGAATTCAATACCCCATTTCGAAAATGGTCCCATATAGACAACAGGATGCATTGGTGCTGGCGGTTTGCGGATTTTACGATAAAAAATTTGGCACGCATGACAACTTCTGACTGCGAGGATGCAGTCGTGAAATATGGTAGGCCAAAAGTAACCAGCACGGAGTATCTTATGTGTGGTAGCGTATCCAGATAAATGTCCACCACAAGACCTAGCTTGAAATTCATTTAAAACCTTTTCGGCCTCCTCATGAGTGAGGCACCTTCTTAAACTTGTATCGACACCACGACGATAAAGTGTATTGTCGACGATCATATAATCTTTGGCTTGGTATCGAATACACTGCTGTTTAGAGCGAGAGGTATCAGGCCAAAAATTTTGAGTTTGGAGATAAATGATGAAATCTCCATACTAAGGATCAGATGATCCGAGCAGAAACAGAGACTCATCAGGTATTGATGGTTCCAACGCAGTAGCAGTGCTATCAAAGGGAAGGTCACATAGAAGCTTAGCCAAAACTAAATACTTATTTGACTTGGATTTGATGAATTCTAAATCAAACTCCTGCAAAATGACAACCCGTTTTGAATATTTCCCCCCTAGCAATTGACGTGATAAGATATAAGTCATGGGGTTTCAATCCGAAACGACAATGGCCTTTCGGAATAGGATATAGTGGCGAAATATTTGGATATCTTGAACAACTGCCAAGGAAAACTTTTCTACGTACAAATACTTAACTTCTGTATCATTGAGATTACAAATCAAATAATAGATCAAATGTTCTATTCCATTTTCTACTTGGACCAATACTATAGCAATGGTCGTATCAGCCGCAACGAAATATAGGAAATAATCACTCTGATAATTAGGGGGATACATTAATGACGCTCGGACAAGAGTATCCTTGAAAACATCAAAATAAGCTTGTGCAACTTGGTCCCAATGGAAGGGAACCCCTTTTGTCAAGAGCCGAGTAAATCCTTTAGCCATTTTGGTGTAGTTGGGTATGAACCTCCTTAGGAAGTTAGCCTTTCCTTGAAGTTTCTCTATGTGAAGTAAATTTGATGGTGGAGGAAAATCCAAAATGGCGTGAACCTTTAATGGGTCGATTCGAATTCCTTCTTTTGAGACGACGAATCTAAGCAAACAACCAGAACCAACACAAAACACACATTTATGTGGATTGAGGCAAATTTTTTAGTGTCGGCAGCGTAAGAAGATGGCTCTCAAATGCATTAGGTGATCAGTCTGATTTCGTGAATGCGCAGGTAAATCATCTAGATAGGGTTGAACAATGTGCTTGATGTCATTGAAAGCATAATAAATTGCTCTCTGAAATGTTGCCCCAACGTTCTTTAAACCAAATGATAGTTTCCTATAAGAGAATGTGCCCTAGGGACAGATGAATGTTATCTTATGTTGATCCTCTAGGAAAATATTGATTTGATTGTAGCCAAAAAATCCATCCATGAATGAAAATATTTGACATCCAGCACAATCGTCAATGATCTAGTCGATAAATGGAGTAGGATAGTTGTCTTTCAGACAAGCCAGATTGAAATCCCGATAATCGACGCACAATCTGATGGTTCCTTGTTTTTTCATGACATGAACGATGTTGGAAATCCACTCAGTTAGCGGAATAGGGTAAATGAAACTAGTACGCAAAAGTTTCTCAAATTTTGCTTTAATGGCAGCGATATTCTTTGGATGAAAAGGACGAAGGCGTTGGGTACCAGTTTGACATCAGGATACATATTAATAGTGTGTTCAATGATACTAGTATTTATGCCTGGCATTTCCTCATAAGACCAAGCAAATACGTCACAGAATTCACGAAAGAGAGGGTGATATGTTTTGAGTTTTGATGAAGAACAAGATACGTCGACATGAATATTTTCTACAACGCCAGGTTTGGTCAAAATATCAATAGAAATGGTTTCTTCAATATTTGACAAATTTCGCTCGGAATCGATTGCATTAATAGGTAAATAATTCGAAAATGAATTTTTGATTGATGGGTGATATAGTTAACTAAGATAATTTTCTTCATAATCAGGAAGATGGGAACGATGATGATAATCTTCCCATGGTTCTCCTTCTGACATCATGGTTTCCAAAATATTCTCATCTGTCAAGAAAGTTGAGGAAAAAGGATCAGATGGAGTACCAAAATCTAAAGAACGATCAACCCAAACAGCTAGCAACGTCGATTTTGGATTTTCCGCCCAAGACAGATAGATTGATTTCTATGCCATCTCAATAGGGCTGGGCGACAAGAACTCATCTAATGTAAAAATTTTAGAATCACCCGTACTCTTCCTTAAGCTAGATGGAGTGGAAGAGATCATGTAGCAGGTCTCTATACTTGCAATTTCTGCCGACATCGCAGGCGACGGTAATGCAAAGGTTCCCATGAGAGTGGAATCCTTTAAGAGTCCTACACTAATTTTCTGAAGTGCTAGTTGGGGTGCGTGAACGAACGAAACACTTCCAGTTACCTACGAAGCAGAGGCAAAGAAGGATAGCTGATTAATGACTGTGATTGTACCTTTATATGGAAAGTCAACCATTCTAAAATATGTAGAAACAATTGCAGTCATAGAATATACCCATGGCCTTCAAAGTAGAATATTATAGTCAAGGGGTCCGTCAACAACCTCGACATAAACATTCACTGTTTTTCCCCCCAGTTCAACATGCAGGCTATTAATAATACCACAAGGCTTATATGTACATCCATCGAAAGCCTTCAATGTTGTTGATGATTGAGATAAGCGCGACGAGCCAAGTGACTTCCAAAAATTTAGAGACATAATGCATGTAGATGCTCCCTCATCAATAATAGTGCTATGAACAAGGTGATTGAGAACATTTACTTGTATGGAGAATGCCAATTTTGCTGGTAATTGTGGAACATATCCCGTATGATTAAACACGACAAGATTATAATCAATCGGATCAATTCCACCAATAGCCGACAATAAATCCTGTTTTTGGGAGGGACACTTTTGTAATACCTCAAGAGCAGACATAGATGAAGGCGATTGAGCCAAATATTCAACTATATAATAATTTTGAGCAGCTCTTGCTCGAGGATTATATGTCGATTTGTGAATTACTCCCTTAGGTGGCTTAATTGTCAATTCGGGAATAGTAGTAGGTGGTATCGATTCTGTAGACGAATTCGTAGTCAAGGTAGTAGGTTGATTAGTTGCCTGAATACCATAATCTTTATTATGCATTGACACCAAAATATTTGTTGAAGGTTTTTTGACAAATAACATAAGCACTTGGGAGCTAGAAGGTGGATTCGTAGCAACCAAATTTGTGTTTGGATTTGGAAACGGATATGTCAACACAACTGACGCATGTGAAGTCTTAATTATTTTTGAGACTTCAGTGTGGTGAGGACAATCCCCAATAAATTTTTCCTCATTACAGATTATGCATAGATAACGAGGTTTCCTAGTTCCAGATGATTGATCAGATGATCTTTGCTGTGGGTTAGAAGTTTGCTTTTTCTTACTTCCGGGTTGCTTGTCACTTTTGCATTTTTCAAATGACATGACATTGATTTCAGAAGAAAGTGCAGGATCAGATGCAATAGTATGATGTGTGCTTGCAGTACCAATCAAACCATCTCCAGCATGAGAGTCCTTTAATTGTGGAGGAAAAGTAAAATTAGATCTCGATGCATTAGGAATTTTTTCATAGAGTGTGCCAGATTGGGTATAGATCAAGTCTAAATATTGGGCACGAGCAATAACATTCTCTTCAGTGACGATGCCACCCTTAGCCACATCCTAAAATATATATGGTAACCGGGACTTAATGAACCACTCAGCAAGGAGCTGATCAGGAAAAAATGTCTTTACCATTCTACGATGATGACACCACTCATGAATATGATCAGAAATGTGAGTAGCATTAGTCTGTTTGAAATTGGTCAAGAGTTCCGTTCCAGTTTCATATCGTATGGGTAACTGGAAGTGAGTCGAAAAGGTAGTAGCTAGGGCAGTGAAATTATCAAAAGAAGCTCTAGGTAACTCAATGTACCATTTTGCAGCCGGACCAGTGAGCGTATGCTGGAAAAGACGTAGTCGAACAGAGTCATCATTTAGGGAGTTTGATGAACACCGCAAATGATAAGTCATAACATGAGTCGACGGGTCTTCCCCAGGGTTTCCATTGAACTTAGGAATATCTGAGCGTAATTTTTGAGGTATCACCGACCACCAAGGAGCATAGTTGATTGGATCATTGGTTAGCCAGTTTAAATCTGGTAACTCTAAAGTTGCAACAAAAGGAAACTGTCAATTAAGGTCAAGTTGAGCATAGCCAGGGTATGATGGAATTGCTTGAGCAACAGGCCTTTGAGAACCAACATAAGGAATATGCTGCTGGTAACCCAAATAGGGGTTGTTTTGAAAAGAAAACACTTGAGGATTATGTTGACCGAAACCTAGGTATGATACTTATTGAAATGAAGGTTGAGGTATTTGCGCCTGAGGCTGCCAAGGGGTCTGTCCACCAATGTTATAACCCAAATTAGGATAACTTGGATTTGGTTGAAGGTATTTATAACCTGGTTGTGGCTGTGACATCCCATAAAATGGTAAACCAACTTGTGAATATATGATTCGAGGTACATATTGTTGTTGTAAATTGGCCGAAATATTTGGATTCTGTGGGCCCAATACTTGATGGTATTATGTTGAAGGACCCACCTGAAATGGTTGTTGTACAACATTCTGATTCTGTAACAGGGGTAAAGATGTATTAACAAGTGGAAGTGATGTGGGTGTAACAGGTCGAACTGGTTGATACGAGTGTACAACTGTTTGTGATTGGATAGGCAGAGTGGGATGCCATTAAAAAAAATTCATTTCAACATTAGGTTGACCAAAAAATGATGGAGTACTGTCAAAGTGGGTGACCAAAGGTTGCCCCCCTGCATGAGGAGGATAATAAGATAGAAAATATTTCTCTCCAAATGCAGGGAATCTAGTTGATACGGTACTGGATGGAATAAACCCAGAAGGACTAGCTTGATATTGCCCTGATGATGTGTACAAAGAATCAAGATGTTCAGTACTCACTATAGGTTTACCAGTTAGAATACTAGATGATGACATTGGTGAAATCCATGGGTTTGAAGATGCACCAGAAAAAAAATTCAAATAAAGATTTATAACCTGATGGGACCAAAGGGCCACCATGAAAATATGATTATGGTGAAGTTGTAAACATCGACGGGGTAGTGAGGGCAGGTGATGATGTTATTGGAATAGATGGAAAAACCAAAGATGTTTTTTCAGGCATGGTTACTTGACCAAATATATACCCTTTTGAATCGACGGGAATGTGAATAGGAACATGATCAACAAAAGTAGAGGGTGGTGATTGAGGAAAATACTCATACAGGTAAAGATCCTCCCCAAAATGGGTTGGAGTTAAAGGTGTCTCGTCTTGTAAGATTTCTTCTATCGAAATAAAACCAGGTGGAAGTATTTCATCGTCAGGCCCAAAGTATATTTCAGGAGGTTGGCTGTGTGATATGGGAGACTCAATGGTTATAGAAAATTGTGGGATGACCAATGGAGGAACAAGTTCCGGTTGTTCGACTTCAGAATTAAGAATTTCTGGCGAAAAAGAGACAGGATCTGGATCAACTTCTGGTTGAACAACTTCGGGTTCATGAGGTATGGTCTCACTGATTGGATGGATCGTGACCACGGGTAGTTGTGAAGACCCTGTCTCGACAACAGTAGACAAACTAGGATGTGTAGAAACAATTTGTGCCGATTCTGGTATATGGGAAGATGATGCTTCACTAGAGGTACCAATAGTACTGGTTTCGGTAGAGTGATGTCGCCTTTGCCGACCAGGAGTAACTTCTGGTGGTAAAGGTGGTTTCAATGCTAATCTATGTGAACAACGGGGAAAAGGATTTTGTTCTTCCACGATGAGTGATTTATTTTAACCAAAAAAAATAAAAAAAATAAAAGGGTAATGCTAGGTAAAAGGTTTACCAAAAAACTGTGAATTGTAGAATACCTCCTGGCGAACCAAGAAGTACGGGCAGGCAATCTCCCCGAATGCTGTGTTCAGTGTATCACAATTTACAAGGCAGTCGACTCAGTTCACTATGGATGGATAACAACCTAAATTTGTCCTCGCAAATATACCTGAAGGTACGTGGAGGCCCAAGTCCATATTAGCGCTGTCTAATGCGAAACCGCACAGTGAGAGCACCCCTTTATACTTTTTGTACTGTAATACCGCCCGATATACCCAAAAGTACATGGACGAGCTACGATATACTTACGTACGTGGAGTGAGGTATCACACTCGGAATGTATCGCAGACAATTAACAATAGCTGCTATGTTTTACGACGCTGGAACACATATCTAGCCTAGACCTTATATATGTTATCATTATGGTTCCAATGCTTTGTTAGGTAAATTGATGTAAATTTTAAGTTGATCTTGTTTATCGATTTTCCTTTCAAGGTTCACCGCGATAATGTATTGGAAATTCCTAAAATGAAAACTAAAATGATAAACAATCTTTTCACTTTTAGTTTTTTCTATGAAAATTTAAGCTACTAGAGGGAAAGAGCAATCAATTTGAGAGCAAACAGTCAAAGAGCACAAACTAATATGCAACTTTCATAATTGTTCCTATGCAAAAAACACAATCCACTACATGCAAATGCAGGTTTTTATTTTCAGACCCTTTAATATGAATGCAGAAAAGGAAACTAACTGCATCAAATCAATAAAAACAAATGCCTTTTACTTTGAGAAATGAGGAATTGAACAACAATTTCTCTTTTTAGGAAAAATTAAGATTTCAAATACAATTTCTCCTATAGGAAACGAAGAATTTAACGACAATTTCATTTTCAAAAGCAAATGGATCTAATGCAGTAATGAAAATAATTTGAAATTCATTCGTCAATGATAAAGAAAAACTCTTTAAATAAACATTGAACAAACTTTTCTTTCAAAGGAGGAAGAGGTAGGTAAAATCACTAGTCTCTATGAGGCATCGGGCTCTTTGAAAACACAACAAACAAAACTGAAAGCAAATACAATGACAAATTCAATAGGAATTTGGTTGGTTCTAGGGGACAACGCAGTCTCTAAGGGGAGACAATGCATTGCAACACACCCCTAAGTAGGAGACAGTGCTATGCAAAGCACTATGTCCTATTCAATAGTGCATTGGGCGTAGCAGAGAATAAAAACTCAAGCTGTTTAACACAATTCTAATGCAATTTTGAATTCAAAAAACCTAATTTTTTAGAGTAAATACTACTGGGTTGATAATGGAGGCAAAATACACCAAGGATGAAGGGTAAACTCCCCAATGGAGTCACCAATTTGTTATGCAGAATTATGAATTACAGATAAAACATTCTTCCCCAAATGTGGTGCAAAGCATTTAGAACAAAAGTTTAAAGACTTTGCAGATACTTTTCCTAACAGTAAATAGACACACATAACAGATCAAGAAACTTACTTTGAGTCCAAGTGCTTCCAATTCTCCTTTTGTCGCTCTTGCTGTAGCTTCAAATCCAAGCTAGATCGCCAAAATATTTCCTGCAAGAATGAACACTAAACAACAAAGAGATAGCAATATACAGATGCCTATTCAAGTTATTCAGTTAAATCAATGAAACATGAACCATATTCATCAGATAGGAATTCATAATATGAAAGACAAAAGCTTATACACACACAGATATATATATATATATATATATATATATATGTGGGAAAGTAAACAACAATATTTATTAATGGATATAATGGGAGGTTACAACCAATGATTGATTTGATGTCACCATCTCCAGCATCATCCTAGCCTCATCACAATGAACATATCTCCAGCAGCATATCACTCAAATCAATTCCTCAATTGAAATTCCACCAACATTTCTCTACTCAAATTATTCCTTTTCAAGCACTAGGATTTGTGCTCAATTTATAGATGAGCTGAAGGTAGTTTTATAATCAATGAATTTCTAATAATAAGAAAGACATGTTCTCAAGCTTAGAGGTATCAAATGGACACATGGATTCGAAATTTGACACATATGCACTCTTCTAGAAGGCACTAGCCAAGTGGAGATTCCAGAACAATGAGAATTTCGCTCCCAATTGACCAACGCACCCTTGAGTGTCGGGAAGTGATTTGCAGAGCACCCTTGAGTGGATTTGCCTGCATATGCAACGCACTTAGCCCCTTGAGAGACCGTGTTGGTGAGCTCATAGGTGTTATAACATATACTTCAAATCTTGGAAACCTTGCAATGGAAGTCAAGGATGATTTGTCCTTGTTCTTTGTCTTAGGGCATGTAGCAACTGAAATGATAGGGGATGATAGAACCTATTCATTGGTTATGGGGATGATGTCCATTTTAACCAGGTCATTGGGAATGGTGCCCAAATTGACCTATAACACCCTCGCTCAGGATCGAGCACAGAACCTGACTGTCTTTACGAGAGAGACCTTACCACTACACTGCCTCCAAATACCTTCAAATGGCCAGGCAATCCCATAATTACAGAAATATGAGAACCTATAGCAATCGCTATAATTAAGAAGCATCGCAACCAAAAAGATCTCTCGTTGTCTTCAAATCATTCCTCCATAGAAAATCACTCCCTAACCCATGCGTTGTGGTTGTTTCACCTTCAATCGGTTGATTGATCAATAATGTATCTTGTGGAAAAATTGCCTGGACGTTGTTACCTGCAATTAAAGAAATATGTGATCATCAATGCAAGTCTAAATTTCCCTAGACTCTGTGGTTGTAGGAAATATTTATATACCACTTGGAAAATAATTAAATATAGCTTCAATGTGCATTAAATATATTCATTAAGTGTATAAATGTTTCTTCAAAATTTTAAAAGAATTTTTAATAGTTTTATTGTTCTCCCGATTAATTAATGGAGTTGTTTATGAACACAATAGAATAGTTTGGATGGTAGTTTTTTTATTGAAATCTCGTAATTTTCTTTTCAAAAAATTGAGTTGTAGTTGGAGTGTTTGAATTGCATTTTTGATGATGAAATTGCATTTAGCACCATCAAAAACCATTAAGGCACTCAAAATATTGAAGTTTAACAATTGTAACCCAAAATTTCAAATATCTTACCGAAATTTTTCATAATCTAACCACAATTTCTGGATTATTCTGTGGGATTTTTCTATTGAGATTTTTTAGACTTCGACTTAATTAATTACACAGTGTTTTTATTTTTTTTAAATTCTTAATTTATAAAAAATAAAATTAATAAATTATATTTTAAAAATTAATAATTAAATAAAATAAAAGTTATTTCATTATATAAAATTAAAAATAAAATTAAAAAAATCATGTTTATCGAATTAAGAGATTTATCTAGATGTAGTGGAATTAAAAAAAAAAAAACAAAAAATAAATTTATCAAATTGTTAACTCATTTTTGTAATATACAATGCATTGATTATGGAATGTATCAAACTCTTAATTCATTTAAATAGTGTGTAAATCATATATAGTATATAATTTATAAGTTAAGTAAAATGTTAATTGGGGTTAATTTGGTTGGGAGGAATGGATGTTATTTTTTCCAGCTAGCGAGATTCAATTGCTATCTAGTGATATGATGAGCTATAATGCCTTGATAAATATTTTTGTAATAGCTTTATGCCTATGAATGTTGTTGTATTGGCTTCCCACCCTTGTGAACTGTCTTTAGTATACCAGCAACATCACTCTAGGCAGCCCTCCAACTAAAAGGGAGACCAATTTCCTTCCTTGATCTCTATAAAACACAATATATATATATATATATATATGAAAAAAATATTTTCTAAGACATCCATATTTCTATATAATTTACAAATTTCAATATCTCACGGAGTACATCCAATTCTAAATATAATTTAATAAATTTAAATTTTATAAAATATAATTATGTGAAGAGGTATGTTTTACTGACATACCTATAATTTGAGTTATAATGTCTTGATAAATATTGTTTTAATAGTTTTGTGCTTATAAATATGGTTTTTCGACCTTGTGAACTCTTAAGAAAGTATACCAGCACACACACACACATATCTTTTAAGGAAAATTTATTTTATAACACATCCAAATTTTGATATAATTTACAAATTTCAATATGTCATTGTTACAGAGTACATTCATATTCTAAATATAATTTAGTAAAATATCAATTTTATTGAAATGTAACAATGTATATGGATATATTTTACTCACATGATTAGCAATGATGCCTTGAAAAATATTGTTGTAATAGCTTTGTGCTTATGAATATTGTTGTATTGGTTTCCGAGCCTTGTGAACTCATAAAAAAGTCTACCAGCAACCTCACTCTAGTCATCAAGCTGAGAGGGAGGTTGATTTATGGAATATTTGTACTAGGAAGATCCACTAGAAAGATTATGGAATATTTGTACTAGGCAGATCCACTAGAAGGGGATCACTTCGTGATTGCTCAAGTACTGAGCCTAACCTTGAAGGTGTCTAGAGAATTAAAATCATAACTTTTCAATACCAAAGGTGCACCTTTAACAACCAGACCTCTACAAATTAAGCTAACCATATAAGTTAATTTCTTTACTTTATATATATATATATATATGAATGATTATCTTAAAGTATTAAAGTATAATAATATAATAAATAAAAAATTATTTGGAAATTATATACAACTTGAGTGGGCCTAATGGTTAAGAGTATGTGTTTCTTTCTCGGAGATCATAGGTTCAAAAATGAGAGGAGTAGAGTATGTATGCCTCTGTATACTTTCCTAGATGTCCCTTGTCACACAAACAAGAAAGTCTCAAAGTAATTTTTATTAGTGAAGTTGAAATTTACATTTTGTATATGAATAAAAATAAATTCAAAATAAATTATTTGAAAACAACTATACCTTAAAAAATAAAAATAACCAGTACTAAAAAATAATATCATCACTTAAACAAATACATATATATTAAATTATATTTATATAATAAATAAAATTATTTTTTTGGAAATTTATCTTCAACACATCTAAATTGTAATATAATTTACAAATTTAAATCTAAGTGCATCCAAATTCTAAATATAATTTAAAATTTTTATTTGAAATATAATTTACAAATTTAAATATCAATGTTACAAAGTACATCGAAATTCTAAATATAATTTAAAATTTTGATTTGAAATACTATTATTTAAATAAATATGTTTATATTAATAATATTTTCAAAAATTTAATTTAATATAGGTTTTATTAGTTCTAGTGAAACTCTCTTGAACATTCTTCTAGGGTTTGCGGCGTGTAAAAATTTTACAATTTATTGTTAGAGTGTTTGCCTCTGGTTGAACATTTATGGTTATAATTTCCTAAATTGAAGTTTCAGTGTTATTTACCTCCTTAGGGTTTGCTAGTCGAATTCTTGACCCAACCCATAAGAGTGTTTTTCCTTCTCACTGTAATGGTTTGTATTATGCTTTTTTCTTTTAAATTCCTCGATGAATGAATATTCGACTTCTAAATTTCGAATAATGGAGTTCAGTTTTCTTTTCTTATATATAGTTCACTCCTATTTGTAAGGACGATATCTTATGGCTTCCATTATATGATGAATATTTATATTCCGACATTATCTTTTTTTTTGTATAGTAAGTTCGGTTATTCTCTGCTTTAATTCATATATGTTCATTTCCTTTCTACTGCAGTGAATTTCTGCTCTAGTAATGTTTTTATCTATTGTAATTCTATGTGGGAACTTTTCATCATTAATAGCAGTTGATCTGTTTGGGTTTTCATTGCCTATTATGTCCTTAGAATTTAGATTTTGCAATCTATTCCGAAAAGGGGTTTGTCATTTTTCTTTTATTTTGAATACTGATTGAAATTATCTTTTATCATTAGTTGCTTAGTTTTCCATTTAAGAGAGGATGACCAAACCATCCAGTGATGACTAAGTTTTCTCAATAACCCATTTTGTCCGCGTATATCATAGTGTAAACATAAAACAACCAATTTATGGCTCGTGGTTATAAATACTGGACCTGGAAATTAACGATTTTCTGGATAATTATTTTCAGTAGAGGTTTTCTAGATCTCGATTTTCCTATTAACAAGTATATTGTTTTTTTTTTCTTGAATTCAAGCAACAATCTATTTCGTCTTATTGACGTGCCTTCCATTATAAAAGTCCATGACTTTATATATGTTTATAAATTTATAGTCTGCACATCATTTATCCCTCTGTTATATTCTGAATGCTTGAATAAACAACAATATATATGCATAAAGTGCTACAACAAGTTTCTATTTAAGAACACACCATTTCATAATTTAGTGAATTAATCCATACTTTATATATTTACTATCTAACAGTTCTGGTTCTTACCTCTTCTGCAATCTATTTACTTATCTCTCTTCAAAGCTTGCTGATGATTTCCTCCCTACCATGAGAGAGGAAATTACGTCCTCATCTCCCCCCGTGCTCCACACTTGAGATGAGTTGTCTAATATAAAATTCTAGAAGAGACCTCGGGACCCCTAGTCCAGTACTCTTCTTTTTCAAGATTCAGGAATGCTGAGTGTTTCCACTGGTCACCACCAGCTCAAGAACTCCCACTCTCTTCCTTCCTCTCCTTTCCATTTTCAGTCAAAGAACCCCTTTTCCTCACCGGGATACACTTTTTATCCCCAAAGGAAAGATAAATGTTTTTAATTGTTTTATGTTCAACCACTCTCAGTTCTTGGAATAATTTTATCATCAATCTTCTTTTAACTTTATGGAACTGCAGTCCATAATTACATTTTATTTCCAAAACAGAGTTAATTTATGTTCATCTTTCGTAATCATTTTCTCAAAAAATAAATGTTTAGTCTTTTAAACATAAATAAAATAACAATTTAGTTTGCATTTAAGCCAAATGTCACAACTTCCCCCTCTGGAAGTAAACACTGTCCTCAGTGTTTCATTCTAACTTGGCAAATAATTCTAGGTAGGCTTCACGCACAAATCCTTCATCTCCCTAGGTAGCCTCATCCAAGTTGAAGTTCTTCCACTGCACTTTAACCTGGGTGATGGCTCGCTTCCGGAGCATGATTTCTCTTCGATCGAGTATACGTTGAGGTTCTACCAGAAATTCGCCGTCTGGCTCGACCTGCATTCAAGAAGACTTAGAATTAATATTTCTTAAAACTTGATATTTTTAAAATAGGATTTTTTAATCTTGCCCTACATGAATGCTTTGCCAATGGATTACATTCTTCGGGTCATGCACATATCATTTTAGTATAGATACATGAAACACATTGTGCACCTGAATATGGTTGGATAAAGCCAACTGATAAGCAACAGGTCCCACCCTTTCTAATATCTGGAAAGGTCCACAAATTTTGGGAGCCAACTTGGCACATGATGTCCACCTTAATGTGCTTTTCTTAGGTTTAATTCTTACATACACATGATTACACACTTCAAATTCCCGGTAAGTTCTCCTTTTATCTGTATACACCTTCTGCTTGTCTTGAGTAGCTTTCAGATTTTGTCTAATATTTTTCACCTCCGATTCCATTTCCGCCAACATATCTGGTCCAAACATCAACTTGTTTTTAGGACTGCTCCAGTTAATGGGAGTACGACACTATCTCCCATACAAAGCTTCAAAGGGGCTCATCTTAAGAGACTTTTGGTAACCATTATTATATGCAAATTATACCAAATGTAGATATTCTTCCCATTTCGTTGGTTGCTGCATCACATACATACGCATCATATATTCCAATATTTGATTCACCTGCTCAGTTTGTCCATCCGTCTGGGATGGTAAGTGTGACGAAATTTATTTGTGTTCCCAAACCCATAAATAGGGTCTTCCAGAATGCTAAAGTAAACTTCACGTCCCTATCTGATATAACAGTCTTTGGAATGCCATGCTATCTGAAAATATCTCTCATGAGGATATCTGCTATTTGCATGGTTTTGTAAGTAGACTGTACGGGTATGAAGTGTGCTGCCTTACTCAGTTTATAAACCACCACCATAATGGAGTCATAATGTTTTCTTGATCTTGGTAAACTAGTAATAAAATATAGCGATATAACTTCCCACTTCCATTTAGGTACTGGTATAGGCTGCAACAACCCAGATGGGTGTTGATGCTCCACCTTAACCTGTTGACATTCTAGAGATTTGTTTAAGTATTCCGTAATATTTCTTCACATACCATGCCAGAAATAAAATTTTCTAATTGCTGTCAACATTTTCTGGTATCCTGGCTGTCCCGAATAGTTACTGTGGTGATACTCATTCATGATTAGCTCTTTTAAACTCATTCGATTTGGAATGTATAACTCCCCTTTGAAGGTTAACAATTGGTCCTTGTTAATTCCATAATCATATGGTTTTTCTTGTTTTTTGTCTTCCTCCACCTGCTGCCATAAAAACCGGTATTCAGGATCCTTTTGGGCTTCTTCTTTTATCTGATCTAAAATTTTACATTCGATTTGATTCATATATGCAATGCACTTTCATGCTTAAGGCGTCCACCACATATTTTTCATTGCCTTTTACATGTTGTATATCAAAATAAAACTCACTTAAGAAGGCATTCCATCTTGCCTGGCGAGCATTTAGATCAGCTTGCTTAAAGTAATTGGTCAAGCTGCTATGATCAGTTTTTAACACAAATATTTTCCCAACAGGTAGTGCCTCCATACTCAGAGCGCATGCACTATTACTAACAATTACAAATCATAGGCTGAATATCGTTCTTCATGTTCCTTTAACTTCCTTGATTCATAGGCAACCACCCTTCCTTCTTGTGATAAAATTACCCCGACTCCTTCCTTACACGCATCGGTACATACCTCAAATTATTTGTTGGGGTCGGCTACCCTCAACACTGGAATGGTGGTCAACAAATATTTTAGCCTTTCAAAACTAGTCTGCCATTCACTAGTCCATTTAAACACTTTTCCCTTCCACTGCAAGGATGTAATTGGAAAGGCAATCTTCAAAAATCCTTCTGTGAATCGTTGATAATACCCCGCTAACCCCACAAAGGAACGAATGTCTGCCATGTTCTGGGGTACTCGCCATTCCATAATAGTTTTAATTTTCTCTGGATCTATTGCTATTCCTTCAGCAGAAATGACATGGCCTAGATATTGTATTTGTTCTTTGAAAAAATTACATTTTCTGAACTTGGCGTAAAACTGATGTCTTCTTATTATTTCTAATATTATCCTTAAGTGCTCCTTGTGTTCTTCCTTAATTTTTTAGTAGATCAAAATATCATCAATGAATATAAGAACAAATATGTCCAAGAAAGGGTGAAATATACCATACATCAACCTCATGAATGTTGTTGGTGCATTGGTCAAGCCAAATGGTAATACCGCGAACTCATAATGCCCATACCAAGTGCGAGAATAAGTCTTGTAGATATCCTCACTTTAATTCAGATCTGGTGATATCCATATCTTAAGTCTATTTTCGAGAATACAGTTGCCCCCTTCACCTGTTCAAATAGATAATCTATCCGTGGAAATAGATACTTATTTTTGACCGTCAATTAATTGAGTTGTCTCTAGTCCATGCACATTCGCATAGTTCCATATTTTTTCTTTACAAACAAGACTAGTGCACCCCAAGGAGACACACTGGGTCGAATATACCCTTTGTCTAACAACTCTTGCAATTGCATTTTTAGTTTGGTTAGCTCCTGTACAATCTTCAAATATGGGGCTCTTGAGACTGGTGATGATCCTGGCATCAATTCAATAGTGAAATCAATGTCCCTTTTTGGGGGTAGTCCCGGTACAGTTTATAGAAATACATCCAGAAAATCTTGTACTACAGGTATGCTTTCCAGCATAAGGTTCTTCTCTTTAGAATTATCAAAACCCACATGAATGGAATATATATGACATACTTTTTTAATACATTTAATCAATTGAGAGGTTGTGACAGGATGCAACTGTAAGGGTTTCTTAATTCCTTGCAGTTCTTTATGTGTTCCATCTTGCGTTCTGAAATATATTATCTTCTCTTTAAAATCCACTAGAGACCAGTGTCTCTCCAACCAATCCATACCCAATATTATATCATAGGATCCCAAAGGCAGGGTATTCAGTTCTACAGTTCATTATTGTTCCCCAATTTCCAGAGAACAATTTGGAATTTTAGTGCAAACTTTCCTCTTTGCCCCCATGGCTAGCTATACCAGCCAGGGGTTTTTGAATTTCTAACTTTGTAATTTATAGTTTTCTACTATTATGGGATTTACATAACTTAAACTTGCACCTGGGTCAACCAAAATAGAAATAGTTTGTGAAAGTAATTTACCTTCCAGTTCTATCATCGTTGGTTGGTAATATGCCTGCCGATCTTCCGAGGCTGTATTAATTATGGGTATATTCTGGGCCACATCTCCCAATGTAGAGGCTTCTTGCAGATTGGCTATTGATTCATTTATTCCCCGATATGGAAAATTTTTATAACAGCGAGCCTCACCACACCCCCGACACTACAAAGGGGGTTTATGGGTTTGTCCATGCTCTGGCTTGCTGGAAGCCTCGGTAGGTTTTTCTTCTGTAGGCCACCGGGTTCTATGGTGGTTTCTTCCGAACTGTTTACTTACTGAATTTCTTGCAGAATTCTTAAATTTTATGGTCCTATCATTTTTGTCATTTGAATTGTTCTTCTGCCCTTTTCTTGGCTGTCAATTTTCGCTTATTTCTCCTTTTTCCTTGGACTGCTGGTAGCACATTCTCACTTTTCAAATTTCTTCGTCCATGGTTCTATGATTTATGAACTCAATTCGTTCTTTCATGTGGGTCAGTACACAAGAATCGCTGAACCTTAGCCTTTTCATCTCTTAAATAAGGAATGTATCTTAGTAAGGAAGTGAACTTGGTTATGTATTCATCCATTGTCATTTGACCCAATCTCAAATCGTGGAATTCTCTGGATTTTTCATCATAGAAATACTATGTTAAATATTTGTCCTTGAAGTATTGTTGAAATTCATCCCATGTCATGTCCTGGTCTTCGATACTACGAATATTTTTGACTTCCTCCCACCACATGGTAGCTTCTTCCCTTAATTGATAGATGGCCAACCTGGCTTTTAGGTTACTGCTGTACTTGTAAGCTTGAAAGTATTTGGTCATATTAATCAACCAAGCTTCTTCCACTTCTTCCGCTTCTCCATCAAATGTAGGTGGTTTAATATTTCATAACTCACCTTGTAATTTCACTTTTTGTTTCTTGATTTCTTGCTGTTCTGACATGTTACTAGACTCAACCTCATTATAGTTTATATTCTTGTTAGTTCGTTGTGAATGGCTTATTTCCAATCTATCATTATTTTGGTCCTTAACTTGTCGTTAATTTTCTACTTGCGTATCTCTTTCAGGATTGGGTTGTATCACACCTTGATTTTGTTTATCGGAAAAGATTTTGAGTATCCTTTCCTTCTCTTTCATCAAGCGTTCATTGTCACTCCTAACCCGTAACATTTATTCCTGTAACTTTTGCACAATGTTTAACAATATACTGGTTTGATATTGTTGTTCTTCTAGCAGTAAACTAGTCTGTTGATGCTGATCTACACTTAGTTGAATCCACATTTCTGGATTAATTTCCTGATGGGATTGGGGTGTGGGCTCCCCTGCATTTTGGGGTGCTTGCTGTGTCGATCCCCTTCTAATTTTGTCTCCTACTATGCTATTTTCTTCTATGCACAATTTACACACAACAATTTATTATGTTAGGTGACCCATTGGGTCCCAGCGTATGAACGCTACTCTGATACCACTTGTAACGTTCACCATGATACATCAACAAAACACAACCAATAAAAATTTTGTTTTTAATTTACATGTATTAACGAAGTGGATTATTTTCTTTTTTAATGATTTAAGGACCGAGGCATGATTACTTCTATACGTATAATCTTATACAGTTTATCATTTATTAAGGATTACATACCACATGGGTATCAATCCTTACCTTTCCATGTCATTGATTCCGGTTGTCAAATATGCAGCACATTTGGTTAAATTGTATGTTATGTTTTAATTTCCATTTCTCACCTTAACGTTATTCCGATGGGTGAATATTTAATTGATATTTAATGCTATTTGGATATGTATGATGCTATGGTAGATTGGAATTTTTTAAAGGTTTTCATTACTGTACCTTCGCATCAATGTTTGGGTGTGAGAATCACACATGTGTCATCTGGTTGCCATCGGATTTTGGGGTAGAGATCTATGGTATAGATCTCATGGCATGTGTTTAGGGTATTGAACCCTCTCAACCCTAACTAACTTCTCATTTTTGTCTTGGAATTTTCGGTGTTGCTGCTCTGCAACATGCCACCCTCTTGGCTCTGCCTTTCCGCCTTCGCCCTTCCTTCCAAGCTTAACGCAGGGGAGGCTTCACGATAGGTAGTCTCAGTTCACTTTCTTTGTTTAGTCTTTACCATCGAACAGAGAAATATATCGCCTTCCATTTATTTTCTCTTCTCCTTCTTTTCGTGTAGGCCTTGCGCTCAGGACAGGGTATAAGCTCTTCGGTGAGTTCTGGTGATTTTTATGGCTATTTGGAATTTTTCTCTCAACCGATATCATCTCGGCCTTCTACTGCCGACTTCCATGCTGCTTCTCTGCTTCTACAATTGGTAAACCCCTTCGAATACCCAGTGTATTATTTTCTTTGACCATGCCTCTTCTTTGCATCAATGTGGCATGATTATTGTGTTTAATGTGCAAGGTCTCGACCGCAACTAGCCTAGGGTTTTATTGACAAGGTAAGATAGTCTTACGGGTTGTAATTTTGAATTTGTTTATGTGAGAAGCTTAAAATATAATGCCTGTGCTCTCTGGTTGGTTTCAGATAATAGCTTTGCCATTCATGTTAACAAGATCTATTTTGCAAACTTGCATTACCAGTTTCGACATACATGCGGCTTCTTACTCGACCATACAATTCCTACATAGGTACTTTGCCGCTCCAATGGAGGTTTTATTAATTCTTAGAGTGTTAGGTCCCTATATTACTAGTGTACTCCCTTATTTTTGTTAGTGTAGCCCCATTATTTTTATTGTTGTACCCATGTAACCCCAATATTGTTATTATTGTGCCCTTACATTATTATTGTTAGTTCGGCTAGGATTATATTGTGACCCCATGGACTCTTATATATATAATGAGGTTTTATCATTTGTATCATCCAAGAATTGTTCATTTCTATAATGTATTGGAGGTTTTGTTGGGTATGTGTTATATTCTTTCCACGATGTCCGCGCCCATGGCTTTGCACATGCTTTTGGGGTACGATGGTTTTTTGGCCCCTGGTATTTTGTAGATCCGGTCAAGGGAAATACGATTATGATCTAATCCAAGGTTAATGGATTAGGGTTTATGTATGCTTCGACATGTATATATATGTGTTGTAACACTAAAAGAAATATAATGAAATATCAAGCTGGTCATCCCGATTTGGGATCCAGGGGAAAATCTCTGTGTTTATCTGTTTTATGTTTTATGCTCTCGCTATTGTTTATTTTATGTTATAAGGTTCATGTGTAGATAACTTCTGTTCAGGGTTAAAACCTACAAGTGGTATCAGATCTGTTTCGGCTTCAGGGGGACGCCTTTACTGCTGAGGGTTTTTTGCTTGGGCCTGAGGTAGACCTTGTTCAGTGGGAGATCTGCGGGATCGATTCTTGCAGTGAAAGAAGATGGCAAGCGGCGGAAAGATAGAGATCGAAAAATTTAATGGTCATAGTTTTGAGTTGTGGAAGCTCAAGATGGAGGATCTGCTGGTGGATAAAGTTTAGTGGATCACGGTAGATCCGGGCACTAAACCAATGGCAATGTCAGATGAAGACTGGAAGAAGCTGGATCAGAAGGCAAAGAGCACAATACGATTTTGTGTCTCAGATTCAGTATCGTTGAATGTATCTGGGGAAGTTACGATGAAGACCTTGTGGGACAAGCGAGGGACTTTGTACCAATATAAGTCTCTGGTGAATAAATTGTTCCTGAGGAAAAAGCTGTATAACCTGAGGATGAAAGATGGAGACTCGGTGACAAAGCATCTGAACGCCTTCAATACTGTGGTAAGTCAGCTGTCATCTGTTGATATTAAAATCTCAGATGAAGATAAGTGTATTAGTTTGTTGTGTTCTCTACCAGACTCGTGGGATAGTCTGGTTATTGCAATAGGTATCAATACAACAACCTTGAATTTTGATGACATTGTCTCAGCCTTGCTGTCGGAGGAAATGAGACGGAGAAATATGGAGGGTCAGAATGGAGATGCCTTATATGTACGAGGAAGGTCCCAGAACAGAAAAAAGAATAAGGTTTTGAGTGGGAGATCTAAATCTAGAGGGAGATCTAAATCTCCTGGAAAGTTTGTAAAGGTGTGCTAAAAATGTGGAAAGGAAGGGCACTACAAAAAGGACTACAGATCTAAAGCTCCTGAGAAAGGAAAGGGATCTGGTGATGCTCCTTCTGCAGAGGCAAAAACCACCTTGGATGAAGGTAGGGATGTGTATTTGGCTTCTTCTTCAAATACACATGTAGATCATGAGTCATGGTTGATTGACTCAGGTGCATCCTTTCACTTCACTCCCCATAGGGAGTGGTTCTACGAGTATGAGAAATATGATGGTCGTGATGTCTTCCTAGGGGATGAGAGGAAGGCCAGAATCGTTGGACGTGGAAAGGTCAAGCTGAAGCTGCATGGTGGAAGGATTAGAACACTTCCTGGTGTTCTGTATATTCCTGCATTGGCCAGAAATATGATTTCTGTAAGCAAGATGGATGATGTAGGTGTAAAAACAGTGTTCGAGAAAGATGCCTGCAAGATGGTTTGGGGAGCACTGGTATTAATGCGGGGAGTTCATATTGGAACTCTGTACAAGCTACAAGGTAGCACTGTTATTGATGGGTGTAACAGTTCTGTGGTTCCTAAAAGTGGAACGGAAAGCCTAGCTGTCTCTGGAGAAAATATCATGCTATGGCATCAAAGGCTTGGACATATTGGAGAGAAGGGCCTTCGGATACTGCATAGAAATGGTATGGTAGAAGGTATGTATAATTTCTCTCTGGATTTTGATTTTTGTGAACATTGTGTATATGGGAAGCAAAATCAGGTGAGTTTTCCTTCTGGTGCTAAGAGGGCGAACAAGATATTAGAACTTGTGCACAGTGATGTGTTTGGACCTGTGTCAGTTCCATCACTGGGAAAGTCTGTGTACTAAGTTTCATTCATAGATGACTTCTCAAGGAATACATGGATATATTTCTTGAGGAAGAAATTTGAAGTCTTTGACAGATTTAAAGAATTTAAGGCTCTGGTGGAAACCAGACAGAGAAGAAGATAAGGGCGCTGAGGACAGATAATGGTGGGGAGTTCTGCAAGAAGGAATTTGAAGAGTTCTGTAAGACTTGTGGTATAGCATGGCAGAAGACTACTCCATACACACCTCAAAAAAATGGAGTTGCAGAAAGAATGAACAGAACACTGATGGAAAAGGCAAGAAGCATGCTCAGTGGTACCGGGTTAGGACAAGAATTTTGGGCAGAGGTAGTGGAGACTGCATGCTATCTGGTTAACAGATCACCCTCATTAGTGTTGGAGGATAAGACTCCACATGAGGTATGGACTAGTAAGAAACCCTCTCTTTCACATCTAAGGGTATTTGGATGTGATGCATATGCACATGTTCCAAAGGAGAAAATAACCAAGTTGGATAATAAATCCGAAAGGTGCATCTTTATTGGGTATAAGGATGGTTTAAAAGGTTACAAGCTTTGGAACCCGGAAACAAGGAAGGTTGTGTACAGCCGAGATGTGATGTTTAGAGAGGTGAAAGATGTTGTTAAACATGAACTCATACCAAAGGAACCTGAGAAGATAGAGTTTGAGCTAAAGGAGGATGAATAAGACTCTACAATAGAAGAAGACTCAGAAGAGGAAGAGCCACAAACTCCAACTATGAGAAGATCAGCTCAGGAAAGAAGGAAACCAGAAAGGTATAGTCCATCTGCTTTCTGTTTAGGTTTTTCCTTAACTATAATTGATGATGATCCCAGAACTGTCAGGGAGGCAATAGATTCAGAGGATGGAAAACTCTGGAAGGAGGCCATGGTTGATGAAATGATATCCTTGCATAAAAATGAGGAATGGGATTTGGTGGAGTTGCCGGCTGGAAGGAAGCCCATCGGGAGAAAATGGGTGTTTAAGAAGAAGATGAATGTAGAAGGCAAGGTGGATAAATAAAAAGCTCGTTTGGTAGCAAAATGTTACTCCCAGGTGCCGGGAATTGATTTTGGTGATATTTTTTCTCCTGTTGCCAATGTTACTTCTATTAGATTACTTTTATCTGTTGCTGCTGCATTTGATTTTGAGATAGAACATATGGATGTGAAGACATCATTTCTTCACGGGGATCTAGAAGAGAAGATCTACATGAAGCAACCTGAAAGCTTTATGATGAAGGGTAAGAAATAACTGGTGTGCAGGTTGAAGAAGTCTCTGTATGGGTTAAAACAGTCACCAAGGATGTGGTATCAGAAATTTGATACCTATATACGGGGACTTGGCTTCACCAGAAGCAAGGAGGATCACTGTGTTTATTTTAAATTAATTGGTGACCGTGTTATTTATTTGGTCTCGTATGTGGATGATATGTTGTTGATTGGAAATGACAAAGAAATTATCCAAGATTTGAAGACCCAACTATTCTCCAAATTCTACATGAAGGATCTTGGTGCTGCAAACTATATTTTAGGCATAGAAAGTAAGAGAGATCGGGCAAAGAGGAAGCTGTGGTTAAACCAGAGGAAGTATGTCGAGACTATATTGTAGAGGTTCAATATGCAAGATAGTAAACCGGTGAATGTTCCTATTCCTGTAGGTGTAAATCTGTCTGCTGAACAGTGTCCCAAGACACAAGAAGAAGAGGAGGATATGTCCTATCTTCTATATGCAAGTGTAGTGGGTAGCCTGATGTATGAAATGATCTGTACTAGACCAGACATTGCACATGCAGTGGGAGTATTGAGTAGGTTTATGTCAAACCCAGGGAAGGAGCATTGGACAACTATGAAGCGGGTTTTCAGATATTTACGTGGCACTAGGGATTATGGCTTGTGCTACCAGGGAAGACTAGGATTGGAAAGAATGTTGGACATTCGTGGTTTTGTTGATGCAGACTGTGCTGGAGATCTGGACCAAAGAAGATCTACAAGTGGGTGTGTGTTTAGCCTATTTGGAGGCGCAGTCAGTTGGATGAGTAAAAGACAGTCTGTAGTGGCTCTTTCAACTACAGAGGCAGAATACGTAGCAACCACTCATGCAAGCAAGGAAGCATTTTGGTTGCAAAGATTGTGTTCAAGTATGGGGTTGGTACAACAAGCTATAAGGATAGAATGTGATAGCCAAAGTGAAATTTTCTTAGATAAGAACCCTGCTTATCATTCAAAGACAAAGCACATTGATGTTCAATATCACTTTGTAAGAGATATGGTTGAGGCTAAAAGGGTGTTGTTGGTAAAGGTGGACACTTTGAAGAATGTTGCAGATGCATTGACGAAGTTTGTGAGCACTTAGAAGTTCTCTTGGTGTAAAGAAACGATGGGTGTTGAAGAATTGGGCCAATGACTAAGCTCTCCTGTGGCCCCCTGCGGAAAGAAAACAAAAAGTGGGAGAATGTTGGGTATGTGTTATATTCTTTCCACGACTAAGCACGCATGGGGGGGGCGATAGCCCCCCCTGTCGAGGTCCGGGGCAGCGCCCCGGTGAAAATTTTTGGTCCTTAATTTCCGGTGGGTGATCCATGCCCATGGTTTTGTGCATGGTTTTGCACATGGTTTTGGGGTACGATGGTTTTTCGGACCCTAGTATTTTGTAGATCCGGTCAAGGGAACTACAGTTATGATCTAATCCAAGGTTAATGGATTAGGGTTTATGTATGCTTCGGCATGTATATATATGTGTTGTAACACAAAAAGGAATATAATGAAATATCAAGCTGGTCGTCCCAATTTGGGATCCAGGGGAAAATCTCTGTGTTTATCTGTTTTATGTTTTATGCTCTCGCTACTGTTTATTTTCTGTTATAAGATTCGTGTGTAGATAACTTCTATTCATGGTTAAAACCTATAGGTTTCCCCCTCGAATTGGTTGATTTCTAAGGTGTTGATCTCTCTTTTCTTCTATTTTTGGAGCTGGTTTCATAACATTTGGTATCAGAGCTTTGGATTCTAGGGTTTCGCTGCTCCAAATAGGTCATCGTGGAAGTTTCACTATAGCGTTTTTTCTATGAAGGTTAAGAAGCTGAAATTTTTACAACATGAAGCAGAAATCCTGAGTAACGTCGTGGAAAAATTTTAGAGCTTGGTTCACAGTATTTTTGGATATATGATCTCTGCAATATAGGGATTTTGGCAGGCTCCTGAATTTAACCTAAATAGGTCATCGTGGAATTTTCTCTATAACCTTTTTTCTACGAGGGTTCATAAGTTGAAATTTTTACAGAGAGAATCCGCAATCCTGAGGGATGTCGTGGAAAATTTTTAGAGCTTGTTTCGCAATAGTTTCGGAGATAAGGTCTGTGGAAGTTAGGGATTTTTCAAGCTCCCGAATTTCATCTCAAAGAGGTGACTGGGGGAAAATCGTCATAACTCTCTCTCTAAGCATTGGATTGGAATTATGTAAAAAGTGGATGCAAGTACACATAATGTAGTTTCCTGTGTATCAATTTCAGATCCGAAGGAGGAACAATGATAGGTGGCATGCCGTACAAGGTCGCTCTACTGAACCAGTCCATAATTAGGTCATTGTGGGAGATTTGGCATAACTTTGGCTTGAAGAATCCAAATCAGGTTAGACCTTTGGTATTTGAAAGAAGATTCATAGGGCTACTACAGGGCCCAATTTCAGATACTGAAGATCCAAATCATAGAGATAATTCAGTTTCAATATCGAGCTCCTCAAAAGCAAGAAAAAAGTGTCTATTTTTTTCGAATTACATCAGTCTTGTTTGAAAAAAATAGTTTGAATTTATGCCAAGGGCATATTGAAGAATAGATATCAGTATTGGGTTCTATAATGCCCCCTAAAAAGAATTCAACACCCATTAAACCTTCAGAGGGCTCTATTATGACTCATGAAGACGAAGAAATGCAACATGAGATATCAAAATTACAAGAGCAAGTGCACCAAATATTGCTATCATAAAGAGCAACAAAAAATGAAATGAAATTTTGAAGAAAGGCATGGAAACTAAGATGGATGGTTTGAAGAAAGGCGTGGAAGCTAAGATGAATGGTTTGGAAGCTAAGATGGATGGCATGGAAATTGTGATGGAAGATAAGATGGATGACATGGAAGCTAAGATCGATGAAAAAATGAAAGACAACATGGAAAACATGAAGAATGATCTAAAAGTAGACATCGAAGTTTTGGAAAAGTTGATACAAGAAATGTTTCCTAATGGAGAAAATATAGTAGAGGAAACTCATGATGAGAACAAAATAAATGTTAATCATGATTTCATAAACTCTAATGTTGGATGGAAGAACCACCATATTCCAAAGATGGATATGAGGAAGTTTGATGGCAAGGATCCCGTAACATGGATACTAAAGATGGAGCAATATTTTGATCTCAATAATGTGCAAAACACACAAAAGGTATGCATTGCAACTTTACATTTAGAACAAAATACATTTGTATGGTATCGATGGCTTTACTCCCGTAAAAAAATTGTCACTTGGTCAATTTTTACGGAGGAAATGATAGCACATTATGAGGATACAAAGAGCAACACCTTCTTTAGCCAATTGATAAATCTCAAACAAAAGGGTTTAGTGGGGCAGCACATTGAGGACTTCCAAAAATTGAATATATGGGTAACTAATATTCCAGAGGAACACAGGATTGATCTCTTCTTAGGTACTCTAAAGGATAACATCCAACATGAAGTTCGTGTTTTGGAACCTGATTCATTGGAGAAGGCATTCAGGTTGGCAAGAAAAGTTGAATGTAAAATTATGGAGACAAGGAAGCCTACCACTCAATTCTATAAAGAAGGAAGTGTTGCTACGCCTAGATTTCCACAACCTACAAGGTTGACACCACAACAATTGGAAGAAAAAAAGAGCAAAAGGGCTTTGCTACAGTTGTGATAGCAAATACACTAAAGGTCATAAGTGTGCTGAGAAGAAATTATTTTACATAGATTGTGAAGAGGAAGAAGAAAATGAACAAGAAGAGGATATACACCAAAAACCAGCCCTAGAAGAGGAAGAAATGAGTCCGACCATATCGTGTAATGCATTGGCAGGAATTACCACTCCTCAAACTCTCAAGATAGAAGGACATATCAAGAAGAAAAGGTAATAGTGTTGATTGATTCAGGTAGCACCCATAATTTTATTCATTGTAAGGTAGCCAAGGAATTGAATTGTTTCCTATACCCAGCACCAGAATGTCAAGTGATGGTTTCAAAGGGAGGGACTATAAATTGCTCTGGAAAATGCCATATTATCAAGGTAACTAAGGGGGAATATGTATTGAATAGTCCAATGATTTCCATTCCAATGGGAGGTGCCGATGTTGTACTACGAGTACAATGGTTACAATCTTTGGGGATAGTAGCTTTTAATTTTCAAGAAATTTTCTTGAAATTTTTTTCAGAAGGAAAGGAAGTCGAATTACGGGGTATTGAAGGGAAGCCAAGAAGGATAATAAGCTATAATGTCATGACAAAGCTTCTAAAGAAATAACAATGAGGCGTAATTGCACAATTATGCTCACTAGAAGTTCCGACATCAAAGTCATCTATTTTTGCAGATCTCCAACAAGTCTTGGACAATCATTCGAAGGTGTTTGAAACTCCCAAAGGACTCCCACCTATTCGTGATCATGATCATGCTATTCATTTGATTCCAGGAAGTGTTCCTCCAAACATCATGCCTTATAGATATCCTTATGTCCAAAAGAGCGAAATTGAACGTATGATTGCAGAAATGTTAGAGGCGGGTATAATTCAACCTAGTCAAAGTTCTTTCTCTGCTCCTGTAGTATTGGTACACAAGAAGGATGGATCATGGCGAATGTGTCCGGATTATAGGGAGCTCGATAAGCTCACCATTAAAGATAAATTTCCCATTCCTGTGATTGATGAATTATTGGATGAATTACATGGAGCAATTTATTTTACCAAGTTGGATCTTCGTTCGGGATATCATCAAATTAGAATGAAGACTGAAGATATTCCAAAAACAACATTTTGAACTCATGAGGGTCATTATGAATTTTTGGTCATGCCTTTTGGCCTTACCAATGCACCTTCTACATTTCAAGGGTTAATGAATTCCATTTTCAAACCCTTTCTTAGAAAATTTGTGCTAGTATTTTTTGATGATATACTAATCTACAATAAATCTTGGAAGGATCATGTTCAACATGTTGACAGGGTGCTCAAATTGTTGGAGGAGAAACAATTATATGCAAAAACATCCAAATGTTTATTGGAGTACAAGAGGAGGAATATCTGGATCATATTGTATCTCACGAGGGTGTTAAGGTAGACCCTAGCAAAATTAAATCCATTAAGGAATGGAAAGTCCCAACAACAATAAAGCAGTTGCGAGGATTTCTCGAGTTAATAGGGTATTATCGCAAATTTGTTAAGAATTATGGGATAATAGCAACACCTTTAACAACATTATTGAAGAAAGATTCATTTTCATGGACTCCTGAATCAACTAAGGCCTTTGAACGTCTTGAAGGGGAAATGTGCCTTGCATCGATCTTAGCTACGCTAGACTTCACAAAAACCTTTATTGTGGAATGTGATGCTTCAGGAAATGGAATTGGTGTTGTTTAAATGAAGAAGGAATACCCATTGCTTTTGAAAGTCATCCAATCAAAGGTAAGTATTTACAGAAAGCTATTTATGAGAAGGAAATGTTAGCAATACTACATGCACTAAAGAAATAGTGACATTACCTAATGGTCAGACACTTCAAGGCAAAAAATTATCATGATAGTCTTAAACACGTTTTGGAACAAAGAATATCTTCAGAAGAGCAGCAAAAATGGGTCACAAAGATGTTGGGTTATGAATTTGAAATCATCTACAAAAAAATGAAGCTAAATGTTGTTGCAAATGCACTCTCAAGAAAGCATGAAGATGTGGAAGCATTGCTTTGTGCCATTTCTATTATCCAACCAGATCGGATAACCAAAGCAAGGGATGAATGGAGGAAGGATGAATAAGTGTGGACACTAATTCAAAAGTTGCAGCAAGATCCTAGTACATCTGATACATCTAGTCGGAAAAATGATTCCTTATGGTACAAATATCGCTTATATCTTTGTAAGAATTCCCAAATAAAACAAAATATTCTTTTGGAATTGCACACTTCTCCTTTGGAAGGAGACTCAGGGATTTTAAAAACTTACCACAGGGTGAAGAAAGATTTTTTTTGGGATGGCCTTAAATCTAATATTCAAAATTTTGTGGCAGGTTGTTTGGTTTTCCAGCAAAATAAAGTTGATACAATTAAGATCCCGGGTCTTCTACAACCTTTATCCATTCCATGTCAACGTTGGGAGGAGATTTCGATGGATTTTATCACAGGTTTACCTAAGTCCGAAGGAAAGAGTGTCATCATGGTGGTAGTTGATAGACTTACTAAGTATGCAAAATTTTGTCCATTATCTCATCCATTTAAAGCAAGTACAATTGCTACTACATTTATGGAAACAATTCAAAATCTACATGGAAACCCAAAGATTATTGTAAGCGACAGGGATCCCATTTTTACTGGAAATTTTTGGACATAATTATTTTCTTGTTTGGGTACTTAACTAGCTCATAGCTCATCTTATCATTCTTAATCCGATGGTCAAACTGAGATAGTGAATAAATGTTTGGAAGGATATCTTCATTGTTTTTTATATGATAATAAACCTGATCATCAGAAGTGTTCCTTTATTTGGATGGTGAAAAAACTTCGCTTCCATCACAATGCAAAAATGACCCCATCTGCTGGCGCTTTATATGTCGCACCTTTATACATATCTTAAGAAAATTCTAAGGTTCAACATTGATCAAATCAAGCATCGTGAAGTTCTCCAACTCTTCAAAGGATAACCTAAATTGTACTAAAATCAGATAAATGTGAGAAGATCAACATGATCGAAGAAGTTTTGATGTGGTATTGGGTATTTTCGGCTACAACCATGCGAGCAAATGTCCCTCGATAAATGAAGAATGTCGATGTCGCCGAAGTACTGGTCATACAAGGTGTTGCCCAACGGTGGTACTGGCGCAAAATGGATCTTCCTCATGCGTCTAAGTGCATCGATTTCCATGTTTCGCGCTTCCGCGAAGAGCTATCGGTAACTTCGGTTGAAGCGATATTGCCAGGAGCAATGAGGAAGAAAAAATCATATTGGAACCAGAAGCGGTCACGGAAACAAGAACTCGACAACTACGGAATCGATCAATTTCAGAGTATCTCATCAAGTGGAAGAACTTACCCACTGAAGATTCTACATGGGAGGATGATAATTTTATACAGAAGCACCCAGAGCTACTTAAGCATTGAGGAAAACACTTTTTTGAAGGAGAGGGGCATGTTATGTTCCTATATTTCTATTGTACTCCCTTATTTTTGTTAGTGTAGCCCCCTTATTTTTATTGTTGTACCCCTGTAACCCCAATATTGTTATTATTGTGCCCTTACATTATTATTGTTAGTTCGACTAGGATTATATTGTGACTCCATGGACTCCTATATATAGAATGAGGTTTTATCATTTGTATCATCCAAGAATTTTTCATTTATGTAATGTATTGGAGGTTTTCCCCTCAAAGTCGTTGATTTCTAAAGCATTGATCTCTCTTTTCTTCTATTTTTGGAGCTGGTTTCATAACACAGAGTGAAACTCTCTTGAACATTCCTCTGGTGTTTGCAGCGTGTAAAATCTTTACAGTTTATTGTTAGAGGGTTTGCTGGTCGAATTCTTGACACAACCCATAAGAGTGTTTTTCCTTCTCACTGTAACAGTTTGTATTATGTTTTTTTTTTTTAAAATTCCTCGGTATATGAATATTCGACTTCTAAATTGCGAATAATGGAGTTCGGTTTTATTTCCTTATATACAATTCACTCCTATTTGTAAGGACTATAGCTTATGGCTTCCATTATATGATGAATATTTACTTTCTGACATTATCTTTATTTTTTTACAGTAAGTTCGGTTATTCTCTGCTTTAATTCATATATGTTAATTTCCTTCCTAGTGCAGTGAACTTACACTCGAATAATGTTTTTATCAGTTGTAATTCTATGTGGGAACTTTTCATCATTAATAGTAGTTGATATGTCTGGGTTTTCATTGCCTATTATGTCCCTAGAATTTAGATTTGGCAATCTGTTCCGAAGAAGGGTTTGTCCTTTTTATTTTATTTTGAGTACTGATTGAAATTCTCTTTTATCATTAGTTACTTAGTTTTCCATTTAAGAAAAGGATGACCAGACCATCCAATAATGACTGAGTTTTCTCAATAACCTAGTCTATCCATGTATATCATAGTGTAAATAGAAAGCAACCAATTTCTGGTCCGTGGTTATAAATATCGAACCTGGAAATTAACGGTTTTCTGGATAATTATTTTCAGTAGATGTTTTCTAGATTTGGCTTTTCCTATTAACAAGTATAGTGTTTCTTTTTTTCTTGAATTCAAGCAACAATCTATTTCGTCTTATTGACGCGCCTTCCATTATAAAAGTCTATGACTTTCTATATGTTTATAAATTTACAGTCTGTACATCGTTTATACCTTTTCTATATTCTGAATGCTTTAATAAACATCAATATATATGCATAAAATGCTACAACAAGTTTCTATGTAAGAACACACCATTTCATAATTTAGTGAATTAATCCATTCTTTATATATTTATTGTCTAACCGTTCTGGTTCTTACCTCTTCTACAATTTGTTTACTTATCTCTCTTCAGAGCTTGCTGATGATTTCCTCCCTACCACGAGAGAGGCAATTACGTACTCATCTCCCCCCGTGCTCCACACCCGAGATGATGTGTCTAACAGAAAATTCCAGAAGAGACCTCAGGGCACCTAGTCCATACTCTTCTTTTTCAGGATTTAGGAACGCTGAGTGTTTCCACTGGTCACCATGAGGTCAAGAACTCCCACTCTCTTCCTTCTTCTCCTTTCCATTTTCAGTCACAGAACCCCTTTTCCTCACTGGGATGCACTTTTTATCCCCAAAGAAAAGGTATATGTTTTCTATTCAACCACTCTCAATTCTTGGAATACTTTTATCATCAGTCTTCTATTAACACAAAGGTAATTTATGTTCATATTTCATAATCATTCTCTCAAAAAATAAATATTTATTATTTTAAACATAAATAAAATAACAATTTAGTTTGCATTTAAGCTAACTGTCACATCAAACTTCTAAAATTTTTTAATACAAAAAAGAAATAATTATAGATTTTTTATAATAAACTTCTAAAAAACTGTGATTTTAATATTTAAAAACATAAACAACTATATATATATATATATATATATATTTGTATTTCAATATAAAAAATTATATTCAACATTTTAACATTTTTATAAGCCTAAATAATAAATAACAAGTTATATAATAAAATTGAAAAATATTTACATATAAAATGAATATAAATGTTTGTTATGTTTAAGTAAAATTTTCATTCTCAATACTGTAATACAATATTAATAAATTTCCAATGCAATAACATTGTAAGAGTAATTTTGCTTTGTATGAGCTATATCAATTTAGCTAAAATACCTTAATGCTTATGAGGTTGATTGTAAACATAGTTTTTTAAAATAGGAAACTAGATTCTCTTGTTTTCTAGCCTTAGAAATGCATTGAACGTGGGCTTTCTTCATGCAAACAATAAAAATTAGTCACTTTTTTCTCTAAAGCGTTGCGTTCTTCATGCAAACAATCATCACTTGTTGCTCTTCCCGTGTTGCATTCTTCATGCAAGGAGATTGAGAGTGACACGTTTCTGTTTGTTTCTAGCTTCCATTTTTACCAGTGTCTGCATAGCTAAGAACATTTTCGTGCTGTCTCAATAGAATTATTGAAGAACTGGATGGATGGCCTAATTAACGAGTTGCCCTGCATGGATGGCCGATGGCCTAATTAACAAGTTGAGGAAAACTACCATACCCGATCAGGTTACAGCTCTATAAGCTGAACAAGCTGGTATTGATAAGGTGAAATTGAACAAGATCGGCCAGAAGGAAGGCAGTTTTCTAGCCCATATTGAAAAAAGAGACCTAATATGCTCTTGGAATCACTTCAAACTGATTTTTCAAACAAGAGTTATGCAATTTGAAAAAAAATACACACCTTTTTCTTGCTTTTGAGGAGCTCGATATTGAAATTATGAACCAGAGATATTTTTCCCCGATTCTATTTCTTTCTTGATTTCGTCCACAACTAGATCAATCTCATTAGAACCCATCAAGCTCATGCTGTAGAACCGGCGATGAGAAAATGAAAGCAAGTTCCTCCGAGAATTATTGCCTTTCTTATGTCCTCATTCACCCTCGGTAATGAAATTTGCTTCTATAGTCATTTCTCGCCAGTATTTTGAGATTCTTTGTATTGGAATGGTAGGCCTAGATTCGACAGGTTTTGCCATGGATGGAATTATTTCCTTTCTTATGTCCTCATTCACCCTCGGTAATGAAATTTTCTTCTCTAGTAATTTCTCCCCTGTATTTTGAGATTCTTTGTATTGGAATGATAGGCCTAAATATATGTAGCTTAAGACTGGCATCATAATTGAATCAATGAGAATTATTCACTTCTCCATTGACAAATTGTTACATTGGAATTGTTTGTTTTTTTAAACGTTAACGAATTTGAACTATTCTATAGTTTAGAACTAGAACCTTCCTGCCAAAATTCATCTTGAAAGCAAAAGAAAGCCAAAGAAGGTCGTGTACTTTTGAAATAAATGAACACCGTAAAAATATAAATGAGAGTTGTTTTTTATATAGATGAGAACTGTTTTTGTCTTGGTTCCATCCGCAACTAAATCAAGCTCATTAGAGCCCACGATGAAGGCTTGTATTTTATTTTAACTGTTTCTATTGATCGAATTGTATTTTAACTGTTTCGATTGATCTACAAGGTATTCAATACTAAATACCACTGCAATCTCATTTTGTGTGTCGAATGGGTTTCATTCACCTTAAGGAGATCGAGGGGCATCGAGACAGGGAGGTGTGTTTGGCTTGGCAGAGGGAGGTACTGCTCTATTTCATAGTGCTTCGAGGGGCGTCTGAGAGCCTCAATGACTCTCTAGCCACCTTAGGGTTCGAAGTAATAACAGCCGGAGTAGACCCAAAGTGCTTCTTGGACTAGACGCAAAGCGCTTCTTGGAACTATTGAAGACGAGCAACGGGAGTAGACCCAAAGCGCTTCTTGGAACCATAGTTACCAAATTCGAATTCGGATTCGGATTTAGATTCGATTCGATACGGAAAAAATTCGAATCTATAAAATTCAATACGGAAAAAATTCGGCAATATAGATCTTACAAATAATTAAATATATTAATTTTCATTTTTATATTTTTTATAAATTTAAATGAACAATCATTATATTCACAACTTTAATGAAAATATAAAAGTTATAAAAGTTAATTTTTTTCCAAAATAGAAGTTACTGTTTTTTTATTTTTCTTAAGGTAGGAATTATCTTTTTTCTAAATTGAAATTTCCTATTTTATAAAATTTTATAATATAGAAATTACTGTGTTTTAATTTTTTGTCTATTAAAAATATAGTCTCTTTTATTTTTTTTCCCATTAAGAATTACCAATTTGCTAATTTTTATATGAAACTTTATAAAATTTAATCCATCCTGCATTAGCTTGGCCTTTCTCTACATTATTTCAATTTTCCAAGTTGCCCAGTTTTAAACTTTTTTTTCCCTTCTCTACATTATTTCCAACATGGCTGCTCAAGTCCATTAAACTTGTATTCTTCCAATGCATCAGCTAAGTAAAGCCGGAACCAGACTGGTTCATATTCAAGAGTTAGAAGGTAAGTTCAATAACCTATTTCCACCATAGTTGAGCATATCCAAATTTGTATTCTTTTAGTGCATCAATCCAGCAGAGTTAAGATAGATATAATGGTAATTTTTTTTTTTTTTTTACATAGATATAACATTATTTTCTGAATTTATAAAATGTATTTAAACAATGTTTGAAAATCATATAATATAAAATATATTTATGTATTGTTTGAAAATCATATAATATCAAATATATTTAGTGAACCCATATGTATCTGTATGTATTAAATTGTAGCAAATTAAATAGACTGATCAATGTTATTTACTGTTGCATAATTCATTATTTTCAAAACTACCTTCTTCTTCCGTCTATTATTTACTTCTCTGTTGCATAGTTCAGTGTTTTCCAAATTACCAAAAGGAAGAGTTGCGCTGGCACTGTTGAGGCACTTTAAAGGTTGGAGACAGCGCGTCAGGAAGCACACTAGGTTGGAGACAGCCCGTGCGTGTGTGTTCAAATCGATGCATGGTTTAAGAACGAAGCACACTAAGGGTGAGAGACAGCGCGTGGAAAGCCTTGAAAAAATCTTTGAAAAAATATAACACCGAACCGAATTTGAAATTTTCGAATTAATCACCGTACCGAACCGAATCCACGAATTAACGTATTTTTTTTGGCAGTACGGCCGAACTTGGTAACTATGCTTGGAACCATTGAAGACGAGCAGCTGGAGTACACCCAAAGCGCTTCTTGGAACCATGAAGACATGAAGAGAGCCAAGCAGCTGGAGTACACCCAAAGCACTTCTTGGAACCATGAAGAGCACCATAGAAAATCTGGCAGGTACGATATGAAAAAATTTGGCAAAGATTTTTGAAAATTTGGGTTACAGTTTTTAAACTTCAGTATTTTGGGTGCTTTAAGAGTTTTGATTGATTTTGCTGAATCCATTTCCATCATAAAAAATGCAATTTAAACACTTTAACTAATATTTTTTGAATTTTTTTTTACTAGATTCTAGAAAAAAACTGCTAGACTATTGGGCTATATTCTGTTGCCCAGATAGACAACTCCCCTTTGTGCTGAAGGACAGGTGAGCAAGTCATTTGTGGGGAAAGATGTGTGCGTTGAAATTTGGTGGAATATTAGACAATGACAGATTTTTACTTGTGACCATTTCACGTGGCCGAGGAAGATGAAATTAGAGTGTAGGGATTGGCTGGGTGAAAAGTGTTTGCCAACCAATTCTATATTAGGAACGTTTGTGAAATTCAGGGGTCAGATTTTTACTTGGCCAAGGAAGAAGACAATAGAGTGCAGGGATTGGCTGGGTGAAAAGTGTTTGCCCAACCAATTTCATATCAAGAACGTCTCCTACTTTAATTATGTAGAATATTTTAAATTTTCCCTAGGTGAACGGTGTTTTCTTAACCAATTCCATATGAGGAACGCCTCTACTTTAACCAATTCCATATGATGAACGCCTCGACTTTAACTATATAGAATATTTTAAAGTCTTTAATTATGTAGAATATTTTAAATTTTACTATGTAGACCTTTGTGAACAATGTTTTACTAACCAATTCCATATCAGGAACGCCTCTGACTCCTTCGACTTTAATTATGTAGAATATTTTAAATTTTACTAGGTCCTAGTCTAAGTAGACTGCTTTTTTGCCCTGAAAATCATGAAAATTCTAGTAAGATTGTAAGAAAATCCCGTAGTGATATTTGTAAATCAAAGTTATAGCTATCAAGCTTCAATAATTTGGGTGTTCTAGAGGTAATTTGGATGCTCTAGAGGTTTTTGATGGTGCTTAATCTATTTCCACCATCAAAAACATTACTCAAACACAAGATTTCTTAAATTGTTATTTTATTCCATACAAATGAGTGTTATTAATTATAATATTTTGTTTAACATATATTGAATTGGAGTAGTTTTTAAATGATTTTTTTTGGAGTTTTAGGTAAATTTATAGTAGGAATTAGGTTAAAATTTTTGTGGCTAAATCTTACTTTGTGTTATTTATGCTGGTTTTTTTACTTTATATATGGTGGATTCATTACCCTAAAAAACTCTTGAGGCACTTCAATAAACTTTGCAGTTTGTAAATAATTGCATTTTGGAATTAAAGATTATAATGTATTAAAAATAAATTAATTCCACCTTAATGTTTAAAATCGCTTTTTGATCTTGTAAGGAGAGTTACAAATAAATACTATAGATTAAGATTTTTTTTTTTATAATATAAATGTATATATATACAACATAGATCTATCTTAAGTACTGCAACACCTTATGATGATACAAAATTTAATGTTTTTAATTATGTAAATTTAAATTAAAGCTAGTAGAAGTATTGTAACACTTTAGTAGAAGTATTGTAACACTTTATGATAATATAGAAGTTAATATTTTTAATTATGTAAATTTAAATTAAGGCTCGTAGAAGTTTAAGAGAATTTTGTTTCATTTATTTAATTAAGTATATTTTTCTGTAAAATATAATTTAGAAATTCAATTAAGTGTATTTTTGCGAATAATATAATTTAGAAATTCAAGAGAGTTGTTTGGTAAGGGACTCAACCTCTTAACACTTATGACAATTACCTTTTTCTACTTGGATAAAATGAGGAAGGGGGTTTAGCTTTTTGAGAGTGGAAAAGACTAAGAAAGAAAAGTTTGTGGAAATGGCGGGACACTTCCACATAGAACTCTTGAGGTGGACTTGAGCTAGTGGGAAGCTCTAGTACAGACAAAGTCCAATGAGTACTAGGCTTCACTGTAGTCCTAATTCCTAGTATTTGACTATAACATAATTGTGCATACTGTTTTAGGGTGGAAGATTGGAGGAAGAAGGGACGTAATTTCCTTTTTCATGGATTGGGAGAATCAGTTCAGCTCACAAGAATTTCTAGCAAGACTGTGGAGAGATAAGTTGTTATGATTGAATCAAATTGTTGTCTAAATTGTGTGTTTATAAGAAGTATGATGTGTTGTAATTTCCTTTTCCTAAAGTAATATTATATCTTGAATTTCTCAGAGTTTAGTAAGTGGTGGCACCCGAAGGGTTTCACTCATAGTTTTATTAATTGATTACACTATGAACAATAAACTCTGAGTCTTGATCCATTATGGCATCGTGAAGAGAAACGATTAAGTTCTAGTGAAAAAAGTTTTTTATTTAAATGCAGGAAAACATATAATGTATACAAATACAATTTCCAAATGGTGTGAAAACCCTAGGGTCTGCTATAGTTAGGTTGGGAATGGAAGAGGTGGTTTAGACTTGGCCACGTGAGGAAACCCACAGCCGAGTCCGGTCTCCCTCTCCACCCAGAAATAATCTTAAGTGACATGCAAGTCCAAATTACATTTATATAGCTATCTTGCTTACTCAAGCGATAATTAAACAGTAAGAAATCACCCACAATACCTAGCAGTAAAAGATTTAATTCGGTGACAGTAGTTTGAGCCAATGATAAGTGTAGAATTAAATTAAATACATTCAACAAGAAAAACACCGAAATCTAAACAATGTAATAGAAAAACCCTTATTACAAATGTTGTCATTATTCTTATACATTAATACTTGCAAACCTGCAAATTTTCATCATGAAAACCATAAATTCTGAACTGTGTATATTAATAAGCAAAACTTTCTTTATGAAACATTGTTCGAAACAATACTCTGTGCAAGAGGAGAAAAGAACAGACGTGACACCTGACTGAAACCTTCACAGCCAAACCAGAGAAACAAAAACCAATGTATAATGTATAAGATATTACATTAAAAAAAAGGAACATGTCATAATCTTCAGTAAACAGAGTCCTCAAATGCATAGAAAAGCATGGTTTAGCCAGCCAAAATAACCTTACTGTTATAAATTAAACCCTACAGAGTTATTGCAACAAAACCAAATTTTATTCCAACCCAGCTAGACAGTCGAGGAAACTATAACTCTTAACACTTTCATTTATAGGATATCAAAACAAATAAGCTGGATAGTCGAGCTCAATTCCGCTGTAGCGAAAAACTCCCGCAAGAGAGACGAAAGTAAATTGGTTGGGTTCAAAGCCAAACTTGAAACAATGAGAGTGAAGTGCAAAGTACCTACCTGAGGAAACCGTCAGGGCTTGGCGTTTGTCAAGCCGCCCAACAAAAGCCCACGGAAGCCAATAATACATGTGATGTGTTTGCATAAAAATAACCAGAAAGTAAAGGAAGAAAACTGTGCAACTGAATAAGAAAAGGGCCAAACCCAGATGAAAACCTTGTATGAAATTGTACCTGAGCCAGTGTTAGTAAGAAGTTGGTAACATATTGTTGGTAGAGGATCCAGCACTACAACACAAAGTGGGGTTTTAAGACAATATTTATGACAATTGTTGGTAAATTGTGTTAACTTGAGACAAAAGTAAACTTGTGTATTGTCTTTAAGCATGTGTCTCAAATTAAATTCTCTTAAAAAATTGTCTCTATAAAGACAATATACTACACAAGCATTTTTGTCTCTCCAAAAACAATTTCATTTTTGTATCTCCAAAGACAGTTTCATTTTTGTCTCTTATGAGACAATTTCATTTGTCTCTCCAAAAACAATTTCATTTTTGTATCTCCAAAGACAGTTTCATTTTTGTCTCTTATGAGACAATTTCATTTGTCTCTCCAAACACAATAGTTGGAATTAAAGACATATTGTCTTTATGGAGACAATATCTTTAATCCTATCTATTGTCTCTCTAGAGAAAATATAAAACAATGAATCCAGAAAAATATCTCACCATTAAAATAAATCAATATAAAATTATTTAATTAAAAAAATCTACAATATCATTGAATAATTCATGTTAGGGTATAGTGGAATCGAACCACCAACCTCCTGCATGGCAGCTGCATTTCCATTGAGCTAGCACCCTTTAAAGAATTATGTGAGGAGTTATGACAATCCTTGAAATTGTATAATAGGCATTAGTTTAAAAAAATATTCAACACATAATGGCATAATCCTTGTAAAATATATAATCATGCAAGCCCCTATTTTTAACTTAATAAAAAAATAACTCAATGGAGTTAGCTCACTGTGACACCCTTGTAGCTTGACTTTCACAAAAAGCTAATAATAAATAATAATCTACAAACAAATTAATCTAGCCACACAAAGAAAATTAACTATAATCAACACAAGCAATACAACCACCACCCAAAGAGCTACACCAACTTGCTAGTAGGCACTGATGACACATATGGTGTAGTACACCAGCTGTATCAACTCTGTAGAATTGCCATTGATATTAAGATTTGTCACTTAAAGGATAAAAAATAAAAGACAACCTAACTTGTTTTATTGATTGATAATGTCAATCTTTAGAAAAAGAAGTACATATTTGTAGGCCTTGAAATCTTTCATGACATCAAGGAACTCATCATATTTCTCTCCATTTTCCTTGAATATCTCTCTTTTACTGCCTTGAGATATGCCACAACATCATCTGTTGATAACCTTTTTGATCCTTTAGAATGTTGATGTAGTCCCGAGCTATGTTAGAATGTCGATGTAGTCCCGAGAAACAAAAATAAGTAGGTTACTCATCATGTATTTTGTACAAAATTGCAAAAAAATGCACTTAGAAGCATCAATTAAGAAGGCAAAGAACGAGCTAGAAAGACACTTACAAACTACTATTTTATCAAACAAATAGAAAAACCGCACATTTAAATTCTATATTGATAAAATACTGGGAATCTATCCCTTTGAAACCAGGAACTCTAAAATATTTAGGAAGTCGATATGAACAAGAATATACCATATGGAATGGTTATTCAAGGATCTCTTTAAAAAAATTAAGAAAGAAAAAGTTTATAAATTCAGGTATAACTTAGTCAATTATATCTCTAGGTATTGCCCAGCCAGGCCCTTCTACTGATCCTCGGATCACCAAGCCAAGCCCTCTCAGCCCTAGGTACACTGGTTATGACATTATCAGGCACTACATTGGCACCTTTACGGTGATTGTAGAAGCAGAAGATCCTTCTTCTCCCTCTTCTACTTCCAAAGCCCTACATTTATACCTAATGATAAATAGTTCTATTTCTTTTTTTATTTTACTTGTACTTTCTTATTCGTTGATATCCTTAAATCTTTGAGTTGTTAGAAGTAGCCTTGGAAGTCCCATAATGTGTTTGCTATCGGCTGTACTTTTGAGTCCCATTGACCTTTCTTGGTCCTTTATGGACATTTACAAAATTATCTAAATTATGTTATCTTAATGCAAAGAAATGTTCTGGCCCCTGGGCACCACCATACATTTTTCAATGAACATGTTTTTATCTCATCTCACAGGATCTGCCACTGCCATCTACATGAGACCAAGAAATAGGAACACTTCATCTTCAAGTGCCTGATCTATTAAAATATTAGAGGGAAATTTAACTACCTTTGCATATTTTAGGGAGTCTCAAAACTCTTTATCCAGGTTCTTACATTTCCAAGACTAGATATGCTTGGCCTTGTACATGAAGGAGGTCCTTGGATTCAAATCTTGCTAAGTCCACCATTTTCAACCCCCCATCCAGACCTAGTCCGACCAATTAAAAACTTCTTTCAGGAACTTCCAGTAGAGAGAGGCATCAAATATCAGATCAGAGAGACCCCAGGAAGCCACCAATGCTTAAACCTTGTAATTATGTCACCTTAGCTTCCAGGACAACTCATACCGCATTAGTAGTTATGGTACTTCACCCAGTTCTCAATCACAAGCTTCTACGTCCAGACAAGACATAACTCATACCTTACCACCAATCTCTTCCAAATCTTCTGACCAGTCATCTATTAGAGTTTATTCCATTGAGACTTGAGTTAGAAAGAGGATTTCAAGGGATGTTGAGTGCCCCTAGGCGAGGCATTCCCTCTAGAGGGAAAATGCTCCTTGGCCTTCAGTTCTCCACCCCACACTTGCGTGTATATCCATCATCGCTTTGTCTCATTCTATTAGAACTTGGGTTTTGGATTCTTCTTGACACATGATAGATTTGCTTCTATCATCTTTTCCTAGTGTCTGCTTTAGAATTCCCACTTTGTATTCTCATAGCTATACTTAGCAGTCTCATTGACCTATTTGTGGTCATTTATTGAACATTCAAGAAATTAACTTACCTCTTCTAAATCTAAGGCTGCCAATCTTATCCATTCAGTCATATCTCTATATATAATATCTCAACTCACTGGTTACATTTAAAATCATTCATTTTTGTATAGGCATTGTGGTTCCACAGTAAAAGAAAAATTTCTTGTTATAAGGCACTACTATATACATGAATGTTCTGCCCAATTCAATGTCCCCTCTCCCACCCACCCTCTAGAAGCATGCTACAAACGGAACAAGGCAGGAGCACCCCAAGATCACACTCCTAAAACACCCCCTTACAATAGTGTTTTCAGGAGTGCTTTCCCAATCCAAGATGGGGCACTCCCTCAAGTTCCTCTAAACCATGCATTGAAGAAAGGTGATTTCCTCATTTTTTGTATCCTTTTTTCCTACAACACCTATGGGAAGGCCCCATTAGGATCCAAACCCTATGGAAGAGGGATTGGGCATATAGAAGCCCCAATATCTCTTCTTTTCTCATTCTATTTATCATTTCATTCACCTTTGGTTAGGAATTTTAGACATTAGGGCACTGATGTTTAGGATAATAGATTTATGGATTGAAGGCTACGTAGCTTTAAGGTCAAGTCTACCTTTCGACAATATAGCTCTGAGCGTATGCTCTATTTTCTTTTGAATTGTTTATTTTGTAAATTAAGCACTTGGCCTATTGTGTAAACAATTATACAAATGTTACAACTCTTTGTCCATTTCATTTCGTAGTCAACTTCCTGTTATGTGATTTACACACTAGATTGTTGAAGTCACATCAACTAAATGGATGATGCTCTAATGATTGAAATAATATGGATTGAATTTATAAATTTTTAATAATTAAGTATTCATCTACAAGTGGCACAAAAACTACGTTTTCATATTTTATGCAACTACTTGACCATTTGGCACATTGTTTTATACATGCATACAAACACTCACACTAAGCTGTCCATAGATTCTTCTCTCCAATGAAATTTTGGAAAGGAGAGCTACCTCTCCCACTCCCCACTTCCTTTCATACTTTATCAACACCAGTCACACATGCTAATACCAAACCTACCCCATTTCATTCACGTTTCAATGAGATTAATAGCAGAACTCGAAGACTACTCAACTCATATTAAAAATTTCCAAAAATAAATAAATTCCCAAAAATGAACATCTTGGCAAATGCACTATTTCATTGAACAACTTAATTAATTTTAGCCATTAAAATCATTACCATTATAGAAAATAGATAACTTTGGAAACTATCACAAACCTCATTTCCTTCTTTTCTCACCTTAATCATTAATATTGAAATAAGTATCTCAAAAGTCAAGAAAGGAAAACAGAACAAAGAAAAGCATCAACAAGACAATACCTGAGACAGTTGTGCATGCAGCTCACTTTTTTTTGATTGATTGTCAACTACATAAAAATAAGAATACAACCCCATGACAACTATAGCAATTAATATTCCAAGAATATTACGCCAACTAAATGGATCATGAAGTTAAATGTAGCGAAACGCCAGAACCAAGCAAGTCTTCAAGTGTCCTAGAACTTGATATGTGACTTGAGATGTCTTTCCAATCACAAGGAATGTACTGAAGTTGACAGATTACAAAGATCAAATAGGATAAAACAATGAAAATTTGTAAACATTATTAGGAAACAGTTGTTAGTAATTTGATGAAAATATACAGAATACACTGAATAACTTATAGAGATACTCTAGGTCCAACAAAACCTTACAAACCATAAAATTTAGAACATAAGCCTGCGTAAAGATTAGAATAGAAAAGATAATGAATTGATAAATGGAACTAATAATTAGAGGAACAATCCAATAATTAATATAAAACTGACAAGTCCTCACCTATCAGGTAAGAATAGATATTTTTTTGGCTTCCCACCTTCAACAGAATCATCCGTGTCATGACTTGATAGATTACTATAAATGATTCTTGCTTAGGCTAATCTTGTTTCAACACATATTTTATTGGCATACACAATCACAATGTTCCCGAGAATCAAAGTAGCAACCAACCAAAAAATAATGTAATTGTTAGGTTATAACAACATAATCATGGCAAGTTAGACTTACATCATTGACAAAGTTGAGACTTCAGAATCATACATAAAACATCTTTCAATGCCTATGTTAATCTTGAATGTATGGGAAGTCAGGATCTTCTGGTGTAACATCATCAAAAGCAAGTTTTGTGACATTCTCGATGAACATTGCAGGAAAAAATTTTGATGCTGGATTTATATTAAAGAAAATACATCATTACTTTAACTTATCTTTCTGGTAACAAGATAGATAGAATAATGCCTCTTATCTATTCCTCATGTCTAGAAAAATTACCAAATATAGCTTTACATAAATATATTCAAGTAGTCGTTTTGAACCTAGCAAGAATGGCACTAGAAGCAATGAACTGATGAGCATATTCTCGGTGTGTACTTAGGCCACTAGGTTCAACACCAACTTCCACAACCTAAAAAGTAAAGAGATAAAAACTGATGCAAGTGATTAGAATGATCACACACAGCCCCCGTAATTGAGATAAATTTACATCTCTCCTGCAAATATTGCTCCAACCAAAATACAAGAAACCTCATTTCATCAGACAAACAACCAAATGAACATATAATATTTGCATAAGAACTCTTCCAATTACGAAAAAGGAAGGAAAAGCAATTCAGCTTTAGAAACAATAAGCATCAACATAACAAATAATGAAGACACCATCAAACTTAATCCCTTGTTATGTGGGAGACTTTATTTCTGTCATTATTTGGGTCTCAAACCTAAATTTAATTAAATCACATAAGATCATTGTTTTTATCTCCACCTTCCATTCATTCACCCATGTTTGAAGGCCATTATCATATAAAATCACCCAAAGTTAAATTCTAATGTCATCAATTTTCAAGAAGTTCATATCTCTATACCATGGATTACTAGTTAATGCATCTTTGCAAGCCACGTAAGAGTAAAATTCAGAGTATTTTATGTTCCTTTTGTGCCTTCTATTTTTTCTGTGGCATTATAATGAGAAAATTGACTATTGAACCACATGATGAACTTACTTAGAATTAATGAATACTAACATTCCATTAGAAAATATGAGCTTATGTATCTTATTTGCGAGACTAGAATATGGGCAAATGTTCAAGCTTAGAGAGGATTAGGTACATACTCATGTACGCATATTACTAGTAAGCTCCAATATTTTGTTTTATCACTCAAAAAATGCAAGTCGAGTTGCATGTTTTCAAATTTATGGGAAAAACAACAAGCATGGTTAATTCATGCATTGATTGAACATACAATTATAAATCAAAAGTTCTAACAAAATTTGGCATTAGAGCACAAAATTCTAAAATTCTTATGCTTCAAATTTTCTTAAATGGTGATGGAAGAGATGGAAGCAATAGATTCACATATCTTTAATAGAAATTGAAATTTACATCAATGTCTAATAAAGGAGGATGACTGTGTCATGTAAGATAATTTTCATTAACTCTTGCTCTACCTAATTCTCAACAAGGTTCACATGAAGCAAAAGGAAACTAGCACTGAAATATAGTCTAGGATGAGAAAATAGAGCAATCGTAAAAATGGTTCAACTACTTTGAAGCAAGAAACAAATAACAATGCATTTCTAAAAACTACAAAATATACATAATTGATCTAATAAAATGTGTAAAACATGAGGTGTATAGTATGCATTCAAATATATAAACAAGACATGAACACAATTTTATGGAACATCAAAATCGAAAATACATAAAATGAATTAAAAAAAAAACAATATATAGAAAATGCTAAAGTGAAAAGGATACAATTTGTGCAATGCATGTCGTCATTATTACAAGTAGAGATAAGACTAATCCTAGAATATTGAGCTACAAGGTAGTGACAATAGCAATGCCAACACCCACTAAAAGGATCACAAGTGAAAACTGGATTTTCCGGCTGCAAAATATAGGAAAATATAATAATGTCAGAGAATTTAGCCTGCAATGACTATAAGCACAAAAAAAAAGCTTTATAATGGATCTCAAAGAAAATTATTATAGAAAGAAGAAAAAATAGGAGTGCTAAGAGTGATTTCACATGGACAAGTCTCATGATTTATACCCACATCACTATAAATCATTAAATAGAGAAGGCACTTCCTGAAAGGTGACCTCTATTAGATGGAAATGTCAATCTAAATTAAGGTACATGGACCAGGATGTGTAAGACTCTTTAAGTACAACTTCAAATTGAGTCTTGTTTCACCTCACATTCATATCTAAAGTATGGTAGAAAAGGCAATATGATCTGATTTGGATCCTTACCTAAAATATTTTTAAAATTTGTAATTAGCATGAATGCTTTGTTTTATTTTATTTTGTCTCTTCCACAAAATTGGAAGGGAAAACAAACCATTGTGATGGTCAACCTTCCAAGGGCAGCCCATTAAAATAAATGAGGATTGTAGTGAAGACATCAACAGGGAGATGCAAGGAGAAATTGGAGAGGACAATAGTAGAAATGAGAGCTCGAAGAGGGCAACCTGCTTGAATATCAGTGGAGTCAAGGAGCCTGTCCATGATGAGTGAATGTGCCTTTGCACCACAACCATCTACAATTATTTTTTTGGAACAATGTACATCTGTGTATAGCTCACCCCTCTTTATTTATCTCCCGAGCCTAATAAAATGGTAATTAAATGTGGAAATCTGTGCAAAATTGTGTCAATTTCATGGCTCTTGTTTACATTAATTAGTTTATTGCATGCTTGAGAACCCTCGGCTATGGTTGTTCTCACGAAAGCTACAACAATATCATTCTTGTAATCATCTGTTTTCAGTCTCCATCGCCCTAAATCCCATTAGTTGTTTTCAGCCTCCATTTCTATGCTTCCTGAAGAACCCATCAATAACGTAAAGACGTGTTGAAGAAAGTAAGGAGACTAAGAAAATGGTTGGAGAAAGTTCTCAAGAGTATGATGAAAAATTGCAAAACTTGATCAAGAAAATATCTTATACTACCCATGAAACTCAACACAAAGAATGATCCATTCAAATTTTGTTGCTCTTTAATAATGTACCATTAATGAAATAGTCATGGGTGACCTAGAGGGATTTATTATCTTAGGCCATGAGGATAGAATCTTGTAGGGTGAACATCCATTTTACTAAAAAAATTCATGCTTGGTAGGATCTAAGAGAGAATTATGTAAGGAGTTCCTTCTAGGTAAAGGACATTGGTATTAATATTGTTAAAGGGGGTGGCCTACAAGGATACATGGGTAGCTATTGATGCAAGAGCATAATTTCAACAATTTATTTCAAAATTTGTATTTGTCCTCCAGAAGGTCTTAAAGATTTATAGAAGAGGAAGTTGGTTTCCTTGTTGCCCTATAATTTTGCAGAATTTCTAATTTCATATTTAGTATAGGAAATTTTAGTAATTTTAGGTATAAGTTAAAATATAGTTTTATTTTTAAGGCCTCCTAGTCATTAGGGAAGTTGAGTCTTATGATTAGGATTACTTGTGGCATCCTATGTATTTTTCAAAATCCAATACACCAAGGCAAATACGTGGAGGATGTTCGGGGGAACTGTGATTTTCCATAAAATGTAGATCGGATTTGGGGACCTTGTAGCTCTTTTCCTTGGGCCCTACTTGTTCTTAGAGGTTTTATTTGGAGCATTTAGCAGGAAAAAGCATAATATGCCCAAGAATATTAGGGTTGGAGCACCTATGGTTTGGGGGAAAGGATAAGGGGTTCTAGAAGTTAAGGGGTTTAAGGGTTTAGGAGCAAGGGGTTAAGGGTAAAGGGTAAAGGGTTAGGGCTTATGGGGTTTAGGGGGTTGAGGTATATGGGGTTTAAGGGTTAGAGGTTAATGGCATAATGGTTAAGGGATTTAGGGGTTAATGATTAACCATCAAGGGCTTACATGTAAGGGGATTTAGGGGTTAAGTGCCTAAGGGTTATGGTATTTAGGTGTTAGCAGGTTAAGAGGTTAGGGGTTAAGGGTCAAGGGTCAAGGTTTAAGAGCATGTGGGATTAGGGTTTATGGGGTTCAAGGATTCTAAGTTAGGGGTTACGGTTTAAGGGGTTAGTGGATTTGGGTTTAAGGGATCAAGGGGTTAATTTTTTATGATTTATGAGTGTAAGGGTTAAGGGATTGTGGCTTTGGGGTTAAAGGGATAGGGACTTATTGGTTGTGGGTTAAGTGTGTATGGGTTGTAATAATGTGGCCCCTAATCCCCTTGTCACAACTATTGGGGGTTCCCCTATAAATTTCTCTCATTGCCTTACCTATAGGTCCCCTAGCCCCTATGCCATAAGGCCCTAAGGCTCCTTCTCATTCTCTAATGTTAGGATTATAGATCTTAGTAAACCATGCTCGAACCTCTCACTTCTACCCATCCATTCTACCCTTATGTCCCCTTTCCCCGTTCAATACACCAAAATATCCACCTCCCTCAAAATTCACGAGAATTGAACATTTGGAGGTGATCATTTAACAACAACTTCACAACTACTCCATTTATAATGGTGTCTTGGAGCTATTAGATGTCATTTCATTTATCTACAGTGATATGTGAGAGATATGCTTAGATCACTAAAGGTGTATCAAGAGGCTATTAGTCTATTTGCTATAGAATTTGACTCTTTTTATTTGTAACTTAGAGAAATGGAAAGATGTGGAGACAATCTCCATTCTTCTTCTTTCACCGGGCCATGTAAAATAAATGAAGAAAATAGTCTCAACCCCTTGGAGAAGGAAAGTTGAGAACAACAATTAGCATGAACCAAAAAATAATCCAATGAGTTAATGACAATAATTGAAAACTAAAAAGAAGTGGGGCAGAGAATTGCTCTTCTTAATATTACGAATCAGTTAAATAATATTACATTAGGAACATCAACAATAAATTACTGTAGTGTAACTCAACTAAAATGGACTAATTGAAACTGAACTGGGACACTTGGATGAATGGTTTTGACACCTAGCAGGTGGTCGGAATTAGATTCTCCAACACTCCCCCTTAATTACAACCACATTAAAATTTAATTAAGATACCTGCTGGTCTATGTCTCAGTGAGGCTAAAAAATTTACTTCAACTAGATTTAGTTTTCTCTTCTTCCAGATCCCGTAGCCTCTAAATTGTTTCAAATTTTTCTTCTTGTTGTATTCTTCAAACCTATGTTTCTTCATTCACTAGTGCAGGTCTTCTATTGTTCCAAACTGTCTAAGAATGTCCTGGACTTCTTCAAAAAATGACTTGTATATGGGCTGCTGCTACATATTATCTTTTGTAGTGCATTTTGCATCACCAATCTATTGCAACATAAGATGAGAATAATATTTTATCTCTTCACAACTCCAATACTTGAAAATTTCATTGACGTGTTCGTCATGCATGTCTTCAACATTCATATCTACAGATTCTTTGTAGACATCATCTAGACATGGTGTTGCAAGCCATGTTTCAAAGAACTTTAAATATTCTTCATAATCGATCTGTTTACCTACACATTGGAAATCAATGGTAGGTGTAAAAACATCTCCAAAACCACACTGGTTTTGTTCCTTCTGTTCTGCAATTCAAGCTTTCTCCTGTTGTGCTTCCTTCTTTGCCTCTGCCTCTATCTCTGTTTCTTCTTTCCCTTTGCAGACTTCTTTCTTTGCATCTATCTTTATCTCCATTTCTGTCTCTGTCTTTGTCTCTTCTTCACTAACCCGTGCTGCTACAAACAAGTTGTTTTCCACTGACTCAAGTGGAGTTATCTCACCAAATAACATCATGCTAATATGATGTTTTTGTTTCATCATCTGCAACCAGTCATCATTAGCCAAAAATTATCTATCAAAGTTTACATCAATAATATTAATCACTGGATTTACCATAGAAACGACTATTTCTATAGCAATTTCACTCTCATTAGTTACATCAGCAATATTAATTACTGAAAACAACAAATTTTCATCAGCAAGTTGTGTTTTTGGTTTCACCATATCATCATCATCAAGCTCTGTTGCTGGAATCACCAAAACATCATCAACAATCTTTGTTGCTGGATTCATCAAATTGTCATTAGCAATCTATGTTGCTGGATTGAACAAATATTCATCAAAAAAATCTGTTGCTGGTATCACCAAATCATCATTAGCAAGCTCTGTTGCTGGAATCACCAAAACATCATCAACAAGCTCCATTGATGGTATCACCAAATCGTTGTCATCAATAAGCTCTATTGTTGGATTCACCAAATTTATGTCAGCAAGCTCTGTTTCTAGATTCATCAAATCTTCATCCACTTGTAGCTGTGTATAGCGGGGTTCACAAGCATATTCATGCTCCTTCTCTTCTGCTCCTGCAATTTCTTCATAGACATCATCCATTTGTGGTTGAACACAGTGGGTGTCAATAAACTCTTCATCTCATTGTAGATCTACTACTTTAGATCCACCTTCATCTTCAACTTCAATACTCCCCCTTGCACCAAAAAACCTCTCAAGGTTATCCCATACCTCCTTGGCTGTCTTGGAATCTGAAATCAAGGGAAGCATGCTATATTCCATATATTATTTTATGAATTTTAATGCAAAGGCATCCTTTTGCCTCTTCACTTCCAGATCTAAAAAGATCTCAAACATCTTATGTTTTTGCTTTAGCCTCTTGGATTTTCCCATTTGTTGAGTGTTGGATCACAACGACTCAACAAGTAAGACAAATTGTAGACATGACATCGTTGCTTGGTTTCTGCAATTTTTTTTCTTGCAAACTCTTTTCTATAAATAGTACAATTCCCACATTGATGTTAAGCCTTTTAAACCATACCTTGAAGTGATGCGGCTCTGTAACACTGCCCCTGCGAAGACCTTAAACCTTTTAAACCATACCAAATCGGTGTGGGAATCTAGATGGAAAGTGCGCTGATGGGCACTGATATGAGCCTCAAAATAGCGCTGATGGGCGTGGATATTAGCCTAAAACCAACGTTGATGGCTGATTGGCACACTTTTTCCTTCAAAAAGAGCATTGATAAAAAAAACTTAAATTAAAAAAAACTTCACTCAACTATCATGGGCTTCTCTTTTGTTAGTTCTTTGTTCTTCTTTTTCCTTTGGATCTCGCGCTCACCTCATGCTCACCTTACGCTCACCTTGCGCTCACGTTGTTTCTCTGGAGTATTACACAACGTAGCTTCGTTCTTTCATCTCTGATGTTCTCAACGAGTCTTACACAGGCTAAGATCTACCACTTTTAGGCAGGAGGCATCTTCAAAATTCTGTTGCTCTCTCAAAGAATCTTATGCAGGCTCGTCTCTTTTCTATGTTGCTCCAACTTCTCTCCCGTTGCTGCTTTCTCTAGGAGTCTTATGAAAACTAGCTTCTATACCATGACATGAATTGAAAGCTGAAAAGAAGTGGAGTAGATAATTTATCTTATTAATATTACGAATTAGTTAACTAATATTACATTGGGAACATCAACAATAAATCACTGTAGTGTAGGTCGACTAAATTGGGACACTTGGATGGATGGTTTCGACACCTAGCAGGTGGTTGGAATTAGATTCTCCAACAGTTAATCTTAGAGGGGTCTCCCTTTGTAAACAAGCATACATAAGCTTGTTAGAGTTAGTATGAATCTTTACTATAAGTTGAGTAGTCTTCACATCACCAACCACATCTAATATAAAGGTACCAACCCCTACAATAAAAATGATGTCTCCAAATAAGGTGTAGTTAATATCAATAATATCATCTTATGAATCTATTACAATATGATTTGGAAAGTATGTTTCCATACATGCGTGAAAGAAAAAATCCATTTGGTTAGCAAAAGGAAGTCTTTTTGAAGACATCAAGAAACCCCCTTGAAGGAGACAAGAAGGGTTTGAAACCATAGAATACAAGTTGACCTATGAACCCTATTTCTGATATGTTCTGTGCATGTGTTTGTTCACTTGGTTTGACATGTGATAGAAATATATGAAGCCTTTTTTCCATGAATCATATTCATTAAATATCATGTTGCTAAGAATGAAGTGTCTGGATTAGAGTTAAAGTTGCTATTTTAGTTTGTTGTCTTTTTTTGTCTTTTGGAGTACGAATATTTCTAGTCTACTATGCTAAGGCAATTTGGCTTTCAAAAATTCAAGGAATATGTGAGCTAATAGAAGACCATATTTTAATCTTTGAAATAACATGATGAACTATTTAGCACAATTTATGGTGTTGGATTGATTGGGATGTTTATTTTTGGATGGATGGATGTACATCTCTTTAGCCAATAGACAAAACTCATTAAGCATTGTTGCAAGTATGTTATTGACATATGGAAGTGCCATTGAGACATAGAGGTAGAAGATATAGACTTGTATGTTGTCACCTATCTGGGTGTGATGATACCTTGTGGAGGTATGCAAAATTTACATTTTTTTAAACTTTGGATATATTTTATACGCTCTTGAGAGAATTTCAACCTTTTAAATAAAATTACAAATTAATGTACATTCATGCGATAATTACTAATTGATTTGGGGGTGACTCAACAAATTGTACCATGTGGCCTGTTGAATTTGTTAGTAAGTTAGGGTTTGATAAATTTGTAAGCTTTGGTGGGATTTATTGCAGTTGTATGTATTTTAGAGAAGCCAATTTGGACTGGTGGTTGTGCTTCCTTTATCAAATTTGATTTCTTTGGTTCTTCTTCTTGTGCATGCCCACTGTGTTTTCTTCTCGTTTGCAAATATTTTCTTATTCTGTAAGTAAAAAGTTCTTGTTGCATCGTTGAAAAAGTTGCACAATTGTCCTGATTTATCTCTCCAATACCTTGAGTTGTCTCGCTTCTTTCAATTGGGCTGGAATTTTCCACCTTAAGAGGGTTGTTGGTTGTTGTCTAACTAAATTGTTACAACATTTTTTATCGTTTATTTATTTATTTTTTCTTCAAGGAGGTATTTCCTTTAAACTCTAGAAGAAGCATTGCAAATGGCTTGATTATAGAAGTCATCAGAATCTGTCTGTGATCATGGGCAAGACAACCCTCAGAGGGTGAAATTGGGTATGTTATACCTATGGAAAACTTTGGCTAACAACCAATTATATATGTTATACGTAGTTCAAAATTAGGAGATCGAAAACCATATTGTTGCACATAAAAATGCACTACTTCTCAAATATCAGGGTAAGTGTAAGAGTATTTATTGAATATAGTTTAGTCACATGATACAACTATCCCACAACTCTACAGTAGAGAGACCAACATGGAACAACAAACTTAAAATTGATCGATGCACTCACTTTCATGGGAAGTTCATGAACATTTTTATTTTATTATACAATGCACTTTTACCCACATCTAGAGATCACACTAAAATGGTATTCATAATAAAGCTTTCTGGGTGAAGCAATTCATTTTTACTGCAAGATCAGGTTACGTAGCTATAATGTCTCTTGTTTTTTTGTGCATCCGATCGGAAACATATCTTGCAGGAATTTTGCAGGAAATCCCACTCAAATTATCAGAGAATATCCAGGTGATCTCATAAAAAACGTATGTTTCTCATTATATGTTGATTATTCTTGCTCTTCACTGTGCTTTGTATATAAATTCATTTCAGTTCATTCATATCAGATATACCCTGGCTCTTGGTTCCAATTTAAAGGTCGAGTTCTCAACATTGTTTGTTGTTCTTTATTTGGAAAGGGTTTGTGGTTTGAAGAGGTTGCAAGAGATGGGAATCTCAAATAGTTGTTGACCGGGCTAATGCAAGTTTTATAGGTAGAATGTGCAGCTTCAATCCCTGATGTCTCAAATTTGGTTGTGCATTCAGGAGCTAGAATTGTCATCCTTCACCCACATTTATCATGAGCTCAATCAACTAGCAGATAAGCTCTCCAAGGAGGCATTCAAGTAGCCAGATGATGAGCTATCTGTTGAGATTCAACAAGAAAATTTCAGCACCCACACCTAGTGCATTAAGCACCTACACTAGGGTGGGGCCCACAATGTTATTTTTGGTGTATGTATATTTTTAGTTATCCCTTAATTATAGATGGACAATAAATTGTAATCTAAATATCTAAATAACTTGTAACAATTAACTGAAGTGTGGAAAACTTAGTTATCTAATGGATTTCGAGTTAGAGGTAGTTGGTGAGGCATGCAGAGTAATTCTAGTTGTAATAGAGTTCGGAGTGTAGTGGTGCATTAGTGAATGCATGTTGTAAACAATTTAGCTCAGTTAAGTGAGTCAAACTTAGTTTAACTCAGTTAAGTGAGTTAAAATCAATTGTGCTAGTTGTAACTAAAGATACAAGTAATGAGAGATAAAGTGAATTAAATATTTATTAATTCACAATCAGTGATCTCACATGCAACTGAGGATTTACTATTATTAGCTACATGCATGTCAGATCTATTGGAGACCTAGTTGAGATCTAGGTGAAAGGGAAGTTGACTATTAATTGTGACATTATTTGCTTGCACACATGTGGCCAACCACCCATTGGAGTTCCCATGATACTTGTGCAGTTAAGGATGAAAATAATTCCTATCTTTTAGGGATCTACACCATCAAGGATTGCACAAGGCAGACAGGCTGTCAGGAGGCTGGAAATTGACTAAGTGTTGGTCAGTTTTCTATGAGGACAGTGTGAGATAGATAGCTGAGTGTCGGAGGCTCTTGTGAGAAGTGAAATACATTGTATTTATTTCATGATCCATGGTTAGTATACAATAGAATATAGTGGGGATTTTAGCTGTAATCTCTCCCCAATAAATTATTTGTGTTGTGTGTGATTTTATTCTGATTTACTTCATGTGATTAGCGATTTTGTTTTTAATTCTACAAAATATTTGTAGAAGAGATTCAATATTTAACTTTAGTAAATTGTTAGATTGGGTGAATCTCCATATGCATATCGAAATGGGGGATGATAGAAAGTAAAATGCTATCTGGATTGGTACCATTAAATTTTAGAGACATTCAGGTAAGGCATTTCAATTAAAATATTTAATGCATGTACCGAGTTTGAAGAAAAATTTGGTCTCAGTCGCAATGTTGGAGGATAGAGGCTATGACGTTGCTTTTAGTGATGAAAAATCTTTCCTGTGACATAAGACAATCAGAAAATCCAAGAGGATAGGGATTTGAGTTAAGAATCTCTACAAGCTGGAGGTAGATGGCTGTGTTGCAATGATGAGAAAGGCGGACAACGTGGTGAGCTGGAATGAGGGTGAACTATGGTACAAAATATTGGGCCATATTCACCATGGAGCCTTGAAAGTCATGAAACAAATTTCTACTGGACTTCCGATGGGAACACTTGCTCAGTTAGATCCATGCAAGGGTTGCACCATGGGGAAGTATGTAAGGTCCACCTTTCATGAGAAGGAGAACCGAGCTTCGGGGATCCTTGAGAGAGATCATACAGACGTGTGTGGACCATTCTCTGTTTCTTCAACAACAAAACATAAGTACTATGTAATATTTGTTGATGAATTTTCTCATAAGTGATGAATATTCTTTATACAGAAGAAATATCAAACATTCTCTAAGTACTACGAGTTTAAGGCACTAGTGGAGAAAGACTCAAGGAAGAAAGTGAAGGCTCTTAGGAGCGATAATGGTGGAGAATACATCTCTAACAAATTCAAGAACTTCTGCAGCAAAGAAGGAATTCAAAGAGAACTCATAGCGCCTCATAACCAACGTCAGAATGGGGTTGCAGAGAGGAAGAACAGAATGATAATGGGTGCAACACGAGCGATTTTGCATGATCAGGGCCTACCAATGCATTTGTGGGCAAAAGCATGCAACACTACGGTTTATGTGTAGAACCATTGTCCTCATAGGATACTTGGAATATGTGCACCTCAAGAGGCTTTCACTGGTAAGAAACATGATGTTTCACACTTTAAGATTTTTGGCTCATCTTTTTATGTGCATGTGACCAAGGACGCCAGGAAGAAGCCGGAACGGAAAACTGAGATCGAGATTTTTTTGGGGTACACGAAAACACCCCATAATTATCATGTGCATTTTCCAAACAACATAGTGACTATTGTGCGATGGGATATAAAATTTGAAGAGGGGAAAGCCATGCGGTTTTCCCTTGAGAGGGAGTTGGACTTGCATGCACAGGAGGAACTGTTGGTTCCAAAGGATGAGACTCAAGATGTGGATCGGCCACATGCGGAGGATGATGGAGTGGAGGAAGCCACTCATGCATATTCGTCCATCAGAAATGGAAGAAGGCGCACCACAGAAGCTGATAGGCTAGACTTGATGCTGCAGATAATGTAGGAGCCCCTACTTCACAACGCAGATAGAGACAGTCTCCTGACCGATTTACTGGATACATGGCTCTCATGAGCAAATGTATTGTGACTGAACCATCTTCCTTTTAGGAAGTAGTACAAAAACCAACATGGGTTGATGCAATGGTGGAGGAGTATGACTCCATTGTTAAGAACAGTGCATGGGAAATAGTCCCAAGACCGGTCGACAAATCAGTGGTTGGATCGATATGGATGTACAAGGTAAAGCAAGGTGCTGATGGGAGTGTCGAGAAAAATAAGGCCATAGTTGTGGCTCGGGGATTCTCACAGATCGAGGGGATAGATTATGATGATACATTTGCACCTGTTGCAAGGCACTCTTCCATAAGATCCATCCTTGCACTCTCAGCGCAGATGGGTTGGCGTATTCATCAGATGGATGTGAAAATTGTGTTTCTCAATGGTATAATTGAGGAAGAGGTGTACATAGAGTGGCCTGAAGGTTTCGAAATCTTCAATAGTGAGTCACATCTGTGCCGACTCAAAAGAGTGATGTATGGGCTGAAGCAAGCACCCTGTTGTTGGTACACTCAGATAGACAGCTATTTCACTGGACCGAGCTTCACCAAAAGTGAAGCAGATGCAAACCTTTACCAAATTGTGGTTGAGGGTAAGCTATTGGTCATTGTTCTTTTTTTTTATGATTTAATTTTGATTGGTGATGAGCAGCTAATACACTCATGCAAGGAGGATATTTCAAGGGAGTTCGAAATGAGGGACATGGGACTCCTTCATTATTTCCTTGGATTGGAAATATGGCAGTGGGATGGTGAAATTTTTTTGTCTCAAGGCAAGTATGCAAAGGATATATTGGGTAAGTTTAACATGGAGAGTTGCAAACCCATGGATACTCCTCTTCTAGGAAATTGGAGGAAAGAGGATGCTACTTCTGGAGAAGTAGTGGGTTCTATTGTTTACCGACAGTTAGTGGGTTCACTAATGTATCTTGTGAATGCGAGACCGGACATTTGCTACGCAGTTAACCAGTTGAGTCAAGCTATGGTTAAGCCTACCAAGCTCTTTTTGAAGGTGGGGAAGCATGTCCCGAGATACTTGCGGGGCACATCACAGTATGGTGTATGGTACAGATGGACAGAGGGGGTGAAGCTGCATGGCTTCACGGATGCAGATTGGGCTGGAAATCCATCGGACAAACATAACACATCAAGAGGGATCTTTAGTGTTGGGTCGACAACAGTTTCCTGGTGCAACATGAAGCAAAGCTTCATGGCACTCAGTTCAGCAGAAGCAAAATACATGCAAGCAAGTCAAGCTACATGTGAGGCTATCTGGATGAGAAAGACCTTGGTTGGTTTGTTTGGTTCTCAGATGGATCCTGCATTGATTCATTGTGATAATTAGAGTTGCATTAAAATCTCGATTAATCTTGTGTTTCATGATAGGTACAAGCATATAGATATCTGTTACCATCATCTCAAAGATTATGTCCAAAGAAGAATAATGTTGCTTCAGTACATTCGCATGGAAGATCAGGATGCAGATATTCTGACGAAGGCGCTCACTAGGAGAAAATTTGAATATCATAGAGACAGGATCGGGGTGAAGGATAATCCCTTCACTAGTACATTTGGTCAAAATTCCGACACTTTAGTTCTGACACTTTTGACATATTGTCGGAAATTTCCCCAATTTTTCTCAATTTTTGAAACCCCGCCAACAAACGTCGCTATAGCAACGTATAGGGAGATTGTCAGTATTGCGACATTTAGGTACGTCATCGGAACATCGACGTTTTGGGACACGAGGTCGGAACTGCGACATTTCTAAGACATGAGTCAGGAGTGCGATATTTGGAGATAATCGTTGCTATTGCGACATTTAGAGATACTTGTCGGTAGTGCAACGATATTGGGGACAACTGTCGGTAAAGCGACGGTTTGTCGACAACCGTCAGTATTGCAACATTTAGACCACACGTCGGTATTACGATGGTTAGACCAAACGTCAGAACAACGACGATGGTAAATGTAACCGTGTAATATTTTGTAATGTTGTTTTTTTATTTTATTAATTTTTATAGGATTATAATAATATATTTTTTATTTGTTTACTAGGGTGATTTAATTGACCATTATTTTGTAATGTTGTTTTTTATTTTATTAATTTTTATAGGATTATAATAATATATTGTTATTTGTTTACTAGGGTGATTTAATTGACCATTATGTTGTTAGCTATTACTATGTTAGCTAGGTCAAGCTAACAAAAATAATAATATATTTGTTATATTTAATTCTTATTAATTTCTCTTTAACTGGTGACAGATCACACTTTCAAGAGTTGCAATTCATGAATTTCACTCACCTAGTACTGACTAACGTGCGCGTCACCTTGGCAATTCACTTCAACATGACATTTTGCCTTCAATGTTACTTAATTTTTGTACCACGCTAGTATAACCTCTCACATAACCATGTCATCGTTGATGGTGAAGACTTTGTATCATAATGGTAATATGATGGATCTCTTTCATTGTCAAAACACCCCTAATCACTTCCCCGAGGAAGCAACCACTATGGAAAACTTATGCAACAAGAGCATTGGCACGTAGCACAATATCCATCGCAACTCGAAGTAGAGTGAAACACCCTTAAATCATGAATAGTGTGCCTGAATAATGGTAATGTGATCTCCCTCATCCTCAGCAATATTATGCATTCCAATACTCTCATGTGCTTTAATTACAATGACCATGCAAAGTTATTTAAGATCAACATCTATTTTAGCTAAAGCATATAATTCGATGCAGGTTCCAATATGTGTCATAAACTTTGTGATTCAGCTTCTCAGTGAAGGCCTCTTGACCTTAAGGACTTGGCCTTTTAGCCATTATGTGCCTTCAATAGCTGTCCCTCTCTAGCCTTTTGCTTGAACTTTCTATTACCCTCTCCTATGTTCATGCATGTCATCCCTTTAGCCTTTTTGCAAGCTTCACATCCCAATTACCTTTGTCCAGGTAGGTCCAGTCGGGTTGGGTGGGGTCGTGTCAGGTCGCAGTGTTAGGTCAAGTCGTGTGAGGTCGGGTCGAGTCGGGTTGGGTCGTGTGAGCGCACCCAAGGAACGTGTCCGAGTTGGGTCACGTTGGGTCGTGTGAGGGTGCCCAAGGAAACATGTTCAGGCGGGTCAGGTAGGGTTAAATTTGGTCGTGTTGTGTGAGGTCGCACAAGGAAACACGTTTAGGTGGGTCGGGTTGGGTCGTGTCATGTGAGGGCACCCAGGGAAACGTGTTCGAGCGGGTCGGGTCGGGTCGGGTCGGGTCGAGTTGTGTGAGGGCGCTTAGGAAAATGCATTCGACTGGGTTTGCTCAGGTCGTGTCGTGTGAGGGTGCTCGAGGAAACGCATTTGGACGGGTCGGGTCGTGTGAAGGCGCCCAAGGAAATGTGTTCGATCAGGCCGGGTTGGTTCGGGTCGGGTCGTGTGAGGGCGCACAAGGAAATGCATTTGCCGCGGATTGGGGAGGGTCAGGTCGAGTTGTGTGAGGGTGCCCAGGGAAATGCATTCAGGCGAGTTGGGTCGCGTCGAGTCATTTGAGGGCGCCTAGGGAAACATGTTTGGGTGGGTCGGGTCGTGTGAGGGTGGCCGTATAAAAAATGCTAAGTTGTGACCACCCTTGTGCCTTGTACTGCATGTTTGTGCGATCCGTTTTCTGTTTTCTCTGTCGTGCCTTCATTCGGATGGGTCGAGTCGTGTCGTGTGAGGGCGCGATAGGAAACACATTCGGGTCAGATCATGTGAGGGAGGCCGTATCAAAAAAGCTAAGTTGTGACCATCCATGTGCCTTGTGCACGTTTGTGCGACCTGTTTTCCGTTTGCTCCCTCGTCATGCCAGCTTAATGGACGTTCGGGCATGTCGGGTCGGGTCGGGTCAATATATGATGGTGCCCAAGGAAACACGTTCGGTTCGGGTTGGGTCCGGTCAGGTTGTGCCATGTGAGGGCGCTCGAGGAAATGCGTTCGGGCGGGTGGGGTCAGTTCAGGTGGGGTCGTGTGAGGGTTCCTAAGGAAACGTGTTCGTGCGGGTTGGATCAGGTTGTGAGAGGGCACCTAAGGAAACGTGTTCGGGCGGGTTAGGTCAGGTCGTGTCGTGTGAGGGTGCCCAAGGAAACGTGTTTCGGCGGGTCGGGTCGGGTCGGGTTAGGTTGTGTGAGGGTGCCCAAGGAAACACGTTTGGGTTGGTTGGGTAATTTGGTTGATTTTTCTTGATTACAAATAATGGTAAACAACCTGCATCAATGTTGCTTTCCTTTATGAAACAACCAACATGAATAAGAGTGTGTGATAGGGAGTGTTAGCAAGTTATAGCTAGTGTGCTAAGGAGGGAGTGACAGGGCTAGGTATGTTAGGTACCCCTCCCCCTAAACCCTAAACCTATAAACCCTTAACCCCTGACCCTTTCCTTTTCTCCCTCGTGCCAGCTTAATCAACATTTAGGCATGTTGGGTCGGGTCAGGTCGTGTGATGGTGCCCAAGGAAACGCATTCGGTTCGGGTTGGCTGGTCCGATTGTGCTGCACTGTGAGGGAGCCTAGGGAAACACGTTCAGGCGGGTTTGTTTTCTCCATCGTGCCTTACTATCCATTTACAAATGGAGTATCTTGACATAAATTGAAGATTCCTTGATGTGAGTTCACGAAATGGAAATTTATTACAACAAAAACTGGAATATGACAGACTCAATTAGTCCAGGTCACTAATGTTTCCTCCAGGAGTGACAAATATCCTCGAGAATATGAAAATAGATATTATGGGTTTTTAGATGATATATAGTTGAGTGTGACTTTAATTCCTTCAAATTAGTTTTGTTCGACGTCAAATGGTATAGGCTACGAATGAATGTACATGATGATGACTTAACTCTTATTCAACATCACAATGGATTTCCAATGGTTAAAACATCGCATTTTGAAGCAGGAAAAGATCGCTATGTTTTTCCAAGCCAATGTGAACAAGTCTTTTACCCAGAGGCTCCAGGTGAGAATGGATGGTAATTTTCTATTAGATATGATCCAAGAGGAAGGCCAGTAGAGTATACTACAGAGGAAGAAGAGGAAGAAGCAGTGGCAGATGAGCAAGAAGATGCATTGACAGACGAAGAAGATATAGAAGATGAACCAGGCGTAGGAGACGAGGCAACAATTATTGATGATGATGTCGATGAGGATATTACTTAAAATGACATAATTGATGATGATGATGACATGGTCAATCATTTCAACACTGTTTCTGAATCATATGTTGGTACAGATGTCGATCAGTTGGATGAAGATCAAGAAGATACAAAAGAAGAATATTGATATAGATGTTCTGTTCAAGTATGAGATGGTATGTTATAACTTTATATTTTAATCATTATAGAATATTTTTTATGCACAATGGCTCATTTACTAGGGGCCTAGAAGGGTCGGGTGATTGAATAACATTTAATAATAGATCAAGAGTATCATGAATAGAAGGAAGGGATCAAGTGATAGTACCCACCAAGTCCGGTGCAGGTTCCACTGGAGCTTGAGTGTCCTGTGCTTGGTTCAATATCTCACCGAAAATAGGGATCTACAGTTGTTCATTCTATTCCTCCATCCCTTCCATCAGGATAAGCCCCTCTTCCTACTGATGCACCACCGCTTCCATCTGTTCTTGCTCACCACCTTCTGACTGATCAGCTACCTGAGCTCGATAATCATTCCTGTAGACTACCCTTTGACGATGCCTCTTGTTAATTCTTAGAGGGAAGTCTCTGAGAAAATGATCACCATACTTGTGGCATCTATGGCACCGAAAAGGAAGGTGCTCGTAATCAATAATTTGGAAGAAATATTTTCCGTCGAGATGTAAGTGGATTTTTTCAACCAGATATTCTCTTGGAACAAGACGAACTAGTATATGAGCCACATTCTGAGATTTTGTAACCTGAAATGACATATACACATCCAGAAAGATGCACATACTATTCCCAATGGCCCTGAAAATGTCCATTGTCCATAAGTGTGGAGATAACGACAACAAACACACCCAAACCAGGATCTCATCCACTCTTTCCCACTTCACATCAAATATGGGCGTCCACCGCTTGAAGAGAATCATCACAATGCCAAAACCCCAATTGCGTGTAAGGACCCATTAATATAGGTATTTTTGTTCGCAAACCTGATCATGAACTACCCGTTTGATAGAGTTATCACCTCCACCTCCTTATCCAGAGATTCTCCCCAATATTGTTCAATCCAATCACCTATAAATTGAGCAGAGAAGAATTTTCCACGCGCTATGCCCACCAATATGATCTCTAATGCCACCATCATCTGGTCTACTTGTATGTCCACTCTGAAAATGAGATTTGGGTATTCACAGTTTTTCTTAATGAATTTTCCCTTTTTTCTTTTTAACCCTGCTTGTCGATAGTTTTGGGGCAGTTCTGGAAGTGATGAAAACTCCGCGACATCCTCCCCCTCCTCTTCGGATATAAGCCCAAAACACCCTTCCACTTGCACCACTTCGGTATTACTAGCCTAGGTACCTGTAAAGCTTCCACAAACTCAGGAAATAAACCATGAGAGAATAGTAACTCATTATTCCCCTAACCCCTAAATGCGCCTAAATCCCCTAACCCCTAAGCCCCCAATCCCTAACCCCTTAGCCACTAAATCATTATTCTCCTAACCCCTGAACCCTAATCCTCATTATTCCTCTCACCCATAATCCCATGGTCTTCTTTGTTTTTGGCTTTTCTCGAAATTCATTTACTATTTTCTCTATGATATCGCTCATCACTTTAGGTGGTATGTATTTTTTTATGGAAAATGGCCTGATTGCATGCCACCAAATATTTTTCACAAGATAGTAGGGAAATCCTGGTAAATTTGCATTGAAAAATATGATACCCAATCTTGAGTGAATTCCTTTAATGATTCGTTTTTCTATCGAGAAAACATTGGAGCCAAATTGAATAGGTGATAATCGAAGCATTATATATATAGGGACATGAAATGAATGTATGAGAGATGGATTTTTCCTCCACATGGCATAAGGCATAACGATTTGGACCAGATCATCCTCTTTGAGTAGATTTTCCTATGTTAAAAATTTTCTATTCAATGTCAACCATAACATCACTTTACATTTGAGTTGAATAGAGTGTTTCCATAAATATTGCCACCACCACCTTTGTCGTTGTGTGGTATTTGATTCTAAAAAGCCCTTGTAACCCAATTTTTTTGTGCATTCCCCTAAATGGAATTCTTTGACCAGATCAATCGATCTAGATTGTCTTCATCCAAATGGATAAGGGAATATACTAGAAAACTCACACACACACATGAATTCCATGGCGAATTTTATCAAATATTTAAGATATGATGTTTTTTTCTTATATTTCATTGTTGTTGAATACGAACATGAATGTCATGAGTTGAATTTGAACTTATATATAGTTAAAATTTCTCATCTATCGTGTTATTTTCATTTTTATATAGCTAAATAAATATTATCACTGTAATATTATATATATATCTCACTTTTCCTTTTTTATTAAAAGAATGTTGTAATTAATAAAAAAATATAGTGTGATTGGATTTTGAGGATTTTGTTTTGAAATTTTGTTAAGGTTCAAAATTCAAGGAAGAGACACAAAAAAAATCTATCCACGTTGAGGGTTGGTGTGGCCTGGGATAGCTATGAATCTCAAATTCTTTTGATATCTTATATTCTCACGAGTCATGTTTTTTAGACAGACAAGCTAGTCTTGCAAACCCCAAATAACTTTGATAGCTTATCCCCTGGGTTGTAGTTTATTATACAACAAGATAGTATCGCAAGTCACTGATAGCTATTAAACCAAAATATATATATATAAAATAATGTTGCAAGTCCCACAAGTCTCGAATAGCTAACAAACCAAAAAAAAATACAAAATAATGTCGTAAGAGAAGATTTTATTGGCAAGTCTTAGGATCAAATATGTGGATTGGTGGTAACAAAAAATAGATTTTAATGAAGAATTCAAGTTATATTATTTGTAAACATAACAATATAAAGAAACAAATAACATCTTCTTGAGAAAATAACCATTCATTGTCAACCAAATCAATTGTAGGAGTAGGTTGATCTGGTAATCTCACAAGACCCTCACTTATAAACTCGTGACATAGCACATGCATTCATGGTATTTTAAATAGTACCCTTGATTTCCATAGATATTCATAAAGATCTCCCAAAATCATTTTCTTGAATCCCCCTCCTAATACATATTTCCTATTAAGGCTCCTTATTTTTATTAAATAACTAATTGTATACTTCCTAATACCTGTAAACCCTCCCCCCACCCCCCTATTATAACATCATTTTTCACCCTCATGTGATTCATGATTGTCTTTTGGCCTTGGGCACCCATTCCCACAGACTTGAATAAAATTTCATAAAAAACAGTGTTTAAAATCCCATACGCGGGTATGCCCAGAATTTTCCGCGTGTATACATGAGTACATATATACTTTTCTGCGTATGCCATTAAAATAATTAAAAAATATATAAAAATCCCTATTTTTGAGGCTGGGTTGATGGTTATTCCCGTAATTCAACCACCCCAGCCCGTGGCCAACTGTTTCCAACAGATTGAAACTACTTTGAGGGAGTATAAAAGCCCCTCACATGCATGGCCTAAAGGAGAGAGAAATTTATATACATTATACTTTGTTGGAGCCCCAATTCAAGTATGATTTCTCGTGCCTCCTGCACTTCCCAGATTTTTACAGGAAACCCTTGTTTCCTGGAGATGTTCATCAGTTTATATGTCATCTCGTGTGCCCAAGTCTTGAAAGTATCCTAGCGAGGCAAGGGTGGGACGGATCCAGAAAACGGTCTATTCGAAGATCTTGGAAGGACTCAGGTGATCTCTCCACCTTACTATTATTGTACATGCTGTTTGTAATGAAGAAGAACCATCTTGTTCCTGAATTCACGTGTTAATATCTTCTTGCATATGTGAAAAGATTATTAATTAAGCATTTATTATTGTTTATATGATGTTTCACATGGATTACACTGACATTTAGGAGAAATATATGCTGTACAACTAGATTTCCGTGCATGTTCCTTCGTGATTTCCAGGTTGAAGAGGAAGAAGGGTTGCTGGGGGTTTGGACCCCGCGGGATCTACATCAAACGTAGGATCTACAGGTGAGTTCTACAATCGATGTTATCTAGTTTTCAGTGTACAAGTGTGGTTGTGTGAGTCCTTCTTGAATAGCGTGCCCTGATCTGTGGAGGTTTTGACCCAACTACCTCTAGGGAGTTATTTCCCGAAACACCCCCTCCACCGATACACCTAATTATATCCCCCCAATACCTACAATATATTGACTTTATTCGTAATAACTTAAAAACCTCCTTTGTGAATGAAAATTATAAGATATTGGTCAATAGGGTGAAGTCCTCATGGTTCATATATGGCAAGGACCCTACACTAAATAAGATGATTAGTGGACTAGAAAAGGATAGACATGTTAGAACAAGGTTGCGGAAACTTGAACCTATCTAAAATAGTGAGAGAAAACATTGGTAAATGATTGTTAATATGGGTTGGGAAATGGGTTTAGTGCATGTTTTGATCACACCTCTCACAAGCATGTCTCCTTTCTTTGTACCTTGGTCTAATATGATGGGGAATTTGGTGGGACCCAACTAATCTACACCACCATGGCAGGCCAATAGAGTTACATGTAAATCAACTCATGGTGCATGGCCTAACCCCTGAACCCTAATCATCTAACCCCTAATCACTTATTCCCCTAACCCCTAAGCCCCTAACATAAAAATAATAATTAATTAATCAATTAACATTATAGTCTAATTAGTAATTTTTAATTAAGTTTACCAATTCATAGTTAATCAATTGACATTAATTCTTATCGCCATTTTTCCAGCAATATTGCCTGAATGCAATTCTTACTGCTAAATCTTTCCAGCAATGTGAATGCAATTATTACAGGTTAATGCAGCTTATGTGCATTGGCCTTGTAATCGTTTTTCAATTCCATATTATCCATCATTTGGAATGAACGCATATCCCATGGAGTCAGCAGAGTAATAGAGGCCGGAAGTGGGGGCAACAATACTGTCGAAGGGAGCTGCATTTAGACATTTTCACATACGTTGGTTCAGGGGGAAATTTGTCAACCCACAAAATGGTAATGACCTTTATTTTATTTTACACAGATTGGTTATTTTTTGGATTATGTTTAGACTTACAATAGGACCTATTTGTTCTTTTGATCTAGCTTTCAACATTCTATAGAAATGATTTTGTTTACATTTAATAATATGGCTAATTATGCTTCCCTCTCATCTTTAATTGTTTATTATTACTCAAAATTGAGCTATGGATTGATATCTCTAATAACAGATTCAGGGTGTTGATCCCTTCAGTTTCTATCCAAGATCCCCTTAATGTTATCAACCTCTCTGTGGTATCCTAAGTCAAATAGTTCAAATATGAGGTTGGGTTCAACAACAATTAGGTTTAGTTTGAATTCAATTTTTTTTTATGAGGTTCAGATGAAGTTTGCGATGAGGATCATCTATATACATTTTTCATTATCTATAGAGTCTGACTACAGTGGTGATTGGTCCTAGATACAAACCCCATGGGCCATGGCACATGCTATAAGCTATAGCTTGAGTTGTGGGTGTGGCACAGAATATAGGCCACAACTTGAATTGTGATCCATATCAAATCCCCTAGAGGTTGGGCACAACAAGGTTGGAAAATTGAAAACAAAATAAGTCTTTATGGGTAGTGAACCATCAACCTGGCAGGTATATGGTATAGCTGACAATGGTAATGGAGGGTCAAATTCCACAGAGAAGAGAATTAAGACTATAATTGGCATAAAGCAATCACATGGTCGAATAAGGTTAGCAGGATCAAGGGTCAGCATCAATGGAAAGAGGGTAAGTGACAAGGGAAATGGAGACAATTTGGTTGATTGAAGAGTGAACAAAAAAGTGAAAAAAGGGTTCTAATTCAAGGGATATAGGGTTAGAAAAACTTTACTTTATTATTTATAAAAAATGAGAAAATCGATAAAAAAAACCCAATTTTTCATTCAAGTTCAAATTCAACCTGAATTTAACTTGAGGTTCAGTCATGAGGTTTGAAGAACCTAATCAAACCTAAGAATTTTCTTTAGGTTCGTTGAATTTTAAACCTCAAGTTTGAATTTTGGTGAACCATGTGACATAGATGGTATCAATTTTTTTAGCTTGCCAAAGGGATTTATAAGCTTCTCAATGCTGATAGTTAAGAGTCTTTAAAAGTTAGAACAAAAATATCAATTTCATCATAGGCTAATAGAATATGTTTCCATTAAGAGGCATGAAGGAAAATCAGACAAATACGACCGTCTACCTATAATTCTCTCTGCCTTTTTGCTACTCTTTTTCCTTGCAACATGAATGTAAGGTGCTTTGTGAACCAACTGGTGGACGGGTAAAATCATAGACTAGTTTTTCTATTACTTGAGATGTTTGCATCATCTCCAAAACATTAAAACCCTTAAGGAACCTCTCTCACCTCAATTTCCAAGGCCTCTCCCAATCTTTGTTGCATGCCTCTTTCCTTTTTGTTTTGCATCTCTATATCACGATTTCAAATGTCTTATTGAGACAAACAACTAGATTGTTGTCAGAAAGTGTAGCCACGTAGTATACAAGTTGGTTTATACCCCCAGAGTAATTACCATTGTATCATTCACATCTTACCCAAGAACCCTCTAAATTTATCCCAAATTGCCAACGGTGTCTAAGATTTTTGATAATGGTCTTGAAGAAAATTTCAAGCCTTAACCAAATTGACCTAGAAATTCAAAATAGGAATTTGAGGGAAAAAAGAATGTGAAATCTTATGTATCAAAATGCAGTCCCAATTTTTTTCCAGACATTCTGATTATAGTAACTTATATCTGTTTTTGAGCTAAGTGGCCATGCTATGAGGGGCATCCCTATTCCATCAAAACCAATCAGGAGTTGCACATGGCCTCATCTACACCCACTCAAGAGGTTTTGAATGTGGATATCTGTGTTAATACAAGCCTAATCACCTCACTGTTAGCTGCTACACACCACATCCATGGGTTGTATCCTCTATATTTCATGTTATACCCATCAAAACCCATTCTAAATGCCTTCAAATGGTTCAATGTTGGTTCTAGACGGCTCCATGGCACTCCCAAGGTACCCAAGCACTTGAATAAAATATCCTAAGATAAAGAAATTTAAGAAAATAAGAACTGTTAGATGACTGAATCTTTTCCCATCTGAAAATCACCTTAAGGCCAAAAGATTACAACTAGTCTGTTAAATCACATGAAATTCTCCTTAAAACCCTGAAAATCTTCTTGCAAATGGGCTTCAAAAAATTCTCACAAATGAATTTGTGTTCAAGTCAAGGGGTTTCAAAGGAGAAGACAAGGTGAAAAACTCCCTTTTATCCCCAAAACCGCCAACAACATAAAAAAATGCCGTTCATTCAGACTTACCATACTCCACTGCGCATGGGAGAAATTTCCAACATTCACAAGTACAACAAGTATTGACTGCCCAATGCTTGGTCAATATGAGTTTTGTCCCAATTACTCACCAAGATGCCACACACCTGAGAAATGTTTTAAAACTTCGACTTGGCCTCAGAATCGGTCAAGGGTCAACTAGGACTTGGAATGACTCAAACTGGTTTGAATTCAATTTTTTGGTTTGCTAAAAAAATACAGATAATTTATAAATTTTAATGAAAAACTATATTTTGAAATTTGAATATTCAAAACCATGATTCCAAACCATATATATAAATAATCAGTGAGGCTCTAAATGGCCTCTAGAGTGGGAAGGGCCCTTAAAAATTATTAGGAAAATATAATTTTTGAATGACAAAAGGTAATACCCTGCCTCAAAAAATTACCCTTGGGCCTTCAAGTATCTACAGAGTATAAACCTAGAGATACTCCACTAAAATTATAGTGAGAAGAAATACTAATTTGTTGTGGGAACATTCAACAAACCACACGTGATGAATCGTTGCTTGCACACAGAACTTTTGATCCTAGATAAACCAACAAATCTATACATACCCTAAATTAGTAGGCTTACCAACAACCAAAATTATGCTAGAAAAATGTGCCAAATAGGTTGAAGCACAACTTGAAACCAAAGATAACAAGCAAGAATACCTTCAACCAGCAACAAAATTTGTGGCATGTAATTGACATGATCGTACCAGCAACACAGTGGAGGAGGAAACTGCCAAAATCCCTTAGAATAAACAAACCATAGGCACACTAAATAGATCTTCTGAAACCCCAGGTTTTCTGGGCATATTTATAGCATGTTGGCAGAAACAAGAAAAAGTCAGTGGAGGGGCTGCGAAGAGGCTGAAATAAGGCCAAATTTCTGTCTAGGAAAATATTCTCTAGAATATCAGCAAAAATATAGGTCAAATAATGACCTATGAATAACATAACATGCCAAAATTCCATCAAAAAATGACTTGGTCAATAAGGTACGGACTCAGCCAAGTTGGGTCGGTTTGGTACCAAACCATCCAAGTCATGCCTTGTGGTTTGGTACCAAAACAGGCCGACTCGGCCGAGTAGGTACTGGCCCTCTGAACTAATCCATTGGCCAAGCTGATATGGTAGTCCGAGTCAACTTGGTACAAGTTTTAAAACACTGCACACAAGTACTCCCAAGCAATACCCAAGTCTATGGAAACTATGGAACAAATAATGATTAATTACCAAACTGTCATGCTGAGCACCATATTCATAATTTTATGATGCATGTAAGGGAAAATTCAGAGGATATATGACCATCGTCTCAAGCAACCTTAGAATATTCTATTAGACTTTTGAATTTCATGATTTTCCTTGCCACTTTAAGCGTGACATAATATTGATAGGTATATTTCTCTATTAGGTAACTATTGATAGGATTCCCATGGCATACCCCTTCTTTCTATTTATGCTTCCTTTAATGTTTATCTTTTTGGCCTGCAAGATATACCCAAAAGATGGGAAATGTTTCACATGTTGTCTTCCAAATCAAGAAAATCATCAAAAGTTGGGAAATGTTTCGCGGGTTGTCTTCCAAATCAAGAAAATCATCTGAGATTCAAAGCAACGGAGATTTGGGGACATAAGTTTTGTGGAAAAGGCCGTTCGATTGAATAATTATTGTGTGCTCTTGAATCATAATGAGTTTACCCCCTGTAATTAAGAAAGTTCTACTTTATAAGTACTTATAATGTCTAATTTTCCCCATCTTACTCAACAACCCATATCAATCAAGGTTGAGTTTTATCAATAGAATTCCATATGTTTTAAGCACCCCCTTCTCCCTTCCAGCACTAGAAGTTTCTTATCCTTTGATGTCACTTCACCTCAGTTTACCCTACCACAACTAACCTAACCTTAGCTTTTGTGGAGGAACAAAATGCATGCACTGAAATATCTATCACAACTCGTAACAAACATAAACATCATCAACTCAACATAGAATGAAGAAAAAGTAAGAGACTTTGCAATTAGTAACCACCATCTACGTAACCACCATGTACAACACATAAATGGATATAAAAACTGTCACTATTGTCAAAGGACTCTACACATACCCAACAAATATGTTTACCGCACTTACAACTGATGTGATTGCAACCTTCAGTTTTTTCAATTGTGAACCCACAACCAGGACACCTTTTAACATCCTATTTGACTTTGCACCACTCTTTGCGAGAGGCATCGGGATCTTGCTTGAATTCTCTATATTCTTCACATGATAGGTACATATGATACTCTAGATGACATGTACATATGATACTCTAGATGACAGGTTGTACACAACTCCACTGAACAACTGCCACAAAAAAAGAGTCTACCAGAAGTTGACACCTCATATATTGATGGGAAATCTGGGGTGGTGCAGAATCTGTAGGTACCTTTGCTCGAAGCCACAAATGCCCCGAGAGAAGCTCTAAATAAGTCATAAAGTGCCTCACTAGAGACCAAGGATTTTAGATCAGCAACTAAGAACAAATGGTTGCAATCTCCATGAGCACAAACAAGAGGAAACCCCTCATGATGGCGCATGGATGAGTTACACTGCTCAACTAGGCATGATCTGCAGAAGGCATGCCCACATCCTTCGAGTTTGTAGCAATCTTCAATATCACATAAGTAGATGGGACAAGCATTCCCGCTTTCATCAAATTATTTTAAAATATGATTATGAATCCCCTTAATACTATTTATAGTTTCAGCGATGACATTGTCAGCTTTAATTTTTGACTCTCTACTGCCATGAACAGACAAGACATGACATCGTGTATAAAGAATAAATTATGCCTTTGGAATGCACGCTTTAAATCCAGCTAGCTCCACACCAAATCGTTTGACAACTTCCTTCATCAACCCATATGGCACCCCTTCCCCTCTAAGAGATATTTGATGATGTTTGTTTTCATGAAGAAACATCAAGTTATGTACCATAATAGCTTTATCACTTTTTTTGGCTGGACAAATTTTTTTTATACTATGACTACAACTTTCAAATATTATACAAGTCTTGGTCTCCCGTTCTAATGACCTTAGAAGCTAAAACCCCTCACGACTAAAAAGTATTTGTATAGCTGCAGGATCCAACTTATCATCTGCTACAACATTTCGTTTCAATAGCTGTTCCAGTGAGGATCTACATTTTACAACAACATCCATTGTGTTTGAAGATATCTTCACTCTGTAGGATCCATACTCTGTCTCATTGGCTTGTAGCTTAACATCTGCATAGACAATTTGTTAGATGAATCCACTGACTATTGTCGGATCAGAATACAGGAACTTTATCCTAGAAATGCCTCGATGATATTAATAATCAAGAAGTTTATACTACATACAAACTAACCATTCACGTTTCAAGTGATTATAACATATAGCACTCAAAAATTAATATAGTCTTAGAAATACATATGATTAGGGTGAAAATGATGAAGTCTTTCGGATTAATCACATCATTAGGATTTGATTAATCCGAAATTCATTCATCTACATTATGGATAACAAAAGTCTTATATCTAACAATGATGATGTCTTTACTTGGGAAAAGGAATCCATATTTAAGGTGATTCATATAACTTCGTGATTAATTAGGTAGTAGAGAAGTTGGCACTTCTATGCCAATTATTCTAATGGTTCACTAGTTTTCAATAGACTTCTTCTAAATCATGTACCTATTTTGTACTTGCGACTTTTTTGTTATCTTTATATTGTCAAAATTCAAATTCAACGTAACATCAAATATCTCTCTAGCAACCTTAACTATGGCCTTAGATAAAAAAAAAATCATGTGCATATGATTGTGTATGAATGCTAACTACAATTAGAACAATTAGCGCTCACTAGCCAAGGCCCCAATGGATTTTAATCATATAGAATTTAAGTGATATATTATGATTTAATCAAATTTTGGAGGCCCAGGTGTAACCATAGTTTTAAAAACACACAACCCAAGATCACCTTGAGCCGACTACTGACTGGAAAAGTTAATCGTCCCACAAGTAATGCGACCACTCGCTATAAGGCTCTGGCAAGGGCACTGTAGATAAGAAAGTGTTGTCTTCATATATAGTTCATAGCCCTTGTCTGCCATTTGATCATGCAACTTCAAAGCTTCTAAGACCTTGTTCTCTTTTATTAGCCCATAAATTATGGTACTGTATGTAATTATGTCAGGCATGTAGTCATTCTCATTCATTTCTTGGAGGAGAAGGAAATATTCATCCAATTTCCCTCCCTTGCAATATCCATTGACCAATGCATTATAGGTCACTACAGTTAGATTTATTTCGCTCATTAAAGATTCACTGAAAATCTCTTTAGCCTGATCTAATCTACCTACTTTGCAAAAATTGTCTAATAGAAAGGTGCAAGTATAAATATTTGGCTTACAACCCTTACTTTTAATTATACTCAACCACTCTAGGGCCTCTTCTACTCTACCAAAAAAACAAAGACCAATGATCATAGAATTGAAATTCACAATGTTTGGCTCACACCCATTCCTTATAAATGCATCTCTAACTTGTTGTGTTGTATGTTGATCTGAAAACTTAGAGAAGACACTGTCTTAATATTTCTGATTTACTGTTTACTCTCTTTAAACTCGAATGTCATTTGATGGTAAATTTGTACTCTTTAATGCACAAATTTTATGTATTATAAAGGTAAACTTAGAAATTATTTTAGTTTTCATTTTGTGTTTCCAAGTTAGATATTGTTTTCAAGTTTTCACATTTCTAATTTTAATGCAATTTGGAAGACTGATCGTGGAAATACTGGAACAACCCCAGGACAGGTAAACAAATAACAATTTTAGTTTCATATTAGTTTGTTTATCTTTAACAAATTATATATATATATATATTTCATGCTTCTTATTATTTTATAATGTGGCAGGATGCTTGCGGAAAGGGGCCAGCTGAAGAACATGTAAGTGTCAACATTGCTCTATCTTCAGGTATTTTAGTTCTTTACATAGTTGAAATAATGTTAATTTTGTTCAAATATGTAGATGCCTGGCCATGGTGCGCCTGATGATTCCCTCAATGAGGAAGAGTTGTCTTCATCCCCATGTCCATTGGTGTTGCTGCGAAAAAATGCGCTAAAAGCAACCAAGGAACTTGAGGGTTTGGTAGACATTGTGCCTCAAACACATGAATTAGGAAAAATTATAAGACAAATTATGACCCAGCTAGATACATATACGGTAATAAGAAAAAATCAAAAAGATATTCTATTGTTATGCATGAGATCAATTGTGATAGGTTGATTTTTAATTTTTACATTAACTAAACTAGCAAAAATATTCTTTTCTATGTAGCATTTTATGGGACCTGATGTCCCTGGTGTTGGTGGTAGTGAGACATAAAGGAAAGAGATTCCTGAGGAACCCTCTTGTACACCTTCTACGCCTTTAGGTGGCAGCCAAGAAACACACCCTGCCCAAGAAGACACACAACCAACTGTTGAACGTGTTGGCAGTGATGAGGCTGGTATGACCAACTTTATTATTGCATTTCCTGGAGCTACATTTATCACCTCTACGGGGACCATTCTAGGCACGTTTTTGGTGAACAATGAATGTGTTCCTATAAAGCAAGTACAAATCCTAGGTAAGTTTTAATATTTTAACTATTTCATGTACTCTATCTAAAACATATTTTATCATGATTATTATTTTTAAATTAATGATAATATTTTTTTTTTCTGTGTAGGAAACAATGATTTCTATAAGCCCTTGGAGAGCAAGGCGTTGATAATTTTTGGCCCAACCATACACACAAGGTGGAATTCCCAAACTTCCAACCTGAAAAAATAACTTCTAGATTATCTAGAAGGCCTTTTTGGGGTGGGCACATTTGATAGAACATTGGTCGCCGGGTAGTTGGAAAATATCTGAAATATACCCAGGACACCTATAGGATGCACTTGCAAATTAAATCTAGATACGAGTGTCCTCTCACAGTTCCAGAGAGGGAGTGGAGAGCACTCATCGATGACAGAAAAGAGAAAAAGGCCAAGAAAGAAGGAAAAATGCTAACTGGACCCGCAAGGTAAATTACAACTTTAATTAAATAGATTTAATTTTCTCCATGTCTAAATTAAAAGTGTGCTACATAACTGACTTCAAGCTTTTGCTGATAGGTTGCCTGACACCTTGAAGGCAACCAAAGCTAGGATTGAAAAAAAAGGCCATCACAAGCTAAGCCAGGGCGGTTACTTGAAATTAGCCGCAAGAATTGTAAGTAGCTAAACATCTTATAATTAACTGTATCACCTTCCAATATTTTTGTAATCCCATCAAATAACATTAAAAATACACAATCATATGTAATGTAGGGTGATGACTTTGGAACGTAAACCATAGAGGAAGATAGATAGATCGCTTTTTGTTTCGGTGATCAAGCTATAGTTGAACGTCATAGAAGCTTGGGACAGGTCCCAAGATCCAGAATGCCTGATAAGGTAAAACATTAACCTTTCAATATGTTTTATTTCATCCATAAATTTAATGTCTAACAATTTTTTTTAAATTAGGGGAGCAACACTTTCAACGAGCTAAATAACCCAGTTGTAGAGCAGTGCGTTGAGAGTGAAATATTGCCAGAAATACATGGTATTCATGTGCAACCTGATCATTCCAGTGGGGACCAGGCCAATAATGCTATTATCAGTGAGGGCCATGATGGTAATTAATTTCCACTTATAATTTTTTCTAATTATACCTTGAAGGTTGTGTCCTTGTAACGTTTTTTGTTTAAATGATATAGAATGTTGTACTTAAGCATCCTACCACCAGAGAGGAACACAGGGAAATGGTTCCAACGGTGACAACTGGTGCACTAGGTAAATAATATCATTGAAATTGTTTTTATTAATATTACCGAAATAGTTCAATGATATTTAAAAACTGACAATTAAAATTTAATATTTTTTTTTTTTGTAGGTGATGCCCCATCACTGCATAGGACAAGACATCGTGAGTACGCAACTAGGTCAGCTATGCAGGAAAGACATGAAACAAAAGTAGAGCACAATGATGTTGATGATGTAGTTAGGAGATTTAGAAGTAGGAATAAGAAAAAGAAAATTTGATAATGTAAAATGTTGTATTATTATAAGACAAATGTTACTATAACCTTTTTTGCGTTATATAAAAAATCATTTATCATACTATTTTTATGCTAAGAAATTTCAATGTTTTCTTGCGTACTTTTTGTTGCATTGCTTTTTTATTAGTTATTGAATATATATATAATTTTTTTTTTTTCTCTCATGAAAGTAAAAAATGAAATATAGATTGAGTATTGGGGAATTGAGAGTGATGTGGGGGGGCGAGAGGGGCTATAAGAGCTTCCACCTTCACGTGGTTGGCCCTATTTAGTAGAGAATAATTTATTGGAGCAATTTAATCTTGGAGAAAATCTCCCTCGATCCAACGTAGCAACAAAAAAGTCACTGTTGACTTAGTTGCTACTCTTTTAGATCATGGGAGGCTTGTTCCAAGTTCAGGCGACTCCAATAAATTGTTCTTGAAACGAAGATGAACTTATTTATGTATGTTTTGACATTGTCAACATATGTTCTAACATTATCATAAGAATGCATCTTAGAGTAAAAAATACTACATCAATTACTTTTATTTATTGTATAGATAATTATGGATTTTGAATGACTTGGAAATGCAGGTACAAATCCTCTTGCATCATGAGCAATACAACTTGTCAACCAGGGTCATGTCTAGGATATTTTTTCTTATGCACTTGACCAGGTTCGTAGTGTCACATTTTGTAAGTTCCTTTACAGTTCATAATTCAAGATGAAGCTTGTTCATGATTATTATTTGATTTTTTGTATGTGTTTTTTCCTCTATTTGATTGTAAGTTTGAACATGATTTTAAACATTGAAATATTTTTTTATTTTTATACTATTTTTATACTTACATTTTCTAGTTATGGTGATATAACCACCATTGTATCATATCCATATTATCGCATTCCCTTGGGTTGTAGTTAGCTACAAAGGAACTCCAACTAGTTCCAATTCCCTCACATTCCAGTTACAAGGACCATTGGAATAATTGGCACATACCACATTGGCTCAATTTTTTGGCCATCTTCATTCTAGTAGTCCAAGAGTACATCATCATCTTTTGGGAATAAGAAGTGTGTTATTGGTGACATGCATGTGAAAACATATCGGGTGCTTGCATGATATTTTCCACCCTGGGCTCTGGTGCCAAATTCCCCAAGTGGAGCAAGGAGGTTAATGTTGTTACTTCCAACAAAATCTTGTGCCATTCCAATAATTGTGATAGCAAGACTCTGCTCACTATTATGGTAAGTATAATGCTCTGAGACATAACCCGAGAATTGAGCAACCTTTTCTTGCATAACAAAATTTCTCTTGAAAGAGAAAAACAATATTTTCCTTTTCCCTGGTTTCAAACCATCAACCATGGATGGGATGGATCTTTGCGAATCAACCATGGAAAATAGGTTCATTTCCTTGTTTACAAAGTCAATTTACTCGATAAGTGTGTTAGTCTGGTCCAAATATGTTCCCAGCTCAAAATGTCTTAGCCAGTTCTTTCTGGCCTCTATTTTCTTATTGCTGAAGGCCAATTCAATTGCATCTCCATCTTCCTCATTTATCCACATGAAGTATTTTTTATGTTTGTCCAAATTTTTAAAATATTATTTCCCCTCTTTAGAAGTACTTATACCGAGACCTTTATAGTACTTTAAGTTCCATCCTGATGCTGGTCCACCCAGATATTATCTCCATGATTCATACTCAAGCATGGTATAAAAGACAATACCCATCCATTTTTATGGGTTGCCTTGAAAATAGGAGTAATGAATTCAACAAGAAATGAAGGAATATTGAGTAGAGATGTCTAGAAAGAGTGTATGAAGTTGATGTCTGCCCATGATAATATGTTCTCAAGAACTCCACATTTATCAACTTTCTTCAAAAACTCTTGAGATAGTTCACACTTTGAACCAAAGCTATTCTAACGACTTGTCAGTGTCTCCTTAGTTTGGGATTCAAATGCAGGATTTTCAATCAAAGAATTGATAAAGATCCATAAATGATTATTTATCGTGTGTGCTTTCACCACAGCTGTCTTGTTCTTCTTATTTACAATGTTCATCACATGATTTGTTATCTGGTTTGCTACTAAATCAACGTGGGAACCACCTTTAATGTTAGCTATTCCATTAATAAAGCTGAGGTACTGGTGTTTGTACCTCATGTCTTTTCTATGTGGATAGTTAGTTGATTACTTCTGCAAGCAGTAGTGAACTTAGAAATGCACTTTATTCTAGACCTAAATCTAGTTGTATATGTAATTCACACATTATTTCACTCAACAATATATAAACATTGCTAAGGAACGTGTCAACTGCATTTTAGATATGTGAATAACCACACCAGTATATGTGTATATCTTTATCTCTGTAGCGAGGGGTTAGATATGGATCTTACATTCAGTGTATTAAGGACCAAGGGATATTTTTAAGGCATGTACCATTTAGCCATGTATACCCATATTTTAGTAATATAAATCCATTAAGTATGGACACACACCAGGAATGCTTATCAATTAGAGGTCTAAGCTATGGGATGCATTATTCCTTCCACCTTACAGGAATTCCCTATACAAGCAACTAAATCTTGGGTTGTTCCTTAACCATAACGAATGTAGAAGTCCACTAATTTTGAAGGAATTCTCTTTGTGGTAGTCACTTTAGTGGGAATATGGGTCTATATAAATATGTTATAGTCATTTGTTACAAATCCACTTCAAAGGCCAGTAGAATGTGTTAAATCCAACCAATCATGTGACTCTATGTATATCATATCTAGTACAAATCATATTGAAAATCAGTCCAACGTGTTGTTCTTTGGGCATCACAGTTTATAGGATAGAGTTCGGTGTAATAATAGTAGCATTCAACATAATAGTAGAAACATATCAGCATTCAACATAATGAGAACAATAAAAATAGAAATCATATAATAGTACGCCAAAATATCAACCAGAACAACAAGATTGATTGAAGCAATAATTGCAATGCAGGAATATTTGGTTATTCCATTTTAGATAGTGGAACACTAGAGAAAGAATGAGGGATAAATGTATTTATCAAGACTTCTAACCTCAAACACTTAATGTCCCTCCAAAAGGTCCCTCTAAAATAAGTTGAATCAATCAAAACACGTGTCAATATTTTTGTTCGTTGTCTTTGGGATGGACTCCCGAGTCCCAAATTTGAGACCAAGACTCCCAAGTAGGGCAAGTGGGGAATTCCACTAGGGGAGTATCTAGGGAGTACTTGTCCCAGAGCTAACTCAATAAGAATCAACCATTCTTGAGAGTATAATAGATTCTGAGGAATGTTTATTTCAATTTTAACAAGATGGAAGATTATGTTGAGCCCACATGTGTTTCTATATCCTATTTCTCCATATGTGGATTTGTGAGTTTATGCATTATAATTTCTTGCAAAAAACAACAACAGTTTAGAACAGATGGATATTCTTGCATAACTGGTATGATTGTGACACTTCCATGTAAGTCACCTATTTCTAGGGCCAAGTGGTGGAATTTTGAGCTTATACACTAGTTGAAGCAACTGTAAAACTGATCATCTCACTGATGTAATTGGATACAGTAAAAACGCCTGTTCATGAATAAAACCCAGATTATTGTACCACTTGATAAACAAATTTCAGTCACCTTTCCTTCACCAAGGAGGTGTAGTACTTTAAGGATTTATTAGTCCAAGTCTGGCATTCAAACACTCTAAAATAATTGATGGGGTGAGGGATGTTGTATTACAGAGTGCAAAGAAACCAATTTCCTAAAAGTGGAAAGATATAATAACAAGGGGATCTTATGTATTAGATAAGCTGTTGAGATTTATGCTCTCGAGCATTGGATGTGTGTGTCAATTTTTTGGGAATGGAATCATGTTCCAAGGCTTTATATGCTTATACACGTGATTTTGAATATCCTGAATTACATGGTATCACTAGAATCATTAGACCCAATTATAAGTCATTCCATCCTTTCTGTCCTTGTTAGATATGTTGTTTAAAACAAAAAGGAGGATTATCGGGAATTTTCACGTCTAAATGACATTTATTGAAAAATATTGGAACATAAGTCAAGATCGTTTCTCTAGATTCCAAATAAAGTGTGCTCATATTATCAGACATAGTGAAGATGTATCTCTTTTCTAAATACCTTATGGTATGTGAATCAAAAGGCTACTCAAGAGAATTATATTTACTTGACTTCTAGTTATAATGTTGCCATTTCATCTGAGGATATTTGTCCAGAAAGAAGAATAATGGAAACATGTCACTGAATATGTAAGAATTATCTTTGGGGCTCGCAGTTCAAGGCCTTCAATAATTTGAGCTATCTGGAAAGAATTTTTTAACTCTATTAGGGCATACCAAAAATCTTAAATGGATATTCGAAGTGAGGATGATAAACTCAGCTTCAGGGTTTTTTTAAATTCACAATTTCTGCTGATTGATAATTCTGTTGGCATAAGGTTCTCCTCTCTCTTTCTGCACATAAAATTTATCTGAGGGGAGATATTTCTCATTCTTCCTATATACTTGATTATCATATTGTTCCTAATTTCTTCTTTCATTCCTGCCCTTGTGGAGCAGAATAGGTGGGTGAAACAAAAAAGTTCAACTAGTCATGCCAAATTGTTTCAAATTTCACAACAAAGTTTCAGCTAACATAGAGTTTAAATTATCTTAACACTTATTTAGATGCCAAAAATGACCAGACTGTGGATATATTTCTTAAAAATGGTGCCAAATAATCTAAACAAACAATAGATTTTGAATTAAATAAAGCCACCTTAAAAATTAGAATAGTTGTTGAAAATGTTATTTTCCAAGGAATGTGGGGTTTTCAACATTTTCATAAAGCATGAAACAAAACATATACTTCATAAGAGTTTTAGCAAGAGGTTTTTGACCTGTATGATTGAGAGAGTCAATGGTTTTTATCACATGCATAGAATAGGGTTAAGAATTGGGGGGAAATCATAATTTTAGGGACATTCAACAAGCCCCGTGACAAAGCACATAACTGTAGATTTTCATATGATTTAAAATTCAACTTATAAATAAATATTTCATACAATTTTAAATTCAGAGGTGTTCTTTTACCTTCTTTTTTTTGCATCTTCCTAGATAGGTTCATGTTTAAAAGTAAAAATCCTTCGTGAGAAGTACAACAACTGTGTTATTAACATAAGTAGGTCACTACTTTCGAGAAAGTGACCTACTACCTAATTCTCAGCCAAGCACTTACCTAAGCAAGATATCACCACAGTCATTGATATTTTTTATTTGTAAACCGAGGTCTGGAAAATATGGTTTGAATTGAAGGCATTTAATTTAGCATTTACTGAAAATTTAATTATAGAGCACATAAATCGTCTTATTCCAGAAAATATATTGCTCAAGATTGGTTTGCAAGGCACCGAAACTTAGTGGAAAATCATGAGATTGGAGAGGGCACTGCACCAAATTGTTTAGGAAGTGACAGCTAGTGAATGGATATTGTTGGCTAAGCGTAAAGCGTGTTTTGTATATTCAACTCAATGGAGCCTGGAAATTTCCCTATAAGAAGAAGCATTGGTTGTATCAGGTTGAAACAATCTAGGAGCCCTATATCGAGTCAAAATAGCCATTATTCACCTCATTTATTTTGGAAGGCCTTCCTCTTGGCCAACAACATAAATTTAATATATGTGGGTTCCCCGACCGAATGACCCCTTTTGTAGTAGAACGAGCGCCCCTGTTTTGGTAATTGTATATTTGCTATATTAGCCTAGGAGTGGACCTAGAGTATTTGTAGCCAATTCCCCCCTACATCATTTTTTGGAAGTCTATTCTATTAGGTCATAAACTCCCTTGGGTCATTTAGTTCCAAAAAAGATGCCAATTATTTGGAGTTGAAATCTTATATCTTGTATGGAAAAAAAAGAAAGATTAAATACAAGTTTATTTAAAAATGCTTAAAATTGCAGCAAATTTACTTGGTATGGTGGTGTTATAATATGCGTCAAGTTTCCAACCTTCATTTGTAGGTCCAAGTGCAGGTTAGAAAGTTGGACCTAGATCTAACAAATTACATCGATTCCTTGAGTTTTTTCTAAGGGTTACTCCATGTACGTAAAATGATTTCCACCCAGGATTCAAATCTCCCCACTCAACCCAGTCTTGCAAGGTTTAAGGGTTCACCCAACACAAGGTTTATCGTACTATGTGAACACAATGAGATCTACAGATAACCTCCTCTTCATTCAGATCATGATAAATTTTCTTGAAGATCACAATCTCAATTTTAGCTAGGTTGACCTAGTTTTGTGGTCACTTAGACACTAATAAAATGATCTTATTCCATATTATATTATCTCCTCACGCTCATCATCCTAGAAAGGAATAAGCCACCGACCAATAGAATGATGGATAGGACACTTGTCACCCCCAACTAGGGGGGTTGACAATGAAGGCTAGGGGACAAACCCCAAAAATAAGGATGGATTTATGATGGAAATTTGGCTTGGATTTTTCCTACAAACATAAATCTATCATCACTAACTATTTATTCTATGCAAGGTATATAAAGTCACTCTACCGATTCATTTTAATGCCAAGAATTCACTATATGAAACAAAATCATTGTTATTTTTTTTCGAGTTAGGATACAGTTTATAACGTTAAAAATTTGGTATTGGTTATAGGTCCATAATGTTGCATATTTTCTATTTGAATTACATCAATATTTATAATAATTACATTTATGTCTGTGTGTGTAATCTATGTGTGTGTATGTGTGTTGGCTCACACAGACACAACGTTGAGCCGTCAAAGATGAATATCAAAGGTGTTTTTCAAAATTAATAAGCACACATGGGCATTATTGAGCCAAAAATGCCTACATATTTCCTTCTCATGAACAAGTTTCAATGTGGAAAATCCATGAAATATAATTATGTCAACTTTTTCACGTAATTCTTCCACATTTTTCGAAAAAAACATATTGCCACGTGCTCTTGTTTTCTCATTTTTCTAAGCAAGGAAATTGGAGCATGTTATGCTATTGATGGCGAAGGTTATTGTGTCTACCTGTAGGTGCCCTCCTATGGGTCAAGGCCTACTACTTCTCTCTTGTCACCGAAAAACCTCAGAGATAGGTCACTGAAAAACTCAGAGAAGATGTTCGAAAATCTTTGTTTGTAAACTGTTTGAATATCACAATCTCAATTTGCAGTGAAGAACAATAATATATTCATTGGTATGTGGAACACCCACATGGAAGATAACATGTCATTTTTATTTGGTTCATGATGTTGTGGCATTGAAGTAGAATGATGTGGCACACCTATGTGGTAGATGGTGTATCATCATGACATGGCTCATTGGTGATGTGGTGATGACATGGTGAAAACATTGTACTAACATGGCACTGACATGGAGAGGAAGTGGAAGGTGATGTAGAGCTGGGTATTAACCTATTGTTATACTAGGATGTCGAGGAATTTATTCCGAGAAATTTGGAATCCAGTATTTGGCCTATCTCCCAATACTAATAGAACCTAAAATTTTTCAGTTATATGAATTGTAGCTACAAATCCAAAAGAAACCTAAGACCGTATGAAATACTTGTAGCTTCCTAATTATGTATCCATCATGTGATATTGTTATGCATTACATTGTTAGAAGCATTTATACAAACTGATAATAAATGAAAATAGGCTATCCTAGTTGGGCATGATGTCAAGGTGTTGCCATGGTGTATTCATGCTTGGGCATGATGTCAAGTATTAGTCTAAATTTAACATTAAACACAGTGTATTTTTTAATGGACATAATATTATAAATGATAGACACATATTATTTCCAGAGGCATCCTTTATGGATATACCTGATATTGTTATTTACCTTAGTAAATGGTACACGACGATGTTATCAAATATTTTTAGTCATGTTTTATTGTTGGGAAGTTTGTATTGCTACAACAGAAAGCAAATGGAGTCGTGTTTTAATGTCTGGGTAGTTTTCCTTGCTACAACAACAAAGAAATGGGGCTGTGTTTTAATTATTGGGCAGTGTGTCTTGCTACAGTAGCAAGGAAATGGAGCCATGTTTTAATTATTGGGAAGTATATCTTGCTACAATAACAAGTAAATGGCCATCACTAAACTTCACATCTAGTGGCTTAATACTATTACCATCACCAACTTATTTCCCATTGACCACCAAACTAGTGGACTTATCCAACTTTGGTTTTTGTGTTAACCAACTGAAATTAGTTGTGCATTTTTCCTTTAAAATTTTGCAAAAGATAGTTGAGTCATGGAGTCTTTTACACTGTAATGGTAGCATAAGAATAATTGGTATAATATGTGTGATTTTAATATATAGTTGGTCTTTATATGAGATATTTCCATCACTTGAGTGTGTAACCATGCTAAGCACTAGTACAAAGACGTCCCATTATTGATATGGTAAGATTCTTGGACATGTTAATTCCTTTGTGACTTGGCATTTCCATGGTGCTTTTGATGTTTATTTCACAAGGAAAGCTTCATGGATGGCAGATCATAATAGGAATGTCAATTATGTGTACACTCAGATATGAGATTAAGATTGTCATGTTATTGGTTTTGTTCTATCATAATACCTCTCTTGTATGTACTACAAGAGTAATCGCCCTATTTAATGGTTTATAATTGGGTATACACTTGATGACCCTTCCCACATGCACCATGTATTAAATGAATGTTGGTATAGCAACATATAGAGGCCTCCATTTGAGGGAAAAAAATAGGACTTCTTTAGAGGTAGCAGTATGAAATGATAGTTGTAGGTTTCATTTCCCTCTTTACAATCCTCTTGTGTTGAATCCCTTGGAGGAATTTCAAGTATAGCCTTCCAGTCTTGTAAATGAAACCGATGGGTTTCAAACCTATAGAACACATCTAATAGAAATATGAAGTTAGGCCCAACCTCAACAAAAGGGTGTTAGAAAAATAACATAAGAATGGTCAAAACTAAGCCATTCAAGGAATAGTGGATCACCCAAACATAATCAGGAACAAAAAAAATCACAATTACACATGGGGGTATGTTACAAGTGACATCATATCCCAAGTTCCAACACTTGAACTTGGGTAAAAAAATAATTATAAGGACTGGTCTTATTTGTGCATGCATAAAACCTGGATCCTTATGTTATCACTCAGTAGGGTGCCATTGTAGGTAGATCAAACTTTAGGTGAGAAACAAGAGTTAGATATAGCAATGGCACCATATTACCTCGGTAAATTTACATAGAGATACAAATTGCATCATACTATCAATGGCCTGACTTGTTCACAACTTTGATTGAGAACAAGTCCCATCATTAGAATTTATAAAGGATACTATCATCATATAAAGGAACTGGAAGAGTGTCATTTCAATACTTCTTCTTATGATAGCTATATGCATGAATATATGATGATTCCAATATTGTTCTGCCCGCAAATATGTTTTCATGCCAAATTTGCATAGGTATCCATCCCTCTGGCTAGGGCTTCCCATTTTAACTGGTGGACTGATATTTCCTTTTCAGAATTCAACTTTCACATGAATGAAATTTCAAAGTAGTTCAAGGACCTGTTCAAGAATCAAGAAGTCGACACTCTTTTACATGAATTGCAATGAATGTCTCCTAGTATTATCCTTATGCTAATAAGACACCTGAATATTTTCTTCTTCCTAATTTGTCCCACAAACTAGGGCTTTTAGCAAGCACAAGAAATGTTTTCTCCTTCTTTATTAGTACTCTGAAACAGTTCAAAGATGAAACCTTGATCATTTAGAGGGTTCATGTACTCCTCTTATATATCAAAAGCCTGGCTTATTGTTGATAGCTTTATCTGACATTTTTTTTTTATAAAATGGTTTGTTTCTGTCGGTACTCTGATGTTTATTTTTATTTTTATTTTTTTTCGTCACTATTCCGACAGAGTAGAACCGTCAGTCTTCTGACGTTTATTTTCATTGCTCTTCCGACATATTGATTCTGTCACTTGAGGGACGTTTATTTTTTATTTTTTAATTTGTTTTTCTTCGTTCTTCCGACACAGTAGAACCATCAGTCTTTCGACGTTTATTTTTTTAATTTTTTTTGTTTCTTCGCGCTTCCGACAGAATAGGACTGTCGGTCTTCCGATGTTTATTTTTAAATTTTTTTTGTTTCATCGCTCTTTCGACATATTTGGACCATCAGTCTTCCGACGTTTATTTTTTTTAATTTTTTTGTTTCGTCACTCTCCCGACATTGTGAAATCATCGGTCTTCCGACCTTTTCGTACCGTCATTCTAGCAACGTTTGGCAGTGTCGGACTAGCAACTTGTCAAGGCGTCGGACTAGAGATGCTTGTAACCATCGGAAATGCAATGACTGATTAAACGTCGAAAGTGCGACATAAATATAAAACGTCAAAATTATTGTCGCTATAGCGATGTTTAAGTCAAGTGTCGAAAGTACGACATGAAGAAAAACCACATTCTGGCGCACCGAAAAACATCGCTCTTGGGCCGCCTATGTGTCACAATAGCGACATTTTGGCCGTTGGAATTTGGGGAAAATGTGCTAGTGATTTCTTGTTGAGAGGGAGTGTTGAGATTCAACAAGAAAATTTCAGCAACCACGCCTAGTGCATTAAGCACCAACACTAGGGTGGGGCCCACAGTGCTATTTTTGGTGCATGTCTATTTTTAGCTATTCCTTAATTAGAGATGGACAATAAACTGTAATCTAAATCTCAAAATAACTTGTAACAATTAACTAAAGTGTGGAAAACTCAGTTAGCTAGTGGATTTCGAGTTAGAGGTAGTTGGTGAGGCATGTAGAGTAATTCTAGTTGTAACAGAGTTCGAAGTGCAGTGGTGCATTAGTTAATGCATGTTGTAAATTGTTTAACTTAGTTAAGTGAGTTAAACTCATGTGTGCTAGTTGTAACTAAAGATACAAGTAGTGAGAGATCAAGTGAATTAAATATTAATTAATTCACAATCAGTGATCTCACATGCAACTGAGGATTTACTATTCTTAGTTGCATGCATGTTAGATCCAGTGGAGATCCAGTTGAGATCTAGGTGAAAGGGAAGTTGACTATTAGTTGTGACATTATTGGCTTGCACACATGAAACCAACCACCCATTTGAGTGCCCATGATACTTGCGCAGTCAAGGCAAGCAAGAATTCCTATCATTTAGGGATCTACACCATTAGGGATTGCGCAAGCAAGGCAGACTGTCAGGAGGCTGGAAATTGACTAAGTATTGGTCAACTTTCTGTGAGGACAGTGTGAGACAGATAACTAAGTGTTGGAGGCTCTTGTGAGAAGAGAAAGACATTGTATTTGTTTCATGATCCATGCTTAATATAAAATAGAAGATAGTGGGGTTTTTAGTTGTAAGCTTTCCTCGAGAAATTATATGTGTTGTGTGTGATTTGATTCTGATTTACTTCATGTGATTATCAATTGTGTTTTCAATTCCACAAAATATTTGAAGAAGGGATTCAATATTTAACTTTAATAAATTTTTAGATCGGGTGAATCCAAGATATACATGCTTATTATATAATTTCTGCACTATCAGCAAGATCAAGGTTGTGGCACACCCAAAAAAAAAGCAACTCACAAAATTTAAGCTAACAACAACCCCTACTCATGAAGCTGGCAACTTGTCTCCCTCAAGGACCACTACCTTCTCCTTCAGCAGGAAATACTTCCTCAACAACTCACTTAACTGCATAATTTCTATACCCCAAAAAATCTATTTATGTTATTGTGCCCATAATTTTTTTTGAATAATCTAATGTTTCATATCGATGAATGTCAAATGCCAATTTACTGTTTGAAAACCAAATTTTCATCCTTTGTACCTAATGAGCCTTCTTCATTGAATATTTTCTTGAATGTGGTTTTGTTTAGTAATTTTTATCATTCAATGATTTCTTATATGTCATGATTCTTCTCTATTTCATACTTTACGACGTTTCCTTTGCAACATCTGGTGCAATTGCTAGTTTAAATTTGTTCACATAGTTAAAAAAATAAACAATTTTAGTTCATGGAATGTAACTCAATTGACAATCACCTTGTTATGAAGTATTATGTTAAAACATGAGATTCAAAGTTCAAATCCCCTTGAATGACCAACCAAAAAATAATATTTGTTTTTATCTATTTATTTATTATATTTTTAGAATGTGGTTTAATGAAAAAAGAAAAATATAATATAAAAGAAATAAATATGACATGATTTAATTTCATGTGGTTTGAATATCTATTTAATACATATATATATATCCACTATTCACTCATGGAATTTCAATGCAAACTTCTGAATGCTAATGATTTTGTCTTAATTGTTAACTGTCTTAAATGGGTTTCATCTTAATTGTCATTGTCTTAAGTATAAAGTTTTGTCTTAAATATAAAATTTTGTCTTAAAATATTTTTGTCTCAAATTGATTTTGCCTTAAAATATTTTTGTCTCAAACTGCTTTTGTCTTAAATATAAAGTTTTGTCTTAAAATATTTTTGTCTCAAAGTGAGTTTGTCTTAAATACAAAGTTTTGTCTTAAATTTTTTTGTCTCAAATTGTTTTTGTCATAATTTTTTTTTGTCTCAAATTGTTTTCGTCTTAAATATAGAGTTTTGTCTCAAACTATTTTTGTCTCACACTATTTTTCACTTAAATTTTATATTTAAGACAATTCAATTGATATTAGATTTTAATATAAAATAACTAAAATAAAAAGTGACTTTTTAAAACAAAAGATTTGTTTTATTTTAAAAAAATGTCTTAAAAATTCCATTGCTGTAGTAGGGCTAGTCATAAGGGACCAACATGTTGTCGGAACGCGACTGAGCCATTGTTGCAACTCTGTGCAGTAGACAGTTCAACAACTAAGCAACAGAGGAGGTTGCATCCTAACTTAGATCAAGACCGCGTTAAAAGAACATACCTGTCAAAGGTGCGAAGTGTCGAAAGCCTGGTAGCGAAGTCCAAAACATCGTTGGGAGGCGCATTGGAAATGAACAACGAATGTGGGGTTGGGGTAGGGGTAGTTAACCTAACCACCAACATACGAATAATCACTGTCCGATCAGCTCAACTATTAGATAAGCCCACACAGTGAGCCGAATGACTGGTAGGCGAGGGTAACCAAGTTCGAGGAGCTTCTTGTCTGCATTCTTGACCGCCATATCGTGCTAGGTTAAGGGTGAGATTTCAAGGAAACTGATGGTCATCGTCATTGTATTGGTTTTGGTGCCATGACATTAATTAACATTCGGTGCTCCACATATATATCACATAACCTTTGTACAATAAATTAGTGTTGTTGGTCTTTTATCCGAAAACTTAACCATAACATAACATAAGTTTGGTATATGTACTATAATACTAATAATTCGGTCATAATACATAACGAAATGATGTGCATACCATGGTAATATTTGGTGTTATATATGATTAGTGGTGACATGTTATAAGTATGGATCTAACATGAGTCGAGAGGGATCAAATTTCTTCACGTGCAAATTTCTTTGGAGTACAAAATACAATGAGTTATTTTTCATTGTTTAAATTATATTTGTGAATGCTAAATAAAGTATAGATATGCCCAAATCAAAACGTCTAGACATTTTATGATGCAAATTAAAATGATTTTTGTTTATTATTGATAGATTTTTAAGTATATGTGAATATTAATTCGTATTAAAATAATTTATTGATAACCCACATTGAATATTTTTTATGTAAAACATTAAAATATTTATTTTAACATTTTTTTCTATATATAGATATATATTAAGTTGATATCCACATAAATTAGTTAACTAATATCTTTAAATAATTTATTTAAATTTTTTGTTGAAATAATTTTGAAGAGTATAAAACATCTTACTCTCACATTTTTTTACTTCTAATTACTTTACAACATATTCATTTTTTATTATTATAGCCAATTTTATTTTTCTATTTATAACATAATTTTTATTTTAAAAGAAAACTACATACGTACAAACTTACAACTTACACATCCCCTCTTAGTAGGTAGTAGAATAAGCCTCTCCTCTCAATGATTAAAATAAAAATCTTCTTTTTAGAGTTATTTTTTTTTAATAAAAAATTGAAATAGGTTTTGTACTTATAAGGAGCAGTTTCCCATCACTTCCACAATATATTTTAGTTAAAGCTCACACATGACCATATAAATTTATAAATTTTAGTTGAAGGTCACACATGGCCATTACACAATGAGCCTACTCACTAACTCTTTTACATTATGTAGTCTAATTATTTTAAATAATATATATATTTTTAGATAACTATAATAAATTATTAATCTATTTTTCAATATAATAGTTATTTTTTTAAAAAATAACTATAATATTTGTCAATCTTCTTTCAACAATAACAAGTGTTGCAAGGCAGTGGAGTTCCTCCTAATGCCCAAGGACTTATGTAAATTTTGGTGGGTAATAACCACCATTTTAATTTTAGGTGATTTTTCCTATAAAGCATAAAAATGAAAAATCAATGGACAAATATCTAATACTTGTGGAAAAAAATTATGGCATAAATATTGCAATTCCATCTATATATTATGGCATAAAAATTTCAGGAATTATCCACATGACATTCAATTGTGCAAAAATTGCAATAAGGCATTTAAATTATGGTCCAATCAAAGTTTTGAAAAATGAATTTTCCAATATTTGATTATTGAATTTCTTAGTTTACATCATACTTCATAACATGCTCATTGCCAATTGAATTGCCCCATGGATTAACTTTTCAGATATTTATTTTCAATGTTAAACATTATAATTGGAATTGGTCAATGTTAAACTAACAATAATTAATAGAAAAATCGATAGCTACAGTTATGCCATAGAAAATATTGATAATAATTAATAAAATTAAATTAACCCATATAATTAAATATAAATTACATAATTTACTAGATCATAAGATTAAATTAACCCACTAAAGCTTGGGAAATGGACAAGAAAAGGGCCCTTAAAAAAGAACTATCTCAGATTAACAATCAGATGGCGCACTTGTACGAATCTTTCTCTCATTCTAGTCCGGGGGTACACTCTATGGAGGTAATGGCCCATCTCAGCAGTAGAAAGAGGGAGATACCGAGAATTGAAGAGGTTTCATGGAAACTTAAATGTAGGATCACCTGGTTAAAGGAGGGAGATCTCAACACACATTTTTTTCACAAATCTGCCAACGATAGACGCAGCCGGAACGCCATATGGAGGATTAAAAGATCAGACAACAGCTTTGCGCAATCTACAGTGGAGATTCAAAAGGAGGCCTACTCCTATTTCTCAACCTTTTATAAAAAAGATCCATCTATAAGTGCTGAGAACCAATCATGGGTCCTGGATCACATTGAAAGATTTTTTGAAGAGGCGGACATTGCAGTGATTGATAAGATCATTGACAGAGAGGAGGTTCTTGGGGCTCTAAAATATTTTCCTCATGATAAGTGCCTTGGCCCGGATGGATGGCCGACAAAATTATTTATTCACTTCTTTGATCTCTTGGGCGGTGAACTCACTGACTTAATGGAGGAGTTCAGATTAAAGGGACACATCCCTGCAAATCTCAATTCAACTTTCATCGCATTCATTCCAAAAATCTCTGAACCCAAAAATTTTACAGATTTCAGGCCTATATCACTATGTAATCTTGTCTATAAGGTTACATCCAAAATTATAGCTAATCGCATCAAGGGCTGCCTGTCCAGGAACATCTCGAAGGAGCAATACAGGTTTCTTGAAGGTCGTTCAATACATGATGCTATAGCAATTGCACAAGAGGTGCTCCACTCGATGCATTTTGGGAATAGAGAGGCCCTGATGATGAAAGTGGATCTTCATAAGGCGTACGATTCGGTGGATTGGTCGTTCATTTGAATAACTCTGCTCAAAATCGGTCTTCCTATTAGGATTATTTGATGGATCATGTCTTGTATATCGACTGTTCGATATGCAATAATTGTGAATGGTATGCCCACCAATTTTTTTGATGCCGGCCGTGGTCTACGTCAAGGATGTGCTCTTTCACCGCTGATCTTCATTCTGATTATGGACATATTTAGCAAGATTATCCACAAAGCAGAACAAAGGGGTATCCTAAAGGGGTTTGGTTTCTCACAAACTGTATCCACGACCCACTCTCTTTTTTTTGATGATTTACTAATCTTTGGTTATCTCAAAATAAATTACTGGTTTTAGTTTCACATTATTTTTTCACGTTTTGAAACTGCTACTGGCCTGAGTATTAACAAAAGCAAGTCTTTTCTTATTTATGATTTTGGAGATTTATTGGAGATTCAGTTTATTGCTGAGTTTCTAGGGGTGGAATATAGACTGGCTTCTTCCGGTTTCAAATACCTGGGATACACTATCAAACCATGCGGCTATAGAAACAGAGATTGGCTGTGGCTGGTGGATAATTTCCAATCCCGTATTGAAAGGTGGACGCATCGATGGCTCACAATTGGGGGGAGACTTATTATGATTCAAGCGGTTCTGTCTTGGATGGTATTTTACTGGGGACATCTCCTTTATTTTCCTGAGGCCATCATTAAGAAGATTAATCATATCATTTTCAAATTTCTATGGGGTGGTGTTAATATGGAGACAAAATACCACCTATGCTGCTTCGATGTATTGTGCCGGCCAAAGGATATGAATGGGTGGGGCATTTTGAATGCCCGTGTGTTTAATAATGCTCTCCTTATAAAATCTTTCTGGAGGGCCATCACAGGTTGTAACATATGGACCGCTATTATACATGCCAAATATCTCGATGGTGACATTTTATATATACTAAGTTGTCATGACATCTCCTTTCCCTGGAATATATCAGTTGTATGGGCCAGCTTTAAGAAAATCCTGATATTTTTCGAACATCGACTATGTTGGCAATTCAGGGATGGTGGTTGCATTCCTGTCGGATTTCAAAGTATTCTATACCTTCAAAACTATCGGGGGCCATCTCAACAATTGGTTCATTCACTAGCTCACAAAGGTATACATCTACTTTCCCAGGTTATCTGGGAATGGTATTTCGCTACCCCTATTTTTAAAAATGCTGTTCAATTGGGTCTGTTTGGTGAGATTGTGGCTGAATGGGATTCACTTCGGGACGAGCTCAGAGGAGCTAGTTTCTGTTACACTCCAGGTGGGGATCTTATTTGCTAGAATGGGCCTCTTAAGAATAATAAGATTATTGTTAAAGACATATATCGTGGTATCATTTCCAGCCATGTTGGGGTGGTTTCTGGGGACTTCTATCCGTTTTGGAGTTGGAAAATTCCAACGAAAATCACTATTTTTGGATGGTTAGCTTGGATGGGGAAAGTCCTCACTTGGGAGAATTTAAAGAAGCGAGGGCATCAAGGCCCTGGTAGATGTGCTGTATGCTGTTGTGAGGAGGAATATATTTCCCACTTATTCTTCTTCTGCCCTGTCATTAGGAGATTGTGGAAGTTATTCAATGCATTTCATATGGATCCCCAATGGAATCCTGAGGGATTCCTATCTGTGGCTGTTGAATGGGGGAAAATAAAAACAAATTTCAATGTGCTCCCTTTCTTTCTCATTTGGGAGGTTTGGGTGGCAAGAAATCGTTTGATCTTTGAAGGCACTCCTTTCTGGCTGGACAAGGTTTATGTGGCCATTATTAGATGGATTGCTGATCGACCACATCTGGAGGAGGTGGTAGCAGACTTTTCCATCCGCCTTAGACCACATGTGATATCCATTCCTGCAATATTTTTTGATAGGGCTTCAGTGGGGAATATTACAGGTTGTGGGGTTTGGATTAAAATCTCATCTAGTGAGCGCATTCATATTTTTTGGAATGGAGGACCCGGTACAAATAACAAGGTAGAGATTATGGCTCTATGGGGTGGTTTATGGGTGGCTACGGAACTATCTTTACAGAATGTCAATATATATGGGGATTCGAATATTGTTATCGGATGGGTTTCCAACAGATTTGGCCTCTTTTCCCCGCAACTTCATGGCTGGCTAGACCATACACAGAGACTCTGGAGAAGGTTGAACTGTCTGCCGATCAATCATATTTACAGGGAAAATAACACCCGAGCAGATGGGTTATCAAAGAAGGGTCTTCTGGAAGATTTTGGGATGATGCAGGTCTCTCGTTACAGGGATGGCAGGTTGATTTAGGAATTCAACATTCCTATTCCGTGAACTTGCTGGGTTATATCACTGTACTCTGTTCTTGTCTTTTTGGTCTCTTTATGATTATCTCTCTGCATAGACTAATCGTTTTTTGTTCCACAACTAAGTTTTTATGGACATGGACGTGCACATTGAAGAATACCGGTTGATATCTCGTCTTACAATCCATCAAGCGAGCCAGTTTTAGCCGATCAAGCGAGCCTGATAAATTATGACAATCGAAGCAATATTTTTGGCTGCACAGTATCAAAGGCGCCCGGGTCTATATTCTAGCGAACATGGATTATTATATTAACTGGGGCATTCTATAGACTGAATTTTCCCTTACCAAGCGAGACAGACATACACATTGCAAGCGAGCCTGATACTATAATCAAGCGAGCCTGATTCTAGTTTACAAGCGAGCCGGATCAACATACACATTGCAAGCGAGCCTGATACTATAATCAAGCGAGCCTGATTCTAGTTACAAGCGAGCCAGATCCCTTTGGTTCATTTTGCTGCTTTATCTGCTCATTAGTAATTGATTTTACTCTTCACAGGTTTCGGCTATTTTTTATAAAGGGTATATGATGAACATTATCATAACGCTGCACTTTTCTTTTTGTTTGTATATCTTTACATAAATGTACTGCAACATTTGGCTGGGGTTGATTTACTTCCCCCTGATTATGATTTTCCAGTTAGATCTTAACTTGCTTATTCACTTCCTGAATCAGCAGTTTACAGGCTGACTTTGCAATGCTGATTTTCTCATTGAACTTGTTCATCTGAGAATGTATTTGACTATGTACTGATATATCTAATATATGCAACGTTTTTTTTCTTCTGATTTTTTTTTTAAAATTAACCCATATGATTAAGTATAAATTACATAATTTATGTTATAATTTAGGTTACATTCAATGTTTATGTTTTATTTCTTTACACGCATACTATACCAATGTAATATTCCAAAGTGTTTGTTTTTCAAATGCAGTAAATTTAAGACATTTATTAGAGAAAAAAAAATGTGAAGTTACCATGAATGAATTTCTGCTCTCAATGCACAAGCTATTTATAATATGTCCAAACTAATTAAAGAGATCACACAAGAATTCATTAATTTTATTGTATATATATTGTAAAAGTTCATTACTGTGAAAAAATATAAATTCAGAAAAAAGTTTATATTGCATGTGCACGTAAGATATAGTTTTAGAAGGAAAATTTTACTAATAAAAAGGATTGAAGTCAAAGTTTGCATGGAGTATTGAAAATGGTTATTAGTCATGGTGAAAATTTCCACTTGTCCATGGATGGTTGTAAAAAAGGAAAAATCAAACAGAAACCTTATATATCACGATGCATTATATAGTTAGTGCATTTTCTATATATTTTGTTAGTGGGAGTTTACATGTTCACTTTAAACATTAAAAAGTAATATGATAATAACATTTTGTTGTTGTATATCTAAAAATATGAGAGAATTTGCAGTCGACATAAAAATAATCATGTTTAACTATTTCTAATAATCCAGTAAACTTAATGGTTGTAATTAAGTAAATTCAATTGTTGAAACCACAAACCCATTGCAAATTTCATTTTGAAGATTGATACTTCTCTCGTGTGCTAAAATCTTGAAGTGAGCACTCCAGGTGGCAATGAAATTATTTTTTTTTGGTTTAAATCTAGTAAACTTATAGCAAATTCAATTTAAAGATTGATATTTCATTTTTGTGAGTTCCAAAAAACTTGAAGTAAGTGTTCAATATGGTAATGGAATTTGTTGGTGTACATGCATATAGTTAGTTTTAATTAGCTTTAGTATAACTCTAGCTATTGCATGTGATGTGCAATTGGCTTTAGCTAGTTAACTCGAGTGCCTACATGTGGTGTGTACTTGGCTTTAGTTAGTTAACTCTAGTGCTTGCATGTGGTGCATGTGCACATTAACAAAATATAAAGCACACTTAACTTTAGTTAGCTTTAATTATCCTTAGTTATTGCATGTACAACTAAAATTAACTTAGTTGTTTTATGTATTGATTCTCAAACTTATAGAGTGTAATCAAACTCATTCTCAATTCTAGTTTTTCTTTTTCAATTCTTGCAACTTTCTGCAATTATTCTTCAGCTAGATCTGCATTTGTGCTCAAATAATTTTACATGGTATCAGAGCTACATGGGTTTGGAGAAGGTGCATGAACAATATTTTGCATGTTTGAAGAGCAAGGAATTGGAAATTATTCGAATATTTGATTTGTAGATCAAAATATTGGAGAACTACTGCAATTGTTGCTATAGCTACAAGGTGAATGAATGGAGTTCTCATCTTCAACTATTCTTACTCTGTATAACTACTTCCAATGGAAGCTAGAGATTTTTCTTCACCTCGGAGGCAAAGGCTTGTATCGATAGTTATGAATACGAATGTTGAACCCAATTCCACCATTGAAAAATACAAATACTTCAACAGGATGGATGAGGCTTTTGGTCTTCTATTGTTGTCCATATCTCCAACATTGTGTTTCCATGTGGACACATGCAACACTTCGAATGAGGTCTGAACAACCTTGGAGAATTAATTTGGAAAGTTGGATGAGATGTGGGCTCATTTTCTCGAAAATGAGCTAAATTCCTTAGATCCCCAAACAACTTTGAGAACATTCAAGCTTTCTTTAACAAATTCAAATAATTTCTTCTACAATTACATGATTTCAGGATTGATAAATCTAAATAGGAAGGTAAATTGACCTTTACTATTTTGTCTAAATTAGGCCTTGAATATGTTGTTTTTGTTTTTTACATTTCATACAGTTAGAATTGCAACTGGAGATAAATAGAAAATTCCCTAACTTGATGCATTTATTGAGTCTCTCATTCATGAGCAAGAGAATCTCATCAAAATGGGTTCATTAAAGTCTCCAAATTCACATGCACTTGCCATGAATGAGAAAGGAAAGTCCAACTGGAAACCATATCAGCAATACAAAGGCAAAGGAAAGGAAAGAGACTCAGATCCAAGAAAGGGAGGAAATCCAAAACCTCCAGATGATTCTTCTAGCTTCAGGGATACGAAAGGAAAGAAAAGAAACTCCATGTGTCCTTATTGTAATCGAGGTTATAATCATGAATCCTCTTGCATATAGAAGACTCTTGACTTGATGGAAAAGACTCTTCAACAAAATAATCTTAGTCATCACATTCCAGAAAGTGCCAAGAAGATGATGGAGGAAAAACCATCATAAACAAGGGGTAATGGTCATGCTTTCATTGCTTTTCATTCTATATTGCAAGAATGGATCATCGATTCAGGAGCTTCCAATCATATGGCTTCTTCAAAGGAATCCTTTTCTTATCTACATGCATACTTAGGACCTCCTATTCTCATGGGGGGGAAATTCCACAGTTAAAGAAACCTGGTAGGGAAAGGTGCAATTCGAAGATGAAATTTTTGATAACGTCTTGCATATTCCAAGGATTTCTGTGATTCTTCTTTCAATGTATTAGATGACACACACATGCAACGGAAGGAAAGTGGAATTTACCCTAGATTTCGTGAGCATTTATGACATGCAAACCAACTTGAAGATTGCATCTAGCAAGGTAAATGATCAATCTTGTCTGTATACATTTTCTGATTTTGTTCCTCAATCAGATTTTATTTTGCTACTTACACATGCAAATGAAGAAAGTAGGATTTGGAACGAGAGATTTGGGCACTTGAATTTCATATATATGTAGCAGATTAGCAAGTAAGGGATGATTAAAGGATTGCCGACCTTTGAATTTTCAAATGGTGTTTGTAATGGTGCGCTCTTGGAAAGCCTCTACAAGAGAAATTCGAGAAGGGGCTTGCATGGAGAGCCTTTTCACCTTTGGAGCTTGTACATAGTGATGCAGGGGCATTAGGCTAAAGTAATTTCCATGTATTTTTGTTAGACTTAGGGGTTTCTGAGTTTCCAAGTGAGTTAGACTTATGTAATGAATTGAGTAGGTTTTAATTCATTTTTGATTAAATGTAAAGAGAATTGTAATTTCCCTCGCAGGATTAGAGGACAGGAGAAGTTGATTAGAACGTGAAGAGTCAGTTTGGAGCAGTTAGGGAGTTAGGCTAAATTTAGAACTGTAGGAGTTCAAGAGTTTTGTTGAGTCATTGAAGAATCTGAATCGATTCTTTAGTAGTTTTTGTATAAAAATAAGCCAAAAAGGCATAATAGGCAGACCTGCTGACCTGCATAGAGTTGCATAGAGTTAGAGAGCCGGAGATGCAGAGTAAGGAGAGCAGGAGGCCATCGGATTGAAGATCTGGCCTGAACAGGAGGTTCTTTGTAAGTAATTTCAAGTATATGTTAAGGAAGAAATTGTTTCGGTACTACCTGTTCATTTGTTGATTTAGTTATGTGTAAGAATGCCTTGAATCTCCGTGAGCTGGGTATGAGTAAGACTCTGTGATTGTTTTAAAGTCTGTCTGTGTATTCAGTGATGTGAGCGCATGAAGAATGTGTGACAAAAACCGTGTTAAGAGCCAATGCCATTGTGTTGATTCGTTTTATGAGTCTCTGTGTAAAAGGCTGAAGTTGTAATCCTGTACATGACTGGGGTTAATGGTGGTCCTGCACGCCTTGATAAATTTTTGTAATTGGCTTAAATATGCACTGGAATAGGATATTGATAGTGCCTTGAATGTATGTGTCCGCTGTCTGTGTGAAGGAGGATTCGACCCTTTTTAGATTTCAGAGTTAGAAGTATTATGTGGGAAGAACTGTGTGAATCGATCATGGAATGATCGATGTCACTGTTTGATTCCTATTAATGAGGTTAAGAATCACATACTCTGATTTCACTGTAAATTTAACAGTGGAACTGTATCCCTGTATCACATTAGAAAGACCGTGAATAACCGAAGGATCAAATGAAAACGTAGTTAAGAGGTGGATGGAACCTTGAGGGGGGAAGAAGCGGAACCGGGAGCTTGTACAGTAAAGGCGGGTTTGGAGAACCAAGGGTGGTATTCACAAAATTTAAAAGCGGGAAGTTGCTTTGTGAAAAAAAATGCGATAGCCCTCCTCCAGCGACACGTCACACGAGCGGTATTCAAAAACCAGCTATTTTTCATTTTTTTTGTGGATTAACGCTCTGTCCTTTAGAAAATGTGATAGCCGTCCGATGCAAGGTTGGAGAGATCCGACGACACTCGCATAACAAGTTGCACGTGAGATAATGCAAGGGATTCGTGCGTTTGTGTGGGTCGAGGGTTAATATATCAGGCTACATTGTATTGTTAAGTTGTATAGGCGTTAGTTTACCCTAGGTCAAGGGGAAGTTGGATTAGGAGTTGAACCTCGGCATAAAGGTGTGTTATGAGGTACTGTGGGCTTGAACGCATGCCGTGTCTATAATGGAATTTTAATATGATTTGGGGTTATGGTTTTATATCCCAATTTAAATACTCACTGAATGGTGGAGAGGTGAGACAGATTGGTAAGGTTTTGGGTTAATTTATATGTTTTGTGCTCAGGCTTATAGAAGTCCGAAGACTTTGGGGGATTTGATTATCAAATTGAATATTTATTCGATTCTAATAGATGGGCTGGTTATATGGTTCTAACCATTGAAGTTATTTGAATATTAATTCGGATGTGCACGTAATGGGGTTTAATATGGTTTCATAACCATAGGCTTAGTAAGAAATGAGCTTCCACATAGAGTTAGTGTTTGCCCAGATTGTTTGAGATTTATTTGGGTGAAAATTTGGAATGCATTTATATGCACAGGAAAGTTGGAAAATGTGGGTTTAGTAAGGTAGCCCGGGCATCAAGGGTAGTCCCGGCATCAAGTGGTATCAGAGCTGAAATAGATCTTTGAAATTTAATTTTTTGAAATGCACATGTACTGAAATAGTGAGGAAAGTTTGATGTTTAAATCTGTTTAAAAAAATTTATAGATTTGAAGAAGTATGCAGTGAAGGTATTCATATTTGCAGAATTTGAATTTGGGAGCAAAATATTTTGAAGATTGCAGCAGATAGAGATGCAATGCAGGTGAAAGAAGAAGCAAGATCATTCAGGGATCTTGGAAGGTGAGTTGATGAGCATTATTTGACTCTGGTTTGAAGGATTTTTTTGCAGAATGCAGAGTGCAAGCAATTGAGGAAGAAATCTCAGCAAGAGAAGATCACAACTTTGAGAGAAGTGATGAAAGAATCCAACAAGGGATTCTGAGTGAAGAAGAAAGTGTGGCAGAACCTAGAGGATTCCCAACAAAGGTTGGATGAAAGAAGAATATATGTGTTCTTGAGATAAGTTGCAGAGTGAAGCCTAGAGAAAGCATAAGAGAGTGCTCAGAAGGTTCCAGCAGAAGGGGACCAGTACTTGCCAAAAGCCGGATCCAGAGGAAAGGATTGGTGAGGTAAGTTGCAGCAAGAGAGCTTGCTATTGCAGAGGCTTAGTGTAGCTTGTGAGTGAAGAACTCATGGAAGAGAAAATGGCTACTGATAGCCATAACAGAGATTGCATAGGTTCTGAGAGAGGCCCCAACAGAAGAGGGAGGGAAGATGCCAAAGAAAATGGCATGAGGAAGAAACTCACCGATGAAGAATATTGGAAAGAGATAGCTGAGATCATAGAGTAGTTCGACAAAGTGGAAATGATGATAAAGGAAAGCCAGAGAGTGGGTTGGCTCATGAAGAAGAAGGTGAAGTGGCAGAGGCTACAGATGAAGAGAGAGAAAATAATAAATGATCAACTGAAAGAGAGAATACTTAGGATGATTGAGTATAGAGAGAACGACTTGAAGACTAAAACTTCAAGTGAGACCAAGGGGTCAAATGGCCTTACATCTGACAATTTTTATATGTTTGCAGGAATAACATATGGAGAAGATCAAACTGCTGATGTTTTCACTAAGGAAGAAAATGGAGCAGCTAGATGTTTTGAAAATGTCCATGCACAATTGGAGAAAGGTTCTGCTTTCCAACATATTGGAAGCAGAGGAGATTTAAATTGTGATGATGGACAGAAGCTGGAGGTTGGACAACTTGAAGATACTGAAGAGAAGACCATTGAAGAATCTCTGAAGTGTATAGAAGACTTGGGACAACAAGAAGATTTGATGATTGAATCATCAAGGGAGACCATGAGGTCTTATGTTTTTACAACTGACAAGTTGTGTGTGAATGCAGGTATTGATGAAGACAGTTCATATGATGAAACTATGGTAAAGGAAGCTGACTGTTGCCAAGCAAGATATGATGATTATCTTTCGGATGAAGATCATATTGAATTGCAGCAACAGAAGGAATTCATTAATTCCTTGTTTAATGAAAGGGATTGCTTCAATGAGGACAAGACAGTTATGTCTGATGAAGACCAATTTATTATTAATGTTGATAATGACAAATTGTTTTTGTTAAATGGCTAAGGGAAGAGTGATGGACAGATAGCTGAAGTTATTGTAGATATGGGAAATCAGAATTCTATTTTGATGAAGGTTGAAGAAGTAGTGACAACAGGAAACTGGACTTGTGAAGATAGTATGAATGTTTTCCCAGATGAGATGCCAGGATTGTGGCATGAGTTAAGTGTTCTGGAGCAGAGGACAGAAACACAGAGAGAAGATGTTCAGATTGTAAAGGCAGGGATGACTGAGGATGAGGAAGTTCATTTTTATGAACTAGAGCAGAGGGACATCCTTGAAGGGGATGATGTAGAGGAGAGACTAACTGAAAATCTCAAGGATTGGAATCAGCATACTGATGTGCTAATAGAGAAGGAAAGAAATTTAGGACAACATACTGAGATGCTGGAAAAGGAGAGAAAGGCACTGAGGCCTTGTGATTTTTGTTTTGACAATTGTTTTGTGAATGAAGATTCTGTTGATGCTGAAGGGAAGTTGACACCATTGGGTAGTCAATTGAAAGAGGAGGAGAATTCTGTGGAAATGTTTAATCCATGGAATGAAGAATTTAAGTCGCTGAGTCAACAGGATTCAATGCAAGAGAGAAAACCTCAATTTCAGAATTGGGGATTGTAGAATGTGAAGATACAGAGGAATGAAGACAGTGAAGATTTTTTGAGTCTCAGAAAAGACTTAGAACTGCAGAAAGAGGAATTGGTGATTGGATCATCAATTGAGACCATTGGGTCTTGTGGTTTTGAAACTGATAATTTGGCTGTGTTGACAGGGACTGCAGAATACAATCCATCACTTGGAATTGTCTTAAAAGAAGAAGAGCTGTTGCAGAAGGAAGATGAGATAGTCAGGTCTCATATGAATAAACTTGTCAATGATGACAAGGAAGAGCTGATTTGTTCGAATAGCCAAGAGAAGATTGTAAGGCAGACTTCTGGGGCTGCTACAGCAGTAGAGAATCAGAGTTTTACTTTGATAGAAGATGAAAATGAAATACTTGAAGAACTTGATCTGATTTCTAGAATCAGTCAAGGAAATGGAAGACAATTTCTGAAGATTGTCAAGGAAGAAGAAGAAGAACATGCTAAAATCAGTTTGCAACATATTGATGATATGGTTATACAAGAGAGATGGCTGAAATGTTTGTTGAAAATTTTTGGAGTAGAGAATGAAAAGGCAGAACAACAACTTGGAGTGTTGCTGGAGGAAATGTTAGAGCAACAAATTGAAGTGTTGCTAGAAGAGGAAGAAGAGACACAAAGAATTTATAACTTTGATGATTGTTTTATGACTGCAGGTATTGAGGGAAGGACTAAATAATGTTTAGTCCAGGGGAAGAAAAGAGATGATGATAGTGACTGGAAATTTAAATACCAATCCGAAGAATTGCTGAAGGCAGAGAATGAAGAAATTGTCATAAGTGACAATTAGGAAGAGTTTTACTATTGCAGAAAACAAGAGGGTGTGGATGATTGGGTGGCAGTAAGGGCTGAGCAAGCTAGGGCTCAGCAAGAGTCAGTTAGAGCTAGAGTAGAAGCAGCAGTAAGAGTTCAACAATTAAGAACTCAGCAAGTAGAAGTAGAAGTTCAGCAATCAAGGAGAATCAGTATCTAACAGTCAGAAGACATTTTAGATGGGGAAATTGAATTTATGAGAAAGCTAATGGAGAAGGTGTCTGAGAAGAAGAAAATAGTAAGAAAACAGAGAAATAACAGCAAAAAGAAGAAGACAATCACATACTATGAAGGCATAGCAAGTGGAAGGATGTAGCATAAAGTATGGAAGCCTGGAGGAATGCAAAAGAAGAATATTGCAACAGATGATCAGTTGCAGAACAAAGTGTGGGATCCAGGAGGACAATATTGAAAACACATGATCAGGAGATCATGATTAAATTTAACCTGGGGATTCTGATGCAAGGGCATTAGGCTAAAACAATTTCCATGTATTTTTTTTAGACTTAGGGGTTTCTGAGTTTCCAAGTGATTTAGACTTATGTAATGAATTGAGTAGGTTTTAATTCATTTTTGATTAAATGTAAAGAGAATTGTAATTTCCCTCGCAGGATTAGAGGACAGGAGAATTTGATTAGAACGTGAAGAGTCAGTTTGGAGCAGTTAGGGAGTTAGGCTAAATTTAGAACTGTAGGAGTTCAAGAGTTTTGTTGAGTCATTGAAGAATCTGAATCGATTCTTTAGTAGTTTTTGTATAAAAATAAGCCAAAAAGGCATAATAGGCAGACCTGCTGACCTGCATAGAGTTGCATAGAGTTAGAGACCCAAAGAGGCAGAGTAAGGAGAGTAGGAGGCCATCAGATTGAAGATCTGGCCTGAACAAGAGGTTTTTTGTAAGTAATTTCAAGTATATGTTATAGAAGAAATTGTTTCAGTACTACTTGTTCATTTGTTGATTTAGTTCTGTGTAAGAATGCCTTGAATCTCCGTGAGCTAGGTATGAGTAAGACTCTGTGATTGTTTTAAAGTCTGTCTGTGTATTCAGTGATGTGAGCGCATGAAGAATGTGTGATAAAACCTGTGTTAAGAGCCAATACCATTGTGTTGATTCGTTTTATGAGTCTTTGTGTAAAAGGTTGAAGTTGTAATCCTATACATGACTGGGGTTAATGGTGGTCCTGCACGCCTTGATAAATTGTTGAAATTGGGTTAAATACGCATTGGAATAGGACATTGACAGTGCCTTGAATGTATGTGTCCACTGTCTGGGTGAAGGATGATTCGACCCTTTTTAGATTTCAGAGTTAGAATTATTCTGTGGGAAGAACTGTGTGAATCGATCATGGAATGATCGATGTCACTGTTTGATTCCTATTGATGAGGTTAAGAATCACATACTATGATTTCGCTGTAAATTTAACAGTGGAACTGTATCCCTGTATCGCATTATAAAGACCATGAATAACTGAAGGATCGAATGAAAACGTAGTTAAGAGGTGGATGGAACCTTGAGGGGGGAAGAAGCGGAACCGGGAGCGTGTACAGTAAAGGCGGGTTTGGAGAAACAAGGGTGGTATTCGCAAAAGTTAAAAGTGGGAAGTTGTTTTGTGAAAAAAAATGCGATAGCCCTCCTCAAGCGACATGTCGCACGAGTAGTATTCAAAAACTGGATATTTCGCATTTTTTTTGTGGATTAATGCTTTGTCCTTTAGAAAATGCGATAGCCGTCCGATGCAAGGTTGGAGAGATCCGACGGCACTCGCATAACAAGTTACATGTGAGATAACGCAAGGGATTCATGCGTTTGTGTGGGTCGAGGGTTAATATATCGGGCTACGCTGTATTGTTAAGTTGTATAGGCGTTAGTTTACCCTAGGTCAAGGGGCAATTGGATTAAGAGTTGAACCTCGGCATAAAGGTGTGTTATGAGGTACTGTGGGCCCGAACGCACACTATGTCCATAATGGAATTTTAATATTATTTGGGGTTATGGTTTTATATCCCAATTTAAATACTCACCGAATGGTGGAGAGGTGAGACGGATTGGTAAGGTTTTGGGTTAATTTATTGTTTTGCGCTCAGGCTTATAGAAGTCCGAAGACTTTGGGGGATTTGATTATCAAATCAAATATTTATTCAATTGTAATAGATGGGCTGGTTATATGGTAACCATTGAAGTTATTCGAATATTAATTCGGATGTGCACGTAATGGGGTTTAATATGGTTTCATAACCATAGGCTTGATAAGAAATGAGCTTCCACATAGAGTTAGTGTTTCCCCAGATTGTTTGAGATTTATTTGGGTGAAAATTTGGAATGCATTTATATGCACATGAAAGCTGGAAAATGTGGGTTTAGTAAGGTAGCCCGGGCATCAAGGGTAGCCCCAACATCACATAGTGATCTCATGGGTATATTTCTAGTACTTTCAATGAGAAAAAAAAGATATGTGTTGTAATTTATAGATGATTACATGAGATTCACTTGGGTTTACTTCTTGAAACTCAAGTATGAAGTTTTTCAACATCTAAATATTTTCAAGGCACGTGCATAAAATCAGTCTACAAAACGCATCAAGATACTTTGCACAATATGTCAACAACACTATCCATAATCTTTGTAATGAAGCATACATATAGTTGCAACATACAATTCCTTACACTCCACAACAAAACGGAGTGGCTGAAAGGAAGAATCGATCTTTGAAAGAGATGGCCAATTGCATGTTGCATGCAAGATCTCTTTCATCAAAATTGTGGGTTGAAGCTATCAATTGTGCCTCGTACATCCAGAATATATCTCCTCATAAATTTGTTATTGTAAAAACACCTTTTGAGTCATGGACTAGCATACAACCTGAAGTCAGTCATTTCCACATTTTTAGATCTTTAGCATGGGCCCGCATTCGTACAAACAAGAGAAAGGCTTTGAAGCCTCAAAGTAAAGCATGCATGTTTGTTGGATGTTCTGATGAAGTTAAAGGGTACAAATTGCTTGATATCAACATTGAAGAGCTCTTTATTTAAAGGAGTGTAAATTTTGACGAAGATATTTTGCATGCACCACCAGATGAACTTGTTACTACTTTGTACAACGAAATATAAGTAGTAGTATATCACATATGGACAAAATATAGGCAACTTCTTAAAATTTTCAACCCAACTAGGTTATATTAAACAACATATAATACAATAGTCTAGGGCTCCTGTACCAGGGATAATGACCCTCATACATTAAATAGTACAAGATATTAAGTATCGATATTAATTTTGTATGAAAATTTTTGTCCTTTTTATTATTGTTAGCCATTCTCTTTCCATATATATTTCATAATAAAATGTTTTTGTGTGCTGATCAAGAGAGGACACATGATTCTACTACAATGCCTACTACTCATACACCTTTTATGTTCTCCAAAGACTCTACATAGAAAGCAATGAGAATCATTGAATGTGAGAAATAGCAGCCACATAGTGGATGGTGGTTCCATGTACCAAGTAATATATTGTCTCTCTTTAATATAAAAAAACTTCAATCAACCTAGGCTAGCGGAATATTACACAATATATATATATATATATATATATATATATATATATATATATATATATATATATATATATATATAGTTGATTTAAAGAAGAGTATGTGCTATTATTATTGGAACTTTAACATAATAATGAGCTTTAACTTAATAATCTCATGCAATTTAAAAAAGAGAATAATATATTAATTATTGCTAATAATTTTAAAAAGTTTAAGATTTCGTTGTAAGTTTTTATTTAATAAATTATTTATTTCTATTAAACTGTTAATAAGGCTATATCTATATATATATATATATATATATATGAAAATTTATATATTTTTGATTAGGTTAATAAATTATTTATGTTTATAAAAAATATTTAATAGGGCTATAATATATATGAAAATTTGGTTGTTGTTTGGGAATATTTAAATTTTCTATAGGAGGATGATGTTTTTAGAATTGGAGCAAAGTAAAGTCAGGGAGTGGGCAATGTGGAAAACAATAATTAATTGAAATATATGGAATTTTTAATTTCTATATATCTTTTAAAGAATGTAATAGGAGGCTAAATTTTGTTATGGTTAGTCTAGATACACAACGGTCCAACCATAAATGCATTGAGGTCCAACCATTTGAAGACTAAAAAGAATGAGTTGGAGAAGATTGCAAAAAATAATGTTAAAGATGATGTGGACCAGAACTAGTTTCTCTTCATATTTTTTGTACAATTTGCGGTGGAGGAACCAAAGGCCCGTCCATCCCAGAGCTGCCAGCGATCCCAACACTACAATTCCTTTGCATATTTCCCATCTGTGTACCATTTCCACAGTAAAAGCTTTCAAGTTCAAATTCCGAGTACTAGACGCAGAGTTCAAATTCTGGTTCCCTGATGCACCTGGTAACGCAGTTCAAATTTTGGTTCGCCAACACTCCTAGTAACACCCATGCTCCATCATAATATTCTCAAAGAACGTCGCATATAAATCACTACCAGTTAAGACATCTCCAATAGATAGCTTCTTAGGTTGAAAATCTTAGGTTGTATCCTTGTCATAAGTAGGCACAACCCCTCCTTGAGGAATATAGAAATCACCATACTTTATGTCAATCTCTTTAAAGGCCTCTAAATCCCATAAAAAATATTACCAAGTATTCCAGATCCCATCTCTACATATAAAGGCTTATGTGTCCACAAGACAAGATCATTCATCAGTAATCGTGTAATCTCTTCCTAAACTTGAATGGTGGAGAAATATGCGTTAACCTATATCATAACCAATAAAAAAATAAATCATCCACTTAGCTATTAATATATATAACCAATTAAATGGCTATATCATCATATAATTAAGAAATATAAACTGAATATATAGAATTAAAAAGATTACTAACTTTATATATATTCTTACATTGACATTTATTGTAATTATATATAAGACATTTAAAAAATGAAAGTATTGCTTATCTTACATTAATTTCATTTAATTCATAAAATTTTAGTGATTGACTAAAATTTTGTTTTATTAAATTGTTGTTTTAGTAATATTGATATTTTTCAAAATAATATAAAATTAAATCACTTTTGAAAATAAATAAAAGAAATAAAAATTATAATTTATTTAGAATATTTTAATTTTATTTTTAAGTGAAAATATCATGTTAATAATATACATATATATTAAATACCTTACTTTTCAAATAAATTTTATTATAAACCTAATACAATAATGTAAAAGTATTATAAATTATTTTTATATAAAAAAATTATGTATTAAAAGATCAAAAGTTTTTATTTCTTTTTACTTTCTAATTAAAAATGAATATACTAGCAATTGCACCAAGATGCGCAAAGGAACGCCGAGGCGGTAGATAAGTAAGGGAAGTAATTTAATGAAAATAAAAAGTTTGTGACGATATGGAATATTGGATTTTAAACTATCAAACATATTTTTTTTTTGTATCCCTAGCTAGGTAATATAAACTGTATATGTAAATATGAAAATGTCTTGAATTTGTGTCTATGTAACCCACAGTCCCAGTATTCCTTCAAATTTTGATTGCAATCTGTGTGTAAATGCACTCAACAACTTCATTTTCCAAGCAACCCCATAGTCTGGCAAACTCACACTATTTCTAACTTCTGAGTTGGCAATTTTAAATAAACAATCTGGGTTATTTTATTAATTCAACAATTCCTTAGTGGTGATAACCCTCATAAGCACGCAACATGCCCTTTTATTTAAAGCCAATGTTCAATCTTCAAATGCGGAACTCTTATCAAAGGTCATGAATTCCCATATGCATCCAGCAAACCTACATACATGATTAAACCAAGTCAATGGTCCGCTATACCTTCGAACCATATCAATAATTTTCACCTTTGAAATTCAACTGACTTCAATCCGAGTCACTCCTACAATCGCGCCCTTCCTTCTTTCGGACCTTTGGCCAAAGCTTATATATCAGCTTAGTTTAAGGAACATTCAAATCGATATTCGAATCTGAATTTTCCCCAATGGCAGTATTTGATTAAACAACACACTACGGCATCATTACTTTACGAAACCACCCTAGGCTTACGTGTCAAGCACAGGGGTGTATCGCGTTTATTTTACAGAAACCGCTCGCTGCCTTATGACTTGTGCGAAAACCACCTTTCGCATCCAGAAACTGCCATCACTCTTTACACAAGGTCCCACTTGGTACTTCAAGGTTCCGCCTATGGTTTATTGCACTGTTCGATCTCAGCCTTCGTAATAACACTTCCAACACTGATTCAATACACCTGCGCGATCAATACATTTTGGGTTTGTGCATCTTCCACAACAAAACCTCATCACTCTCATCGGTACCTCACTCAGATTAAAGTCACAATTTCTGCAATGCTTGGGCTACCACTGGCGATAATTCCCGGTTAACACATCGAAGGTAGGGAGTTCCTTTTACCACTGTAAGCTGACATCCATAGATCAACTGATCGGATTCAACGAGGAAGCAAAATTCGCTCCTCGGGAGATTTTATGCAGAGTTAACGCAAATAGGGGATTTCTGTTGTGTTTCGTGAATCCCATAGCGATTCTCTTCGACCTTCCTTGAGATTGTATCGAGAAAGAAATTAAAGCAATTCTCCACAGCATGTACAACCCGACACTTCACGAAGGGGAATCCTCCTTCAGTTTCTGAAGGTTAATTACACCCTTAACTGAATTGTCTCGAATAACAATGTTGAGTCCGGTGCGTTAATTAACTTTCCAAGGGTATGTGGCAGCACCTCCTCTACAGTGGATTCTAAGAGAAATAAACTGCTGCAATTGATTTCGTTTAAGAGGGAGGAGAGTTATAATGGTAGCAAACATTGGGAGATCAAATCCACTCACATCTTTGCGCCCAGACATGCATAATACTACACCAAATATCAAGCCTGAAAATCCAAGGATGCTGCCAAATGAGTTTGCACAAATTTCTTTGAGTTTAGAGGTGCTACCACATGTTGTATTTTCCCAAATCAACTCTGCAATTTCCTCGTCGCCTTTCCTCTGCATTCCTAGGGAAAACCCTACAAAACAGACCGTTAATACCTTGCAAAAATGTTTCCCGTTTCAAAAGTCTATCCCCGCAGGCCGTCTCTTCTGATGCGCAGGCGAAGCTGACAGTTTTGGTGGCCGAGAAGTTGGGGAAGGTGGTCTGGAGCTGCTTCGAAGCTAGCCCAATGTGGACTGCTCCTACAATTTATCGCAGGAGGAACTCTGCACAAAGATCTCGCTTTGCGACGCTCTCGCAGGAGGCTCAAGGTTGTCGGAAGAGCGGGTGTGGGTATAGACAATGTGGATCTGCAGGCAGCCACTGAGTTTGGGTGCCTGGTCGTGAATGCTCCCACTGAAAATACCGTTGCGGCTGCTAAATACGGGATCGCCTTGATTGCATCCATGGCGCAGAACGTCCCCCAGGCTGATGGATCCCCCGGGCATGATATCCACATCCTGGAAGTTTCTCGTTTTGCTTAATGAACAGAGAGTGCAGGAGGATGGCAGGGAGCCTTGAGCGCGCCTCTTCCGCGAATCGATCACTGTTAACGAGCGTGCACAGAACCGGTGCTCAGACCCCGCACACGTGGAAAAATTTAATTGGTTCCATGCGCGATAGGAAAACTGTTTCTCATTGGCTGGGGTGAACAGTGTTTGCTCACCCCAAGCTCGCAAAGAAAACGCCTCCGGCGTAATTACATGGTTCAAAATTTTGATTTATACTATTTTTGAGTAACTTTCTACTTTATTATGACCTTCTTCATCATCCATTTCCACGTTCTAATATAGAATAATTGGATAAAAAATTAAAAAATGGTATTACAATGGTTTATTATAACTTTAGATTTTATAAAAATATGAAAAAAATAATTCATAAAAATAAATTCATATATAATTGAATTTAAAATAAATAAGTTTGGTTTTTTTACGTTAGCCATACTTTCGAGTCTATTCGTTATTTAATGCACCCTTATGAAATACGACAAAGACCATACATCGATCATGTCCTTATAAACCAATGTTGGCCATAATGTTGACCACTGCACAAACTTGAATAAATTAGCATAAATAAATTAATGTGAAAATATTGGTCACATTAATTGTATTTTCCAACGAGTAAATGCCACATTAATTTCTCTATTCTGGTTTATTTAAGTTTGTGCATTGGAAAAAGAGGTTTATAAGGACATGGTCGATTTATGGCCCATCTAATACTGTCAGAGGGTGCATTAAATAGCGAATAGGCTCAGAAATATTGTTCGCCATGGTGAATAGATGCTATCGGGTGCATTAAATAAAATGGAGTGTGCACTAAGTCAGTTTCTTAAGAAATACACAATCTCTTAAGACGTAAGTGACTAGTTTTTTATTTGCGTGGTGCTTGACAACAATTCAACACCTCATTACAGCTTATTAGTTACATCGATGTTCCAGGGATACACGGCTAAAGCTTGGTCAGAAGGGTGCATTAAATAAAGAATAAGCTCATAAATATTGCTCGCTATGGTGAATGGATGCTATCGGTCACATTAAATAAAATGGAAATACACAATGTATTAAGGCGTAAGTGTCTGGTTTTTCATTTGAGTGGCGTTTGACAACAATTCAACACCTCATTATAACTTATTAGTTACATCGATGTTTTAGGGATGCACTACTTCTCTATTTGGAAGGAAATTTGTATGACTCGAACATGTGGGTCCAAAAGGAATTTGCATAGTATCTACACACGTATTGACTGTTACAAACCCAAAAGGAATCTCTCCTAATTCGACTCTCCCTGGGAGTAATTATCATTCCATATATCTAAACCCATTTCCTTAAAAAAATGAGCCTTTGATATCGACGTGCTTAATCTTCGTGATTGTGCAAGTAGTGAGAATCCTGTGAATTTTAAGAAGGTGAATTTTCCACTGAAAAACATAATTTGATTGAGTGGTATGATATACAACATGAAAGAATAAGGAGCATTTCAATAGCGAAGCGATGATTTTATGCCTATTTTCATATGATGAAATTTAAGCGTCAGGCAATTGAAAAAATTTAGGCGAACTTTGATGTTTTGCTAAGTTTCAATCAGAAAACAACATGAATCACCGTAGTAACTCTTTTAATATTTTTGTGTAACTAAATTTCATTTAGATGAGTAGATCAGAGAAAAAAAAATTTACAGAGTGTTGCAGAGATCGGGTGTAAACTTTATTGGGAAACGGCTTGACAGGGTGGTGGTTAAAGAATCAGTCATGGACATCCTGGGTGATCCCAGGTCTATCACACTTATATCAGATATCTCGGATCACATGCCAATCTCCATTACATGGTACAGCATTGGGGCGGTCTCTGGGCGCCCTTTTAAATTCAACAGAATCTGGCTTGAGGATCCCGAATACATCAGTATTGTTGAGGGGATCTGGATGGATGATAGGGATAATATGGCTTCCGGGATATGGGATTCCTTCCACTATAGATTGCAGAAAATAAAGTTCGAATCCAAGAAATGGGAAAAAACAAAGAAGATGAAACTCAAGGCTGAATTTTTGGAAATTCAAGAACAGATGGAGATGATTATTAATTCTTTCCTGTCGTGCTATCCGGACGAACAGACTCTTGACAATTTAAAGAGGCTGGGGGAAAGGAAAAAAGAGATATTGCGGATTGAGGAGATCACATGGAAGTTAAAAAGAAGGGTCCAATGGATGGCCGAGGGGGACAAGAATACAAATTTTTTTCATAAATGTGCAAATGAACGGAGAAACCGGAACGCCATCTGGCGCATCAAAAGACAGGATGGTTCATTTTCTTATTCGTGCCAGGACATCCAGAAGGAGGCGCTTCTATATTTCTCGTCCTTCTATACTAGGCAGGAAGGGGTCTGCAAGGATAACCAGGTATGGCTGTTGGAGCATGTTAATCAATTTTTTGATGCTGATGCTATATCTTCATTGGATAGTGTTGTCATAGGGAATGAAGTATTAAAGGTCCTCAAATATTTTTCCAAAGATAAGTGTCCGGGGCTAGATGGATGGCCTGCTGAATTCTTTATTCACTTTTTTGATATGATGGGGGGGGAGCTGACAATGATCGTTGAACACATCCGGACTGCGGGCCACATGCCTACCAATCTTAACTCTACTTTCATAGCTCTAATTCCTAAGAAGGATGATCCTCAATCTTTTGCTGATTTCAGACCGATTGCTTTGTGTAATGTTTTATACAAGATTACGTCCAAGATCATAGCTGAACGGTTAAAAGATACCCTGTCAACCTTCATTTCTAAAGAATAATATGGCTTTCTAAAAGGCCGTTCTATTCATGATGCCACAACTATTGCACAAGAAGTATTACATTCTATTCACACGGAGAAAAGGGAGGACATTTTGATGAAGGTGGATATTCATAAAGCATACGATTCCATTGATTGGTCATACATAAGGCTTGTGCTGATGAATATCGAGCTTCCTATCAGAAGTATAAGATGGATCATGTCTTGTATTTCTACTGTTCAATATGCGGTTATCATTAATGGCGTCCCTACATCCTTTTTTGCTACTGGATGAGGTCTACGGCAAGGTTGTGCGATGTCGCCACTAATTTTTATCTTAATTATGGACGGTTTCAGCTGTTTAATGAACATGGCGGTACAGAGGGGATATACAAAGGGTTTCACATTCTCAAATGAGGTCACATGTTCTCACTCATTATTTGTTGACGACCTGTTAATATTTGGTGTTTTGAACAGGAACTACTGGTTTTACATACATTTCATCTTCATTCGCTTTGAGTCTGCAACGGGACTGGCCATCAACAAGAGTAAATCTTTCATTATATATGAATGGGGCGACCTGCGGGAGATCGCCTTCATTGCAGAATTCATGGGGGCTGATTTTAGGGAGGCTGCTGTTGGCTTTACATATCTGGGTTTTAATATTAAACCATGTGGGTACCTGATTCGAGATTGGATGTGGTTGATTTATAAAATCAGGAGGCGGATCTTCAGATGGACACATCGGTGGTTGTCCATGGGCGGCAGGCTTATCATGATCCAAGCTGTACTCTCGCAGATGATGGTATATTGGGGACACTTATATTATCTGCCTGACGGTATTATTAGAATGATAAACTCCATCATTGCTAAGTTTCTATGGGGAAATGCACAACTATCACACAAAATACATTTATGCAAACTGGAGCATCTCTGCCGGCCAAAGGAACATGATGGCTGGGGTATCCTCAACACAAGGTGTTTCAACAAGGCGCTGCTTATTAAGTCATTCTGGAGGGCTGTTCTTGGGAATGTTATATGGAATGAGATTATCAGGTGTAAATACATTATTGGGGATATCTTACATCAGATTCTGTGCGCGCAAATATCACACCCCCGGTTCATATCTGTAATATGGTGCAGTTTCATGAAGGTTTTGAGTCATGTGGCAGACAGATTGGCATGGCGGTTTGGGGATGGTGGCAGTATCCCAATATCTTTCAAGAAACTAATTGGATTTCCCTCTCAGGACCATCCCACACCATAGCTTGTTCACAGGCTTGCTCATAGGGGTATAATCTTCCTCGCACAGACTACTAGATTATGGTCATATAGTGCTCCTATTTTTAAAACTGCTCTCCAGATGGATCTGTTGGAGCCGGAGGCCTCGGAATGGGAGATGTTCAGAGATGCCATGCGGGCTGCGGGACTTTGTTTGGAACCTGGGGGTGATTCCATTGTGTGGGACGGCTCAACAAACGAAGGAGTGCCCGTTGTCAAAGACATATATAGAGGACTAAATCTTATATCATATCAGGGTCAAATAACTAACTCATTTTCTGTTTTCTGGAGACGTAAGATTCCCACAAAGATTATGCTCTTTGGGTGGCTGGTTTGGAAAGATAAAATACTTACTGGACATAATTTGATGAAGAGAGGATTTTCTGGCCCATTTAGATGTCAGATATGTTGTTCGGATTTCGAATCTGCCTCACATTTGTTTTTTAGATGTCCAAGTATTATATATCTGTGGCGGCTCTTCTTAGTACATTTCATGGGTCCAACTTGGTCTCCAAATGATTTTATTTCTGTGGTTTCGAAGTGGGACAACCTAAAAGGAAAATTCAGATCCTTGCCTTTCTTTTTCATATGGGAGGTATGGTTGGGTAGGAACAAATTGATATTTTAAAATGTTCCTTTTCAGATTCCTTATATCTATTCTGCTATATTAAAATGGATGGCGGATCATCCCTCTCCGGTGGTGTCAACTCCGGACCTTTCTATCCGCATCCGGCCTCATGAGATTGCAATCCCGGCTATTTTCTTTGATGGTGCTTGCGTGGAAGGTGTTATGGGTTGTGGGGCGTGGATCAAGATATCTCAAAGGGAACGGATCCATATACACTGGAATGTGGGACATGGTACTAATAATAAGGCTGAGATTATTGCACTATGGGGAGGTCTTCATCTTGCTATCTACTTACAACTCCAGGATATACACATTTATGGGGATTCTCAGATTGTTATTGGATGGATCACTAATTCTTCTGCTATGAATAGTCCTGAGCTTTTGGGCTGGGTACATAGAACTCGTCATTTATGGTCCATTCTCAACAGGCCTCCTTTTAGCCATATTTATTGGGAAATCAATACCACAGCTGATGGGCTATCAAAAAAAGGCTTAAACTCTGAGTTCGGGAACATGCACATCCAGCTGTTCCGGGATGGTCTTCCTTTTTGGCATACTAATATATCGATTCCGTAAATATAATGTTTTTTTTGCTTTTTGGTTATGACAATTTTTGTTTGTACAAGGTATCAAGCTCACGATCTTTCATACACCACCTGAATTGATACATGGGGCTTATAGCAGAACAAACGACCCCAAGCAACAGACACGCCTCTCACTGAATTCTCAAGCGAGCCTGTCATATAATATATCTCTCAAGCGAGCCGATTTTTCTGTTTCCGTCATGGGTGTATGCTAGTTTTCTACGCCGATTCTTCAGATCTGAAGATGCATTGAATAATGAAAGGGCGACGCATTGAATCCATGCTTGTAGATACTAAAAATAAATGGTTTTCCCCTAAGATGACCTGTCTGTTAGCGAGTAGTTAGTGAGACGATGACAGATCCATGAGATTCATGAAATGGTATAGAGTTGAAGGTTGCAGATGGATTTGTATGTTCCTCAATCAAGGTTTCTATAAACATTGGTTGTATAGGTTGGGCAATAATCTCTAAATTTTTGGCTAACATCGACAAAACCTGTGACATTGTTGGCTGTATCGTGCAAGAAACTTGAGTGCAAATAAGTGCAATCCTAATTATTCTCAACGCTTGTTCTCTTGGGTACTGTCCCTCTAACGTTGGCTTAACAATATGCAAAACTTGATCATTCTCGTATTGATTCCAAACTTGCATCATCATCAAGCTCATATTTCGAATTTTATTCTTCTAAATGAATTCCAAATTATTATCATCAAACCAAAGTTATATCATAAACGGATTCTTAAAACCACGCACCCATTGGAGAAGAATCTGCATAGCCTCTGGTAGGCTTCTATCCACACACTTTCTGCCACTCATGACCTCGAGAACAACAGTCTCGTAACTATAAATGTCTGCCTTTTCTGTCAAGTTTCTGTGGATGACATACTCTGGGGCAGTGTAACCTCTGATTCACCATAAATTTGTGGGAAGCATAATCTAATCCCTGGAATTGACACTTTTCAAACAAGACCATCTCGGTTAGAAATTATTAAATGACTTGCACAACTTACATTGTTCCTCCGACTCTCATAGAAACATGTGATTCGTCTCCTGGGAAGAATCTAGCTAATCCAAAGTCTTTGATTTTAGGATTAAATTTGTCATCTAAAAGTATATTTCCACATTTGATATCTCTATGTATAATGCGAACAATGGAATCATCGTGCAGATACGCAAGCCCTAGAGTTGTTCCCACTATAATGTTTAAACAACGTTCCCAGCTCAAATCACTTTCGATCTCTCCCACATAGCTTCGATATTAGTATCTCAAAGCCTCGTACAAGTTGTCCATGATTTCAGAAATTAGCCAACTGAATCCTTCAAACGATAGAACTAATAATAGAAACATACCAACAAATGCTTGTTTAGAGTCTAGAGTCTAGACCGTTCTTGGACATATACTTGTAAACCAAAGTGTTGGCTCCCTCGTGTGCAACAATCGAGCAAACGAACAAGATTACGGTGACAGACGCTGGTGAGAACCCTCACTTCTGTCAGAAACTTGTCGGCAGCTTGAGTAGTCTCTTTCCTTTCGTTCAGTTTCTTAACAACAACAAGTCTTCCCTACTAAGCCAACTTATTATAATTGATTTTCAAACAAAGGACATAATTGGGCAAATCCATCAAATCCATGTATAGTATCATACCTTATAAAATTCACTGAATCCTCCTCTCACAATCATGTTGTTTCTGGCAAAGTTTGTAGTCTAGTCTCTTAAAACCTGGTAATCAAAGATAAATTCCTCGAAGTTTCCCCTCACACCAAGATTCTCATCTGCACAGAGTGTCATTAAAGCAATTTTAGGAACTAAAACGAGTCTAATTAGCAGGGAAGCAGGTAAAATGAAAGTTCACCTTCAAGTCTCAGGACGAACAAAGACAGTCACTCTATCGTCCTCACAGTCTCACTTGATCGAGAGAAGATGAAGAAACAAAATCGACACAAGGATCACTTCATATTGCATACCCGACACTGCCTTCCTGCAACGTAAAATACTAGAGCTGCTCCCAAAATAGTGAAATCATTGTCTTGTGAAAAACCCCTAGTGGTATTCAGGCTTTCATTTGGTGTCCATTACATGCCACGCTGCCAATAGCAAATGAGGGATCATTTCTGGCTGCCGACCATGTCAGACGTGGTAGTACAAGGAAAACCACTTTTCCAGCTGGTAAATAAGACCGTGGTTACGTAGTGCGGGAAAGGTTAGGTCAATCCTCAACACATGTAAAAATATCTTGGATAACCAAGACCAATAATCTATTTACACATGTCAAAATATAACTGGTTAACAGGGTGATCAAGAAGCTCACTGGTGGGGGTGGGGTGAACAGTGTTTGCTCACCCAATCTCTTAAAAAAACACCTCCAATGTAATTATATTATTTTTGTTATATATATAAATTATATTAAAAAATAAAATATATAAAATATTATACCTACACCACTACCGTCTATATCGCATTACTTGTTACCACCATCTATATCGCATTGGGTTTGCGAGTGATTAATTGTTCCAATTAATGTGAAAGTGAACATAATTTTTTTTAAATTTTTATTAGTCCCTGCCCAAAGGGCTGGTAGGGACTCTTGTAATCAATATGCTTTAAAATATGAGCTGGTATAAAAATATATATGGTTAAACCTAAAGTTTGGCTTGTATGTAATAGTTTAATTTTTCTAGGCCTATTAAATAGGGACAAATTTTCTTGATAACGAATCAAACATTTAGAGGTCTTTTATTTTTTTCTCGGCCTATTAAATAGGGACAAATTTTCTTGATAACGAATCAAACATTTAGAGGTCTTTTACTTTTTTCTCGGCCTATTAAATAGGGACAAATTTTCTTGATAAACATTTGGAGATCTTATTTGGCCTCTTCCTGAGGCCAAGAGCTTCATAACTTAGGGTTAAAATGCAAAATATGCATAATATTGATAAGTCTTTATCACATGATTGAGTAATAATGGGGTTTCTCTAGCATTATTTACTTTAAATTAAATGCTTATTTAATTTAAATTAAATGCTTCCTTGTGTCTTTCCATGATATGACTAAGCAGTCTTGCCATGGTATCGCCATGACAATTTCCTGACCCTTCCCTTTGCTACACGGGGCTGTCTCTCCTGACCCTTTGCTACACACGGCATAATGACTCTGGATTCTTTGCTACAAGCGGCATAAAAATCTCGGTGTATGTTTTTTTTTGTTTTTTCTTTTCTTTCGTACAAATCTCTCCAAATTAGTTTATGAGGCAACATATTTTTTATCTATTTCAAGAATCTATGCAAAACAGAATTATGAGAATTCTTGGAGAACCAGAAGTTCTTCTATACAAGTCTCCAGCAACAAATTAGTTTCTGCAACAATAAAATTTTTCTCCAGCAATAACAAAAAATTTATGTGTAATTATTGAAAAAAAGTCTCAGTAAAACAAATTTCTTCTTTGTAATTCTTGAAAAAAAAAAGTCTCGGAAAAACATATTTCTTAGAATTCTTGGAGAATAAAAAGTCACAAAATCATAGGAAGCTACACTTTATTGGGCTCTTATGTCATGCCCAAATTCTCAAAGTGGGTAGATTCTACAATTGAACAAATTACAACTCCTTGGTTATTAGTCCCTGCCGCTTGCGGCTAAGGCAGTGACTATAGTAATCGGTTTGCCGATATTAGCATTAGTCAATATACTAATTATTTGTTCTATTAAGCTTTAAACAAAGTTCTTATTGCTCCTCATCAAGTTATCATATTTTATAGCAAAGTTTTTAGGGAGAAAGAATTTTTCCATCTTATTTGACCTCTTCCCAAGGCAGACCAAGGCAGAGCATATAATATGTTGCTTATTTTTTTAATTTTCTGATCATATATGCTCACTATGTAGATTACCATTAACATTAATCTACAATATTAAATGTTATACTATTTTTTCAGCTCTTATGCCTTATGCTATGTTATTATTTTATTAAGTAATTCCCACCGCCAGCTACACATACATGCTGTTCGTGTAGTTCGTGTGCTGCCACTTTGCAGGCCACAGTGACACTGCGTGTTAACTACCTATCCATCAATAAATTTTAGCTTCCTTCCTTTCGAAACTGCGCCCCTACCTGTATTAGTCAGTCGGAGCCGGTGAACTACCTCCTTTGGAGCGGCTTCAATCCGATCAAACCTCTCAAATCAATGGAAAGTCCAGAGGGAGCGCCGTTATCGTTGGCAACAGCCTGAATCTATGTAGATCCTCTGCTGAATTTAATTGCCTCTGTTTTAATGGTCCTAGATAGCTGCAAAGTAGAAGTTAGAAAAGAAGAGGAATGCAGATATATCTGTCGAGATGAAGGAAATGAGATATTGGGTGTCAAATTACAAACTCCTGAGCGGGCACTCGTGGGGGCTGAAGTAGACTGAGATGAGCAAAGTGCGGCCCTATTCGACCTAGGTGCCTTCTATACGCCATTGGACACTGTTGCAATCACACCAAACGGTACAAAGCTGCAAATAAATCTATGATAACTGGTAAAAGTACATCTATGTTTCAATTTTGTAAATGCAATGCATGCCATACTTGGTCCTTAGAATAGACATTGAAGGAGCTATATTCATATATGATATAATAGTATGCAAATGAATTCATGGGTAATTTCTCTTTGCTGTTATTTACCATTTGTTCATAATACTCTACAAACAGAATTTTTTTGCAACAAGATTTGTCTAGTCTACTTACATGCAAAAACTGGTAAAAGTACATCTATGTTTCAATTTTCTAAATGCAATGCAGGGCATACTTGGTCCTTAGAATAGAAATTGAAGGAGATATATTCCATTTAGAGAGATAGTTATGCTGATATTAAAAAAAGAGATCATATATGATATAACAGTATGCAAATAAATTCATGGGTAATTTCCCTTCGTTGTTCTTTACCATTTGGGTAATTTGAGCTGCTTCTGGCAACTGAAGAATTTGTATCGGGGTTCGGAGAAGCTACAGGTTCCAAATCCCATAGATGTTTGTAAAAAGTTGAATAGCAGAATGGGTTTTGTAGCTAATAGTTGCTTTTTTCTGGCTCTGCAATTAAATTGGCTTTGCAGTTAAATTATACAGGGTTAAGATGGAGACATGGTCAAGGAATGTTTCTTTATTCCAATATGGAACCCTGCACTCAATTTGGATATTCTACCCAACCACGAGCTGCAGTCAGATGCCAGTCTCCTCGACCGGTTACCCACTGGTCTGCAACATCTTCTACCCAACCACGAGCTGCAGTCAGATGCTAGGCTCCTCCACAGGTTACCCATTGGTCTGCAACATCAATTTCCATAGTGGGCACAACTAATTATAGCTCAAATTTACCAGAGATCATCACGAGAAAATTGAGTTACTTTGATCATTCCAGCCCCATCAAATGGGATTATATGGTATACTAGAGCTTGCCCACAGAGAGGGATATTGTTGTATTTTCCAAAAGGATTAACAATAGACAAGGACTCAACATTGAACCCAAATATCTACGCTACATATTCAATAATACCATTGATATTCATGAGGTGAGTGCATAAATCGTGTTATGCTAGTTCTGTGGAGGGACCGCTCTTACCTGCACTGCTGCACCTGCAATCACCTCTACAAACATGAGCATGGAAGTCTCTGTCTCCTTGATTTTCTTTTGCAGACTTTGAATGTAAGCCATAACGTAAGCCATTACATCAGCTATGATTGTTGCTTTGTCCATCTGCGTATGTAAGATCCTGATTTTATTTCGCAGGTTCTGAATGTAAGCCATTGCATGGGCTATGAAAATCTGGTTAAGATGCTGGCTGTCAAGAACTCAGAAACAAAATTGGTGCATGGGAGGAAATGCATCTTTAACCTCTCTCATCTCTGCTTCTAAATTTGGTTAAGATGATGGCTTTCAAGCACACACAAATAAAAAAGGTGTATGGGAGGAAATGCATCTTTAACTACTCTCACCTCTGCTTCTAAATCTCGTTAAGATGTTGGCTGTCAAGCACACAAAAGCAAAAACAGTGAGTGGGAGGAAATCGTGGAACTTAGGGCTAACCACACCACTTGTTGAATAAAATCCATGGCTTACTCCGACAGTACTGCAATGTGGGTTGCATGCAATCACGCGGTGAAGACCCACAACTTTGTATTGTTTTATTTATTTTTATATTTTTTAATTATATAATATCGTATAATTAGCTGACAATAGTGCACAACGATTTTATTTTCAGAGTTAAATACTTCGTCCCTCTGCAATAAAGCCGATGTACATTACAATAATGAAAATTCAAAAAGAAATTTCGCAGAGAATACCCCTGGTAGAGTGGATCCAGAACACACCTAGGTGAACAAAGAGCTTTATTTTTTTCATAATGCTTCAAGAATCCTCTTTTCCCTCCTACTCTCCCGATATTTTAGAACAAAATGAATACATGCCAGACTTTGTTCATTCAACTGCATTCTATTTAATTCATCTATGATTTTTCAATTCAATTATTGAGTGCCACATCTCGATTTTAGTGAAAAATTGTTCTATCAATTCCCTTAGATCTCTTGCCACTAGAATGGAAATAAATTCTTCATATTACTTCCTTTTCTGTTATGATTTGCTTTTTTGCTCATGGTCCATTGGAACGATGCGAAGGTGGAATCGTAGCTTGCCAGATAAAATTGATGCCATTTCAGCGGCATATTAGTCCCAATTTATGGTGACATTACATTGAGCAACATCAATGTAATACTAATAACAAGCATATAAAAGTTTCTGAATTGCATTTTATTTTAAAATATTTTAGCGAGTGTTTGTCCGCTTCAATATTGTAATCAGAATTTTAAATAAGATTACCAAGTTTATTCTAATATTGTTCCTTGTTTTTCTTATAGCATGAATATTAATGGAGTTGAGGTGATGATACCTGTCGCCTTTCTCGCTGCCACAGGGTACATGTTGGTGTCCATATAACTATATTTCCCGTGTTTATAGAAAGAAAGTCAATCTGACTCAATTTGCCTTTTTTTTAATCGCAATGTTGCAGGGTACAGGTTGCGAATGATCTTGGAGGTGGAAATGAAAAAGGAGCAAAATTTGCAGTGATTGTGTCTGTGACCACCACCTGTGTTATAGGTCTTGTATTTTTGGTTCTCATTTTCATCTTCCCTGATGATTTTGCTATTATATTCACAAACAGTACAAACATCATAGAGGTAGTATCCAAATTCGCGGACTTGCTCTCATTCACCATCCTCTTTAACAACGTGCAACTAGTACTCTCAGGTAAGTTTAATCTTATCATGACACAAATAATGAATCTAGTTTTAGTGGGACTAAAAAAACAATTACAAAGGAAAATATCTTCAGTTTTTATAATTATGTGCAACTCTAAATTATCTAAAGAAGCCTTACCAATAGACATCTCTATGTTATTCACATCTTCATATTTTTGTGTTTCTTAAATCCTTTAATCTTAGTTCATATCTTGAGTATTACTGATGTAGATCACATTTTATTCCTCATATTAATGGATTGCCACCAGACCCACTATAAACCACCTTGTAGATTCTCAGTTCAATTGGGGATTTATCAAACTTTCACTTGTTTAATTTTGGAGTCATGGTAAGTGGCGTGACCACCGAAGCATACATAAATACATGAAAATAGGATTCCAAAGACCAATAACTATTTCACTGGGCTTTTGCAGGGGAGATGGGCTAGAATGATAAGCGGGACATCGGTTCAAACCTTGTTTTTAGCAATCATCACATATTGTTGTGATTGGGAGCAAGAGGTAAATCCCAAAATCCTGAAAAGATGATTAATACTATTTCCATAACCTGAAATTTTGTGACTAATTTAGTGGTTTATTTGCACAAATTGCAGGCTGCTAAAGCAATCGACCGTGTCAAAATATGGGCTTCCATGGGTACTCCAAAATCTGAGTCGGCTAAAGAACCGACCAGTCTGAATTGACATATATGCATCTCAAAATCTCATGCCCTGCCTGACCAGTGATAAGAAGTATACGATGCAATATTTATTGTATATCTATTTAAATGGGTTCACCTCGGTGCACAATTATCGGATTTCCTGCTGCCTTCAACAAAGGAACGCAACATATATCTGTTCAGTTCAACATTCTGCTGGAATTCAGAGACAAGCTTACAGTCAGAAGCCAAGCTATTTTTATTGAGATTTCTGAATGTTTTGGCCTCCTGGCTGGTTTCTGAATGTGTGCCTTGCCTGACTAGTGATAAGAAATATACGATGCAATATTTATTGTATATATATTTAATTGGGTTCACCTTGGTGCACAATTGTCGGATTTCCTGTTGCCTTCAACAAAGGAATGCAATATCTATCCGTTTAGTTCAACATTCTGCTGCAACTGGGAGACAAGCTCACAGTCAGAAGCCAAGCTATTGTCACTGAGATTTCTGAATGTGTTTGCCTCCTGGATCAGGCTCTGATTTCTGAATGTGTTTGCCTCCTAGCTCCTCAGGCTCAAGGCAGGGAATAGCTGCCTTGCAGCCACCCTTGTTTATACTATTAATCAACTGGTTTAGTTTTATTTATTTCATTGAGACTGGTACAAATTCAATGGTTACGTTTTATTTATTTATCAATGGTTAAGTTTTATTTATTTCTCTCCGACTGGAATAAAATCACGTGGCAGTTTTATTTATTTATATTAATATCATTAAGACTGGTACAAAAAATCACTGAGACTGGTACAAATGGTATAAAATCACCTGGCCGCTTTATTTATTTTTTATTTATATCAATGAGACTGGTACAAAATCAATGGTTTAATTTTATTTATTTCATACAAAATCACCCCGCCGTCTTCCCCATCCAGAAAAACCTCGTTAATAAAATAATAAGTGAAAAAATACAGTAATTTTCAAGATATAATAGGTAAAAAAAACAGTAATTTCCAAGAAATAGCGATATCTTCTACCAAACAGCCTATTCCTTTGTGTTCGAACACAAAATCACAAGTATTTTTAAGAGACATAGATTTATTTCATAAAATTTCGGCGAAAACTCATTTTTCATCTACATAGTTTTTTTTTTTAAATTTAAAATATGATTTTTAAAAGTTATTTCATAAAATTTAGGTGAAAAATCATTTTTCATCTCCAATTTTTTTTTTCTTTTTTAAAATTTAAAATTTAAAATATGGATTTTTAAAAAATTTAAAATAAGAAAAATAAATTTTATAGGTAACTTGTGGATGGCTGTATAAGTATTATTTTTGTGGATGTGGTGCAATAACATATATTCTGCTTAGAATGAAAGATACAAATATTCTGCCGAGAATGAAACATTTTCAGAAGCAAGGGATTTTATGTTGTGCAACAACAATATTATGTCCAGAATGTTGGAATTTAATTTCCAACTGCCCAGAGAAATCAACAGGACAACGAATTAATTGGAAAGGAATGAAGGCACAACAAAGGCGACAGAGTTAAGATTGACATGAAGTTAAACATCTGGGACATGAATGCAGAAGCGTCAGGAGAGCTGCATTCTATCTACAGCAACAACCACATTAAATCTTCACCGAACAAATTTATTGCAGAATGGAGGCGGCAACACGTTGAACATGTTAACGCAGGGTTGAGGCGATCAACTGGAAGCAGAGACGAAGCGACAATAAAATTCCGCGAGGGTCTAGCAAGTTGAGTTGCCGGAGTAGTGAACACCCCCAGAACAACTAACGTAATCAGCTGGGCCCATACAATGTGTTTATAAAAGACTTGGGAAAGTCTATGTCAAATGTTTTGACTTAGTTTGCATTCATCACATCATATTTTAAATATTTTTTTAAAACTTTGAGTTAAATGTTTTATTACCATAGTATATTTTAGTTTTTACTTTGGTTAAAAATATATTATGTAATGTTTTCATATAAAAGGTAGAAAAGCCCGTGAGGCAAGATGTATTGTTTTATTATTACACAGAACAGAAGTGTATGCACAGTAGTGCGGGAAAAACAGAGAATACACAGCAGCGAATGTTTTAGAGAGACAAAGTATATTTTGTAAATGACAGAGTGTGTTATTTTGGCACTGTGCTTAGAAGCAGTCCAACAGTTGTAATCCCTCTGTATTGAGGAAGAATTTGTATCAGTTTTTTATGGAATAGAAGTTTTTTTTTGTGGAAACTCTGTCATTGTGAATGCAATTTTAGAATTTTCTTTGTGTTAAGGAAGGGAGTTTTATTCTCCTTTTATTGTTTTGGAATTCTCAAACATTCCAACATGGTATCAGAGCTAGTCCAGGCTCTTTGAAGGTCAAAGAAGCTGAAGGAAAGGAGTTCTTTGTTGCAGCAGCTTCTCCAGCAGTGTGAAGACTCAGCCAAAAAGAATCCAAAGGTATTTCTCTATACAATTTTTTGTGTTACTGTTGCAGAACAATCAAGTTATTTTAAAAATACACAGTCAAGTGTTTTTTGAATCATAGTTAAGAGTGCAGAATGGCTGGAGCCAGCACTGGTATGGGTATGGGATATATCGATCTCCCAATGTTTAATGGGAAAAATTATGACTACTGGTCAATAACTATGAGAGCATTATTTGTCTCCCAAGACTTATGGGAATTTGTTGATGAAGGCTTTGAAGAGCCAGCAGATGAAAATGAGTTTAATATGTTAACTCAGGCAGAAAGAGAGATGCTGAAGAGCAATAAGAAGAAAGACTCCAAAGCTATTTTCTTTTTGTATCAAGCAGTTCATGAGAGTGTGTTTCCAAGGATAACAGCAGCTAAGAGATCCAAAGAAGCTTGGCAGACTCTTATGACAGCCTATCAAGGCATGGAAAAAGTGAAGACAACAAAACTTCAATTGCTGAGGAAAGACTTTGAGACTCCCTGTATGAAAGAGTTAGATACTATTGACTCATTCTTCACTCATGTGATTGGAATGGTCACACAAATAAGATCTCATGGAGAGACTCTTAAAGACAAGAGGATTGTGGAAAAACTCTTGATAAGTTTACCCTCAAGATTTGATGTGATTGTTACCACCATAGAGGAGACTAAGGATCTCACAAAGTTTTCAGTGGATGAATTACATGCATCACTGATGACCCATGAACAAAGATTGGGTAGAAGTGAAAACTCATCTCTTGAACATGCCTTTAAGACCCAGATGTCTTTCGGAAGAGGAAGAGGGCAAGGCATAGGAAACAAGAGAGGAAGAGGCAGAAGCCAAAACAGAGGTGGAAGGAACAACCCTTCACATTCACATGGAAGGTTCAACAGTCAAAATCACAGTCACGGTCAAGACAACAGCCAACAAAGTGGTAAGCAAAATGCTCAAGGACAAAGGTATGATAAATCCAATGTCCAATGTTACAATTGTAAAAAATATGGTCATTATGATAATGAATGTAGAAAGAAGAAACAAGATATGAGAAGTGGAACTAGTGAAAATTTCACTAGAGAAAATATCAGTCAAGATAATTTGTTTTTAGCTTGTAATATGGCTGAAGAAAAGAATGAGGATTTATGGTTTCTAGACTCCGGTTGTAGCAACCACATGACAGGAAAATTAGCAATGTTTTCTATGTTAGATGAGAGTGTGAAGTCACAAGTCACACTAGGAACTGATAGCAAAGTTTCTGTTATGGGAAAAGGAATTGTAAATGTTTTAACAAGGAAAGGTGCAAAGAAATCCATAGCAGATGTTTATTATGTTCCAGGAATGAAGTGTAACCTCTTAAGTATTGGAAAGCTTGTCCATAAGGGGTATAATGTTTTCTTTGAGGATGATGTTTGTACCATCATGGAAAAACCACCCAGCAAACAATGTATTGCTGAAGTGAAGATGACAAGGAACAGGATGTTCCCTCTCAGAATGAGAGCAGATCTAAAAAATGAAGAAAAGAAAGCAGCAGTGGCACAAGAGGCTATCCAAAGCGAACCAAAATATGATAATTGGTTATGGCACTTGAGATTTGGACATCTCAACTTTGGAGGTCTTAATTTGCTGAACAGAAAAGAAATGGTAAGAGGTCTACCATTGATAGAGAAACCGGACAACCTTTGTGAAGGTTGTATCTTGGGGAAACAACACAGAGAAAGTTTTCCTTCCGGGAAAAGCATAAGGGCAAAAGCACCCTTAGATACTGTCCACTCAGATGTGTGTGGACCGATGCAAACTCCATCGCTTGCAAGCAGCCACTATGTGTTAACATTCATAGATGATTTTACAAGAAACAATTGGGTTTATTTTTTGAAAAACAAAAGTGAAGTGTTTGAAAAATTTCGCAATTTCAAAGCACTTGTTGAGAACCAGAGTGGGCTGCACATCAAAGTCCTAAGGACTGACAGAGGAGGTGAGTATATCTCTAAATATTTTCTACGTTTCTGTAGAGAAAATGGTATTCAAAAGCAGTTTACAACTAGATATACTCCGTAGCAAAATGGAGTAGCTGAAGGGAAGAATAGAACCATAATGGACATGGCAAGGAGTATGTTAAAGAAAAGCATTTGCCTAATGATTATTGGGATGAAGCTGTACATTGTGCAGCGTACATTCTAAATAGATGCCCTACAAAAGCAGTTATGAACAAAGTGCCGGAAGAGGCATGGAGTGGCACAAAGCAAGGTGTCACACACATGAAGGTTTTTGGATGTGTGGCTTATGCACACATACCGGATCATCTAAGGAAGAAGTTGGATAGCAAGGGGGAGAAATGTATTTTCATTGGATACAGTGAGGAATCAAAAGCTTATAGTTTGTATAACCCATCAACCAAGAAGTTTATTGTGAGCAGAGATGTTCAATTTATTGAAGAGGAAGCTTGGGATGGAAGCATAGAGAAAACGGTGTATGTTAAACACTGTTTATCTCATGATGAAAATGATGATGAGTTGGCTGAAATACATCCCCAAACAGCAGCACCAACACAGGAGCAGCAAGGCACACCCTTGAGGAGAAATGAAAGTGCTTCTCCAAGCACACCACAAGGAGGAAATTCAAGTGCTTCTTCAAGCATTTGTACATCTAATGAAAAAGGTAAGAAATTCAGAAGTTTGAAATATATTTATGAACAAGATATAACAATTGAAGGTATCAATTCTTTGTTTTCTTTATATTTTCATGTTGATGATCCTGTTCATTTCGAAGAAGCTATTAAGGATAAGAAATGGATAGAAGCTATGGATGAAGAAATAAATGCCATAGAAAGAAACAAGACTTGGGATTTGGTTGAACTCCCAAAAGGTAAAGATGTTATTGGAGTTAAATGGGTCTACAAGACCAAGAGTAATACTGAAGGAAAAATAGAGAGACACAAGGCAAGACTTGTTGTCAAAGGTTATAAGCAGAAGCATGGGATAGATTATGAGGAAAATTTCGCACCGGTTGCCAGAATGGAAACCGTGAGAGCAGTGCTGTCAATATCAGCACAAAACAAGTGGAAAGTTTACCAAATGGACGTGAAGTTAGCATTCCTAAATGGAGTGTTAATGGAAGAGGTTTACATTGAACAACCTCTCGGCTATGAAAAGAAAGGCCAAGAGCACAAAGTGTGCAAGTTGAAGAAATCTCTTTATGGGCTGAAGCAAGCGCCAAGAGCGTGGTACAGTAGGATAGATTCATATCTACTGGAAAATGGATTTGAAAAGTGTGAGGGAGAACCGACCCTCTACATCAAATAAAAAGATGGAAAAATATTGATTGTTGTTTTGTATGTTGATGATGTTATTTTCACAGGTAATGATGATTACCTTATTGAAAACTTTAAAACAGTCATGAAAGAAGAATTTGAAATGACTGACATGGGTTTGTTGAAATACTTCTTAGGAATAGAAGTATAACAAGATGAAAATGGGATTTTTATCTCATAGGAAAAGTATGTTAATGAGGTGCTTGAAATATTTAACATGTAGGAAAGCAAAGCAGCAATCACTCCCACAGTGATGGGATTAAAACTTAGCATAGAGGACAACAGCAAGGATTTTGATCCTAGCTTGTTCAAGAGCATAGTTGGCAGCCTCATGTATTTGAATGCAACTAGGCCCGACATAATGCATGCTATTAGTTTGATTTCCAGATTCATGGAAAAGCCAAAGGATGCACATTGGCAGGCTGCAAAGCGAATTCTGAGGTATGTTAAAGGTACTAAAAGGTTTGGTATTTTATATACTGCTTCAGAAAATTCAGATTTAGTTGGATACACCGACAGTGATTGGGATGGAAGTGTAGATGATCGGAAGAGCACTTCCAGTTATGTTTTTCACATGGGTTCAGAAGCCATTTCATGGGCTTCTAAGAAACAACCAATTGTGGCATTGTCTACAGCAGAGGCAGAATATGTGGTAGCTACAGCAGCGGCATGTCAAGAAATTTAGATGAGGAGAATGTTGAGAAGTTTATGCCAAGAGCAGACAAAAGGGACAGTGATCTATTGTGACAATAGCTCAGCTATTGCATTGTCTAAAAATTCAGTTTTTCATAAGAGGAAAAAGCACATTGACACCAAGTTTCACTTCATACGTGAATTGGTTAGCAATGGTGAGATTGTTTTGCAGCATTGCAGAATAGAGGATCAATTTTCTGATATCCTCACAAAACCATTAGCTCAGAACAGTTTTAATTATTTCAGGAAATGCCTTGGTATGCAGGAAAACCCAGCAGTTGAAATTAAGGGGGAGTGTTGGAATTTAATTTCCAACTGCCTAGAGAAATCACCAGGACAACGAATTAATTGGAAAGGAATGAAGAGATAGCAAAGGCGACAGAGTTAAGATTGACGTGAATTTAAACAGCTGGGACATGAATGCAGAAGCGTCGGGAGAGCTGCATTCTATCTGCAGTAACAACCACATTAAATCTTCACAGAACAAATTTATTGCAGAATGGAGGCGGCAGTACGTTGAATAGGTTAACGCAGGGTTGAGGCGGTCAACTGGAAGCAGAGACGAAGCGGCAATACAATTCCGCGGGGGTCTGGAAAGTTGAGTTGCCGGAGTAGTGAACACCCCCGGAACAGCTGACGCAATCAGCCGGGCCCATACAATGCGTTTATAAAAGACTTGGGAAAGTCTATGTCAAATGTTTTGACTTAGTTTGCATTCATCGCATCATATTTTAAATGTTTTTTTTTTTAACTTTGAGTTAAATGTTTTATTACCATAGTATATTTTAATTTTTACTTTGGTTAAAAATATATTATGTAATGTTTTCATATAAAAGGTAGAAAAGCCTGTGAGGCAAGATGTATTGTTTTATTATTACACAAAACATAAGTGTATGCACAGCAGTGCGGGAAAAACATAGAATACACAGTAGTGAATGTTTTAGAGAGACAATGTATATTTTGTAAATGACAGAGTGTGTTAATTTGGCACTGTGCTTAGAAGCAGTCCAGTAGTTGTAATCCCTCTGTATGGAGGAAGAATTTGTATCAGTTTTTTATGGAATATAAGTTTTTTTTTTGTGGAAACTCTGTCACTGTGAATGCAATTTTAGAATTTTCTCTGTGTTAAGGAAGGGAGTTTTATTCTCCTTTTATTGTTTTGGAATTCTCAAACATTCCAACAAAGAATGAAACATTTTCAGAAATATTTTAGCAATAAAACCTTCAAACCTTCAGTACCTACAATAAAAATCAAGATGAGAACTCACCAGTACAAATTTGTGGTCACATATAGGCTATTTAGGTGCATTGTCATCATGAACAATGTCGATGCACAGTCCAGCCTGCTATAAGAGTAAGAGGGGAACACTACAACAACCCAGGAAATTGTAAATTAGGATCCATCATCTTCCAAACACAGAAGACAACGAGTTAACAGGTCCCGATGCTGGAATTGAATGGACGGTTTGAATGGATTGGTTTCTCCATCTAACGAATGGTTTCTCTAGCATTAATTGCAAGCATCCGACACTGAACTCTGACTAGTGCAGAGGGCATTTCACGATGAAAATAAAATAAAAATAAAAATGCTTGGTTTTCTGATCCCCCCATCCTATGAACTATAGGAAACTAAAGGGATACAATGAACTACAGGAAACTAAAGGGATACAAGAAGGTCGGGAGTGCTTATCATCTATTATCCGGGGCTTAAACAAGAAATCTAGAGCACTGACATATACAAAGGGCCATAATCTGGGGCTTAAAAAAGAAATCTAGAGCACTGACATATACAAAGGGCCATACTCCTGGTTGTTTCTCGTCCTGATAGCTACTTAAAGAAGGACGGTTAGGTGTGCATGCTTGGGACCTTAACTGAAGGTAAGTTATTATAAAAGCTTCATTCCCCTTGCAGTATAGAAAAGAACAGAAATGTTCATGAACTCATGATAAAAACAAGTGGCACCCATGCATGAAGATGGCAGATGACAAACACTTCAAGAATTGGAATCATGTGTCGGGGATGTTTCCAAGATTTTTGGTTACAGTTACGTGTTCAGAATTCATGGATCTCATGGCCATGGTTTTATAAAAAATTTAAAATTTAAATAATATTAAATTTTGTTTTAAACAAGGCTTAAAAGGTATTTATTTTCTCTTAAAACTTATTTATTTTCTCTTTTTATTTTTTAGAAATTAATAATCTTCCACTCATCATAAATCAGGATAGATTATTGCCAAATATAAAAAAGAATAGTATCAAATATAGCTATAATATAGTTGAATGACATGCACCAAATATAAAAAAGAATAGTATCAAATATAGCTATAATACAGTTGAATGACATGCCACGAAATTTGCATGTAAATACTTTATGGAAACTCGGTGAGAACCATCCAATAATGACATTTGTATGATGTTTTCTAAATAAAATTAAATAAAAATATAATTTATGAAAATAATTTTCTCTTCTACAATAATTTAAATATTTAATCTAAATTGAATCTTATTCAATTGAGATTAAGTTTATCAATATTTAATCTTGTTCAATTCAAATTAACTTACATAAATAATAAAAAATTTATGTAAATAAAATAGTATCAAATATAGCTATAATATAGTTGAATAACATGCCACAAAATTTGCATGTAAATACCTAATGGAAACTCAGGGAGAACCATCCAATAATGGCATTTTCTAAATGAAATTAAATAAAAATATAATTCATGAAATTAATTTTTTCTTCTACGATAATTTCAATATTTAATCATTTATTCTTATTCAATTCAGATTAAGTTTATTAATATTTAATCTTGTTCAATTCAAATTAATTTTAAATTAACTTACATAAATAATAAAAAATTGATTTTAATAATAAAAAAAATCAACACTAATAGTCTTGATTAGATTATATAAATTATATTCATTTTATCTGCTAAATATTTCATGTAGATTATGACTCAATATTTAATCTTGTTCAATTCAAATTAAGTTTAAATTAACTTATGTAAAAAAAATAAAAAATCAACACTAACAGTATCAATTGGATTACATAAAGTATATTTATTTTATCTGCTAAATATCTCATGTAGATTATGTAAAATATATTCATTTAATCTACTAAATATTTCAGGTAGTTTATGTAGAATATATTCATTTGTATTAACTTATCTAAATAATCAAAAAAATCAATACTAATAGTCTCAATTAGATTATATAAAATATATTCATTATATCTGCTAAATATTTCACATAAATTATGTAAAATATATTCATTTAATTAAAAAAATCAACCCTAATAGTCTCCATTAGATTATATAAAGTATATTCATTAAAAAAATCAACACTAATAGTTTCCATTAGATTATATAAAATATATTAATTATATCTGCTAAATATTTCACATAAATTATGTAAAATATATTCATTTAATTTATTAACTAGCAATTGCACCATCACTAGATGTTGCAAAGGAAACGCCGTAAGATTCTTAAAGTGATCCAATAGTTGCTAAGAAATATATCTGTAGTGATTTTGGTCAATTTTAGTAATCTAGAATTAATAGAAATGTGTTGTAGATATCTGTAGTGATTTTTGTCAATTTTAGTAATGTAGAATGAATAGAAATGTGTTGTTAAGTACATAATTGTGTGTCAAATAACTGATGTATGAAGACTCTGATAACCATAAAAGTGACACAACTATGTCAAATAGAGAAAGTGTCCTATGAGCATAGTCGAAAAAGAGCATAAACAATATAAAATACAACTTTATTCTTCTCCATAAAATTTGAACCTATAACAAAAAAAAAACAAATTATTGGAGAAACTAAGCACGTGCAAATCCTTGAATTTTTAGATCAATTCTGGAAGAAACCCTGTCAACTAGTTATGTTCCGAAACATAACAAGTGCAAACTTTGTATGTCCTTCAACTTGTAGGGAATGTACCAATTAAATGATTTTGGCCCAATAAACTACTCAGATTTCCAAATGAAGCTGTAACAGTTCCTGTGAGGTAGTTAGTTGAAAGAGACAGTACCAAAAGGTTTTTCATTAATCCAATTTGAGGAGGGATTTGTCTTGGGATTTGTCTTTCCAATAAATTCTCTGTAAAATGTACCAGGTTTACTAGGTTCCATGTAATTTTTTTTTTCTTTTTTTCCAGCAAGAAAAAATCGAACTCTGATTTAATATTATATCAAAGTTTACATAATTTCTCATCGACTAGCACTATTCATCATTGTCCACAGAATTCATAATTTTGCAGAGATACAACTAAACCAAAAAAAATATGCCTCTGCAATCTTAGAATCTAGCATCTATATAGCCCAGGATAAAAAACGGAGAAACTAAATCCGAAGCACAATAGATAAAAAGAAAAAAACTAGACAACCAACAGAAGAACATGTTAGCTTTTGTTCCAGACATGGGCACAACATATAACCCCAGCAAGAAATTTATATCCACTGGCCCTGCTGGAAAAGTGCGTCAAAAGTCATCCCAACAGAAAATGGCCCGAGTCTAGCAGACGGCCCGCTTGGAAGAACTGGAAGCTGATGCGTCCTGGAGATAAATTTAGTCTTTTCTTTGAAAGATCGTCAGCAGACTGGTTAAGTTTACAATTGATATGGGAGAAACTTACTGACTGGAAGCATCCTTTTAACTTGAGAATCCGACGCAACTTGAGAATCACCATAAATATACACCACATTAAGCTTCAACCAGCTGGCACAGTATAAGGCTTCCCATAGGACGATAACCTCCACCCTGTTGTTTGTACCACCACCAACAATCCAACAAAAATTCCATGATTCTTCTGTGGTTTTTTTTATCACAACCCCGCATCCTATACCTCATAAAAAAAATCAATATATAAATACAATTCAAATATTTTTTATAAATAAATAATAAATTCAGGAAGAAATCAATCACATGCCTATTTCATTGACCAACAACAGAAAGAAAAAGATCGATGTCCAGAACACCCCTTTTTCAATTGCATAAAATACACCAATCGTTCCTCACCTTGGCCAAGCCAGCAATCTGTAATGCCCCAGAATGATTAATGTTGATAGCTGGTCTAGAATTCATAGCGGAACCTTAACACAAGGAAAGAAATGATGAGTCAAAACATATGCCTTCTCCTACAGATCAAGAAATATTCTTTACTTGCTACTGTTAACGAAGAGACAGAGTCAATGAGGAGACAGAGAAGGTACTGTTCGTCAGATTTTGTTTCTAAAATGTCCACATGAAAGGGAAAAAAAAATTCATTTGCAGCATGTCTACATTCACTATTTCAGCTCTAAAACATCCAGGAAATAAGTTAAGAATCATACTCCTGCCAGCACGACCGACGACATCATCCTGATGAAACCCACAGTCTGCTCAAGTTCCCCCAAAAAAGCTTTTGCTGGCTTTTGTGCCAAACGTGCCGCTAAAAGATGCAAGAAAAATCCTTAGTTAGGTTAGCTTATAAACTCAGCAATTTTATGATAAACCATTGGTCAACCATACATAAATTATACTAAGAAAGTATTCATTAAAATAGAACAAAACAAACAAACCCGTTCCTAGTCTTTGGCTCTCTTATTTCATTTGCAAAATACAAATGTCGATAAGTGTACCGGGGCAAGCATTTACAAGCAGGCATTACCAGGTCGATTAGCTTACCCCTTGAAATGATAACTAGACTTATAGCAGGCAAATTGATTACCCAGAAATCACAAAATATGAAAAGTGGTACTGATCTAAACCCTTCAACAGATGCCATTTAAAATAAATTTCCGACAGAATCAAGCATATTTAGAGGGTTTCCACTCTCCAAAGATTAAAGCTGAGATTTTTTTTGCAGGCAACAACATTAACAAATCCCTTTTTCATAAAAACTAGCACTTTTATTGGGAGGGGGTTTAGAAATTTTGACCCAAAAATAAAAAAGGGAAGCTGAAGAACGAACAATACATTGTGTGAGAGACCAGCGGATGGGCGAAGCTTTGCATGCCGAGACTAACACTTCTAACGTAAGCCGTGGTAACCTGTTCATCTATTTTATTCGCCATTCATTCTTCATAGCCCCCTCTCCCCCTGCTACAATCTCTGAATTGCACGGTCTTCGCAAGTTCCTACACCAGCGGAATCCAATACGAATCCTATTTGATCCACGCAAACCCCCGAAAGTGACTCCCAGATATCTCTGTCTAATAAGGCAGAGAATACAAGGCAAGCAAGCAGGCAGGAAGTCTCACTCCCGGTCCGTTTCGTCTCAACTACCAGGCTAAAAAACTGCTACTGCATGGGATTCGAACACTGGGCGGCCTGTGTGTCGTCAAAGCAATTGTTCAAAACACAATAACAGCTAAGCGCGCGTTGTTATGGGGGTAGAATCGAACCTCGGTGTGGTCTGCTGAGAGAAAAATAATGGAAAAATAAGGCCTCAGCTCTATCTCCAAAAATCGCAGCTCTCGTCCTCTCCCCCTTGGCCTGTTGCTGCTGCCCTGCGCGAGTTCATACCACGCTTAAAGCTAAACCCACTAATAACCAGATGGAGACGAGACTCCAACGTGCTGATGCCTATGTTTGTAGGAAGAGCGGGCATGGGTATTGGGGATTCCTTAGTCGCACCATAGCCTTGAATACTCTTGGCTCCATCTCTGTAATACTCGCAACTGCCTGGCAACTGCTTTACAACTGCCTGGCAACTGCAACAATTCAAATCCATGGCTAATGACGATTGAATCGTCTAACAAAAGATCAAAGGGCTCAAATTATGACACGAGGACATTCAGGAGGGTTGTTTTCAAATAAAGACACCTACGGCGTAAATATTTCATTTAATTAAAAAAATAAACACTAATAGTCTCCATTAAATTATATAACATATATTCATTTTATTTGTTAAATATTTTATGTAAATTATTAAAACATATTCATTTAATCAACTAAATATTTCACATAAATTATGTAAAATATATTCATTTAATCTACTAAATATTTCATGCAAACCTTAACTCATTTCATGTGCTAAATATTTCATGCAAACCTGAGCCCAAGGCAAGGACATGCTTCTACGCTACTCTCCTTGTTTTTCTTAAATATCACAATGCATTGCATTTATGTATTTATTTATGGCCATTTTAGCAATTTCACACGTGCTGGATTCATTACTTTTACTATGGTTGAATAATATAATGTTTTTAGTTTTATCTCCATTTTAATGTTTTACTATATTTTCACAATTTCATCTCTACAATCCCAATTGTAGAGGATTGTAATGTATTTTTATTTTAATGGTTAGTTTTATAAAATATATTTAAAATTTTGAAATGTTTTTAAAATTTAAATTATATAAATTTAATAATTTAAAATAAATATTTTCCTAATTAAAAGATCTAAAATTAAATCTTAAAAAACATTAAAATGTAAGCTGTTTTTATTTTTTCACATTCAGTTTATTTTCACAAATATTAAAAAATTTATAATAAATTAATAATTGATTCAATTTTTTTTAATAGTTGATTGAATTATTCTTTTTTAATATAATATTTGTTATTTATTGAAAAAATAGGTATTATTTTCCAATCAGAATTATTAAAAGTGTTATTAATGTTATTGAATATTGTGGTGTTGGTGTGATTTGTTAGATTAATGTATTGGGACATTATATGTCAATCATTGTATTTAACCAAGTACAAAATTTAATAGATAACATATATTGTTTCACTGCATTAATGTTATTAAATGTAGGTTTGGCATGATTTAAGATGATGGGTTGGTGTAATTTGAGAGATTATCAATATTTATGGAGTTATAGCTCTATTAATGTAGTGAGACATTATATGTTAACCATTAAATTTAACCAAATATAAAATACAAAAGATAAAATACACTGCCACACTGCATTAATTACATTAATGAAACTATAACTCCAAAAATATTAATTACCAATTTTAAATAGTAAAAAAAAACTATGATTTTAAATCCCATGATTACCAAAATCTACAGACCTATGGCAACCATTAAGAAGCATCGCACCCAGAAAGATCTCTCTGAAAATCACTCCCTAACCCATGTGGGCAACCAATATTTCCCAATCTATTGGCCCATTAATACTCTTAAGAGTACTAATGGGCATGCCTATGCCATGCCACCCATGCCATACCTGTCGTCCTCCTCACCTTCAACCATTAAATATCCAACCGCCAAAAATCTCATCTGCAGCCATTAAATCTCCAGCTGCCAAAAATCTCACCTGCAGCCATTAACTCTCCATCTGCCGAAAATCTCACCTGCAGCGATTAAATTTCCCGCATTTTTACTAGGTTATAACCACATAACTTAACCTCATAACTTCTAGATGTAATAACCACTACTGAGAGATAGGATTCAGAAGCAGGCAACCAATATTTCCCAATCTATTGGCCCATTAATACTCTTAAGAGTACTAATGGGCATGCTTATGCCATGCCACCCATGCCATACTTGTCATCCTCTTCACCTTCAACAATTAAATATCTAGCCGCCGAAAATACCATCTGCAGCCATTAAATCTCCAGCTGCCGAAAATCTCATCTGCAGCCATTAACTCTCCATTCGCCGAAAATCTCACCTACAACAATTAAATTTCCCGCATTTTTTCTAGGTTGTAACCTCATAACTTCTAGATGTAATAACCATTGCTAAGAGATAGGGTTTAGGAGCAGGCAACCAATATTTCCCAGTCTATTGGCCCATTAATACTCTTAAGAGTACTAATGGGCATGCCTATGCTATGCCACCCATGCCATACCTGTCGTCCTCCTCACCTTCAGCCATTAGATCTTTAGCTGCCAAAAATCTCATCTGCAGCCATTAAATCTCCAGCCACCAAAAATCTCACCTGCAGCCATTAACTCTCCATCCCTGGAAAATCTCACCTGCAACGATTAAATTTCCTTCATTTTTACCAGGTTATAACCTCATAACTTAACCTCATAACATCTGGATGTAATAACCATTGTTGAGAGATAGGGTTCAGGAGCAGGCAACCAATATTTCCTAGTCTATTGGCCCATTAATACTCTTAATAATACTAATGGGCATGCCTATGCCATGCCACCCATGCCATACCTGCCGTCCTCCTCACCTTCAGCCATTAAATCTCCAGCCACCGAAAATATCATCTGCAGCCATTAAATCTCCAGCCGCCAAAAATCTCACCTCAGCCATTTCCATGCGCCGAAAATCTCACCTGCAGTGATTAAATTTCCAGCGTTTTTACTAGGTTATAACCTCATAACTTTTGTATGTAATAACCATTGCTGAGAGATAGGCTTCAGGAGCAAGCAACCAATATTTACCAGTCTATTGGCCCATTAATACTCTTAAGAGTACTAATGGGCATGCCTATGCCATGCCACCCATGCCATACCTTCCGTTCTCCTCACCTTCAGCCATTAAATCTCTAACCACCGAAAATCTCATATGCAGCCATTAAATCTCCAGCCGCCAAAAATCTCACCTGTAGCCATTAACTCTCCATCTGTCGAAAATATCACCTGCAGCGATTAAATTTCCCACTTATTTACTAGGTTATAACCTCATAACTTAACCTCATAACTTATGGTTGTAATAACCATTGCTGAGAGATAGGGTTCAGGAGAAGGCAACCAATATTTCCTAGTCTATTGGCCCATTAATACTCTTAAGAGTGCTAATGGGCATGCCTATGCCATGCCACCCATGCCATAACTGTCTTCCTCCTCAACTTCAGCCATTAAATCACCAGCCGCCGAAAATCTCATCTGCAGCCATTAAATATCCAACCACCAAAAATCTCACCTGCAGCCATTATCTCTCCATCCACCAAAAATCTCACCTGCAGTGATTAAATTTCTCGAATTTTTATCAAGTTATAACCTCATAACTTAACCTCATAACTTCTGGATGTAATAACCATTGCTGAGAGATAGGGTTCAAGAGCAGGCAACCAATATTTCCTAGTCTATTGGCCTATTAATAATCTTAAGAGTACTAATGGGCGTGCCTATGCCATGCCACCCATGCCATACCTACCGTCCTGCTCACCTTCAGGCATTAAATCTCCAGCCGCCAAAAATCTCATCTGCAGCCATTAAATCTCCAGCTACCAAAAATCTCACCTGCAACCATTAACTCTCCATCCGCCAAAAATCTCACCTGCAACGATTAAATTTCCCACGTTGTTACCAGGTTATAACCTCATAACTTAACCTCATAACTTATGGATGTAATAACCATTGCTAAGAGATAGGGTTCAAGAGCACACAACCAATATTTCCTAGTCTATTGGCCCATTAATACTCTTAAGAGTACTAATCGGCATGCCTATGACATGCCACTGATTCCATACTTTCCATCCTCCTAACCTTTAGCCATTAAATCTCCAGCCGCTGAAAATCTCATCTACAGCCATTAAATTTCCAGCCGCAAAAAATCTCACCTGTAGCCATGAACTCTCCATCCGCTGAAAATCTCACCTGCATCGACTAAATTTCTCGCGTTTTTGCCTGGTTATAACCTCATAACTTCCGGATGTATTAACCATTGCTAAGAGATATGGTTCAGGAGTAGGCAACCAATATTTCCCAGTCTATTGGCCCATTAATACTCTTAAGAGTACTAATGGGCATGCCTATGCCATGCCACCCATGCCATACCTGTCGTCCTCCTCACCTTCAACCATTAAATCTCCAGCCTCCAAAAATCTCATCTGCATCCATTAAATCTCCAGTCACCAAAAATCTCACCTGCAACCATTAACTCTCTATCCACCAAAAATCTCACCTGTAGTGATTAAATTTCCTGCATTTTTACGAAGTTATAACCTCATAACTTTTTAGATGTAATAACCATTGTTGAGAGATAGGGTTCAGGAGCAGGAAACCAATATTTTCCAGTTTATTGGCCCATTACTACTCTTAAGATTACTAATGGGCATGCCTATGACATGCCACCGATGCCATACCTGTCATCATCCTCACCTTCAGCCATTAAATCTCGAGCCGCCGAAAATATCATCTACAACCATTAAATCTCTAGCTGCCGAAAATATCATCTGTAGCCATTAAGTCTCCATCCACTGAAAATATCACCTACAACGATTAAATTTCCCGCATTTTTACCAGGTTATAGCCTCATAACTTCTAGATGTAATAACCATTGCTGAGAGATAGGGTTCAAGAGCAGGCAACTAATATTTCCCAGTCTATTAGCCCATCAATACTCTTAAGAGTAATGATGGGCATGCCTATGCCATGCCACCCATGTCATACATGTATTCCTCCTCACCTTCATCCATTAAATCTCCAGTCATCGAAAATATCATCTGTAGCCATATCTCCAGCCGCGAAAAATCTCACTTGTATCCATTAACTCTCCATCCGTCGAAAATATCACCTGCAGCGATTAAATTTCTATCGTTTTTACCAGGTTATAACCTCATAACTTAACCTCATAACTTCTGGATGTAATAACCATTGCTGAGAGATAGGGTACAGGAGCAGGCAACCAATATTTCCTAGTCTATTGGCCCATTAATACTCTTAAGAGTGCTAATGGGCATGCCTATGCCATGCCACCCATGCCATACCTGCCATCCTCATCACCTTCAACCATTAAATCTCCAGTCGCCAAAAATCTCATCTGCAACCATTAAATTTCCAGCCACCAAAAATCTCACCTATAGCCATTAACTCTCCATCCGCCGAAAATCTCACCTATAGCGATTAAATTTCCAACATTTTTACCAGGTTATAACCTCATAACATCTGGATGTAATAACCATTGCCGAGAGATAGGGTTCAAGAGTAGGCAACCAATATTTCCCAATCTATTGGCCCATTAATACTCTTAAGAGTACTAATGGGCATACTTATGGTTATAAACTCAAAGTTTATTAGTCATGGTGAGACTTTCCACTCGTCTATAGATGGTTGTAAAAAAGGAAAAATCAAGCAAAAGCCTTATATATCACGATGCATTATATAGTTAGTGCATTTTCTATATATTTTGTTAGTGGGAGTTAGTGCATTTTATATATATTTTGTTAGTGGGAGTTTATATGTTCATTTTAAATAGTAAAAAATAATATGATAATAACATTTTGTTGTTGTATATCTAAAAATATGAGAGAACTTGCAGTCGACATAAAAATAATCATGTTTACCTATTTCTAATAATCCAGTAAACTTAATGGTTGTAATTAAGTAAATTCAATTGTTGAAACCACAAACCCATTGCAAATTCCATTTGAAGATTGATAATTCTTTCGTGTGCTAAAATATTGAAGTGAGCACTCCAAGTGGAAATGGAATTCTTTTCTTTTGTTTAAATCTAGAAAACATATAACAAATTCAATTTAAAGATTGATATTTCACTTTTATGAGTTCGAAAAAACTTGAAGTAAGCGTTCAACATGGTAATGGAATTTGTTGGTGTACATGCACATAGTTAGCCTTAATTAGCTTTAGTATAACTCTAGTTATTGCACGTGATGTGCACTTGGCTTTAGCTAGTTAACTCGCGTGTACTTGGCTTTAGTTAGTTAACTCTAGTGCTTGCATGTGGTGCATGTACACATTAACAAAATATAAAGTACACTTAACTTCAGTTAGCTTTAATTATCCTTAGTTATTGCATGTACAAATAAACTTAACGCAGTTGTTTTATGTATTGGTTCTCAAACTAATATTGTGTAATCAAATTCATTCTCAATTCTAGTTTTTCTTTTTCAATTCTTACAATTTTGTGCAATTATTCTTCAGTTAGATCTATATTTGTGCTCTAATAATTTTACATGGTATCAAAGCTACAAGGGTTTGGAGAAGGTGCATGAACAATATTTTGCAGGTTTGAAGAGCAAGGAATTGGAAATTGTTCGAAGATTTTATTTGTAGAACAAAATATTGGAGAACTGCTACAATTGTTGCTATAGCTACAAGGTGAAAGAATGGAGTTCTCATCTTCAACTATTCATACTTCGTATAACTACATCCAATGGAAGCTAGATATTTTGCTTCACCTCGGAGGCAAAGGCTTGTATCAGATAGTTATGAATACGAAATTTGAACCCAATTCCGCCATTGAAAAATCCAAATACTTCAAAAGGATGGATGAGGCTTTTGGTCTTATATTGTTGTCCATATCTCCAGTATTGTGTTTCCATGTGGACACATGCAACACTCTGAATGAGGTCTGGACAACCTTGGAGAATCTATTTGGAAAGTTGGATGAGATGTGGGCTCATATTCTCGAAAATGAGCTAAATTCCTTAGATCCCCCAAAAAATTTGAGAACATTCAAGATTTCTTTAAAAAAATCAAATCATTTTTTCTATAATTACATGATTACGGGATCAATAAATCCAAATAGGAAGGAAACTTTACCTTTACTATTTTGTCGAATTTAGGCCTTGAATATGTTGTTTTCGTGTTTACATTTCATACAGTTAGACTTGCAACTGGAGATAAATGGAAAATTTCCTAACTTGATGCATTTATTGAGTCTCTCATTCATGAGCAAGATAATCTCATCAAAATGGGTTCATTAAAGTCTCCAAATGCACATGCACTTACCATGAATGAGAAAGGAAAGTCCAACTCGAAACCATATTAGCAATACAAAGGCAAAGGAAAGGAAAGAGATTCAGATCCAAGAAAGGGAGGAAATCCAAAACCTCCAGATGATTCTTCTAGCTCCAAGGATAAGAAGGGAAAGAAAAGAAACTCCATGTGTCCTTATTGTAATCAAGGTTATCATCATGAATCCTCTTGCATGCAGAAGACTCTTGATTTGATGGAAAAGGCTCTTTAGCAAAATAATCGTAGTCATCACATTCCAGAAAGTGGCAAGAAGATGATGGAGGAAAAACCATCATAAACAAGGGGTGATGGTAATGATTTGGTTGCTCTTCATTCTACACCGCAAGAATGGATCATCGATTCAGGAGCTTTGAATCATATGGCTTCTTCAAAGGAATCCTTTTCTTCTCTAAATGCATACTCGGGACCTCCTATTCTCGTGGGGGGACAATTCTGTAGTTAAAGAAACCTGGTAGGGAAAGGTGCAATTCGAAGATGAATGTTTTGAGAATGTCTTGCATATTCCAAGGATTTCTGTGAATCTTCTTTCAATGTATTAGATGACACACACATGCAACAAAAGGAAAGTGGAATTTAACCCAGATTCCGTGAGAATTTATGACATGCAAACTGACTTGAAGATTCATCTAGCAAGGTAAATGATCAATCTTGCCTTTATACATTTTCTGATTTTGTTCATCAATCATATTATATTTTGCTACTTATGCATGCAAATGAAGAAAGTAGGATTTGGAACGAGAGATTTGGGCACTTGAATTTCATATATATGTAGCAAATTAGAAAGTAAGGTATGGTTAAAGGATTTCCGACCCTTGAATTTTCGAATGGTGTTTGTAATGGATGTGCTCTTGGAAAGCATCTACAAGAAAAATTCGAGAAGGAGCTTAGATGGAGAGCCTTTTCACCTTTGGAGCTTGTACATAGTGATCTCATGGGTGTATTTCCAGTACTTTCAATGAGAAGAGCAAGATATGTGCTGTAATTTATAGATGATTACATGAGATTCACTTGGGTTTACTTCTTGAAACTCAAGTATGAAGTTTTTCAACATATAAATATTTTCAAAGCGTGTGCAGAAAATTAGTCTAGAAAACGTATCAAGATACTCCACACTATATTTCAACAGGAATATCCATAATCTTTGTAATGAAGCAAACATACAGTTGCAACATACAATTCCTTACACTCCACAACAAAATGGAGTGGCTGAAAGAAAGAATCGATCTTTGAAAGAGATGGCCAATTGCATGTTGCATGCAAGATCTCTTTCGTCAAAATTGTGGGTTGAAGCTATCAATTGTGCCTCGTACATCCAGAATATATCTCCTCATAAATTTTTTACTGTAAAAACACCTTTTGAGTCTTGGACTGGCATGCAACTTGAAGTCAGTCGTTTCCGCATTTTCAGATCTTGAACATGGGCCCGCATTCCTACAAACAAGAGAAAGGCTTTGGAGCCTAAAAGTAAAGCATGCATTTTTTTTGGATATTCTGATGAAGTTAAAGGGTACAAATTGCTTGATATCAACACTGAAGAGCTCTTTATTTAAAGGAGTGTAAATTTTGACGAAGATATTTTGCATGCACCACCAGATGAACCTGTTACTACTTTGTACAACGAAATATAAGTAGTAGTATATCACATATGGAAAAAATATAGAAAAATTCTTAAAATTTTCAACCCAACTTCGTTATATTAAACAACATATAATACAATAGTCTAGGGCTCCTGTACCAGGGATAATGACCCTCATACATTCAGTAGTACAAGATATTAAGTATCAATATTAATTTCGTATGAAAAATTTTGTCATTTTTGGTTGTTAGCCATTCTCTTTCCATATATATTTCATAATAAAATGTTTTTGTGTGCTAATCAAGACACATGATTCTACTGCTATGCCTACTACTCATACACCTTATGTGTTCTCCAAAGACTCTACATAGAAAGCAATGAGAATCGTTGAATGTGAGAAATAGCAGCCACATGGTGGATGGTGGTTCCATGTACCAAGTAATATATTGTCTCTCTTTAATATAAAAAAAACTTCAATCAACCTAGACTAGAGGAATATTATACAATATATAGGTAAATAATATATATATATATATATATATAAAGATGAGTATGTGCTATTATTATTGGAACTTTAACTTAATAATGAACTTTAACTTAATAATTTCATGTAATTTACAAAAGAGAATAACATATTAATTATTGCTAATAATTTTAAAAAGTTTAAGGTTTCGTTGTAAGTTTTTATTTTAAAGGTTATATTTAATAAATTATTTATTTCTATTAAAATGTTAATAAGGCTCTCTATATATATAAATGAAAATTTATATATTTTTTTATTATGTTAATAAATTATTTATTTTTATAAAAATATTTAATAGGGCTATAATATATATGAAAATTTGGTTGTTGTTTATGAGGATGATGTTTTTAGAATTTTATTGACTAGTGTTTGTACCGAGAGGTGCAAAGTAATGCCAAGGAGTGGGGAATGTGGAAAACAATAATTAATTGAAATATATGGAAATTTTAGTTTCTATATATCTTTTAAAGAATGTAATAGGAGGTTAAATTTTGTTATGGTTAGTCTAGATACATAATGGTCCAACCATAAATGCGTTGAGGTCCAACCATTTGAAGACTAAAAAGAGCGAGTTGGAGAAGATTGCAAAAAACAATGTTAAAGATGATGTGGACCAAAACTAGTTTCTCTTTGTATTTTTTGTACAATTTGCGATTGAGGAACAAAAGGCCCATCCATCCCAGAGCTGCATGCGATCCCAACACTACAATTCCTTCACATATTTCCCATCTGTGTACCATTTCCAAAGTAAAAGCTTTCGAGTTCAAATTCCGCGTACCAGACGTAGAGTTCAAATTTTGGTTCCCTGACGCACCTGGTAACGTAGTTCAAATTCTGGTTCCCCAACACTCCTAGTAACACCCATGCTCCATTAAACTATTCTCAAAGAACGTCGCATATAAATCACTACCAGTTAAGACATCTCCAATAGATAGCTTCTTAGGCTGAAAATCTCAGGCTGTATCCTTGTTTAAAGTAGGCACAACCCCTCCTTGAGGAATATAGACATCACCAGACTTTATGGCAATCGCTTTTAAAGGCCTATGAATCCCATAAAAAATATTACCAAGTATTCCAGATCCCATCTCTACATACAAAGGCTTATGTGTCCGCAAGACAGGATCACTCACAAATAATCCTGTAATCTCTTCCTAAAATTGAATAGTGGAGAAATATGCGTTAACCTATAGAATAACCATTAAAAATATAAATCATCCACTTAGCTATTAATATATATAACCAATTAAATGGCTATATCATCATATAATTAAGAAATATAAACTGGATATATAAAATTAAAAAGATTACTAACTTTATATATTTTTATATTGATATTTATTCTAATTATATATGACATTTAAAAAATGAAAGTATTGCTTATCTTACATTTAATTCATAAAGTTTTAGTAATTAAATAAAATTTTGTTTTATTAAATTGTTGTTTATTATTATTGATATTTTTCAAAATAATATAAAATTAAATCACGTTTGAAAATAAATAAAAGATAATGATTTATTTAGAATATTTTAATTTTCTTTTAAATGAAAATATCATATATATATATATATATATATATATTTTAAATACCTTACTTTTCAAATAAATTTTATTATAAACCTAATACAATAATTTATAAAATTATTATAAATTTATTTATATATATAAAAAAATTATGTATTAAAAAGATCAAAAGTTTTTATTTCATTTGACTTCCTAATTAAAAATGAATATATTACATGGTTCAACATTTTGATTTATACTATTTTGGAGTCACTTTCTACTTTATAATGACCTTCGTCATCATCCATTTCCACATTCTAATATAGAATAATTGGATAAAAAAGTTTAAAAAGGTGTATTAAAATGGTTTATTGTAACTTTAAATTTTATAAAAATATGAAAAAATTAATTTATAAAAATAAATTCATATATAATTGAATTTAAAATAAATAAGTTTGATTTTTTACGATAGCCATACTTCTGAGCCTATTCGCTATTTAATGCATTTTTATGAAATACCGGATGGGCCATACATCGACCAAGTCCTTATAAATTGATGTTGGCCATAATGTTGACCGCTGCACAAACTTGAATAAATTGGAATAAAGAAATTAATGTGAAAATATTGGTCACATTAATTGTATTTTCCAGCGAGTAAATGCCACATTAATTTCTTTATTCTTGTTTATTCAAGTTTGTGCATTGGAAAAAGAGGTTTATAAGGACATGGTCGATGTATGGCCCATCTGATACTATCAGAAAGGTGCATTAAATAGCGAATAGGATCAGAAATATTGCTCACCATGGTGAATGGATGCTATCGGGTGCATTAAATAAAATGGAATGCACACTATGTCAGTTGCTTAAGAAATACGCAATGTCTTAAGGCGTAAGTGACTGGTTTTTTATTTGAGTGGTTCTTGACAACAATTCAACACCTCATTACAGCTTATTAGTTACATCGATGTTCCAGGGATGCACGACTTCTCTATTTGGAAGGAAATTTGTATGACTCGAACGTGTGGGTCCAAAAGGAAGTTGCATAGTATCTACGCACGTATTGACCGTTACAGACCCAAAAGGAATCTCCCCTAATTCGGCTCTCCCTGGGAGTAATTATCATTCCATATATCTAAACCCATTTCCTTAATAAAATGTTCCTTTGATATCGACGTGCTTAATCTTCCTGATTGTGCAAGCAATGAGAATCCTGTGAATTTTCTGCTGAAAAACATAATTTGATTGAGTGGTATGAGATACAACATGAAATAATAACACTACAAGGAAAAGACCCTCTAGCGGATGTTTTTGAGGAACCCCATAGAAAAATACTCCATACATCCGTTTCTAGTGGAGGTTACTAGAGGAGGTTGGCGGGCAGAGGGTTTTATGGATGGTTTCCTCTCAGTGCGCTTATCATTACACGTCGTGTTGGTGCTGTGGAACCGAGAAAGCATCGGTGCAGACCAAAACATTGGCACACCGGACACTGTGCACTCCGTACACACCTGCCCAGTGCGTCTTATTATTCTATAGCACCGGTGTGTCACAGATATTCCGCGCTGGTGCATTATAAAACACCACGCCAAAACCGAAACCACCCAGTGTGGTAGAAAGAAACCGCACCGGTGCATCATAATACATCGCGCAAAAACACAAACCGACCGGTGCGTTTGTAAGAAACAGAATCGATGCACCTATAAACAACGCGCATCGGTAAAGGGTTAAATTAAAAAAAAATTACGGCAAAATAACCCGGATTTTTGAGTTTTCCGGTGCTCCTGAGCTCTCAATTACCGGTGCGTGCCCTACCATAGAACACACCGATGCGCATGAAACATTGGCACACCAGACAACTTGCGCAACGTACACACACATCTGGGGCCTCCTATTACTGTAACGCATCGGTGCTTCACCACTCTTCCACACCGGTGCATCATAAAACACCATGCCAAAACAGAAACACGCCGGTGCGTTCTTGTCCAAGAGCACTGGTTTGCCGATAAACTGCACGCACCAGAATAACGTTACATAAAAAAAAAATTTAAGGCCAAAAAACCGGTGGTTTACAACTATTCCACACCGGTGCTTTATGAATATTCCGCCTCGGTGGATCATCAAAATTTCTCGCCGAAACTGAACCATCCCTGTGCGGTGTTAGGGAACCGCCCCAGTGCATTATAAACAACGCGGCAAATTTGACACAACCCAATGCAGTTGTAGGTAAGCGTACCAGTGCGCCTATAAAACCCCGTGCACTGGAACAAGGTTAAATAAAAAAAAACTTTACGGCAAAAAACTTCACTTTTCACTTTCCTCATTGTTCTAGAGCTCTCAAGCACCGGTGCCATTTCCCCTTGTCTGAGCCGTCCTGACATCGGTGCTCTCATTGCACCCATTACATGCAATGCTACTCTGCATTGGCCACTAATCTCCAGCTTGTATTTTGAAAAATGGTGGGCAAATTTTCTTTTTCAAAGTTGACAGCCAATATGCCTCCTCGATGACAAAATGTACAGGTATTTTTCTAGTTTTTCCATAATTAAGCCTTTTAGCAGATTAGAATTGAAATAACCTTTAAAATAGCCATTAAAAAAGAAAAAAAAAATTGTCGAGCGGTGCGCCAGAGCTGTTCGGCTCGCACTGGATAGTGTTGCTGCCTGTAAAATTTACAGGCCGCACCACCATCGGTGCTAATGGAATCCGCACCGTTTCCAGGGCGGTACCGAAAGGCGTCCCAAATAATTTTAAAATAAAAAAATAAAATAAAAGGCGGTGTGCTCATTTATCCAGGCGCACCATTGACCACGAGAATCACAGTGCGGTGCGTTGATGGAATTATCCGACCTGGTTTATGTCATTGCACCGTATTCTGGATGTCGAGAGGGTCAACGGTGCGGCCAGGTAAAAGACCGCACCGTCGACTATGTAATTGTCATGAAGTCGGTGCACTGGCACGACTATATGCACCAAGGCGTATATTTCAGTCAGCGCACCGCTATTCTGAACTTTGATGAAGTTAACGGTGCTTGAAAAATAGATAGCTACACCGAGACCAGTGCGCTGTATTTCATTAGGGGCACCGGGATCGGTGCTCTACTTTCTTAAGATGCAGCGCAACTAGTACGTGACTGTTTTTATGGCGCACCGACTTGTCTTTTTGTTTGTTTTTTTAATATATATGTATATTCCTAAATACATTTATGTTTTAATAAAACAAAAATATTTAATATGGCAATGATTCAGAGAGAAGAGGATGAACATCAGCAACAACAGGCTAAACAGTATAACATGATTCGCCAATGGGAGGCCCAAGAGAGGGAGAGGGATGCATACCCTCACCCTATTACTGCAGATATCTAGGATATCCTTAGGCAGGTAGGCCTCCTCAAGTTCTATGAGGAGGCTAATTCCCTAAAGGCCCATAGTGTGTTTTTGAGATATCTTATCCGTAGGTTGAATGCCCACCGACAGGCTTTCCAGGTTGGTCCTGACCAGTGGTGTACACCCACTGAGGAGGATATTTATTTTATTACAGGACTATTGAGGAGAGGGGTGGATTTTCACTCATTCCCAGACGTGCCAGCTAGTTGTGTAGCAGGGAGTCTGTTAGTTTACTCCCAGAGATACATTGGAGCACATGTACTGTCTCCTTCATAGTTTCAAGTACCTGGAGGTTAGTTACGTATAGGTGCTTTTGGTAGACAAGACGTGCAGTGCCTCTCCCTTATCATTTCGACCATTTCGCACAACATTAGTGATTGGAAATGCATTAGTTTCTCGCTTTTATATTATGTTGATTCTGTAGTACAACAACCACAACTTGTCAGGTGGTCTGCCATTTTTTTGCGGAAGTTTTGTATGGCCTTAGATATATGTCGTGCTCATGCACAAGGGAGGGTCAACTTCCCTTTTGCTTTAGAGATGTTTTGTTTATTTTTTGAGAGGTTTCCAGAGATGAGACTTAGTTTTATTTGACAGCCTCATACGCCGATGTTTGAGGCCCGGATGCACATGTGGGGGCAGAGAATGCCCAAGAGGGGAGACACTTTGTTTCCAACCATGATATCACATGATTCACTGGAGTTACTAGCCATTGTTGATGGGCTGCATCCATTCATTATGGTCCCATGTCCTTATGTTGGCTTAGATTGGCGAGGGTGTCCCAACATCCTCTTCACAGCTGATGAGCCGCCAGATGATAGAGGTAATATTACTGTTTTATTTATATTTATTCTAACATGTTCTTTAACTTGTTTTTATTAAATTGTGTAATGAAATTTTCTAATTATTGTTGTGTACTTGTATATATTTTTCAGACATTGGATCTTTTTATGGTGAGGAGATGCTGGGTCCATCACATGATCTAGGTGTGGATTCTGATGATGATGATTAGGATATGGCTGATGCTGAGCATGATCATGATGAGGATGAGGCTGGTGCAGCAGAGAGACATGCTCCTGCTCATCGTGGTGCACCGGTGTCGCCTTTTGCTAGGCGTGGTTAAATTGAGACCAGATATAGGGTTGACCAACCAAATCTGTGCATTGATTGTTGATGCGGGCATCAAGCCTGCTCATTACAGAGACATACAAGCCGATGATAGGCTATTACGGATGTGGAGAGGCATGCCATGTGACATGTACGACTTGATGCGACATTTCGTAGGAGCTACGACAACTGTTATGCGACTGAGGAGGACTGTTAGTAGCTATAGGTGTAGTTGAGCTGTGGCACGTGATGGACAGTCCGCGAGTAACGACTCACATGCATCTCATGATCGTTCACCTCGCGGCGTGCCTGATGAGCATGACACTCCACTGGCAGCATCTGACAGTCATCGTGGAGATGAGGCTGGACCATCAGCCACACCCAGTCAGCAGCCTGTAGCTACATCCATCAGTACTAGTCATGATCATCAGCAGGTTGGACCATCGACCGCTGAGGCTGCACTATTGACTGAGAAGACCTCCAGTACTACTGCTCATATTGATGTTGTACTACCACCAGTGGATGCATCCATCAGTACTAGTGATCATGATCATGAGCAGGCTCGACCATCGACTGTCAAGGTTGCACCCAACTTTATTGAGCAGACATCCACTTGTAGTACTGCTATTGATGTTGTTATACTACCACTAGTGCCTGATCCATGACATTTATATTACAATTGCATATTTTTAACATTATTCAGTTATATATATATATATATATATATATATATATATATGGTCCATGTATTTTATGTTCATGTTGCAGTTGTACTTAATTTTCATGTTGGTGATCATCATGATGTGGCGCATATTGTTAGGTCATTTTAGATATGTTCATTTAATGTTTAGCTTGCAGATAGATGTGTATATGTGATAGCATGAGTTATTTGACATATTGAGATGTATATTTGATGTTTGTGTTGTGATGATCTTAATATATAATGTTAATTTGATGTTTGAATGTGTTTATTAGTTGAATATGATGTTTGTACGATGGTTACCATGATCGTGATGATGTTTATTAATTAATTTAATATTAAATGGCCATGATATTTATTAAAATATTATGTCGTGATTGTAATTGTAATTTAAATTTTAATTGTATGTAAAATTGTAAAATTGTATTTGTATTTGTACTTATTGTAATTTAAACTGTAATTGTATGTAAAATATTTATTAATGTAAAATTTTAATTGTAATTGTAATATTTAATTTATTCTGAAATGATTGTAATTGCATATATGAAGAATTGTAAAATTGTAATTGTAAATGTAATTGTATATAAAATTCTAAAATTGTAATTGTATTTGTAATTGTAATTTTAATTGAATTGTATGTAAAATATCTATAAAATTGTAATTGTAATTGTAAATGTAATTCTATGTAAAATTGTAAATGTAGTTGTATATAAAATTCTAAAATTATAATTGTATTTGTAATTGTAATTTTAATTGAATTGTATGTAAAATATTTATAAAATTGTAATTGTAATTGTATGTAAAATTGTAAATGTAATTGTATGTAAAATTCTAAAATTGTAATTGTAATTTTAATTGAATTGTATGTAGAATATTTGTAAAATTGTAATTATAATTGTAAATGTAATTGTATATAAAATTGTAAATGTAATTGTATGTGAAATTCTAAAATTGTAATTGTATTTGTATTTGTAATTTTAATTGAATTGCATGTAAAATATTTATAAAATTGTAATTGTAATTGTAAATGTAATTCTATTTAAAATTGTAAATGTAATTGTATGTAAAATTAAAATTAAAATTCTAATTCTAATCGTAATTCATGTATGTGAAATTAATGTAAAATTGTAATCGTAATTCTAATTCTAATTCTAATTTTACTTTTAATTGTAATTGTGTGTAAAATATTTGTAAAATTTTAATTCTATTAATGTCAAAATTTTAATTGTATTAATGTGAAATGATTTTATTAAAATATTTAAATTTGTAAATTTGCAAATAATTGTAAAATAACAAATCTATAATAATATGCATTTTTGTAACATAATAAAGTTTAGAAAATAATGAAAATAAATTCATGTACTTTATAATTATAGTTATTTTATTATGATATTAGATACAAAAAAAAAGAACTTTATATAGTCCGGTGCATTTATCATCCTAACATGCACCATGTGTCGTATAAATAAGACACACTGATGTGTCACAACTCTTTTGCACCGGTAACGAATAAACACAAATAAAAAAAACGCAACTCTATTTTCTTTAAGTGAAAAAAAAACGGAAATTTGAAAAATGGGCAGCAAAATATTTTCGAAAATCTAATTTCATAAAATAATTCTTTAAATACTAAACACTTTTCATTATTTCACTATTTTTGCTAAAATTTTCAGCCAGATATTTGCAAGAGACAGACCTGGAGCAAGAGAGCAGGAGGGCACTATGGAGCAGCGAAATGTGTTCGAACAAAAGTATTCAGAAAATCAAAAACCAAACCTCTGGTGATTCAAACCCTATATCATAAAACTTGAGACCAACTTGTGATTAAATTTGATTGTTTTTTTTACTTTTTCTGTAGTTTTTTAACTTTTTTTTTTGCAGTTTTATCCATTTTTACACTAAACCCTTCATTTTTTTGTTTTTGCCCTTTCTTCTCCCCGTTTCTATGATTTCAGAATTAGGGTTTTTCATTTTAGATTGATGTCCAACCCATGGGACGACTTGCATAGTCGGATCCCAATCCATTCGGCCATTGCGTGAATTTTTGAAAAAATGGATTTTCTTTATCGGTGCACCCTGCGTACTGTACCGCACCGATGCGCTGTATTATACAACGCACCGTGAAAGTATTGTAGTAAAAAAATGAAAATATTTTTTCGAAATCCGTGCGCCAAATTTGAAATAGGGCACCGGTGCTCCATTTAACTAGGAAAGCACCATACGGTGTATTGCACCATTTTTGCAGTGCGTTTATAATACCCCACACACCGTTAGGTCTATTACACTATTTTTTGTGGTGCGTTTACAATACCCAACGCACCGTATGATGTATTATACTGTTTTACGGTGTGTTGTTAATATCCCCACGCACCGGCGACGGCGTGGACCTCGTGAAAGGCGCATCGGTATCTTGAGATTTATTTTCTACCTGAAAAGTTGAGAATTTATTTATAAATATATTAATGAATGATATGGTACATGTTTCAGATTGATAAATAAATGTCTGACAAGAGATCAAGTAACAAAAATACTGTTAACACATCGAGAAAAACAAAAAATACAAGTTCTTTGTAAATTTTTTATAAAAAATATTATTTTTGAACTATATGTAAGTTTAACTAATATGTATTGTTTACTATGTATCATGCAGAGCCACAAAATGACGAAGCTCGATATGATTATTTCTGATCTAGGACCAGAAGAACGTAAAAGTTTAATGGAAAAATTGCAAAAGGATGAATCAGGTGAATGAAAAAATACTATTGATCCAATATGAGTTTCTTTTTTTAATTATCATTAATAATATAATTAAAATTATTAGATAACATGTGTCAAATAGTATACTAATTCATATCTGTTTAATTTTGTACAGGGACCAACAAATCAGAAAAGGAATGTTGTTCTAAGAAAAGAAAAAAAATAGAACATGTAAATGAAAATCAATTGCTCCTTAGCTCATCTGGAGTGGTGTTGGAAGTTAACGAAAGGGGGAAAAACTTTTACAAAATTTTGAGGGATCTAGTGGAATGAATGTATAGATGTTATTTCCAACAACAACAATGTGCTTCAAATGTAATATGTAATCATTGAATTTTTCGATCATTAGGTACAATAAATAAACGATTTAGCATTAAATATTAATTTTCAAGAATTTTCATGCAGAAAAGAAAAGAAAATAGAACCCATTCAGCACATAAAACAGGATGACAAGGAAGAAAATGGTTGTTCTCTAAGTTTGTGAGTAATTGTTACTTCCTTATAACAACTTAACTAGGTTTCATTTTTGTATTTTTTAAGTTGTTTTAAAAAAATCATCATTGAATGTCTTCAAACAAGTGCTAACATACAAAGAAGAACCATCAGATGAATTGATTGAAATTAGGTTAAATATGGGTTGTGAGTATATGTTGGCATATCAGAATTTAATTGTGGAATTTGTAAGCATCTATCGATCTTGTTTTACTTAGCTCCGTCTATAATTAATAGAACAAAAACATCTTTTATATTAAATATATGATTTTTTATGGGGTATAAAACTTGTGGGAAACAAAGTATGGATCTGTGCCAATAGATGAAATTTTGAAAGATGGCATGGTACATGGTTTTGAAAGAATGTGTATAGTTTATGAGTCAATTGTTGCTATGGTACATTATTTTTCTTTTCGATTTACATTGATGTATATTATTTAATATTGCAATTTTCATTATTCTCACCAATGTATATACACTCATTTCATTTTATTTTTATGTTTGTAGATGGAAGGTGAAGAAGAAGAAAACAATCAACGTCGTGAACACAACATTCTTGGAAATAACCCAAGTCATGGAAGTAGCTCTAGCAGTGACAACAGTTCAAGCAAAGAATGCTGATCACTATGTTTGAATATCAAAGCAAGGCGTTTTATTTTTTGAAATATGTCTGTGAAATCAGACATTTTGTTTAATGTAATGGACATAGCGTCCCAATTTAAAGACAAAGGGATACGAATATTAACTGTCCCATTTTGTATGATAAAGACTGTCTTATTCATATATATTATATATATAATCATAACATATGTTATAATTTATTCTATTGCGTTCTCCATTGTCGCTATTGCGTTCTCCATTGTCGTTCTCAAATGCACTAATAAAAATTCAATTCAAATGAATATTGTTATAAGATATATATGTGTCGACTTTTGATGAATAATGAATTTTAGAAACCACAATAATTCTGATGTGATATAACAAATTAATCTAAACAACACATTCAAATGCATTAATAAAAATGTAATTAATATGAATATTGTTATAAGATGTGTGGAAGTTTGATGAATAATGAATTTAAAAGAATCACAATAATTGGACTGTCAAAGGTCGATGTTTCTAAAAATAAATAAATGAAAACCAGTGTGTGTTAGTAACTGTAAACCAGTGCGTTTATGTGTCTATACGCACTGGTGCGTTTATGATCTATGGCCACTGCACAAATACTGATACCAGTTATAAATATCGGTGCGTTTGTTTGATATTGCGTACCAGGGTATTTATGTATCTATAAACATCGGTGCATTTGTACGATCCATGTGCACCGCACGAATACTGATACCAATTATAAATCTCGGTGCCTTTCTGTGATATGGCGCATCGGTGCATTATAAAGGTATACGCACCGGTGCGTTGATACGACCTATGGGCACCGCTCAAATCCAAAGACCAATTAGAATGGCCCCATGCGTTGTATCACCAACACTACGCCCGGTGCTGTTTTATACCTTAACGGCCTGGTGCATTCTCCTTAGGCCACCTTGGGGCGCTGTGTACATGTACGCACTGGTGCGTTAAAGCTAGAGTAGCGCACTGATGAAAAAACATCCCTAATAACCTCCGGCCGCCCATTTGTTTTTAGTTGTGTTGCATTTCCGTTAAAAGTTCCGCCAAAATCTCCGTTCCCAGAAACAGATGTGGTAGCATATGTTTTTTTGACAATTTTGGCCAATTTTATAACACTAAAAACATCCTTTATAACCTCCGCTAGAGGGTTTTTCCTTCTAGTGTAAAGAGCATTTCAATATCCAAGCGATGATTCCATGCCTGTTTGCATATGATGAAATTTAAGCATAAGATAATTGACAAATTCAGGCAAACTTTTATGTTTTGCTAAGTTTCAATCAGAAAACAACACGAATCACCGTAGTAACTCTTTTAATATTTTTGTGTAACTAAATTGCATTTAGATGAGCATATCAAAGAAAAAAAAATTTACGGAGTGTTGTAGAATTAAACAAGTGATCACTTACATAAAATTACACAATTCCTTCTAGTAAAATCCATTTAATTTAACGTGAACTAAGCGTAAGCTCACCTAAAATAGAAGATCAACCTTGTTCTGCAAAGTAACTTGTTGTGGGAATTTCTATGCCGATTCTTCATAGCTAAAGATGCATTGAATAATGAAAGGGCGACACATTGAATCCATGCTTGTAGATACTAAAAATAAATGGTTTTCCTCTAAGATGACCTATCTGTTAGCGAGCAGTTAGTGACAGGCTAACAGATCCATGAGATTCATGAAATGGTACAGAGTTGGAGGTTGATGGATTCATATGTTCCCCAGTCAAGGCATCTATAAACATTGGTTGTATAGGTTGGGCAAAAATCTCTAAATTGTTGGCTAACATCGACAAAACCTGTGAAATTGTTGGCCGTAGTGTGCAAGAAAATTGAGTGCAAAGAAGTGCAATCCTGATTATTCTCAACGCTTGTTCTCTTGGGTACTGTCCCTCTAACGTTGGCTCAAAAATATGCAAAACTTGATCATTCTCGTATTGATTCCAAACCTACATTATGATCAAGCTCATATTTCGAATTTTATTCTTCTAAATGAATTCCAAGTTATAATAATCAAACCAAGATTATATCATAAACGGATTCTTAACTATAAATGTTTCGTAACTATAAATGTCTGCCTTTTCTATAAAGTTTCCGTGGACGCCATACTCCGAGGCAATGCAACTTCTGATTCACCATAAATTTGTGGGAAGCTTAAATTAATTCTTGGAATTGACACTTTTTAAACAAGACCATCTCAGTTAGAAATTATTAAATTACTTGCACAACTTACATTGTTCCTCTGACTCTCGTAGAAACATGTGATTCATCTCCTGGGAAGAATCTAGCTAATCCAAAATCTCTAATTTTAGGATTAAATTTGTCATCTAAAAGTATATTTCCACATTTTATATCTCTATGTATAATGCGAACAATGGAATCATCGTGCAGATATGCAAGCCCTAGAGTTGTTCCCACTATAATGTTTAAATGATGTTCCCAGCTCAAATCACTTTCAATCTCTCCCGCGTAGCTTTGATATTAGTATCTCAAAGCCTCGTACAAGTTGTCCATGATTTCAGGAATTAACCAACTGAATCCTTAAAACGATAGAACTAATAATAGAAACCTACCAAACAAATGCTTGTTTAGAGTCTAGAGTCTAGACCGTTCTTGGACATATACTTGTAAACCAGCAAGTGTTGGCTCCCTCGTATGGAACAACCGAGCAAACGAACAAGATTACGGTGACAGACGCTGGTGAGAACCCATTGGTACAAATTCAATGGTTTAGTTTTATTTATTTATCAATGGTTTAGTTTTATTTATTTCTCTGAGACTGGAATAAAATCACCTAGAAGTTTTATTTATTTTTATTAATATCATTAAGATTGGTACAAAATATCACTGAGACTGGTACAAATAGTATAAAATCACCTGGTCGTTTTATTTATTTATTATTTATATCAATGAGATTGGCACAAAATCAATGGTTTAATTTTATTTATTTCACTGAGATTGGTACAAAATAATACAAAATCACCCCGCCGTCTTCCCCATCCAGGAAATCCGTTAGTAAAATAATAAGTGAAAAAATACAATAATTTTCAAGATATAATAGGTAAAAAAAACAGTAATTTCCAAGAAATAGCAATATCTTCTACTAAACAACCCATTCCTTTGTGTTCGAACACAAAATCACAAGTATTTTTAAGAGACATAGATTTATTTCATAAAATTTAGGTGAAAACTCATTTTTCATCTCCACATTTTTTTTTAAAAATTTAAAATATAATTTTTAAAAATTATTTCATAAAATTTAAGTGAAAAATCATGTTTCATCTCCAATTATTATTATTATTATTATTATTATTATTATTTTAAATATGCATTTTTTTTTTTAAATTTAAAATAAGAAAAATAAATTTTATAGGTAACTTGTGGATGGTTGTATAAGTATTATTTTTGTGGATGTGGTGCAATAACATTTTCAGAAATATTTTAGCAATAAATCCTTCAAACCTTGAGTATCTGCAATAAAAATCAAGATGAGAACTCACCAGTACAAATTTGTGGTCACATACAGTCTATTTAGGTGCATTGTCATTATGAACAATGTCGATGCACAATCTAGCCTACTATAAGAGTAAGAGGGGCAAACTACAACAACCCAGGAAAGTGTAACCTAGGATCCATCATCTTCCAAACACAGAAGACAATGAGTTAACAGGCCCCGATGCTGGAATTGAATGGACGGTTTGAATGGATGGTTTCTACAGCTAACAAACAGTTTCTCCAGCATTAATTGCAAGCATCCGACACAGAAGTCTGACAAGTGTAGAGGAAATTTCACGATGAAAATTTGAAAAAAAAAAATACTTGGTTTTCTGATCCCGCCCATCCTATGAACTACAGGAAACTAAAGGGATACAATAAGGTCGGGAGTGCTTATCATCTAATATCCGGATAGGCTTAAACAAGAAACTGAGAGCACTGACATATACAAATGGCCATACTCCTGGTTGTTTCTCGTCCTGATAGCTATGGAAAGAAGGACGGTTAGGTGTGCATTCTTGGGACCTTAACTGAAGGTAGGTTCTTATAAAATCTTCATTCCCCTCACAGTATAGGAAGTACAGAAATGTTCATGAAATCATGATAAAAACAAGTGGCACCCATGCATGAAGATGGAAGATGAAAAACAACTTCAATAATTGGAATCATGTGTCCGAGATGTCTCCAAGATTTTTTGTTACAGTTATATGTTCAGAATTCATGGATCTCATGGCCATGGTTTTATAAAAAAATTAAAATTTAAATAATATTAAATTTTGTTTTAAGCAATGCCTTAAAAGGTATTTATTTTCTCTTAAAACTTATTTGTTTTCTCTTTTTATTTCTTAGAAATTAATAATCTTCCACCCATCATAAACATAGATAATTGCCAAATATAAAAAATAATAGTATGAAATATAGCTATAATATAGTTGAATGACATGCATAAATATAAAAAAGAATAGTATCAAATATAGCTATAATATAGTTGAATGTTTATCAATATTTAATCTTGTTCAATTCAAATTCAAATTAAGTTTAAATTAACTTATGTAAAATAAAAATAAAAATAAACACTAATAGTCTCAATTAGATTATATAAAGTATATTCATTTTATCTACTAAATATTAATCATGTTCAATTCAAATTCAAATTAAGTTTAAAATAACTTATGTAAATTAAAAAAAAATCAACACTAATAGTCTCAATTAGATTATATAAAGTATATTCATTTTATCTACTAAATATTAATCTTGTTCAATTCAAATTCAAATTAAGTTTAAATTATCTTATGTAAATAAAAAAAAAAGGAAAAAAAAAATCAACACTAATAGTCTCGATTAGATTATATAAAATATATTCATTTTATCTGCTAAATATTTCATGTAGATTATGACTCAATATTTAATCTTCTTCAATTCAAATTAAGTTTAAATTAACTTACGTAAATGATAAAAAAAGTCAACACTAATAGTCTAGATTAGATTATATAAAGTATATTCATTTTATTTGCTAAATATCTCATGTAGATTATTTAAAATATATTCATTTAATCTACTAAATATAAATATTTCAGGTAGTTTATGTAAAATATAAAAAATATAAAAATAAAAAATCAACACTAATAGTCTCGATTAGATTATATAAAGTATATTCATTTTATCTGCTAAATATTTCATATAGATTATGCAACATACACCAATAACTTCACATGGAAATGCCAGGAGTTTTTTTTTTTTTTATACAAGTTACCCACGGGTAACTATCCAAATCACTATTAAATATTCCTTATTCATCATTACATAGAACGTTCACCAGTTCATAGTGTAACCTTAGTGTAAGAATAGTAATTTTTTTAACCATTAACAACCTCCATTATGGTACATTAACATAAAACTGTATTAGATACCTTGCATTCATTCATTATTCATATAGTCATCACATACTTGACATTATGAACATCACAACAAGAAAGGAAGCAACATCATCAACTTGACACCATAATCAATCACATCATTGAACACCAATATACCCTGGAAACCCCATAGGGTGAAAACCAACAAACGTTTAATTTTATTATTAAACGTTCATGAGGGTGTTCAACCCTCACTCAATGACTTATAAGGGATATCATCCCTTAACCATCGTTATAAATCTTACAAGGAAATATACAATTATCTAGCTTAAAGCCATTACAATAAATACGATAGAATTTACCCACTAATCTTCATATCTTCATATCTTGGTGGCATGGATGTACTTACAATGGACCATCGTACATTGGATCATCCTACAGCTTCCACTCATCTGCATGAACCATAATTATTTACCTGCCACCAGGTTAAGTGTAATATTACCTTTGTACATGTCACCATCATTCCCTGATAATGATGCCTTAAACATACATTGATGTCAAGATTCACAAAGTATTGATCAACCATGTCACAAATCTATACTAGAGAAGCTTCTTCCTCTACTCATGTATATTCATGACATGAAAGTAAAATACCTTGACAATTCTCCCTTTAACAACACATACTGCATATGTGCTAGTTATAAGTCATAACATTAACTAATGTTTCCCTCTCATAAGCACACATTCCTGCAAGACAATAGATACATCTCCCAATCTTGTCTTTAAAAGAAACTCTTACATCAGTTACAATTTTCATGCTTGTGATTTACATAAATTTAATCAAAATAACTAACCCTTAAGCTATTACTTTTTGGTGCATGGAAGGAACGCTAACATAACCAATGTTGTTCCCATGCATGGAAATGCATAAAGATTCCAAAGGAGTCTTCCCAAATGAATGCTTAACATAACAAAGCACATAGCTTCCAAAAGAGTCTTCCCAGAGTAATGCTTAACACAAAAGAGCATGCAACCGCAAGTTTTCCTTCTGTAACACTAATCTAAATAAGCATACAAATACATGTCTTTTTTTTTCAAAGATTATACTAACAATCCTTTCCAATGTAGTTTAACACACCATGTTATCTTTCCCACATACTAATATGTATATTCTTTCGAATGAAAGTTAATACAAATATTGCATGCCTATGCATGATCTTGTTCCAAAGGAAACTAACATCATAATCATGATAACATAAAAGTAATCACACAATTTGTTCTTATAAAGAAATATAACTGAATAGTTCATTTATCCATAGATTTATTAAATAACTAATATTTACAAACACCATGGTAATCTATTCATGGATTTATTAAATAACTAATCTTTACCAACACCATGGTAATCTATCCATGGATTTATTAAATAACTAATATTTACAAACACATGGTAATCTACATATACATACTCACAACATGGTTAATGTATACATACTTATACATAAAAAATCTTCCAAGAATATTAATCTGAGAAACTTTTCTCTTCTCTTCTTCACTACACATAAAAATATTTCAAGAGTTACCCTCTTTAATCTATAATCATTTTCAAGAAAAGATCTTGGAATTCTTATCTTTTAACACACTCTTTTCTTCTTCACTACACATGAAAATATTTCAAGAGTTACCATCTTTAATCTATATTCATTTTCAAGAAAATAGCTTGCATTTCTTAAAACAACTTGGATTTCTTATCATGTCTTACACATGTATGAAATCCCTTTTAAAAAAAGAACAAGCATCCTATCCTTTCTTAGATAAGATGCATATGCAATATTATTATATATAAAGTTTCTTATCTTTCACTATTATGGATAGATATATTTTCTTTCTAAAAATATATTCTTTACTAAGAAAAATTAGCATAAGGTTTCTATATGCATAACCTTTTAGACAAACAATATCACCGTAATGAGGGATATTACAAAAGTAAAAAGTAATAATGTTTTTAAGAAAACTATAACTTCATGCATAAATACTTCAAAATATCTTGCTTAATCCATGCTAAACGAAACCAAAACCCTTGCATATAAATTAGATAAGGATACACAATAAACAATGTATGCAAGTTCAGTACTTATATATTAAATAAAATATCTACTCAAGATATTTATCGTTCAGAAGAACAATCTCTATATTTAACAATCATTTAAAAATCATTAAATCAAACACTACCGGAATTCTTAAGTTGTTTCAGTCGAAGAATCGTTTTCCCTTTGCTCATGGCAGAAGGGAGAGGCAATATGAAGCAGATAATGGTGAGAACGACCACCACCATGGCAGAGTGTCTCTCATGCGTGTTCAATGTGAGAATGACCACCACCATGATAGCCATGTCAAAGAAAAATAGCACTCAGGTGGAAGAGAATATAAACCAGTGGAATAAGAAAATGGGAGCGGTGTGTTCAACGTGAGAACAACCACCACATGGAAAAAGTAGATGTGGAGGAAATATTATCGATGGCTTGCAAAGTAGAACTTCTAAAACAAATTTGTCCCATTATTACGGAGACGAAGCAAAAAACTCTGCAACAATTGTAAAGGGTTTCAAACCCTATCCCCACTTACACACAAACTGCAAGCACAAGCAGAAGCACAAAAATATGCCGAAAGATGGTACAAGTAGGTTTATTCGTTTCTATAAGTCCAGAGTGACCATCCACGCATGCAAAACCTTTATAATCATATAACATGGCTCCTCTCATTTGCATTTCGTTTTCAACCGATTCAAGAATTCATTTTTTCAACCGATTCTTGATATATTTCTTTTAAAAAGACAGTAATTTAATTTTTATTTACCTTCTGTAAATATAAAGGTTTGTGGAGGTATGTTACATACTCCCCACCTTAAGAGAACACCGTCCTCGGTGTGCTTCTTTTACTGAAATTTAAACTTATACTCATGATATAGTAATATAAACAGCCCAAAGGGGGTCTTTCCCCTTCCCAATGAAACACTTTCGTTTCCTTAAATGCCATTAATTAAAACAATAATGTTTTTATCCATAGTCATAAGCATGTATAGCTCAAAATATATTCCATTTCCATTTTTAACTACTAATCCATTATTCAAATTCACAAAGATATAGAAAAAAAATATCTATACTAGCTTACCATTACTTACCAATTACTATTGGAAGTAATGATGACTTTTACACAAGCTCTCTGAGAATGGTTGAACAATCCATCAACACTCCATGGAAAGAGACTGTAATGTATGACTAAAAAATTCAATCACATCAGTCACATAGTTTCAATCAAATGAAATACTTGCAACATGCAATATCAAGAGATGTTTTAATCAGAGTACTTCCACAAGTACTCAGAGAGCACCAACCCTCTAATCAATGCATCACATGCACATTGTCTTAGCTCCTACTAAAGACATCCACACAATACTTCAAAAAGTACTCAGAGAGCACCTAGCTCTCTAATCGTACCAATGGTCAATCAATGCACCATAGGCATATCCTAGCCTCTGCTACGACATTCAAACAAATTAGTAATGAAATAAATGAACTTATACCTTCAGTAATTCATTTTCCGAGCGCTAAGCTCCTTTCCTCTTAATATCTAAATAAGATATTTACACAATCATATAAAAATTCATTGTAATATAATACATAACTTATTACTTAACTTGTTCTGCTATGAGAACCACAATGGTAAACAAAATGCTCCTCCCAACCCATGGGAGTTGGTTTCTGCAACCAAATCGAGTCATTTTCACATCTAGACAGTCATTTGACAAAATACCATTCTAGGTCTAGTATGGATTCCTCTTGGCAACATCATGCCTATTCCTCTGACAGCGTCCCGTCGATGAGGAATTTTGGGCCACTTCCAATAGGCTCCAAAATCAATAGAGTTGCCTCAGGTTTTTCCCCTTCACCATCTTGGCCAACTCTCTTCCCTACTAATATCATATATCTCTAGGGAGAGGAAATCCAGGCAGGTAAGCGCCATCAACCCCTTAGGACAGGGAATCACCATCAACCCAAGGCCTTCTAGCCTTTCACAATTGTTGTCAACTGTCTAGTATGTGAAATTTCCCTTTTAGCATTCTTTCCCATAGTAGATTACATAATTAACTTTATGCACATTATACATAAATAAAAAGAAACTTTTTGTACATCATACATCATACTTGCCCTTAACATGGGTCCAATTATATCTAGATTAACAGGAAACATGACTAACATACATGTGTTGTACATTATTATTTCCCAAATAACAAAATCATGCACATTATAACATGATACCATGTGTTTATACATTATTATTTCCCAAATAACACAATCATGCACATTATAACTGATACTTTAACATTTACTGTTGTAATTCGCATTGCAATGTTTGTGATGTTTTATTCTCACAGGTTTTCTGTTGCCATTAAGTTACCCATTCTTACTATAAGCAACAATGCTAATCATAAATATACATTTCTTAAGCACATACTATCTTACACAATCATTTTAATTTCCTGCATAAAATGTTTTCATGCATACAATTATACACAAATATTCATAAATGTGTATATATCAATAACGCTTAGGGTATGAGTGCAAATATTTCCAATTCCCACAATGTTCTATTACCAACAGACTGACACATGAAGTAATTACAATAATCACTTGTTCACAACTTTCAAATAAATTTAGTCAAAATCGATTCGTGCATATAACTTTCATTACTTAGTCATTCATAACTAATCAATGCTATTAATAATCTTAATGCATTCATGATGACTCATTCAAAATCTAGTCAATTAACTAGTAATTATAGTCAAGTCTCACTACTTGACCCATTAAGTATTTTTGTAACATCTAAAAAGCTCCATTCAATTTAATTTTAAAAAACTCTATCATCTTATATAAGGACTTTCCTCACCTTTTGCATTCATGCATTAGTTTCACACACCATCACTATACACATTTATTTTTTTAAATTAGTGCATGGTAACTTTATTTATGTTCACTAAATGTATGAGTAATATGTCATATAACCACTGTTAATAAATGACTCTCAATTTCACTAGTGAGTACTCAGGTTGTTCATAAATACAACAAAGGTTTTATTGTTTTCTCACTTTCACTAGTGAGTACTTAGGTTGCTCATAACTACAACAAAGGTTTTATTGTCTTTTATCCTCAAAAGAATTCCAATGTTATGGAAACCGTTTTGCAACAACATTTATTACTTATTACTCTTCAATGTATTTACAAACATAATCACACATCTCATGTCAAGAGTAGACTAATCTATATATCAATCAATATGTAGATTGCTAGAATCATATATCAATCAATATGTAGATTTCTAGAATCGTACCTTAACTGATATCCATTAGTAGCATCCCTCAATTTCTTTTTGCTTAACAAATCCCAAAGGCGCCAGTGCTGCAACCTTGATCTCTGATACCACTTGTAACATACACCGATAACTTCACATGGAAATGCCAGGAGTTAATTTTTTTTTTACACAAGTCAACCACGGGTAAATATCCAAGTCACTATTAAATATTCCTTACTCATCATTACATAGAATGTTCACCGGTTCATAGTGTAACCTTAGTGTAAGAATATTAATTTGTTTAACCATTAACAACCTCCATTATGGTACATTAACATAAAATTGTATGAGATACCTTGCATTCATTCATTATTCATATAGTCATCACATAATTGACATTATGAACATCACAACAAGAAAGGAAGCAAAATCATCAACTTGACACCATAATCAATCACATCATTGAACACCAATATACCCTAGAAACCCTGTAGGGTGAAAACCAACAAATATATAATTTTATTATTAAACGCTCGTGAGGGTGTTCAACCCTCACTCAATTGCTTATAAGGGAGACCATCCCTTAACCATCGTTATAAATCTTACAAGGAAATATAGAATTATCTAGCTTAAAGCCATTAAAATAAATATGATATCATTTACCCACTAATCTTCATATCTTCATATCTTCATATCTTGGTGGCATGGATGTACCTACAATGATCCATCATACATTGGATCATCCTGTAGCTTGCACTCATCTGCATGAACCATAATCATTTACCTGCCACCAGGTTAAGAGTAATATTTACTTTCTACATGTCACCATCATTCCCTGCTAATGATGCCTTAAACATACATTGATGTCAAGATTCATAAAGTATTGATCAACCATGTCATAAATTTATACTAGAGAAGCTTCTTCCTCTACTCATGTATATTCATGACATGAAAGTAAAATACCTTGACAATTCTCCCTTTAACAACACATACTGTATATGTGTTAGTTATAAGTCATCACATTAACTAATGTTTCCCTCGCATAAGCACACATTCCTGCAAGACAATAGCTACATCTCCCAATATTGTCTTTAATAGAAACTGTTACATCAGTTACGATTTCCGTGCTTGCGATTTACATAAATTTAATCAAAATAAATAACCCTTAAGCTATTACTTTTTTTGTGTATGGAAGGAAAGCTAACATAACCAATGTTGTTCCCATGCATGCAAATGCATATAGATTCCAAAGGATTCTTCCCAAATAAATGCTTAACATAACAAAGCACATAGCTTCCAAAAGAGTCTTACCAAAGGAATGCTTAACACAAAAGAGCATGCAACCACAAGTTTTCCTTCTGTAACACTAATGTAAATAAGCATACAAATACATGTCTTCTTTTTCAAAGATAATACTGACAATCATTTCCAATGTAGTTTAACACAACATGCTATCTTTCCCACATACTAATATGTATATTCTTTCCAATGAAAGTTAATACAAATATTGCATGCCTATGCATGATCTTATTCCAAAAGAAACTAACATCATAATCACGATAACATAAGAGTAATCACACAATTTGTTCTTCTAAAGAAATATAACTGAATAGTTCATTTATCCATGGATGTATTAAATAAGTAATATTTACAAACACCATGGTAATCTATTCATGGATTTATTAAATAACTAGTCTTTACCAACACACGGTAATCTATCCATGGATTTATTAAATAACTAATATTTACAAACACATGGTAATCTATATATACATACTCACAACATTGTATACATACATATTCATAAAAACTCTTCCAAGAATATTAATCTGAGAAAATTTTCTCTTTTCTTCTTCACTACACATAAAAATATTTCAAGAGTTACCCTCTTTAATCTATATTCATTTTCAAGAAAAGAACTCAGATTTCTTATCTTTTAACACACTCTTTTCTTCTTCACTACACATGAAAATATTGCAAGAGTTACCCTCTTTAATCTATATTCATTTTCAAGAAAATAGTTTGCATTTCTTAAAAAAACTTGGATTTCTTATCATTTCCTAGACATGTATGAAATCCCTTTTAAAAAAAGAACAAGCACCCTAGCATTTATTAGATAAGATGCATATGCAATGTTATAAATAAAATTGCTTATCCTATCCTTTCCTAGATAAGATGCATATGCAATATTATTAAATATAAAATTGCTTATCTTTGACTATTACAAATAGATATATTTTCTTTCTAAAAATATATTCTTTACTAAAAAAAAATAGCATAAGGTTTCTATATGCATAACCTTTTAGACAAACAATATCACCGTAATGAGGGATATTACAAAAGTAAAAAGTAATAATGTTTTGAAGAAAACTATAACTTCACACGTTAAAACTTCAAAATATCTTGCTTATTCCATGCTAAACTAAAGCAAAACCCTTGCATATAAATTAGATAAGAATATACAATAACCAATGTATACAAGTTCAGTACTTGGATATTAAATAAAATATCTACTCGAGATATTTATCATTTGGAAGACCAATCTCTAGATTTAACAATTATTTAAAAATCATTAAATCAAACACTACCAGAATTCTTAAGTTGTTTCAATCGAAGAATAGTTTTACCTTCGCTCATGGCAGAAGGGAGAGGCAATACGAAGCAGAGAATGGTGAGAACGACCACCACGAACGACCACCACCATGACAACCATGCCGAAGAAAAATAGCACGCAGGTGGAAGAGAATATAAACCAGCAAAATAAGAAAATGGGAGCGGTGTGTTCAACGTGAGAACAACCACCACCATGGAAAAAGTAGATGTGAAGAAAATATTATCGATGGCCTGCAAAGTATAACTTCTGAAACATATTTGTCCCGTGATTACGGAGACGAAGCAACAAACTCTGCAACAATTGTAAAGGGTTTCACTCCCTATCCCCACTTACACACAAACTGCAAGCACAAGCACAAAAATATGCCGAAAGATGGTACAAGCATGTTGTTCATTTCTGTAAGTCAAGAGCGGCCATCCACACATGAAAAAAATTTATAATCATACAACATGGCTCCTCTCATTTGCGTTTCGTTTTCAACCGATTCAAGAATTTGTTTTTTCAACCGATTCTTGATAAAAAAAAGAAGTTAAAAAGACAATAATTTAATATTTATTTATCAAGTGTAAATATAAAGGTTTGAGTAGGTATGTTACAGATTATGTAAAATATATTCATTTAATCTACTAAATATTTCATTTAATAAAAAAATCAACATTAATAGTCTCCATTAGATTATATAAAGTATATTCATTTTATCTGTTAAATATTTAATATAGATTATATAAAATATATTCATTTAATCTACTAAATATTTCATGCAAACCTTACCTCATTTCATGTGCTAAATATTTCATGCAAACCTCTACCCAAGGCAGGGACATGCTCCTATGTAGCTCTCGTTTTCCTTAAATATCACAATGCATTGCATTTAGGTATTTATTTAATGGCCATTTTAGCAATTTCACACGTGGTGGATTCATTACTTTTCGCGTAGTCTACTCAGGCAACGTTTTAGCCCAGAATCTAGCAAATATTTTGAAAGAATCTGTTAAAGATTTTATCAGAATCTTGTTTACAGTTGTTAAACTTTAGTATTTTGAATGCCCTAAGGGTTTTTGATAGTGTTGAATCCATTTCCGCTATCAAAAATGGATTCCAAACACTCCAACTACCTGATTTTTTTGAATTTTAGTTGACCGGATTCCGGCAAAAAACTGTCGTCCCAACTATTCCGTTGCCTGGGTAGACAACTCCATTACTTTTACTGTGGATGAATAATATAATGCTTTTAGTTTTATCTCCATTTTAATGTTTTACTATTTTTTCAGAATTTCATTTCTACAATCCCAATTGTAGAAATTGTAATGTATTTTTATTTAAATGGTTAGTTTTATAAAATATATTTAGAATTTTGAAATATTTTTAAAATTTAAATTATATAAATTTAATAATTTAAAATTAATATTTTTCTAATTAAAAAAATTAAAATTAAATCTTTAAAAAACTTTAAAATGCAACTTGTTTTTATTTTTTCACATTTAGTTTATTTTCACAAATATTAAAATTTTATAATAAATTAATAATTGATTCAATTTTTTCATAGTTGATTGAATTATTTTCTTTTAATATAATATTTGTTATTTATTGAAAAAAATGTAGATATCATTTCCCAACCAGAATTATTAATGGTGTTATTAATGTTATTGAATATTGTGGTGTTGGTGTGATTTGCTAGATTAATGTATTGGGACATTATATGTCAATCATTGTATTTAACCAAGTACAAAATCTAATAGATAACATATACTATTCCATTGCATTAATGTTATTAAATGTAGGCTTGGTGTGATTTAAGATGATGGGGTTGGTGTGATTTGAGGGGTTATCAATATTTATGGAGTTATAGCTCTATTAATGCAGTGAGACATTATATGTTAACCATTAAATTTAACCAAATATAAAATATAATAGATGAAATACACTGCCACACTGCATTAATTACATTAATGAAACTATAACTCCACAAATATTAATTACCAATTTTAAATAGTAAAAAAAAACTATGATTTTAAATCCCATGATTACGAAAATCTACAGACCCGTGGCAACCATTAAGAAGCATCACACCCAGAAATATCTCTCTGAAAATCACTCCCAAACCCATGCGGGCAACCAATATTTCCCAGTCTATTGGCCCGTTAATAATCTTAAGAGTACTAATGGGCATGCATATGCCATGCCACCCATGCCATACATGTCGTCCTCGTCACTTTCAGTCATTAAATCTCTGGCCGCCGAAAATCTCATCTGCAACCATTAAACCTCTAGCCGCCAAAAATCTCACCTGTAGCCATTAACTCTCCATCCACCAAAAATCTCACCTGCAGCGATTAAATTTCCCGCGTTTTTACCAGGTTATAACCTCATAACTTTACCTCATAACTTCTGGATGCAATAACCATTGCTGAGAGATAGGGTTCAGGAGCAGGAAACCAATATTTCCCAGACTATTGGCACATTAATACTCTTAAGAGTACTAATGGGCATGCCTATGCCATGCCACCCATGCCATACCTGCCGTCCTCCTCACCTTCAGCAACTAAATCTCCAGTCGCCGAAAATCTCATCTGCAGCCATTAATCTGCAGCTACTGAAAATCTCATTTGCAACCATTAACTCTCCATCTGTCGAAAATATTAGCTGCAACAATTAAATTTCCTGTGTTTTTACCAGGTTATAACCTCATAACTTAACCTCATGACTTTTGGATCTAATAACCATTGCTAAGAGATAGGGTTCAGGAGCAGGCAACCAATATTTCTCAGTCTATTGGCCCATTAATACTCTTAGGAGTACTAATGGGCATGCCTATGCCATGCCACCCATGCCATACCTACCATCCTCCTCACCTTCAAGCATTAAATCTCCAGCTGCCGAAAATCTCATCTGCAGCCATTAAATCACCAGTCGCCAAAAATCTCACTTGCAGCCATTAACTCTCCATCCGCCGAAAATCTCACATGCAGCGATTAAATTTCCCACATTTTTACCAGGTTATAACTTCATAACATAACCTCATAACTTGTGTTTGCAATAACCATTGCTGAGAGATAGGGTTCAGAAGCAGGCAACCAATATTTCCCAGTCTATTGGCCCATTAATACTCTTAAGAGTACTAATGGGCATGCCTATGACATGCCACCCATGCCATACCTGCCGTCCTCCTCACCTTCAACAATTAATTCTCCAGCCGCCGAAAATCTCATCCGTAGCCACTAAATCTCCAACTGCCAAAAATCCCACCTGCAGCCATTAACTCTCCATCTGCCGAAAATCTCTCCTGCAGTGATTAAATTTCCCGCGTTTTTACGAGGTTATAACCTCATAACTTAACCTCATAACTTCTGGATGTAATAACCATTGCTGAGAGATAGGGTTCAAGTGCAGACAACCAATATTTCCCAGTATATTTTCCCATTAATACTCTTTAAGAGTACTAAGGGCATGCCTATGCCATGGCACCCATGCCATACATGTTGTCCTGCTCACCTTCAGCCATTAAATCTCCAGCCGCCAAAAATCTCATCTTTAGCTTTTAAATCTCCAGCCGCCAAAAATATCATCTTTAGCCATTAAATCGCAAGCCACCAAAAATATCACCCACAACCATTAACTCTCCATCCACCACAACTCTCACCAGTAGCAATGAAATTTCCCACATTTTTACAAAGTTATAACCTCATAACTTTTGGATGTAATAACCATTGCTGAGAGATAGGGTTCAGGAGAAAGCAACCAATATTTCCCAGTCTATTGGCCCATTAATACTCTTAAGAGTACTAATGGGCATGCCTATGCCATGCCACCCATGCCATACCTACCGTCCTCCTCACCTTCAGCCATTAAATCACTAGCTGCTGAAAATCTCATTTGCAGCCATTAAATCTCCAGTCGCAAAAAATCTCACCTGCAGCCATTAACTCTCCATCCGGCGAAAATCTCACCTACATCGATTAATACTCTTAAGAGTAGTAATGGGCATGCCTATGCCATGCCACCCATGCCATACTTTCCATTCTCCTCACATTCAGCCATTAAATCTCCAGCCTCCAAAAATCTCATTTGTAGCCATTAAATATGTAGCTGCCAAAAATTTCACCTACAACCATCAACTCACCATCTGCCGAAAATGTCACTTGCAGCGATTAAATTTCCCATTTTTTTACCAGGTTATAACCTCATAACTTCTGGATGTAATAACCATTGCTGAGAGATAGGGTTCAGGAGCAGGCAACCAATATTTCAGAGTCTATTTTCCCATTAATACTCTTAAGAGTACTAATGGGCATGCCTATGATATTACACCCATGCCATACCTCTCGTCCTCCTCACCTTCAGCCATTAAATATCCAGCTGCTGAAAATCTCATCTACAGCTATTAAATTTCGAGCCGCAAAAAATCTCACCCGCAGCCATTAACTCTCTATATGCTGAAAATCACCTGGAGCGATTAATTTTCCCGCGTTTTTACCAGGTTATAACTTCATAACTTTTGGATGTAATAACCATTCTTGAGAGATAGGGTTCAGGAGTAGGCAACCAATATTTCCGAGTCTATTGGCCCTTTAATACTCTTAAGACTACTAATGGGCATGCCTATGCCATGCCACCCATGCCATACCTGTCATCCTCCTCACCTTCAACCATTAAATCTCCAACCGCCGAAAATCTCATTTGCACCCATTAAATCTCCAGCTGCCAAAAATCTCACCTGTAGCCATTAACTCTCCATCCATCGAAAATCTCAACTGCATCGATTAAATTTCGGCATTTTTACCGGGTTATAACCTCATAACTTCTAGATGTAATAACCATTGCTGAGAGATAGGGTTTATGAGCAGGGAACCAATATTTCTCAGGCTATTGACCCATTAATACTCTTAAGAGTACTAATGAGCATGCCACCCATGCCGTACCTACCGTCCTCCTCACCTTCAGCCATTAAATATCCAACTGCTGAAATCTCATCTGTAGCCATTAAATATCTAGCCACCAAAAATCTCACCTGCAACCATTAACTCTCCATCTGCCGAAAATATCACCTGCAACGATTAAATTTCCCGCATTTTTACTAGGTTATAACCTCATAAATTAACCTCATAAATTTTGGATGTAAAAACCATTGCTGAGAGATAGGGTTCAGGAGCAGGCACCTAATATTTCCCAGTATATTGGCCCATTAATACTCTTAAGAGTACTAATGGGCATGCCTATGCCATGCCACCCATGCCATACCTGTCGTCCTCCTCACCTTCAGCCATTAAATCTCCAGCCGCCGAAAATCTCATCTGTAGCCATTAAATCTCTAGCCGCCAAAAATGTCACCCGCAGCCATTAACTCTCCATCCACTGAAAATATCACCTGCAGCGATTACATTTCCCACGTTTTTACCAGGTTATACCCTGATAACTTCTGGATGTAATAACCATTGCTGAGAAATAGGGTTCAGGAGTAGGCAACCTATATTTCCTAGTCTATTGGCCCATTAATACTCTTAAGAGTACTAATGGGAATGCCTATGCCAAGCCACCCATGCCATACCTACCGTCCTCCTCACCTTCAGCCATTAAATCTCCAGCCGACGAAAATCTCATCTGCTGCCATTAACTATCCATCTGTCGAAAATCTCACATGCATCGATTAAATTTTCTTCATTTTTACCAGGTTATAACCTCATAACTTCTAGATGTAATAACCAACTTCTAGATGTAATAACCATTGCTGAGAGATAGGGTTCAGGAGCAGGTAACCAATATTTTCCACTCTATTGGTCCATTAATACTCTTAAGAGTACTAATGAACATGCCTATGCCATGCGACCCATGCCATACCTGCCTTCCTCCCCACCTCCAGCCATTAAATCTCCAGCCGCAGAAAATCTCATCTATAGCCATTAAATCTCTAGTTGCCAAAAATCGCATCTATAGCCATTAACTCTCCATCCTCTGAAACTATAACCTGTAGCGATTAAATTTCCTGTGATTTTACCAGGTTATAACCTCATAACTTAACATCGTAACTTCTGGATGTAATAACCATTGCTGAGAGACACAGTTAAGGAGAAGGAAACCAATATTTTCCAATCTATTGGCCCATCAATACTCTTAAGAGTACTAATGGGCATGCCTAAGCGATGGCACCCATGCCATACCTGTCGTCCTCCTCACCTTCACCCATTAAATCTCGAACCGTCGAAAATCTCATTTGCAGTCTTTAAATATCCAACCACCAAAAATCTCACCTGTGTCTATTAACTCTCCATCTACCGAAAATATCACTTGCAGTGATTAAATTTCCCTCGTTTTTACCAGGTTATAACCTCATAACTTAACCTCATAACTTCTGGATGTAATAACCATTGCTGAGAGATAGGGTTCAGGAGCAAGCAACCAATATTTCACAGTCTATTGGCACATTAATACTCTTAAGAGTAATAATGGGCATGCCTATGCGATGCCACCCATGGCATACTTTTCATCCTCCTCACCTTTAGCCATTAAATCTCCAGCTGCCGAAAATATCATCTGTAGCCATTAAATCTCCAGCCGCCAAAAATCTCACCTAAAGCCATTAACTCTCCATCTGTCGAAAATCTCACCTACAACGATTAAATTTCCTTCATTTTTACCAGGTTATAACCTCATAACTTAACCTCATAACTTCTGGATGTAATAACCATTGTTGAGAGATAAGGTTCAGGATCAGGCAACCAATATTTCCCAGTCTATTGGCCCATTAATACTCTTAAGAGAACTAATGGGCATGCATATGCCATGCCACCCATGCTATACCTGTCGTCCTCCTCACCTTCAGCCATTAAATCTCCAGCCGCCGAAAATCTTATTTGTAGCCATTAAATCTCCAGCCGCCAAAAACCTCACTCGCAGCCATTAACTCTCCATCCACCGAAAATCTCACCTACAACGATTAAATTTCCCGCATTTTTACCAGGTTATAACCTACTAACTTCTAGATAGAATAACCATTGCTGAGAGATAGGGTTCAGGAGCAAGCAAATGATATTTCCCAGTCTACTGGCCCATTAATACTCTTAAGAGTACTAATGGGCATGCCTATGCCATGCCACCCATGTAATACTTGCCGTCCTCCTCACCTTCAGCCATTAAATATCTAGCCTCCAAAAATCTCATCTGCAACCATTAAATCTCTAGCCGCCAAAAATCTCACCTACAACCATTAACTCTCCATCCGCCAAAAATCTCACCTGCATCGATTAAATTTCCCGTGTTTTTACTGGGTTATAACATCATAACTTCTGGATGTAATAACCATTGCTGTGAGATAGGGTTCAGGAGCAAGAAACCAATATTTCCCAGTGTATTAGCCCATTAATACTCTTAAGAGTACTAATGGGCATGCCTATGCCATGCCACCCATGCCATACTTTCTATTCTCCTCACCTTCAACCATTAAATCTCCAAGTGCCGAAAATTTCATGTGCAGCCATTAAATCTCCAGCTGCCAAAAATCTCACCTGCAGTCATTAACTCTCCATACACCGAAAATATCACCTGCAACGATTAAATTGAACACATTTTACCAGGTTATAACCTCGTAACTTAACCTCATAATTTCTGGATAATATAGCCATTGCTGAGAGATAGGATTCAGGAGCAAGCAACCAATATTTCCGAGTCTATTGGCCCATTAATACTCTTAAGAGTACTAATGGGCATGCCTATGCCTATGCCATGCCATCCATGCCATACATGTCGTCCTCCTCATCTTCATCCATTAAATCTCCAGCCGCCGAAATTATCATCTGCAACCATTAAATCTACAGCCGCCAAAAATCTCACCTGTAGCCATTAACTCTCCATCCGCCAAAAATCTCACCTGCAGTGATTAATTTCCCGCGTATTTACCAGGTTATAACCTCATAACTTAACCTCATAACTTCTGGATGTAATAACCATTGCTGAGAGATAGGGTTCAGGAGCAAGTAACCAATATTTCCCAGTCTATTGGCCCATTAATACTCTTAATAGTAATAATGGGCATGCCTATGCCATGCCACCCATGCTATCCCTATCATCCTCCCCACCTTCAGCCATTAAATCTCCAACCACCAAAAATCTCATCTGCAGTCATTAAATCTCCAGCTGCCAAAAATCTCACCCTTAGCCATTAACACTCAATCCGCTGAAAATCTCACTTGCAACGATTAAATTTATCGCATTTTTACCAGGTTATAACCTCATAACTTCTAGATGTAATAACCATTGCTAAGAGATAGGGTTCAGGAGAAGGCAACCAATATTTCCAAGTCTATTGATCCATTAATACTCTTAAGAGTACTAATGGGCATGCCTATGCCATGCCACCCATGCCATACCTGTCGTCCTCCTCACCTTCAGCCATTAAATCTCAAGCAGCCGAAAATCTCATCTACAACCATTAAATCTCCAGCCGCCAAAAATTTGACCTGCAACCATTAACTCTCCATCTGCCAAAAATCTCACCTGCATCGATTAAATTTCCTGCGTTTTTACCAGGTTATAACCTCATAAATTCTGGATGTAATAACCATTTCTGAGATCGGGTTCAATAACAGGAAACCAATATTTCCCAGTATATTGGCACATTAATACTCTTAAGTAATAATGAGCATGCTTATGCCATGCCACCCTAGCCATACCTGTCGTCCTCCTCAGCTTCAACCATTAAATCTCCAGCCGCCGAAAATCTCATCTACAGTGATTAAATCTCCAACGGCCAAAAATCTCACCTGCAGCCATCAAGTCTCAATTTGAAGAAAATATCACATGCAACGATTAAATTTCCCGCGTTTTTACCAGGTTATAACCTCATAAATTAACCTCATAACTTCTATATGTAATAACCATTGCTGAGAGATAGGGTTCAGTAGCAGGCAACTAATATTTCCCAGTATATTGGCCCATTAATACTCTTAAGAGTACTAATGGGCATTTCTATGCCATACCACCCATGTCATACCTGTCGTCCTCCTCACCTTCAGTCATTAAATCACAGCCGCGAAAAATCTTACCTGCAGCGATTAAATTTCCCGCGTTTTTACCAGGTTATAACCTCATAACTTAACCTTATAACTTCTGGATGTAATAACCATTGGTTAGAGATAGGGTTCAAGAGCAGACAACCAATATTTCCCAGTCTATTGGCCCATTAATACTCTTAAGAGTACTAATGGGCATGCCTATGCCATGCCACCCATGCCATACCTGCCATCCTCCTCACCTTCAACCATTAAATCTCCAGCCGCTGAAAATATCATCTGCAACCATTAAATCTCCAGCGGCCAAAAATCTCACCTGCAGCCATTAACTCTCCATACGCTGAAAATATCACCTGCATCGATTAAATTTCCCATGCTTTCACCAGGTTATAACCTCATAACTTCTGGATGTAATAACCATTGCTGAGAGATAGGGTTCAGGAGTAGGAAACCAACATTTCCCAGTCTATTGGCCCATTAATACTCTTAAGAGTACTAATGTGCATGCCTATGCCATGTCATCCATGCCATTCCTGTCATCGTCCTCACCTTCTGCCATTAAATCTCCAGCCGAAAAAAATCTCATCTGCAGCCATTAAATCCCTAGCCTCCAAAAAATCTCACCTGCAACCATTAACTCTCCATCCTTCGAAAATATGACCCGCGGCAATTAAATTTCCTGCATTTTTACCAGGTTATAATCTCATAAATTCTGGATGTAATAACCATTGTTGAGAGATAGGGTTTAGTAGCAAGAAACCAATATTTCCTAGTATATTGGCCCATTAATACTCTTAAGGGCACTAATGGGCATGCCTATGCCAAGCCACCCATGCCATACCTGTCGTCCTCCTCACCTTCAGCCATTAAATCTCCAGCCGCCGAAGATCTCATCTACAGCCATTAAATCTCTAGCCGCAAAAAATCTCACCCACAGCCATTATCTCTCCATCCGCCGAAAATCTCACCGGTAGCGATTAAATTTCTCGCGTTTTTACCAAGTTATAACCTCATAACTTTTGGATGTAATAACCATTACTGAGAGATAGGGTTCAGGAGCAGGCAACAAATATTTCCCAGTCTATTGGCCCATTAATACTCTTAAGAGTACTAATGGGCATGCCTATTCCATGCCACCCATGCCATACCTGCTGTCATCCTCACCTTCAGCCATTAGATCTCTAGCCACTGAAAATATCATCTGCAACCATTAAATCTCCAGCCGCCAAAAATATTATCTGCAGCCATTAACTCTCCATCCGCCGAAAATATCACCTGCATTGATTAAATTTCCCGTGTTTTTACCAGGTTATAATCTCATAACTTAACTTGATAACTTTTGGATTTAATAACCATTGCTGAGAGATAGGGTTCAAGAGCAGGCAACCAATATTTCCCAATCTATTGGTCCATTAATACTCTTAAGAGTACTAATGAGGATGCCTATGCCATGCCACCCATGCCATACCTGTCGTCCTCCTCACCTTCAACAATTAAATCTACAGCCACCGAAAATCTCATCTGCAGCCATTAAATCTCCAGCCGCCAAAAATCTCACCTGTAGTCATTAACTCTCCATCTGTGAAAATATCACCTACAACGATTAAATTTCCCGCGTTGTTACCATTATAGCCTCATAACTTCTGGATGTAATATCCATTGCTGAGAGATAGGGTTTAGGAGCAGGCAACCAATATTTCCTAGTCTATTGGCCCATTAATACTCTTAAGAGTACTAATGGGCATGCCTATGCCATTCCACCCATGCCATACCTGTCGTCCTCCTCACCTTTAGCCATTAAATCTCCAGCCGCTGAAAATATCACCTGCAACAATTAACTCTCCATTTGCTAAAAATCTCACCTGCAGATATTAACTCTCCATCCACCGAAAATCTCACTTGCAACAATTAAATTTCCCAAGTTTTTACCAAGTTATAACCTCATAAATTCTGGATGTAATAACCATTGCTGAGAGATAGGGTTCAAGAGCAGGAAACCAATATTCCCCAGTCTATTGGCCCATTAATACTCTTAAGAGTACTAATGGGCATGCCTATGCCATGCCACCCATGCCATACCTGTCGTCGTCCTCACCTTCAGCCATTAAATCTCCATCCGCCGAAAATCTCATCTGCAGTCATTAAATTTCCAGCTGCCAAAAATCTCACTTGCATCCATTAATTCTCCATCTGCCAAAAATATCATGTGCAACGATTAAATTTCCCGCATTTTTACTAGGTTATAACATCATAACTTAACCTCATAACTTCTGGATGTAATAACCATTGTTGAGAGATAGGGTTCAGGAGCAGGCAACCAATATTTTCCAGTCTATTGGCCCATTAATACTGTTAAGAGTACTAATGGGCATGCCTATGCCATGCCTCCCATGCCATACCTGTCGTCCTCCTCACCTTCAACCATTAAATCTCCAGCCCCTGAAAATCTCATCTGTAGCCGTTAAATCTCCAGTCGCCAAAACCTCACCCGCAGCCATTAACTTTCCATTCGACAAAAATCTCACCTGCAATGATTAAATTTCCCTCGTTTTTACCAGGTTATAACCTCATAATTTCTGGATGTAATAACCATTGCTGAGAGATAGGGGTTAGGAGTAGGCAACCAATATTTCCCAGTCTATTGGCCCATTAATAATCTTAAGAGTACTAATGGGCATGCCTATGCCATACCTGTCGTCCTCCTCACCTTCACCAATAAATCTCAAGCCACCGAAAATCTAATCTGCAGCCATTAAATCTCCAACCGCCAAAAATCTCACCTGCAGCCATTAAATCTCCATCCACTGAAAATCTCACCTGCATCAATTAAATTTCATGTGTTTTTACCACGTTATAACCTCATAACTTAACCTCATAACTTTTGGATGTAATAACCATTGCTAAGAGATAGGGTTCAGGAGCAGGGAGCCCATATCTCCCGGTCTATTGGCCCATTAATACTCTTAAGAGTACTTGTGGGCATGCCTATGCCATGCCACCCATGCCATACCTGTCGTCCTCCTCACCTTAAGCCATTAAATCACCAGGTGCCGAAAGTATGATTTGCAACCATTAAATCTCCAGATGCGAAAAATCTAACCTGCAGCCATTAACTCTCCATCCGCCAAAAATATCACCTCCAGTGATTAAATTTCCCACATTTTTACCAGGTTATAACCTCATAACTTAACCTCATAACTTTTGGATGTAAAAACCATTGCTGAGAGATAGGATTCAGGAGCAGGCAACCAATATTTCCCAGACTATTGGCCCATTAATACTCTTAAGAGTACTAATGGGCATGCCTATGCCATGCCATCCATGCCATAGTTGCGGTCCTTCTCGCCTTCAGCCATTAAATCTCTAACCACCAAAAATCTCATCTACAACATTAAATCTGCTTTCGCCAAAAATCTCACTTGATGGCATTAACTCTCCATCTGCCGAAAATCTCACTTGCAGCGATTAAATTTCTCTAGTTTTTACCAGGTTATAACCTCATAAATTTTGGATGTAATAACCATTGCTAAGAGATAAGGTTCAGGAGAAGGCAACATGTATTTCCCAGTCTATTGGCCCATTAATACTCTTAAGAGTACTAATGGGAATGCCTATGCCATGCCACGCATGCCTTACCTGCCGTCCTCCTCACCTTCAGTCATTAAATCTCCAGCCACTGAAAATCTCATCAACATCCATTAAATCTCCAGCTGCCAATAATCTCACCATTAGTCATTAACTCTCCATCCGCCGAAAATCTCTCGTACAACGATTAAATTTCTCGCGTTTTTACGAGGTTATAACCTTGTAAAATTTGGATGTAATAACCATTCCTGAGAGATAGGGTACATGAGCAGGCAACCAATATTTCCCAGTCTATTGGCACATTAATACTCTTAAGATTACTAATGGGCATGCTTATGCCATGCCACCCATGCCATACCTGCTGTCCTCCTCACCTTCAACCATTAAATCTCCAACTGCCGAAAATCTCGTTTGCAGCCATTAATTCTCTAGCCGCCAAAAATCTCACCTGCAGCTATTAACTCTCCATCTGCCAAAACTCTCACCTGCATCGATTAAATTTCCCGCATTTTTACGAGGTTATAACCTCATAACTTAACCTCATAACTTCTGGATGTAATAACCATCGCTGAGAGATCGGGTTTAGGAGCAAGCAACCAATATTTCCCAGTCTATTAGCCCATTAATACTCTGAAGAGTACTAATGAGCATGGCTATGCCATGCCACCCATGCCATACCTGCCATCCTCCTCACCTTCAGCCATTAAATCTCCAGCCGCCGAAAATCTCATCTGCAACCATTAAATCTTCAGCCGCCAAAAATCTCACCTGCAGCTATTAAATCTCCATCCGCCGAAAATCTCACATGCATCGATTAAATTTCCTGCATTTTTACCAGGTTATAACATCATAACTTCTGGATGTAATAACCATTGCTGAGAGATAGGGTTCAGGAGCAGGAAACCAATATTTCCCAGTCTATTGGCCCATTAATACTCTTAAGAGTACTAATGGGCATGCCTATGCCATGCCACCCATGCCATAGCTTCCATCCTTTTCACCTTCAGCCATTAAATCTATAGACACCGAAAATCTCATCTGTAACCATTAAATCTGCTTCTGCCAAAAATCTCACCTGCAGGCATTAACTCTCCATCCGCCAAAAATTTCACTTGCAGTGATTAAATTTCCCGTGTTTTTACCAGGTTATAACCTCATCACTTTTGGATGTAATAACCATTGTCGAGAGATAGGGTTCAGGGGCAGGCAACCAAAATTTCCCAGTGTATTGGTCCATTAATACTCTTAAGAGTACTAATGGGCATGCATATGCCATGCCACGCATACCTTACCTGTCGCCGTCCTCACCTTCAGTAATTAAATCTCCAGCCGCTGAAAATATCATCAGCAGCCATTAAATCTCCAGCTGCCAAAAATGTCACCCTTAGCCATTAACTCTCCATCCGCCGAAAATCTCTCTTGCAACGATTGAATTTCCCGCGTTTTTACTAGGTTATAACCTCATAACTTCTGGATGTAATAACCATTCCTGAGAGATAGGGTTCAGGAGCAGGCAACCAATATTTCCCAGTCTATTGGCCCATTAATACTCTTAAGAGTACTAATGGGCATGCCTATGCAATGCCACCCATGCCATACCTACTGTCCTCCTCATCTTCAACCATTAAATCCAGCTGCCGAAAATCTCATTTGCAACCATTAAATCTCCAGTCGCCAAAAATCTCACTTGTAGCCATTAAATCTCCATCCATCGAAAATCTCCCCTCCTTCGATTAAATTTCCTACATTTTTAGCAAGTTATAACCTCATAACTTAACCTCATAACTTATGGATGTAATAACCATTGATGAGAGATAGGGTTCAGGAGAAAGAAACCAATACTTCCCAGTCTATTGGCCCATTAATACTCTGAATAGTACTAATGAGCATGCCTATGCCATGCCACCCATGCCATACCTGCCATCCTCCATACTTGTCTTCCTCCTCACCTTCAGCCATTAAATTTCCAGCTACCGAAAATCTCATGTTCAGCCATTAAATCTCTAGTCGCCAAAAATCTCACCTGTAGCCATTAACTCTCCATCCTACGAAAATATCACCTACAGCGATTAAATTTCTTGCGTTTTTACCATTATAACCTCATAACTTCTGGATGTAATAACCATTGTTCAGAGATAGGGTTTAGAGCAGGCAACCAATATTTCCCAGTTTATTGGCCCATTTATACTCTTAAGAGTACTAATGGGCATGCCTATGCCATGCCACCCATGCCATACCTGTCGTCCTCCTCACCTTCAGCCATTAAATCTCTAGCCGCTAAAAATATCACTTGCAGCCATTAACTCTCCATCCACCAAAAATCTCACCTGCAGCCATTAACTCTCCATCCCCGGAAAATATCACTTGCAACGATTAAATTTCTCGCGTTTTTACCAGGTTATAACCTTGTGACTTAACCTCATAACTTATGGATGTAATAACCATTTTTGAGAGATAGGGTTCAAGAGCAGGCAACCAATATTCCCCAGTCTATTGGCCCATTAATACTCTTAAGAGTACTAATGGGCATGCCTATGCCATGCCACACATGCCATACCTGTCGTCGTCCTCACCTTCAACCATTAAATCTCCATCCATCGAAAATCTCATCCGCAGCCATTAAATCTCCAGCTGCCAAAAATCTCACCTGCAGCCATTAACTCTCCATATGCCGAAAATGTCATGTGAAACGATTAAATTTCCCACGTTTTTACCAAGTTATAACCTCATAACTTCTGGATGTAATAACCATTGCTTAGATAAGGGCTTCAGGAGCAGTCAACAAATATTTCCCAGTCTATTGGCCCATTAATACTCTTAAGAGTACTAATGGGCATGCTTGTGCCATGCCGCCCATGCCATACCTATCATCCTCCTCACCTTTGGCCATTAAATCTCCAGCCGCCGAAAATCTCATCTGTAGCCATTAAATCTCCAGTCGCCAAAAACCTCACCCGCAACCATTAACTTTCAATCCACCAAAAATCTCACCTGCAACGATTTAATTTCCCTCGTTTTTACCAGGTTATAACCTCATAAATTCTTGATGTAATAACCATTGCTGAGAGATAGGGTTCAGGAGCAGGCAACCAATATTTCCCAATCTATTGGCCTGTTAATACTTTTAAGTGTACTAATGGGCATGCCTTTACCATGCCACCCATGCCATACCTACCGTCCTCCTCACCTTCAGCCATTAAATATCCAGCCGCCAAAAAACTCATCTGCAGTCATTAAATCTCCAGCTGCCAAAAATCTCACCCTTAGCCATTAACACTCCATCTTCCGAAAATCTCACCTGCAACAATTAAATTTCCCGCGTTTTTACCAGGTTATAACCTCATAACTTCTAGATGTAATAACCATTGCTAAGAGATAGGGTTCAGGAGAAGGTAAACAATATCTCCTAGTATATTGATCCATTAATACTCTTAAGAGTACTAATGGGCATGCCTATGCCATGCCACCCATGCCATACCTGTCGTCCTCCTCACCTTCAGCCATTAAATCTCCAGCCGCTGAAAATCTCATCTGAAACAATTAAATCTACAGCCGCCAAAAATCTGACCCTCAACCATTAACTCTCCATCCACCGAAAATCTCAACTGCATCGATTAAATTTCCCTCGTTTTTACCAGGTTATAACCTCACAACTTAACCTCATAACTTCTGGATGTAATAACCATTTCTGAGAGATAGGGTTCAACAACAGGCAACCAATATTTCCCAGTCTATTGGCTCATTAATACTCTTAAGTACTAACGATCATGCTTATGCCATGCCACCCATGCCATACCTTCCATCCTCCTCAGCTTCAGCCATTAAATCTCCAGCCGCCGAAAATCTCATCTGCAGCGATTAATTCTCCAGCGGCTAAAAATCTTACCTGTAGCCACTAAGTCTCCATTCGCAGAAAATATCACCTGCAACGATTAAATTTCCCGCGTTTTTACCAGGTTATAACATCATAAATTAACCTCATAACTTCTGGATGTAATAACCATTGCTGAGAGATAGGGTTCAGGAGCAGACAACTAATATCTCCCAGTCTATTGGCCCATTAATACTCTTAAGAGTACTAATGGGCATGCCTGTGCCATACCACCCATGTCATACCTGTCGTACTTCTCACCTTCAATCATTAAATCTACAGCCTCCAAAAATCTCATCTATAGCCATTAAATATCCAGCCGCCAAAAATCTCACATGCAACCATTAACTCTCCATCCGCCGAAAATCTCACCTACAACGATTAAATTTCCCGCGTTTTTACCAGGTTATAACCTCATAAATTCTGGATGTAAATAACATTTCTGAGAGATAGGGTTCAGGAGCAGGCAACCAATATTTCCCAGTCTATTGGCCCATTAATACTCTTAAGAGTACTAATGGGCATGCCTATGCCATGCCACCCATGCCATACCTGCCAACCTCCTCACCTTCAGTCATTAAATCTCCAGTCGCCGAAAATCTCATCTACAGCCATTAAATCTCTAGTCGTCCAAAATCTCAACTGAAACCATTAACTCTCCATCCACTGAAAATCTCACCTACAATGATTAAATTTCACGCATTTTTACCATGTTATAACCTCATAACTTCTGGATGTAATAACCATTGCTGAGAGATAGGGTTCAAGAGCACGCAACCAATATTTCCCAGTCTATTGGCCTATTAATAATCTTAAGAGTACTAAAGACCATGCCTATGCCATGCCACCCATGCCATACATGTTGTCCTCCTCACCTTCAGCCATTAAATCTCAGCTGCCGAAAATCTCATCTGAAGCCATTAAATCTCCAGCCGCCAAAAATTTCACCTGCATCCATTAACTCTCCATCCGCTGAAAATCTCAACTGCAACGATAAAATTTCCCGTGTTTTTACCAGGTTATAACCTCATAACTTAACCTCATAACTTCTGGATGTAATAAAAATTTCTTAGAGATAGGGCTCAAGAGCAAGAAACCAATATTTCCCAGTCTATTGGCCCATTAATACTCTTAGGAGTACTAATGGGCATGCCTATGCCATGCCACCCATGCCATACCTGCCATCCTCCTCACCTTCAGCCATTAAATCTCTAGCCTCCAAAAAATCTCACCTGCAACCATCAACTCTCCATCCTGCGAAAATATCACCTGCGGCGATTAAATTTCCCGCGTTTTTACAAGGTTATAATCTCATAACTTCTCGATGTAATAACCATTGTTGAAAGATAGGGTTCAGTAGCAGGAAACCAATATTTCCTAGTCTATTGGCCCATTAATACTCTTAAGGGCACTAATGGGCCTGCCTATGGCAAGCCACACATGCCATACCTTTCGTCCTCCTCACCTTCAACCATTAAATCTCCAGCGGCCGAAGATCTCATCTGCAGCCATTAAATCTCCAGCTGCAAAAAATCTCACCTGCAGCCATTAACTCTCCATCCCTCGAAAATCTCACCTTTAGAGATTAAATTTCCCGCGTTTTTACCAGGTTATAACCTCATAACTCTTGGATGTAATAACCATTACTGAGAGATAGGGTTCAGGAGAAGGCAACCAATATTTCCTGGTCTATTGGCCCATTAATACTCTTAAGAGTACTAATGGGCATGCCTATTCCATGCCACCCATGCCATACTTGCCGTCCTCCTCACCTTCAGCCATTAGATCTCTAGCCACCAAAAATCTCATCTGCAGCCATTAAATGTCCAGCCGTCAAAAATATCACCTGCAACCTTTGACTCTCCATCTGCCGAAAATATCAACTGCATCGATTAAATTTCCCGCGTTTTTACCAGGTTATAACCTCATAACTTAACCTCATAACTTCTGGATTTAGTAACCATTGCTGAGAGATAGGGTTCAGGAGCAGGCAACCAATATTTCCCAGTCTATTGGTCCATTAATACTCTTAAGAGTACTAATTAGGATGCCTATGCCATGCCACCCATGCCATACCTGTCATCCTCCTCACCTTCAGCCATTAAATCTACAGTCGCCAAAAATCTCATCTGCAGCCATTAAATCTCCAGCCGCAAAAAATCTCACTTGCAGTCATTAACTCTCCATCTGCCGAAAATATCACCTACAACGATTAAATTTCCCGTGTTGTTACCATTATAACCTCATAACTTAGCCTCATAACTTCTAGATGTAATAACCATTGCTGAGAGATAGGGTTTAGGAGCGGGAAACCAATATTTCCTAGTCTATTGGCCCATTAATACTCTTAAGAGTACTAATGGGCATGCCTATGCCATGCCACCTGTTGTCAACAAATGTTGTCTACCCTAGAGAGAGTCTAGAGGTGCCATAGACCAGTGCCTAGGACATCTTAGCATAGCAGGAGGCATGTAATAAAGCTGGGTTGTCAATCCAAAGGCTCTCCTACTATCTCTTGTTAAACACATAAATTGATTTAAAATGGGACCAGCAATCACAGAAACTGTCACGGGGAAAGTAATGTTGCAGAGACACAATGCAAAGCTCCAATATTAAAGCATCAGACAGCTAAGAGACAATTTACTGCAAAGAGGGCCGATTCAAATAATATGTCACAAAAATCAAATATCAGAAAGTGCATGTAGGGAAAGAAACATAAGAGGATATTAGTTGACTTTGGTCTGATACCCAGATACACAACATAACCACATATGGGCTTATCATTCTAAGAATCCATACATGACAATGGCGTTTTAAAAGCACCCTCCCAAAGCAACTAATATAGCAGAAAAGTGGATGAAGTGAATATGAAACAGTATATCATGCCCGAGCCTATTTAAAGCGCTTGACTGATCCAAATATGGGCATCAACTAGGATGAATCCTTATCTAAAATCAGTGAGCCACTCGCATTCCAGTAACATGATACAAGAAGATGTATGAAATGGAATACCGTATTAAACACATAAGGGAAAGTACATACTGTGAAATACCAAAGACCAGAATCCTCATTATAGATAGAACTCCTCCTCACTGAGACCCTACAGGCTCTGAGCCTCGATACAAAAGCTTTACAAAATGTATACAAAAATTCCTTTCACAGCACAATTTTCTGATAAAAGTCTGGAACCCTTACAATGTCTTTCTTACTCCCTTTTATAGAAGAGGGAGTAGGGAAGCTAATAAAAGAGGTAGGTGAAAACAGTTAATTATTCCATTAAAATAAGATGGTGGAAACATTTCGCGCCCATACTATTTGATGGCTCTAGACTGTTGTAAGTACTTTGCTGCTGCTCTATGGAATAAATGTTGTGGGTGAAAATTTCTTCAGGGATAAGACATGAAGAATAAAATATGTAACATTCTGTACCTCCCTGAGAGAAAATTCTATTGAAATTAAACCTAGAGGATGTGATTTTGGTGCACTTGTACCCTTTGCCTTCTGAAAGTTGAATTGGAATTTAAATTTTTCAATGCCAGACACTGCATTCCTGGGATATTTCATTGATATTGTTTGCCGCGACAATTAATATCTCCATCTGTAAAATCTACATTTTGGAATTCTTTGAAGGGCGCAACAGATTTTAACCCTTGCTTCATTTAATGTTTGACATATGATAGTGGCTCCTGGATCTTTCTTTACAAATTTTGCTTCTGAAACCTGGTCCTGTCATGCGTTCTCGGCTTCTGTGATGGTGGCCGCAAGTTATGATAGTTCTCCGGCACAAGACACCTGCAAAACCCATAAACAAATTAAAGAAAACCAGACGGGGATGATGAGGGCGGTGATGACTGCGGAGATGGTGATATGGACTGAGCGAAACGATGAGGAGAAGCAGGGTGATGGAGGAGTGAAGGGTGACAACGAAAACACAGTGGGACAACGCTGTGTGAACGAGGCTAAAATAGACAACATAGACGCGTAAGCGATGCATGGAAATGGTGGAGATGAACGCGAATGACACATGGGCATACAAGAGATCATACGGAAGGGGTGACGTGGGGGCGGACTCGGTCAATCGACAGGGAATTTCAATACTGACCGTTCGATTTAAAAGTATGATCTACGGCTACAAATGCTTCGAGGGAAATGGAACGGTGGGCCATGGGCGAGATACACTAGGCTTAACTCATGCACAACTTCCAAGCAAGACGACCGTCGGATGATGCTTTGTAAATCGGACGCCTCTCGTAGATTTCGCTGCACGTCCATTGACCGAAAAATAATGTGCGAAATGGAAGCGATTTTGGGACGTACAGAGGGACACTTGTCGTGCATCGTATGGAATTGCTGGCCGAAGGGGGAATACCACCTGCCTCTGATGAGCGGTGCAGAATAATCAGCTGGTTTTGAAGGCGCAGGGACCACCAAAGCGAATGGAACTATGGGCCGTCGATTTATGTTTAATCGGACGGCACGGAACGCGCATGATGAACATGTGCGTTAAGCGCTTTTCAGACTTAACACTCAGTCATGGGCTCTGGTCATGTGGACAGTAAGATACAGGGGGCTGTGGCTAAAGAGGCTAGCCCCTTTATGATTTTGGATACGCGCCTGTAATGTTTTCTGATGTGCTTTCGGGGTGAGGGATAGGAAACAGTCGGCAAAATGAATGCATTAAGCCAGGATAGGGAACTTGAAGGTTGAGGGGGAAGGAATTGAAGATCAAAAATTTAAATGAGGGGTTGTCATGGATAAGATCGGCTCCAATTGGGGATGGCGCGTTCATACTTGGACGTGTCGAGAACTTGCAGACCTCCAGATCACAATCTTATGTAAACCCTGTGGATTCTTCCCTCAAAAGCCTTTTCCTTTCATGATTTATTATAACATCTGCATCATCCAATCAGTAACAAAACAAAATTTAATATACAATATGGTACAGTCAGGTCACTACGACCCAAATCAGAATTGAAAGTAGGGTTTCAGAAATTGGCCATTTATAGGGGCATCCAGCATGTCGCCCTATAAATTCTCCAATATAAATGTGTTATTGCCTCCCTGTTCTATAATTTTAAACGGGCCGAACCAGAGTGGGTCAAAATTGCCATGCTTACCCTTTTCAGCCTTCCGGACATCCCATCTGAGAACCAAATCACCAATCTGCAATTTTCTGTCTTTTGCATGCTGGTCAAATATATGTTTCATTCTCTCTTGATATTCTGTTAATCTCTAGTTCACCTGGTTCCGCATTTCCTCCAATTCCACCAATTGATTTATTCTCCTGACCATGTCATCAGGTTCCTCTTGATTTTCTTGCATGAAACGTGCCACTGGTAAGGCCAGCTGCACAGGAAACACTGCTGCTCGTCCATACACCAGCTCATATGGAGATTTTCCAGTTGCTCTCTTGCTGGTTATTCTATTAGCCCATAGAGAAAATTTCAATTGGGAATCCCAATTCTTCTGATTTTCATTGATTTTTTTCTTCATGGCCCTCACTAGAGTTTTGTTAGAAGATTCTGCCAGACCGTTCCCCTGAGGATAATAAGCTGTGGAGTGCTTCAAGGTGATATTATAGTGCTGGCAGAAACTTACAAATTTTGCAGATTTGAAGGCCTGTGCATTATCAGTCACTATTCTGGCAGGGCAGCCAAACCTGGAAATGATGTTTTCCTCCATGAACCTTATGATGACAGTGTCAGTAGCGTTCCTTGCAGGTATGGCTTCCACCCATTTTGTAAAGTAATCTGTGGCTGTTAATATCCATTTATGCTGCCCACTTGATGGGGGATGATTTTCTCCAATAAAATCTATTCCCCATTGTTGAAATGGCTCATTCACATGAACAGGAATCAAGGGCAGAGCTGCTAACTTCTGTTTCTCAGCAAATTTCTGACACTTATCACACGCTCTAACCCAAGCAAAAACATCTCCAAATAATTTAGGCCAGTAGAAACCAACCCTCAGGATTTTATGAGCTGTGGCCCTCCAGCTGTAATGGCCTCCACAAATCCCCTCATGAAATTCCATCATTATACTTTCCACTTCATCCTCTGTGAGGCACAGGAGTAGAATGCCTGAAGGATCTCTCCAATATAACTGGCCATTAGCAACTATGTACTTTTGTGATTTTAATCTCACAGCCTTGTATTTTGCTTTATCACAACTGGGTGGACAACTGAGTGTCAAAATATATTCTACTATTTCTTTGTACCATGGGCTGGTGAGATATTTTATATGGACCTTCTGAGTAGCTATCTCCAGCCCCTGCTGCTTTTTCTCTTTTTCAGATTCTTCATTTGAAAGCATAGACAAATTTATGCCTAAAGCCTGATAATTTGATTCAGATAGAATCTTGTCTAACCCCTGCCCTTTAATCAACTTAGTAGGTCTGATGTCTAGGTCATATTCTTGTATTTTTGCAATCCATCTCCCTCTTTTCCCTTCACTGTCTCCCTGAATCAGAATGTCTTTAACAATGGTTGTGGGGACATATGCAGTAATATGAGACTGCAAAACATACATTCTAAAGGCTTTGAGGGACTTTACTAGGGCATATGCCTGCTTCTCCAATATATTATATTTCATTTCAGCGTCATGGAGCACCTGGCTGAAAAAGGCAATAGGTTGTTCATATCCGTCTTCATTTTTCTGCAATAACACTCCAGCTACTGTGTGAGGTGATGCAAAGGAAACGATCATAAATGGTCTAGTATAATCGGGTCCAGCCAGCACAGGGGCTTCAGTAAATGCATCTTTAATTCTAGAAAAGGCCTCCCGTGACTCTTGTGACCATTTCACCTCATTATCCTTTTTCAACATATCTGTTATATGCCTAACTATCTCAGCATAGTTAGGGATGAATCTTCTCAGAAAATTTATTCGGCCTAAAAATACTTGCACTTATTTTTTATTTCTGGGGAGAGGATTGTTATTTATAACCTCTACTCTTTTAGGATCTATTCTCACCCCATCTTTAGTTACAATATGCCCTAAAAATTTTCCTTCCTCTAATGCAAATACAGACTTTTGTGGGTTAAGAGAAAGGCCATACCTTCTGTATTTTTCAAAGGTTCTTTGTAAATGTTCAATATGTTCAGCATCACCTTTTGAAAACACTGTAATATCATCAAGGTACACCACCAGAAATTTGTCCCACTTACCCACAAAAGCAATGTCCATAGCCCTCTAAAATGTAGCTCCTGCATTGATTAACCCAAATGGCATCCTGGCATACATGAATGTTCCCCATGGTGTGGTGAAAGCAGTCTTCTTTTGGTCTTCTGGGAACACAGCCACTTGATTATAACCAGAAAAACCATCCATCATTGACATTCTAGAGGCTCCCATCACTTTCTGCAGGATGTGGTCCATCTTAGGCAGTGGATAATTATCTTTTAAAGATGCTCTGTTTAAATTCCTGAAATCCACACATAGCCTTATTTCTCCATTTTTCTTTCGGACAGGGACCAAATTAGCAACCCATTTAGAGTACCTTAATGGAACAATTATTTTGGCCTTTAGCAGCTTCTTGATTTCTTTTTCAATGGAGGGAAGTAGCAGAGGATTTATCTGTCTGAGCTTCTGCTTATAAGGTTTTGCATCTTCCCTCAAAGGAATTTTGTGCTGCATTATATTAACATCAAAAGTTTTTAGGTCCTGATAGGACCATGCAAATACATCCTTGTATGACTGAAATAATTTCAAGTATTTTTCTTTATACTCCTCTGGGACCTTCTTGGATAATTTTACAATTTTTGGCTCGACCTCAGTACCCAGATTCAGATCTTCCAGTTGATTTTCTTCTACTACATTATTTTGCTGCAAAGGGACATCATTTTTGTCAAACAATCTTTCTAGAGGCACCAGCCCTCTAGGTATAACATTCCCTTTCAACTGCAGCACTTTATTTCCTGCCATTTTCTCTTCCCACTTATTTCCTGAGACATTCTCAGCCTCATCTTCTTCACAATCATCAATCTCCATATTGGAGAACTCTCCCACTGTCTCCAGGAATTTCTTCATCTGTTCATCATCTTCAAATACCCGCCAATGTTTAATATTATCTGGGATTGATGGTCTATAACGTACCTCGATTTCATACCTCAAAAGAGGGTTCTGAGGTGGACTAAATGTACTAGCCGCTACAGCAAGTGAATCTGCCATTCTGTTATGCTCCCGGGGCATGAACTGGATATTGAATGCTGAGAAGAAATTCTCCACCATGTCCCATACTTCATTTCTATAAGCCCTCAACCGGGGATGCTTGGTTTGACACTGATTTCTGACTTTCCGGACCACTAGCTCAAAATCTCCTAGAACTTTCAAACATTGTATGCCCATGCTCCTGGCTGTTTGCAATCCTAGCAAGAGTGCTTCATATTCAGCCACATTATTAGTAGCCTCATATTCCAGTTTAAAAGACAGTGGCACCCATTTTCCTGTAGGGGAGATTAATAATACTCCAGCCCCATTACCTTCTCTTGAATTTGCTCCATCAAAATGTAGAGTCCATACTCCTGCTTCATGGTCTTCTAAAGGCTGCTCAGACTTGAATTGACAGAAGGAAGGTTCATGGACATAATTTTGATCTTCTTCAAGCATAAAGCATGAAAAATCTCCTTCTTTGCTGTAGACTGGTGAATTCTCTGAGCTATCAGCCTTAGTCACCATTTTGACAAATCTAGTTTCTCTGTACAATCTCCTCTCCTGGTCACCAAAAACAGGGACAGTGGCATATGTTAAATCCATCTTGAGTGACCCACCAATTTTTGTTCCCTAGGACCTTGACAACAGCATGGCAAAGTGAGCTGGGATGTCAGCCACCACAATGTCCATTACTACACTTTTTGCTGGGATTTGGGCTAGATTGACCACTAGATCTTTGATCATCCCCAAGCATTAACTCTCTTGGAATCGAATGAATATAGGTCTTTATATGGACGTGTGATTTGTAGACCTAGTTGTTCCATGACTGACAAAGGCATAAGATTATGGGAAGCCCCAGAATCTAACATACAATTGTGTAACAGCAGGTCATGAACAACTAGAGACACATAGAAAGGAGGAGTAGAGGGGTCTATCTCCTCGACATGTGGGCCAAAAACTACCATGGGTATTTCTTCTTGAAGATTAAGACTGTCTGGAATTATTGGTGCTTCAGGAGGAAGTAATAAAGAAGTAACTTGAGAGTGATATACGGGTTGTTTTAACAGTTCAGTCAAAGGGACTGGGATTTTGAATTTCTCAAGTTCTTTTTGCAAATTGAAAACAAGAGGGAGCTTTTCTATTACAGCTTCTTTTGACTTTGTATTTTCAGCTGAAGGTTTAACTTCTTTTGATACAGACTCAGCATTAGGACGGGTGGCTACTTTTGAAGAAGAAGGAATTTGATCAACAGACTGCAAAGGTTTGTTTAGAGGACTCTTACCTTTATCTGTGACTTTCTTCGTTGTTGACTCCTTTTGAGTAGGTGATTCCTTCTGAGCAGGCTCTTCTTCATGTTCTTGAGTCCTAGTTCTCTTTCTGGAGGATCTGAGATCATATCTCCTATTGAAATGTGCTTGCATGAAATCATTAAACTGTTTGCAGTAGTGATCAATTTCTACATCTTCTGTGTCTCTGATTTCTTCTTCTTCTTCTTGCAATGGGCATTTTATTTCATCACTGTTTGAAAAGGCAAGATTTGCATCTTGCAGCTCATAGGCAGCATCATCAGTGGAGTCATCTACTGGGCCTTCCAGGTACAATGGGTGTGGTACTCGATCCTGTTGCTCCTTGGCTTCCCTTGGCAATATTTGCAGAGGTGGTTTTTTATACTGAGGGTTGTAACCTTTGTTTGGAACATTATAAAAATTCTTGGGGGCTATATTCTTGGCCTCCAGTTCTAGCTTGAACATCTTTTTAATCATCTTTCTTATTTCCTCCATTTTATCTGAATCTTTGTCCGGGTTGGAAGTAGATACTTCCTCTTTACCTCTTCTTCTGGTATCCTGTTCAGCTTTTCCTTTTAGTTTTCCAGTAGAAGCAAAGTTCGCTTCTAATTCAAGAGCATCTAACTGAGCATCATCTAGGGTGGCAGGCTTTCTTTCCCTGAGGGAAAAACCAAAATCTGAGTCAAAAGCTGCTATGAAAACAACTTTGGCAGCATTCTGATGAGGCTTCATATCTGCAGGGAGGTTTAGATACAACTTATTAAATCTCTTAATAAACTCTGACACCCCTTCATTATGTTTCTTCTTGAGTGTATTGAACTCAGTAAGACACTGTCCATGGTCTTTCTTTTCTCCCCATTTCCTGAGAAAAGTATTCTCCATATCATCCCATGTGGTTACTGAACGGTTTCCCAATGTCTTGAACCATTTTATGGCTTCACCGTCCAAAGATTGCACAAATAATATTAATACCACATCTAAATGTTCAACATTAAAGTTATCTGCAAAAGAGCAGAAAGTCTCAAGATTTTTTTGAGCATCAATTTCATTTTCTCCAGTGAATCTAGGCAATATCTTCAAATAATCCTGTGGCATATCATTCAGCACTTGAGGTAATGCCAGAGGAGCATATTTATTGAGAAAAAAGGCAGGAAGCCATTGGAGGAGGTGGGGGTTGTGCAACAATCTGATGTACAAATGAAGGAAGAGGAGTGGGAGGAAGTGGAGTATGAATGACAATAGGGATATACTGTACAACAGCCTGAGGTGTAGACAGAAACAATTCACGATTAACAGAGGCTACTTCTGTAACTTCTTTAACTTCTTCAGCCTCAGGGGTAGGACAAAAGTTCTCTTTGGTTCTAGCACTTCCCCTGGCTGGGCTATCTGAGTAGTATTCAGGATTTTCTTCGGTGGAGTCGGGATTTCCTACTGGAATTTCTTGAGAAGAGGAAGGTGGACAATATTCTTTGGAAAACTCAGGGACTTCAGAACGGGCTGATTTCCTCTCTTTCCAACTTCTTCTATGTATAATATTCTCTGGGTCATATACAGAGGGTAACTTCGGTTTGGACATATCTGACCTCAAATGTGGCTTTCGAGGAGCCAGGACTACCAATAGATTTATCAAATGAATAACAGTGGAGTCGCCAAGGTGAGAGATATGAAAATCTTCAACTCTCTGTGCTCACCTGATTAGAGAGTGAATATGATTTGTCGAGGCCAAGGGAAACTAATATTCTTAAATTCTTTCCCCGGCAACGGCGCCAGAAAGATGTTGTTGACAATTGTTGTCTACCCTAGAGACAGTCTAGAGCTGCCATAGACCAATGCCTAGGACATCTTAGCATAGCAGGAGGCATGTAATAAAGATGGGTTGTCAATCCAAAGGCTCTCCTACTATCTCTTGTTAAACAAGGAAATTGATTTAAAATGGGACCAACAATCAGATAAACTGTCACAGGGAAAGTAATGTTGCAGAGACACAATGCAAAGCTCCAATATTAAAGCATCAGACAGCAAAGAGACAATTTACTGCAAAGAGGGCCGATTCAAATAATATGTCACAAAAATCAAATATCAGAAAGTGCATGTAGGGAAAGAAACATAAGAGGATATTAGTTGACTTTGGTCTGATACCCAGATACACAACATAACCACATATGGGCTTCTCATTCTAAGAATCCATACATGACAATGGAGTTTTAAAAGCACCCTCCCAAAGCAACTAATATAGCAGAAAAGTGGATGAAGTGAATATGAAACAGTATATCATGCCTGAGCCTATTTCAAGCACTTGACTGATCCAAATATGGGCATCAACTAGGATGAATCCTTATCTAAAATCAGTGAGCCACTCGCATTCCAGTAACATGATACAAGAAGATGTATGAAATGGAATACCGTATTAAACACATAAGGGAAAGTACATACTGTGAAATACCAAAGACCAGAATCCTCATTACAGATAGAACTCCTCCTCACTGAGAACCTACAGGCTCTGAGCCTCGATACAAAAGCTTTACAAAATGTATACAAAAATGCCTTTCACAGCACAATTTTCTGATAAAAGTCTGGAACCCTTACAATGTCTTTCTTACTCCCTTTTATAGAAGAGGGAGTAGGGAAGCTAATAAAAGAGGTAGGTGAAAACAGTTAATTATTCCATTAAAATAATATGGTGGAAACATTTTGCGCCCATACTATTTGACGACTCTAGACTGTTGTAAGTAATTTGCTGCTGCTCTATGGAATAAATGATGTGGGTGCAAATTTCTTCAGGGATAAGACATGAAGAATAAAATATGTAACATTCTGTACCTCCCCGAGAGAAAAATCTATTGAAATTAAACCTGGAGGATGTGATTTTGGTGTACTTGTACTCTTTGCCTTCTGAAAGTTGAATTGGAATTTAAATTTTTCAATGCCAGACACTCCATTCCTGGGATCTTTTATTGATATTGTTTTCCGCGACAATTAATATCTCCATCTGTAAAATCTACATTTTGGAATTCTCTGAAGGGCCCACAGATTTTAACCCCTGCTTCATTTAATGTTTGACATATGATAGCGGCTCCTGGATCTTTCTTTAAAAATTTTTCTTCTGAAACCTGGTCCTGTCATGCGTTCTCGGCTTCTGTGATGGTGGCCGCAAGTTATGATAGTTCTCCGGCACGAGACACCTGCAAAACCCACAAACACATTAAAGAAAACCAGACGGGGACGATGAGGGCGGTGATGACTTCGGAGATGGTGATATGGACTGAGCGAAACGATGAGGAGAAGCAGGGTGACAGAGGAATGAAGGGTGACAACGTAAACACAGTGGGACAACGCTGTGTGAACGAGGCAAAAACAGAAAACATAGAGGCGTAAGAGATGTATGGAAATGGTGGAGATGAACACGAATGACACGTGGGCAGACTCGGTCAACCGACGGGGAATTTCAATACCGACCGTTCGATTTCAAAGTATGATCTACGGCTACAAATGCTTCGAGGGCAATGGAATGGTGGGCCATGGGCAAGATACACTAGGCTTAACTCATGCACAACTTCCAAGCAAGACGACCGTCGGATGATTCTTTGTAAATCGGACGGCTCTCATAGATTTCGCTGCACGTCCATTGACCGAACAATAACGCGCGAAATGGAAGCAGTTTTGGGACGTACAGAGGGACACTTGTCACGCAGCATATGGAATCGTTGGCCGAAGGGGGAATACCACCTACCTCTAATGAGCAGTGCGGAATAATCAGCTGGTTTTGAAGGCGCAGGGACCACCAAAGCGAATAGAACTATGGGCCGTCGATTTATGTTTAATAGGACGGCACGGAATGCGCCCAATGGATATGTGCGTTAGGCGCTTTTCAGACTTAGCACTCAGTCATGGGCTCTGTTCATGTGGACAGTAAGATACAGGGGGCTGTGGCTAAAGAGGCTAAACCCTTTATGATTTCAGATACGCGCCCGTAATGTTTTCTGATTTGCTTTCGGGGTGAGGGATAGGCAACAGCTGGCAAAATGAATGTATTAAGCCAGGATAGGGAACTTGAAGGTTGAGGGGGAAGGAATTGAAGATCAAAAATTTAAATGAGGGGCTGTCATGGACAACACCACCCATGCCATACCTTCCCTCCTCCTCACCTTCAGCCATTAAATCTCCAGCCGCTGAAAATCTCACCTGCATCCATTAACTCTCCATCCGCCAAAAATCTCACCTGCATATATTAATTCTCCATCCACCGAAAATCTCACTTGCAACAATTAAATTTCCCGCATTTTTACCAGGTTATAACCTAATAACTTCTGGATGTAATAACCATTGTTGAGAGATAGGGTTCAAGAGAAGGCAACCAATATTCCCTAGTCTATTGGCCCATTAATACTCTTAAGAGTACTAATGGGCATGCCTATGCCATGCCACCCATGCCATACCTGTTGTTGTCCTCACCTTCAGCCATTAAATCTCCATCCGTTGAAAATCTCATCTACAGCCATTAAATCTCCAGCTACCAAAAATTTCACCTGCATCGATTAAATTTCCTTATCGTCCTCCTCACCTTCAGCCATTAGATCTCTAGCCACCGAAAATCTAATCTGCAGCCATTAAATCTCCAACCGCCAAAAATCTCACCTACATCCATTAACTCTCCATCCACCGAAAATCTCACCTGCATCGATTAAATTTCCTATGTTTTTACTGGGTTATAACCTCATAACTTCTGGATGTAATAACCATTGCTAAGAGATAGGGTTTAGGAGCAAGGAGCCCATATCTCCCAGTCTATTGGCCCATTAATACTCTTAAGAGTACTAGTGGGCATGCCTATGCCATGCTACCCATTCCATACCTGTCGTCCTCCTCACCTTAAGCCATTAAATCTCCAGGTGCCGAAAGTCTGATCTGCAACCATTAAATCTCCAGCCACCAAAAATCTAACCTGCAGCCATTAACTCTCCATCCGCCGAAAATATCACCTGCAATGATTAAATTTCCCACATTTTTACCAGGTTATAACCTCATAACTTAACCTCATAACTTATGGATGTAAAAACCATTGCTAAGAGATAGGGTTCAGGAGCAAGCAACCAATATTTCCTAGTCTATTGGCCCACTAATACTCTTAAGAGTACTAATGGGCATGCCTATGCCATGCCACCCATGCCATAACCGCCATCCTCCTCACCTTCAGCCATTAAATCTTTAGCCACCGAAAATGTCATCTACAACCATTAAATCTGCTTCCGCCAAAAATCTCACTTGCAGGCATTAACTCTCCATCTACCGAAAATCTCACTTGTAGCGATTAAATTTCTCGCGTTTTTACCAGGTTATAACATCATAACTTAACCTAATAACTTTTGGATGTAATAACCATTGCTGAGAGAGAAGTTTCAGGAGAAGGCAACCAGAATTTCCCAGTCTATTGGCCCATTAATACTCTTAAGAGTACTAATGGGAATGCATATGCCATGCCACGCATGCCTTACCTGCTGTCCTCCTCACCTTCAGCCATTAAATCTCTAGCCACTGAAAATCTAATCAGCAGCCATTAAATCTCCAGCTGCCAATAATCTCACCATTAGCCATTAACTCTCCATCTGCCGAAAATCTCTCCTACAATGATTAAATTTCCCGCTTTTTTAAGAGGTTATAACCTTGTAAATTCTGGATGTAATAACCATTCCTAAGAGATAAGGTTCAGGAGTAGGAAACCAATATTTCCCAGTCTATTGGCACATTAATACTCTTAAGAGTACTAATGGGCATTCTTATGCCATGCCACCCATGCCATACCTGTTGTCCTCCTCACCTTGAACCATTAAATCTCCAACTGCCGAAAATCTCACCTGCAGCCATTAACTCTCCATCCGCCGAAAATCTCACCTGCATCGAGTAAATGTCCTGCATTTTTACGAGGTTATAACCTAATAACTTAACCTCATAACTTCTGGATGTAATAACCATCGCTGAGATATCGAGTTCAGGAGCAAGCAACCAATATTTCCCAGTCTATTGGCCCATTAATACTCTGACGAGTACTAATGAGCATGGCTATGCCATGCCACCCATGCCATACCTGCCATCCTCCTCACCTTCAGCCATTAAATCTCCAGCCGCCGAAAATATCATCTTCAGCCATTAAATCTCTAGCCACCAAAAATCTCACCTGCAGCTATTAAATCTCCATCTGCTGAAAATATCACCTGGAACGATTAAATTTCCTGCGTTTTTACCAGGTTATAAACTAATAACTTAACCTCATAACTTCTGGATGTAATAACCATTGCTGAGAGATAGGGTTCAAGAGCAGGCAACTAATATTTCCCAGTTTATTGGCCCATTAATACTCTTAAGACTAATAATGGGCATCCCTATGCCATAACTATCATCCTCCTCACCTTCATCCATTAAATCTCCAGCCGCCGAAAATCTCATCTGCAGCCATTAAATCTCCAGCCGCCAAAAATATCACCTGTAGCCATTAACTCTCCATCCACCGAAAATATCACCTACAAAGATTAAATTTCCCACATTTTTACCATTATAATCTCATAACTTAATCTCATAACTTCTAGATGTAATAACCATTGTTGAGAGCTGGGTTTTAGGAGCAGGCAATCAATATTTCTGAGTTTATTGGCCCATTAATACTCTTAAGAGTTCTAATGGGCATTCCTATGCCATGCCACCCATGCCATACCTGCCATCCTCCTCAGCTTTAGCCATTAAATATCCAGCCACTGAAAATCTCACCTGCAGCCATTAACTCTCCATCCGCCAAAAATCCACCTGCAGCCATTAACTCTCCATCTGCCAAAAATCTCACTTGCAACGATTAAATTTCCTGCGTTTTTACTAGGTTATAACCTCATGACTTAACCTCATAACTTCTGGATGTAATAACCATTGCTGAGAGTTAGGGTTCAAGAGCAGACAACCAATATTCCCCAGTCTATTGGCCCATTAATACTCTTAAGAGTACTAATGGGCATGCCTATGCCATGCCACCCATGCCATACCTATCATCGTCCTCACCTTCAACCATTAAATCTCCATCCGTCGAAAATCTCATCTGCAGCCATTAAATCTCCGCCCGCCAAAAATCTCACCTGCAGCCATTAACTCTCCATCTGCCAAAAATATCATGTGCAGCGATTAAATTTCTCACGGTTTTACCAAGTTATAACCTCATAACTTCTGGATGTAATAACCATTGCTGATAGATAGGGTTTAGGAGCAGGCAACCAATATTTCCCAGTCTATTGGCCCATTAATACTCTTAAGAGTACTAATGGGCATGCCTATGCCATGCCACCCATGCCATACCTGTCGTCTTCCTCACCTTTAGCCATTAAATCTCCAGCCGCCGAAAATCTCATCTGTAGCCACTAAATCTCCAGCCACCAAAAACCTCACCCGCAACCATTAAATTTCCATCCGCTAAAAATCTCACCTGCAACGATGAAATTTCCCTCGTTTTTACCAGGTTATAACCTCATAACTTCTAGATGTAATAACCATTGCTGAGAGATAGGTTTCAGGAGTAGGAAACCAATATTTCCCAGTCTATTGGCCCATTAATACTCTTAAGAGTACTAATGGGCATGCCTATGCCATGCCACCCATGTCATACCTGTCGTCGTCCTCACCTTTAGCCATTAAATCTCTAACCGCTGAAAATCTCATCTGCAGCCATTAAATCTCCAACCGCCAAAAAATATCACCTGCAGCCATTAACTCTCCATTTGCAGAAAATCTCACCTGCATCGATTAAATTTCCTGTGTTTTTACTGGGTTATAACCTCATAACTTAACCTCATAACTTCTGGATGTAATAATCATTGCTAAGAGATAGGGTTCAGGAGTAGGTAACCCATATCTCCAAGTCTATTGGCCCATTAATACTCTTAAGAGTACTAGTGGGCATGCCTATGCCATGCCACCCATGCCATACCTGTCGTCCTCCTCAACTTAAGCCATTAAATATCCAGGTGCCGAAAATCTGATCTACAACCATTAAATCTCTAGCTACCAAAAATTTTACCTGCAGCCATTAACTCTCCATCCGCTAAAAATATCACCTGTAGTGATTAAATTTCCCACAGTTTTACTAGGTTATAACCTCATAACTTCTGGATGTAATAACCATTGCTAAGAGATAGGGCTCAGGAGTAGGCAACCAATATTTCCCAGTCTATTGGCCCATTAATAGTCTTAAGAGTACTAATGGGCATGCCTATGCCATGCCACCGATGCCATAACTGCCATCCTCCTCACCTTCAGCCATTAAATCTATAGACACTCAAAATCTCATCTGTAACCATTAAATCTGCTTCTGCCAAATATCTCACCTGCAGGCATTAACTCTCCATCTGCTGAAAATCTCACTTGCAACGATTAAATTTCCCGCGTTTTTACCAGGTTATAACCTCATCACTTAACCTCATAACTTTTAGATGTAATAACCATTGCTGAGAGATAGGGTTCAGGAGCAGGCAACCAATATTTCACAGTGTATTGGCCCATTAATACTCTTAAGAGTACTAATGGGAGTGCATATGCGATGCCACACATGCCTTACCTGCCGTCCTCCTCACCTTCAGTCATTAAATCTCCAGCCGTTGAAAATATCATCAGCAGCCATTAAATCTCCAGCTGCCAAAAATGTCACCCTTAGCCATTAACTCTCCATCCGCCGAAAATCTCTCTTGAAGCGATTAAATTTCCTGTGTTTTTACCAGGCTATAACCTCATAACTTCTAGATGTAATAACCATTCCTGAGAGATAGGGTTCAAGAGCAGGCAACCGATATTTCCCAGTCTATTGGTCCATTAATACTCTTAAGAGCACTAATGGGCATGCCTATGCCATGCCACCCATGCCATACCTGCTGTCCTCCTCACCTTCAACCATTAAATCTCCAGTTGCCGAAAATCTCATTTGCAACCATTAAATCTCCAACCGCCAAAAATTTCACTTGTAGCCATTAACTCTCCATCCGCCGAAAATCTCCCCTACATTGATTAAATTTCCCGCCTTTTTAGAAGGTTATAACCTCATAACTTATGGATGTAATAACCATTGATGAGAGATAGGGTTGAGGAGAAAGAAGCCAATATTTCCCAGTCTATTGGCGCATTAATACTCTGAAGAGTAATAATGAGCATGCCTATGCCATGCCACCCATGCCATACCTGCCATCCTCCTCACCTTCAGCCATTAAATCTCCAGCCGCCGAAAATCTCATCTGCAGCCATTAAATCTACAACCGCCAAAAATCTCACCTGCAGCCATTAACTCTCCATCCATCGAAAATATCACCCGCAGCGATTAAATTTCCTGCGTTTTTACCAGGTTATAACCTAATTACTTAACCTCATAACTTCTGGATATAATAACCATTGCTGAGAGATAGGGTTCAGGAGGAGGCAACTAATATTTCCAAGTCTATTGGCCCATTAATACTCTTAAGACTACTAATGGGCATAGACCTAATATTTCCAAGTATATTGGCCCATTAATACTCTTAAGACTACTAATGGGCATGTCTATGCCATGCCACCCTTGCCATACTTGTCGTCCTCCTCACCTTCAGCCATTAAATATCCAGCTACCGAAAATCTCATGTGCAACCATTAAATCTCCAGTCGCCAAAAATATCACCTATAGCCATTAACTCTCCATCCTCCGAAAATATCACCTACAACAATTAAATTTCCCACGTTTTTTCCATTATAACCTCATAACTTAACCTCATAACTTCTGGATGTAATAACCATTGTTCAGAGATAGGGTTTAGGGGCAGGCAACCAATATTTCCCAATTTATTGGCCCATTTATACTCTTAAGAGTACTAATGGGCATGCCTATGCCATGCCACCCATGCCATACCTGTCGTCCTCCTCACCTTCAGCCATTAAATCTCTAGCCACTAAAAATCTCACCTGCAGCCATTAACTCTCCATTCGCCAAAAATCTCACCTGCAGCCATTAACTCTCCATCCGCAGAAAATCTCACTTACAACGATTAAATTTCCCAATTTTTTACCAGGTTATAACCTCATAACTTAACCTCATAAATTTTGGATGTAATAACCATTGCTGAGAGATAGGGTTCAAGAGCAGGCAACCAATATTCCCCAGTCTATTGGCCCATTAATACTCTTAAGAGTACTAATGGGCATGCCTATTCCATGCCACCCATGCCATACCTATAATCATCCTCACCTTCAGCCATTAAATCTCCATCCGTCGAAAATCTCATCCGCAGCCATTAAATCTCCAGCTGCCAAAAATCTCACCTGCAGCCATTAACTCTCCATTTGCCGAAAATGTCATGTGTAGTGATTAAATTTCCCACGTTTTTACCAAGTTATAACCTCATAACTTCTGGATGTAATAACCATTGCTTAGAGATAGGGTTCAGGAGCAGGAAACCAATATTTCCTAGTCTATTGGCCCATTAATACTCTTAAGAGTACTAATGGGCATGCTTGTGCCATGCCACCCATGCCATACCTATCATCCTCCTCACCTTTGGCCATTAAATCTCCAGCCGCCAAAAACCTCACCCGCAGCGATTAACTTTCCATCCGCCAAAAATCTCACGTGCAACGATTTAATTTCCCTCGTTTTTACCATGTTATAACCTCATAACTTATGGATGTAATAACCATTGCTGAGAGATAGGGTTCAGGAGTAGGCAACCAATATTTCCCAATCTATTGGCCTGTTAATGATCTTAAGTGTACTAATGGGCATGCCTTTACCATGCCACGCATGCCATACCTGCCATCCTCCTCACCTTCAGCCATTAAATCTCCAGCCGCCGAAAATCTCATCTGCAGTCATTAATTCTCCAGCCGTCAAAAATCTCACCCTTAGCCATTAACACTCCATCTGCCGAAAATCTCCCTTGCAACAATTAAATTTCCCACATTTTTACCAGGTTATAACCTCATAACTTCTAGATGTAATAACCATTGCTAAGAGATAGGGTTTAGGAGAAGGAAACCAATATTTCCCAGTCTATTGATCCATTAATACTCTTAAGAGTACTAATGGGCATGCCTATGTAATGCCAACCATGCCATACCTATTGTCCTCCTCAACTTCAGCCATTAAATCTCCTGCCACCGAAAATCTCATCTACAACCATTAAATCTACATCCGCCAAAAATCTGACCCTCAACCATTAAATCTCCATCCGCCGAAAATCTCACCTGGATCGATTAAATTTCCCCCATTTTTACCAGGTTATAACCTCTTAACTTAACCTCATAACTTCTGGATGTAATAACCATTTCTGAGAGATAGGGTTCAGCAGCAAGCAACCAATATCTCCCAGTCTATTGGCTCATTAATACTCTTAAGTATTAATGAGCATGCTTATGCCATGCCACCCATGCCATACCTGCCGTCCTCCTTAGCTTCAGCCATTAAATCTCTAGCCACCAAAAATCTCATCTGCAGTGATTAAATCTTCAGCGGCCAAAAATCTCACCTGCAGCCATTAAGTCTCCATTCGCAGAAAATATCACCTGCAACGATTAAATTTCCCGCATTTTTACCAGGTTATAACCTCATAAATTAACCTCATAAATTCTGGATGTAATAACCATTGCTGAGAGATAGGGTTCAGGAGCATGCAACTAATATCTCCCATTCTATTGGCCCATTAATACTCTTAAGAGTACTAATGGGCATGCCTATGCCATACCACCCATGTCATGCTTGTCGTCCTTTTCACCTTCAGTCATTAAATCTCCAGCCGCCAAAATTATCATCTATAGCCATTAGATATCCAGCTGCCAAAAATCTCACCTGCAACCATTAACTCTCCATCCATCGAAAATCTCACCTGCAACGATTAAATTTCCCACATTTTTACCAGGTTATAACCTCATAACTTCTGAATGTAATAACCATTTATGAGAGATAGGGTTTAGGAGCAGGCAACCAATATTTCCCAGTCTATTGGCCCATTAATACTCTTAAGAGTACTAATGGGCATGCTTGTGCCATGCCACCCATGCCATACTTTCCGACCTCCTCACCTTCAGCCATTAAATCTCTAGCCACCGAAAATCTCATCTACAGCCATTAAAACTCCAGCCGCCCAAAATCTCAACTGCAGTGATTAACTCTCCATCTGCTGAAAATCTCACCTACAACAATTAAAATTCACTCATTTTTACCATGTTATAACCTCATAACTTAACATCATAACTTCTGGATGTAATAACCATTGCTGAGAGATAGGGTTCAGGAGCACGCAATCAATATTTCCCAGTCTATTGGCCCATTAATAATCTTAAGAGTACTAATGGCCATGCCTATGCCATGCCACCCATGCCATACCTGTTGTCCTCCTCACCTTCAGCCATTAAATCTCAGCCACCGAAAATCTCATCTGCAGCCATTAAATCTCCAGCCGCCAAAAATTTCACTTGCATCGATTAACTCTCCATCCGCCGAAAATCTCACCTGCATCGATTAAATTTCTCGCGTTTTTACCAGGTTATAACCTCATAACTTAACCACATAAATTCTGGATGTAATAACCATTACTTAGAGATAGGCTTCAAGAGAAAGCAACCAATATTTCCCAGTCTATTGGCCCATTAATACTCTTAAGAGTACTAATGGGCATGCCTATGCCATGCCACCCATGCCATACCTACCATCCTCCTCACCTTCAACCATTAAATCTCCATCCGTTGAAAATCTCATATGCAACCATTAAATCTCCAGCGGCCAAAACTATCACCTGCAACCATTAACTGTCCATACACTGAAAATCTCACATGCATCGATTAAATTTCCTGCATTTTTACCAGGTTATAACATCATAACTTCTGGATGTAATAACCATTGCTGAGAGATAGGGTTCAGGAGCAGGAAACCAATATTTCCCAGTCTATTGGCCCATTAATACTCTTAAGAGTACTAATGTGCATGCCTATGCCATACCTGCCGTCATCCTCACATTCAGCCATTAAATCTCCAGCTGCTGGAAATCTCATCTGCAGCCATGAAATATCCAGCCTACAAAAAATCTCACCTGCAACCATTAACTCTCCATCCTGCGAAAATATCACTTCCGGCGATTAAATTTCCCGCGTTTTTACAAGGTTATGATCTCATAACTCGATGTAATAACCATTGTTGAAAGATAGGGTTCAGTAGTAGGAAACCAATATTTCCTAGTCTATTGGCCCATTAATACTCTTAAGGGCACTAATGGGCATGCCTATGGCAAGCCACACATGCCTACCTGTCGTCCTCCTCACCTTCAGCCATTAAATCTCCAGTAACTGAAGATCTCATCTGCAGCCATTAAATCTCCAGCCGCAAAAAATCTCACCCGCAGCCATTAACTCTCCATCCGCCGAAAATCTCACATGTAGCGATTAAATTTCCTGCGTTTTTACCAGGTTATAACCTCATAACTTTTGGATGTAATAACCATTACTGAGATATAGGGTTCAGGAGCAGGCAACCAATATTTACCGGTCTATTGGCCCATTAATACTCTTAAGAGTACTAATGGGCATGCCTATTCCATGCCACCCATGCCATACCTGCCGTCCTCCTCACCTTCAGCCATTAGATCTCTAGCCACCAAAAATCTCATCTGCAGCCATTAATTGTCCAGTCGCGAAAAATCTCACCTCCAGCCGTTGACTCTCCAGCCGCCGAAAATATCACATGCATCGATTAAATTCCCCGCATTTTTACCAAGTTATAACCTCATAACTTAACCTCATAACTTCTGGATTTAATAACCATTGCTGAGAGATAGGGTTCAGGAGCAGGCAACCAATATTTCCAAGTGTATTGGTCCATTAATACTCTTAAGAATACTAATGAGGATTCCTATGCCATTCCACCCATGCCATACCTATCGTCCTCCTCACCTTCAGCCATTAAATCTACAGCCACCAAAAATCTCATCTGCAACCATTAAATCTCCAGTCGCCAAAAATCTCACCTGCAGTCATTAACTCTCCATCTGCCAAAAATATCACCTACAACGATTAAATTTCCCGTGTTGTTACCATTATAACCTCATAACTTAGACTCATAACTTCTGGATGTAATAACCATTGCTGAGAGATAGGGTTTAGGAGTGGGAAACCAATATTTCCTAGTCTATTGGCCCATTAATACTCTTAAGAGTACTAATGGGCATGCCCATGCCATGCCGCCCATGCCATACCTTCCCTCTACCACCGGAGTAGCACGAAATATACTACAAGATTGATTCAACGCTTTCAAGGAAGTGATGCTTCTTTCATTAAAGAGAAATTACTTCAAAAACAGAGTGTTTTCGGACTTCTGAAATCTAGCAATCAACCACAAAATCTAACCTTTTCCCTCGGTTTCCCGAGCCATATTTGTAACAGAATTACATAACTGTCTTGAGATAACCTAGGGATAATTTTATTTCCAAATAAAAACCAAACTAGGACTCTGATGGTGGTCATGTAATATAATTAAGGACATCTGGACTGTCCTTGTCCTATTGGGAGTCTCTCTCCTAGTTTGAGTTCCCACGTACATAACCGCCTACAAAATTCCGTTCAAACTTCGTGGAGAGAAACAAATGATGAGGGAATGATGTGGAATACGACCATATGTGTTTTCCTCTTAGATGACACCTAGAACCTACGTAGACATGAAGACAGCTGCAGAATCGGAAACTAGCTACAGAATGTATGCATTCTGTAGCTAGATCTAGTTCAAAAAGTACTACAATGACAAAATCATAAAAACATAGCAAGTTAGTCATGATATATATTCTTAAAGCAATTTTAACCAATTCTACTAATCATTTGAGCCTGTGATTAATAATGGACAAAGGAAATGGAGTGGAATGTGGTGGAAGAAAGAACATCTTTGGAGCTCAACATACCCCCACTGTTAGATTATTGCATGTCCTCATGCAACTATTCCATGAAATCTGAGACCTCTGTAAGGACATCCAACCCTCTTCTTTTGCTTTGCCTGGCAGTCAAAGGCCTTTTGGGCTTCCTTATGACTAACTTGAATCTCAAATTTGTGAGTGCCCTGGTTAACTTTTTATTTCTCTTCTTCAATTTTTCACTGGCCTTGTGTAACTTTTGCATTTGTAGAGACAGAGTTGAATTCATATCAGTTTTCAGTTTAACCTGCTGTCTCAGAATTTCATTCTCATTCTTGATATGTCTTTTGAGTATTTCTAACTCATATTTATCTCTCCTTAGGATATCAACTGCAGATTTTGGTGGACTAGGAGTTTTGTCTCTACTTTCTGAAGCTCTTTTCTCTAATGTCTCAACATAGTTGTAAATTTCTTGTTGTGCAGGGTCTATTTAAAGAGCTCCTTCATCAAAATCCTCCTCAGTAGGTGTTTCTTCATCCTCTATGTTAATGACTCCAGTTTGTTTAACTTTTGTTTTCTTTAGTATCCCTCTAAGTCTGTGGCTCCTTCTCGGTTGAGATGGCCCTTCTCCTTTCTCTCTGGCAAATTTTCTTATTATCCTCTCTTTCTTAAGCTGCTTCTTAATATGAGCCAATTTCTCAGAAATCATTTCTTCACTGCTTTCTTGTATTGTTTTACCAGTTTCAGTTTTGGAGGTTTTGCATTTTCTTCTTCTTTTTGTAGGTTTGTCTTCAGGTAGAGGTTCCTTGGGTTCTTCAAAGTGATTTCTCACTAAGAATTCTTCCCAATTATCTCCCATTTTTCTCAAATGATGTTCAATCAAAATTTTGACTAAACCATGGTGGTATAAGGTTGTTTCCAGAAATTGAATTCTCTTTCGAACACTTGAGGCCATTTTCTTTAAACTATGAAGCAAGAAAAATGGCAAATTGAGTTCTTCTTCTAGGAAATGCATTATCAACCGAATATGATAAACATAGAAAGTACCATATCTTCCTTCACAAGTGATGAATTTTTGCAAGATAAGCAACATGTTCCTCCATTTGTTCTTTAGTGCAGAGCTAGGGATACCCTTTTTAAAAATGGTAACATCCATACCTGGTGACTTGAGTATCTGCTTCCATGCTTCGTTATGAAATTCTCTATTCTTGAACCAAATTTCTCCTTGTTTGGGCAATTCCATTGCTTCTGCAATGAAAGCTTCAGTAATGGTGAATTTGATATCTCCTATCTCGACCTCAGCTCCATTGAAGGATCTTGCAAACGTTTCGGTCACCTCTTTGTGAAAGCCACTGAATTTTTCAAATAATTGCAACCACCCTGCTTGCTGCAACATTTCTCTGATTTGGGGATAACCTTCCAAGTACTTAGTGCCAACTGGTTCAGTCCTCACTATAAGACCCATAACTCCTCTTTCCAACCTTCAAATTGTTGCTCCTCTATTCACGGTGAAAATGGTTGTTACAGAGATGCCTCTGTTTCACAGATCGGAATGGTTAAAAATTGGCTACGGGAAAGAGTGATATGGAGTGGTTACGGAATGAATATAATGAGGTGAGGATGATGTATATGAGTTGAAAGATATCACGGAAGAAAAGACCGTGGAGATATTTTGTAACGAATTCAAAATCATCATTAAATGATTTGGCCTAATGACGTGACTAATCCAATCACTTCAGCACTTTAACAGTTTAGATTTTTAAATGATGATTGGATATGGGTTTTGAAATGGCGGAATAGAAGGAGTTTTATCCAAAGTTTTTGCGGGAGGTTTGTTAGGCATGATCAGCAAAATTAATTAAAATTTTTTTTTGAATTATTCATAACTTAACTATACTAAAATCTTTCATGATATGTCATTATAATCAGAACTTTTACCTTTGCCTTTCCTCTGATTTTTTTTTTTTGTGTTCTTCATATGCTTTGTTCTCTCCTGAAAGTCATTAATTTTTGAGTCTTCATAACCTTCTTGATTTTTCTTGTTTTCATGGATATGAAGGATCATTTTATTGCAGATCAGGTGATTACTAGACAATACCTTCAGGATCTCTGGCTGCAAAATGTATGTCTGGTTGCAGAATGTCTGATTGGCTGCAGAATGTCTGATTGATTGCAGAATGTACCTGTAGAGAACTTGAAACATGAAATGGAATGGTTTGGAGCATGAGTGGAATGTTTTATGGAATGAGTGAAGATGGATAATGAAATATGATGTAATGGAATATGAATGAAGTAAATAATGGAGTGGAATGGATCACAACTTATGAAATGGAGTGAAGTATGAGAAGTGGCCCGCAATTCATGATATGTATTATTCAATTGTAGAAAGACATCAAACTTTAAAAATATGGAATGGAAATGAGGTGGACCATGGAGTGAAATGAATGAAGTGTGGATGAATGAATGAAATGGAGTATGGATGAATGAATGAAATGAAGTATGGATGAATGAAATGAAATGGACCATAAGTGAAATGGATCTGCACTTATGATTTTGTAACAAATGCTTGCAGAAAAACAAATTTGAAAAGCTAAAGTGTCAGAAAGATTCTGATTTTCACTCTACCTTTTCTGTATAAACATGCTAATCAGTGATTAGTTTTCATGTTTATACTTTATTTATTTATTTTTTTCAATAAAATGACTTCAGAAAATTCAATTAAGTTGATGAAGAAGAAAGATTCTTCTTGATTAACTTCACATCACTGTTTTCCTGGAACTTCTTGGCAAATTCTTCTCTTGAAAGTGGCTTATGATACAGCTTCAATCTATGACCATTCACAAGAAAAGTGACATCTTCTTCATCTATTGTCCTGATTTTTATTGCTCCATTGTCAAAAAATTTCACAATTTCATATGGCCCAAGCCAATGTGTTTGGAATTTACCTTGAAAATCTTTGAACTTTGAATCAAACAAGAGAGCCCAGTCACCTTATTTGAACTTCTTTTCTTTGATGTACTTATCATGCCATCTAGTCCTTTGCTGTTGGACTATACTTGTTTTATGAACTGCATCTTGTCTGATTTCATCCAATTCATTAATCTGCTCCAATCTGTGCTTTTGTGCCTCTGTTAGATCAAGTCCTAGCTGAACTGCCATTTTGAAAGTTTGAATCTGGAACTCCATGGGAAAAAAAACTTGCTTTCCATAAATAAGTTCATAAGGAGTATGACCTGTTGTGCTTCTCCATGTAGTTCTATAGGCCGATAAGGCTTCAGGAAGCCTATCTGCCCAATCTCTTCTATGTAAATGAATAGTCTTTGTTAGGATCCCTTCAATGACCTTATTAGTAGATTCCACTTGGCCATTTTCTTGTGGATGATAGGGAGTAGATTTTCTGTGTCTGATTTTGTACCTCTCCATCAATTGTTCCACTAGCCTTGATGTGAATTGAGCTCCTTGATCTGTAAAAATTTCCCTTGGGACACCAAAACAAGTAAAAATATCCTCAAAAAGAAAATTAACTACAGATGCTTCAGTAGCAAAAAGTAATGGCTTGGCCTCTACCCATTTGGTAACATAATCTGTGCAAACTAATATATATTTCTTTTGTCTTCATGGAGGACTAATAGGTCCTACAAAATCCAAAGCCAATTTTTCAAAAGGTTCAATATGTACCTGAGGCTGCAATGGCATCTCACCTAAAGGAGAAGGTTTCCCTACCCTTTGGCAACTGTCACACCTTTTGACATAATCTTTAGCATCTTTAAAAAGGGATGGCCAATAATATCCTAAATGAAGGATCTTATAAGCTGTTCTTTTATCAGCAAAGTGTCTGCCACAAGGTTCATCATGACATGCCTTGAGGATCTCAGGCATCTCATCTTCCCGAACACATCTCCTAATGATAAAATCTGGACCTGTTTTGTATAACTCATTAGAAACCCATGAATATTTTGCACTGTCATAAATGATCTTTCTTTTGTCTCTTGCATTCATTATTGAAGGAAATTTCCCTGAAACTAAATAATTAGCAATGTCAGCAAACCAAGGAGTTTGGGTAGAAATTGCAAAAAGATATTCATCAGGAAATTGATCTTCAACTGGAGTGTCATCTTTGATGTTTTGGAGTCTAGATAGGAAATCAACTACTGTATTTTGTTTACCTGGCCTATCTAGAATATTAATGTTGAATTCTTGTAAAAGCAATAACCATATTATGACTCTGCCATTAGTAATTGATTTGTTCATTAAATATCTAATTGCAGAGTGATCTGTGTAACAAAAGTTTCATAGTCTGTTATATAGTGTCTGAATTTGTTTATGGCATGAACAAAAGCTAAAAAATATTTTTCATTTACAGTATAGTTTAACTCTGAAGGAGTCAAATTTTTACTGGTAAAATAGATGGCATAAGGAATCAGATCTTTTTGTCCCAATACTGCTTCTAGAGATGTATCAGAGGCATCTGTTGAAATATGAAAAGGTAACTTCCAGTTAGGTCCCCTTAAAATAGGTGCTTCAGAAATTTTTGTTTTCAGGGTCTCAAAGGCTAACTGGCAATCAGAATTCCATTTGAATTCACAATATTTGGTAAGTAATTTGAAGAGTGGAGATGCTATCTTGGTGAAGTTTTCTATAAATCTTCGATAATATCCTGTAAATCCTAGAAAACTCCTAACATATTTTTGACAACTTGGAATAGATAAATTAGAGATGACTTCAACTTTTGACTCATCAACTCTAATCCCATCCCCTGAAGTGTGATGTCCCAAAACAATTCCTTCAGTAAAAATCATAAAACACTTCTCATGACTTAGTGAAAGATTTGCTTCTACACCTTTTTAAAACTTTTTTCCAAGTTCGATGGCGTTTCTGCATGTTTCTGCTAAACTGTGAAATCATCCATATATACTCACACAATCATGTATTAGATCTCGAAAAGATTCCTAACATCGCTCTTTGAATGTCGGCATTGCATAATCCAAAATGGCAATACTCTATATAGGTACCCCAAGATGTAAATGGAAGCTATTCTGATCCCTTTCATGCTACTTGAACTTGATTATAACCACTAAACCCATCTAGAAATGAGAAGTAGTTTTTGCCAGCTAAGGTATCTAACACCCGATCTATGAAAGGTAGGGGGAAAAGATCTTTAAGAGTAGCTTTGTTTAATTCTCGGTAGTCAATACATACCCTCCATTTACCATTTTTCTTTGGCACAATTACCAAAGGAGAAACCCACTGACTATCTGAAATAGGATAGATAAAGTTGACATTCAACAATTTCTGCAATTCTTCTTTAACAATCTCCCTAATATTTGGATTCATCCGTCTTTGAGGTTGTCTGATTGGTTTACAATTTTCCTCTATGTAGATGTGATGAGTGCAAGTCTTGGGGCTTATCCCTTTCATATCAGTGTACTCCCATGCATATGCAGAAGAATGTCTCTGTAAGATCTTGACTAGCTCTTCTTGTTGAGATTTTTCTAGGTTCTTGCTTATGTTTAAAGTTTTGCCTAGAAATATCTCAATTATAGAGCTGCCAAATTTATCCATAGAATAAAGAGACATCTGTCTTGATAAAAAAAACTCAATGTTGGATTCTTCTTGAAATTGTTCATGTTTGTATTCCGAAGAGGATTCAAAGTTTTTTAAAGTATTCACAATTTGACTATCTTCACTAATTTCTGAAATTGTGAAGAGAGGTTGTAAGTCTTCTTCATCCTCTATCCATTGAGTATCTAAATCCGTAATTTTCCTTGGCCGGAGGATACACAAGAATTTCTTAGTTGAACTACCATCGTAGATGTACATATCACCTAGATTCACAAATAATGAAAGTATCACCGTAGTAACCAAGGTCTTCGAACAGCACAGATGCTTTTTCCAGATTATTCTTAGAGTTAGGATCATGAAATGAAATCCACAGCAGGCCTTGCCCCAGAATCTAGTATTGACTGAAATTTCTATTACCCCATTAGGTTTGATCACAGATCTGTCTGCTAATTATAATAATGTGGGTGTAAAGAGAAGATTAGGAAGTTTCAGTTTATCCATGATTTGTCTACTCATAATATTGATTGTTGCTCCTAAATCAATGAGTGTGTTCTGGATCTCAATTCCATTGATGTGAATTTTAACAACTTAATTTCCTGGGTCTAGATACTTTGGAACAGCAATCTTACCCATCATGATATCTGCTATTTTTCCTGCCAGTTGAATTTTCTTTGTCTCTCTTATTATTTTTATTTTTTTCTTCATGCTCAACTCCTTTATTGTCTTTGCTAAAATTGGAATTTCCTTGATAGCTTGTAATAATGGAATCTTAATACAGACATTTCTCAGCTCATCTAGGAAATCATAATTAGGCACCATAATTTGTTTTTCTACACCCCTATCAATTTGTAATCTTTCTGGAAAGGGACGTGTAGAAGTGGATGTTAATGGCTGCTCTAATATAGGAGTTGAAATGATTGGTTCTTTTTGTTTTGATTTTTCAATGTTTGGGTCCTGAAAAGATGTGTCTTCTTCAAGAATTTTATTTTCCCATAGAGAATCGTCCTCAGAGTTGTCTTGTTCTTGTATGATCACAGAAGGTTTCCTCTTTTCAAGTATTCTTCCAGACCTAAGTTGAACATCACTAAGGTCTAGAGGAGTGATTAAATAAATTGGAAACTATTGTCCTTCTATCATGTATGTATTCTGAGGATTTTTATTGTTGGGGTTTGGTATGGGTTGAGCAGGCAACTGATTTGATTTTTGAGGAAATAGTAATGGAAGTGGTTGATTTTTATGTTGTGGGTTCTGAGGATTCTGTTGAGGATTTTTTTGAGGAATTTTTGAGGACTTTGAGGAGAAAAATGTGGGTATGGTGGATAGGATGGTGGATACTGATAGTACTGAGAGTATCTTCCATAGGGATTTTGTGCTCCTTGTGCCCAAGCTTGAGATTTATTTTGAAATTGGGGCCAAGGTTGCTGCCAAGAATTCCAATTTGGTGGAGGTTGGTTATACATTTGATCATGGAATCCTTGTGTTTGAGGTCCTTGCCAAGGCCTTCTAGAGACAAAATTGAAAGATTCTGTGGAATTTGTAGGAGTTTCCTCTTGAAAGACAGCTTTAAGACCAGGAAGTGAGGGAAAAATCTTGGTCTCATGTTTTTTTGAACAAATTACACAAGTCTCTACAACTTTTGCATCCAAAGGACATTCTCTCAAGGCATGCTTCCTTCTACATTTGGGACAAAAGATTGCTAAGGCATCAGATTCAGATTTTTGCTTTATTTGTAACTTAAGGGTGTCTATTTGTTCACTAAGACTCCCTAAGATGTCAAATTTGAATTCATCAAGCATATGCCCTATCTCTGCCCTACTCATTGTCCCAGAAGCAGACTTACTTTCCCTTGCAAGGGCAGGGTCTCTTGGACCTTTTACAGTTTTGGATTTCCCTCTTGAAAGGTTGATACATAACTCATATATTTCAGGTAATGTGAGCTGAGATATATCCCCTTTTCCCATCATGTTAAGGATATCCAACCATTCATCCCTAATTGTCTTCAACAAGAGAGATTTTAAGGTGTCTTGGTCTAAGTTCTCCATTTTTTCTCTTTTGATGTTGTAATGAAATCTCTCCAACAAATCTTCCAGGTTTTCATATTCTTTTTGTAACATATTAAACACTTCCTCCTTATGATTTATTGGCATACAATAATCCAAATACCTCTCTAGAAATGCTTGTTTCATGTCTTCCCATGTTCTAATAGAACTGTTGATCAAACTCATAAACCACTTCAATGCTGCTCCTTTCAATGTGGAAGGAAATAGTTTAAGTTTTTGAGCATCTTATAAGTAGTCATAAGTTCTACATAGGACTTCAAATTCAAATAGGAAGGTTTCAGGATCTTCAGTTTTAAGTCCATAGAAGTTTGGAAGGACAGAGGGTGAAATGTTTTTCATAGTTGTATTGGTTTCTTCATCTACTATAGGAAACCCAAAAGAGCTTCCCATTTCTCTTCTACTTCTTCCTCTACCCCCTTCTCCTTCTGCACCTCTACCTCCTTCTTCTCTACCTCTACCTCTACCCCCTCCAAATAATGTGTGTTCTCCATTAAAGACTCCTCCTCCCCCTTCTTCTGCCATAGTTGATTCTTCTGTGGAAGTGGAAAAGTTTGTATCTCTAGCAAGGGTCCTTGAATATTCTTCTAAGACAGGTTCAGTGGATGAAGTGGAAGGTATTTTGAATGGAATATCTGATCTTAACTCTTCTGGAAGTCTAGGATCAGTAAAGGATGGAATGTGGGTCTGAGTTGGAGGTGTACTGGCTCTTGGTCTAGGTGAAACAAGTGGTGTTCTAGGAATCAAACTTATGCTTCTTATGAATCTACCCCTTGAGTCTCTCTCTCTATGCATATCATTGTTTTTGGAAGTTAAGAAACAAGTCTACCTAGTTACACTTCCCCGGCAACGGCGCCAAAATGTTTGTGATCAACTTAGTGTTCCTAAATTGAGTTCATTAATTGTCAACCAGGGTTGGTAAACTGCTGAAGTGTGGTGCACTATATGTGCTTAGGTATTTTTTTCTCACTACGTTGTGTTTAGTGTTTTATGATGTTTTGGTTTTATGGTTTTATGTTCAAAAGAAAAAAAGAGCTAAATGTTGGAAAAGAGAAGTGGATGGTTATACTAAAACAGAACAAAGCCTAAACTATGGATGACAAACAACAAATGCAAAGCTTGATAATGACTTCATTGCAAGAAAATAAATCACAACATGAGCTTTAACTTATCCAATTCATTCATTAAAGGTGTGTTGGAAGAGCTTGAGAAATGGAAAAGTTAAGTGTAAATGAAGTTCTCCTAAATAAACAATCAACTCACAATATTACAAAATGATTATTTGTAACACAGTAAGGTTTCTATTCTAGATTAACCTATGATGTTGAAGTTACCCTATTCTGCAACTTGACTTATCACTTCTAGGCCTTATTCATAAGTTTTGAGATTTTCTAAAATAATGCTTGGGAAAAAGGCTATAGGTGAATTTGTAAAAGATTTGCAGAATGATCAAAGCCTTAAACTGATATTACTGACCCCTGTTCATGTGATGATGTATCAATATAAATTCAGAACAAAATTAAGTTGTAAATAATGAAGGCCGAGAGACTAATTTTGACAACTAGCACTACTTGAAACACAATGGATAACACTAGGCTAGAAAGCGGTCTATCAATTTTAAAATGCAGTGACTACACTTAAACTAGAATGCCATTAATATTTTCTTGAAACAAAATGAACTTAGACTGAACTAGAGTGCTTCTAATCTACTTGAAGTACAGTGAACAGAGTTAAACTAAAATGCCATTATCAAACCGGAAATGTAGTGACAGAGCTGAACTAAATGCAATCAACCTCCAGAGTGCTATAACTAAATTAACATGCAACTAGTCTATGGAATTCTACAGCCCATCTCGTTCAATAGGAATGATATTTTGGAAGAGTTTGTAAAACAAGTCTGGCTGTATTATTCAATGCAATTGAACATAAACATAAGATTGAAAGAAAATACAACTAGAATCTAAGACACCACAGTTGTTTCTTATTCATTGTTAATGATGTTTTGGAAGAGTTTGTAAGAGTAAGACCGGTTGTGACACTTAGTGTAAACAAGAATAAATCATAAAATTCGAAAGGAAATGAAACTAAAACCTAAAATAACACAGCTATGCCTTATTCATCGTGATGATATTTATAAGAGTAAGTCTAGCTGTGATGATTAATGTAAACAAGTATGAACATAAACTTCAGAAACTTGCCTAAGCTAGAAATGAAAACGAGACTAAAATACTTATCTAAACCGTATAAACAAGGTTGCTCAGGTAGCAGGGGCCCTCTACCACCGGAGTAGCACGAAATATACTTCAATATTGACTCAACGCTTTCAAGGAAGTGATGCTTCTTTCATTAAAGAGAAATTACTTCAAAAACAGAGTGTTTTCGGACTTCTGAAATCTAGCAATCAACCACAAAATCTAACCTTTTCCCTCGGTTTCCCGAGCCATATTTCACTAGTAGAAAATGATGAAATTAGTGACTAGGTGACTAAAAAAGTTAGTCACCACAATTATTTCAAGTGAATTACTACTAAATTAAAGGTATGCTTTTGATGATTATTTCAGTGGCTTTTTAATAGAATTTGTGAACCTTTTCGTGTCATGAATTTGGAAAGTAATAAGGAACTATAAAAAAACATGTGAGAATTGATATGCAAGACTTAGCCACTGATAATGGTTATTTTCTATACAGGAAAAGGAGAAAACGAGGGATTTCCGTTCCAAAGGAAAGGACAAAGTCGAGATAACTGCTGTCCCTCTGGACGAGAACCGAACGCAAACAAGGATAAACAGATCAAAGCAAATCGGCTCGGAAAAGAAGGAGAAGACACCATCTCAGCGCAAAAGAAAAGACAGGATGAAGAGTTAACAGTTTGGCGAATCCCTCAGGATCTTCGATCCTGAGGGATCGCTGCTTTATTTACCTTGTTACTTGGACATCTCCGCCGTCGTCTTTATATAAAGAGACAGCACTGTTAGCTTGATGGAGAAGGATATAGAGATAGGATACGCTTTTATGTAATTTTCTGTAAACATCAGCTTTGATTATTAAGTTTCGTTGAGAACTGGTTCCATGTATTTTTGACCGATGCATTAATGAAAGCTTGGTGATTATTTCATCTCTGCGTCTGGATTAACTTCAAGCGGTGTATCCTTGGAGGCTAAGGGCCCGGCCCCGAAGGACACTTGCTTCTGTACCATTACGACTTGATTTCTGTGTGGTTTGTTTATCATTGTTATTTGATAATTTGATATGCTTTATAAGTTCATATTACATGCTCTGTTAAAGATTGAATTATTAAGGTTTTTACAGATAGAATCATGTGTTGACTCCGCATCAAGTTATTAATCCTTTCAAGAGTTAATTGCATGTTCTTACTGTTTTGTTACAGAGCTGTTATACTAAACGTTCGTGTTGTGTGCGTTTCTGATTTATCAGTACTGTTCCATAATTCATTAATCGTTATTGCTGTTCCATTAATATGATTTGTGTGAATTGCCTTTAGAGTGAAAGAATGTTATTTGATTGCAAAGAGAGTATTTGAGTTAATTAAGTTTGGTTACAACCCGCGGGACTTAGTTATTCAATTGCTGTTCCATTTTAGGTTTGCTGTTCTATTTTAGACTTGCTGTTCAATTGTTTATTCACTTTGCTATTCCATTTACTTGCAGTTGTTGGTTTGGTGTGAGAGATGATCTAAAGCTGTAGCGAGCATTGGCAGTCACTGTCTAGCTCCCAGGCTCGTGGTCTATGCTCTAGTTTCCTTTCCATCAGTTTCATAAGGGATGGGTTATCACTGCCGAACCCTTGACTGATAAGCTGTTGAGTTTTCTGAGTGTGTGATTTATTCTTTGAAGTAATTTAGTTACAGACAAGCATCCGTTTACTCTTGTATTTCTTAAGCACTGTACTACTAGCATTACTCTGACAAATGATAGCCTCGGATTGAGTCACTCTTTGTAATAAAAAAACGCTCCCGGATTGACATATTAATGTGAGGTAATTAGAGGTGAAAGAGACCCTTTTTATAGCTCCACATTTTGGCGCCGTTGCCGGGGAAAGAGTGTAGCCATTTGTCTTTTTTCAGAGTAGTGTACGAGCCTGCTAGGGAGGAGTTGGATCCTAAAAACGGAAGGTAAGAACCTACGTGCGGAGCATGTAAAAGACCTGCTCCACTATCCGCTTTCCTGCAGATTTGTTTTTGCTTTGTTTGAATAGAATTTGGTAGTTCATTTTTTGAGTGCATGACTAAGCAGAAAAGACCAGAAAAGAATATCAAACCCCCATCCAAGCCTGAAAAAGCTAAGGGGCCGGTGACCCTTGGCCGAATGACCTTCATAGACGAAATCTATAAGAAAACAGAATCTCAGCCATCAGTAGGCCTCAAGAAAAACATTTCTAAACCGCCTACTAGTTCCCTTCAGGCCACAGGATCACCATCTGTAGCCTGCGCTGAGGTGCATAGTCAAACTGAAGAGCAGGACTTTCAAGAAATTGAAAATTCTACGCCTGAATTATTGCAAGAAGGGAACTCTAGCAACTTTTGTGAAGGAGAAGGAGAAGCAGGGGAAACCAAGGAACCAAAATCCCCTATTGAGACAAATCAACCTTTAGATAGCCCAGATAAGGGGAGTGCTGCGAAAGTCATTGTTGAAGGAATTCAATCTCCTCAGACACCTGGTATTCCCATTATTCCAGATAAAGGAAGCGCTATTAAAAATATCCCTGTCAAAACCGTTCCCACTCAACCTAGGAATACCCTCCTAGATATCCCAGAAGGTTATTGGCATATATTCGATTCCATGGCTCAAAACCAGCCAAATGCTCAAAACCAGCCAAATACTCAAACCTCTACATTACAATATCCTATAGTGGATTCTGCAGCAAATGCACCCATGAAAGCTATCCCTCTTCAGCATATCCCTACATTTCACGGACTCACATCGGAAGATCCGGATGCATTCCTATTCGAATTCGATGTGTTATGTAGGGGGTACGATTACACCACCGATCCCCAAAAATTGAAATTATTTCCCTCTACATTAAAAGGGGCTGCTTTAAGATGGTTTATGGGGCTAGGTGGCGGGGTTATCAACAATTGGGATCAAATGAAAGAATCTTTCTTAAAAAAATATCAGGATTATTGTAGATCTAGAGAATTAAAAGACGAAATATTTCAAATGACAGCGAGACCAAATGAAACATTAGAGGAGTATGTGGAACGTTTTCAGTACAACCTACAAAGATCTCCTTATGCATCGCTACCTTTACCTGATAATGTGTTAAAAACTGCATTAATGAGGGGCATGAAGGAACAATGGATTGAAACATTAAACATTATGGGAAAAGGGGATATTTATCAAGAGAATTTTACTAACATCCTTGACTTATGTATTAGGAGTTCGAGAGGCAGCACAAGAATAAAACCGACAGAATATGATCGGTTTGCAAGAGATAACAAAGTATCAGCAGAAGGAGTAACACGTGCAGAAATTGGAAATTTATTAGAAAATTTTAAAACTGATATTATGGGGACACTAACTACACAAATTGATATTGTGCAGGCTAAACAGAAGCAGCTGGAGGCAGAACAGAATTTGGCAATCTTCTGCCCCCGATGCAGAAAAAAACATAGCCACAAGGAGTGTCCATTGGATAAAGTCCAAATATGCGCCATCTGTACAAAAGATCACCTTACGGAGAGCTGCCCCTCACTTCCTGGATTGAAAGCGGTATATAAGGAAGCAGAAGAAGAACCAGAATCGGTGAATTTGATCAACCAGCGCCGCCAGTGGCAGCCGAGACAACCTGGTATGTTTCCGGACCCAACCTCTTTCTTTCAAAACCCACAGTATAATGCTCAACAATATGGTATGTGGCAAAATCAATCTCAACCCCCATTTACAAACTGGTCACCACAATCGTTTCCTTCTTCAAATCCATGGCTGAATCAAACAAGCCAAACCGGTTGGCCGAATTTCCCTTATACTCCACCATATTGGCAAAATGGCCCATACCCTTCACAGTGGACTCCCTCTACTTCACAAATTTCACCCTGGCAGACAAGATGGCAAAGACCGATGTACCACCCAGCTGGAACTATTCCGCTCCCTCAACCTACTTTGCCAGCTTTACAACAAAATCCCCAGTCTAACCTGAGACCGCAACTCTCAGCCCAACCCGATCCCAATCCAAATAACAGACAGGTCCAATCTATTCAAATTATAGAAACACCAGAAATAGGACCTGACCTGAGGGAGTGCAATGACCTTCAGTTAAGATCTGGACGTATAATTGAAACTGAGGGAGATAAAACAGTTCATATTGAAGATCGGTTACCAAGAGAACATCAGTTACAACAAGAGGATGTAAATAAGCAGCAAACTCATAATCAAGCAACCACATCCTCTCCTCCATTCCCAGAACGATTAGCCATACCACGACCCATACAATATCCTGACTTTGACATTCTGGGAGAATTACAAAATCTGTACATAAAAATTCCTTTCCTCCAAGCCATTCAAGACATTCCCATATACGCAAAAACTATCAAAGAATTGTGCATAAAGAAACCAAGGAGGAATATAACAAATAATCCAAGAGTCCAAGTAGTCGGTACCTTATCTGACCTATTGTCTGGAAGAGAAACACCCCTTAAATATGAAGACCCTGGGAACCCAATTATAACTGTTCAAATTTATGGTCAGACCCTGTCTAATGCCTTAGTCGATCTAGGGGCTGCAATTAATATTTTAACAACCACAACTGGCCAAAAGCTCGGCATTACATCTGTAGAACCCACCTCCACTCTGTTAGAATTGGCTGACCGATCTGTGGTTAGACCAGAGGGTACTCTACATGATGTCATGGTCTCTGTAGAATCCTGGGAGTATCCAACCGATTTTCTGATAATTAATCCAAAAACCCGACTTGATGGACATCCACTAATTTTAGGTAGACCTTGGCTTGCCACTGCCGATGCCTACATTGGCTGCCGGCAGGGAAATATGACCATAACCAGGGGACCGAATAGCAAGAATTTAGTTCTATATCCTCCAGCGCAGCCAAGTGTCACAATAATCAAAACTAATAAACACCCTGTATCATACCTTACTGATAACATCAGATCTCCATTAACTATACAAGAGGCACTCGATTTTAAAGATCAAACAGAAGACGATGCCATTAATAATTTCATTACTCAAACTGAACCTCGCACACAGTGTCACATGATAGAAGCACCATTTGATAATGAATTGGAAGAAGATCCCTTGAAAGATATTCACGACCAAACGATACCTGTTACTTCTGTTGCACATAGTAAAACTGTGGAAATTGCACCGGGGAAAACTTTAAACATCAATGCTAATCTCACACTTGAACAGGAAATTAAGCTCATCCATTTGTTAACAAAATATCAAGAAGCCTTTGCATGGGATTACCTTGACATGAAAGGAATTGATCCCCAGTTATGTACACACCACATTTATATAGAAAAAGATGCCAGACCTGTGCGTCAGCCGCAAAGGAGACTTAATCCTCATCTAAAAGATGTCGTAAAAACTGAACTTCAGAAACTTTTAGATGTTAATTTTATCTACCCTATTTCTGATAGCAAATGGGTCTCTCCGCTTGTGGTGGTACCAAAAAAGAACGGAAAATGGAGAATTTGTGTGGATTATAGGGAACTAAACAAGGCAACACAGAAAGATCATTTTCCTCTCCCTTTCATAGATCAAGTATTGGATACTTTAGCAGTGAAGAAGTTCTTTTCTTTCCTGGATGGCTTCAGTGGATACAATCAGATTCAGATTGCCCCTGAAGACCAGGATAAAACTACTTTTACTTGTCCCTGGGAACATTTGCCTATCGAGTTCTTCCTTTTGGCCTATGTAATGCTCCTGCCACATTTCAGAGGGCTATTCTTAGCATTTTTGCAGATTTAATAAATGATGGACTTGAAGTTTACATGGATGACTTTACACCATATGGAGATGATTTTGATCCAGCTCTAGACACCCTAGAAAAAGTCCTACAACGCTGCATTGTTACCAGGCTTTGCTTAAGCCACGAAAAATGTTTCTTGATGATGACCGAAGGACTTATCCTAGGACACTATGTCTCAGCAGCCGGAATTCAGGTAGACCCGGCCAAAATCCAAATACTTTTGCTTATTCCCACTCCTACTACTCAAACAGAGGTACGCAGCTTTCTTGGATTTTCCGGTTATTATAGACGATTTATAGAGCATTATTCGCACATTGCTGCTCCTTTATATGCACTAAATGGTAACGTTGATTTTCTTTGGACAGACAAATGTGACCGTGCTTTCGAGGATCTAAAGAAGCTTGTATCCACAGCCCCAGTCCTTCGAGGACCAAACTGGGACCTACCATTCCATATATCATCTGATGCCTCAGATACAGCCATTGGCGCAGTCCTTGGGCAGGAAGAGGATAAAAAACCATATGCCATCTATTACATTAGCAAGAATTTATCCCCTGCTGAATTGAATTACACTGTTACTGAAAAAGAATTCCTAGCTGTAATACATGCTGTCAGTAAATTTAGACATTATATCACAGGCTACCCTGTTATCTTGTATACAGACCATTCTGCTATAAAATATTTAGCAAATAAGCCTGTCACAAATGCCAGAGTAACTCGATGGTTAATATTATTGCAGGAATTCGACATCACAATCAAGGACCGGCCTGGCAAAGAAAACCCTGTAGCCGATTTTCTTTCGAGAATACCAAAATCAAGCGATGCAGCAGCAGTTGAAGATCAATTTCTGGATGAGCACCTGTTTGTTGTTGCCGTTCAAACACCCTGGTATGTTGATGTTGCCAACTACCTCGCAGTAGGTAAACTACCAAAACATTTAACTCCTAATGAGCGCAAGCAGATTATTCAGAAAAGTTCTCGATTCTCGTGGATTGGGGGCTATTTGTTTCACACAGGAGCAGACATGCATATCAGGCGATGTGTTAGAGAGGATGAAATTTTTGACATCCTAAAAGCCTGTCACGATGGACCGTGTGGGGGGCACTTCGCTGAGCGTAGAACTGGACATAAAGTATTGCAGACAGGATATTACTAGCCTACGATCTTCAAAGATGCAAAGAAGTTTGTCCAAGCATGTGACAGCTGCCAGCGAGCAGGACGACCTGGTCAAGCTGATGAGATGCCTCTGAAACCACAGTTAGTCATCGAACCATTCGAGCGGTGGGCTCTTGATTTCGTTGGACCCATCAACCCCTCATCAAATCAGAAAACCTATATTTTGGTGGCAACAGAATATGTCACCAAATGGGTTGAGGCAGAAGCATTGCCAAGAGCCACAGAGGACTCTGTCATACAGTTTCTGTTCCATCTATTTGTTCGTTATGGCCTTCCTAGGGAAATAATTACAGATGGAGGACCACAATTTGTTGGGCATAAATTAGCTGCAACACTTAACAATTATCATGTCCAGCATAAGATCACTACTCCATATCACCCACGGGCGAATGGGCAGGTAGAAAGTAGCAATAAGATAATAGAATCAATCCTAACGAAAACCATTGCGTCACATAGGCGTGATTGGGCTACCCGACTACCTGAAGCACTCTGGGCCTATAGAACCACATGGAGGAGCACCACCGGTTACTCACCTTATCAATTAGTGTTTGGAAAACAACCCATTTTCCCATAGAATTCGAAATCCAAACATTACGGACAGCACAGGAAGTTGGCCTAGATCTAAGCGAGGCACAAATCAATCGACTACAGCAGATCAATGAATTAGACGAAATTAGGCTCTCTGCACTACAAAATACAGCATTGATTCAACAGCAGCGAGCTAAATGGCATGATGCGCTCATAAAAAACAAAGTCTTCCACGAGGGAGACTGGGCTCTGTTATACGACTCTCGGTTTCAGGACTTCCCTGGAAAACTTCAGACTCGATGGTTGGGACCATACGAAATCCATAAGGTGCATGACAACGGAACCCTTACTCTAATTACCATTGACGGTTCTGGATATGCATTCAAAGTTAATGGCCACCGAGTCCGTCTCTATCGCAAACCACTCACTCGGGAATCCTTCTGCCAGCAGCTACGCCGAGACACTGATATGGAGATCTTAGGAGAGGAAGAGAAATCTTCCTCACCTGTAATTCATTAAGGGTTCATTTCTTTTTGCAATTTGTACATAAGTTCTTGTTTTTTTTGAGTGGTTCTTGTACATAAGTTTGAATTAAATATTTTCTTGTCATTTTTGCTGTTCCTTTTCTTTCACAAAGTTCGATTTTTGCTCTTCTAAAAATAGCATATGCGTGTTTTTGTATGATGTTGGTTTTGCTTGTTTTGCTGTTCCTTTTCTAAAGGAACAGCATTCGGGATCTCTGCTGTTCCTTTTTCAAAGGAACGGCATTGTTACATTTTCCGCTGTTCCTTTTGGTTACCACTGTTCTTTTTCTTCAAAGAAACAACGTTCTTTTATTGCTGTTGTTCTTTTTTTCAAAGGAATGAAATTTTGAGTATTTTTATAGTATTTTTATTTTTTGCTGTTCCTTTTTCCCAAAGGAACGACATTTGCATTTTTGCTGTTTTTTATCATCCGTCGTTGTTTCTTTTCCAAAGGAACACCACTCGCATACTTCTGCTCTCCTTGTGAAACAACTTATTCTTTTTGCTGATCTAAATTGAGGATGCTTCTTGCCCGTCTTCTTTCTAGTCTTTAAGATACAGCTATGTATTTGTGCAATGAAATATAAAATCACAACATACCGAAATCTGCAAACCATATATCGCTATATCTATAAGGCTCTGCATTAGTAAGAGGACAAATGGAAGGACATACTTATTTCTTACCTTTTGTTGACATGGTTTTACTAATTTTGCCCTGATTGGTTATCTTTATCATGCTGATTCCCTTAACCTTTTTTTGATTAGTACTTGGGAATAAGAGCAAAGAGCTTATATCTTCCTATTGAGATAATAAGACTTCTTCCACCATTCCTACTCTTAAGGAGTGTTGAACCACCCTTTGTGTATAAATAAGGAAAAGTATTCTATGAAAAAGAAAAAAATATGTGAACATGATATGTGAAGTGTCAAATGCAGGATAGGGGGTCTCATCGAGAGCCAGCCTACCATGATCACGAGGATGGGAGTGAAGTGGCATTCCCATTATGGCCACCACACCAGGGATATGGTCCAAAAGGTATATCAACTAAACGAACCTTGGAACAGGAGGTCTCATCACGAGCCGGCCTGTCCACGTTTCGCTCCTTCCTCGTGAATGGCATTATGGTTAACTGGTCACCAAGCGAGCATAATGGTCTACATTTTGACATAACAACATTCCTAAGTATACACAAAGGATCATGGTTCCGAGGGTGAAAAAACAACTCTGCCAAGGTTATGGACACATGTTGGCAGCAGAGAACTGTTAATGGTATTGAAGTCACCTTGCTTACACCAATGGGTAAGATACTAATACTCTTTTGTTTCTTATATCCTAGGAACTAATCACATGTCATTTCCCGATTTATACATCGCATGAACATTTATCATTACCAATCATGGCAACGGAAGTGACCATGACCACTTGAGATTTGGCAAGTATGATACATGTCTTATCCACTAGCCTCATATCATAACACAGCAGCCTCTTATATAATACGCGATCAATTCTCCGCCTCGATTTCGGTAATTCGTTGTCCTTTTCAACATGGCATAATTCCATATGCTGTTCCTTTCTGACTTGATTGCAGACCGGGTGTCGCTCCTTTATTTTCCGGCTGGGACAACCTATCACATTGCGGGGGGGGGAGGTTAACCTCATCATTCCCTGAATTACGTGTCAGCTCACTATTCGGGAAAGCTAGTGTACGACGGTTTGGCATGGTTTAACGGCATGGCATTTCTATTTTTGTCACAAGTTGCTTTCTGTTGCACTATTGCATACTCTGTGTTTTTTCGAAACCTTGCGATTATCACCCTCTCTGTGTTTCATACAGAAAACGTAGTTGTTGTTCCATTTAGAATCTACAGTGAAACTATGGGAGGAAGGGCAATTCGAAGCGAGCCTCAACAGTTGACGATCTCCGCTGCTGCCCGGGAGATCCTGGAAAGAGCAGGATGGTTGAATTATTTCAATCGCCTACAGGAGTCTAATGAAACAATAGCGATGGAATTTTTGCAGAACCTACAGGATGATCACTCCACAGTAAGGGGGAAGCGGATAGCGGTCACCGATGACATAATTGCAGAAGTTTCAGGACTACCAGCCACCGGACCGGTATGGACATTAAAAAAGGAACGATTACAGAAGGTCATGGAAATTTTCCAGGACGAAGGTCAGAATTTGACAATTAAGGGGAAGGGAGTTCTACCAGCAACCCTAGGAGAACCCTGGACGGAGCTAGAAAGAACAGTGCAGAGCTACATTACCTGCGAAGGAAGGAAAGACGTGGTAAGACCACGACATCTTAAACTTTTAGCTGTTTTAAAGCAGAGATGCTCTGTAAATTTACCGGCACTCCTGAACTCATTACTGCATGATGCTGCACAAAGTATAAAAAAGGCACAGCATGTAGAGTCAGTCGTTAGTCACCATGGGTTAATATGACTAGTTGTTAGTTATGGTCTCACCCAGCAGCAGAGCAGCTGGGAAGAGCTGATTGCAATGATTGAGGGGGGATTGACAGCGCCATCCCCAAAACGTAGACATTCTATAAGCACACCAGAACGTCCGGAAAAACGCAGAGAATTAGTACAGCAGAAACATGTTGCTAGTACATCGGAACGACCAGAGATATATCAGGAATCGGCAAAGCGCAAGCATGCCATCGATCCACCCGAGCAACCGGAGGAACCCAGAAAATCAGCTCGGTTAGCTCAGATGAGAGGAAGCATAGATAAGCCCAGAAAATCAGCCCGGTTGGCTCGGATAAGAGGAAGGCTGGAAAAGCTCCAGGGAAGCACCAGCCAACCAGTGATAATTGAAGACGAGCAACCCGAAGAAGAAACAGCCGAGCCTTCGGGAACAGAAATAGAAGCAGAAACTGAACAGGAGGAAGAAATGGGATAGCAGGAAGATAGCCCATTACAAGACCTACTGGGAGATGATGACTTGGCCGCAGTCCTAGCCAATATGAGTAAGTATGGTCAACCTTCTAGTTCAGAGGACCTTCACGACAAACCCCAAGAAGAAAACATGCCTGTTCATGATGAAGAGGAGGAAAATACTGAACGGGAACAATCTGTTCCCAGGTCACAAGAGGAAATTCTAGAGGGAGTAGGAGCAGAAACAACAGTTGCTCAGGAAGAGACAGAACCAGTCGAGGTTCCTACCCCAGAACAGCCAGAGCAGAATGGTGAGGAAGAACCCCAAGAAGAAGATTTAGCAACTGGTCATGATCCAGTCCACAGCAGACAGAATGTTGTTCCTTCGAATGAAACGCTCGAAATTAAGAAGTTGCGGATGGAACGGAGTAAATTGTTGAATACGATAACCCAGCTCAGACAACAAATTAGGATTCTGAAAAAGAACCAGAAGGTAAGAAAGACCGGAGGGAGGAAAAAGAAGGCCAACAAGCGGCCTGCTGTTCAAAACCCTACTGAGAATCCAGCTGCCGTTCCAAATGATGCTGAGGAACGGGAACAGACGGATGTTCGTGTTAAAACAGAAAAGGATGATATAAGGATCAGTGACAAGCAAATTCACACAGAGGCACCACCCTCAGGGGTAATAAGGGTTCTGAACTCCAAACAACATAATAAGAAAGTTCAGGTAAAACTCCCGGCCTCCACTGACCTATGGAAAAAAGATCCGAAGACAAAAACCTTGCATAAGATGGTGAAGCAAGCCCAGCAAGAAGCCGAGCAACTTAGAGAGCAAACGGTTCCCCGAGAAAAATATGAAGAGTTACAGCAGCAACTAAGGGACGTCAGTCAATCCAAAAGCCAGGCCTTTGAAGGGTGGAAAAAGGAACAAGAGGAAGTTACACAGGTAACCCGTAGACTAGATACTGTTATCAAACAGATGAATGACTTGTGTTCTTTATACAATGATGTTTTAGCATGTAGGGCCCCTGCTAAAAACTATGCTCTGTTTTTATTAGAACGGTATTTACAATTAAAAATAAAAGCTGTTAAAGCAGGCACCCCTATACAAATCAACACTGTCAATGACTTTATAGACTGCTGTAAACATTATGGAGTGAAAGTCCATAGATTGTTGTGTGAACTTTATTTGCACGACCTTGTGCTAAGTCAGGAGACTGAGTTAAACCCTGGTCCTTTCATTGGAGACATCCAATTCCAAGCATTCATTTCATTTGGGGTTAATCAGATTAAGTGGCTCAAAGCCTATGATACTTTCCAGGGTCAGGAAAATGGTCTAGATTTACGGGTTAGGGCTGAGCCTAGAAACCCAGTACAGTTGTGGAAAGCTCATAGAAATCTTATAAGGGCTCCTGGTGCCATTGAAACATTAGGACCCATGCATGAGGCACTCATTCGAGAGAGTTTAGAGTATTTTCTTTCCATCAAAGACTTGGCCATTAATGCAGCCAAATTTCGATACCGAATCTCTGATCCAAACATCCACCTCAGGGAACCATTTAAGTATGAAAACTTTGAGTTAGCTGCCGACCGTTTGAACCTCTATGGTGAGAGCATTCTGAAAGCAGGGTCATCCTGGTTAGGATATAGATTTCGCACTCCAATTATTTGGCACCCTGCACCCGGATACCAGGCCCTGTATGATATGCCTGAGGGGAAAACAGGTCAGTTCTTTGACTATCTAATCACTCAACATGGTTGTAGGCCTCCGCATGAGACTCCTTCTCCAGCATATTCTCTCACTGCATTGCATGTCAACTACAATGTTTTCATGAGGACATGAAACAAGGTAAGCAGGGGGGTGTGTGGAGTACTAAAAAGGTATGCTTTGATGATTATTTCAGTGGCTTTTTAATAGAATTTGTGAACCTTTTCGTGTCATGAATTTGGAAAGTAATAAGGAACTATAACAAAACATGTGAGAATTGATATGCAAGACTTAGCCACTGATAATGGTTATTTTCTATACAGGAAAAGGAGAAAACGAGGGATTGTCGTTCCAAAGGAAAGGACAAAGTTGAGATAACTGCTGTCCCTCTGGACGAGAACCGAACGCAAACAAAGATAAACAGATCAAAGAAAATCGGCTCGGAAAAGAAGGAGAAGACACCAGCTCAGCGCAAAAGAAAAGACAGGATGAAGAGTTAACAGTTTGGCGAATCCCTCAGGATCTTCGATCCTGAGGGATCGCTGCTTTATTTACCTTGTTACTTGGACATCTCCGCCGTCGTCTTTATATAAAGAGACAGCACTGTTAGCTTGAGATAGAAGGATATGGAGATAGGATACGCTTTTATGTAATTTTATGTAAACATCAGCTTTGATTATTAAGTTTTGTTGAGAACTGGTTCAATGTATTTTTGACCGATGCATTAATGAAAGCTTGGTGATTATTTCATCTCTGCGTCTGGATTAACTTCAAGCGATGTATCCTTGGAGGCTAAGGGCCCGGCCCCGAAGGACACTTGCTTCTGTACCATTACGACTTTAATTCTGTGTGGTTTGTTTATTATTGTTATTTGGTAATTTGATATGCTTTATAAGTTCATATTACATGCTCTGTTAAAGATTGAATCATTGAGGTTTTTGCAGATAGAATCGTGTGTTGACTCCGTATCAAGTTATTAATCCTTTCAAGAGTTCATTGCATGTTCTTACTGTTATGTTACAGAGCTGTTATACTAAACGTTCGCGTTGTGTGCGTTTCTAATTTATCAGTACTGTTTCATAATTCATTAATCGTTATTGTTGTTCCTTTAGTGTGATTTGTGTGAATTGCCTTTAGAGTGAAAGAATGTTATTTGATTGCAAAGAGAGTATTTGAGTTAATTAAGTTTGGTTACAACCCGCGGGACTTAGTTATTCAATTGTTGTTCCATTTTAGACTTGCTGTTCAATCCTTTATTCGCTTTGCTGTTCCATTTACTTGCAGTTGTTGGTTTGGTGTGAGAGATGATCTTTCTATTCTAGAATTGCTGTTCAATCCTTTATTTGCTTTGCTGTTCCATTTACTTGCATTTGTTGTTTTGGCGTGAGAGATGATCTAAGGCTGTAGTGAGCATTGGCAGTCACTGTCTAGCTCCCAGGCTCGTGGTCTATGCTCTAGTTTCCTTTCCATCAGTTTCCGAAGGGATGGGTTATCACTGCCGAACCCTTGACTGATAAGATGTTGAGTTTTCTGAGTGTGTGATTTATTCTTTGAAGTAATTTAATTACAGTCAAGCATCCGTTTACTCTTGTATTTCTTAGGCACTGTACTACTAGCATTACTCTGAAAAATGATAGCCTCGGATTGAGTCACTCTTTGTAATAAAAAAACGCTCCCGGATTGACATATTAATGTGAGGTAATTAGAGGTGAAAGAGACCCTTTTTATAGCTCTACAGCTGATAGGAGGTCTGTATGAGTGAGAGTTACCCGCAGTGTAACGTCTCGTGGAGAGACTTTTCCACTCATATTGAGGGCCCATTTCCTTGTATGAAAATTCAACAACGTCCATGTCAACCATAACCATTTACAACACCAAATGAAACGACTAACACCATTGAGACACCGAGGCCCATAGAGGTATTCCACACTAGACGAACTCCGTTATTAAACGTCTTGCATTTTTTTGTGTGATTGTTGACATGTTTTCCTCTTGATTATATCTGCATATGTGTCCATTAATTCTTTGATCAAATGTAATTCTAACACATCAGACGAAGCAAACTGAGGTCTTGTTTACCCGGATCATTTTTATACTTGGCACATTTTACCTGAGTCCACAGTGTTTTCTGTGAAAAACAGGATTTTTTCGCTACAGACTCACCTGGGAGTTTCGTAGCAAATATTTCATCCCACTAAATAAACTCACTATGAACTCATGCCTTTTTGCAAGAGGTAAGGGGATCGGTGAAATTTCATATTTTCAGTGGTTAGAGTTCAGTTTGTCATCATGTGTTTATTTGTTATGATTCATTATTCGATGCATTGCATGCTCATAAATCATCACACCACCAACATTTTGTTTTCCCTCCCACTTTCCTTTCCTAATTTAGCCTTCATCCATATGAGCAACATCACCTACCTTTCGATCCTTGTGCGCTGCTTGATCCATTGCTAACATTTTTCTCTTTTATCTTTTATCTAGTTGTTTTCTTAGGTGAGTTTCCACCTATGTCAACAAGCAACTTGATGTCATATACATGTTTTGCAGGTGTCAATATTTCAAGCAAGGCAACGCTATTTTGGAGGACACTGCTTCACATAATAAGACCAAAAAAGGAGGTTTAGTAGTTAGATATGAGCCTATGGACCTGAAATTGGTTATGGAGGATCTAATTTTTTGCACAAGCCTTCACCAATGTTGGCTCTATGAGATTCTATCAAAATTTGCAGTGGTACAATGCTCAAGTCTCCAAATATTTTGTTGTCTACTTTGCTGGCACAACTTCAAAGGTTGGAATACTGAGTTTTACAGTTTCCCTTGAGACTATTTCTCAAGCAACAAAAATTCTGAGGTCAGGAGAAGAATGGTTCAAGGCCACCAAGTTAAAACTGCATAATTGTGATGAATTTCTAAAGCAGGAGCATGTAGGAGTTGATATGGCCTCAAGTATACCTAGGATTTTCCTTAAGGAAAATTACTCAAAGCTGTTGATGGTAATCCATAAGTATTTTACATGTGAGGATAGATTTCACATGATCTACCAGTATCATTTCATGCTCTTACTCCACTTCACAGGTAAACAACTCTTAGATCTTCTATTTTTCCTTTTGAGAAGCCTAGGTAAGATGTTTGATAGAGTACAAGCCAAACCTAAGAGTAGTGAGACATCCATATTTCATCATGGCTTAATTAAGTTGTTGGTAATGGAAGAATTGAATAAATTGAATAGGGGCTGGGGTACCTTTCTGTTTTTAAGTGGTTATGATGTGAATGTGCTTACTCCAAAGAAGACACCCAAGTCAAAGAAAAACACTCCCAAGAAGGATAAAGAGCCAATAGCTGAAGTAGAGGTTGGACCTGAAAAAGAAGTGAAGCCTATAGTATAACTCATGGAGGTACATATTGAACATTTGCAGGAAACAGTGGCACCTCAGCCAACATCTACAAGCAACAAGCTCAAATTTGACACAAGGGCTCATAAGCGAACTAGCAGGAGTCAGACAGAATGAAAGGGTAAACTTGAAGTCATTTTGCAGGTTATTGACATTGAATAAAAATCTGTGGTTAAACCTGTAGAGATTAAAGGAACCAAAATGATGAAGAAGGGCCTAACTGCAAAAAATCTTGATTTCTCCACTGAGGATTCAGGTTTTGTCTTCAAGCCTAGGAAACCTTTCACTAGGTCACAACTCACAAAAGGAGGTAAGTTTGATAAAAATCATAAGGAGATAGAAAAGAGGAAGCATCCCATGGTGGAAGTGATTATTTAGTTATCCCTAGTTGAAGCGGAAATAACCCAAGTCATATAAAGGAAAAAAGAAAGTCCAAGATAAATCTGAAGTAGACCTTCTTAGAGAGCCACTTAAAGAAGAAAGAGATGAGGTCTTAGAAACCAAGTTGGAGTTAGAGGATTTTAAAAAAGAAAGGAAGGATCTGTCATATTTCAATAAGGAAGGCAGAAAGAAAATCAATTTTTATGATGAAGTGGCAGAAAGGTCTAAGAAAATGCTAAAAATAACACTACCCCTGCACAGGATGATGAAGCACGCCATGAGGAGAAACAGGTGGCTGCAGGTAGAGAGGATAAATCTACAAATTCAATTCAAAGAGCTAGAAATTCAAATGGAAATGGTGCAGATAGAGTTAAAGAAAAAGGGTTGAAAATGATAGTGGTAGATGAACCTGTTGCCTCTTGAGGAGGGTAAGACATGTTTTGAGAATTTTTTTTTTTAAAATGCTCCCTTCCATCATTTCATATAACCTTGGATATTTTTTGGAGGTAAGAAGTGGAAATTTCAAAATCTAGAAAATATCAGGCAAGTTCGTATTGTACTTCAGGCTTAAAGACGAGTTTTCGTTAGGAATTCGCTGAAGATTACATTATGTTATAATTTCCAAAATTTATCATAAAAGGAGTGGGTAAAGACATGTATTTAAGTCCTTTGGCCTAATAAATACTCTCCACAAAGCAGAGAAGTCAAAATGGTTGCAGAAATTGCCAAGTGAAGAATGCTACAAATTCTTTGCTACGGACTTGCCTAAAGTGCTATGTTTTTGCAACGAGGGGAAATTTTGATGATTTTATGACATTAAATGTTTTTTGGGAGCACATCAATCATCACGATATGTTAAGTGTATCAGTGGATACTCCAGCGGGTAAAGCCACTATGTAAGGAAGATGATTGGGTTGCTAGCTCATCATTCTTGCCACCTCATCAAGCACAACAACACATCCTAAAAATCCGAGAAGTAGGCCCTAGATTTCAGTATGGCTCTTCATTACTTAGTCATGGTCATTTCCACCTCAGGAAAAGTTGTCTTGTTCGATAAGAACTATCATGTATGGGTCATTTAAATGTTGTTAGTGAAGTAAACTTTGTTAGAGTCCTATCAGGTTTTAAAATTTCTGTAAATAGAAATATCTCTACATTCTCTCCTTGTAATCAGTTCCTTTTTGGATAAGGTGTCTTCAGCATTTTCAAGGGTCTAGCTCAGGTGGCAGACTTTATGTAATGGTGTCTAATACTATAAATAATGGAATGGGAGAATTAGAGAGGGGTGATCGATGTTATGCCATATGCTACTTTTGTAATATTTTCCAGTCAGTAATATATAGTTGCAGAAAGCTTCTCTCATACCTGAGATTCTTCATGTACTCTTATGTGTGTTTTTCTTATCTATATTTTTAATGTTCATTTAGTTTACTTTATGTATAATCACTTGGAATTCATGTTTAAAAATTATCCAACTTCCTTTATGCATCTAGTTTACTGTTCAAGTTATGTTTTTGATGAGAGCACATAGGCTTGAGCTTCCATGAAAGATGTTTTCTATGTAATTGAGTTTCACTCTGACTCCATGCCCAATGGTAGCCATTAATTCACATCCTGCACCTGCTAAAATCCATTCATAACACACTAAATATTTAGACATCTTTTTTCTAAGCATTGTTATTGAAGATTATACATTTTCGTGAGAGAGCCCTCTCAAGTTGGAAAGGCTAAGTTCCAATCATAAGTGGGTTGAAACAATTACACTGAATTGACTATTGAGCAACCCATTCAGCCTTAGTTTGGTGATAACACTCTATTCGCCAAACACATTGATGCATGTCTCCCTTGCTTATTCTGATGCATGTCGTGCCTTAATTGCCTCGTTTTCATACGCCATACAACATTGGAAATATTTTAACTTCATTGTTGCCATGCCCAGATTCTGTAAGTCTCCGAGCATCGTGCTTTGAACATCCTCCATAAGTTTCTCCCCATAAAATAATTTTAATATTGTGTAGAGGACGTATGCAGACGAAAAACATGCACGAATCCAAAGCTTTTCTTCTTCTATTTTTAGCAAATGGGAACTTCGAATGATCTCCTATGCTTCTAGAAAAAATCTTGCAAATTTTTCCTCCTTGTGGGATAAAATCTGTTTTCACTCTAAAAGAGGTTTGTATATCAAGAGATTTGATCCATGTAGGTTTTTGGTAGATCAGAAGTTGAGAGGGATCAAATATCTTTTCACTCTAAAAGGCATATCAAGAGATTTGATCCCTCTAGGTGCTTGGTAGATCAGAAGTTAAGATGGACCAATGCTGGTTTAATTTCCTTCTTTAAATAGGTTATATTCCACATGAATACATACCATGGGTCAATATCATGGGTTCTCTATAACATGGGTCATTTTTATTTTTATTATTATAGGGTTTTTATTTTTATTTTTATTCTTTTATTTTATTTTATTTTGACCAAGTTAAAATGTTTACATTACATTATTTTAATATTTTTTATTAATTTAACTTAGTCAAAATGTAAAACTTTACATTATAACGTATTTTCCATACTTATTAACAGTTTTTATTTTATTTTATTTCTAGTGAATCAAAATGTTTAGGGGTCTATATATATATATATATATAATTTTGAAATGGGTTATGGTTTTAGGTATGTGGTATTAATAAGCCATGGTATTGTAAAAAAAAATTATTTGAAATTTAATAATATACATGGTAAAGTGATGGTGAATATACATGGTTAAGGATCTTGTTATATTGTAGGTTTATTGTAAGAATTAAGTTTTTATATGCCTCTTAACTAAAATTAAATATGACTACAGAATCATTTTTTTACACCACTACATCTCCCCAATACATTTTCACTTTTAGATTTAATTTTAAAAGTGTTATAAAATTAAATTAATTTAAAAAAATTTGGCACATTTATTTATTTTATATAAATTTCACATATGTATATGAAAAAGTATTCTAATTTTAAATTTTATCATTTTTTTACACACCTACATCTCCCCAATACCTTTTCTCTTTTAGATTTAATTTAAAAAGTGTTATAAAATTAAAATAATTTAAAATATTTTGGCACAATTAGTTATATTATATAAATTTCAGATATGTATATATAAAAGTATTCTAATTTTTAAATTTATAAAGCCTCGATTTAATTTCTAGGGGAATATTTTTAGTAGTCGTGAGGATGGAGGGATGAAGAGTTTAGATATATCTCAAAAGTAATTATAATGTTTTTTATTTTATTTTAGATTTAATTAAAAGGTCATAAAATTAATTTATAATAAAATATTTATAAAATTAAGTTATGGTTTTTGCACGTGATAAGCAATGGTATTGTCCCATCCTATTGTAACATAATAATTAAAATCTTATATCCATAACATAATAATCAAAAGCCTGGATGGATATGGTATTGATAAACCATGGTATTATGTTTGTCTTTTATCTAAAAACTTGTTTGTAATTTTATTAATAAAAAAAAATAATATAGCAAATTAGATTTTTCTCAAGAAAACATGGAAGATTGTGTTATTATTGTTTTTTAGTTATAATATAGGCAACATTAAAAATGTGACATACAATCTTTTTTACATTACATCTAATGCCTACACATTTACCCTATATTGCGTATCTACCCTATAATGGGTTGTAGAGTGTCTTTGCAACTAGATCTATCTTAACTCCGGATCTACAAAGCACCTAGAAGGACCAAATCTCTTTTCACTCTAAAAGAGGTTTGTATATCAAGAGATTTGATCCCTCTAGGTGCTTGGTAGATCAGAAGTTAAGATGGATCAACGTTGCTTTAATTTCCTTCTTTAAATATGCTATATTCCACATGAATATATGCCATGGGTCAATACTATGAGTTCTAAATACCATATGCCATTTTTATTTTTATTATTATAGGGTTTTTTTATTTTTATTGTTTTATTTTGACCAAGTTAAAATTTTTACATTACATTATAACATATCTTCCATACTGGTTACCATTTTTGTATTTTTTTTTTTTTTCTAAATTGGACTAATTCTATTAATAAAACATAGTGTATAGGTCGAAAATTGCCTCTGAAATTGCTATGCTAGCCAATTCTGAAGGTAGTATGAGTCAAAAAGACAAAAAACTGACTGCCCCAAATGGGGACACCGGTCCGAAAATCGTTGCCCATAATGGGGAAACCAGCATTTTCCAGAAACGACTAAGAGTTTGACAAATTGTTCAAGAAATACATATAATCAGAGAAATTAAACAAAATTGAGGGAAGAAACCTCTCATTTATGTGGCTGAATATCAATATAAGCGTCATGTTGCTGTGGCGGTGGCTCCTTAACGATAAGACACTTGTATTCATCTGAAGATTCATCACCTTTCTTTGAATGCTAGGCCGCGGGTTCTGGCGTAGTAGCAGTGCACACTAGGCTAGCGCTTCCCTTTCTCCTTTCATCACCCAACCATTTAGGACTCCCACTGCTACTGCCTTCACTGCTGGAGGAGTGAGTTTCATGCTTGACCAGCAAAGCTTCAGATTTCCATGAGAGTTGTGGAGGCGCTAGAGCGATTGTGGATTTCCAAGGTCGCTTTCTGGAACCTCTCCCCGCAGAACTTTAAGGTGCTTCCTGGAAGATGACAGTGATTGTGGCTGTAATACAGGGTCTATCCATGGAACAATCATAGTGGAACTGTGCAGAGTTTTCTTCAGGAGGCACGGAGCGGGTGTCGGAGTGAATGGATATGGGAGGTCGAGAGGAATGACCCCTTCCTCTACCACAACAGCAACGCATCTGATGCCTCTTCGGCATGCTGGAGCAGGAAGAAGCATTGGGGAGGCTAGCGAGCAGAGGCGAGGAGGTAGAGTGGGCGATGGTGTCAGCGCACTGAAGCTGCAAGATGGAGTGACAAAGGGTGTGATTGAGTGAAGGACCGAGCGATAGACAACAATGGAGGTCGCAATGCTTCTCTGTGCGGGAGCAAGAGCTCAGAGCTGAGACAACAGAAAGACAAATGCAGAAAGAGGAGAATGATAGAGAAGAAGAACGCAGAGCCATTAAGGAAATCTCAGGCGGCGAGCCAGACGGGCATTAATACTGAGAGCAGAGGAAATTAAGGTGGTCTGAGGCGAGCATCTGGCCAATTTAAATGCTATCGGACAAGCCCCATGCATGGCCATGTGGCTAGGCCATGTGGCACACGATGGGCCTGCCATCTCCCGCCTGCAATCAAACACCCACATCCAGGGGGTTACCATTTTTGTATTAATAGAGTTAAAATATTGTATTATAAATTATAATTATTTATTTTAATTTTTAATTATTTCATTTTTTATTTTATTTTATTTTATTTCCACCAGTCAAAATTTTTAGGGGCATTCCAAGAGCTCCCCAATTACATGTTTCTTTTGATTTAATTTAGAACATACAATATAAAAATAAATATGGTTACAAAGCTTACATATAATATAAAAATAAATATTTAGAAAAGCTTCCAAAAAGTCTCATTAAAGACAACTGGAAAATTAAATATGGTTACAAAATCATTTTTTTACACCACTACATCTCCCCAATACCTTTTGGCTTTTAGATTTAATTTAAAAATTGTTATAAAATTAAATTAACTTAAAATATTGTTGACATACAATCTTTCTTGCATTACATCTAACGCCTACACATCTCTCTAATACTGGGTTGTAAAGCACCTCTCGATGCAATAATTTTCTGAATTTGCAGATGTTGCAGACGACGCAATAATTTTGTGAATATGGAAATGTTGCAGACACTAAATAAAAGTTAGGTAATAAATGTTTCACCATACATTTTTACCAACCTTGAATTAAATGTCGATTTGTTATTAATTATTTGACGTGTTGTGGAATAGTAAGTAACTTGCAAACTAAATCCGCAACATGTAGTAAAACTCCACTTGCTTTATTTACTTGCGGTACTTGATGTGTTGCAGAATGGTAATTAACCTGCAAGCTAAATGTTAGGTCCCTATATTACTATTTTAGCCCCTTATTGTTATTAGTGTAGCCCCCTTATTGTTATTATTGTACCCCTGTAACCCCAATATTGTTAGTATTGTGCCCTTACATTGTTATTGTTAGGTCAGCTAGGATTATATTGTGGGCCCATGGACTCCTATATATAGAAGGAGGTTTTGGTAATTTGTATCATTGAAGAATTGTTAATTTATGTAATTTATTGGAGGTTGACCCCTCGAAGTGGCTGATTTCTAAGGCGTTGATCTCTTTTTTCTTCTATTTTTGGAGATGGTTTCATAACATTTGGTATCAGAGCTTTGGATTCTAGGGTTTCGCTGCTCCAAACAGGTCATCGTGGCATGTTCTCTATAACTTTTTTTTCTACAAAGGTTCAGAAGTTGAAATTTTTAGAGTGCGAAGCCGAAATCTTGAGGAACATCTTCGCAAAATTTCAGAGCTTGATTCACAATATTTTCAAAGATATGATCTGTGGAAGTTAGGGATTTTTGCAGGCTCCTGAATTTAACCTAAACAAATCATCGCAGAATGTTCGCTATAAATATTCTTCTACAATGTTTTAGATGATAAAATTTTCACAGAGCGAAACCAAAATCCTGAAGAACCTCCTGTAAAAATTTCAGATCTTGGTTTGCAATATTTTTGTAGATATGATCTGTGGAAGTTAGTATTTTTTCAGGCTCTCGAATTTCATCCCAAAGAGGTGACTGTGGGAAAAACGTCATAAATCTCTCTTTGAGTGTCAGATTGAGATTCTGTAAAAATAGCCTGCTAGTACACGGACTGTAGTTTTCATTATATCAATGTTAGAGTTGAAGGAGGAAACAATGACATGTGGCAAGTCGTACAAGTTCGCTCTACTGAACTAGTCCATAATTAGGTCATCGTGGGAGATTGGACATAGCTTTGTCTTGAGAATCCAAATCAGGTCAGACCTGTGGCATTCAAAATAAAATTCAGAGGGCTACTTCACAGTTTAGTTTCAGATATTGAAGATCCCAAATCACAGTGATAATTCATTTTCAAGATTGAGCTTCTCAAACGCAAGAAAAAGGTGTGTATTTTTTCAAATTACATAAGTCTCGTTTGGAAAAAAAATTAGTTTGAATTTATTCCAAGGGAATATTGAAGAGTAGGTATCATTATTGGGTTATAAAATGCCCTTAAAAATAATTCAACACCCATTAAGCCTTCAGAAGGCTCTACTATGACTCATGAAGACGAAGAAACACAACATGAGATGTCAAAATTACAAGAGCAAGTGGACCAAATTTTGCTATCGCAAAGAGCAACAAAAAATGAAATGGAAGTCTTGAAGAAAGGTGTGGAAACTAAGATGGATGGTTTGAAGAAAGGTGTGGAAGCTAAGATGGAAGGCATGGAAGTGGGCATGGAAGCTAAGATGGAGGACATGGAAGCTAAGATCGATGAAAAAATGGAAAACATCAAGAACGATATAAAAGTAGACATCGAAGGTTTGGAAAAGTTGATACAATAAATGTTTCCTAATGGAGAAAAGATAGTAGAGGAAACTCATGATGAGAACAAAATAAATGTTAATCGTGATTTCATAAACTCTAATTTTGGATGGAAGAAGCACCATATTCCAAAGATGGATATGAGGAAGTTTGATGGCAAGGATCCCATAACATGGATGCTACAGATGGAGCAATATTTTGATCTCAATAATGTGAAAAATACACAAAAGGTACGCATTGCAACTTTACATGTAGAACAAAATACATTTGTGTGGTATCAATGGCTTTGCTCATATAAAAAAAATTGTCACTTGGTCAATTTTTACGGAGGAAATGATAGCACATTATGAGGATACAAAAATCAACTTCTTCTTTAGCCAATTGATAAATCTCAAACAAAAGGGTTTAGTGGCGGAGCACATTGAGGACTTCCAAAAATTGAATATAAGGGCAACTGATATTCTAGAGGAACACAAGATAGATGTCTTCATAGTGACTTTAAAGGATAACATCCAACATGAAGTTCGTGTTTGGGAACCTGATTCATTGGAAAAGGCATTCACGTTGGCAAGAAAAATTGAATGTAAAATTATGGCAACAAGGAAGCCTACCACTCACATATATAAAGATGGAAGTGTTGCTGCTCCTAGACTTCCACAACCTACAAGGTTGACACCACAACAATTGGAAGAAAAAATAGAAAAAGGGCTTTGCTATAGTTGTGATAGCAAATACACTAAAGGTCATGAGTGTGATGAGAATAAATTATTTTACATAGATTGTGAAGAGGAAGAATAAAATGAACAAGAATCTTCAAAAGAAGAGGATATACACCAGGAACCAACTCTAGAAGAGGAAGAAATGAGTTCGACCATATTGTGTAATGCATTGGCAGGAATTACCACTCCTCAAAATCTCAAGATAGAAGGACATATCAAGAAGAAAAAGGTAATAGTGTTGATTGCTTCGGGTAGTACCCATAATTTTATTCATTGTAAGGTAGCCAAGGAATTGAATTGTTTCCTCAGACCCAACACCAAAATGTCAAGTGATGGTTGCAAATGGAGGAAGTATAAATTTCTCTGGAAAATACCATAATATCAAGCTAACCATGGGGGAATATGTATTTAATAGTCCAATTCTTTCCATTCTTATGTGAGGTGCTGATGTTGTACTAGGAGTACAATGGTTACAATCTTTGGGGACAGTAGCTTTTAATTTTCAAGAACTTTTCTTGAAATTTTTTTCAGAAGGAAAGGAAGTCGAATTACGGGGTATCGTAGGAAGTCGGGTAAGATAATAAGCTCTAATTTCATGACAAATCTTATGAAGAAAGAACAACGACACGTAATTGCACAATTATGCTCACTAGAAGTTCCACCATCAAAATCATCTATTTCTGCAGATCTCCAAAAATTCTTGGACAATCATTCCAAGGTGTTTGAAACTCCCAAAGGACTCCCACCTATTCGTGATCATGATCATGCTATTCATTTTATTCCAGAAAGTGATCGTCCAAACATCAGGCCTTATAAATATCCTTATGTCCAAAAGAGCGAAATTGAACGTATGATTGCAGAAATGTTAGAGGCTAGTATAATTCAACCTAGTCAAAGTTCTTTCTCTGCTCTAGTAGTATTGGTGCACAAGAAGGATGGACCATGGCACATGTGTCCAGATTATAGGGAGTTCAATAAGCTCACCATTAAAGATAAATTTCCCATTCCTATGATTGATGAATTATTGGATGAATTACATGGAGCAATTTATTTTACCAAGTTGGATCTCCGTTCAGGATATCATCAAATTAGAATGAAGACTGAAGATATTCCGAAAATAGCATTTCGAACTCATGAGGATCATTATGAGTTTTTGGTCATGCCTTTTGGCCTTACCAATTCACCTTCTACATTTCAAGGGTTGATGAATTCCATTTTCAAACCCTTCCTTAGAAAATTTGTGCTAGTATTTTTTGATGATATACTAATCTACAGCGGGTGTTGGAAGGATCATGTCCAACATGTTGACAGGGTGCTCAAACTATTGCAGGAGAAACAATTATATGAAAAATCATCCAAATGTTTCTTTGGAGTACAAGACGTGGAATATCTGGGTCATATTGTATCTCAAGAGGATGTTAAGGTAGACCCTAAAAAAATTAAATCCATTAAGGAATGTAAAGTCCCCACAACCATAAAGCAATTGCGAGGATTTATCGGTTTAAAAGGGTATTATCGCAAGTTTGTTAAGAATTATGGGATAATAGCATCACCTCTAACAACATTATTGAAGAAATGTGCATTTTCATGGACTCCTGAAGCAACTAAGGCCTTTGAACATCTTAAAGAGGCAATGTGCCTAGCACTGGTTTGAGTTATGCCAAACTTCACAAAAACCTTTATTGGGGAATGTGATGCCTCAGGAAATAGAATTGGTGTTTTTTTAATGCAAGAAGGAAGACCCATTGCTTTTGAAAGTTGTCCAATCAAAGGAAAGTATTTACATAAATCTATTTATGAGAAGGAAATGTTAGCAATACTACATGCACTAAAATAATGGTGACCTTACCTAATGGGAAGACACTTAAAGGTAAAAACTGATCACGATAGTCTTAAACACTTTTTGAACAAAGAATATCTTCAGAAGAGTAGAAAAAATGGGTCACAAAGATGTCAGGTTATGAATTTGAAATAATCTACAAAAAAGGGAAGCTAAATGTTGTTGCAGATGCACTCTCAAGAAAGAATGAAGTGGTGGAAGCATTGCTTTGTGTCATTTCTATTATCCAACTAGATTGGATAACCGAAGCAAGGGATGAATGGAAGAGGGATGAAGAAGTGTGGACACTCATTCAAAATTTGCAGCAAGATCCTAGTACATCTGATACATTTATTTGGAAAAATGATTCCTTATGGTACAAAGATCGCTTATATCTTTGTAAGAATTCCCAACTAAAACAAAAGATTCTTCTGGAATTGCACACTTCTCCTTTAGGAGGACACTCAGAATTTTTAAAAACTTACCACAGGGTGAAGAAAGAATTTTTTTGGGATGGCCTTAAATCTGATATTCGAAAGTTTGTGGCGGAATGTTTGGTTTGCCAGCAGAATAAAGTGGAAACAATTAAGACCCCAGGACTTCTACAACCTTTATCCATTCCAAGTCAACGTGGGGAGGAGATTTCAATGGATTTTATCACAGGTTTACCTAAGTCCGAAGGAAAGAGTGTCATCATGGTGGTAGTTGATAGACTTACCAAGTATGCACACGTTTGTGCATTATCTCATCCATTTAAAGCAAGTACAGTTGCTACTACATTTATGGACACAATTCAAAAGCTACATGGAAACCCAAAGGTTATTGTGAGCGACAGAGATCCCATTTTTACTAGAAATTTTTGGACGAAGTTATTTTCTTGTTTGGGTACTCAATTAGCTCATAGCTCATGTTATCATCCTCAATCCGATGGTCACACTGAGATAGTGAATAGATGTTTGGAAGGATATCTTCGTTGTTTTGTATCTAATAAACAAACACAATGGGTCAAGTGGTTACCTCTCGCTGAATGGTGGAATAACACTTCCTTCCATACTGCAACAAAAATGACCCCATTTATGGCACTTTATGGATATCATCCACCATCCATCACATCATCTTTAAGAGAAAATTCTAAGGTTCAAGCAGTGGAAGATCACATCGAGCATCAATAAGAAGTTCTCCAACTCTTAAAGGATATCTTAAATTTGGCACAAAATCGAATGAAACAACAGGCAGATCAACATCGCAGTGAGAGAATTTTTGATGTAGGAGATTGGGTCTTTTTACGGCTACAACCATACAAAAAAATGTCCCTCAATAAATCTAAGAAATATAATAAATTATTTCCAAACTACTATGGTCCTCACAAGGTGTTGTAAAATATTGGTACTATTGCATACAAATTGGAGCTTCCTGCTTCTTTGCGAGTGCATCCAATTTTCCATGTTTCATGCTTAAAGAAGGTTATAGGTGAAAATATTACAGTTCAAACAATATTGCCAAAACTTGATGAGGAAGGAAAAATCATATTGGAACCTGAAGCGGTCATGGAAACAAGAACTAGACAGCTACGAAATCGATCAATTTCAGAGTATCTCATCAAGTGGAAGAACTTACCCACTGGAGATTCTACATGGGAGGATGAGAATTTTATACAGAAGCACCCAAAGCTACTCAAGCGTTGAGGAGAGTACTTTTTTGAAGGAGAGGGGCATGTTAGGTCCCTATATTACTAGTTTAGCCCCTTATTGTTATTAGTGTAGCCCCCTTATTATTATTATTGTACCCCTGTAACCCCAATATTATTATTATTGTGCCCTTACATTGTTATTGTTAGGTCGGCTAGGATTATATTGTGAGCCCATGGACTCCTATATATAGAAGGAGGTTTTGGTCATTTGTGTCATCGAAGAATTTTTCATTTATGTAATGTATTGGAGGTTTCCCCCTCGAAGTGGTTGATTTCTAAGGCGTTGATCTCTCTTTTCTTCTATTTTTGGAGCTGGTTTCATAACACTAAATACGCAACGTGCAGTAAAACTCCACTTGCTTCATTTACTTGTGTACCATAAGTATGCCTGGTGTTAGCTCCACTTGCTTCATTTACTTGTGTACCATAAGTATGGTTGGTGTTAGTCTATTTAAGGCAGTGGTTAGGATTAATTTTCCAACACTCTCATTTAATCACAATTGCCGCGATTGACAATTCCCAAACAATATCTAAGATAAACAAATTTGTCATGTGTTAATGACTTTGTGAAGATGTCTGCAAATTGTTCTTCTCAACTGCAATGTTGCAACACAATCTCACCATTGTTAACCAATTCTCTTATAAAATGATTTATAGTGTCAATGTCCTTGGTCCTCTTGTGAAAAACATAATTCTTTGATAATGAAATTGTAGAATTGTTGTGACATAAAATAGTTGTTGTTCCCTCTTGTTCAGGGCATAATCCCTCAACATTCTTCTCATCCACACTTCTTGACACATTCTTGCTATTGCGGAGACATATTCATCTTCTGCTATTGACAATAACACTACCAGATGCTTCTTAGAGACCTATGAAATGGCTCTTGCACCTAAATCAGAAACATATCTTGACGTGCTCTTTCTATCATTAACACTTCCTTCCCAGTCACTGTCTGTGTAACCAAGCAACCTAAAATAATTTGTTGTGGTGTACAAAATACCATACTCCTTTCTCCCATTGACATATCTTAAAATTATTTTGGTCATTTGCCAACATGTCTCCATGAACCTTGACACGAAACTCATTGCATACATTATATGAGGCCTAGTTGCGGTCAAGTACATTAAGCTTCCCACCATACTTTTGTATAATGTCAGATTGACATCGGTGTTGCAATATTATTTTCTCGACTTCAACCCCATGAAATTTGGAGTTGGTGTGGGCTTGTTGTTATGCATTTTAAACCTCTCCAAAATGTCTGCTACATACTTTGCTTGGGAAATTAAAAAACTATTTTTTGTTTGCTTCACTTATATACCCAAAAAATACCTTAACAACCCCAAGTCAGTCATTTCAAACTCACTTTTCATGACTTCTTTGAAATAAAAAATGATGAAATCATCACTCGCTGTAAAAATCAAATCATCTACATATAAAACAAGAATAATAAGCTTACCGTCACTCTATTTAATTTTAATATTCCAAATTTTGTGGAATATTAATTTTTGACATTTGCACTTAGGAGATTAATAAAATGGGTAGGAGACCCATTCATTTTGTCCATAGAGAATAAAAATCCTCTCACCATGAAGAAGGATCACTTTTGGAGCTTTATTTGACACCTCCATGTGTGAAAGGGGATCCTTGCAAGATGGCTAGGTCTAGTTTGACCAAAGTCAAACAGTGCAGTGGCATGAGGTGGAGGGAATATGTGGAACATCGCAGAGATAGAGGAGGGAAGCTTCCTTGAGAAGGAAAACCCTAATGAGTGGGGCCCATGGAGAGGGAACTCACATTTTCATAAAAAGGGGAAAGGCAACCATTTGGGGTTATGTTGAAGATTATAGATTTCATTGTCTTGAGATACAAGAGAGCAAACTCTGTTGTTTAGCAGATTTGCCGGAGGAATTCCTGCTTAGGATTCCTTCTTCCTCTTGAGAGGCCTCTTGAGGAATTGTACCTCACTGTCCCCATATCCAGGCTTTGGGCCAATGCATTCATTCAGTTGCAGCGCAGTCCATAGAGGTAGTTGGGTTGTGTAGCTGGGTGTTGCAGGGGAGGGTTCCACAACACCACTTCGGAGATTGTTTTTCAGAGGAGAGGATCTCCAATTCATTAGAAGATCATTGAGGAGTGTTTTTGAGCAGATTTTTGGACCTTGGCATCAGGCCAATGTTTTCCAGCTCTCCTACAACGCAGTATCTTCCCTAAACTACGTTATTTTCATTAGCCATTTGCAGTGAGGGACTGCAAGGTTGATTGGAGGAGAAATATTGGGTGAAAGGATCAGCCTTTCACATTAGAACTCCATTGAAGGAGGCTATTTCAGATTGAGCATCACATTAAGCCATCTCCTCCTATTTCTGTTTATGAGTTGCTGCTGCTACATCAACTTCGGCATTATTATATTTCCCATTTTTTTATATGTATCTCAGCCAATCCTCTTGAGGATGGTTATTTAGTTGTTTTCGGGGGTTGAGGGCTTGCTCCCCCTCATTTCTTGACCTACCATTGTTATATCATTTTATTCACATCATATATGTTGCAGCATCTTCCTATGACTGCGTAGTCATAGCTTGAGCATATTGTGTAGCAGTGTCTTGGAGATATGATTTGCTAATATTGAGTAACATTCCTCTCAATATCTTGTATTATTTGCATTACTACTACTATCCAATATAAGAGCTATGGATTTCTCCTATTTTCATGAGTTCATGTGTCACTGCTAATTCCATGAGGGTATTTACATATTGCTGTAATTTGTTCCTAATAGGAGATATGACATATCTATAGACAGAGTCTACAAAGGTCTAGATAGCCTCTAGATTTCACCCTTCCTTGTGAAGGTGATGCATCTGGTAAATGCCCCAGTAGTCAATCTCTGAAATAGACTTGCAATATTTCTAAAAAAGGAATATCTTAAGATATTCCCAACATTTGCATAAATTTCCCATTTGGGATATTACATTAATGTAGGAAGTATATTCACCATCACATTTATCAAAGTCATTTTCCATCAAGTAAGCATCTATCCTGATATACCATGCACGTGGTGTTTTCTTCAGCCCATAAAGAACTTTCCTCAACCTATACACCATGTCTTCTTGGTTTTCTACCTCATCATCAGGTGGTTGCACAACATACACTTCCTCTTTCAATACTCCATTCAAGAACAATGACTTTGCGTCCATTTGATACACTTTCCATTTATGTTTCGCGACAATAGACAACATTTGAGCACTGTCTCCATCCTCGTGAATCGTGCAAATGCTCCATATAATATCTTCCATGTTGTTGTTTGTATCCTTTGACAAATAGCCTTGCTTTATGCCTTTCAATACTTCCTTCAACGTTGTTGTTGGTCTTATATACCAATTTCACTCCAATGACTTCTTTTCCTTGCAGAAGGTCCACTAACTCCCATGTGTCATTCTTTTCTATTGCTCTTATTTCTTCCTCCATTTCCGCAGCCCATTTTTCTTATTTGACAACATCCTCAAAATTAATTTCATCATCTACATTACAAAACAATGCAAATAACGAATTCAGACAAGCACTACTATCAACTTCATTTTGATCATAAAATTGACTTAAATTTCTGAATTTTTGTCTTCTTATGCTTGTGAAAGATGGGCTTTACATGTCACTTGTTGTTGCACTTGAGGTAGATGACATTTTGGGTCTTTGCGGTGTGCTTGGAGAAGCACTTGCTTGACTACCCAACATTGTCCTATTATTTGTTGACGGTGTCATTTGATGACTGCTTTGTTGAGCTTGAAAAAGAGTAGGAGGAGTCACCATCAAGGAATCACTTGTTGCAGTCAATTAATCTTTGTCTTCCTGTGGTATACATGTTTTCACATTGATTGTCTTCTCCAAAATTCCATCCCATGCTTCCTGTTTTATGAACTACACATCTATGCTGATTATGAACTTCTTGGTTGATGGACTGTAGAGTTTGTATGCCTTGGATTCAAACTATACCCAAAAAATATGCATTTATCCCACTCCATGCCTCTTCAGGAACCATATTCTGAACACTTTTGTTTGGGCACATATTAATGATATGTTGTGTAACCAACTCCAAAAAGAGAAGAAAAGAGATATCAACGCCTTAGAAATAAGCCACTTCGAGGGGGCAACCTCCAATACATTACATGAATGAACAATTCTTGGATGATACAATTTACAAAACCTCCTTTCTATATATAGGAGTCCATGGGGCCATAATGTAATCCTAGCGGGCCACAATGTAATCCTAGCCGACCTAACAATAATAATTTAAGATCATAATAATAACAAAATGAGGGTTACAAGGGTACAATAATAACAATAAGGGGGTTACACTAACAACAATAAGGGACTATACTAGTAATATAGGGACCTACCATGCCCCTCTCCTTCAAAAAAAGTGTTGTCCTCAACGCTTGAGTAGCTCTGGGTGCTTTCGTATAAAATTCTCATCCTCCCATGTAGAATCTTCAGTGGGTAAGTTCTTCCACTTGATGAGATACTCTGAAATTGATCGATTCCGTAATTGTCGAGTTCTTTTTTCCATGACTGCTTCAGGTTCCAATATGATTTTCCCTTCCCCATCAAGTTCTGGCAATACTGTTTGAACTGGAAGATTTTCACCCATAACCTTCTTTAAGCATGAAACATGGAAAACTGGATGTACTCGCGAAGAAGCAGGAAGCTCCAATTTGTATGCCATAGTACCAATCTTTTGCAACACCTTGTAAGGACCATAGTACTTTGGCGATAATTTATTATCCTTCTTTGCTTGCTTGAGGGACATTTGTTTGTATGGTTGTAGGCGTAAAAATACCCAATCTCCTACATCAAAACTTCTCTCGCTACGATGTTGATCTGCCTGTTGTTTCATTCGATTTTGTGCCAAATTCAGGTTATCCTTTAAGAGTTGGAGAACTTCTTGCCGATGCTCGATGTGATCTTCCACTGCTTGAACCTTCGAATTTTCCCTTAAAGATGATGTGATGGATGGTGGATGATATCCATAAAGTGCCATAAATGGGGTCATTTTTGCTGCAGCATGGAAGGAAGTGTTATACCACCATTCAGCAAGAGGTAACCACTTGACCCATTGTGTTTGTTTATCAGATACAAAACAATGAAGATATCCTTCCAAACATTTATTTACTATCTCAGTTTGACCATCAGATTGAGGATGATAAGATGAGCTACGAGCTAATTGAGTACCCAAACAAGAAAATAACTCCGTCCAAAAATTTCCAGTAAAAATGGGATCTCTGTCGCTCACAATAACCCTTGGGCTTCCATGTAGCTTTTGAATTCTGTCCATAAATGTAGTAGCAATCGTACTTGCTTTAAATGGATGAGATAATGCACAAAAGTGTGCATACTTGGTAAGTCTATCAACTACCACCATGATGACACTCTTTCCTTCGGACTTAGGTAAACCTGTGATAAAATCCATTGAAATCTCCTCCAACGTTGACTTGGAATGGATAAAGGTTGTAGAAGTCCCGAGGTCTTAATTGTCTCAACTTTATTCTGCTGGCAAACCAAACATTCCGCCACAAACTTTTGAATATCAGATTTAAGGCCATCCCAAAAAAAATTCTTTCTTCACCCTGTGGTAAGTTTTTAAAAATCCTGAGTGTCCTCCTAAAGGAGAAGTGTGCAATTCCAAAATAATCTTTTGTTTTAGTCGGGAATTCTTACAAAGATATAAGCGATCTTTGTACCATAAGGAATCATTTTTCCAACTAAATGTATCAGATGTACTAGGATCTTGCTGCAACTTTTGAATGAGTGTCCATACATCTTTGTCCTTCTTCCATTCATCTTTTGCTTCAGTTATCCAATCTGGTTGGATAATAGAAATGGCACAAAGCAATGCTTCCACCTCTTCATTCTTTCTTGAGAGTGCATCTGCAACAACATTCAACTTTCCTTTTTTGTAGATTATTTCAAAGTCATAACCCAACATTTTTGTGACCCATTTTTGTTGTTCTTCCGATGATAGTCTTTGTTCCAAAAAGTGTTTAAGACTATCATGATCAGTTTTTACCTTGAAGTGTCTTCCCATTAGGTAAGTTCGCCATTTCTTTAGTGCATGTAGTATTGCTAACATTTCCTTCTCATAAATAGGTTTCTGTAAATACTTTCCTTTGATCGGACGACTTTCAAAAGCAATGGGTCTTCCTTCCTGCATTAAAACTGCACCAATTCCATTTCCTGAGGCATCACATTCCACAATAAAGGTTTTTGTGAAGTCTGGTGTAGCTAAGACCGGTGCTAGGCACATTGCCTCTTTAAGACGTTCAAAGGCCTTAGTTGCTTCAGAAGTCCATGAAAATGCATCTTTCTTCAATAATGTTGTTAGAGGTGCTGCTATTCTCCCATAATTCTTAACAAACTTGCGATAATACCCCGTTAACCCGAGAAATCCTCGCAACTTCTTTATGGTTGTGGGGACTTTCCATTCCTTAATGGCTTTAATTTTGTTAGGGTCTACTTTAACACCCTCGTGAGATACAATATGACCCACATATTCCACCTCTTGTACTCCAAAGAAACATTTGGATGTTTTTGCATATAATTGTTTCTCCTGCAATAGTTTGAGCACCCTGTCAACATGTTCAACATGATCCTTCCAAGACCTGCTAGAGATTAGTATATCATCAAAAAATACTAGCACAAATTTTCTAAGGAAGGGTTTGAAAATGGAATTCATCAACCCTTGAAATGTAGAAGGTGCATTCGTAAGGCCAAAAGGCATGACCAAAAATTCATAATGACCCTCATGAGTTCTAAATGCTGTTTTTGGAATATCTTCAGTCTTCATTCTAATTTGATGATATCCTGAACGAAGATCCAACTTGGTAAAATAAATTGCTCCATGTAATTCATCCAATAATTCATCAATCACAGGAATGGGAAATTTGTCATTAATGGTGAGCTTATTGAGCTCCCTATAATCCGGACACATTCGCCATGATCCATCCTTCTTGTGTACCAATACTACAGGAGCAGAGAAAGAACTTTGACTAGGCTGAATTATACCCACCTCTAACATTTCTGCAATCATACGTTCAATTTCGCTCTTTTGGAAGTAAGGATATCTATAAGGCCTGATGTTTGGAGGAACACTTCCTGGAATCAAATGAATAGCATGATCATGATCATGAATAGGTGGGAGTCCTTGGGAGTTTCAAACACCTTGGAATGATTGTCCAAGACTTGTTGGAGATCTGCAGAAATAGATGATTTTGATGTCGGAACTTCTAGTGAGCATAATTGTGCAATTACGCCTCGTTGTTCTTTCTTTAGAAGCTTTGTCATGACATTAGAGCTTATTATCCTTCATGGCTTCCCCGCAATACCCCGTAATTCGACTTCCTTTCCTTCTGAAAAAAATTTCAAGAAAAGTTCTTGAAAATTAAAAGCTACCGTCCCCAAAGATTGTAACCATTGTACTCCTAGTACAACATCAGCACCTCCCATAGGAATGGAAAGCATTGGACTAGTCAATATATATTCCCCCATGGTTAGCTTGATATTATGGCATTTTCCAAAGCAATTTATAGTTCCTCCATTTGCAACCATCACTTGACATTCTGGTGCTGGGTATAGGAAACAATTTAATTCCTTGGCTACCTTATAATGAATAAATTATGGGTGCTACCTGAATCAATCAACACTATTACCCTTTTCTTCTTTATATGTCCTTCTATCTTGAGAGTTTGAGGAGTGGTAATTCCTGCCAGTGCATTACACGATATTGTCGGATTCATTTCTTCCTCTTCTAGGGGTGGTTCCCGGTGTATATCCTCTTCTTGTTCATTTTCTTCTTCTTCTTCACAATCTATGTAAAATAATTTCTTCTCAGCACACTTATGACCTTTAGTGTATTTGCTATCACAACTGTAGCAAAGCCCTTTTACTCTTTTTTCTTCCAATTGTTGTGGTGTCAACCTTGTAGGTTGTGGAAATCTAGGCGTAGCAACACTTCCTTATTTATAGAATTGAGTGGTAGGCTTCCTTGTCGCCATAATTTTACATTCAACTTTTCTTGCCAACCTGAATGCCTTCTCCAATGAATCAGGTTCCAAAACACGAACTTCATGTTGGATGTTATCCTTTAGAGTGCCTATGAAGAGATCAATCATGTGTTCCTCTAGAATATCAGCTACCCTTATATTCAATTTTTGGAAGTCCTCAATGTGCTGCCCCACTAAACCCTTTTGTTTGAGATTTATCAATTGGCTAAAGAAGGTGTTGCTCTTTGTATCCTCATAATGTGCTATCATTTCCTCCGTAAAAATTGACCAAGTGACAATTTTTTTACGGGAGCAAAGCCATCGATACCATACAAATGTATTTTGTTCTAAATGTAAAGTTGCAATGCGTACCTTTGTGTGTTTTGCACGTTATGGAGATCAAAATATTGCTCCATCTGTAGTATCCATGTTACAGGATCCTTTCCATCAAACTTCCTCATATCCATTTTTGGAATATGGTGGTTCTTCCCGCCAACATTCGAGTTTATGGAATCATGATTAACATTTATTTTGTTCTCATCATGAGGTTCTTCTCCTATATTTCCACCATTAGGAATCATTTCTGGTTTTAAGCTTGTCATCAAGCCTTCCATGTATGCTTTTAGATCACTCTTCATGTTTTCCATGTTGTCTTTCATGTCATCCATCTTAGCTTCCACGCCATCCATCTTAGCTTCCACGCCATCCATTTTAGCTTCCATGCCTTTCTTCAAACCGTCCATATTCACTTCCATGCCTTTCTTCAAAACTTCCATTTCATTTTTTGTTGCTCTTTGCGAGAGTGAAAATTGTTGCATTTGCTCTTGTAATTTTGATAGATCATGTTGCAATTCTTCATCTTCATGAGTCATAGTAGAGCCTTCTGAAGGCTTAATGGGTGTTGAATTATTTTTAGGGGCCATTTTAAAATCAAATATTGATATCTATTCTACAAGTTGCCCTTGGAATAACTTGATTCTTCAAACAAGACTTATGTAATTCGGAAAAAAATACACACCTTTTACTAGCTTTTAGGAGCTCGATATTGAAATTGAATTATCTTTGTAATTGAAAATCTTCGATATCTCAAATTCATCCCTGTAGTAGCCCTCTGAAGCTTCTTTCAAATGCCACAGGTCTGACCTGATTTGGATTCTCCAAGACAAATTTGTGTCCAATCTCCCGCAATGACCTAATTTTGGACTGGTTCAGTAGAGCGAACTTGTACGACTTGCCACGTGTCACTGTTTTGTTATTTGTCTCTAAAATTGATATCCAAGAAACTACAGACCGTATACTTGTGACCAATTTTGACGGAACTCCAATCCAATCTCCAGAGAGAGAGTTATTGAACTTTTCCCACGATCACCTCTTTGAGATGAAATTCAGAAGCCTGAAAAAGCACTACCTTCCACAGATAATATCTCCAAAAATATTGTGAACCAAGATCTGAAATTTTTTGAAGAATTTCCTCAGGATTTCAGCTTTGCACCATACGAATTTCAGATTCTGAACCTTCGTAGAAAAATTTTTATAGCGAAAATGCCACGATGACCTATTTAGGAGCTTGAAAAAAGGAACTTACACAGATGATATCTCCGAAAATATTGCGAACCAAGCTCTGCAATTTTTAGACAATCTGCCTCAGGATTTCAGCTTTTCACCCTAAAAATTGCAGCTTCTGAAACTTTGTAGAAAAAAAGTTATAGCGAAAATTCCACGATGACCTGTTTGGAGCAGCGAAACCCTAGAATCCCAAGGCTCTGATACCAAATGTTGTGTAACCAACTCTAAAAAGAGAAGAAAAGAGATATCAACGCCTTAGAAATAAGCCACTTCGAGGGGGCAACCTCCAATACATTACATGAATGAACAATTCTTCGATGATACAATTCACAAAACCTCCTTTCTATATACAGGAGTCCATGGGGCCATAATGTAATCCTAGTGGGCCACAATGTAATCCTAGCCGACCTAACAATAATAATTTAAGTGCACAATAATAACAAAATGGGGGTTACAAGGGTACAACAATAAAAATAAGGGGTTTACACTAACAATAATAAGGGGCTATACTAGTGATATAGGGACCTAACATGATATATGTTGCAAAAGTGACAACTTCAACCCAATAATCATTTGGAAAATGCTTTGCCTTCATCATTATCCTTGTCATTTCCATGATGGTCTTATAATTCCTTTCCGTGACACCATTTTACTGAGATGTATACCTTGTTTTAAATTGATTGTGAATTCCATGCTCCCTGCAAAATCGTAGGAAGTCATTTGAGATGTACTCACCACCTCTATCAATCCTCAAAACTTTGATGTAGTGTCCACTTTGCTTCTCAACAAGAGCTTTGTATTGGTAAAAGTGCTCAAACACTTCACTTTTATTTTTTAGGAAGTAGAACCATGTCTTCCTTGTATATTCATCTATGAAAGTCAAAAAATAATAGCTACCACTAATTGATGGTGTATGCATTAGTCCACATAAATCTGAATGGAAAATCTCCAAGGGTTCTTTTTCCCTTATTGACTTTCCTGCTGGAAATTTTTCTTTATGTTTTTTGACCAAGAAGCATCATTCAAATAGGTTGTGTGGTTTCCCTATGAATGAAAATCCTTTTACCATGCCTTTTCTATGCAACAAATTCAAACCTTCAAAATTGAGATGACCAAATCTCAAATGCCATAACCAGTTTTCATCTTTGACTTCTGCATGAAATTTTACTTTGTGACAACTACTACATTTCTTTTGTTCTCTTGTGAATTCATCGATAGTTGTGTTTGATCAACTTCCTCCTTCGAGTCTGGTTTTAGATTGAGAGGAAACATTTTTTTGTTTGTCATCAGAATTTTTGCAATCAATTGTCTTCCATAGGGGCTTCACTCAATAAGCATCTAACATATCATGTGCATTCATAGAATATTAAGAAATACCCTTAATTTGAGTACATATTGGAAAATACCCCGAAAAATCACATTATTTAACCCCCTACCAATATAATCCCAATTCACATTCCCAATTTAAAAAGCCCCTACTTTCATTATATATTGTATGTATCCATTTTTTATACCCCTTTGTATTTTTTCATTAACTTTGAGCTCTGTTTTTTATACGTGCCAATATAAAAACCCTTTATCCCCTATATATCCCCCAATATAATATGCCAATTATTTCTCATTATATATCCCCCAATATGAACCCACGTGCTATGGTATTGATACCGCAGTGAAGCCCCCGTGCTGCCTTCTTGGATACTTATACAAAATTGTGCACTCACCACTATTGAAAAAGATATTGTAGCCCTTTTGCATGAGTTGTCCAATGCTTATGAGGTTATGTTTCAAACCAGGGACAAAATAGACATCTAAAATGTACTTCTTCTACCCCTTCTTTGTTAGAATATCGACTCTTCCTTTTCCCATGACAAAGACTTTGCTATCAGTCCCTAATATCACTTTTGATTTCACACTTTCATCTAGATTGGAAAACATTTCTATGTTCCCTGTCATGTGGTTTTTGCACCCTGAATCTAGAAACCATACATCTATTTGATTTTATTATGCCACATTACAAACTAAAAACATGTTATCTTGGTTATGATTTTCCTTTATGAAATTTTCACTTGGTTTACTACTTATTTCATGTTGTTTATTTCTATATTCATTTGCATAATTACCATATTTCTTACAGTAATTACATTGAACTTGAGATTTATCATACCTCTGACCTGGCGCTTGATTTTGGCTTGGAACTTGAATTGAATTTTTATTGCTGCCCCTTCCACTTGATCTTGAAGGGCCGCCTCTTCCACCTCTGTGTGAGATTCTTCCTCTTCTTCTAGCATTTGATCTTCCTCTGCCTTTACCTTGACCAAATGAAACTTGTGTATTGAAGGCATGCTCCAATGATGAGTTTATTTCTCTATTCAGTTTATGTTCATGAGAAACCAGTGATGCATGAAGCTCATCCACTAAAAATGATGAGCGATCCTTTGTATCTTCCATGGAAACAACAATGACATTAAATATTGTTGGCAAACTTCTAAAAAATTTCTCAACTACTCTCCTTTCCTCAAGTGTCTCACCATGAGACCTGATTTGAGTAACCAGTCCGATCACATCAGTAAAAAATGAGTTTACATTCTTAGACTCTTTCGTACAAATTGTCTTGAAATTTCTTCTCAACATTTGTAGTTTTATTGTCTTCACCTTTTCCATGCCTTGGTAGGATGTCTAGAGGGTATCCCATGCTTTTTTTGACTTTGTTGTTGCTCGAATCCTTGGGAAAATACTTTCATGAACTGCTTAAAAAATGTAAAAAAGAGCTTTTGGGTCCCTCTTCCTCTTATCCCTCAACAAATCCTTTTCTGCTTGTGTCAAAACATTGTATTTTGTTGCATATGTTGGTTCTTGGAACACATTCTCCCACAAATCCCAAATATCTTGGGAAGAAAAAAAAACCTTCATTTTTATAGCCCAATAGTTATAAAATTTTCCATTAAACTGAGGTATTTGAGGGTTAATCAAACTTATGTTTGATGCTGCCATTTCTAACTCTTAAAAAAAATCTTAAATGTCTTCAAAACAACCTTTTAACACTCAGTAAAAACACTTGCTCTTAACTAATAAATTTTACACCCTCTCTCATACCATGTCTAACATTAAAACAAAGTCTTCCTAGTAACGAAGTTAAAATCACAAGGAGTCTTCCTCTAAATATAGTCGAGATAAAATCACAGTTGACTTGTGCAACTAAAATGGAGCAAAAACTTCAAATCTTATGGTAAATAAAACAGAGTAAAAAGAAGAGAGTGATTGCGTAGTAAAAACCTTCCAATGAAGAATATGCATATGGAGGTTCTAGCTCCTTCACCAAGTAAAACAAAAAAATCTTATGAGATTTACCTGTAACAAGTTTTTTTTACCCGCCCAACTCAAAATGTAAGAAGTCTACCACAAAATGTAACAAGTTGTTTTTAGGCACCCACCACAAAATGCTCCATGATTTTCTCTTGACCACTCATACTTACATCGACCACTATGCAAAAGACTTTTACATACATGTATATTCAAAACATACATTTTTAATATTTTAATACATGAAAAAATAACATTTAAAAATTAGAATGAGAGATTTTACTAAAACATAATTTTATGAACTTACAAATGTTGGCAAGAGTAAAGAATGAATGCTAACTATAATTTTTTACCAACGCTGCATTAAATGTCTATTTGTTCCTAATTACTTCATGTGATTTTGAAGGAGTAAGCTAACCATTTGATGGAATTCCCTTTAGGTTTTGCACCCCCGGCGACTGGCGAGTCCCTCCGCCAAACGCGGGCCCCATGCCCCTCCCCGTCTCCATCCGTCTTCGTCTGTCTCCATCCCACGACGTTACCGTTTGAAGGAGCTCATTTAGGAACCAACCACCATTTCCTCTCACCTACGCACGGGGGAAACCATGAATGCCCACATTTTTCCCGCGTTTCTCGAGCCGCTTCAGGCCACTCCGAACAGGTCCCTGCAAACTAGTCGAGGGAAGACGCCAGAGCCATGGTGCCATGATCAATCGAGCCTCCCTTGTATAGCCCTTGTTACACACCAGTCTAATTAAATGAAAAAAATTAGATGAACGACAAAAAATCGGAGTTACTCACTCGACACAGACCCAGTCTGTGGTGTTGGTTTTCTGGTTTTTTTAAGCAAGCATTTGTTTAGTTAAATGTCCCTATTTGGTTTAAATGTTATTTCTGTTACAAATATCGACAAAATTAAATCCCTCGCTGGACCAATACTGAAAACCGGTTTGTTTTGTTTAGTGAATGTATATTTTTTAACTGTATGTTTGTGTACTTTTAAGTGAGACTCTCTGAATAATTGAATTTGTTTACCACAACCCATTTAATTTTTTTACTACAGACCATTTATTTTTTTTACCACAACCCAAGTTATTCAAGTAACTCGCTTAAAAATGGTGAAACAAGTGAAATGGGAGTCAATAATTGCCCTCCCAGTGCAAAACCCTAAAGAAAATCTCATCTTCTCTAGGTCGGATTTAGATTGGTCTCTTGTACAAGGAAAACACATGGATTCCTCATATCAGATTGCAAAAATCCCTTCAACTAGAATTGGAGACTTTATTAAAGGAGAGGAAATGAACCTAGATGCTCCATGTTATTTCACCCAGGTAAAAAACAAACGCCTAGGCTCAAGGCCTACTGCTTCCTTGCTATATGAAGTGTAAGTTTTTTTATAAATCCTACGTATATATGTTGGTATTAATAGTGCTCAAGCAGTTTTCATGGAATCATATGTATTGAGTTTTCAAACTTTTTTATGCAGTTATGCTTATTCATATGGCCTCGATGACGGAAGGGGACAAGATGAAGTGAAGCGAAAATACTCATTTGTGAAAAAGAGGGGATGCCAATGCCATTTCATTATAAAAACTATGGTTCAAATCCCTGAGGTTGCAATAATAACATATAACATGTATGAGAACGTAGATAGACAAAGATCACCTTGTCATGACCAACATGACACCTCGGATCCTGCTAGGGTCCTGCATCAACCAAAGTTATCAAGGGACATGGTTTCCTATGTAGAGAGTTGTTTCTTCTTGGATGTGCCAGTTGACTATGTTTACAAAATGCATGTTAAACAATATATTGACATGGATGTTGTAGCTCAAGATAGAGATTTATTTTTGTATATGAAAGATGTTGTTAACATATATAATCGTCTAATGAAAGGAAATTATCAATTGAATAAGAAGGATGAAATGAGCGTGAACCTTTGGTATAGGAAACACCCAAATGATTTTTTCTTTTATCAAAAGCCCAATGGTGGATATGTCCCTTTTATAATTGGAATTCAGACGAAGTGGATGTTGGAGACCATGGTGAAGCTATCGAATAATAGCCTAATAGCCATGGATTCGACATTTAGCATGAATAAGTATGGGGTGAGTGAATTAAGAATGATTGATCTAGTACAATAACTGGATTAATAATTATTGATGATCTGAAGTTGACGATCTATGTATTTTGAATGTGATAGTATCAATTGTACACACTCGTCGTGTTTGATCACCAATAAAGTGGGGTGCCAGTTGCATGGGTGGTGGCATCACGTAATACATCACAAAACATTTCGCTATGGTTGGAGCAGCTCATGCATAGGTGTCACCAAGTTGATCATAGTTGGAAAGTTAATGCTTTCATGGTTGATGATGCATTGGCTGAAATTGGTGCTTTATGGTAACTTCAATATTCTTATTTTATAGTACAACTTGTATTTATTACAAAAATAACATGCTTGAAATGAATTGAATGTGGCAGGAGAATCGCAATGTGCAATGGTATCTTGAGTGTTTGGCGCGTATTTCAAGCATGGCTAAAAAATGTGAATTGATTGGCCAGTAATCCAGAAATAGCAAAAGAAATGTTTAGTGATTTGGGTTTAATTATGAATTATTGTTCCAATGTTGAAGTGAGCAATGCAATTAATGCTTTCTTCAACAAATTTTATAATGAGGAAAAGCTCCTAGAATATTTCCACAAGAATTGGGTTGCTGGTGACAAGATTTGTAAGTTGAAAAACTCTTAAGTTACATTTCTATTTTTGGTTTGAAATATGGATGAAATATCATCATTAGCCCAAATTTTATGCAATTATGGATGTGGGTCAAATTTTGTCGGGATTTTCCCCATGCAAATCAGGAGACAAACAATGTTGTGGAATCATATCACTGTTACCTAAAGACAAACTTTCTATCTGATAGAAAAAAGAAATTTTCTCGTAGGATGGATTGGCTGATATATGTTCTTCTAACAAATGTTGAACCCTGTTATCAATTTAAGGAAATTCTAATAAAGGAAGGATTTTTAAATAATTTCAAGAAAGATAAACAATTGAAATCATCAATGGAAAAAGCAAAAAGAATTCTAGATAGTGATTGCAACCCTCATTTGAAAATGTCTCATGCTTTTTGGGTGGGGAGTCAATCTAAAGTTAATAAGCAATATCTTATCACTTGTCATCATACAAATTTCATAACTTGTGATTGCCCATGGTCTATTCGTGGCAACATATGCAAGCATGCCATAAAGGTGGGTTGGTTGTGTTTTGGTTCAATGGCTTCAAACCAATTACAAAATCATCAAAGCACAACTGAGTCTTACAATGACCCTCCTGAGATAAATATAGAGGCAATATCCGATCTTCCTAAAGATGCAAACACAATTCCATGGATACAATGTTGATGTAAATGTTGAACAAATTGAGATGGCCAAGGAGGAGTTATTTGGCTACTTTGACCAAGATTGAACAATTGATTGCTTTAGTTAAAAAATTGTTGGATGACGCCAAAAACCTTCATATTATGGATTATGATTTCACATGTGGATTGGGTGCTTTTGATTTGTATTTGAAGAGGAAGAAGAGTTTCCTAAGCCCCAAAAAGAGAAGAAAAACAAGGCAACAAAATGAAAGATTGGAAACTGACTTGAATATCCTGGGAGATGAATATGAACCATTTCAGTTTGAACAAATCAACAAGTGAGGTCGCCCTCGCGCCAACAATGAATGCTTTCTAGGTTTCTTGTGCACGATTTTGTTTTCAAATTGATTTTAATATTTTTTCCTATATTAGTTGTATTTGATGTATTAATTTTTTGTTGACTATGTCCATGTATGTTTGATAGGTGGTGAGGATATGGTTGGAGATTTCTCTAATTTGATGGAATTGTCATTTAAGGTGATTGAATAAATCCATGCATTTACACTCATTCTTTTAATACATTGATTGTTTTGTAAGTCATGGAAGATAGCTTTCAAGTGGTTTTTCATACTTGCATAGTTGCATATATTGGTGTGCAAACAAAAATCTGATATATAAATTCGAATAAAAACAACGGAAATGTAACAAAATTATTAGAGGAACTGCAAGGAAATTGTAGCTAAACATGTCAAACACAATTTCACCAATTTTTTATAACTAACAGAACAAACCGGAGAGTTATATATTACAATATCAAATATAATGTGTTTGTCATCTATGAGTTGCTCCAATGGTGAGCCAATGTGTTAGCAATGGTGAGCGACTGTTGCAGCAATGGTGAGCCAGTGTTGCAGTAATGGTGAGCCAGTGTTGCAGTAATTGTGAGCCAGTGTGTTAGCAACTTTGAGCCAGTGTGTCAGCAATGGTGAGCCAGTGTGTTAGCAACGATGATCCAGTGTGTCAGCAACGGTGGCCCAGTCTGTCAATTTGAATCTGTGGATGAAGAGGGACATTCATGAAGATTGTTGATAGAATAACCACTATGTCCTGGTTCATCAAGACGAAGATACCCTCCTTTCTGCTTAATTTCATTCCAACAATCATATTCTTTTTTTTTTGTCAGTGCATATTTCTTTTTATATACCCTTGTTGGAAGCCAGATCATTGGATACTGAAATCTAAGACCTATCCAGTGATTATCACACTGTCCCATAGCAATAATATACTAAGCAACCCTTGTTAAGTTTGTCTTTAAGTTGAGTTAGTTAAATGGATCTTTATTTCGGGGTTCTTTTCCCATGCTATCCCACCTTGCTTTACATCCTACCTGTGCCTTACTTTCCAATAATTGAATATGGCATGCACAATATGCAATGGTCATCTCCCTGTTATTGGAGATAACATCTGCTACTTCTAGAGATTTGATGGATTTTTGATGTTATTCTATCACCTCCACAAGTTTGGGATGTTCTCCTCTAAGCCACAAAAGGCTCTCGGAATTATGCAAATAAATTCTCACATCATCCAACCAACTGGCCTGAATTCTCAAATAAGATACAAAGGCTCTCAATTGGACATCCCATGTAACATGGTTGGGATTCCATTCTCTATTAAAAGGTACCAAAAAATTATGTTGGTACAGTTCACAGAGCAAGCATTAGGGGAATTTTGAGGTCTAAAATGGGCCTCCTAAGAAAAATGTACAACCAAAATAAACTTTATAAGAACCAATAGGATTCAAGATGATGATTTCAACCATGGGGGATGATTTACCATTTTTGGAGTAAAAAAGTTAAAAGAATAAAAAATAATAAAATAATAAAACTGCTTTTTCAACTCGTATTTTTAACTTATCTCCCCAAGTTTTTACTAAAATTGCGAGCAAGAGTACTCATTGGATGAAAAATTTAATTTCTCATCCAAGGAGTACCCATGTTGCATACTTTCGATGGGACCTCCTACATGAAAAATGAGAAATACTTAAAAAAACGTGATTACAATCATGTTTTCATGTATTTTTCATTTTTCGTGTAGCAAGGTCCATCGAAAGTATGCAACATGGGTATTCATTGGATGAGAAATTTAATTATGCATCCAACGAGTGTTTCCACTCGAAATTTGGGTAAAAAATTAGGGAGATAAGTTGAAAATATGAGTTGAAAAAATAGTTTATTATTTTATTATTTGTTCCTTCTAAGATTTGATGATGTAATCTAATATTATTTTAATATTTCCACTATTATTTTATAATTACCTTAGGAGGCCCATTTTAGACCTCAAAATTCCCCTAATGTCTCTATCTTGATCACAAATTGTCATATATGCCTCCTTGAAACCATCACTGCTTTTAAGCTTGAGAGGGATATTTTTGATGATAGCATTCTTTTTAAATATCATGATTTTTTTAGTCAAGTACACATTGTAATTGGTTGAAGGAGCCCTGCAACTGAGCACACCATCCATTATCTCTCCGAGTTCTTGCTTATCCTTCTCCAACTTGGTCACCCTCCTTTCCAGCTCATCCACTATTTTTTTATGTCTTTGTAAAGCTTTGTTTTTATATTCTTTGCATATCTTACAAAGGTTACGAAGTGAGTTTTTGTGCACATTGTAAGGTATTAGGTGTCTGGAATATGGGTATTTAGACAGCAATAATTTATCCTTTCGTTCCTCATCATCCTTTTACACACCAATTTCTTTGGTCAGTTTGATCTCTGGTTACTCGTCCTCTGATAGTTTCATATCTGGTTGTTGTTCCTCTGTGTCTATACCCATTTCTTTTGTTAGTTTCATATGTAATTCATGTTCCTCTGTATGGATAGCTATGATTTTGGTATGGTCCTCTATTTCCACAACAATGTCACCGGTCTGTTTTTTTCCAAGGGGTATATCTTGTTGGACCCCTGGAGAAGGAATACCTATGTCATCAATGGGTATGGAATCTACAACTTCAATGTCATCAGTCTGTTATTTTCCAAGGGGTATATCTTGTTGGACCCCTGGAAAAGGAATACCTATGTCATCAATGGGTATGGATTGTGAAAATTCAATGCCATCACTCTGTTTTTTCCAAGGGGTATATCTTGTTGGACCCCTGGAGAAGGAATACCTATGTCATCAATGGGTATGGAATCTGCAACTTCAATGTCATCAGTCTGTTTTTTTCCAAGGGGTATATCTTATTGGACCCCTGGAGAAGGAATGCCTATGTCATCAATGGGTATGGACTCTGCAACTTGGGCCAAGCAATCTAATCTATCAAAAGTTTATTTTTTTTTCTGAGCTCATCTGTTAGGGTTTTAACTTTGATCTGTAGTTGTTTTCTTTTCATCTAGAGAATCCTATTCTTCCGTAAGAGTGAAATATACAAAGGAAGATGTTTACACGTACTTACTTTTGCAATGTGCTTCTGTCAATTCTAGTGGTTCAGTTGGTTGGTCCTCCTGATCATCCCCATACAATTCTGGTTGTGCAGTTGGTTGATCCTCCTGATCATTACCATACAATTTTGGTTGTGCAGTTGGTTGGTCCTCCTGATCGTCCCCATACAATTCTAGTTGTGCATTTGATTGGTCCTCCTGATCATCCCCAAACAATTTGGGTTGTGCAATTGGTTGGCCCAACACTTTTTCCCTACAAAATTGTTGGTACTCCTCTTCATCCGCATACAACATTTTAAATGAGACAAGGCCATCTGAGCCGTGCCATTCGGATATTCCTGCTATGTATTCATATTCAGAATCAGGAGAGGGAATCTTATCAACTTGTTCTTCTGTATTAGCAAGTTGGCCTAATCCTTCTTCCATGCATCCTTGTTGCATGCATACTTCATCCATGACCCCTTCAATTAATACATCTTGTGGATACTCTTGCTCTTGCTCTTGCTCTTGCTCTTGCTCTACTACTATCTCTTCTGGGAGTTTTTCAGTAACAACGGGGAGGGTTTCAGGAACTAGATCATAACGACTTCTATTTCCCCTATTCTTCTTGGTTTTTTTCACTATTGCCGGGCGTTTCCTATATCCTCTTAATCTTTTGTTCGCAAGTTTACTCCGCAATATTTGTACTTCGTCATCATCATCTTGGCCATCTCATTTATGTGCAGCTTTAGCAATAGAAACCCTAGAAATCCTCCTATTTTGAACACATGGTGACTTAGTTTCCATATGGAAATATTCTATGGGAATTTCTGCACATGGGAGGTCAATAAACCTAGTTGCAGCTAGGCGGTCATCGGGCAGAGTTGTAGCTAGGCGGTCATCGGGCAGAGTTGCAGCTAGGCGATCATGGGGCAGAGTTGCCGCTAAGGGGTCATGGGGTGGAGTTGCTGCTGAGAGGTCATGGAGTAGAGTTGCAGCTGGGTGGTCATGGGGCGGAGATGCCACTAAGAAGCCATTGGGCGGAGTTGCCACTGAGAGGCCATGGGGCAGAGTGGCAGCTTGGAGGTCATGGGGTGGAGTTGCATCTTCAACATGCAATGGCCTTCCAACTAGTTCATCCCAAGTTCTCCCTTCCCTTTGTAGCACAACAACCACCAAAAGTTTAACAAGGCATTGGTGGGAAAGGATTACAAGCGGCCGCTTTTATTTCTGCACACCTCGGGCCATTTGGTCTAGGGTTTTTGCAAGAAATAAAGGCATGTTAAGCAACCTGCCATGACGCAGGTGGTCTAACAAGCGGAGGTACTCATTATAATAACCACATACCTTCATTCACAAGTGAAAATTCTCTAGACAAGGAATGCAACATCCGACCAAGGTTATGGTAATGACCTCCTCTCATACCCTGAGCCACTCCTAATCAGTTGTTCACCCGCCTCAAGGAAATTCCTCACAATATCAGTTTGGGGTTTTCGGGGTGCAAACCACTTTTCTCCCGTCTGGAGTAACCCTGACACTTCAGCAATCACCTCTTCTATCACATGCACCACAGTCCTTGCTACCTCTGATCTACCTTCCCTGTAATGCATGGAAATTGTTGGAAATACTGAGAGGGGGGGTGAATCAGTATTTTTTACAATTAAAGCATTAGTTAATCTTCAATTATTATCAGTGTTTGTACAATGATAGTAGAAAACAAGAGGAACACAAATGCACACAATTTTAAGGTGGAAACCCACTCCGGGACAAAAACCACCTAATGCTTTTCTAATAATTCTTTTCAACTCCAATTGAAAATAAAGCTCCAACTTCCTAGAATCTAGAAAAGCATTATTCTCCAGCTCCCACTGGATGGACTCTCCAATGCCCGAGATTCTTCAGTAGTTAACTGAACAGATGCCCCAACACCCAATGAGCTACAACTCACCCTAGCACCACCCTACCACCCTATAGAAGAATAAAAAATGAATGGGCTCCCGTACCAGGGAAAATGGTCCACTTTATAATGATATAGAATGATGTAGAAGAAGAAGATATAATAGACCATAACCCCAACTTTGACACAAACACCTAATGATGATCCTAGACCTCCCAACGCTGCCTCTTAAATCCTTGGCAGATAGATACTAGTACAATTTGTACAATAACGTATTTACAATGACTAGGTACAATGATACCTTTAGAATGATTGTATGCAGTGTTGCCCACTTGAAGACTTCATATGATGAAATTCTTGCTGCTGTTATGCACCTTGGATGTTGCTCTTTTCATGCTACCCTCTGCTGCACCTTGCTTTGCTTTTTTGCCGTAGAAAGGCTGGTCCTTTGCAACCCTTGACAACACATGATCTAGCTTTTTATTGCCTTCTAGGAGCTCGATATTGAATCTGGTGTATCTCTGTCATTTCAGATCCTAAATATCTAATTTTCAGTCCTGTAGTAGTCCTTTGAGTCATATTTCCAATGCCATAGGTATGACCCAATTTGGATTCTTGAAGAGAGAGTTATACCCAATCTCTCACAATGCCCTAATTATGGACTGTTTCAGAAGATCGTACTTGTACGGCGTTCCACGTGTCACTGTTTCTTCATTTGTTTCTGAAATTGATAGACCAAAAACTACAGGCTATGCATTATACATCAATTTTTACGGCATTCCAATCTGATACTCAGAGAAAGAGTTATGACGATTTTACCAAGGTCACTTCTTTGAGATGAATTTCAGGAGCCTGCAAAAACCCTTACGTCCACAGATCATATCTCCAAAAGTATTGTGCAACTTGATCTGAAATTTTTACTGCAGCTTCCTCTGGATTTCGGCTTTGCCTCATACAAATTTCAGCTTCTGAGCCTTCGTAGGAAAAACGTTAGAGCGAAAATTCCACGATGACCTGTTTCAAATGGCCGAAACCCTTACATAAGGAGGAAATGAAGATCACAATTTATATGAATTATTAAGTTGAGAGGGGCTTCAACAAGTGAACGTGGGAGGGATTTTAGGAGCATAAAAAATATTAATTATGAACTTTCAATGACCCATGCCCCAACCCCATGGGGTTTTAGCCCACTAACTGGGGTACAAACTTCGAACATGAATATCTCTCAAACCGTGAAGAATTACATGGCGTGCCATATATCAACGGAAACATCTCGACAAGTAGAAACCATCAAAAGCATTATTGACCTAGAATGTATTAATTTTATAGGTCAAAATTCCCATGAAATATTGGGTTAGCCCCTAGTGCTGCTTGGGTTGACATCAATTACAACTGCTGATCAACAATCTCCCCCTTTGGCATTGATGGCAACACAAGTACTCCCCCTGCGATCATGACACCTCTTCCTACAACATTCTCTCCCCCTTTGACATCAATGGAAAAGGGTAACTCCCCCTGAAACACAACCATCCTACAGACCTGTACACACTTCCACTCGCGCTGACACACAACCGTCCTGCAGACCTGCACACACTTCCACTCCCCCTTTTATATTCTGAAAAAGGAAAATCTAATGAGAACTTGGGAGAATCCCAAGCTTCTGGCGAATATATTCCAATGCTGGCGAATATTTAATATGTGATTCTTTTGGCGCTGCTTGGAATCTTGCTACTTGTCCAACTGCTTGCATAACATCTGGTCGGGAGGCTATTACATATAGAAGACTACTAATCATAGATCTTTACAACCTTTGATCCACATCCTTAGATGAGTCATCTATGCTCAATTTGCAACCAAGTAAAGACATCTCGAAATCACTTTGCACCTTTGTAGCAAAATTCTTACTTAGTCGATCATCATTGCTACCAATTATTGTATCATCCTCTTTAGCTATTAGACATGCTTTAGTTTCTTCATCCAGAACATATATGTCATTTGGAGCTCGACTTGTTGTAGCCATAATTTCACCATACACGCCTTTCCTGATTTCACATTTCGTGGAGTTGAATAGTATTGTGTGTCCTTGATCACACATTTGTCCAAAACTGAGCAAATTGTGATTCATGTTTTCAACCAGTAGAACATTATTGGCTAGAGAATCTTTTCTTCCGAGAGTGATAGTACCTGATCCTATAACATTTGAAGATCCATCATTTCCAAAGGACACGGTTCCATCCTTCTTCTCTTTCAGAGATACAAATTTATTTCTATCTCCAGTCATATGCGTTGAGCAACCGCTATCAACATACCACACATCTTTGTTATTTTGAGCCTTGAGAGCGAGAGCACAATTATCATTCTTCTTCTTCTTCCATGTTCGTTCATTCTGTGGCTTTGAAGATTCTTCTGGAGGATTTTCAAGTCTGCAATCTTTGGCTATGTGTCCAAAGTTTCGACATTTGTAACATTCAATATTATTTCTTAAATGTTCAAATCTATTGATGTTTCGCTGAGCCCTGGGAGGTTCACATTTGACAGATATCCTGGAATTGTATTCATTCCTAGGGTACGTGCGACATTCTACAGCTTTATGACCAAATTTTCCACATGAATAACAGTAGCCATAAAAAATATGTTGGTACCTGGATGGAAATTTTCATCGAGGAATTGTCTTCCAAGGTTGTTCTTGCGAATCTTGTCCAATGAAGTCTACATGCATGTCAGATCTCATAGGTTCATTGTATTTTGTTGTAGAAGGTCCTGCTTCTTCTTCTTTGTAACCAATGCCGGTTTTGTCATTGTAAGATCGTTGATTGTTGATGAGTTCTTCCAATGCCCTTGAGCTGTTGGCATAGTTTTGGATAGTTTTTCCTTTCTTCACTTCCTCACGCAGTGAGACTACTTCGGCTTCTAATTCTTCCCTTTATTGGTTTCTTTCTTCCAACTTAGTTTGAAGTGACTCTTCAATGCATTTGTGTTCTTCAACTTCAATTTTGGGACCTTGAACTTGTTCTTCAAGAGTTTTGGAATGGATCTTCTCCGCCTTGAGATATTTTATAAGCTTGATTGCTTCCTCATAAAATTCGTCTATGGTCCATCCTTCTTCTTCATTGTTTGATACCTCTTGCTTATTGTGCTTAGGATTATTGTGCTTGGCCATAAACAATACTCTCTCACTGGCTTCTTCTTCACTATCATTGTCTTCATCGGATGATGAGCTATCTTCTTTAGAGAGAAAGTTCCTTTTGGATCCTTGCTTGTTGAATTTCTTAAAGCCTTTCTTTCTTTTGAGTTGCCATTAATTTTGTTTGGACATTTTGTTGCAAAATTCCCAACCTCATTACAGCTGACACATATCAATGGAAGTTTACCTTTGAATTGTCCCTTACCAATTTGTAGTTTTCTCGTGAAGTAAGCATATTCTTCATCTGAAAGACCTTCTTCATCATCTCCCTTTTCTTCACACTTGCACGTGCATGTCTTTTCAATTGAATGTTGTTTATCATTATTGGTTTTCTTAGATGCAACGAACACAGTTTCTAGATGCGAAGTACCCTCTTCTTCATCAAGTCTCATTTCATATGCTATGAGAACTCCATGTAATTCCTCTTTGCTGAGTTTGTCCAGATTTGCACTGTATTCTAAGACCGATACCTTTGGGTTGAATCTCCCCGGTAACGTTCTAAGAATCTTCCGTATAATAGTCTTCTCATCAACTGGCTCTCCCAATCCTTCCAGAGTATTGGTTATTTCATCAACGTATTGAAAGTATGCAGCAATGTTGCAATCTTCTTTCATTCTGAGTTGCTCAAATTTTGCTCTATAGATTTGAAGCTTTGCTTCTTTGACATTTGAGTCACCTTCATATATATTCTCAAGCTTGCCCCATACATTTTTGGCGCTTTTACAACCCAACACCTTATGATAAGCAGATTCAATAAGTCCACTGATAATAATATTCTTTGCTTTTGCATCATTTACCAAATTCTTCTTACCTTGTTCATCCGCGGTTGATGTAAATCCATTTTGAATAGTGTCCCAGACATCGTAACCTTGCGCCAAGAGATATACCTCCATTCTTCCTTTCCAAAGTGCATAATTATTTTCATTGAATAGAGGTAGACCATTCTTGGTATGCTCCATGACCTCCTTCCAGTTGTTAAACTGCTATTGAAGGAACCAAGCTCTGATACCAATTGTTGGAAATACTGAGAGAGGGGGTGAATCAGTATTTCTTAAAATTATAGCATTAGTTAATCTTCAATTATTATCAGTGTTTGTACAATGATAGTAGCAAACAAGAGGAACACAAATACACACAATTTTTAAGGTGGAAACCCACTCCGGGACAAAAACCACCTAATGCTTTTCTAATAATTCTTTTCAACTCCAATTGAAAATAAAGCTCCAACTTCCTAGAATATAGAAAAGCATTCTTCTCTAGCTCCCACTAGATGGACGCTCCAACACCCGAGATTCTTCAGTAGTTAACTGAAAGGATGCCCCAACACCCAATGAGCTACAACTCACCCTAGCACCAACCTACCACCCTATAGAAGAATAAAAAATGAATGGACTCCCGTACCAGGGAAAATGGTCCACTTTAAAATGATATAAAATGATGTAGAAGAAGAAGTTATACTAGACCATAACCCCAACTTTGACACAAACACCTAATGATGATCCTAGACCTCCCAACGCTGCCTCTTAAATCCTTGGCAGATAGATACTAGTACAATTTGTACAATAATGTATTTACAATGACTAGGTACAATGATACCTTTACAATGATTGTATGCAGTGCTGCCCACTTGAAGACTTCATATGATGAAATTCTTGCTACTGTTATGCACCTTGGATGCTGCTCTTTTCATGCTACCCTCTGCTGCACCTTTCTTTGCTTTTCTGCCGTAGAAATTCTGGTCCTTTTCAACCCTTGACAACACATGATCTAGCTTTTTATTGCCTTCTAGGAGCTTGATATTGAATCTGATGTATCTCTGTCATTTCAGATCCTCAATATCTAATTTTCAGTCTTGTAGTATTCCTCTGAGTCATCTTTCCAATGCCACAGGTCTAACACAATTTGGATTCTTGAAGAGAGAGTTATACCCAATCTCTCACAATGCCCTAATTATGGACTATTTCAGAAGATCGTACTTGTACGGCATTCCACGTGTCACTGTTTCTTCATTTGTTTCTGAAATTGATAGACCGAAAACTACAGGCTATGCACTATCCATTACTTTTTACGGCATTCCAATCTGATACTCAGAGAGAGATTTATGACAATATTAACAAGGTCACTTCTTTGAGATGAATTTCAGGAGCCTGCAAAAACCCTTACTTCCACAGATCATATCTCCAAAAATATTGCGCAAATTGATCTGAAATTTTACAGCAGCTTCCTCAGGATTTCAGCTTTGCCTCATACAAATTTCAGCTTCTGAGCCTTCGTAGAAAAAAAGTTAGAGCGAAAATTCCACGATGACCTGTTTCAGATGGCCGAAACCCTTACATAAGGAGGAAATGAAGATCACAATTTATATGAATGCTTAAGTTGAGAGGGGCTTCAACAAGTGAACGTGGGAGGGATTTTAGGAGCATAAAAAATATTAATTATGATTTTTCAATGACCCATGCCCCAACCCCATGGGGTTTTAGCCCACTAACTGGGGTACAAACTTCAAACATGAATATCTCTCAAACCGTGAAGAATTACATGGCATGCCATATATCAACGGAAACATCTCGACAAGTAGAAACCATCAAAAGAATTATTGACCTAGAATGTATTAATTTTATAGGTCAAAATTCCCATGAAATATTGGGTTAGTCCCTAGTGCTGCTTGGGTTGACATCAATGACAACCGCTGATCAACAGAAAATTCTAGGGCTATGTCATTGTCATGCCCCTGAAACTTGCAAATATAATCTATCCAGTCGGGTTGTTCAAATAATTGTTTAATAGGTGGAAATGCTTCAAACGATTCTTCGGCACTTTCATGGCATACTCTTGCACCTCCCATCTCTAGCCAGAGTTTAGAGTGGCTATGGTTATGTTAGTTATTTGCGAGAGTTCGAATGTGGGACAATTGCGCAATGGAAGAGTTGGGGTAATGGGTACAGTAATATATTAATAATGGGGACATGTTATTTATGGCAATGCCCATATGCAGACATGTGTTTCCGCAACACAACCATCTAGCATTACTGATTTTCAGTTCATACCCACTTTAATCAATAATTTCTTCTTAGCGGGGTTTTATTATTTTTAAAATTTGGTGGTTTATCGCATGGTTTGGAAGTGGTTTGCTGGTTTGATATGAGGGGGTGTGATAAAAATATGGAGGTGTCGCATGGCAGGGGAGCAGGTGGAGAAAACCATTTATTTCTCACCCCCCCCCTTGGTTTTAAACTTCGGAATGTCGGGAGTGCGAAAATTATTGTAAGCCGTGTTGGACATTGGGTTCAACGCTCCCTATGTGTTTTGCGACATGGACTAACCACCTCTCGTGGATCCTAACTCTGGCGATTGTAGCGGAGACTAATGCTTGCGGGTTTTGGTCTAACGGCAATCATGATTCCAACAAGTGGTATCAGAGCGATAGGTCTCGAGTTTGAAACTCACCCTGCTCGCGTTGGGGGGGAGATTGTTGGACATTGGGTTCAACGCTCCCCATGTGTTTCGCGACATGGACTAACCACCTCTCATAGATCCTAACTCTGGCGATTGTAGCGGAGACTAATGCTTGCAGGTTTTGGTCTAACGGCAATCATGATTCCAACAAGCCATCTGATCTTCTTGGCGGTGATCGAACGGCTAGCGGAGATGCAAATTTTTCAAAAGGAGGTGGGGTCGAGAAATAGATATGGAGAGGGTTAAATGAAATTCATCTCAAACACATGATGAATATCATTGATTTTACATTGTCAATTAATATTTTGACAGTTATATGAAACCCCACCACCCAGCCAACCACTCTTAAGAATTTTTTTAAAAGTTTAATTATAAAGTTCTAAATACTATTAAAAATATAATAATCAAACTTTTTTATATAACCTTAAACGACAAATTGTGTTCAGCGTACCTTCAAGACAGGACTCAGAATAAAACCACTTATAAATATGGCCACATTGTAACACCCTTGGAACAAAGCCATTTATAAACATAGCCAGATTGTAACACACTGAAACAATTGCCTTCCCCATTTCCAATCAAGCCACTCAACAGGAGGCCTGGAAAGTCAAACTTTTGCTTAGGGTGGCTATTTTTCATTTTGATCAAACTTATTTCTTTGTATATGGGATGAACTCCCTTGAGATCTATCCCAAGATGGCAATTTCTATGCATTCCTTTACTCTCTGGATATCTTCAGCAGCATGTTAAAGAACTAATGTAAGGAGCAAGATTCATTCTGTGTGTTGTATTAGTTGATATTTATAGTTTATTACAATTAACTAATTTAGAGCTCGAATTCCTAATGTTTCATAGATTTCATGGAAGTTCTAACCTGTTATTTTAAACTTTCCACAGAGTTTTTAATATATTATCCTAAACTTTTGTTGCAATACAGAGTACATAGTATGACACAACTTTTTGGGATAGGGGATTGAAGTTACTTTAATCTAAAAATATTAAAAGTAAAATATACAAATATGTATCAATATGTTTGGTAAAATGTGAAAATAAAGAGTCCATGCTGTAACAATGCTTTCCATTATGAAATTGTTGACCTTTCTACTAACACCACATGTGCATTTTTTCATAATCAAAATATTGGCTTTTTATTAAAAGTTTAGGCCAATTTTATATGAGATTCTCCAGACAACAGACCTTGAATCTTGAGATCAATGGTCTCTGTATGGCTCGATTTCATATAAACATGTTATGATGGGGATGAATGTTCCCCTTTAGAAGTCCATGTGAATCTAACTTTTCAATTCATTCAAATTATAAAATCATATATCCCTTAATGCTTTTCAAAGCATATCCCTTGGCATTATTCACTTGCATTGGCACCTGTGTGGGTTCTATTCTGTGTACATAACAATGTAAAAGAGTTGGGTTGTCAAGATAACTTCATTGATTTGCAAGTTCTTCATAGTATTTTCTCTGTTTGCAGGCTAAGCTGTTGTTGTTGTCATGGATGTCAAAACGTGCTTCAGTTCAAAACACCTGGGCTTGTGGCTGTAGATCTATGGATTGCAAAAGTGCAAGATGTCACATTTGCATTTTTCACTTAACCATGTATGTATAAAGGACAAATAATGATTGATATATAACCTATCTTGGTTGGCTTGTAACCAAGGGTATCTCACATAATTTGTCATTGAAGAGACTTATTTAAGAATTAGAGCTCATTATACTCAAATTAGAGGCTTGTATAAATTATGGGAGCATGTGCTGCTCATGGATAATGAATGAATGATTGTTCATAGAAGTTGAAATTGTGAAGGTGTATTGAAGGCATTACAATGAATAAATAGTCTCGTTTTGTAGCATATTTTGGAATCTTCTATTTGCTGATAAAACAATTAAATACATGACAATGCTTCTGTACATGTGCCAGCGCAATTGAATGAGATTGGAATCTGACTTCCAGAATAAAAGGCATAATAAAAGCATCGATCACATAATCTAATGAAATAACTAAATTGTAATAAAAATGTAATTCCATTAATCGTATTACTGAAAAATACATTTTCTACATACAGGTGTTTAGATATAACACTAAAAAATAGAGTGAGGCCATGTATAAAAAACAACTCATACAAAAATGATGGACATCAAGTTGCTCCAATCTATCTCAAAAAATACGAACACAATAATATAACTCCCCCATAATAACCCCAATCCCAATCAAAACAACAATCCATTCATTAATAGGCCATCTATATCGATGCCTATCAATAATAATTGGTAAAGCACATGCTGGCTCCACAAATTTGCCACATCCATGTCCATTGGATACTTCTTCAATGAGTATCGAATCACACACCCTTTGGACATCAAATTTGTACATAATCTCAAAAAGGTGGAACTCTGAAGCAATGAATCCGGCTTACTAGTGAAGGGGTTTCAGGTTAGGTCTTCTGACTTGGTAGGTACCGTTCATCTGGTTGGTGATTAATTTGGAGTTTGTGTAAGTGACAATGTCACTTGCACTATAACTTTGTGCAGTTGTGAGACCCTCGATCAAAGCATGATAGTATGCTTCGTTTTTTGTTGTAATCCCAGGTAATTCTCTACTATTTTGGTAAACTTGGCTAAGGGCTTCATTATGAAGCATGAACCTTGTTCGTGCATGCCCTGGCTTTCGGTGGCACCATATTTGGATTGCCAGGACCCATTTTGTAACTATCTGGAAAACAAGAAAATAATTTAATTAAATGTTGTTACAATGTTAAAATGCAGTAGCGGAAACTCGCTATTGTCGCTACTGTAATAGAGAGTTGCTGTTCTCTCTACAAATAAATAAAAAATGAAGTTTTCAATTTTGTTAATATAAATAAAAATTTAATTAATTGCAGCTACGGAAACACACTGTTACAGTGGCAGAAACTCGTTGTTTCCTCTACTGCAACAACGACTTACTGCCACTACTCAAAATTAAAATTTACAGTGGCAGCAACTCAATGAGTTGCCACTCTCTCTACGAAATAAATAAAAAATGAAGTTTGCAATTTTTTAATATAAATAAAAATTTAATTTAGAGCAATTGCAGCAATACACTGTTACAGTGACGACAACTCGTTGTTGCCGCTACTGCAAAAATGAGTTGCCACCACTACTCAAAAGTAAAATTTGCGGTGGTGACAACTCGATGTTGCAGTAGCGGCAACAGCAAGTTGCCGCCACTGCAATTTTTAAATTAGCATTATATAAAAAGGAGGAAAAACATAGTAAACGGGAAATTTACTTACCTTTCTTATTGCTACTACTACTTCTCCTTTTCCACGAATGGTTAGCTTACTCCCTGGTTAAATTGGTCCCTGAAATTGGAAGCATAAAGAAGCAAAGGAAGCTCATTAAAAACTAGAAATAAAAAATGGAGTGGGAATAAAAACTAGTGTAGTACTCAACATCAAAACTAGAAATAAAAACTAGAAATCAAAGAAGTGAGAAGGGAATACCTACAATGTACCCTATGTACCCTGTCTGAATCTCCTTATTCAACCCTCTGCAAGTAGTGCTATGGCCAATATACAGAGGAAGATGTCCAAAATCATTCCAATAGCTATGGAACAAATACATAATTTTCCAATAGTTGTAAGGACCTCCTGGAAATGGCCAATAAGTTCTGTCGAATCAACAAGATGGAAAAATCTACCAAATAATGTATGAACACAAATAGAAATGAAAACAAACTCAATTTCTCGGCTCTGTCGGTCCTCAATGTCCCTGTGACTTCCTCAATTTCTTAGCTCTGTTGCTCTATTGGTCCTCACTGTCCCTGCGACTTCCTCAATTTCTCGGCTTTGCTGCTCTTCTGGTCCTCGCTATCCCTGCAACTTCCTCAATTTCTCGGCTCTATTGCTCTGTTGGTCCTCACTATCCCTGCCACTTACTGGACTTATCCCTTACAAATATAGTTGAGTCTTCAAGATAGAAAGGGGCAGACTTACACGATGGAATGCATGAATTGCTCTCGACAGAATGACTCGACGGAATGAGCAGGAGCGGGTCGATGGAATGAAAAAGGGAGGAGCTGTGTGTGCAAAAATTTGAAATTGCTAAGTGGACATATTTGGGCGGTAACTCTAGAGCTCTGGTAGGTAGCAGCCATTAATCCCGCACCAGTGGGATGGTTCAAATTTGAAATCCCGATCGAACACTGTCACTTCCGCCCTCAACCCGCTACGCGAGGTAGCTGGCTCATGTGGGGCGGCTCCTCTGGTTGCATACGTAGGGCTACAAACGAGGATGGAGCGCCCAAACAGGGATAACTTACTGCCCACGTTAATGGACATTAACATCCTTTTGCCACGGTCAAGAGGAGTTCACTGGGAGATTTGAGCCGGTAGCCAAGGCGAAAATCCCAAAGGCCATTCTGTCGAATGGTTAGCCCACTCCGTTGTTGAATAGTAAGTTTGTACTCATGCTCAAAGCTTCATTTAATTCATGTACTTTGATCTTCAAACTAAATCCGCAACCTCCATTAAAACTCCACTTGCTTGATTTACAAGTATGAGAGTTGTCTGTCTATTTAACGAGGTCGTTGAGATTAGTTTTCCAACACTTACGACTGACTGTCTGCCTATTTAACGAGGTCATTGAGATTAAATTTCCAACACTTACGGCCACCTAATAAACCTGTCGGGAAAAGCTTGATGATGTCCTCCTATGAAGTAGCAGCGTTGTATACTGCAGTCTGCCAGCCAGAGAGCTCGTTATCGTGCTCAAGCAAAGTCATAATATCGCATATCTTGTTGGCATCCACGCACAATGTACCATAGACCATCCAGCCGAGGTGAACTTCTTGGACTTTCTACTTGTTGAAAAAGAAATGGACTTCAGCCTTTCAAAGGGAACTGAACAAGTCACACTGCCACTGCCACCAGGGTCCAAGAAAGATGATCTTATCTCAAAATTGTGCTAACGGGCGAAGTCAACATGGATTTGGAAGAGGGCTTGCTTATCAAATCTCTGGGAGGCATCATGGACGAGGAGGGCTTGATTCTTGAATATCTGTAAGGTTCCCATTAACCAATGCAAGTCCTCCATTCTTATAGTTTCTTATTCCACTTCTCTTTATTGAATTCTCCTGTTGTTAACAACGCCTTCAACACGTTCTCATTATATTTTCTTGCACTGCATTTACTTATATGCCAATTTTTTATTGAAATACGGGAGGCATGGTATCACATGCCAAACCCCAATCAAGTCATCCTACTTCACCTTTTGTGTGTTCTAAAGCAGTTTCTCCCATCCATCATTGTGTGACAAAGCTATTCTCGAAACCGAAGAGATGGATGTGACATAAGGTTATTAGTTATTGGTGCGCCCGACAATATTTGATAAAGAATGATGGTTTATTTAGAAATGTTTCTTATATACATTACTTAAGAGAGAAAAGGTATATACAATATTTGATAATGATTGACGAATTATTTGGAAATGTTTCTTATAAAGAGAAATGGTATATATGGAGAGAATTTACCTATTTCTAATAATTAAAATAGTTATATAATTCTAATAAAAATTTCTAATTTAATAATTTGGCATTTTTAATTAACCATACATATTCTCTTCTATTTAAGAATAAATGATTGTGACAAAAATGAAAAGTTAAGTAAGTATATATGAATGAGTAGTTAATATATATATATATATATATATATATATATATATATATATATATATATATATATATATATATATATATATATATATATATATATATATAATGGTTCACAAATGGATTTTTATTTTTCTTTTCTCTTTCTATGTAATTTATATATAGAAAAATTAATAAGGGTAAATTTTATATATTCTGTTGAGAATTTCTGAAAAACTGTGCATATTATCTATTCTCAAGTTTTCTAGAAGTTGTCAACATAATGTTAATGAATATGCAAATATCCATTCTCTAAATTTTATATAAATTAATTAATTTTCATCTCATAAATAAGTAATATAAATAAGGAAATACCATAAAATAATAATATAGATTAATGTACAATGAGTTTTAGATAGATGGTCATCTAGTGTTTAAGGCATCCTTAGATGTTAATTCACTAGTTCAATTCCCTCCATTATTCGGGTGTTATACTTGGGCATCACCATGATGTAGTCTCACCAATATTGAACTTACAAAAGAAAACATGACCATGATGTAGCCTTACCAATATTGAACTTACAAAAGAAAACACATGACCATGATGTAGCCTCACTAATATCAAACTTAAAAAATGATATAGCCTCACCAATGTCCAACTTAAAAATAATAATAATAATAATATAGATTAATAATTTAATAGCCAATTTTTAAAAATACATTCATTCTATTGATATAGAGAAGGATGTCAAAGAACAATAGCTAAGTGGTGCCTAGAATTTTTATTTTCCCTCTTTGTATGGTTCTATTTTCTGTAGACATGTTAACTAGTGTGAAAAAAAATTGAACATGTTCAAAATTGTGACAAGTAATTCTTGTAAGCCCAAATTATGTGAAAAAAAATTGAACATGTTTAAAATTGTGACAAGTAATTCTTGTAAGACCAAATCCTCGGCAAGAACAATTAGGGTTCCATTATGTGGAGACATGTTAACTTGTGTGAAAAAATTTGAACATGTTCAAAATTCTAAACAATTAGGATTCTATTCTTTGTAGACATATTAACTCGTGTGAAAAAAAATTGAACATGTTCAAAATTATGACAAGTAATTCTTGTAATATATATATATATATATATGTGTGTGTGTTATTTGAATTTACAAATAAATTAATAAATTAAAATAAATTTTAATAATTAATAATTAATTTCATTAATTAAATATAAAGGTAAAAACTTGTATTTTTAACCTAATAGGTGTATTTATTTTCGAATAAAGTTTCTGAATTTTAATTTAATTATCAATAAGTATTAGGGTGGATGGTAAAGACTTAACCTCCATTGAATATTGTATAATATTCTTGATAGTAGTCTCAAATCAAGAGTTGAAAATTATCTTAAAAGTAGTTATATTCTTTCTACCTTCTTAATTAAATCGATTAATTAAAAAAAATTGATATGAACAAGTCACATATAACATGAGTTATGGTGTTTTTTTTTTTTTTTTGCATATGGAATTGATAAATCGTGGTATTGATCCATGATATTGTAACAAAACTTATTTATAAATTAAGGATGGAGATGGTTGATCCAGGTGGCTCCAAAGACACTCAAAGATTTGAGAGAGCTTAGAAAAAGAAAAAAAAATCAAGGTTGTTGGATCACAAATAAATCAGTGTCAAGTCATAGAGCTCAGTGAGCAATTTCTAGTGGCGTAAACAATACTCAAATCTAAGTCCGTATGATCAACTTATCGTCATGAGAAATTTGCAAGTTACATAGGAAAATAGGACCCATTATGCTTATGTGGTCAATGATTGACCAATAAACCACACTCCAACATTGGTTTCCTACACAAAAATATAAAACAAAATAATATTAAAATACCTATATAAAAACAAAATCCATATAAAACAAAACCATTTATACAACATAAAAATATGGTTATTTAAAAACCATATAAAAGCACATGGTTATTAAAAATAGACATTAAAAATCATATATATAATAACCATATAACAAATATAGTTTATACAAACAAAAATTTGCAATCCATAAAAAAACGAAAATATCAACATATGGTTTGTTTTGAATTAAAGGAAACAAACCAACGATTTGGTGGTGAAAGGATCGTGGGTAATATATATATAGGGGGTTAATAACTATATTGCCATATTGTATTGTAACAAATTATATCCAAATATTATAACATATAATATGGTAACCATATTACATAATTTAAATGTCGATGATTTAAGAAAGTTAGAAAATGTCGACGGACAAGCCAACCAAAATCGCCGTGTTATTTTAAAATATTTTAAAATAAAATGTAACAAAGGTGAGACTCGGTGGGGTTGGAACCAGCAGACGAGAGTGGAACAACGAGAGGCGGAACCACGATCGCGTCGAATCATAAGTGCCGAGGTGGACCAGAACCATGAACTTGAGAATATTTTTATGCTGAAAGATGCGAGTGATGGAATTTGACATGCTTATAGTCATTTTTACACGTTTTCTCGCCAAGATTCTAACAGTGCAACCAGAATCGCCATTTGAGCAGTAAATTTCCAGTCAGCCCATGGAGCAAAAGCTTTGGAGAATCACGGGGGAATCTAAAAGATTCTTATAGGCACAGAATTTGACGGTGTTGAAATTCGATGAATGGATAGTCGATTTCACACCACTCGATGTCATAAATTCAGTGGTGCAGTCAGTTTTTGCAGTTGAGCATTTCATTTATCGATCAACTTCAGAAGTGAAGGTACATGAATCAGTGATTTCATGTTTTCCTTTATAGTTGTTGAGATGATGTATTATGTTTTGAGATCTCTTTTTGATTTTATGTTGTCGGATCGATTTTGCAACATTACATGAAATTTATTTAGTTTTTTTTGCTATGTACTATTGTTGAGATCCCTATGTAACTATGTTGAGGGGATACTCATTGCCACATTATGTGAGATCTTGTTAGTTTTCTGTGCTGAGAGGAAGCCTTATTGAGTGAGAATTCTTGTAAGCGAAATATCTCATGGGGAGACAAATCCATTGTTGTTTGAGGGCATATGACCTTGCTATGACAAAGTGTTGTCCACGTACATCATCATCTCTTACCAACATTATATGAAGCGGCCGACACCATATTGACACCGGCCTCGAAGATGTAGCCCACACTAGGTGAAATTTGTTATCAAATATCCCGTGTTCTTGTGTTGTTGATTGTCTCCATGTTTCCTCTTGCTTAAGCATCCATATGTGTTCTTTTAATTATCTTTTAAATGCAACTCTAACCACATCACAAAAGTAAAATATCATGGGTAAATTTGGTAGCTGACGAATCCGAATCAAGATGGAAGAATCTGAATCAAGATGGTATCAGAGCGGTCTTCTCACTGATGTGAATTACGAGCGTGAATAACGATTGAACGTGCAACAATGGAGGATGAAAAAGACATGTACGAGGCCATGCTCAGGATGTCCAAAATGGTGGACATGATTTATGAAGCTTATGAGAGACGAGAGAAAGAAGCAACAAAACAAAAATTGTTCATCCACTTCTTCCAGTGAACATTCATCTTCTTCATCGTCTTCTCATCATTCGCATGAGGAGATCAACTAGAGCCTTCAAGTAGAGAACACAAAATTGAGGATGCTTCTACGATAAGAGAAAGAGGAGAAGTAGAGATTGTAGCTTTAGTTGCGAGCCATGGAAGAGGCCTTGGAAGCCTTCATAACCTATTTATGAATCAACAATTGAGGTAAACAATGTTGATTGCTCTTCAATTTCATCTTCACATGCTATTATTTATGTTGGAAATATGGATATACCCATTACAGGAACTGTCATGAGACTCCTTACCAAGATGGGGTACAAAGGAGGAGGACTTAGTGTTAATGGCCAAGGCATGACTTAGCTGTTGGAGTTCGTGTAAAGACCTCAATTCACAGGTTTAGGATACATTGAAGGACAGTGCACAAAGGTGTCAGAAGCTTCCAAGACATGGTTGAAACCATTGGGGAAAGAGAATGATGGTAACACTTCACCATCATCCTATGACAAAACACATTGTAGAGAAAGAGCTGAGGCAAGCTCTTATCGCCATAATTACACCAGGGACCACCAGGAAAGGTATGAAAAGCCTTGGTATTATGGTGTTCATTTTGATTAGAAGAATGTCGCTAATAGTGAACATAAATCATGGCATCAGAAAACATGTATTTTTTGTGGATTACATAACCATGTATTCGTTGAGTGTTGGAAAAGAATGGCAGCACGAAAGAGGATGAGGCATGAAAGGCCTTCTCCACCGTAGGAAAAGAAGAAGGTAAAGTAGGTATGTAGGAAGAAGAATCATTGTAGTCATTGTGACAAAAATGACCATCAAAGAGCCACGTGTTGGAGGCTCCATCTAGAGTAGCACCTTAAGGAAAAAACATCAGTGCAGGAACCAGTTGAAACAATGGTTCAAGAAGCGAATGTGCCACAAAGAGATGACCCATTCACTTTGATAAGTGAAAGATGGTTTTTCTAGGTGTGGTAGTGTGTCATGGCTTTACTTTGTAAATCATGTGTTGCAATTTCAAATGTAAAATTGATGATGTGTTTTCCATCACTTATGAAGCAACAATGATGTTTTGGCCTTGTATTGACAGTTCGGGTATTGATTCTATTTTGTTGTAAACTTGACCATAGGGTATGTGTTATAAACTCGTGGCAAGCATGGGATGCTTGGGTGATAGTTGGTCATGTAATTTTAAAAATATTGTACTACAGGTTTACAGAGGATGCAGGTATCGGCTCATCTCTTATGGCTCCAAAGGACAAAGGTGAAGGAGAAGGAGTAGTGACCTGTCAGGACACTTGTGGTGTAGACAACGTACAAAACAATTGTAGATTATGTTCATTCTTTTGGTGGACCAAATGCTCCTCAGTGGGGAGGAATGATCCAGGTGGCTCCAAAGACACTCAAAGATCCCAAAGGGCTTAGAAAAAGCTAAAAAAATCAAGGTTGTTGGATCGCAAAGAAATCAGTGTCAAGTCATAGAGCTCAGCGAGAGATTTCTGGCGGCGTACACGGTACTCAAATCCGAGTTTGTATGAGAAACTAATCGTCATGATAAGTTTGCAAGTTACATAGGAAAATGGGACCCGCTATGCTTATGTGGTCAACGAATGACCAATAAGCCATTGACATGTGGCACTCCAACAATGGTATCTTAACCCTACGCAAAAAGACAAAACAAAATAATATTAAAATTTTCATATAAAAACAAAATCCATATAAAACAAAACCATTTATACAATATAAAAATATGGCTATTTAAAAACCATATAAAGTCACATGGTTATTAAAAATGGGCATTAAAAATCATATATATATATTTAAAAAATAACCATATAACAAATATGGTTTATACAAACAAAAAATTTCAATCCATGAAAAAATAAAAAATATCAACATATGGTTTGTTTTGAAATATAGGAAACAAACCAATGATTTGGTGGTTAAAGGATGGTGGTTATTATGCATATATATGGTTATTAAATATATTAACATATGATAGGGTAAAAAATTATATCCAAACGTTATAACATATATTCAACGACCCAGCGATATTACATAATTTAATGTCGATGGTTAAACAAAGTTAGAAAATGCCAACAATTAAGCCAACCAAAACCGTCATGCTATTTTAAAACATTTTAGAAAAAAATGTAACCAAGGTGAGAGTTAGTGGAGTTGGAACCCCTGACCTCCCGCCATTCACTTTTAATGCCTTTTCGTTAGACAAAAAATTCCACATTTCTAACTCTACAAGGGAAACTATATATCTCATTTTCTAAATAGTCGATGAGGGAGGAGCCAGCGGACAAGAGTGGAACAATGAGTGGTGGAACCACGATCCAGTGGAATCATGAGTACCCAGGGGAATTGAAACCATGAACATCAGAAGATTTTGATGCTGAAAGATGCCATTGATGGAATTTGACATACTTATAGTGATTTTTGCACGTTTTCTCACTAGGAGTCCAACCGTGCAACCTGAATTTCCATTTGAGCAGTAGATTTCCAGTCAACCCATGGAGCAGAAGCTTTAGAGAATCACGGGGGAATCTAAAAGATTCCTATAGGCCCAGATTTTGAAGGTGTCGAAATTCAATGAATGGATAGTTGATTTCACACCACTCAACACTAGAAATTTAGTGATGCAATCAATTTTTGCAGCTGAGGATTTCATTTTTCGGTCAAATTCAGAAGTGAAGGTACATAAAGTAGTGATGTCATGTTTTCCTTTATATTTGTTGAGATGATGTATTATGTTTTGAGATCTCTTTTTGATGTTATGTTGCAGGATTGATTTTGCCACATTATGTGAGATGTATTTAGTTTTTCTTACTATGTATTGTTGTTGAGATCCCTATGTAACTATGTTGAAGGGATACTCATTGCCGCATTATGTGAGATCTTGTTAGTTTGTCATGCTGAGAGGAAGCCTTCTTGAGTGAGAATTCCTGTACGCAGAATGTGTTGTGGAGAGACAAAACCACTCTTGTCTGAGGGCATATGACCTTGCTATGACAAAGTTTTTTCCACGTACATCATCATCACTTAACAACATTATATGAAGTGACTGACACCATATTGACACTGGCCCTGGAGACGTAGTCCACACTAGGTGAAATCTATTATCAAATGTCTCATGTTCTTGTGTTGTTGATTTTCACCATGTTTCCTCTTGCTTAAGCATGCATATGTGTTCTTTTAATTTTATTTTCAATGCAACTCTAACCACATCACAGAAGTAAAATATCATGGGTAAATCTAGTAGGTGAATAATCTGGATCAATGGTAAAGTAGGAGTGTATATATTAAATGGACTAATTAAAAGAACATGGTATGAAAATGTCACATATAAAATATTGTGTTTTTTTTTTGCATATGGCATTAATAGATCATCGTATTGATCCATGTCTCTGAACTTTTATTAGTCATCTAATTTAAATGCAATCACAGTAATTAAATAAAAAATACACAAAATTAATTTTAATTATAAAAATATTTTATTGATATTCTTAAAGAAACAAATGAGGTTTAAAATTAAGGGGCATCAAAAATTTTAAATTTCAAAGTTCTTATGGGGCATCAAAAAAATTTAAATTTCAAATTTCTTTCTTAAATAGACTCTAGTGAGAACCTCGAGATTTGTATTGACCTTCCTATACGCTAAACTTTGACAAGAACCAACACTAGAAACATATCCAAAATCACCACTGATAACTCTTCTTAGTAATCATCGTGTAAATATTCTTCTTCAAATTAGCATTCTATGTAAAATTTTCTATCCATAGGTTAACTACTATGCTCTTAAAATGAAGTTAGACGGCAGGAAGATGTTAGACAATGATTTTGGACAGTGTCAAATGCTAATGAGCTAGTTGAACATAGATGGCAGGCTAATGTCAATTTCAATTTCAAATCATTGTTGGGGAGGTATTAGATAACATTGAAACTTATAGATTTTGAAACCTTGGTTTAATACTTATAAATACAAGTATTTATAAATATTGAAACTTGCATTATTATCACATTGTTTTTAATCTCAAAACATAGATTAACGAAAATTTGTTAATGGAAATAAATGTGTTGGAGCACCATCTCTATAATAAAATTTCAAATTTATCTCATCATGTTTTTTTGGTTTAAGAGTGTTAAACACGCATGGAGAAGACAAGATATGAAAGATAAATTGTGAATTGCATTAATTATTCACATTGATATACATTTATAATACATTGATATGATTGTTGGATTCATATTCCAAGGTCTCTTGGACTCTTTTTTACTATTCAACTTCCACACCATAACCCTTAGTGGATTAGGTGTCCAACATTCCCCCCTTTAATCTGAAGGGGTATATACGAGTCCAATAAGAGAGCTCTAATATAAAAATACAATAATGCATGAAATAAATAAGTTGAATGTGCTCTCTGAGATGATGGCATAAGGTGGGATAACTCAAGGTCTGAACCAACGATAGTTTAAGGATGACTACCAACATTCGAACACTTAGTGCAGTTCGTGCAACTCTTCCAAATCTGGCAAGAAGTTGAATTCTTCTGCTAGAGGAAGTGATCCTTAATGCTTTGAAGAGGGAGACCTTCAACCTGAAGAATGGAGGTCTTCAACCTACGATGGTTTAAGGAAGGCCACCAACCAAAGTAACACTTAGTGTGATTCCCGTAACTCTTCCAAATATGGCAAGAGGCTAAAGTATTATGCTATAGGAAGTAATCCTTAATGCTTTAGAGAGGGAGACCTTCAACCTAGAAAAGGAGAGGTCTACAAACTATGATGGTTTAAGGAATTCCACCAACTAAAGACATGCTTAGGGGCTTATGTGTCTCTAGATATAACTCTGAATATGGGTATGGTTGACTCTCGATGTAGGCTAAGGAAGCAGGTTCAGGACGTGGCTCTTGGTTGCTTGATGTGGTTTTAAAGCTTATATATGACCATCAAGTCCCCCCTTATCAGATACAAGGTGAGAAGATGAATAAAAATCAACTGCAAGACATTTTAATAATCTATAAAAAAATTTGACATATGACTGGAATATCTTCTTGGATGTTGAACCCCATTTCCAAGAAGCAATCCGTCCAAGGTGAATATTTGTTCCTGCATGAGGTTTATTTTTGAAGCATTTCTTTGAAGAATGAGTATGCTCACCACATTTATTACACATGTGAAGATAAAAACAATGATATTTCAAATGACCAACTTTGTCACAATGTTCGCATTTGACAATCTGTTGTGAATGTGGAGGAGTATAATTTGGAATAAGTGAAGGTGAATTGTCATGAAGAAATCCAACACTCTGAAATTTTATTGACCTGGAATAGTATGGAATATGATAGGACACATCCTTGTGATATCCAAGAATGATTATGTGCTTGCTGTTGACAAGCACTTCCCAAGGTTTGATGATGGGCTTGGGAAGTGCATGCTGAATTTTTGCTTCTGCATTCAAATCTTCTCATGTAGTAGGCATTGTTTCTGAATCAAGCTCTACTTTACTGATTTGATTGCTTTTTGGCTCCTGATGGCTGAGTATTTCAACCTCAAATAGACGATTTTTTAAATAAAAACAAGTTTAGAAGGATTCCTTTTCAGTTGTGACTCATCTTGTTGTAGTTGTGATTCAAGCTGCAAAACTCTATTTTCACTTGTGCATTTTCCAAAGATATTTGAATGTCAAAAAAGTTTCCTTGTTTATATTAACTATGTTGTCCATTGTAGAGAATATTGGAGTTCTTAGTAACTCTAACAATCATTGAGTTTTCATCATTATTCAAACAACTGAAGTCAACAAATGACCAAAAAATGCACTAGTAAAAGAAAGATAAAAATGAAATATTTTTCAAAATCAAAATTTTCCAATAATAAGAGGTAAATCTAGTAAAGAGAAGGATATTCCCATTACTTCTTGAAGACTCCCTCAAATTTAGAGAGAAGGAAACAATTTTACCAATAATATAAAATATTACGTAGATATATAATGTGCACAGTTCGATGATTTATGTCACTGCTTCCTTATTAGTACTAGAATAACATATGTTTGATGCAATTTTCACAGTACCATTCTTCAACACATTTTATGCCGTCCTCTTGGATCTGAAAAAGGAGAGGAGTTGACACTCCAATACTTTTTCCACAGTGGCTATATCCAAGATACATGTTATCCAACATATTTATGTATGCACAAAGAATATGAACTCATAATCCACTAGGTGGAATACCCACATTTTCAACCACACTAATATTCCCAACTTCATGCTCACCATTAAAATTGCGCTTTCAATCAACTAGTCTAGGCAGACAGGTCTCAGGCGAGAATCACTGCTGAAAATGAAAATTATTCACACATGTGGGTTCATTGTCACAAAGCTCCATCAGCTTCCAGCAAGATAAGGTTCCACTATGATGTCACCATATCTTTAATGCTATTTTTTCCGACACACAATACATTCATTTGACCAAATCATTGATTCAATGCATGTGCCAATACAACTTATAATAATAAATATGAATTATAAATATAACCAACGCAGGTGCCAATAGAGATTGAATGTAGGTTCTAACACAAATATAGCCAACACATGTGCCCATAGAGATTGAACATAGTTTCCGATACAACTTATAATCCAATGCACACAGAGAAACTGGCTACATGGCTTTGTGCACATATGACAAGTCTTCAATATAGCTTATAAGTAATCTTCAATGTTACAAATTTTGAATCACATCATATAAAATGAACCAATAAGGTCGTTGAATTCAAAGGTTTCAAAAACAATAAGTCGCCTTTCAATATTGTATGTTATCTTGAATTTTTTGTTAAATTTTTGTGTTCATTCTTCCATATGTTTTGTCAACACTCAAAGAGTGATCGCTTCATTTTTTTAAATGTGGCTCCACCAGGTGCGTCAAAATTTGCATCAAATATAACTTGAACAAATCCTCTAGTTCAAACCAAGTGTAGAACCATAGTGAAATAGAAAACCCTCAATTTTTTTGAGGTTGTAGCAGTTTGGGTCCTCAAGCTCATAACCGTGCCTTACAAATTGTATTCTCAATAACCAATGTTCGAGTGGCGTGACTCCATGAGCTCAACCCTCATCAAAAGTCTCAAAGTAGAAGAAAATATCACAGGAAATGGGTGTAATGAGCTCGTGTCTTCAAATTTCATAGACATTCACAAAGAAATTTGACTATCAAACAAGAATATGTTGTCCTCAATAATAGGGATGGCATGACTCAATGGAGTGTCAGGTGTGCAAGGAGCATTACATATTTGAAATAATTTGGACTGCGTAGCAGGAAGAAAATTTAACATAAGAGAGGAGATACAGGGAAGATAAATGAAATAGTAATTTCACAAATGTCAAATAAATCACCCTTGAAGGCAGAATCCAAAAGAGAAACAGTCGTCGAAAGTAGTTTTGATGAGAAAAAAAAGGCATGGCAACAATTTTGATAAACGAAGGGCAGAACTGACACACATGGAAATGCTACAAAACAAGTGGCTCACACTTGATCAGGGGAGGAATACTCCTACAGTTCTAATACCATGTTAAACACACATAGAGGAGACATGATATGAAATATAAAACATGAATTGCGTTTATTATTCACATTGATGTAAATTTACAATACATTGATATGACCATTAGATTCATATTCGAAGATATCTTGAACTCCTTTTGACTATTCCACTTTCACACCATAGCCCTTAGTGACTATTACACTTTCACACCATAGCCCTTAGTGGTTTAGGTGTCACACAATGAGAATTAAACAAAATTACATTCATTTATGCATTAAGAATTTTGATGGCTTTATAGCTTGAGAGAGCAATGCCTCTCTAAATAACTCATCAAAAAACAAAAGTAGGAAGTTCACAACCTTCGATGAACTAACTTCCTATTTATACAATCACTTACATCACCATATAGTCTTCTAAAAATTATGAAGTGTCTGAAAATGAATATTTCATATAACATATTTCCCCAAATTTCAATGTTTTAACATCACAAAAAAAATAACAGAATTAACAAAAACGCATATTTTAGTTACTGCAAAGGGTCGAGAATATATTCTTGTATGTTTCCCGCCTCTTCTTTTGTCACCTTGCATGCACCTCGATCCAAATCTAATCCAATATTTAAAAGGGAGTCATCTTCCATGTTCCTATGCTTGTAGAAATGGTCAAAAGATATTTTAGAGAGAGTTATCTTTAAATTATAAAGTATTCGTTTAATTGAGGAAGAAGAGAGTATTTGTTTAATTGAGTTCTTCCCATCATCCATTTGATTAATGTCATTAAGTTCCCATAAACATGTAGTTTTTGAATCCATTTTTTTTTCCAACTATAAAATTAGTTTTAAAGAAAAATTAATATTTCCACAAAATTGTTTCAGGTTGGACAGATGTTAGATTATATGTTGAAAAATGTGTTTGGATTTATAATTAAAATTCCACTAGCTCCTCCGATATAGGGAGAACCTTAAGTTGCGTCGTCAACAAAATACTAGGGGAAATTTGTTTGGATGTAGGCTTCCTAAATGAAGGAGTGATAATTTTCATTGGTGGTTCGTTGTAATATCTTATTTTAAACATATGCCAATGATTTTCTAAAATGAACGCTAGGTAGGAAATATGTATTCAAATATTTTAGTTGCAAAATTACATGAAGCTCTACTACAAGGACATTTCACCAACAGTTTTCTTACAATTAAATAAACATGAGAAATAATAGGAAAAACCCAACCTTAATTATTAAAATTCAATATGATATTACGTATTAATTATTTAGTTCTCAAACTTGGAACATATTTGTAAATAACTCCTACTATATGGAATTCGTGGCTGGACAATGAAATGGTGTTGGGGCCACCAAAGATGAATGTAGAAAACACTGAAATTGGCCTCCTAAATCCTACTTATTCAAGCATTATGCATCTGTGAGAGATATAATTAACCTCCCCTCGTAATATCCATATTAATCCCCAACGAGTGGATCTCATTTGTTCCCTCCTTTTTAGTTGCTAGGGTATATAGTTTGAATACAAAATCCCCCTTAACTGGACCAGTTATGGTGGATCACTCTCCACCGAAACTAATTCTCTTTTTTATGGGCTCCCACCCAAACAAAATCCATGAGATTAAATCAAGAAAAAAACAATAATCAAAATGCATAACTAAGGGGTGGTCTCCCTTCTCTTTTTATACTCATGGATTATCAAAATTCCATGGTTCAATACCATGGGTCATCCAAATACCATGAATTATTTTCTTATTAAGATAAAGTGTGACTTATAATATTATTTTTCTTAAGTCACTTCTAACTAACTAATTCCCTTATATTACATCATTACTTTTTATTTTGTAGTCTATGGGAATGGTTATGCTACTAAGTTATTCTATGTTCCCAATGCTTGGAAAAAGGGACATTAGAATCATCCCTTCTCAAAACTGCTTGATCCTAAGAAATTTCAACCTTACTGCCAAGATCCCAAATGATTAAGATGAATTAATGTTGAATCACTATGATGGAATCCATAACATGTATGCCATGAAAAATTGTTGGATACCCAATGAATTTGAATAAAGCTCTATTAAACTCCTATTGTATCAAAAGGATATTATCCATCCCACTACCTCTTTCCAACTCTTTCGCACAACGAAAAATATTCTCCATCATAAAAATCCCTTGATCCTGAATAAGTATGTGGAAATATTTAATGCATTTCCTCCACATCATCTCAGTTCTACTAAAATTCTCATTATGATCATGTACCCTTAGTAAGCCTTCTAATAAAACCATACTTCCTTGAATCTTTTGTTGTCCCAATATGATATAAGAGAGTACTAGAAATATGCTACCCGGAAGTTGGGTTATTGTGCTAATGCATCCACTTCCAGAAACCACTACTACTTGGAAAATATACCACCTCTATTACTCCCTTGCAAACCTATTGTTGGAGTATTTCCCCAATTAATGCGATATCAAACCAACAAGGAAGTATTCCGCTAGTTCCAAAGAAAGGGTTTCTACATTTTTTTCAGCTTCTTCCTCCCAAATGTGCTCCCTTGTTTGGTCAGGTCTGGCCATATGGAAATATTGTCCACCTAGATCCTACTACCAAATATGGTTATCAAACTTGGTCATATAATTGGTTGACCCACCTAGGTCCCATTTCCAAATAGGGATCCTAACATTCTCAACATTCTAGGGTTCCTGTTGTCTCATACCCATAGCTATAAATGCCACCAATTAAGTAGAGAACCAACTCATAAATTAAATCTAATCAATTGAAATGGATTATTGGAATAGGAAGTATCAATAATAATTCCTCCTTTGGAGTCCATAACCTCCCAAAGTGTGTTTTATCATCATCTTCATTCATCAACATCCCCTAAAAGAGTTTGTTGGTATAAGTACTAACTCAAGGAACAATCCCACCATGTTGACCTTGTGCTACTCTATTTTTTCCTTTGTCCTGGTCTTTTTCCCAAACATTAATCCCATCTATTTCTTTTCACTTTTATTGCTAATATTGACTATCAATTCGTTCCCAAATTTTTCTTGATTCCTCTTGCACTCTATAACTCAAGAGAAATGTCTCTATTTAATCCTCTTGTAATGCCCATTTTAATTATTCCTTCACCATGATCCCTTGAATATCATCTACTTAGCATACTTCACAAATTTGAATAATCTAGTGGACACAAAAATTTTCATTTATTCTTCATCATAATTACCATTTTCAATCAACACACATGAATGCATTAGTGAACTGCTGCCAAAATATTCACATGATTTTTCATAATTTTTAGGGATATCATCATAGGCCTCATAATCCTTATTGGATTAATTTTATTACATGGCTAAGGCTACTTTTATTTCATTGTGATGCACTTTATCAATTGTCATACCCACTCCTTAAAGTAAGGAATATTTACCAAGCTCCATAGTCTCAACTACTTCTTTGTCCTCATCCTCATTTGGTCACAATATATCCTTACTAACTTCACAAAAATGGCCAGGTGTCAAAGTTTTATGAAATGATGAAAAAATTCTCTTCTCTCATTTGGTTCTTTCCCTTGTTTGAGTACCTTGTAACATGTAAGACCATTGAAGTTATATCCTTTTCACTTAACTCTCTTTTGAACCTATTTTCATATTCTTCTCAACCAATATTCTTGAGAACTCATGAGAAATAGATGAAACAACCTTCTACTTCCTCCAAATAGCCAAAAACTTTGATAAATTTCTCCTACAAATGACATCACCTTTTCCTAAAATTAAGGACAAAATAATTTGCATGCTTTTTTTAACAATGTACAGATGATTTTCTTTGATTTTGGTGAAGAAGCATTGGAACATATGAATAATTAAGTCATCAGACTCTAGATCAATCATGATGGTGCATGATTTTATTCTTGCCATGATTTCCAAAATCTTAAGTCTCCTACCAAAGCTTGGACCTTTGATATCATGTCATCCATGAATTCTCTATACAATCAACATTATAATATTCTTTAGAATATCATCATTGTAGGGGAGGAATAGGATAGATTACCCTTATGACCTCATTGAGACAAGAAGCGACTAGAAGTCCTACCTCTTTACAAGGGTGTTCCAAAACTTTGTGTTGGATTAAGGTAAGCACTGATGGATTCAAATCCCAACTTAAAATATTCCATTCTGATTGGTCTATCTTAGACAAACATTTGTCTAAGTTCTACAATTTAGAAATGGTGTCCCCTAATTTCATAAACTTTAAATCTAATCCAAGTAAAAAGATCCAATTCCCCACTTTGTGTTCCTTTTGTAGATTCCTCTGTTACTAGTGCTGAAGAGTATCATGGACTCCTTTTGAGAAATTTTTGTTGTATTGCCTTGTTAATTTCTCCATGAAAAATGTTTAATTCCTCACATATTTCGTTAGAAATATTTTAATTTAACACATTTAGGGAAAAAAAACCTTTACATCAAATTCTTTTATATAATACAGTTCTTGTTGTACAAACATTTAGCATGCATCCTTTATTAAAAGAGATAAAATTTCTACATACAATTTGGCTACTGATAATAGAATGGAAATTCACCTTCTTTATTTATGAAATGGCCAGTGAGTATAATATCTAATAGTGATTTAGAGTATTCTGAAGCTGTTACAAACTTATGGCTAACCTTACCTTTCCTAAGTCTATTATGTTGTGCCAATATGAATTTACATAGATAACTCAGCCACTTCTCCTAAATCAATTGCTACATGTATGAGTATTCTCACTCAAGTCCAAAATTGTTTCCTCCTCCCACTTAACTGCTATAGGTATCGACCAAATGGGTAGTCAGACTAAACAATAAAATTGTGGCCTCCTCTCCGTATTGTAAATTTCTCGTTGCAGTTATGAAATTGTTTTCTGTTTGTCCATTGATTCATTCCTATTGAATCACATAAAATATCGCAACGAAATTCTCTCAAATCAACTAAGTCTACCTCATATATCAACCCTCAAATGTTACTTGTATAACTATGTGATGCTTCAAGGGTGTAAATGTTGCCACCAAGAAGGATTACCACTGCTAGTTTATTACTGAAGCTTGTCCATGATTTTTTTCTAGTAGAAATGATAATTAATTGGTTACACCATTGATTTACCACATCCAAGCATTGAGTTTGAGACTGTGAACGAATTCGGCTTAATTAAATTGGCCCTCATGAATTTCCACATGAGGAATACTGCAATTTTGCCTTAATCCATAATACGATTCTGTTGAGGTTCTATCATGTGTATTGTCATCTATGTGTTATAGATCACATTGCCCTTAGATACTATAGGATACAACCACTACCATGCGTCCTTCAGTCCTCAACTAGATTTCCCTTATACCCAATAATTACACCTAATTTTATGAGAGCAGAACTAGGATGAAGCCATATATTTCTTCCCGTGATTGTAGAAGTCGTTGGTTTAATGGGGGATCTTTATTGAATTTGATTTCCATTTTTTTCACTGAGGTGCTCTATATCCCATTATGGGGGAGACATTTTAGTTCTTTTAAATGAGTGTAAACATTTAAATGTCTACTCAATGTGGGAAAGTTGTTCATGGTTTTATAAGTTTAATATAATTTTTGGATAGTTATTTTACAAGGAGATCAGCTAACCCGGTGGGTAAGGTTGTCTCGTAACATTTTTGCTCTGGAAATATGTGTGTTGTTGTTAATTACAAGACCATGAAATTATTTTTTATTAAGTTTTGAAAAACAAAATTATTATAAGAACACACTGAAAAAATAACATGTGTCAAATTAAACATAAAAATACCTAAATGTGAAATCCCCTTGTGATCATGAACATAATCACAATAGATGGTACTAACCCATTCCGTTTGATATCAACAACTCTAGCATTTATAAACTCTCTAATTCCCTTCAGGTGAAGACAAAGTGAGTCAAAAAACTGTCAATACATTTAACAAAGGTGGGTAAGATGAATATGACACAAATTTATAACTTACATGAGCTACAATGATTACTATATATAGCCCAACCAAGGTGAGAAAAAATGTAGATGTTGGCCTTTGAAAATGGGCCATAAAATATACTATGCAATAGAAATAATTGCATAGAAAATTTTAGCTAATATGTGCCAAGTTGTAGCATCGCCCATATTACCATAAAACAAAAATTTAAGACATGGTACAAGAATTCATGTCTCAAAGTGGTCAACCCAAGAAGGTGTTCTTACATAATGCATGCCAGTATTGTACCAAATGATCATGTTTCCTTTTTATAACAGTGTAGTGTAAAAAATAGCCACTTCTTTCTTAATGAGGTGTTACTAATTGCATTGTGAAAACTATTTTAAACTAGGACAAATGCATAAGATTGAAGGATTAACAAGCTAACCAGAAACACTTTGAAAAATAATTCCAAAAGAGTAACCTGGTGTTGTTTTCATTCAACTTACATGCTACAAACTAATCTACCAAATTTGAATGAAGAAAAAGTGATTTTAGAGCACAAGGAAATGCTAGATATGAAAATAAAATGTCTATTTACTTTTTGTTGCATGATTTATATAAGTCATAGGAGATAATACGATATATTGATTGATCCTATGTCAGACTCAAATAAAATTGTTGTTAGGAGCAAGGTCAAATGGAAATTTCAAGTAGAATGGTCAAATGCCTAATCAATATTGAGTTTTTCTCTCTGAGCTGAAGATATGGAATTTTAGTCGTTACATTGTTAAAAACATACCATGTTAAAAACAACTAAAAAACACATAATTACTAAACACACTCATATATTATACACAAATGGTGTATGTGTAAACACACTCACACACACTGATTACATTCAGATTACTCTATTAAATAGAGTTTCTGAGATCCAACTTATTCCTAATTTAGAGAGAGAGGTTGAGAGAATTTCTCAACCATCACAAACCAACTTCTAAAATATGGAATGTAAGCATTAACTCCAACATACATAAGGAATCCATGAGTTCAACGAGCAATAAGGCACTTGAATTCCTTTTGAAATGGGAGATAGAAAAAAATACAACAATTTTAATGTCTTCATCTTATAACTACTACTTAAGAAAAGGAGATGAAGACATTAATTTTTTTTTGGCTCTCTCCTCTTTCAAAAGGAATTCAAGTACATTACTACCCATTGACAATGCTTATTTGGAGAGAAGCAAATTATTTCAATTGACGGTGCTTATTTGGAGAGAAGGTGCTTATTTCAACCTTAATTCCTTGCACCTGTTGAATCCATACTTGAGCCTTTGAATGGTATCTTGCCACTTTGGCATGGCTGATTTTATATTCAAGATGCCTATATGAATCTTCTTAAAATGTTTTGCAATATGGTACTGCATAGGCATACTATGGAATCAATTGGGATAATAAAGACAAACCCATACCAACCTCTTGGTTTGGTAAGAATTTGAGATGACTGGAGATGTTTATGGGCATAGTGTCCCTATTTCAAACACACAATAGGCCATATATAAAGTTTATAATGCTAATTTACCATATTTCAATGTAAAGGCATCCATAACAAGAAACTCTTATCATTAAAATTTATATTTCATGATCCTATATTCACATGGATTCATGATTCATTTGCTATTAAAAAAAAGAAGAAAAAACTCTCTTCAATTGGGTTCAATATTTGTAGAGGAATTAATAGAGTCTGACATTGTTATGATAATAGAAACATAAATCTATCCATTAGCTTATGATCTTTCATGAGACAAACTAGGAATTTAAGCAGGATATTTGAGTGAAAATAACGACATCTACATCCTATCTTGATTATCCTGATTTTCCTCATCAATTTCTATAACCAATGCATTGGGAAGGTGAAGGTATCTCACCATGATAACTTCTGGTGACACCTTTCTATGAGAATTTTCATCATATGTACCACCTTCTACCTAAACATTAGAAATAGATGACAAGAACCTACTTAGTGAAGAAGGTTGATATTGTAAACGCTACAAAAAATGGCATTGGTAGGATATATATGTTATCACGATAATAGTTATTTTTGCCTTGTAAATTTATCTCATTGTTTTTTTCCTTTGGGAATTGAGATTTATGAAGCTCTGCATGATCCTGCTCTCTCATTTTCTTTGCTCGTGGTAGTTATAAGATGAAGATAAAATTGCTTCTCTCTTAAGTTTACTTGAAGCATGTTCTCTCCTAATTTTAATGTCTTCATCTCATTTTCTTGAGTCGGATAGGAATTAAGTCTCATTTAGCTGATGTTCATGTTTCAATCCCAAATTGAAAACTTGAATAACACCAATATAAGGAATTTACTAATAATGTATTGTTCTAACATCAATCTATTGGATTACATTCATTTAACTTATATTTCTCAATCATATCATCAATTTAAATATTTAAACATTATGTAATATAGATTGAAATCTTTAATCTATTTACAATCCAGGACAACCTCAAGTAGTCCCTCAAAATCAAGTTTTGTATGAGAAGAATACTAGTATTTGCATATTCAAGTTCAGAAATAGTCAAATGAATTTTGGAAGAAGTAAATCTTTTCACACATAGCATCTTGTCCTACCCATGCTTTCAAGGCCATAAATATTTACTAGAAGTCTTGTTATTTACCTCTTTCATGGTAATAAATAAATAATTACATCGATGTCACACTACTTCACAACCACTTTGTGAACAAATTTAGTTCTACCTTCCACTCAGATGTTGTCACTGAGGGACATACCTTTCACTAAGACACTGTTGTTAGAAATTATCTTTTGATTCTTAGTCATTCCCCCATAGTAGATGGTCTATTTCAGTAGTGGGATAACAATTCATAGGAGAGGCACAATAGTTAAGGAAGGAGCATGGTGCCACAACAGTCATCTAGCTATGCATATACTATTATCAAGACTTTTTATTATTAACTGTTGTTCTAAATTTATATATCTAGGATTAGGAATTATTTTTTTCCAAATTAGTTTTTGCCTGTAATAGGTACTTTTTAATTTAGTTTGACTTACATAGAATTTTGAATTTAAAGTTTTGGAGAGAATAGGCTTATTTTAAGTTTACATTAAGGCACCTTGCATGCCCCTTGATAATGAAGTGAAACTGATTTGGGAGTTTAGACACATTCCCTCACACATATACAAGGGTTCCCCACCCGCCAGGGTTTGAATGTGGGTTGTTTAAATGGTGGTGCTCCATACCAACCACAAAGTAATAATTGAAAACCCAAGGTTTTTATCCTTGTTGATTTGAGATTACATTGGAAATCAGGTTGCAATTCTTAATCTAAAAATATGTCAACCACTTAGTCTACACGGGGAAACTTAATTGGTGATCACCATGTTATGAAATATTACGTAAAACATTAGAGTCAAATTTTAAATCCCTGTGGATCAAGCCAAAAAAAATAAAAATTATGTCAACCACCTGTAAACAAATCTGGCATATTATTATAAATGAAGTCTTTAGAAGTGCATATTTCTTTCAATGAAAAAGTTTGAATCTAGATTAATTTCCTAGATTGGGATATAATGTTATTCATTGGATAGAAGATTTTGTAACCTTAACACTAATGACATTCAAACAAAGGATGACATGATATGCATTTAGTTGGAATTTATTTTGCTTCTTGTTGAATAATGCTTATGACTGTTAAATAAGGAAAAAATCAGATTGAAATGATAATGTATCAAATCTAAATTATTTTCTCCCCATTTTGAAAAAAATGGATATATATAATTGATTTGATTGAAAAGTTGCATGCATAGTGGCATTGGTATAATTTTTGTGACGCAAAGTTTTGTTGATTCCAGTCCATCTCAGTCAGAACTCTGTAGAGCATTGGATGAGATGTTACATGGAAGAAGAATGCAAATGATTCATATTTATCAGTGCTTGTTGATACCGTTGTTAAAGAAGTGGATGAGATCGAACATGTTTTCAAACAACTTATTTTTAAGTTTAAAGATTTCTCAAACACACAGATCTTTGTTTCCCTAGTTTAAAATATCAACAAAGCTATGAAATTAACCACTACTTACTATTACTTTAGAGTATTTAGCAATGAAGGTGTTGTTATGAACTTTCTAGTTTATAATTTATTTTTTATTGTTGTAGGAGAAGTTGGCAACTTTAGTTTTGCATGTAATGTATTCAAGAATATATTAGCTAACAATTCCAAAAATTCCATGTGTTATTTTGCTTTATGAAGGGAATTTGCAAAGGTGGGAGACACATGAGTAGCCTACGGATTTTTCAGGGAGTTATTGGAGAGCTTCATTTGTAATACTACAATGATAAATATGTTGGAATTTTCAGTGCTTTGATACCATGTTGGAAATTCAAAGAACACGAGAAGCTGAAAAATAAAACAGGGGAAATTCTTTCCCTCAATGAAAAACTTACACAGCGATGTAGAAATTAAACTAAATAATGACAGCACAGTTTTGTCACAAAAACACATAGATCCACACACACACACACACACAAAAAAAAACCACAGAAAGTTCTATTTCCTTCTTCTGCTTCAACAACATTTTCTACATCTATTTTATACATATGAAAATATCCTACTTAATACAAAATTAAGGCGCTGACAATTTAATGCCAATTCAATGCTGGAATGGATGGTAACTGCAAGATCGTCCTTTTTCCATGAAAGCCCATTTCTATGTAAAAACAGCGCACAGAGCCTTAAAAGCCAGACTTGAAATTCTTTAGGTTTCAGCCTTGAAACCACATCGCATATCACATTTCAATGTTGACAACATTTACCTAGGCGCTATCCTTTTGAGCTTACACAATGTGATGTGCGCACGTTGCAATATATAACTTATCGCACAGTGCAACACTTAACTCTCGGCAACTTAACGGAAAACGTAAAAAAATATGATTGTGATATGCAATGGCAATATCGCATCGCAACAAACAAAGAACAACTTCTATGTGTTAGGACTTAAGCGAAACAATCGCCTATTGCGATGTTTGATGACAATATTGCATCACACCATCGCAAAGTTTGGAACAAAGCATAAAACGTAAGGACTTAAATCCTGTGAAGGACGAAGTGTGACACGCTAAACAGCGAGCGGTGCGAAAAGGCATGGGTAAAGGAAAAGCAGAAAATACAAAGGTTTGTTTGTAGATTTTGGTAATGCGTATAGGTTGATGGGTCCCACAAATATCGCATTGGTGGAGATGAATGGTTTGGAAATGCATTAAGAAGAAAGGGTAAGGGTTTGCGAAGTGCGCAGTGCAGGCAAGAGGTAGGTGATATAGTGGGAAGGATTTAAATGCAGAGTGATCGCTAGGTACAATTTTTTGAACATTATGAAATTGTGTGAAGAGGGTATGCTTGTGGATTTTTCCTTGTCCTTCCCTACAACAAAACATTTAACTGATGTATGGCTACTGCCAGTTTATTCATGGCAGTGGTTGGGAGTAATTTCCAGCACTCCCCCTTAATCACAACTGCCGCCATTGACCATTCCCAAACATTCTCTAAGATAAACAATTTTTTTTTATGCCAATGGCTTTGTGAAGATGTCTGCAAATTGTTCCTCTGACATGCAATGTTGTAACACAATTTCACTATTGTTAACTAATTCTCTTATTAAATTGTATTTAGCATCAATGTGCTTTGTCCTCTTGTGGAAAATAGAGTTCTTTGATAGTGCAATTGTTGAACTGTTATCACAGAAAATTGTGTTTTCTTTGTCTTGTTCATGACATAAATCCCGCAACATCCTTCTCATCCAAACTGCTTGACACATTGCTGCTGTTGCGGCGACATACTCAGCTTCTGTTGTTGACAATGAAACTATTGGTTGCTTCTTGGAAGCCCATGAAATGGCTCCCGAACCCAAATGAAAAACATATCCTGATGTGCTCTTTATGTTATCAACACTTCCACCCCAATCACTACCAGTGTAACCAATCAGCCTAAAATCATCAGCTACGGAGTATAGAACACCATACTCCTTCGTTCCATTGACATACTTTAAAATTCTTTTGGTTGCTTTCCAATGTGTCTCCTTAGGTGTCTCCATGAACCTTGACACCAAACTAACTGCATACATTATATCAAGCCTAGTTACAGTAAAATACATTAGGCTACCCACCATGCTTTTGTATAATGTTGGATTGACATTGTTGCTACAATATTCCTTTCTCAAATTCAACCCCATGATAGTTGGAGTTGGATATGACTTGTTGTTCTTCATATTAAACCTCTCTAAAATTTCTACGACATACTTTCCATGAGAGATAAAAATTCCATTTTTTGTTTGATTCACATATATGCCCAAAAAATATCTTAACAACCCCAATTCAATCATTTCAAACTCACTTTTCATGATTGCTTTGAAATCAACGATGAGAGAATCATCACTGCCTATAAAAATCAAATCATCTACATACAAAACAACAATAAGAATGATCTTACTGTCATTTTATTTGATGTGGAGAGTAGGTTCACCATCACATTTTTCGAACCCATTGTCCATTAGGTAAGCATCTATCCTATTGTACCATGCACGCAGTGCTTGCTTCATCCCATAAAGAGCTTTCCGCAATTTACATACCTTGTGTTCTTGGCCTTCTATCTCAGAGCCAGGAGGTTGTTCAACATACACCTCCTCTTTCAACACTCCATTCAAGAATGTTTACTTCACATCCATTTGATACATTTTCCATTGTTGTTGTGTTGCTATTAACAACATTGTATGCAGTGTTTCCATCCTTGCAACTAGCACAAAAGTTTCCTCATAGTATGTTGCTTGTAGCCTTTGACAACAAGCCTTGCTTTGTGCCTTTCTATCTTGCCTTCAATGTTGCTCTTGGTATTATAGACCCGTTTCACTCCAATGACTTCTTTTCCTTGTGGAAGATCCACTAACTCCCATGTGTCATTCCTTTCTATTGCTCCTATTTCTTCATTAATTGCTTCAACCCATTTCTCTGCTTTGACTGCATCTTCAAAGTGTATTGGGTCATCTACATGACAAAATAATGCAAATAAAGAATTCAGACCAACACTATTATCAACTTCTTCTTGCTCATAAGTTTCACTTAAATTTATGAATTTTGGTCTTCTTATACTTGTTGAAGATGAGCTTGGTGTTGAGCTTGAAGTAGATGGAGTTGTGGATCTTTGTGGTGTGCTTGGAGAAGCACTTAATTGATTGTGCAATGTTGTCCTATTACTTTATTTCGGTGTGCTTTGTTGAGCTTGTGTTGGTGGAGGAGGAGCCACCGTTGAGGAATTACTTGTTGCAATCAATTCCTCTTTGTCTTCATGTGACATGCATGTCTTTGCATTGACTATCTTCTCTAAACTTCCATCCCATGCTTCCTCTTCTATGAAAGGAACATCTCTGTTGATTATCACCTTCTTGGTTAATGGATTATAGAGCTTGTATGCCTTGGATTCATCGCTACATCCAAGAAATATACTTTTCTCCCACTTGATGTCCAAATTATTCCTCAACTGTTCCGGGACATGTGGATATGCCACACATTTGAGCACTCTCATGTGAGTGACAAATTTCTTTCTTCCACTCCATGCTTCTTCAGGAACTCTATTCATGACACTTTTGGTTGGACATCTATTAATGATATACGCTGCACAAGAGATAGCTTCAGCCCAATAATCATTTGGAAAATTCTTTTCCTTCAACATACTCATTGCCATATCCATGATGGTCCTATTTTTTCTTTCTACAACACCATTTTTCTAAGGTGTATACCTTGCTGTAAACTGCTTGTGAATTCCATGCTCCCTGAAAAAACGAAGGAAGTCATTTGAGATATATTCGCCACCTCTATCAGTCCACAACACTCTTATGTTGTGTCCACTTTTCTTCTCAACAAGAGCTTTGTACTGGCGGAAGTGGTCAAACACTTCACTTTTTTATATTAGAAAATAGACCCATGTCTTCCTTGTATAGTCATCTATGAATGTCAAAATGTAATGGTTGCCACCAAATGATGGTGTTTGCATTGGTCCACATAAATCTGAGTGGACAATCTCCAAAGGTTCTTTTTCCCTTATTGACTTTCCTGATGGAAATGATTCTCTGTGTTGTTTTCCCAAGATGTCGCCTTCACATAGGTTGTCCTTTTTTTTTATGAGTGGAAATCCTTTCACCATACCTTTCATATGCAACAAATTCAAACTTCTGAAGTTGAGATGACCAAATCTCAAATGCCATAACCAATTCTCATCTTTGAATTCTTCTTGAAATTTTTCTTGTGTGACAACTGCTATAACACCTTCTTCCTTCAAGTCTGATCTTATCTTGAGAGGAAACATTATGTTGTTTGTCATATGAACTTTTGTAATGAGTTGTCTACTTGGAGGCTTATCTAATATAAAAAATACATTGTAGCCCTTTTGCATGAGTTGTCAAATGCTTAGGAGGTTATGTTTCAAACCAAGGACAAAATAAACATTTGGCATGAACGTTTTCTCTTCCTTCTTTTTTAGTATGTCTACTCTTCCTTTTCCCATGACAGAGACCTTGTTATAAGTCCCTAATTTTACTTATGATTTTACACTTTCATCTATATTTGAAAACATTGCTATGTTTCCAGTCATGTGGTTGCTACACCCTGAATCTAAGAACCATCCATCCCCTTATTTTTCTTGTGCTACATTACAAGCTAAAAACAAAATATCATGGTTTAGATTTTCCTTTATGAAATTTTCTTTTGGTTTGCTACCCATGTCATATTGCTTCTTTCTACATTCATTTGCATGATGACCGTGCTTCTTACAATAATGACATTGAACTTGAGATCTATCATACCTTTCACTTTGTGCTTGATTTTGGCTTGGGCCTTGATTTGGATTTTGATTGCTAAAAACTTCCACTTGAGCTTGAAGGGATGCTTATTCCACCTCTATGTGGACTTCTTCCTCTTCCTTGACCTCTACCTTGACCAAAAGACACTTTTGAATTCAATGCATGCTCCAATGAGGAGTTTGTTCCTCTGCTCAGTTTGTGCTCATGAGACATCAGTGATGCATGAAGCTCATCCACTAAAAACTATGAGAGATCCTTTTTCTCTTCTATGGTCACAACTATGGCATCAAACCTTGATGGCAGACTTCTTAAAAGTTTCTCAACTATTCTCCTTTCCTCAAGTGTCTCACCATGAGACCTGATTTGGGTAACCACCCCAATCACATGTGTAAAGAATGAGTCTATATTCTCAGACACTTTCATACATAATGTTTCAAAATCTCTTCTCAATATTTGTAGTTTTGTTGTCTTCACCTTTTCCATGTCTTGGTAGGTTGTTTAGAGGGTATCCCATGCTTTCTTGGACTTTGTTTCTACTGCAACCCTTAGGAAAATACTTTCATGCACTATCTGGAATATATAGAAGAGGGCTTTGGAGTCCTTCTTCTTATTGTCTCTCAACAAATCTCTTTCTGCTCGTGTCAAAGAATTGTATGTTGCTGCATTTGCTGGTTTTTGGAAACCATTCTCCACTAGTTCCCAAATATCTTGAGAAGAAAACAGAGCCTTCATTATAATAGCCCAATAATCATAATTCTTGCCATTAAACTATGGTATTTATGGATTAGTTAAACTTGTGCTTTTTCTTGCTGCCATTTTCACTGTGTAAACAAAAACCTTCTCACTGCTGGAGAATCCACTTCTCAAAACAAACTTTCAACTCTTTAGTAAAGACGCTTTCTTTCACTGAGAGTCTAAACCTTCTCTAATACCATGTTGGGATTTTCAGTGCTTTGATACCATATTGGAAATTCAAAGAACACGAGAAGCTCAAAAATAAAATAGGGGAAATTATTTCCCTCAATGATTAGTTTACACAGATATGCGAAAATTAAATTAAACAATGACAGCACAGTTTTCTCACAAAAATACACAGAGCCACACACACACACAGAGAAAACTAAAGAAATTTCTATTTCCTTTTTCTATTTCAACAAAATTTTCTACATCTATTTTCTACATATGAAAACACCCTACTTAATACAAAATGGCAAAGATGACAATTTAATGCCAATTCAATGATGGAATGGATGGTAACTGCAATATCGTCCTTCTGTCGTGAAATCCCATTTCTACGTAAAGACAGTGCACAGAGCCTTAAAATTTGGACTTGAAATTATTTAGGTTTCGGCCTTGAAACCACATCGCATCCACACCCACATCGCATATCACATTTCAGCGATGACAACATTTACCTGGGCACTATCCTTTTGAGCTTGTGCAATGTGATGTGCGCACATCCCAATATATAACTTATCACGCAACACAACACTTAACTCCCGACAACTTAACGGAAAACATAAACACTTGCGATTGCAATATGCGATGATGATACCGCATTGAAACAAAAAAAAAAGAACTGCTATGTGTTAGGACTTAAGCGAAACAATTGCCGATTGCGATGACAATATTGTATCGCACCATTGCAAAGTTTGGAATGGAGCATAAAAGGTAAGGACTTAAATCTTGCGAAGCATGAAGTGCGATGTGCTAAACGATAAGTGATGCGAAAAGGCATGGGTAAAGGAAAAGCGGAAAATACAAAGGTTTGTTTGTGGATTTTGGTAATGCATATAGGTTGATGGGTCCCACCGATATTGCATCAGCGGAGATGAATGGCTCGAAAATGCATTAAGTAGAAAGCGTAAGGGTTTGTGAAGTGCACAGTGCGGGCAAGAGGTAGGTGATAGGGAGGGAAGTATTTAAACGCAGAGTGATGGTCTGGTACAATTTTCTAAACATTACGGAATTCTGTGAAGAGGTTAATCTGCAGATTTTTCTCTGTATTTCCCTGCAACAAAACATTTAACTGATGTATGGTTGCTGCCAGTTTATTCATGGTGGTGGTTGGGAGTAATTTCCAACAAAATAGAATTAAATATCCCTTTGCTGAAAGATGCCAAACAAAATAATCTCTTAGAATTTTTGAATTTATGAAGCATGGAAAGTGAAAAATATACCTGGTCACCTATAACATTATTATTTATATTATTGGCAAGGAAGGTCAGGCAGATGCAACATTTCATGAATATTTGACTATGAAGGAATTGAGACATGTACCTCATATTATAACCTAGAATACATTAATAAAAAATTTCGCCAAGTTTGGCAAATTAGATATGTGTTCAATGCTTTTTCAAGAGATGGTTGGAAGAGGAATTCAACCCAATTTGCACACTTACACTACTCTAATGGATAGTTATGGTCAAATGGGTCGGGTTGAAGAAGAAGGTTGTTCCATTAGAAATAAATGGTTGTAAGGCATCAATTTATGCATATAGGTCTCTCATAAGCAATCTCAAAAAGGTTGGTAATATGAGCTTAGAAAATGAATTTTCAAAAGAATTAAAGGCATGTGGTTCTAATTTGATATATCTCAATGATATTAAGAAAAAGAAAAAATGATAATTGAATTTCTAGATCTCTTACATATTGGAATTATGCCTGTGTTATTATTTTGATGAGCCCTCGTGGTTCTTAGGGTTGTCTGTTGATTGATTTTCTTGCCTTTAGTTGTTATTATGATGTTTTACGAGATCCCATCTATAAACCTCTATGTTTTAATGAAAGAAAAAAATGTACTTTATCAAAATGAGGTGAATGTGAGATCTTGGGAAGGATAGAATATGAAACACAAAATTTGAAATACAAGTTTCCTTAAAATGTACTTAATACCTAAATTGTTGCAAACATGCAAGTGCCAAACAATTTGATGTCAGTCAATCAAGGTCAAAAAGTAGCACTCTCTAATGCATATACTATACAAGTATCATTTCCACTATTCTAAAAGAATAACAATGTATTTTGTGCATATCATTATAAATGTTACAAATCATCCTTTTAGGAATTTTAATGACTAACACATTATTGAGCATTAATTATATGAACACAAACCTTTCCATTCATAAAGAATAGGTCTTATGTACTAAGCTTAGGCTATAAGAGACCATCTTGTGGTAAATATTTGACCTTCAAATAATAGAGCCACACTCACTGTAAATTTCAAATTATGGAATTGAACCCTGCAAAAATAACACACTTTCATTTTTGCTGCTAAACAAAATCGTACATCACTTTAAAGTCACTACAATTGGTCACCACTGACACTTGAACTGGTCCTACCTCTATGCTTGGAACCCCTACCTCTATGTTTGAAACTCGGTAAATTCTAAAGAAAATTTTAGGGGCTATTTTTTGGACATTTTTTGAAAAATAATATTCACCAATTTCGTTTAAAAATGGCCTATTTTTTACATATACATGATTAAATGGATGATATTAATAAAATTTGTATCGTTTTAATAGTAAATTATATGTTTTTTTATTGAATATTCACCTACACTCTATACGTATGAATTTTGAAACTAGAATAATCTCCTATAATATTACATATACAAAAAAATGTCCATCCTTAAAAAAAATACCCTAGTAAACTCAATCTCAAAAATGAATTTTCTAATGAATTTATTGGATTTTCTACTTGGCCTATTCCTACAACTATAATGATTTCTTACATCCCCTCACCTTTTTTACCCTATTACGATGTGAAATGCCCTCTATTGAAAACACCCTATTGCTACTTGATATATTGTTATAACTATGTAAAATCAGTAAAAAATGAGTTATTACGTTTGTTATCACTCAGGTTTTCCTAGAATTTGTGTAAGAGGAAAGTATACCCGAGGTAACCACAAACCAACCTTTTAGATGTAGAATCTAGCCAATCTGCATCCAGAGAGGGCTCTCTCTTTATAATTTATCTTTGTTCTTAGAAATTTTTAGGCTAGTTATAAGTCCAAGAGTTTTGATTTGAAAATGGTGGAATCCACAAATTAGGGGCAAGGTTGAAGGTTTTCAGTCCATTAGGCTATGGAGTCAAAGGATGGCTTTACTGGATTTCTATTCTACACACAAGATGGCTTTGCAGGGCAAGATAGCCAAACAGAAAACAATCCTTAAAATTTAAAGTGGATGGAATGGGTTTGAAGGGATGAAAGGCAGTTAAGAATCTTTCACCATGTTCAAAGAAAAAAATGGAATGATTACAAACAAAGAGCAGTGAAGAATTCTTTATTATAGTAATCAACAATGTTTAAATTAGCAAAGCAGGAGCATTTAAGAATTCATGCTTATAGCTAATTTAGAAGAAAACATTAAGAACAATCACATTTGAAAACAGAGTACAACTAAGCAAATCCTGTTTCAATCCTTTATGTAAATTATTCAGAAATGGATATGATGGTATTATAAGCTAATATAAAATTTCAGACAAAGGGTAGAAACACTTATTGAACTGTAGTCCAACACATGAATCCTGCAACAAGTCCAATGCTTTAAATCGTCATCCAGTAAGCCACAAGTAAATTTCTCCAAAAGCTTTTATTCCGAAAATCTCAATGTTACAGCAGAGTAATAGAATCCACCTCAAATGCTTCCAAGAGTGGAGTATTTATACAAATTCTAAACTAAAATATCTTGAAACAAATATCAAAATTGGTTCACAAATCTCTCCAACTATGTACATAAATAGAACTTAATTAAAGGACACTCACACTAATGCATCTATTTGGCACTATTTTGTATGGATAGATGATGAAAAATAGAAGAATTCGAATTTGATCCAACTCTTAGTTGATGATGAGGCATCCAAGTCACTAACTGCTTCCTTTCTTTGTGCAATATGCTCCAACAATTCTGCAAACTTGGGGTCCAATTATATCTTTTTATTTCTCAATCCGTAATAGATATGTACAAATTGAAAGAGGTTATTGTAGATACATATGTTGGTGAGATAAACCTCTTTCATTTTCCCAAACTTCCTCTCCAGCTATGCATAATAGTCTCTGTACAAAATATGTGTAAAACAGAGTTTTACAGAGTCTGAAAAATGGCCTGTAAAGATGCACATGTATCTCTCATTATAAAACCACTGTGAACAAACTGAGATAGGGCTTTGTAGATAGGTCTCTTAGGAACAAAAACCTCCTTCATTTTTGTATGAAGTATTTTGGATTGGCCACAATCCTCTCTGCAAAATGATGACTTAAACTGGAATTTTCTGCAAAAAGTGCTTTCCAACATTGTTTAATATTTCCAAAACCATAATGTCTGTTAGAAAAGTGAGAGAGGTTTTTGTAGATGGCCCTCTTAAGAACATAAACCTCCTTTAGTTTTGTAAAATTAATCTTGGATTGATCACAATAGTTTCTGCAAAACTATGACTAAAATATGCAATTTTTGCAAAAATGTTCCTTCTTGTTATGTTTTTTCATCTTTTTACTTTCTTGCTCTTTTGACTGTTTTACTTTCACTTTAGACAAACTTCCCTATTGGTGAAAGTATTCTCATCTCTTTTTACCATTTTACTGCCTTCTGTATTTACTTTTACTGTTTACCTTTGACTGCTCTGTAACTTCATTTTAACTTTCACTGACTTTTACCTGATACACTTTAACCACTGATACTCTTTAGCTGTTATGATTTCTAACCTCTGTTTGAATAGATTTGATAACAATCTTGGAGTAAACAAATCTTATGACTAGTATTAAGACTGTTTATCCAAGGATGTGATCTTCTGGTCACCTCTTCAGGGGACAAATGAGTAGATTTTTCAAGCAATTTCTCAATGGACAAGGGAGTGAGGTTTTAACCAGGTTCAAAATGGAGCATCATTCAAGGCTACAGGAACTCCCATTTTGGTTCTTGTGTGTTCAAAATGGCAGTTTCTAGGTTTTCTTCACAGAAATGTCGAGTTTTCAGTTTTAATGAGGGAAATTGGCACAATTGCAGGTTCGGGGGAACAATTCACAGTTTTAAACCTCAGAGAATGATCTCAGTGATAAGATTTAATCACTAATCCAGTGGAAAACAAGGAAAACAGACTTTCTTTTGAAGTTCGAAGCGCTATAGGATAAATATCTGTTCTTGGATGAAAGCTGGTTTTTAACAGGTATCAGGTGATGGCAGGAGGGTACTCGAACACAGGTGCAGCGGAATCTTGGAGCAAAATCAAATAGCATAGTAGATTTCAGCAGAAATTTGAAAATCGTAGCAGAAGGCGCAGTCGTTTTCAATAACGAAAATAATGGAAAAAACACGAAAATTCGCTTTATTTACAAGTTAAAAGGGTTTTTATTTTTTCGAGGAGTGACGTCATATTAGTATGGGCTGACGTGTGCAGGGTCGGGTGGTAAGCGGTAAGCGGTAAGTGGTGATCCCCGCACCGCTTATGGACAAGAGTGGTTTTGAACAAGCGGGCAGCGATTCCATAAAAGTAACGACACGTGGACGGGAGACTGGTCAAATACCACCAATCCCCCGTTGGTTATTGTTCGGGTATTGGATGGCTAGCGGAATGAACGTTAGCCGTAGATCTTGCAGTGGGAGATCGAACAGTGGACGGGACGGATAGATGGTGGGGGTTTAATGCGCGGGCCCGGCGGGGTTTTAAACACAATTAACTCTATTAATCATCCCGGGGGGCGTCTAATAGGCAGAAAGTATGGTTATTAACTAATTCAGATAATTAGTTAATCCCACGGTTGAAAAGGGTCGGGGTAAGGAATTGTGCGCGCGGGGTCAAAAAGTCGGGTGGAATGCCAGGTGGATGGGCCACGATGGCATAGGAATTTTCCAAAGTTTTGGTTTAGAAAATAAAACTTCGGGTTTTATTTATATTTTTGTGTTAAACATATAAACCATATGTTTAAAGTTTTTCATATATATGTTTTCAATTTTATTATATGGTAAATTAACTGATATATTTAATTTACCATAGGGGCGGGACTAATGTATAACGCTATATTTTAACCAAAGGGCTTGTATAATGGGTTTTTATTTGAATACACGGGGAAATAAATACTTTGGTTAAAATATAATAGAGGGGTTTTTGAATATTTATAAAAAAGGAGTTATATACTTAGGACAAGGCATTTTCACTAGGGATTTAGTAAATAGAGTTAAATGTAAATATGACAAAGGGACAAGGGAACTCAAAAAACTTTGCACATCTAAGAAAGTGACAATTTCTGAAGTAAATTGCAATATCTCATCTTCAACACTTAAACTTAGAATAGTAAGTTATTTTGAGGGATTTTTATGGAATTTTGCATAATTTTCCTAAGAAAAATGAGATTTTACTTAGGAAAAGGTTAAAGGTGAATGATTATAATGATGAATTATCTCAAGTACTTAGGTCTTTTTGATCATTAGGCCGAGGGTCCGGTCCCTCCAAAAGTCAAGGAAATGCCTTGAGCCCTTTTGATCTCCAAGTACCCTAGTACTTTGGGGGAAATTAGTAAAACTTTAAGGGGAAAGTGATGAAGGAAGTTAATGATTTTGACTTTGCTTGCTGTGATTTTCCAGTGTATTTCCTGCTTCAGTATTTGTGATGAAAGTAAAGGATCAAAAACATGTAGCAGCATCATTCATCAGATAAACTTTGTAACACCATCTACCTACCCTATCTACTACTACCATTTTCTCTTCTTTATTAGGGTGCATTTAGACTTGCAAACCCTTTTCAATATTTTCTCTTTACAAGGAAAATCTATCTAATTCTACCCTTATTACATCCAAGGGCTCAGATTAAACTGTTGAGCACCTCTTATTAACTCTACCTATCTACTTATCTGCCAAGATTAAACTGTTTGGTCAGATATTTATTCTCTATTCTACAACATGAAATTGAAACATGAATGAGTCGAGTTTAAACAGTTTGACTCTTCATAAATTGTGGCAAAAGTTTGACAAGCTGCACACAATTGCTTTATTACAAAAATGAAATAGTAGTGGCATTTGGATTTGCACACTTTCCTTGGTCTATTTTTGTTTGGGGTTCATTTCTTTCACTTTTTTGACCAATTTATTTTTCTTACCCTTTGATTTTTCTTTTAGGGTATACCCTCTTTACATTTTTTAAATTTTTTGATCTTTTGGTTTTTCAAGAATATGGAACACCTTTGCTCAAGAAAAAGGTTTGAACATATTCCATAGTTCAATCAAGACAATCATGAAAAATGACACCTATTGGTATAGGAGTCTAACACTGGCTCCACTTGGGGATGGCTTTTCCTTGTGAAAAGTCAAGAACAGCAAGTCAGTTGCCTCAAAATGTCTTCAAACTAAACCATGTAATCTCCTTCTTCTGGTAGCTTTATTGTATATATGATAGTAAAACTTCTGAAGCTTAGGGCCTTCACTTCGGGCTTCAACTTCAAGAAGTCACCATCCACTCAAAACTGATGCATTAGCTGTGGCTGAAAATCTTGAATTGAATATAGTCCTTTTTCTGCAACCTGAAATCTAATCTTGAAACACACAAAAATTTTCAAACCAACTTAATGAAAAAATAGCTGAAAATTGAAAAACTAAAAAAATGCTCAAAATTCTGAGCTTATTAGCACTCATCTACCTACTCAATCTACTGTTCAACTGCTAGTTAGGTAAAATGAAATATTCAATGCAACCATTCAAGCATTATGTACTTTGATAGATTTTGTTGCATTTTCTTGTTGATTATCAAAATTGTACTTCTGCAACCTATTAGAAACTTGTCAACAAATGAGAGGATAAGGAAACACTTGATTTCCTTTGTTGACTCTAGAAACTGTACAAAAGGATCTTCCAAAATATATACACTGATGTTTAACTGATCTGAACAACTGTACATCTGTTCTGGATGGCCTCCATACCATGAATATGAAGTGTTATTTTCATCTTTATCTCCCTGTAAACTTTCAGATAAGATTTGTGATGATATTCCTACTGATTGTAATGTTCGAGTGTTGAATCCTTTATCATCTTGATTCTGAAAATCATAGTTAGTTAATAGAGGAATGCTTTGAATGCCTTCAATATTCAACATATCTACTATTGGATCCTGAAAATCTTGGAAAAATTGCTGGAACCTATGACATATAAAATTCCATGGGATTTCATAAACTTCAACAAGTTTCCCATTCTTTTCTTTAAATATGTTATACCACATTTCCTTTAAAAGCTGAAATGGTTCAAAAAATAGTGGTATGGAACTTTCTTGTGTCATTTGATCATTTATTTCAATGGAAACTGATAACTGCAATTGTGAAACTGAAAAATCTTGATCAATAGTTTCATTATCTTCTTTGTTGTCAATCACAATTCCTAAAGATTGCTGATTATTTATGGCATGATAGTTTTCTCTAATGAACTGAAATGAAGCAAAACAAATAGGTAAAGAATCTTCACTTATTTCCACATTTTCTGCTCTTCCTTCCTCACTCTCATGGCTGATCTGTATTGGCTGATCACTGTCTTCAATCTGCTGAAACTGCATTTCTTCATCCTCCAAACTAGCTTCTGATATCTCTGTAAAGTTAGCTTGACTTTGGAGAACATAATTATCATCATAATGATCATACTTGGGCAAATCATCAAAATAAGGAATGTCATCAAACATACACATTAGAACAACAGATTCCTCTTCCTCATATTGATTTGTAAATTCATTTTTTGATTTATGATAATTTGAATTAAGAGCAATTTGTTCATGGCTATCAACCTCTTCTATTTCTTCATGGTGATTTTGAATAAAAAATTCTTCTTTCATAGTGATCTCCTGTGTTAATTCATCTAGTTTTCTTACCAAAATATTGAGTTTTACCTCTGCAATGTTTTTCCTTTCCTCTTCTTCTACTTTCAACTTTTCCTGTTTGATTTGGAGATTAACTTCCACATCAACTGCAATATTTTGCATCTGTACAAGTGTTTTTGGATCTCTTTCTCTTAACCAAAATTCTATTTCTGAATCAAAGGCACTTAGATAATGCAAGAGAGCTGAATCATGAGGAGGTCTAATATTTTCTGGCATTGAATAATAAACTTGATTAAATCTGTCAGAAAATTGTTGTATCGTTTCATTTGAATGTCTTTTTAATTGATTATATTCTTCCATGATCACAAAATGATTAACTTTTATTATCCATCTTTCAAGGAAAAGTTTGATAAACTGTTGAAAATTTGAGATGCTAGCATTAGGCAGATTTTTGAACCAACTCTTTATTCTATTTTGCAAAGAAAGAGAAAAAAGTCTGATTTTAACATCATCTTCATCAATCTCAAATAAATCCAAATAATTTTCAAAACCTTGAATATGTTTTTGGGCAGTGATACCATTCTCTCCATCAAATCTAGGAAGATACTTGTAGTATTTTTCAGGAAAATCATGGAGTAAAGGAGGTAAAATAAGGGGCTTATATCTATCTGGAACTTTATATGGTACAGGGATATGTACAGGGATTGTAAGATCAGTCTTGATTATTTGAGGCTTCTTAATTGGAAAATGATCATCATTAGATTCATAAGAAAGCTGCTCAAAGAGATTAGGATAATTATTACTTACAAACTTCAAAGGAAAATAACTAAAAACTAATCTAAGATCTTCTATAAAATACAATATACATTGAAAAAATTTCTTAATGAGAAAGAACATAATGTCTTGGATTAAGATCCAAGTTGAAAGCTTGATCTTTCCATATTGTCCTTCGAGGTTCATTCCTCCAGTGGAGTCTTGATTCTGAAATTGATTTGGAATCGCCAGGTGGATGATTTTAACCTTTGTGTGTCTGATCCCTGTCCACCATCATAGATCAAATCTAAACCTGTAAAACAATTCTGAAGAAAAAGTTAGTTCTTCAGGAAACCAAATTTTTTGTGAATTTTCAAAACAACTTCTACAAACTCTTCAAGAAATTTAAGATTTTTAATTAAAATTTTCTCAAAGATTTATTGAACTAGAGAGTCTGATTGAATGTTTTGAATCCAAAGTTAAGTTTATAAGCTAAACCAGAGATAGACTGAAGCAGCATTTGTTTACTATGCAGGTTGCAGAGAAAAAGCATTTCAAAGGCTACCTGGCTGATCTTCAGACTCTGTCTATAGCTTATAAATCAAACAATAGTATCAATAAAATGATTCAGATCCCCAGTATGGTCGCCACTATGTTATCACTCTGGTTTTCCTAGAAGTTGTGTAAGAGGAAAGTATACCCGAGGTAACCACAAACCAACCTTTTAGATGCAGAATCTAGCCAATCTGCATCCAGAGAGGGCTCTCTCTTTGTAATTTATCTTTGTTCTTGGAAGGTTTTAGGCTAGTTATAGATTCAAAAGTTTGTTTTGGGAAAATGGTGGAATCCACAAACTAAGGGCAAGGTTGAGAGCTTTCAGTCCATTGGGCTATGGAGTCAAAGGATGGCTTTACTGGATTTCTATTCTAAGCACAAGATGGTATTACAGGGCAAGATAGCTAGACAGAGAACAATCCTTAAAATTTAAAGTGGATGGGATGATCTTGAAGGGATGAAAGGCGGCTAAGAATCTTTCACCATGTTCAAAAGAAAGAAGTGAAATGACTACAAACAAAGAGCAATGAAGAATTCTTTATTATAGTAATCAACAATGTTTAAATTAGCAAAGCAGGAGCATTTAAGAATTCATGCTTATAACTAATTTAGAAGAAAACATTAAGAACAATCACATTTGAAAACAGAGTACAATTAAGCAAATTCTGTTTCAATCATTTATGTAAATTATTCAGAAATGGATATGATGGTATTATAAACTAATATAAAATTTCAAACAAAGGGTAGAAACACTTATTGAACTGTAGTCCAACACATGAATCCTGCAACAAGTCCAGTACTTCAAATCGTCATCCAGTAAGCCACAAGTAAATTTCTCCAAAAAGATTTTATTCCGAAAATCTCAATGTTACAGCAGAGTAATAGAATCCACCACAAATGCTTCCAAGAGTGGAGTATTTATACAAATTCTAAACTAAAATATCTTGAAACAAATATCAAAATTGGTTCACAAATCTCTCCAACTATTTACATAAATAGAACTTAATTAAAGGACACTCAAACTAATGCATCTAGTTGGCACTATTTTGTATGGATAGATGATGACAAATAGAAGAATTCGAATTTGATCCAACTCTTAGTTGATGATGAGGCATCCAAGTCACTAACTGCTTCCTTTCTTTGTGCAATCTGCTCCAACAATTCTGCAAACTTGGGGTCCAATGATATCTTTTTATTTCTCAATCCGTAATAGATATGTAAAACGTGAAAGAGGTTATTGTAGATAAATATGTTGGTGAGATAAACCTCTTTCATTTTCCCAAAATTCCTCTCCAGCTATGCATAATAGTCTCTGTAAAAAATATGTGTAAAACAGAGTTTTACAGAGTTTGAAAAATGGCCTGTAAAGATGCACATGTATCTCTCATTATAAAACCACTGTGAAAAAACTGAGATAGGTTTTTGTAGATGGGTCTCTTAGGAACAAAAACCTCCTTCATTTTTGTATGACATATTTTGGATTGGCCACAATCCTCTCTGCAAAATGATGACTTAAACTGGAATTTTCTGCAAAAAGTGCTTTCCAACATTGTTTAATATTTCCAAAACCATAATGGCTGTTAGAAACGTGAGAGAGGTTTTTGTAGATGGCTCTCTTAACAACATAAACCTCCTTCAGTTTTGTAAAATTCATCTTGGATTGATCACAATAGTTTCTGCAAAACTATGACTAAAATATGCAATTTTTGCAAAAATGTTCCTTCTTGCTATGTTTTTTCATCTTTTTACTTTCTTGCTCTTTTGACTGTTTTACTTTCACTTTAGACAAACTTCCCTATTGGTGAAAGTATTCTCATCTCTTTTTACCATTTTACTGCCTTCTGTATTTACTTTTACTGTTTACCTTTGACTGCTCTGTAACTTCATTTTAACTTTTACTGACTTTTACCTGATACACTTTAACCACTGATACTCTTTAGTTGTTATGCTTTCTAACCTCTGTTTGAATAGATTTGATAACAATCTTGGAGTAAACAAATCTTATGACTAGTATTAAGACTGTTTATCCAAGGATGTGATCTTCTGGTCACCTCTTCAGGGGACAACTGAGTAGATTTTTCAAGCAATTTCTCAATGGACAAGGGAGTGAGGTTTTGACCAGGTTCAAAATGGAGCATCATTCAAGGCAACATGAACTCCCATTTTGGTTCTTGTGTGTTCAAAATGGAAGTTTCTGGGTTTTCTTCACAGACCGGGCGCGATTTGAGTGTTAAATGAAGGAGATTAGCACAATTGCAGTTTCAGGGGAACAATTCACAGTTTTAAACCTCAAAGAGTGATCTCAATGATAAGATTTAATCAGGAAAACACGGAAAACAAACTTTCTTTTGAAGTTCGACGCGTTCTAGGATAAATACTTGTTCTTGAAGGAAAACTGACTTTTGACAGGTATCAGGTGATGGCAGGAGGGTACTCGAACACAGGTGCAGCGGAATCTTGGAGCGAAATCAGGTAGCACAGTAGATTTCAGCAGAAATTTGAAAATCGTAGCAGAAAGCGCAGTCGTTTTCAATAACGAAAATAACGGTAAAAAACACGAAAATTCGCTTTATTTACAAGTTAAAAGGGTTTTTTATTTTTTCGAGGAGTGACGTCATATTGGTACGGGCTGACGTGTGCAGGGTCGGGCGGTAAGCGGTAAGCGGTAAGCGGTGATCCCCGCACCGTTTATGGACAGGAGTGGTTTTAAACGAGCGGGCAACGATTCCATAAAAGTAACGACACGTGGACGGGAGACTGGTCAAATACCACCAATCCCCCGCTGGTTATTGTTCAGGTATTGGATGGCTAGCGGAAAGAACGTTAGTCGTAGATCTTGCAGTGGGAGATCTGACATTGGAAGGGACGGATAGATGGTGGGGGTTTAACACGCGGGCCCGGCGGGGTTTTAAACACAATTAACTTTATTAATCATCCTGGGGGGCGTCTGATAGGCGGAAAGGTATGGTTATTAACTAATTCAGATAATTAATTAATCCCATGGTTATAAAGGGTCGGGGTAAAGAATTGTGCGCGCGGGGTCGAAACGTCGGGTGGAATGCCAGGTGGATGGGCCACGATGGCATAGGAATTTTCCAAAGTTTTGGTTTAGAAAATAAAACTTCAGGTTTTATTTATATTTTTGTGTTAAACATATAAACCATATGTTTAAATTTTTTCGTATATATTTTTTTTATTTTATTATATGATAAATTAACCGATATATTTAATTTACCATAGGGGCGGGACTAATGTATAACGCTATATTTTAACCAAAGGGCTTGTATAATGGGTTTTTATTTGAATACACGGGGAAATAAATTCTTTGGTTAAACTTTATAATAGAGGGGTTTTTTGAATATTTATATAAAAAGGAGTTATATACTTAGGACAAGGCATTTTCACTAGGGATTTAGTAAATAGAGTTAAATGTAAATATGACAAAGGGACAAGGGAACTCAAAAAACTTTGCACATCTAAGAAAGTGACAATTTCTGAAGTAAATTGCAATATCTCATCTTCAACACTTAAACTTAGAATAGTAAGTGATTTTGAGGGATTTTTATGGAATTTTGCATAATTTTCCTAAGCAAAATGAGATTTTACTTAGGAAAAGGTTAAAGGTGAATGATTATAATGATGAATTATCTCAAGTACTTAGGTATTTTTGATCATTAGGCCGAGGGTCCGGTCCCTCCAAAAGTCAAGGAAATGCCTTGAGCCCTTTTGATCTCCAAGTCCCTTAGCACTTTGGGGGACATTAGTAAAACTTTAAGGGGAAAGTGATGAAGGAAGTTAATGATTTTGGCTTAGCTTGCTGTGATTTTCCAGTGTATTTCCTGCTTCAGTATTTGTGATGAAAGTAAAGGATCAAAGACATTTAGCAGCATCATTCATCAGATAAAACTTTGCAACACCATCTACCTACCCTATCTACTTGACAGTACCCTTTTCTCTTCTTTATTAGGGTGCATTTGGACTTGCAAACCCTGATCAATCTTCTTTTCTTTTACAAGGCAAATCTATCTAATTCTACCCTTATTACATCCAAGGGCTCAGATTAAACTGTTGAGCACCTTTTATTAACTCTACCTATCTACTTATCTGCCAAGATTAAACTGTTTGGTCAGATATTTATTCTCTATTCTACAACATGAAATTGAAATATGAATAAGTCAAGTTTAAACAATTTGAATCTTCATAAATTGTGGCAAAAGTTTGACAAGCTGCACACAATTATTTATTTACAAAAAATGAAATAGTAGTGGCATTTGGATTTGCACACTTTCCTTGGTCTATTTTTGTTTGGGGTTCATTTCTTTCACTTTTTTGACCAATTTATTTTTCTTACCCTTTGATTTTTCTTTTAGGGTATACCCTCTTTACATTTTTTAAATTTTTTGATCTTTTGGTTTTTCAAGAATATGGAACACCTTTGCTCAAGAAAAAGGTTTGAACATATTCCATAGTTCAATCAAGACAATCATGAAAAATGACACCTATTGGTATAGGAGACTAACAACGTTACCTCACTTTGTTTACCCAAGTAGAATGTGAGATCACACCCTCTATCGAAAACACCCTAGTTGGAACAAAGCTATTTGTAAGCCCTAGACATGGTAAAGGCAAAGGATACATAATTCAAATTGTTCACTTATTGTAACATATTAACAGACATTAAAGGAAAAGAATAAAGAAACAAAACGATACATAGTTCAAATTGTTCACTTCTTGTAACATATTTACTGACATTAAAGGAAAAGAATAAAGAAACAAATTGTTGTGCATTTTAGCTAATGGGGCATACAGAAAATAAATCTTTAACCCAGGGGCCACATAGTTTAAAAACCAAAAAATCTAAAACACCAAAGCTAAATGCATTTTCAACTCCATGTATCTTGTCAGTTTTCCAATTAAAAAAACGGAGCATCTAAAACTCCAAAGCTAAATGCATTTTCAACCCCATGTATCCTGTCATTTTTCCGGCCTACATTGTGCCATAACTCCAAAAGGACTAGTTATAATATGCAATTTACACCAGATTGTGTCATGTGTGCATGAGAAGATCCCAATGGATCCAAAATGTCCTGCCCTTGGCCATATATCATTTCTTTAAAGGCCCGCCAACAGTTCACTACTTGTTCATAAGTTTTACCAAAATTGATTGTATTACTCATGTGGATTTGATTTGAGGGAGTGGATATCTGGTTTCCTTGATTGAACTCCATGAATTCCATACTAGGGAGTGGATTAAGGTGTTTTTCATTTAAAAGAGAAAAAATAAAATTCATGATCTGCCCTTTAATGGAAAAACAAGTTGATTCCATATTTATTTATGTGGCCTATTCATGGATTTATTAGCAAGATCAATCTCCCATTCATATGTGGGCTCTTCATGTATTTATTAGCAAGATCATTCTAAAGCAATATTTGCATAAGAGAGTTATTTTTGTTTTTTTTAATCAAACTTACGACATTGTTTTATAAGTAACTTATCTCCACCAAAACTCATCTAATTCCTCTTCTGCACAGTTCCTCATGCGTATTTCTCTTATTTGTATAGAATCTAAACTTCTTTGTATAAATTTGTTGCAACATTAACATTTTATTGTAGGGAATCTATGCAGTTTATTCTTATTATAGCATTGACTAAGATCGTTGTCACCTGTTATTAGATCTTGTTGTTGGGTTGCAACACAATGGCTTTGATTCTCTAAGATCATTGACACATATCATTGTATTTTGTTTTCCATCCACTCCGAACAATATTGTTTTCATGGTCTTGTCCAAGCCTAGAAGTGTTATGTTTTTTTTTCATATATATATATATATATATATATATATATATATATATATATATTCGAGGGATAAAAAGAAAACCTCATATCGGCTTGCCCTTTTCACCTTCTGGTACAAATGCTAGTAATAATATTTCACTCTCCAGGCATGTCCTTATGTTGCGTCTACATGGCTCGGTTTGGATCATAATACCTTTGACGCCATCGAAGTCTAGATATTCGGCCTCGGTCCCTTTTGTCTTATTTTCTGCAGGTGTTACTTGTATGAAAACCTCTATAGTCATCCACTTTTCAGTAAAATTCATATTAGACAGAATTCAATCTGCACACTACAATAGCATATAAAGTTTTTGCATGGAAATTACTACTAATTCTCTCAGTTATTCCAGTAAAATTCATATTAGACAGAATTCAATCTGCACGCTACTATAGCGTATAAAAATTTGTCCATGGAAATTACTACTAATTCTCTCAGTTATTCTAGCACATTCATAGCGAACTTCCCTTTGGCTTTTTACAACGTAGTTTTCCAATTCTAATTTTCTCAAAAACACGTTAAAATTTGACGAAGACCAAAAGACTTTATGGAAGGGGTCCGTTGCTGCCCTAGCTGAGACAAAGAACTCTAACAGTGATTTGGAGGTAGAGATGGCATTTTCATTGTTTTTAATAGACAAAGCTCTTCGGTTCATTGTTCTAATTGGTCGAAATTAGAGTTATGATGATATGTCAAGTGGGCATAGACTAATTTTTTTTTAAACAACCTTTATAACCCATGTGCATGTTAAAAAAACTAACACAGGGAATTTTTCCTCAACATACAGAGTTGCTGATATTTTAATCAAGACAATACAGTCGTAGAGATTAAATCAAATGAGTCTTCCTTTAAAACAAAGTGGCAGCTGCGTTGTAAAATTATTAGAGCACAAATATGGATTTAGTTGAAGAATAATTGCACAAACTTGCCAAGTTGAAAAAGAAAAACAATTAAAATTGAGAATGAAATCGATTCTTCAATATTGGTTTGAGAATCAATATATAAAGCAACTAAGTTAAGTTTAGTTGTACACGCAATAACTATGGATAGTTAAAGCTAACTGAAGCTAAGTGTGCTTTCTGTTATTTTAATGTGCACATGCACCACATGCAAGCACTAGAGTTAACTAACTAAGCCAAGTGCATCTCGCATGTCAGCACTCGAGTTAACTAGCTAAAAACTAGTGCACATCACATGCAATCTCTAGAGTTGAACGAAAGCTAATTAAGGCTAAGTATGTGCATGTAAAGCACTTGGGTTAACTAGCTAAAGACAAGTGCACATTGCATGCAGTGTCTAGAGTTGAATTAAATCTAATCTATGTGCATGTACACCAACACCCCCCCTTAAGCATAACTTAGGTGATTGTTATGCAAAATGAATGAGTCCCTACAACACGACCATTTTAGGTACCAATATAAATGCATGAAAAGGAGGAAAGAGGGAAAACCTAGTGGGAATAAAAACCCCCCCTCAAAATATAATGCAAAAGTAGAGAAAAGACAACTGCTAGGCAGTCGTGTCCTTCACCCCGAGACGATCTCGCAAGAATCGAAACTTCTGATCACTGAAAGTCTTGGTGAAGATATCATCAGTCTGCTTGAAGCCAGGACATTACTGAAGATCAATGATCCCATCATGAATGAGTTCTCTAATGAAGTACATGTGGATCTCGATGTGTTTGGTCTGCTGCCACTGCACTGGATCTCTGCAAAACTTTAGCGTACTTTGATTATCTCACCCGATGGACACTGATCCCAAGCTCAGATAGGAAATTTTGTAGCCAAATGGCCTAAATAGTGGCATTGACTTCTCCTCTATACTCGGCCTCTGTTGATGATAAAGCAATGGCAGCCTGCTTCTTGCTTGACCAAAAAATTAGGTCGGATCCTAAACTAAGTACATAACCGGAGGTGGACTTGCGATCAATGTTGTTGCTAGCCCAATCTGAATCTGTGAAGCCAATAAGATTCAAAGAACAATTAGCTGCATAATGAATCACATAGGTGATTGTTCCCTAGACATATCGAAGGATGTGCTTTGCAGCTTTCCAATGTAACTCATGTGGCTCATACATGTATCTGGAAACTGCTCCTACGACTTATGAGAGATCACGATGGGAGTGAGTGAGATAAAGAAGACTTCCCACAAGTTGATGGTACAATGTCCAATCAACTAATGGTGTGTCTTTGACATTCTTAAGCTTTATCCCTAATAAGAAAGGTGTGGTTGTTGGATTGTAGTCACTCATATGAAATCGTGCCAAAAGATCTCTAGCATACTTTGGTTGAGAAATGGTAATCTCAGAACCACTCTAATTGATCTCTAGTCCATGGAAGAAATTTAGCAAGCCCATGTCTGTCATAGAAAACCGCTTATGCAATGCAGTTTAATCTCAGTAATGACAGAGGCTGAGCTGCCTGTTATCAAAAGATCATCTACGTAGAGTACTATGATCAACAAGGAGTCAATTTTTTTCAAAAAATAAACATTGGAATTAGATTTGCAACGTACAAAATTTTGAGATAACAAATAAGAATCCATATTTTCATACCATGCTCTAGGTGTCTGCTTGAGGCCATAGAGAGACTTCTTTAGTTTTCATACTAGAGATGAATTGTGCATGTATCCATGTGGTTGTTCCATGTATATTTCCTCCTCGAGATCACAATGAAGAAAGGAATTCTTCACATCCATATGATGTACCTCCCATCCTTTTGTTGTTGTAATGGAGAGAGCTAGTCGAATGGAATTCATTTTTGCCATTAGAGCAAAAGTCTCATCGTAGTCAACACCATGTACCTGCTAAAAACCTTTTGCTACCAGTTGTGCCTTATATCGACTAACTTGGCCATTTGCTTCTTTCTTGGTTCGGTAAACCCACTTTCACCTCACAAGTTTACGATTAGAAGGTAGCGGAACCAAATCCCAAGTCTGGTTCTCAATGAGAGAGTTATATTTTTCATCCATTGTTTCTTCCCATTCAGGATGCCATGTTTCTTCTGCATAAGTCTGTGGATCAGATGCATTCCTCATATAAGAATCATAGGTCCGAAGATCGGAACTTGGCTCTGATACCATGTAAAATTATTAGAGCACAAATATGGATCTAATTGAAGAATAATTGCACAAAATTGTCAAGTCGAAAAAGAAAAACAAGTAGAATTGAGAATGAAATTGATTCTTCAATATTGGTTTGAGAATCAATATATAAAACAACTAAGTTAAGCTTAGTTGTACATGCAATAACTATGGATAGTTAAAGCTAACTGAAGCTAAGTGTGCTTTATGTTCTGTTAATGTGCACATGCACCACATGCAAGCACTAGAGTTAACTAACTAATCCAAGTTTACATCACATGTAAGCACTCGAGTTAACTAGCTAAAAACAAGTGCACGTCAGATGCAATATCTATACTATACTTTGGATTATAACTTCAAAACATGAAATACATTCAAATGGAAGCTGCAGCTCCGAGAGATTTTAATCAAGACAATAAAGTGGTAGAGATTAAATCTATTGACTCTTTCTTTAAAATAGAGTGGTAATGATTTAAATATGTTGACTCACACTAAAACATAGTTGTTGCATTAAAACTCACGCTTGAAATTTCGAGAAAGATATCACGACAAACTATACTTTAGATTATAACTTCAAAACATGAAATACATTCATATGGAGGTTGCAGCTCCTTCACCAGTAAAACAAAAGAGTCCTTACTGTGATTTATATAACTCACTATAAAACTTGTAACTATTTGTTTTCACTGGCCCACCAAAATTTGCTCCACGATTTTCTCCTCTTCTCTTCACAATCTTACATCCACAAACTACATCATAATACACCATACATGTATTCTCAAAACATATATTTCTAACACATTAATTCATGACAGACAATATTTAAAACACAAGATGGGCGAACACGATTTTCTAAACTTTGCGGATAGTAAATAATAGTTGTGAAATAAATACTTGCCCATGCATTTCTACCAACCATTCATAATTTTATATTTTCCTTTTAATTATTTAATCTCTTGAGGAATGGGTAATATGTACTCCTACGCAGAACTCCATTTAAGCTATGTCATTTCCTGTAAACAAAATCCATAACTTCCAAAATATTTACTTGAGGTATGGTTGTTTTCAGCGTAATTTAACACGGTAGTTGATAGTAATTTTCCAACACTACCCTTTAATCACAACTGCCACCATTGACCATTCCCAAACAATCTATGAGATAAACAAAATTTCCATTTGTAAATGTCTTTGTGAAGATATCTGCAAATTGTTCTTCTGACCTGTAGCTGCAACACAATCTCATCATTGTTAACTAATTCTCTTATGAAATGATATTTAGCATCAATGTGCTTTGTCCCCTTGTGAAAAACATAATTCTTTGATAATGAAATTACAGAACTATTGTCACAGAAAATAGTTGTTGTTCCCTCTTGTTCATGGCATAAATCGCTCACAATTATTCTCATCCAAACTACTTGACCCATTGTTTTGTTGCAGTGACATTTTCAACTTCTGTTGTGATGATGACACTATCGGCTCCCGAACCTAAATGAAAAACATACCCTGATGTAATTTTTCTATCATAAATACTTCTTGCCTAGTCATTGTCAGTATAACCAACCAACCTAAAATCATATTTTGCGGTGTACAAAATACCATACTTCTTTATCCCATTGACATACTTTAAAATCCTCTTGGTTTATTTCCAATGTCTCTCCTTTGTTGTCTCCATGATCCTTGATACCCAACTCACTAAAAAAATTATGACAGTTGGAGTTGGTGCTGGTTTGTTGTTTTGCATATTAAACCTCTCCAAAATTTCTACTACATACCTTGGTTGGGAAATGAAAATACAATTTTCTATTTTCTTCACTTCTATGCCCAAAAAATATCTTAACAACCCCGAGTCAGTAATTTCAAAGTCACTTTTCATGACTTCTTTGAAGTCGGCGATGAGTAAATAATCACTCCTTGTAAAAATCAAATCATCTACATACAAAACAATAGTAAAAAGCTTACCATCACTCTCTTTGATGTAGAGAGTAGGTTCACCATTTGTCGAACCCATTGTCCATCAAGTGGGCATCTACCTACTCTACCATGCACACGGTGCTTGCTTTAGCGCATAAAGATATTTCCTCAACCTATACACCTTGTATTATTGTCCTTCTTCCTCATAACCAGGTAGTTGCGCAACATATACTTCCTATTTTAGCACTCCATTCAAGAACATTGATTTTACATCCATTTTATACACTTTCCATTTATGTTGGGTTGTAATTGACAACATTGTACGCATTGTCTCTATCCTTGCGATTGGCGCAAATGTCTCTGTATAATCTCTTCCATGCTGCTTCTTATATCCTTTGACCACTAACCTTGTTTTATGTCTTTCAATCTTTCTTTCAATTTTTCTCTGGGTATTATATACCCACTTCACTCCAAGGACCTCTTTTCCTTGCAGAAAGTCCACTAACTCCCATGTGTTGTTCTTTTCTATTGTTCCTATTTCTCCATCCATTGTCACAACCATTTGTATTCTTTGAATGCATCCTCAAAATGTATTGGGTCATCTACATGACAAAATAATGCAAATAAGGAATTCAAACCAACATTACTATCAACATAATTTTGCTCATAATTTTCACTTAAATTTCTAAATTTTTGTCCTCTTATGCTTGTGGAAGATGGGCTAGACATCTCACTTGGTGTTGTACTTGAAGTGGATCGCATTTTGGATATTTGTGGTGTTCTTGGAGAATCACTTTCTTGACTACGCGACATTTTCCTATTATTTGTTAACAGTGTCACATGTTGACTACTTTGTTGAGCTTGTGTAGGTGTACAAGGAGTCACCGTTGAGGAATTACTTGTTGCGATCAATTCCTCTTTCTCTTCATGTGGTGTACATGTTTTCACATTGAATGTCTTCTCTAAACTTCCATCCCATGCTTCCTCTTCTATGAATTGCACATCTCTGTTTATTATGACTTTCTTGTTTGAGGGATTGTAGAGCTTGTATGCCTTGGATTCATCAGTGTATCCAAAAAATATAAATTTATTCCCATTGTTGTCCAAATTCTTCCTCAACTCATTTGGGACATGTGCATACGCGGCACATCAAAACACTCTCACATGAGTGACATTATGTTTTCTTCCACTCTATGCCTCTTCAGGAACTATGTTCTTGACGCTTTTGGTTTGACACTTATTAATGATATATCTTGCACAAGCAAAAACTTCAACCCATTAATCATTTGTAAAATGATTTGCCTTCAACATAATCCTTTCCATTTCCATAATGGTCCTATTCTTTCTTTTCGTGACACGATTTTTCTGAGGTGTATACCTTGCAGCAAATTGCTTGTGAATTCCATTCTCCCTGCAAAAACGTAGGAAGTCATTTGAGATGTATTCGCCACCTCTGTCAATCCTCAACACTTCGATGTAGCTTCCACTTTGCTTCTCAACAAGAGCTTTATATTGGCAGAACCGCTCAAACACTTCACTTGTCTATTTTAGGAAGTAAACCCATGTCCTCCTTGTATAATCATCTATGAAAGTCAAAATATAATAGATGCCCCAAATTGATGGTGTTTGCATTCACTAGTAAAAAATGATGAAATTAATGACTAGGTGACTAAAAATGCTAGTCACCACAATTATTTCAAGTGAATTACTACTAAATTTGAGCAATTCTAAGTGACCGAATTAAAAATGACTAACTTAAATGACTAAATTAGTCTTGGAATAAAATATACGACTAGATAATAAGTGACTAAACTAAAAACGATTAACGTAAACGACTAATTTAGTCCAGGGATAAAATATATGACTGGATAATAAGTGACTAAAGTAAAAGTGACTAACTTAAATGACTAATTTGGTCTAGGATTAAAATATATGACTAGATAATAAGTGACAAAATTAATAATGATTAATATAAATGACTACTATAGTCCAAGAATAAAAATATGGCCAAATAACAAGTACAACAAGTATATGAATTAGTCATTTATGTCAGTAATTTTTAATTGTGTCACTCCATATATGGAAAATTGCAATTTTGGTACCGAAGTGTTACATTTCATTATAGGTGTCTTTGAATCCATTTGCAGTGTTAAAATTTAGAGACAAAGGGGTCTCTGAATTTACAGTGTTAAAATTATGAATACCCTTTTGTCTCTAAAGTTTAACAGTGCATATGGATTCATCTACAATTAACATAATTGCAAGTATCATCTATCAACTTTACACCAATGCCTTAATTATAATTTTAGTACAGGTAATATTAATTAGATAGCCAAATTTATATTTATATTTATTATATTTAATATTTGGCCATAAAGTTTAATTTTTAAGCTTCATCGATTTATGTTAAAAGTGTGAGATGTTTTAAATATAAGGTTTCTTCATATTTACATTTAATAACTAGATAAATATAACATTTCTTATGTTAAACATGTGAGTTCACTAGTTAAATCTAGTATTAAATCATCATATTTACATTTAATAAATACTAAATAGATAAACCTACAATAAATACTAAATAGATAAATAGATAATATATATTTATAGACCTATTTAGTAAATAGGTATGAACATTTGTTAATTTAAGTATGAAACTTAATTAATTTTTTAATGATGTATGAACCTTTATTTTTTTGTAAGCAATGTTATATTCATGAAGGAAAAAAGGAGTACATATAGCTAGTTACAAAGCAGGTGGTCTCACCTCGACTAGGTTTGTTGACAAAAAATTGCACCAGATGCAAAACAATGCAAAAGAGGGACTAGGGACATTGTCCATAAACGGTTGGGTCAGAGGCACCAAAACACATATAAAACATAAATAAAACCAAATATCATACTAATCATCCAACGTGATGGATGCAAGGTTGTCCAAGGTTGTTCTTAGATGTGGTGGAGGACAAAATTCACACTGACCGTGCCCTTCAAAGTGTGCCAACCAAGTCTCCAGCTTTTCCACTTTCTCAGTGAGTTTATTTTGGCCTTGCCAAACAACTACCAGTCTCTCCCAATCTTGGCACTGTAAATAGTGCATTCAGTGCAATGTTTCCATCTGCTCTGCATGCTCCTCACGATAAAATCTCTCAGTTGTGTCCACTCTTTCCATCAAGTTGTTGATAACTGCACAACCATTCTATAGGCAACAATGTTGAATAACCTACCCCTCATTTACCTCAAATCAATCAAACCTGCGATTCCCCTTGCTACCACGGCCTCCTCCTCCCCGACGACTCTACTTTTGAACCCTCAAACCCCCACCTATGTTATCCTCCCGCTTACCTCCTCCACCACCCCCATTATTATTTCTGAGTCTGCCACCCCCACAGGGCCATGGATGACAGGGGAGGGAGAACACCATTAGCACACCAGGGGCTTCATAATTCGCCAAGGTCGAGGAACCCCACCGTGTGAAGAGTCAAGAGACCAAACCCCCCACTATAGAAAACAAACACCACCAACGAAGGAGCCAAATGTCGTCTCCCACCACCACAAGCTAGAAGCACAAAGACACCTCCCACTACTAGATAAAGACTTCCACCACCAGCAAAACCAAATACCATCACCCACCAAACCAACATAGGAAATTAAACAATAAACGATGAAAAAGTAGCCGACGCTTGAGCGTAAATCCCCCTAGGGCAGTGACCAGCCTCCAAATTCTCCACATAGAGACCACACACCAATCCAGCAAACACCGTCACACCCATGCTCGAGGGAACGAAATTTGGAAAAGAAACTAGTTTTCTGCCACCACCCTTGAGGTTTCCTGAACTACAAATTCTAGTTTCCTCTCTTATAACGAAAAAACATTCTCACTGAAAGCCAAGAAAAATGGAAACAAGTGATCTCACTTCCCTTAAACTTCCCATCCTCAACCCAGACGTAGTCAATGGCTAAGAAATTGAGCAGCAGAGACCGATTGAGCAGATCGCACTAACAAATTCCCAGGACAAGCACTCATAAGCCACTCCCTCAGTAAACCTTCCCGCGATGTTTACACTTCCTCTTCAGAGGCCACCATTAGGACCAACACCAAACCATATTTAAGAGTCTAATGTTGGGATCCCTCATATTCCCTTGCCTTATCATTTCACTAGCCTCTGAACTCCAATGCACAATTATTTTTCACATGAATTTCCAACGTGAAGCTAGTAACTCTCAACCCATAACCCATTAACCCCTCACCCCTAAAATCCTTAAATGTTAAATCCATAACCCTTAAGCCCCTAATAACTAATCCCTTAACCACTAACTCATTATTCACCTAACCCCTAACTACGCCTAAATCCCATAACCCATAAGCCCCCAATACCTAATCCCTTAACCAATAACTCATTATTCCCCTAACCCCTAAATGCGCCTAAATCCCCTATCCCTAACCCCTCAATCCCTAACCCCTTAACCACTGACTCATTATTCCCCTAACCCCAATCCCTAATCCCTTAACCACTAAATCATTATTCCCCTAACCCCTAAATGCGCCTAAATCTCCTAACCCCTAACACCCCAATCCTCAACCCCTTAACCACTAACTCATTGTTCCCCTAACCCCTAACCGTAAGCCCTTATTCCCCTAAGCCCTAAGCCCCTATTCCCCTAAGCCCTAAGCCCCTACTCCCTAATACCTTAACCACTAACTCATTATTACCCTAAACCTTATAAGAGTCCTTAGAACTCGTTGGGATTATCAATTCCAAATGAGAGAAGGTCTAGTTCGGACCTACAATCGGGTTAATTCCCCCTTGTTGGCAAGTTTAAAATGGCTAATCTTCAATATAAAAAATGTAAATAAAATATTTCATTAAAAAGATGGAACCATACCCTCTCTGCCAGGTATGCCTAGCGGTCACTTGGCCACTTCTTGGTCTCACATGAATGTATTCTTGCTTGACGAGTATAGAATAAGGTTTCACATTATCAACTGTTTGTTTGGGAAAAATTTTAGTTGTTTAATCATTGTTACATTCTTCAAGCTTGTCCTTTAAATCATCCTAGTATTTTCTACTCTCTCCAACTTTGTAGTGCTTTCCATTCATCTCAATCTCATCTGTTTCCTTGATCTGTTAAGGGACAAGGTCAACAACATCATGATGCTTTTGCAACAAACAAGGGCATTTCTAAGACACAATTAGGTGGAGGCGCAAGAGTATGATCACCAACTTTCTCATGAATGTGGGACACTCGAACTTAAGCTTTTCTATAGCAGTCATGAGCTGCAGTGTGGTTATTGAGACTTCATCAGATGTCCATTATCCAGACTTAAATTGTGTGACAACACTGTGGCTGAGTTTTAAATTGGAGATTGAACACACATTTGTTTTAATTGCAATAGAAATTTTCATCAATAAATGTAAATAAATGGCTAACAAATACTAGAAATTAATAAATAGAGAAGACATGGCAACAAGCAACAGTGCCTACAAATTTGTTACATTGAGACACAAAGAATAAATAACTATTGTGCACAAAAAGAGACCAATGAAACTATCATTCTAACCCTTAAGCCCTTGAACACTAATTCCCAACCCCTAACCCATTTAACCCCTAAACCCTAAACTTATAAACCCTTAACACCTAATGATGCAGGGGCATTAGAGTCTAGCCAGCAATGTGAAGGATTGTTCACATGTTGTGGCTAAAAGAGTTTAAAATTCATTCACTGATGGGTGAAATTCAAATTTAATGAGAGGGTTGAATCCCTCAAACAAATTGATATTATTAGTTTCTGTAATAAATTAGAAGAGTATTTAGAGATAAGTTGTCTAATAGGTGTGAAATTGTTGAGCATATCTAGCTGCAGTTGATAGATTTTAGGAGGATATTGGGCAAGTAAGATTTTGTCTCAATTTAGGAAATATGATCCTAATTGAGGAGGTCTTTGTTTTGTAATAAAACTATAAATTGTAAACTCTGTACGTGAAAAATTCGAAGTTGGCCATAGAAGACTGGGATTGAGAGATTTTACCTCTATTTCAATAAATATTGCAGTGTTTCATAAGTTGTTGTTATGTTGGTAATCCTCGGAGGATTCCACCTTTGTGATTTATTGGTTTACATATGCCGTGTAGAAATCAATTGAATTGTTTTCTGTATGGAAAACTCAAAAGAGGTCGATTCTGTTAAAACTCTGTATAAAAGGCTATAGTATTGAATCTGAATTCCGTTGTTGAAATCGACTGAATCAATGTATGGTTTGCTGGGTTACAAACAACAGAAAGGGTTATGATTTATACGCTTGCCATAAGTTGGACGCAATTGAATATACATTCCTTGTTTATACATTGCATCGTCTTAAGTTTTGTGTGAAGAGCTCTATAAAAATCGATGAAGTTTTGGCTTTTTGTAGGACGAAAGTGATATAACCCGATTGTTGGCTTGATTAACAATTGCATTGAACTCTATTAAGCTAGAATTGAAAGTCTGGTCGTGTAAAGCTCAATTCATAGCGTTGTTTAAGTTGATAGCTGTGAGATCGATTCACAACATTAACGCAGAGGAAGACGGATCTTAAAGGAGTAGAAAAATGAATTGAATGCATGCTAAATACCAGAATTGAAGTAAGCAGTTTGAAGGAGTAATACTGTCGGTATCGCGTGCCTAATTTTCTGAGGAGTGGTTTTTCATTTTAGAATGCGATCCAATCATTTTCTAACACGTCAACACTTAAATACTGCCCATATCGCATAATTTTTGTGTGCTAAACTTCTGTTGTGGAAGCAACGCGATTTGCGTTCGATTTGAAGGACAAAAGATCCAAAGGCAATCGCTTTCAAAGCTGCACAGGGTTTAATATGAGGTATGGCCCAGTGTTTTTGGCAATGGTAAATGTTTATTAATAAGAGAGAGTTTAATATTGGATGTGTGGGACCCATGAAAATTCAATGTAAAACAAACTCTTGTTCTTAACGTTAATTGGGGTTAACGTTATAGTCTTATGGTTTGATATTTGTTCAAAGGGATTGAAATATGTATTCGTAAGTATTTTAATACTATGATGAAAATTTTAATCTCTATTCATATGCCAGAGTATTATAGATCCAAAGGATTTTGAGTTTGTTTTTTTTAAATGAAATGAATTCAAGGATTTATAACATCTTGAAGGGAGCTGATATTGTCTAAATAAATTTTTAAAGTATTGTGATTTCATTAATCAAATTTTCCAAATTTGATGAATGAAAATGAAAGCGAAGAATTGAATCCGACTCCTCCGGAGTTAGAAACAATTGTGAGCAAATTTGAAAGGCTCTCCTTAACACCTGCACCCACACTGCCATCATATGTGGTATCAAAGCAGACTTAAAAACATTTACCAGAAATTGAACAGAATTCTAAGAGTCAGAAGAAGAAATCTAGCATGGCTGTCCGAATTGGTAGAGGTGATGCTGGTAGAAGAAGAGGTAGGCCAGTTGCTAATGCAAAAGTACTGGAGACTATGCAACAGATTCAAGCCAGACTGGAAGCAATTGAATTAGGACATCCAAGAGATCCTGAAGATGTCAGTGAACCTAAAGCTGAAGAAGAAGAAGACAATATTGAGCTTACCCCTAATATGAGATTTTTTAAATCAATTTTAGGCTCTTCATCCAGGCCTAGACTTGAAGTATCAGCTTTTGCAAGAGGATTGAATCCATAGGAATTGATAGACTGGATAAATGAGATGAATAAATGCTTTGTATGAAGATATGGGTGAAGACAAGACAGTTAAATTTGTAGTCACAAGGTTGAAAGGACATGCAGCACTTTGGTGGGATGGAGTGCAAGCAGAGAGAAGGAGAGCTCGCAAAAAACCAATCAAAAGTTGGAGCAGAATGGTGGCAAAACAGAAAGGTAAGTTTTTTCCTGGTGATTATCAGCTTACATTGTTTGACAAATGCAGAATCTTAGACAGAGATTGATGAGAGTGAAAGAGTACATAGAAGAATTCTACAAAGTGAGCATAAGAGCTGGACAGACCGAGGAAACAACAGAAAATATTTCCAGGTATGTGAATGGTCTCAGATTGGAGATCCAAGATGAAATAAGCATATCGTCTCCTAAGACAGTAGAAGAGGCTTATAAAATGGCCTTGAAAGCTGAAGAGAAACTGCTAAGAAAGCAGTCTGCCAAAGGAAGAGGTACTTTCCGAGGAAAGGGAAGTCAAGGTGGTAGAGGGAGATCTACATCACCAGAGATGGAGCTAGCAACATCTCACCTTAGCATGCACACATAGAAGGTGATGCCAGTGGCAGAATAAATTCCCACAGAGGAAGAGGAGGCAGAAGCAGAGGAAGAGAAGTGAGATGTAACCGATGTAACAAATTGGGACATAGAGCCTATGAATGCCCAGAGAAAGAGAATGTAGGTACAAGTCAGAGAAATGAAATTTTTTCTTAGACTAAAGAAGCAGCAAAGTTTCCTGAAGCAGAGAAAGAAATTGCGCCAGATCATGGGGAATATTTGGTTGTTAACAAATTTTTGCTGAAGCAAACAAAGGAATTTTCTGAACCAACACAGAGGAAAACTTTGTTCAGAAGTGTATACAAAGTTCAAGGGAAATGCTGTCAATTAGTCATTGATAGTGGCAACACAGACAATCTGGTTTCTATAGAGGTGATAGAGAAGTTGAAATTGAAGACAAGGGAACACCCAACACCCTACAAGGTGTCATGGCTTCAGAAGGGTCATCAGTTGATTGTGAAAGAATAGTGTGAGATAGAGTTGCAGATGGGCAGCTACAAGGATAAATTAATGTGTGATGTGATGCCTATGGATGTGTGTTACATACTTCTGGGTAGACCTTGGCAGTAAGATAGAGCAGCAGTGCATGATGGTAAGAGGAACACCTACAAGTTTTTCAAGGATGGTATGTATCAAACATTGTTACCTATGGAAGAAGGAGATGCATCAAGTAAAAAGTCCGATCCAAAGGCCTTATTGATTAGTGGGAAAGAATACTTGCAGCAGATTGAAGATGAAGAGGTAAATTTTGCTTTAGTTTGCAAACCTAAGGTAGTATTTACTTCTACAAAATTTCTTATTTGCCAATTGAAATTCAAGAAATGTTGGAAAATTACTGTGATATTATTGTGGATGATTTGCCTAATGAGTTACCACCTGTAAGAAAAATCAGCCATTAGATTGATTTGATTCTAGGATCAAATCTGCCAAACAAAGCAACTTACAGAATGACTCCTACAGAAAATGAAGAAATCAGAAAGCAAGTGCAGGAATTGGTTGACAAGGGTTTGGTCAGAGAAATTTTGAGTCCTTGTGCATTACCTACAGTGTTGAGCCCGAAGAAAGATGGAGGCTAGAGAATGTGCACTGATTCAAGAGCAATCAACAAGATAACAATCAAGTATAGATTTCCTTTACCCAGAATTGAAGATTTAATGGACTGTTTGAGTGGAGCAAGATATTTTTCAAAACTTGATTTGAAAAGTGGGTATCATCAGATTAGGATAAGGGAAGGTGATGAATGGAAAACTGCCTTTAAGACGAATGAGGGATTGTATGAGTGGTTGGTAATTCCTTTTGGCTTATCAAATGCACCCAGTACTTTTTTTATTCTCATGAATGAAGTGTTAAGAGAATTTATTAGTAAATTTGCAATAGTATATTTGGATGACATGCTAATTTACAGCAAAACAAAGGAAGAACATTTAAGGCATCTTAACTATGTCTTGAAGAAATTACATCAAGAGAAGTTGTTGATAAATCTGAAGAAATATTAATTCATGAAAGAAGAGCTGGTATATCTAGGTTTTGTTGTTTCTGCTGAGGGATTAAAGATGGACCCAGAAAAGTTCAAGGCAATTGTGGAGTGGCCTTCACCAAAAAGTGTCTTTGAGGTAAGAATTTTCCATGGACTTGCTAGTTTTTATTGAAAATTCATAAGGAATTTTAGCAAGATTAATGCACCTATCATTGAAAACATAAATAAGGAAAAAAATCCATTCAAGTGGACTGTTGAAGATGAAAAGAATTTTCAGTTTTTGAAGCAGAAAATAACTGAGAAACCTGTTTTAGTCTTGCCTGATTTTAATTAACCATTTCAAGTGAAGTGTGATGCTAATGGAGAAGCTATTGGAGTTGTCTTAAGTCAAGAAGATAGGTTTGTAGCATATTTCAGTGAAAAGTTGAATGCGACAAGAAGGAAGTACTCTTCTTATGACAAAGAGTTTTATGCAATAGTACAATCATTGAAGATTCAGTGGAGACATTATTTAATGTCTAAAGAATTTGTACTATATTTAGATAATCATGCACTACAATACATTATGTAGCAGCCTAAATTGAATCAAAAACATGCTAAATGGGTTGAATACCTTCAAAGTTTCAACTTTGTTTTGAAACACATAAGTGGCCAAGCAAATAAGGTAGCTGATGCTTTGAGTAGGAAGAACATTCTTATTCAAGAAAGTCAAATTGAAGTGGTAGCTTTTGATTTTCTTAAAGAACTCTATAAAACAAATTTTGGTTTCAAAGAAGCATTTGAAGCATGATGTAATCCTGTTTTGATAGATAGAAGTCAGTGGTTGGATCATTTCTTGCAAGAGGGTTTATTGTTCAGAATAAATCAATTGTGTATACCAAATTGTTCCATGTGAGAGAATTTAATCACAGAGAATCATAGTGGTGGACTTGCTGGACATTTTGGTACTGATAAAACTTATGAGCAGCCGAGTCAATTTTATTATTGGCCAAAGATGAGATCTGAAGTGGAAAAATTTGTGAAAAATTGTAAAATTTGTCAGTATGCTAAAGGAAGAAGCCAGAATGCAGGTTTGTACATTCCATTGCCTATTCCAGACAGACCTTGGAATATGGTAAGTATGGATTTTGTTTTAGGATTGCCTAAGACACAAAGAGGGAATGATACAATTTTTGTTGTTGTTGACAGATTTCAAAGATGGCACATTTTATTCCATGTTATAAAACCAGTGATGCTACTCATGTTGCCAATTTGTTTTTCAAAGAAATTTTTAGATTACATGGTTTTCCTAAAAGCATTGTTTCTGATAGATATACCAGGTTTGTTGGTCATTTTTGGAGGACATTTTGGAAGAATCTTGGTACTAAGCTGAGTTTCAGCTTAGCTTATCACCCTCGGACTGATGGACAGACTGAGGCAGTAAATAGAAGTTTGGGTAATATTTTGAGAAGTCTTGCAGGATAACATCCTAAGCAGTGGGATCATATCTTACCACAGGCAGAATATGCATACAATGATTCACCGAACAGAAGTACATGACAGAGTCCATTTCATATTGTTTATGGGATGCACCCAAGAGGAGTATTTGAATTGAGGAACTTGGGAAAAGCAGAAATGAGAAGTGTTGAAGGAGAGGAATTTGCTTCAGAGATTCAAGAAATACATGAGCAGGTAAAGTAGCAACTACAAGACAGAAGTATCAAGTACAAAAGCAGAGCAGATTTGAGCTAAAGAGAAGTTCAATTTGAAGTTGTTGATTTATTTTTGGCTCACTTGGGGAAAGACAGATTTCCAAAGAGGCAATATAACAAGCCGAAGATTAAAAAGATAGGACCATGTAGGATATTGAGAAAATTTTCTGTTAATGCCTATGAAATTGAATTGCCATCTAACATTGGAATATCTCCAATATTCAATGTTGCTGATTTGTACAGGTATGAAGATGGTGGCACAGATGAAAGACCAGAAGACAAAGAGCATATTGACTAGGTAAAACAGTTACCTACAGCACAGCCATTACAACCGGAGATGATCTTAGATAAGAAAGTGTTTAATATAACCAGAGGACAAGAGTATTTCGAGTACTTGATCAAATGGAAAGATCAGCCAATTGAGGATGCTACTTGGATGACAGAAGCTATGTTGCAGAAACTAGGCAGTTCTATCGAGGAGCTCATGGATAGGAGCCCATGAAGAATTTTGTACTTGGGATTCTGATGTAGGGGCATTGGAGTCTAGCCAGCAATGTGGAGGATTGTTCACATGTTGTGGCTAAAAGAGTTTAAAATTCATTCACTGATGGGTGAAAGTAAAATTTAATGAGAGGGTTGAATTCCTCAAACAAATTGATATTATTATTTTCTGTAATAAATTATGAGAGTATTTAGAGATAAGTTGTTTAATAGGTGTGAAATTGTTGAGCATATCTGGCTGCAGTTGATAGATTTTAGGAGGATATTGGGCAAGTAATATTTTGTCTCAATTTAGGAAATCCGATCCTAATTGAGGAGGTCTTTGTTTTTTAATAAAACTAGAAATTCTAAACTCTGTATGTGAAAAATTTGGAGTTGGCCGTAGAAGACTGGGATTAAGATATTTTACCTCTGTTTCAATAAAGATTGCAGTGTTTCATAAGTTGTTGTTATGTTGGTAATCCCCGGAGGATTCCACCTTCGTGATTTATTGGTTTACATATGCTGTGTAGAAATCAATTGAATTTCTTTCTGTATAGAAAACTCAAAAGAGGTCGATTCTATTAAAACTCTGTATAAAAGGCTATAGTATTGAATCTGAATTCCGTTGTTGATTTCGATTGAATCAATGTATGGGTTTCTGGGTTACAAACAACAAAAAGGGTTATGATTTATACGCTTGCCATAAGTTGGACACAATTGAATATACATTCCTTGTTTATACATTGCATCATCTTAAGTTCTGTGTGAAGAGCTCTATAAAAATCGATGAAGTTTTGGCTTTTTGTAGGACGCAAGTGATATCACTCGATTGTTGGCTTGATTAACAATCGCATTGAACTCTGTGAAGCTGGAATCGAAAGTATAGTCATGTAAAGCTCAATTCATAGCATTGCTTGAGTCGATAGTTGTGAGATCGATTCACAACATTAACGCAGAGGAAGACGAATCTTAAAGGAGCGGAAAAATGAATTGAACGCATGCTAAATACCAGAATTGAAGTAAGCAGTTTGAAGGAGTAATACTGCCGGTATCGCGTGCCTAATTTTTTGAGGAGTGGTTTTTCATTTTAGAATGTGATCCAATCATTTTCTAACACGTCAACACTTAAATACTACCCATATCGTGTAATTTTTGTGTGCTAAACTTCTGTGGTGGAAGCAACGCGATTTGCATTCGATTTGAAGGAAAAAAGATCCAAAGGAAATCGCTTTCAAAGCTACACGGGGTTTAATATGAGGTATGGCCCAGCGTTTTTGGCAATGGTAAATATTTATTAATAAGTGATAGTTGAATATTGGAAGCATGGGACCCATGAAAATTCAACGTAAAACAAACTCTTGTTCTTAACATTAATTGGGGTTAACTTTATAGTCTTATGGTTTGATATTTGTTCAAAGGGATTGAAATATTTATTCATAAGTATTTTAATAATATGATGAAAAGTTGAATCTCTATTCATATGCCAAATTATTATAGATCCAAAGGATTTTGAGTTTGTTTTTTTTAAATGAATTGAATTCAAGGATTTATAACATCTTGAAGGGAGTTGATATTGTCTAAATGAATTTTTAAAATATTGTGATTTCATTAATCAAATTTTCCAAATTTGATGTATGAAAATGAAAGTGAAGAATTGAATCCAACTCCTCTAGAGTTAGAAATCATTGTTGATAAATTTGAAAGGCTCTCCTTAACGCTTGCACCATCACCGCCACTACCTAACCCCCTAACACATTTAACCCCTAAACCCTAAACCTCTAAACCCTTAACCCCTAACCCCTAACCCATTTAACCCCATAAACCCTAAACCCTTAACCCCTAACCCATTTAACCCCCTAAACCATAAACATATAAACCCTAAACCCCTCACCTCTTAAACCCTAATTCCCGGCCCCTAACCCATTTAACCCCCTAAACCCATAAAACCCTAACCCATTTAACCCTTAAACCTAACCCCATTACCCCTAGCCCGTAAAATCCTTAACTGCTAAATCCCCTAACCCCCTAAACCTCTAAACCCCTAACCCATTTAACCCATAAACCCTAAACCTCTACCTTAACCCGTAACCCCTAAACCCTTAACCCCTAACCCATTAAACCCCCTAATGCAACAAGAAAATGCCAAGCCAAACTACATTACCTTTTTACTCACAATGATGTTATTAATTGACAAAAGTTATTCAAACCAAAAAAATTCCCATGGTGTAGGGTAAGGATTAACTCGAAATCGATGGCATTTTAGGTGCTAATATGTTTTGGTTGATCATACCGCGCTTGCCATGTGTTGATTTAGAGAGAAACCACTGCAAGTAATGAGATGCTCCCCAAAACATAGAAGGACCCATGAATGCGACTCTGTGTTTGCCATGATATTGAAGGAAACCCTTTAAAATACGCAATAAGAAAACACGTGGAATTGAAATGTTAATTAAGGATAACATAAAAATGTTGTTGCAGAGAATTTGATGAAAGACACAGAAAAACAATGCTACAGTGATGAGACATATTTGTCAGTCTTTTGGGAAAGAATAAGTTTACGAAAATAGAAACAACTCTTGGAGTCATGTTCAATAAGTGACCATAAAATTAAGGGTGACAGAGTGGCTAATAATCATATTTTATGGTGGATGATATTCACCATACATAAAATTTGTCATTTAGGTCATTTTTTTGGTGGTCAATGTTGGTGAATCACTATATTATATCATGGTACCATATATTTATTTTTTAAAGGAAAAATCTATTGAACATGAAATAAGTTGCATCTCGTGTAAATGTTTAATGTCGTGATGTTGTGAATGGTTTACACATTATATGTATCATATATTTGTAATCACTTCTTTCAAGTTTAATTTAAGAAATAAAGGAATAGGTGTAGGGCCTTACCATAAGAAGGACTTGCACTAACTCGTCTCCTCATATCATTCAAACATTAGCCCATAAATAAAACACATGCCCTAATTTCTCTATTATGGAAACCCTTGGATGAATATGATAATGAACTCCTCCCAACCGCTAGTTCTAACCCAACTATTGAATGTCTTTGGTTGGCATGTGTAAATGCCTTTAATGGATTCATTATTGCCTAAATCCCTCGTGCTGAAGGAAGGCAGAGTTCAGGGTAACATCAAACCATGCTCAGTCTGGTAGCTAGCCCTACCAGAACATGAGAGGGCTCTCTCCGGGTCAATCTCAGCAAAGATAATCAATAGGGCTTGAGATGACTTGAAATAAAAGCTAATTTTAGGCTAGGTATATAAGTAAAAGAGTTTGATTTTGATTTTGGAGGTTTGGGAATTTTTGCAAGCGAGATGGGAAAGGGATAATAATAGGAAATGAAAGGATTTAGGAATAGGGATAATGGGAATGAGTGACTTGGGATATAATGGAATAGGGGAGGACTGTAATGGTAATATTACAGTGATGGGAAAGGAACCACAAGTGGAGAATGGAGTTGGAGTACTTGGCACCACAATCACTTTAAAACACCAATTATAAAACCCAAAGGGAACAATTTTTAACAAGAGAATAGGGTTTAAAATTTTGGCATTCAAACTCTCTTATTTAACCTCAATCAACACCAAATGGAAATTTAAAAATCTCATGAACTTACTTGGAACAAGGACAGGATTCGTTTCGAAATTTGAGAGAGATGGCATGAATTTTTATGCTTCGGCTCTATGCGCCACGGCAGACAAACTCAGTTGCGCCGCACTCGTTGTGCGCCACCGCCCGACCGTGCTGGCAAGGAGCGGCTCTATGCACCGCGACTCACTCAAAGGCCCGCGACCTTCACCCAATGCGCCACGACAGGATTTCACACACAAACTCCCTCCAACACCGGCTTTTTGACTTTTGCTTTCTCCACGATTTTCTCTTTTCTCTTTGATGACTCTTGCGTGCAAATGAAATTTGGCATTGGGAAAGATCTTATATATCATATACTTTGATTTTATGATTTAAAAAAAAAACCCACTTTCTAATGTTTGAACTTTGACATTTTTCACACAAACTCGTTTGTTTCCTTTTATTTTATGAACTGATGATGAATCTTGTCTATCTTTTGCAGGGATAGCTGGCATGGGATTTCGGCAAAGGCGACCAGGGCTGCGCCTGAAGAACTTCACAACTAAAACAACTTTGAAAATCACATTACATTTATTACAAAAGATGAAATTGACGATTTTTCTTCAAAACAGAGTTTTGAAGAAGAATCATGATCAAGCATTATGACGATGAAATTTCGCACTGAAAACCTTATTTGAAACTTCCTCATGTGCCTTTTGACATTATTAGACATTCTGAAGAATAAATTAACGAAACCCTAGACCTAATGAGACCTAAAAACCCTAAAATGACTCTTTGGCGAACAGGAGGCCAAACATGACTGTAAATGACTTTAAAATTGATTTTGATGAACAGACATGGACCAACAGGTACATGACATGAGGGACATGAGTGAAAAGACCCTTCCGTCAGATGATCCATGCTCCTAATGGAATGCAGCTGACTGAACTGAATGAGACACCTAAAATGAAATGCAACAAAAGAGATTTTGATCTCTGACGAAGGGATGAAGAGACCGACCTAACAGATCCATGGATATGTATGAAATCCAATTTTGCATTGAAATGATACAAACACCCAAATTAACATGAGGTATAGAAATTTCAACCTTACAACTCTCTCATCCAATATTAAATACTTCACTAATTAGTCAAGGGTTAATCTACTTAACTGTATATTAGATATTAAAAGCACTCATATTAACACAAGAAAATAATAATAGTATTTAAGGTAAAGTTATAATATAGGTAGATGCTAAATTGGCATGTGAGACCCCCTTGTTCGTGGGAAAATTTATGCCCTTCATGCAATGATTTAACTATTTAATCCATGGAGGTATACATACCTTAATTTCCCTTGGATTCAAACTTGTGACATTTAAAGGGGAAACACATTAATACAAGTCTAACAAGTAAATACAAACTTAATATGTATATCTATCAAAGTTAGTCTAAGAGTTGCATGACATGCTTAATTTTGCATGAAATCAACAGAACTCGTGAAGGGTTGATCATAATAGGCATGTATGGTCGATTCCGATTATCATAGGTATGTTAGTTTGGTTTTCCCAATCCACAAATTGCACACATTGTTACTATTGTTAAAGGTATGTCAGGTTGGTTTACTTGTTCAACATCATGCACATTTGGTTGTGTTCATTAAAGGCCTTTTAGTTAATTAACAAAACCAATAGTTTGTCAAGTTGGTCAGCTTAGCAAGTTGTGTGTCATGTCAATCATCTTAATGAACAACATGTCATTTCGATTAGTTTATTTATTGACACACGCATTCCATTGTCATTGTCAGTGATGTGTTAGGTTGGTTATTAACATCTATTTTTTACTAACACTATCTCAGAGATTAACCCTATCAACATGCATGTTTAACTACAATTGTGAGAGGTATGCTAGGCTGGTCAACCCCATCAACATCATTTATGTTCAATTACGAATGTTGAGGCATACCACATTGGTCACCCGACTACCAACATGTACCTTCTGGTTATCACTAGTAGAAGCGTGTTAGGTTGGTCAACTTGATCAACTACAGGTATGGTTGGTTACAAGTAGTAAAGCCTCATTTGAATGTTCAATGAAATAAATAGTGTGCAAATATTGTTACCATTATTTAAGACACATTTTGTTGGTTAACTTAGTTAACATCACATACATTCAATACGATTGTTCGAGACATCCAAGGACACTCAACTCATTTAAAGTAGTGAATAACATTGATGAGGGCTTTCTTATTGCTTGGTGGGTGAAAATAGTGTGTTATTATTCCCCCACAAGTGTTCAATATTTCCATGTGACATGTTCACCCCTCATGGGATGAATTGCCTTCTTAAGGGGGTTGTTTATTTGAGATAGGGTTAGGTCCAAGTCTAGAGTGACTTTCGTAGAATAGATACCACTTAGTTGTGACCGTTGAGTTAAAGTGGTGCTTTCATAGCTTTTGAGATGCTTCTACCACATTCCAATGTCTAAAATCAATTAATTTCCACTTGCTTGTGTCCATCAAAACAATTTCAATCCAAAAACCAAATGTATGTGAAAGCAAGTTAAATAGCCCATTTCTCATTGACCCACACCACCAACGTTACTAGATTGATCTCCTTGCTTGTATTTGTTTGGGTTCAACCTCATCCCTCCTAACATAAGTCATTTACTCCACCATTACGCACACATGCATACTTTTAAAAAACATGGAAAACTTAACCATTGCCATACCTTACAAAAGAATTTCAAAAACATTGTTACATTTGCACCACAACATATACATATGTGCAATTTGTATCAATATTTCCTAAATTGCTATATATTTCTCTTAATTGCAATATTATACCACGTTGATGCCCCTTAAACCCTATGAAGATATTTGTATTGATTTCAAGAACCTCTCCATTTTTCAATTTCCTTAAATTAATCTTATAACACCCTCCATTAAAATCATTACCTACACTTACATGTAATCATTAACTTTGTAACTCAACAAAGATTAAAACTAAAAAAATAATATAATTATAGTACTATATAAATGAGATATCTTTATATGTAAAACTAATGATATATTAAGGTCGATATGTTTCATTGCTCCCTTGAGAACCTTTTCCCTACTAAAATGGACCAGTAAGGACTCAAGAGGCTCTAGTGACCCTCATTGCTAGAAAATCCTCCCATAAAAAAGGCGGGAACTTCCAAACATTGGGGGAATCCTTCCCACTCTCTCAAATTTCACCATAAGGTAAAAAGGCAGGAGAAAGTGCATTAGGAGGGAAAATTTCCCAATCCACGGATACAACGCTGAAAAATGAAAACAAATTAATAAAAAGGGGCAGCGAAATTTTTTTACACTTATTACTGAAAAGGGTTTTGAATTTGTGCTCATGTTTTCCATACAGATTTTGGGACCTATCCTCTACAACTGAGCCTAGCCATGGGCATGTGCGGCAGGAGTTCATCAGAAGGCCTGGCTTTCTCCGAGGAAGAATGGCCATAGAATGAAGAATCGAGCCCCCGATGAGAAGAGGAGGACCAGGAAGAACTCGAAGCTGTAACTCAGCGAACGACAGAAAACGATCAAGACAATCAGCCGACAGGTGCGTCCAGCCCAAACGACGATCAAAGTGCTTCTGGCAGCGATGAGGCCAAATGATTTTGGCAGCGACCAGGCCGAAACCGATTACAAGGTAATTTTGTCAAACTCTATTTCTTGATGAAATCAACATCTTGCTTATTATGTCTCACATTGTCATGCCACTTGTTCTACATGATCTCGGTGCATTTAAGTTTTAATCTTCAGCCTTTTGTGATTATATCTCGTTAGTTAATTTGTGTAAGGTTCTACTCGTTGTGTTTTTGTAAATCTAATCAATACCTCGACATGGTTCAGTCATTTAATACACCCAAAACTTTGGCCCAAAAATTAATACAATATAAATTTACTCTGGAATTCGGAAGAAGCAAAATAGTTCACACATAAGCCCTTCCAAATGTTGAGATTGCAACAAGATGATGAGCTTAGTGGAAAGAAGTCGCCTTCACTAAGTGGGCCCGCAGGCTATTTTTGGCGCAAGTCTATTTTTAGACATGTCGATCATATTCTATGAGTTGTAGGATGCTATTTGTGGATGGTTGGTCAAGTTCGAAAAATAGATGGACTTCTATTTTTAGACATATTTGGCGGAATCTATTTTTAGATTGCCAGTCTAAAAATAGATATGTCGAATATTATTAGCTCTTAACAATATTTGGACTATAAACATTATCTTATTCTCTTTGAGCACTTCATTTAAGTACATAGATGTGGCACAGGAGCTGACAGAAGGAATTACACTATTCCCACTAGTACATTTGGGGGAAATTCTGACACTTGGTTCCGACACTTTTGACCAAATGTCGGAAATTTCCCCAATTTTTTTCAATCCCACCCGAAACCGTCGCTATATCTACTTTTAGAGAAAAGTGTCACAATACCGACACTTAGACAAAGTGTTTCAATTGCGACGTTTGGAGGAAGACATCGCAATTGCGACATTATGCCCCAAAGCGTTGATATTGCGACGACTGCCTCCAAACGTCGCAATTGCGACACAATGTCTAAGTGTCGCAATTGCGACGTTTTGAGGCATCCATCGCAATAGCGATGCTTTGGATGCCGTCGGTATAATGACACTTATATGCAATAAACGACATTTATATGCCTTTGCAAAATCCGTGTCACTTATGGTTTATTTTTTATTTTCTTTTGCTTGGACTAAGTCTTATTTCCATGTGGATTGTGTAATTTCACTTTTATTGCATATTATAGAATGTGTTTGTTTATAAGATTATATGATACATGTGAGATAAAGGTTTATTGTTTATCATAGATAAATAAATTTTATCAATATTGTACATTTACACTTTTAATAGTGATGCTATAAAAAAATTCTTGAATATCTCTTTTTAATCCTCATTTTACCTCCATGAATATGTTTGGAAATGAAATTTCAATAGATTAATTTTCCCAACCTATGTATCAGTAATATTGTACATTTACATTCTTAATTATGAGGTGATGTTATAGGTAAATCCATGAATATCTCCTTTTAATCTTCATTTTACTCCATGAATATGTTTGGAAATGAAATTTCAATAGATTAATTTTCTTGCTATTATATGTTTTACAAAGATATGGTAAGGAATTATCTCTTGTTATTCTTAGAAAAATATATATATATATATATATATATATATATATATATACATATATAGATATATATATATATATATATATATATATATATATATACATATATATATATATATATATATATATATATATATATTTTTTTTTTTTTCAAAATAGATTAACAAAATTATATGAGAAAAATTATTAATTCATCAATGTGTGTGTGTGTGTGTTGTGATGAATAATTTCATAGTTCAACTTAATGGTTCATTATATAATCATGTGACCATCACCAATGATATATCTTAAAAAGCAACTGAAAATCCATGTGTACAAAATCGATGTATACTCTAGAGAGTGGTTCTCATATCACTATGTAAATTTTTGTATGCTACTTCAACAAAATTATAAGATAAACTGTAATACACATCATATATGCACCATAACAATTGCCATACAACTAATTTGTTTTAGGATACATGTGGTATTCTAGGGGTAAATTCCATATGATGTGTATATCAATCTATTAGGTGTTGGTAAGTTGTGAGTATATAAGAAATGATAAGGAATATCCATACATCATGATCTTGTAATGTGATTATAAATTGTGTCTATAATTTCCATAAAATGTATAAATGATTTGTTTAAAAAAATCAACACAATCAACCCTAAACAATGCTCATGATGTGGAATGTCATTGGTGAAACCAAAATGATGGTCACATGTCCCATTTATATGGTAATGGTGATCATATATATGTTGTAGCAACACTTGATGAGTAATTAAATAAATCTCAGAGTGTGACTCATTGTGCCATATTTTTTTAAAGCATGATTTGTTTTCCTAGTTTTTACTAATTTGTTAACATATTTTATTCATTTGGAAAGCTAATTAACGATGCTTTAAGTAATTAGGACATAATGATAGATCATATTCACATCTTCACTGAAATATATTTGGTAATTGTAGTCACTATATGAACTGCACATGCATGCTACTTAAGAAAAATTGAAATATAAACTATAATACACATCTTATATCTGCCATAAAAATTGTCATACAACTTATTTACTTCTAGATACATATGAAATACTTCAAGTAAATGCCATATTATGTGTATACCAATATAGTAGGTGTTGGTAAGTTATGAGGATCTAAGAAATGATAGGGTATCCACACATTAGTGCCCTGGTGAATTTTTTGCATAATTTTCTATTTGTTGTAATTTTGTTGCCTAGATTTGTTATAGATTTCAAATAATACAATTATCTACCAATTGTTCTTTATAAAGAAGAATTACAATAAGTAGTCACCTAAAAGTAAGCCATGTGAAAATATTGGTAACATGAGTAACCTGGTAAGCTATAAATGAAAAGTGAATAACCTCCACTCACCAACAGGTGGCAGGCAGGGTTGGAATTTGGATTTCTCTTTACCTGTCACACAATTTTTTTTGACATTTTGGTCATTATTTTTCTAGTCAATAAATGTTACGTTTAAAATTTTGCACTTCATTAATGACGTTCTCGTAATAAATTAACCCTTCACCAATAAAAGTTTGATTAAATAAATTGAACGCTCTTCCATTTTCTTTGGATTTTGGAGTGTGATATATCTGTGTCATGGACTTTTAATACCTAAATTTTCAAGAGAAATAACTTATTCTTGTCAAACTAATATTTCCTCAATATATGCTATGATCTACTAAAAATTACTTCAAAAATAAAGTAATCTTCCAATATAAAGAAAAAAACATGAACACGCTTTCCCTAAATTGCAATAAATTTATGTTTATTATTAATATTGCATAATCTGTCTTATAAAAATTTCATAATCGGACTAAGAACAGATCCTCAGTGCATTTTTTACTATTTTTGTGATTTAAATAATGAGCCAAGGAACGCTAAGGCACTCAGAGAAATAAATCTATGTATTATTTCTCACAAAATCATGTTGAGTAGTGGAGACTAAGCACTAGATTTTTTTTTTTGTCCTCAATCTCTCTATTAATTATGTCTATGTAGTTATAAGAATAACAAGCCAAACAAATCTCAGGCGTCTAGAGAAATTAGTCTCTATGTGCAGAAATTAATGATTACTGTTGACTAAATGTTATACCATTTGAAATTGCTGAGCAAAATTAATCAGGCCATGATGTACCATTTGTCAGTATCTATTTTCTCATGTATGAAAGTTGATGTACCATTGAAAGTTTAATAATTCTATTGAAAGTTTAATAACTATATATATATATATATATATATATATATATATATATATAAATTTAATGATTAATAATAATTAAATTAAAATTCTTAAAAGACAAAATAAAAGCCTAATAATCACAAACTATTATGATAATTTAAAAATATAGAACTCAGGCTGAACATAGTTACAAAGATACCAAGAAAAGAAGAGTGCATGTGCATGATAACCTCTTTCTTGACAACCTATGAATGCCATTCTCAATGAAGACTTAAGACTCAACTGGATTGGATTGTGTATCAAAACAGTAGGAATGAATCAAAGTTCAATGAATGAATAACTTGATCGAGAAAATTTATAGGGAAAGGTAACATGACTATAAATCTACTAAACCTCACTTCCATGATTAAAAAAACACCCCCACCTTCTAAGTGGTCCCATCATGGTCCACCTATTGAAAAACAACCAACAAATATTATTTTTTATATATTTTTGCATGGCCATTGGACAATGATTTACTATGGTTTTCCTACTAAATTCGAATGGATGATTATTCAAAAAGATTGAGAATTAGTTTAGTCTCAAGGCATAGCCAAGAGTCTTACCAGATAATTATAGATTACCTCTCCATTGGATGATTGTACATTTTTCATCTACTTTTTCACGTGAGTTTCAGTTGATGCTAGATCTTTGCCTTCTATTTCTTTAGTGAAGCTAAGAGTTAACTTTGATCTTACATTAATAACTATATATACTTGCATGAATATCCATGCTTTTATACTTCCCCACTGTGGTCAATGTTGATGTATGGCCTTGGCCCATTGATCTTACAATTAACTCACTATTCATATTCAATTTTCTCCAGTTCAACCCAATAAAATAAGGAAAAGAGAAAATGAAGTCCTGATTTTTCTTTCTAGTGCTCCTACATAATACAAATACTCTTAAAAACCAATTAATATATAAATTTTCATCATTCATGCTAAAATCAGTTTGAATTTTTTTAATGAATCTGCTTACAATTAATAGATTACATTGCTCACAGAATAAGAGATAATTTAGAACTATGATTTCACAATAATAAATTACCCTAGCAGTTCAAACTTCGAACATACCTTATGAAATCAAAATATGGTAGGTTAATGAGCCAATCTACTTTCCTCGGAGCCAATCTTGAGCTCGGCATAAGTCTGAATGCCTTGAGAGTATGAGTGTAAGGAACTAGACGCCTAAAGCTTTTATTTTGTGCTTGTGTAATTCACTGTTTGACCATCAAGCCAAGCCACCAGCTATATTAACACTACTTCATGTTGGGGAAGATTGGTATTCAAATTTTGTAGTGCTATAGCCATACTTTTTCACTGCTTCACTAATCACAACCTTGGAAGTTTGCAGGGCAACGAGCTTTATTCTTTCTTTGGTGTTTTATGTAAAAGAAATGATTTGTGAAGTTTTTGTAATAGGAAAGGGAAAACTAAATTGATTCTAATTTTAAAATATCAATAATGATAAGTGGTAATTCCTTTATTAAATTTTTAATTTTGAGTGAGCCAAAAAAGTAACTTTCCTTACTTTTTGAGTATAGCCTTGCAATTGCGAAGAGGACTAGTGTTGCAAAATTATTGGTAAGTGGAAATTAAAGGGCGTAATAATGCTTTTGAAAAAGTTTCAAACGTCAAAATTAAGTCTTCTATCCTTCCTAGCACATCACGGAAAACGGGAATCCACAAATTCTAGTCATCAAATACGTGCAAAATGCCTTATGATGGGCAAAATGGAGGACTGGTCCTATGCTGCTACATGAGTTAGGGTTTCATGTGGAAGAAGGGAACCTTGTATAGTTTTTCAAGGATAGGAAAGGAGAATATTGTTAGTTAATCATCACATGAAACTTCATCACCATTTGAAAATTGTGTCCTAATTTGAAACAATAAGACTACCCAACTATTTCATTATTTAATTTAGATTGTGTAATACAAAAAATATCCTAGATAACTTAAATAATGTAAGCACTTTTGCAAAAATTTAGTGGGGAGAACCTTCAATTACATTTATTTTGAAGATCCACTTTCATTTTAAGCCATTTTAATTAGTCTTTCATGGCTATTCTAGTAAAAATTTCAACCTCTTGTAGAAATTTTCTTGTCACTTGTATTAGAAATGCAAAAATCAAATGTATATAAAAATGATTTGAAATGAAAAAATGAAATGCGCGCTACATAAAAATTATTTTATTAAAAACTACATTAACGTCTGATATCACGCGCGCATTCGCCCTCATCTCTTGCAGAACAGCATTCGCCCTCAGCATTCGTCCTCAGATCTTGTAGAATAGCATTCGCCCTCAGCTCTTGCAGAACAGCATTCACCCTCAGCATTCGCCCTCAGCTCTTGCAGAACATCATTCGCCCTCAGCATTCAACCTTAGCTCTTGTAGAAAAACGTTCGCCCTCAGCTCTTGCAGAACAGCATTCACCCTCAGCATTTGCCCTCAGCTCTTGCAGAACAGCACTCGCCCTCAGCCCTTATAGAATAGCATTCGCCCTTAGCTCTTGCAAAACATCATTCACCCTCAGCATTCGCCCTCAGCTCTTGCAGAACAGCACTCACCCTCAGCTCTTATAGAACAGCATTTTCCCTCAGCATTGGCCCTCAACTCTTGCAGAATAGAATTCGCCCTCAGCTCTTGTAAAATGGTAAGTTCTTACTGCAGGCCTTTCCTCCTATAGTAGGGTTGACTCTATTTGGGTTTTTTTGGTCAATTCCATTGGATTGTGTTAGGCTATAGGGTTCTCTCTAGATGTCTTCCAATGTTCTTTCAGATGAGTTTCAAAGAGGATGTGTAAGATGTGTTTGTGCTTGCATGAATTTGACTCCACTAGTTTCATGAAGTTTAAGCTATGGATTTTAGTTCGACAAACTCATCCATATCAACACCCAGTAACGAATTTCCCTTGGTCTGATCTATATTGAAGGTGAAGTGCAAAGTGGTAGATAATGGGAGATCAAAAGTCATCAACTTTATCACAAGGGTAGTACTCCAGATTGAAAGTGATGAGCTTTAGTTCTCCAGATTTGGGGATTTTCTGATGACATACCAAAGGTCACATCCATACAACCATATCAAGGTCAATTTTGAGATCATTCTCATATAGATATAGGTCACTGATATATAGGGTTAATATCATCATCACTATCCATGGAAACTGAATGGTTACAAAATCTGTGATTGTGGTTGACTCATTTATAATTATTACCCATTTACAGTAGAGCACATAAACACTAAATATGGCCCAAGCAGAGCCTTTACAACAGGCAATGGAATTGCAGCTGCTTCATAAATAACCAATAGCTCCACTTGAGAAAACTTTTCATAATCTTGGGGCTGGATATACTGCAGAGCAAACAATTTTAGTTATCATTCGTGCTCTAATATATTAATATACTTTTTACATTTAACTGAAGAAAGGGAAACAAGCAAATGCTAGCCATCATACAATGCTTTGACATAAGAGTTTTGAGTGACATACTTGAAAAAAGAACTCATCCACTGATATTTATAATCATTTGAGATATTCAAGTTAAACACAATGTCAAGAATATAGATTCAATACCCTCTATTATCTTCATCACCCAATACAAGATTTAAATTTTTCCCAACGAAAAGCTTATTAAATTAGCAGCCATTATTTCTCCCTGCTTTAAAAACCCCACATTTAAATGAAAACAAGCATTGCATTTTGATGAAAAGAAATCTTGGGTATGCCAAAATCCCGTTTCATGTAAAAATCTCGAACCTGGGCCTGTGGGTTATGGCCCACTAAGCCTTTTCGAAAGCGTATCTTTAGACACTAAGCCCTTAAAACCATGGACTTACATTTTAAATCACACCATATAACTTTATCTGCTTTTAGTTCCATCGGAAGCCACCACACATCCGCAGCTTTAACTATCGGTGTTGAGCTTTACAAATACAAATACACAGGAAAGCTATGGAAACCCTGCTCCGCAACCATACGAAATTCAAATATTATAAAGGCGGGTTAATAAGATCAGCGGGCCCGCAGCTTCGCTCCAACTCCGATCTCCGATAAATTTATCGCTCCGATCACCAATCACCATAACCTCTGATCGTCGATTGCCCAATCGGTCTATCGGTGATATTTCCATGTCGCTCATCGACCATCGGCGTTCCCACATTTGCGATATCGCACTCTTCTATTAACTTGATCTCACCACTCTGATGGCATTTTCTCTTTAAAACATAGTTATCTGCCACATTTGGGTTCACACTCCACGCACAATTTATATTTGGATCGCCATCGACCCTACAGTGGTCGATGGACGATCAACACACTTTAACACTGGATTTAAGCCATTCATGCGTGGATACATAACAGAGCTTGAAAAAACTTAATACACACACTCACATAGATCAAAACCGAACACACAGTTTTCCATTATATATAGAACGATTACCTACTAAGGCATTTCAGCCTTAACACGGGTTCTTTCCCAACTACATCAGTCTAAGCACTGATTAGACAATCTGTCCATTACCTCTCTATGCTAACACTTGAACATGCAGGTTCACATATAATAGAGATGTTAGATCGGATCACTGAAAGGATCTGATCAATCCTCTCACAAATATCTCAACAACCCTTACAACTCGCTATATATGAATACATGGCAAATTAATATTTAATTAAGTCCATCATTTAAGCTCTATTTTAACAGAAATTTTCCCCTTATTCAACTCGATGGTCCACGTCCTCTCGTTCTCTACTTTGGATTCCTCTTTGATTAAGGGGGGGTCAGATGCTCCTGCATCAGACTCCCGAGGCACAAAAAAATTTTATGACCTTCTGGTCATATGCTTATCCTTAGCAATTCTACCCACTATTTATTCTTTAGTGGAACTGCCTTCATGATCTTCTGTGCGCTGCAACCATCTTCTGCAGTAACAGTCTCCTCTGTTACACGATACCTCACCAAGCCCTCCGCACTCGGTCTTTTGGCATCCTTCTGGTTCTCTCCTCTAGAACCAATTGAGCACACCTTGCTCTAGGTTGCTGCAAATATTCTCACCTTTCGCTGCCGCCATCTGCACGATGGTAAGACCGTAAAATCTCCAGCTTTAACACAACTGTACCTCTTTCCCCTTCTGCTCGCATTCTTCTTTCTTCTCGCAGGAAATTCTTTCCCTGCTCTGATACCACTTGATGAAAAGAAATCTTGGGTATGCCAAAATCCATTTTCATGTAAAAATCTCGAACCTGGGCCTGTGGGTTATGGCCCACTAAGCCTTTTCGAAAGCATATCTTTAGACACTAAGCCCTTAAAACCATGGACTTACATTTTAAATCACACCATATAACTTTATCTGCTTTTAGTTCCATCGGAAGCCACCACACATCTGCAGCTTTAACTATCAGTGTTGAGCTTTACAAATACAAATACACAGGAAAGCTATGGAAACCCTGCTCCGCAACCATACCAACTTCAAATATTATAAAGGTGGGTTAATAAGATTAGCGGGTCCGCAGCTTCACTCCAACTCCAATCTCCGATAAATTTATCGCTCCGATCACCAATCACCATAACCTCTGATCGCCGATTGCCCAATCGGTCTATCGGTGATATTGCCATGTCGCTCATCGACCATCGGCATTCCCACATTTGCGATATCTCACTCTTATATTAACTTGATCTCACCATTCTGATGGCATTTTCTCTTTAAAACATAGTTATCTGCCACATTTGGGTTCACACTCCACGCACAATTTATATTTGGATCACCATCGACCCTACAGTGGTCGATGGACGATCAACACACTTTAACACTGGATTTAAGCCATTCATGCATAGATACATAACAGATCTTGAAAAAACTTAATACACACACTCGCATAGATCAAAACCGAACACACAATTTTCCATTATATATAGAACGATTACCTACTAAGGAATTTCAGCCTTAACACGGGTTCTTTCCCAACTACATCAGTCTAAGCACTGATTACACAATCTGTCCATTACCTCTCTATGCTAACACTTGAACACACAGGTTCACATATAATAGAGATGTTATATCGGATCACTGAAAGGATCCGATCAATCCTCTCACAAATATCTCAACAACCCTTACAGCTCGCTATATATGAATACATGGCAAATTAATATTTAATTAAGTCCATCATTTAAGCTCTATTTTAATAGAAATTTACCCCTTATTCAGCTCGATGGTCCATGTCCTCTCGTTCTCTGCTTCGGATTCCTCTTTGATTAAGGGGGGGTCAGATGCTCCTGCATCACATTTAAACTACAAAAATCTATTAGTGTTCAAGTGTGCATGTGTGCATCACTTGTGTAGGGTATTCCTTTTCCACTTTCACATTATCCAAGAATGTGTGCAGTATAGTTCATATTTTTTGTGATTTAGATTATCTTGAAAAAGGAAAGGTAAATTATTTCCCATGGAAAAAGAAGGTTTTTCCTTTTTACTACTGGAAATGGTACAACAAAGTTCCATTTCTACTCGAAACTCCTATGAAACAGGAACCAAATAAAGACCATGTCCTCAATGGACATCATTTGGCTTTGAAAATGGCAATTTCACTGTGTTGTTTCTTATATTACATCACGATAGTTTCTTAGGTCATTTCTTGTTTCTTGAGATGAAAAACAACCAAAGAAATCGTGAAGATCCTTTCAAGAAATAAATGACCATTTCTCAATCATATCTCAACTATTTTTTATTGTATTCAATGGTTGCTTACTTTGAGAGAAATTTGACACTTTTATAAGGAATATAACATAAAAACACAAAATGGGAAGGCATTGATGAGGTAGATGAACTTTAGTTGTTGTCAATTAAGAATTGATAATACACGATGCATGTTCTGTACTACAAACTAGATTCCTTCCTGGAGTTAGGACACAGAGTATTGAATCAAAGTTGTAGTTTCTAACTTCTTGTATTGGTTCATCAATCTTGAAATTCAGACATTGCATGTCTTCGTTGCTTCATGTTTGAATAATTTTCATTATATCGTACAATAGGAAATTAGGAATTATGATTATTATTACTTTATTGATCTGTTAAGTTACTTTTAAGTTTGCATGGCTTAGTGTGAAATTATTCTTGTGTGCCCCTAGGCCCAGGTGAAAGAATGCCAAGGACTGAGAACCCTAGTTTTTAAATTGTATTGTTTCCTATACCCAAAAACCCCTCAACATCACTTCTTATTAGTTCTTAACAATAGTGTTGTAAAAAATTTGAGAATTGATATAGAAAAATCTCGCACTTCTCAAGATAAAGTCCTAAAGCTAAAGTGTGATACCATGTGTAATTCAATAGCCCCATTGTCACCTCACCAACCTCTTTTCACTCCAGTCTAGATCTCCTCCAACTCAAGGGGGGTTCTCCCTATTATATGTTAAGGATCTAATGGCCCAACCAAACTAAGTCAAGAGCCCCTAACTCTCTATGTTTACTACTATCAATCAAAATATTGAACAATAGGGTCAGACATGCATCCTGAAGATAAAATTGCCAGGGTATTTTTGGGTAATTTCAAAGGGAAAGTCCCCAAACACATATAATCAAGGAATTATAACGTGATTTCAAACATTAAATATTAACAAAATCATTTAAAGGATATTGAAAGGAAAATTTTGATGGAAGATAGAAAGTGCCTTACTTAAATTCTCTAAGGATTTTTCTATAGTTGCTCCAAAAGCTTCACTTCAAGGCCCTTCAAGATCATCTCCAACAATGCTATACCATCAGCTTCAACAACGTTGCTCCAAAACTGTCCTCAAGGTCTTCACAACAAGTTTACTAGAAGTTGCTCCAACAATATATTTAATAAGGTCTTCATTGTCAACTCGTCTCTTGTTTGGGTGCCTTAGTGTGCAATGACATGTTTCCAGGACTAAATTCAATGCAAGGCATATTTGAAACTCTAACTCTGTCTCCCGGTGTCTTATTAGAAATTATTTTAGTTTTCATTTTGTCTTTTCAAGTTAGATATTGTTTTCAAGTTTTTACATTTATAATTTTACATGTGGCAGACTGATCAGGGCAGTACAGGAACAACCCCGAGACGGGATGATCGCAGAAAGAGGTCAGTGAAAGAACATGTAAAGTGCCAGCATTGATCTATGTTCAGGTATTTTAGTTATTTACATAATTGAAATAATATTAATTGTGTTCAAATATGCAGACACCTAGCCATGGTACGCCTGATGATTCCCTCTATGAGGAAGAGCTTTCTTCATCCCTATCTCCAGTGCTCTTGTTGCGAAAAAAGGCACGAAATGCAAGGTCAGAATTTGATACTTTGATAGACGCACCTCAAACACCTGAAATAGAAGAGAGGATAAAACAAATTATGACCCAGCTAGAAACATATCAGGTAATAATAAAAAGTCAAAAGGATATTTTTTTTTCCTGCATGAGATGAATTGTGATAGTTTGATTTTTAATTTTTACATTGACTAAACTAACAAAAATTTCTTTTGTATGTAGCGTTTTCATACACTTGTTGAACCTGGTGTTGGTGGTAGTGGGACACAAGGGCAAGAGATTTCCCAACAACCCTCTCGTACACCTTCTACTCCTTTAGGTGCCAGCCAAGAAACACACCCTACCCAAGCAGACACCCAGCCAACTGCTGAACGTGTTGGCAGTGATGAGGCTGATATGGCCAACTACATTATTGTGTTTCTTGGAGCTACACATGTCAGCTCCACAGGGACCATTAATGGCACGTTTTTCGTGAACGATGAAGCTGTCCCTATAAAGCACGTACAACTCCTAGGTAAATTTTAATATTTTAACTATTTCATGTACTCTATCTAAAACATATTTATCATGATTTTTATTTTTAAATTAATGATAATATATTTTTTTTTGTGTAGGAAACAATGAGTTCTACAGGTTTTTGGAGAGCCATGCGTTGGTAATTTTTGGCCCAACCATACGCACAAGGTGGAATTCCCAGAATTCCAACCTGAAAAAAGAACTTCTAGATTATCTAGAAGCCCTTTTTGGGGTCGGCACATTTGACAGAACAACGATGGCTCGGGTAGTCGGCAAATATTTGAAATATACCAGGGACACCTATAGGACGCAATTGCATTTTAACCCTAGATACGAGCATCCTCTCACGCTTCCAGAGAGTGAGTGGAGAGCACTCATCCATGACGGAAAAGAGAAAAGGGCAAATAAAGAAGGAAAAATGCCAACTGGACCCACAAGGTAAATTACAACTTTAATTCAATAGCTTTAATTTTATCTATGTCTAAAATAAAAGTGTGCTACGTCATATCTGACTTCAATCTTTTGATGATAGGTTGCCTGACACCTTGAAGTCAACTAAATCTAGGATTGAAAAAAAGGGCCATCACAAGCTAGGCCAGGGCGACTACTTGAAATTAGCCGCAAGAATTGTATTTAAGTAGCTAAACATCTTATAATTAATTGTATCGCCTTCCAATTTTTTTGAAATCCTATCAAATATGATTAAAAATACAAAATCATATGTAATGTAGGGTGATGAATTCGGAACAGAAACTACAGAGGAAGATAAAAATATCGCTTTCCATTTTGGCTATCAAGCCGTAGTTGAATGTCGCAGAAGCTTGGGGCAAGTCCGAAGATCCAGAATGCCTGATAAGGTAAAACATTAACCTTTCAATATGTTTGTTTTCGTCCATAAATTTAATGTCTAAAAACTTTGTTTAAATTAGGGGAGCAGCACTACTGACGAGGCAAATAACCCAGTTTTAGAGCCAGATGTAGATGTTTCTCACGTGCAACCTGATCATTGTAGTGGGGACCAGGCTGACAATGCTACTATCAATGAGGGCTGTGACAGTAATTAATTTCCACTTATAATTTTTTCTAATTGTACCTTCATGGTTGTCCTTATAAAATTTTTTGTTTAAATGACAAAGAATGTTTCCCTTGAGGATCTTACCACCAGAAGGAAGACAGGGCAACAGTCCCAACGACAACAACTAGTGCACCAGGTAAATAATCTCATTGCAATTTTTTTTATTAAGATTACCGAACTAGTTCAATGATATTTAAAAACTGACAATTAAAATTTAATATTATCTGTTTTTGTAGGCGATGCCCCGTCATTGGATGAGACCAGACATCATGACTACGCAACTAGGTCAGCAGTGTGGGTTGAAAGGCACGAAACAGGAGCAGAGCACAATGATATTGATGATGTAATTAGGAGCTTTAGAAATAGGAAGAAGAAAAAGAAAATTTGATAATGTAAAATATTGTATTATTATAAGACAAACGTTACCATACTCGGAACGTTTTTTGTGTTATATCAAAAACTCATTTATCATACTATTTTTATGTCAAGCATTAATTTCAATGTTTCCTTGCGTAATTTTTGTTAAATTGTTTTTTTATTATTTATTGAATATTTTTTTTTATGCTCATGAAAGTAAAAAATGAAATTTAGATTGGGTATTGGGGAATTGAGACTGATGTGAGGGGGGCAGAGGGGCCATAAGAGCTTCAACCTTCACGTGGTTGGCCCTGTTTAGTAGAGAATAATTTATTGGAGCAATTTAATCTTGGAGAAAACCTCCCTCGATCCAACGTAGCAACAAAAAAGTCACTGTTGACTTAGTTGCTACTCTTTCAGATCGTGGGAGGCTTGTTCCAAGTTCATGCAACTCCAATAAATTGTTCTTGAAACGAAGAGGAGCTTATTTAGGTATGTTTTGACATTTTCAACATATGTTCTAACATTATCATAAGAATGCATCTTAGAGTAAAAAATACTACATCAATTACTTGTATTTATTGTACAGATAATGATGGATTTTGATTGACTTGGCAGTGCAGGTACAAATCCTCTTGCATCATGAGCAATACAACTTGTCAACCAGGGTCATGTCCAGGATATTTTTGCTTGTGTGCTTGACCAGGTTCGTAATGTCACATTTTGTAAGTTCCTTTACAGTTTATAATTCAATATTAAGCTTGTTCATGATTATTATCTAGGTTTTTTGTATGTGTTTTTTCATCTATTTGATTGTAAGCAACTCTGCATGTTTCCTGTTGTTCACTATGATTTCTCCCATTACCACTCCCAGGATGAATCTGACTTTATTGTTACATAGGTTACTTTATTGTTACTATGATTTGTCCATTTATGATTTCATAGGTTACATCATGTAAAGTTGTCAATCTCAGGTTGGTGATGAGCTTTAGTTCTCCAGATTTGGGGCTTTTCTGATATTTTCTCCCTCACGTCATTCCTACATCACCTCGTTGTTTGAGCATGCCAATTGGCACATGTCAATCTCTAAGTGGTGCCACATTTCACCTATTTTCAGCCCACTTGACCATCTAAAAAACTAAAATCCACACACCATGTGTCTTTATCACGGAGTGTCACATGTCCTAGATATTTAGGCCGATAGGCCTTCTATTATGAAAGAGATCAATTTTTTTTTCGTCAACACTTCTTATCTAGGCATGACACCTCTTACTTGTTTAATATGATGGTCACAGTCTCTCAAGTTACCTTCTAGGTCTGAAATACCACTGGTTTCTGGTATGTTTCCATGGAATTGGTCTGAAAATACCATCAACAATCCACACACCTGCAACCATCGACAAACCTACCGTTTTAGTAGCTGCATTTCGGCAACTGCCAATACACCTGCCGTTTTAGTTGTTGCATTTTGGCAACTGCCAATAAACCTGCTGTTTCATTCTCCTGGACTCTGTGTATGCATATTTTTCATATAATTTTATCACAAAGTTGGCTACAGTGCTTTGACATGCCTTTCAATATTTTTGCAGGTTAGAAGACATTTCAGTCCAGACCTATTGAATAGACTTGATGAGATAGTTGTATTTGATCCTCTTTCTTGTGATGAGCTCAGAAAATTTTCTAGACTACATATGAAAGATGTAGCGATTCATCTTGCAGAGAAAGGTGTTGCTTTAGGGGTTAGAGATGTTGCTCTCGATCTTGTTCTTTAGGAAGCCTATGATCCTGTAATTAATCACTTTTTTTTGCTTTCTTTCTTATTCAGAGTCTATCTTGCCAGGGGATGTGCCCGTTATGTTTTGTTATGAGACCGTTGTCAATTTCATTACCATCCCTCATAATATGTTTGATTGTGTTTATAAATAATAAACAATTATTACACCAAAAAATAAAAAATTAACTATACTATGAGTAATATGATATCTTGAAATAATTCTCATTATAATTTCATAACCTCTGCTCTCACTTGGTGGTGTCTATATCACTAAGTGTGTTTTCTTTCAAATTATAGTTACAGCAGACAATGAACAATCAACTGCACTGTGAGTGATATATTGTAATAATTCTTATTATAATTTCCTAACCTCTACTCTCACTAGGTGTCTATATCACTAGGTGTATCTATTTTAAAATTATAGTTTAAATGGTAGATAAATTTTTATCTTAAAATTATAGCTTTGATGGTGATACCTTGTGATTGATAATGTAGTTTGAAGCAGCTTTGGCTTTGACTAATATAGTATGAGGAACCTCTGAGAATACAAAGGTTGTGATTGATTACGGGGCACTGCCTATATTTTTGGAACTTCTTACCTCTAGGAATGATAATGTTCGAGAACAGGTAGCACGTTTATTTTAGAGGCGTAAAATTATTCTTCCCAACTATCTTTATATGTCTGTAATTTTGGAATTTGATTTAAAAAACTAGTACCCAACTTTGAGTTCAACTGGTGTTTGTGTAAGGTTGTTTGGGCTTTGGGAAATATTACTGGAGACTCTGCAACATTTAGGGATCTTGCCCTCAGTAATGGAGCTCTGAGGCAGGTGCTTTCCCAGTTGAATGATACTGCCAGAATTTCAATGATAAGAAATGCTACATGGGCTCTATCAAATTTTTGCCGTGGTAAACCCCAACCACTATTCGAATAGGTAAGCAGAATACATTTTCTGCCTCTTCTTCTTAGTTCGCATATACTATGGATTTTTTTTATAGATCTTGGTGCTTGGTAGATTTGGATGTAATATGGACCTAGGCGCTTGTTCATTACGATGACTCTATCATCAGGTTTTAGAAAATGCTCAGAAATTTAGGTTTCACAAGGGAATTACCCTTGCTTGCAATTATCGATTATCAATCACATTCAAAAAAATTATTTCGTAACATTGTTGAGCTCTTTGTAGGTGAATTTTCGAGGCAATTTCACAATATCTAAACTAAATTTTTTTGTCCTTTTCAATACTCTGCGCTTGTAACAGAACTAGACAAACAATCTAGTGGCCAATGCAACAACAACAACACCTCCTATTGTAATGCCTGCAATTCACCCTCTCTGCACACATGAATGAATATGGCACCCTCTTTTGTGAATAGGTACTAGAGATGAAGGTACTGGTTTCCATTAGAATCGTGGAATTCAACATCCAAAATAGTATCAAATTCCACTGCAATAGTATTCCTCAACGAGGGCAATAGTTCATTGAGACCTATTGGACTCATCACCCCCAAATAGCCTCTAGGGCTACCTAGAGTGTGATCATCTGGAGAAATAACAAATGTTGATCCATCCCCAATTGAAACAAGAACAGGACCCACATTGGTTACAGAAAACGAGAAACATGTTTTGAAAGAAGAAGAAAATTTTGTATTAGGGTCTAGAAATCTAACCAGTCTATTGTACAATGCCCTACCTGCACTTCAAATTGGTACTCCCAACTCCATGCTAAGACTCACTGTGCCATTCTTCAGATGAGCATCTTAACCAGAAGTTTGATTCCAGAAAACCCAAGTCCCATGTTCTATGCCCAAGACCTCTGTTACAATGAGTAGAGTTCTGAGCGAAATACTTCACAATAGGAAGCAAAAGAAACATCGCAAAATTTATCGCTTTAGACTGATAATTTTCTATGCGAAAATTCAACTGCGGACAGTAAAAACATAATATCAAACACAACCAATCCACAATGGAATTTGAACACGAGGATTTATAACCAGAGAAAACCCTCTCCAGGTTAAAAGAATTTCAGAATGGCTTTAAGATTCTACTAATGAGCGCTTACAACACCATAGCAATTACTATCACAATGAAATCTGCTGGAAGCAAAGCCCTTATACAGTTTTTACATTTCCATAGTGGAAGCAAGAATCTTGCTATCTCTCATGATCTGGTTCTGTGGTCATATCCTTTGCTATGGTTGTCTTGTTCTGCTAAACGTGAATCTATCTTAGCTTTGGCTCTGGTTCTCATTTAGGATCGTGGCTATCTGATCTTACTGTGGCTTTGACTATACAAACTTTTTCAATAGGAAAATTTTGACTCTGCTATATATAGGAGCTTCAATGGGTGCTCTCAAACTGCTCTACTACAATAGTTGCACTCTCAATGGACTTCTACAGCAATTAGCACCATCAATCTGCTTTGTTACAATGATGGCTCACATCAACAAACTGTGATACAACCATTGGCACCTTGAATATTCTCTCTACTTCTTCAAATGGTTGGCACCATCAACTTACTTTGCGCTCCTTGGGGTGATGACAGTGGCAAACACTTTTTTGGGTAGCTTTGTTTTGTCTCTGATTCAAGGCAGAACTATGTTGGCCTTGTTTTTTAAGTCCTTGGAACTTATTTCTCTCATATTTTCCATCCTATCCCCAGTTTTCTACCGAGAAATACATAACTTCATGATATCAAAATTGACCATTTTTGGCCATTTATCTTTAGTAATGGTATAGCTTTAATTTGGTGCATTCGTACAGTATCTGAAGAGCACTCTCAAGCTGTTATTCAATATTTTAGCATAAATACTACATTTAACTGCCATGCTCTAATATTTATATCATCCATAAGCATTCTTAAGGTAGTTCCACATTTGTGAAGCAGAAGGAATGCTTTTGATAGCTTCTTATCATAGTGGTACAATTCTGTTCACAGTTTATATTTTATAAACCTCCAATTTTCCAAACGTAGTAGAGACTACAATTTGCATCTCAAATTTTGGACAAATCTGTTTAGTATTCTACAGAAAATGCATAAAGAATACAGTGTTGTGTCTACTAAGCACAAATTATTGTTGTATTGAGTCATATAAACATCTTGACATCCTCGTTTTATATTCCTTTTTTGTTTTCGCAAAGTTTCCTCTACTATGGAAAATGTAATTATATTAATTTTTTTCCATCGATATATGGATTGGATATAATTAGATGTAAACCCTTGCTACAGTGGTTATTCTAATGGGTTAGAATGTGCATTGTTATTTGTTTCTTTTGAAATACATGCATTACCACTACGCGAGATCTTTGCATTAATTTTGAAATGTTGAGATCTTTGCATTGATGTTGCCTCTGCTTGGTGGTGTCTCTGATATTGAGATGATCCAAAGGTAATGGATGTGCATCAGCAGTCGATTTCTCTTTGCTAGTACTATAATCCAAATCCTCTAGCATGCAAACAAGTGCCGCAACAATTATATCTAGGATTGATCTTTTTTTTTCTCACCTTCACTTTAGGTTTGGAAAATTTTGTTCCAGATTTTTTAGCATTTGACTCACCTGATAGACAGTGATCTATGTGGGAATTTAAGTCTATATTGGATGTAGATGAGAAATATCTACAAACAGGACAAACCTTTGGTATCATGGCCTTTGGAAGAGATCCTGGATTCCCAAATTCTTCGTTCTTCCCAGGATCTGCCTTGCTCTTCTCTAAAGTTTGGATCTGCCTTGTAGGCTCCTGCCTCTTCTACACTACTTGAATTGGAGTACCTCCATTATGATATCAAATCATCCGCTGCTATGAAATGACACAGGTCACAGATGCTTTGATAGACTTGCCTTTTGGGCACTTCACGCGAACCAAGTTTTAAAATGTCACAACCCACTTGATATTTATCCCTAGCAAAAGTGTCACATGTGAAGATCAGGCTTTTGATGAAGCGAATAACTTGGTAAAGAGAATTTTTTATTACTTATGTATTCGGCCCAATAATATAGATTTTGATGCACTATCATTTTTAACCATGTGCTGAAAAACATACAAAAAACTAAGTTTTTAGTGAAATTTGAGTTCACAAGAAACGATGCCAGTCAAAATCTAGACCTTGCTCCCAGATTACTGGTAAAAGGCGGTACTCATATTTCATGCAAGTAATGGAATGCCTTTTTCGTTGTTTTATCTCATCTTATTCGAACTTCCAAGTCTAGCATCAATGATTTTCTTATGCTTCAGAAAAACGGTATTATGCTTTAGAGAAGTGTATCTACTTCTTATTATACTTCTTAACTTCCAAGTCTAGCATCAATGATTATTTTATGCTTCACACATAATCTAGTTTTCATTATACTCCTTGAAACATTTTTTTATTAGTTGAATGAGACAAAATTAAAAGGAGTAAGCTAATATATTAGCAAAAGGATTTCTGTCACAAATCTAAGATTCTTATAGGAATTCAATGGAAATTTCAGGCATCACCTGAGTAATCTTCAGTGTCTACAAATTTTGACATCAAGAGAGAAGTTTGTTACAAAATTAGGCAGCTCCTACTTGAAAACATGTTGATATTGATGTGTAGCAATCTCCTTCATTTATAGCCATGTGTTGGAATATTTAAAAATTCAAGAATAAAAATGGAGAGATTAATACTCTCCTCTTCTAACATAGAGAAAATATTGAAATTTCTTCACTGGAAATAGAGTTCAACACTTTGAAAAATTTCTATTCCTTCAAAAAAAACTATTACAAATTCTTCCTCACTGAGAGGGATTACAAAATGTGACTACTGCAAAACGCAATGCACTCAAAATTCTTCTCTGTCTCTAAAACTACGCACTGTTGTGCTCTTCAAAACACTTACACTACTATTGTGTGTAATAAGAAACTTTACAACTACATTCCAAAACAGGGTCACAACCCTTTTCTTTTATATGCAACGAATATATTAAAAACGTAACAAAACTATGCAAATAAAAAATCTATTAAAATGCTCTTGGGGTCCACAATTTATAAATGTTTTAATATATATATGATATATATATATATATATATGTCGCATTTAAAAAAAATATTACCAAAACCAGTGTGGAACCTTAACAAACAATAAAACTATTCTGCCGCACGTTATATAATACATATAACAAAACCTTTGTCAAAAATTCAAACGAACCCTTTAGCCATGGAGCCCGCTGTTAGGACTCCACTATGTATCATTTTTGCTATATACTTTGACACCATTTTACTTTTATAACCATGATTAAAAAGGATTCCATTATCATTTTCATCTACTTTATCCCAAGGTATATAAAATCCTCTTCTTTATTATATGTTTAATCTGTTTACATATAATTCCATAATACTCTTATATTTTATCATTTATCGAAGTGCATTGTTGCTAACATAAGTCCAAAAGATCGTAGATAAGTTATATGCTTTGCTAGGAACAAGCGGTCGTTGCTGAAACAGTTGACTTAGTTGCTGAAACAGCCAGAAAGCACGCAAATTCCGTCATTCGTAATTTGCGATTCTGGAAGAGCCTTTTGTGGAACAATAGTAACAGCATGAAGACATGGTTACATGAACCATTCTGAAGATAGCATTCTTGTTGTCTCTGTTGTAACAATATCTTTTTTTGGAAGAACAGAATAGTCCTGTTTTGAGGAAGCGAACAGATTTGGGATAAACGTAGATTTGCTCTCATGTAATTGTAAAAGATGTCTCCTCTTTAAAAAGAGGAGACATCATCATTAGTAGGGAGTTCATTTTTTAAAAGCTACAAGAGAACAGTGTGTGAGAACTGGAGCTAGACTCCATCTGTAATGTATCATTTCTTTTGACAGATGAATAAAATATTCTTTTGAGCGCCCCAATTTAATTCTTTCCCTGGGGAATCTTGTGAGAGGGAAAGGGCCCGCCTTCCTCACAAGATTCACCCTTCTGTTCCTGTAATTTGTTTAATTCTTTACGCTGTTTGCACTTTACTTTAATTCTGTTGTTGAACACTAGTTGCACAGTTCTGTAGTTCATCGAGTACTCTGTTTCCTTAACGCTGCATATATTTAACACATTCATTCTTGAGAAGTTAAGAAATCTATTTCTGTTAATTGTGTGAATGTATGATGCTGGGAAGCAGGTGCTGAAGATTCCTGTACAAAGGAACAGGGTCTTGTTCCCACTAATTTCCTTTCTTTTCCTGCAGTGTGATTAGAAACAAGAGAACAAGTGCTGAAGGTTCCTGTTCATGGGAATAGGGTCTTGGTCTCTTGAGTCATCTTTTCTACAGTGTAATTAGTGCCAGGCAGCAGGTGCTGAAGTTCCTAATTAAGGAATAGGGTCCTGTTCCTGCTATGGGTGATTGATTTCTTTTCTTGCAGATTGATTTTCCTTTATTTGGATTTTAAACTGCAACATAGGAATTATTTCTGCTATAACATAAGTGACTTCAGCTTTGATTAAACAGAGTGTGAATAATTAGATTTGTATGATAATTGTGTGGCTTTTTACTACAACATTGTTCTTGCTTTTGAAATTGAGCATATCCAGTGCGTGATTGTCTTTGGAATAAAAAGACTTCCTCGGGTTGACAATTTATGTGGAGCTTCAATTGTGAAAACAATTAAAGCGACCAACATTTTGGCGCCGTTGCCGGGGAAGGCAATTATAGATTTCAAAAGCATTAATCTTTTCTTTTTAAATGTGCAGATTGTATGAGAGGACGTGGAAACCAGAAGAAAACTAACCCCACAGGTGGCAAAGGCAAAGGAAGGGGAGGAAGAAAGACTTTTATTGACGAGATTGTATCAAAGGCTAAATCATCACAGAGATTAAGTTCTCGAAGATCAAAACTTCAGCACTCCCCTCAATCAGATTACAAAACAGAGGAAGTCGTGGGTCCTGAAAATATAGAAGAACCAGCAGTCAGTGCTGGAGAGTCAGAAGAAAGTGTTAGTAAATCAACAGAGCATATTGAGGAAATAATAGAGAGCGTTGGACGACCAGTGGAAAACATTGAAGAGCCAGTAGAAGATCTTGACGATCGAGCAAGTGCAGTAGGAGAGCCAACAATGGAAGGAAACAATGATGGTTTCTTTGGTGGAGGACGTGTAGATCCCGAAGGAGAAAGAAGGGATGAAAATTCCCTCTCTACCTTGGGATTTCCTATCAGTGATCTCCCTGCAGGGATAACTCCTATGAAAAACATTCCATTGTCTGCTTTACCTAACTTTCATGGTTTATCCTCTGAAGATCCAGATGAATTTATTTTTGAATTTGATATATTATGCAGAAGTTATGATTATGTTACTAATGCTCAAAAGTTGAAACTGTTTCCATCCACCTTGAAAGGAAATGCTTTAAGATGGTTCATGAGCCTTGGAAGTCAGGTGATCACAACATGGGAGCAGATGAAACAGAAATTTCTGCTTAAATATCAAGACTACTGCCGAACGAGAGAAAAGAAGGATGAACTATTCAATATGGCACAAAAGCCGGACGAGAATCTGGAGGACTATATAGAAAGGCTGCAGTACAATATACAGAGATCCGATCATCCGAATATAAGTAAGGAAATTCGCAAAACAATATTACTTAGAGGTTTAAGGGATGATTGTTTAGATATGTTAAACATGCTTAGCAAGGGAGATATATCTAAGGAATCATATGATGAGATTGTTTAACTTTATAAGAGATGTTCAAGGGGAGCTGCAAGAAACAGAACAAGAGATTCCACCTATTCAAGAGTGCAGAAATCAGCCAGTGGAGGAGCAACAAGAGCTGAAATAGGTAATTTACTTGAAGAATTTAAAACTGAGATGCTAAGCTCTTTTGCTTCACAAATTGACACTTTGCAGGTTAAGAAGAAGCAGGCTGAAGCAGAAGCAACTCTGGATGTCTTTTGCCCGAAGTGCAGAGACAAACATCCACTAAGGGAATGCCCAATGGATAAAATACCAATTTGTACCCTTTGTGAGAAAGATCATGAAACAAAAAAATGTCCATCTCTACCAGGAATAAAGGCATCATTACAGCCAACGGAAGAAGAAGCTGAAGCAGTTTACCTGCTAACTCAAAGAAGACAATGGCAACCAAAAGGACAAGGTATGAACTCTAGTATGCCATTTAATCGTTGGAACAATTATTCTGCTTTTGGTCAAACAAATTACCCTCCCTTTAATCAAATGCAATACCCACCCTACAATCAAATGAATTTCCCACCCATGCAGCAATCAAACCCTCCCTTTGTTGATCCTTCAATGTGGACTCCTTGGCCCCCACAGCAGCCATCTTCTTTTAACCCTTGGAATTCAAATTGGAGAAGCCAACAACTTCCGTATCCAAATCAATTGCCTCAATATCAACAACCACTTCCTCTGCCATCAAATGCTCCGCCAAATAACCAAATGAGACCCCAACTACCTGTGCAACCAAATCCTAACCCCAATAATAAAGTTGTGCAAGTTATTGATATTCAGAATCAGTCTGTATTTCCTACTATACAATGTAATGATATTCATTTAAGATCTGGAAAAATAGTAGAGCCTATTATTGATGACATAACTTCTTTTGATTCTGATAAAGAGGAAACTGAGAAACATAAGAAAGCACAACCACCTTCTAACAAAAATGTTGAAATAACAGAACCACCATTCCCCGAGCGTTTGGTTTTAACCAGAACAGCTGAAACACCTGCTTTTAATCTTCTAGGGCAATTGCAAAATTTGTATGTTAAAATTCCACTTTTACAAGCATTGAGAGATGTACCAATTTATGCCAGAACACTAAGGGATATTTGTGTTAAGAAACCTGGTAGGAAAACTAAAGACCCCCTTACAGTACATGTGATGGGTGACTTGTCTACATTAATGTCCGGAAAAGCCCCTCCTGTGAAATATGGTGATCCCGACCATCCTACAGTGACAGTTCAGATTGGTAAAACAATGATTCCCCAAGTTCTGGTAGACTTAGGTGCTGCAATTAACATAATGACTCTTGAAACTTCACAATTGTTACAGCTGAATAACACAATCAGAGATACACCCACCATTCTAGAGTTGGTTGATCGTTCTACAATTAAACCTGAAGGAGTTGTTGAGGATCTACTTATTTCAGTTGAATCCTGGAAATACCCAGCTGATTTTGTTGTATTGCAGACTAAAAAAAAGCTGGGGGGACATCCCTTAATTCTAGGAAGGCCATGGCTGGCCACAGCTGATGCTTTTATCAGTTGCAGATCCGGTTCAATGACAATTTCTAATGGTTATGAAACAAAACAGCTTACTCTTTATCCTCATGCTACACCAATAATTAATAATGAAGATTCTATGTGGATGGATTATGATGATAATGCTGTTCAACCTATTCTAACTATTGGACAAGCTTTAACTCTCAAAGACAATACAGAGGATGAGATAATTAATAATTTTATTTCTGAGCCTTCTTCTATAATTGCTGAAACACACAATCAATTAACTGCAATTTTTGAAACTGACACTCAAGAAAGGATTGAATCTGAAGATTCATCTCAGACATTAACCACCATCTCATCTAAAAGCATAACAGTTGAAATTGAACCTGGCAAGACATTAAACATAAATCCTGATCTAACAGATGCTGAAACAAAGCAATTAATGAAGTTATTGCATGAATACAAGGAAGCATTTGCATGGGATTACACGGATATGAAAGGTATTTCTTCTGAATTATGTACTCATCGAATTTACATTAAAGAGGGATGCCGACCTGTTTGTCAACCCCAAAGACGAATGAATCCTAATTTACGAGAAATTGTTAAGGAAGAACTTCAAAAATTGCTTAATGCAGGATTTATATACCCTATATCTGACAGTGAATGGGTTTCCCCATTAGTAATAGTCCCTAAGAAAAACAGGAAATGGAGAGTATGTGTTGACTACAGAGCCTTAAACAAAGCTACTCAAAAGGATCACTTTCCTTTACCCTTCATTGATCAGGCGTTGGATAGTCTGGCAGGGAAGAAATTCTTTTCTTTTCTAGATGGATTCAGTGGGTATAATCAGATAAGAATTGCACCCCAAGACTAAGACAAGACCACTTTCACCAGCCCTTGGGGAACTTTTGCCTATAGAGTCCTTCCATTTGGGCTATGTAATGCACCAGCAACCTTTCAAAGAGCTGTTATAGGAATTTTTTCTGATATGCTGAATGATTCTATGGAAATATTTATGGATGATTTTACTCCTTATGGTGTGTCTTTTGAAGATGCATTACAAAACCTTGAGAAAGTACTTAAACGATGTATACAAGCTCACCTCTCCTTAAGTACTGAAAAATGCCATATGATGATGAGTGAAGGAATAGTGCTTGGACATTTTATTTCATCTCAAGGTATTTAGGTAGATCCATCTAAAATATTGGTCATTCAGAATCTTTCTGTTCCTAAAACACAAACTGATGTGAGAAGTTTTCTAGGACACGCTGGATACTACAGAAGATTTATTAAAGATTTTTCTAAGATAGCTTCTCCATTATTTGTGTTGCTTATGAAAAATGCTGAATTTAAGTGGACTAATTCTTGTCAAAAAGCTTTTGAAGAACTTAAGCATCAGTTGTCTACTGCTCCTATTTTTAGGGGGCCTGATTGGAATCTCCCTTTTCATATATCTTCTGATGCTTCAGACACTGCAATTGGAGCTGTCTTGGGACAAGAGGAAAATCATCTTCCTTATGCTATCTACTTTATCAGTAAGAATATGACCCCTGCTGAGCTTAATTATACAGTTACTGAGAAGGAGTTTCTTGCAGTAATCTATGCCATTAATAAATTTCGACACTATATCACCGGTTATTCTACTTTTGTGCACACTGATCATTCAGCTATTAAGTATTTAATGAATAAATCTGTCACAAATGCTAGAGTTACCAGATGGCTATTATTATTGCAGGAATTTGATATCACAATTGTAGATCGGCCTGGTAAAGAAAATGTGGTGGTTGATTTCCTTTCACGGTTAAAAACTGACAATGATATTCCAGTAGATGATTCTTTTCCTGATGAGTATTTGTTTGCAGTTTCTGCTCACTCTCCATGGTATGCAGATATTGCTAATTATTTGGTTGCAGGGAAATTACCATCACACCTGTCATACAGAGAAAAGAGAAGAATTGTTCAACAAAGTGCCAGGTATAGCTGGATAAGCGGGTGTCTTTTCTACACTGGGCTTGATCAGGAGATCCGAAGATGAATTAGAGAAGATGAAGTGTATGACATATTGAAAGCTTGTCATGATGGCCCTTGTGGAGGGCATTTTGCTGATAAGAGAACAGCACACAAAATTCTGAGGATGGGTTACTATTGGCCCTCATTATTCAAGGATGCAAAGAAATATGTAAGGGCTTGTGACAACTGCCAGAGAATGGGCCAACCCAATCATAGAGACCAAATGCCATTAAACCCCCAGGTAGTTTCTGAACCATTTGAAAGATGGGCCTTGGATTTTATAGGACCCATTAACCCTCCATCCAATCAAAGAACTTATATATTAGTCTGTACAGACTATATGACCAAATGGGTGGAGGCCAAAGCACTTATTAGAGCCAATGAAGAGGCTGTCCTAGCTTTCTTATTTGAAGAAATCTTTACTAGATTTGGAATTCCTAGAGAGCTAGTTATAGATGGAGGACCTCCATTCAATTCTCATGGTTTTAAGTCTACCCTTCAGAAATATCATATTCAACATAGAATGACCACACCATACCACCCCCAGGCCAATGGGCAGGTGGAAAGCACAAACAAAGTATTAGAAGCCATTCTAACTAAAACAGTGAAGGACAACCGGAAGGATTGGTCCCAAAGGCTCCCTGAGGCATTATGGGCTTACAGAACTACTTGGAGAAACACTACAGGTTTTTCTCCCTATGAATTGGTTTATGGTAAAAATGTTGTTTTTCCCGTGGAATTTGAGATTAAAACTCTAAGAACTGCTTTAGCTGTTAATCTTGATTTGACTGATGTGCAGACAGCTAGGTTGCAGCAGCTTCTTGAGTTGGATGAAAAGAGATTAGATGCCATTCATCAAACAACCATGATACAACAACAAAGGATGAAGTGGCATGACAAATTTATCAAACACAAGCAGTTTCAAAAAGGTAATTGGGCCTTGTTGTATGACTCTCGGTTTGAAAATTTTCAGGGTAAGCTACGTACACGCTGGCTTGGACCATATGAGGTAGATGTTGTTTTTCCAAATGGAACGGTAAGACTTTTAACAATTGATGATTCTAAAACACCTCTACTAGTCAATGGTCATAGGCTCCGTCTATATCAGTGCCCTATTTCTAAAGAGGATTTTAAGACTTCTTGCATGACTGATATTCATTATCTTTTTCTAGGGGAGTCTTCTGCTCCTCACAGCATTTAATTTTCTGCACTGTATTTTTAGTATTAGATTAGATTTAGCACTAATAATCCCTGTCAAGGATTGGCATATTACAATTGAATTTTTCAGATTGTGGAAAAGCTCATTAAGGAGGACAGATTCATCATGAGAAGATCTGAAGCTTCAATCACAGAAGCTTGTTCCCTTCATTTTACCCCATTTCCTAGCAATATCCCTTCATCCTCACTTCTACATTATTGCCCTTTTTCCATCTTTCCCACTCCTACCATTCCTGAAATATCTTCCTTCAGCTAGTATTTCCTATCCCTTACTGTTGAAATTATCCCCTATCAAATATTTTCCCCACTTCTTATAGACCCAAGTCATTTATCCCATTTCTCTAATTTTTCCCGTTGCTGAAACACCTGTTTCAGCAACGTATCCTTCATTTTTTCGTTGCTGAAACACCAGTTTCAGCAACCTGTTATCATTAAAACATCATTTCTCTTCGCTATTATATAAGCTTTTCGGTTCTCCACGATTATACTTCAGATCCTTTGGGTGAAAAAGTATTCAAGCACTGAGCAGATCCAGTTACACTCCTGTTCTAAATTTCAGAGAAATCTACAGATTCCTCCACGTACATTAAGCCATTTTGAAGCACTCGACACTTCGAATTATTAAACCAAAGGTAAAAATGTAAGGTATGAGGTTTTAATGTAATTCAGTTAAATTATATTAAAGAGAGGATTTCATTCATCATGATTACAATCTTTACATGCCCAATCATCATTACACCATACGTAGGGGGGGGAATTTCGAAAACTGAACAATCATTTCGCATTAACCAATCCTCCGTCCTTTTTATATCCACTTCCGCTGTCATTTAGACCCTGCAGCCTCTGTTGCAACAACTAGCGCGAGCAAAGTCTGTGTTTACTGTCTTATGTGCCTCTGCATGTAACTCAAAGCTAGAGCCATGGGAGGGTCGGCCATCAGACATGAGCCCGGCTCCATAAATCTTCTTCAATTGTTCCCCGAAGCCTATCAAATTTTCCAACAAGCGGGATGGACAGTATATTTTGAAAGGTTGGGTGAATTTGATCAGGAACAAGTTTTATAATTTGCACAAAACCTTCAAGGGGATTTTTCAGTGGTTCAAGGGGTTCGCATTTCAGTAACAGAGGAGGACATAGTTCAAGTATCAGGGTTGCCAGCTATTGGGACTCGCTAGTTCAGCAGAAAGCAGGTTATTCTGAATGCACAGCAAGATTTTCTTCGTCCAGATGAGCCAGTTGAACTCAAAGGCCGCGGTGTCAGTCTGCACTCACTTCCTCAACCATGGCCATCAGTGGCAGAATTCATCAAGCACTACTTGACGTGTGAAGGGCGTTACCAGGTAGTGTACAATCACGACTTTGTTTTGATGAATCATTTGAGAAATGGCCGAATGATTAATATCCCCTATTATTTGCTTGGTTGTATTAGAAACATGTCTTATTATTGTAGACGGTCTAAATTCCCCATGTTATCCCTCACCCACCATCGTTTATGCCAATTGTTGATTCAGAGGGGTTTTGCTCAGCAAAATTACCCTCTGAATAACCCACTCCCTGTTCCCCAGCTGCCTGAAATTCCTCAGCAGGCTCAAACGTCCCAACAACCCGAAAGTTCCCAAGATACTCCTGAAATTCCTTGTGAAGGACAACGGGACGATATTCCACATTCCCCAGTAACCTCAGCCCCAAAGCCAGTTGACCCAACCCCAAGCTCGTCCCACTTAGTAGAGTCAACCGTCCCCATCATTTCTGTCCCTAGTGACGAGTCTCTAACACCCCCGTCCCCACCTATTTATAAAAAGAGAAGAACCCCAACAGTCTCAGTCTCCAAACGACGGACAAGGGATAAATTCCAAATCTTCACTTCTTCCGAAAGCCCTTCCCCCAGAGAACAATCCTCCCCTGCAAAGAAAAGGAAAGACAGTGACTTCTCTGCTTTCCTACCAAAAAGGAAAATGAAGATGACTGTTGAAACAGGAGTTACTCCCATTTCCCCTGACCCTGCCACTATTCTGTTAAAACTCCAATCTTCATCCCCATTTCAAACCCCTCAACCCGTCTCATCCGGTGGCACTGCCACACAAGAACCAGTGCCCCGGGATAATACGACATTGTTTATGGCTCAAACAGTGACTGTCACACTAGAACCAGTCACTTACCCAGAGGCTGAAACACAAGAACCAGCCACTGTGATACAAAAATACACCAAGCATGATGATAGTGGGAGACCAGCTGTAGCTGTCCCACAAGAACCAGCTACGGCTGTGCAACAGCAGACTACCCCAGCAGAATCAACCAGTACACAGGGTTTACATACTATGACATCTTTATTGGAGGAGAATGAATTCTTGAAGTCTGAACTAGAAGCCTACAAGAATGAATTAACCTTGGCACGAGAAGCTTTTGATAGAGAACTGAATCTCTATATGTTAGCACACACAGCCTCAACGCAAAATAAGGAGCCATGCAAGGAATACATGTGCCATGAGTGTGGTAATATTTACCAGCAGGCAGGCTACAAACTAGTTAAAATTCAAGTATCTGAGGCATCTACATCAGCTGGAATAAAAGAGGGATGCCCTACTGCTCCAAAAGAACCAGTAGGGCTCTCCATAAAGGAAGAAAAAGAAACTAAACCTCAGACATCTCGCCCTGTGCTAGTTAATGCAGCCACTCAGACAGAAGCACCACCGTAGATATCTCACCCTAAGTTAGTCAGTGTAGCCATTCAAACAACGTCCCAACCCAGTACTTCTAATGCTAGCACACAGACCCGGCCATGGAATCAATTGGAACTGATGAACAAATGGAAGAAACAATATGCTGAAGAACAAGATACAATATTACAGGAGCATAAGCTAGCATGGCAGAATCACGTGTATGCCAACTGGGACAGTTGGGAACAGATGATGCAACAGCTCAAGGACTCCAAAAAGGAAGTCAAGGAATCTAAGGAAAAGATGGCCTTGATGTTTTCATTAGTACAGAAGTTGATGGCTACCCGCAAACCCTCTGTAAACTACTCTCTCTTTCTTTCTGAACGATTAGTTTATTTTCAATTAAAAGCAATAAAAGATGGCAGACCGCATGAATTACTTACTTCAGAGAAATTTGTTGAGACCTTTAATGAGGCCCCTGAAAGTGACCAGCATTTGCTGTACGAACTTTACCTTCATAATGAGGCTATTCCCGACAATAGAAGAGTTAATCTTATTCCAATTGCAGGAGATATACAAATAAGGGCATTTGTTTCATTTTTTTCTAACCAGCTCACTTGGAAAACTGCGTTCACTGCAAGCAGTCATAATGAGGAGAATAGACTCCTTTGGATTAGACCAGAACCTTTAAGTCCAGCCATATTTATAGCACAATATCATAAATTCTTACAGAAGCCAGGAATGCATAGGTATATACAACAATTACAGGCTTCAACACTTTTTAAGTGTCAACAGCAAATTAGAGTAAAGGGTACTGCTGCATTGAAGGCCAATACTATGTTTTGGCAGCAGTTATGTAAAGAAAGACAGGATTATCACCCTTTTAACCCTCACAATCTTCAAGCCACACTTTCCAGGGTTCCTAATTACATTGGATGCATTCGACATTGTGGAGTAAACTGGATCGGGTATCATTTTCATTTTCCAATTTTATGGCTGCCTTCAGGGAAATATCAGTGTCATTACCAATTGGCTGACAGAGATGAAGCTTTAGCATGGCAGCACTTGCAGAACAATAGAGGATTCCGAGCTCCTACAGATGCCACCTTCTCCAGCTACTGCTTGAGTAATTTGCATGCACAGTACCAGTACTCAGACTCTGACTCAGACTAGGGGTTGCCTGAGGACATGCAACATTTTCAGCTGGGGGGGATGTTAGGACTCCACTATGTATCATTTTTTCTATATACTTTGACACCATTTTACTTTTATAACCATGATTGAAAAGGATTCCATTATCATTTTCATCTACTTTATCCCAAGGTATATAAAATCCTCTTCTTTATTATATGTTTAATCTGTTTACATCTAATTCCATAATACTCTTATATTTTATCATTAATCGAAGTGCATCGTTGCTAACATAAGTCCAAAAGCTCGTAGATAAGTTATATGCTTTGCTAGGAACAAGCGGCCGTTGCTGAAACAGCTGACTTAGTTGCTGAAACAGCCGTCAAGCACGCAAATTCCGTCACTCGTAATTTGCCATTCTGGAAGAGCCTTTTGTGGAACAATAGTAACAGCATGAAGACATGGTTACATGGACCGTTCTGAAGATAGCATTCTTGTTGTCTCTGTTGTAACAATATCTTTTTTTGGAAGAACATAATAGTCTTGTTTTGAGAAAGAGAACAGATTTGGGATAAACGTAGATTTGCTCTCATACAATTGTAAAAGATGTCTCCTCTTTAAAAAGAGGAGACATCATCATTAGTAGGTATTCATTTTTGAAAGCTACAGGAGAACATTGTGTGAGAACTGGAGCTAGACTCCATCTGTAATGTATCATTTCTTTTGACAGATGAATAAAATCTTCTTGTGAGCGCTCCAATTTAATTCTTTCCCCAGGGAATCTTGTGAGAGGGAAAGGGCCCGCCTTCCTCACAAGATTCACCCTCCTGTTCCTGTAATTTGTTTAATTCTTTACGTTGTTTGCACTTTACTTTAATTCTGTTGTTGAACACTAGTTGCACAGTTCTGTAGTTTATCAAATACTCTGTTTCCTTAAACGCTGCATGTGTTTTAATACATTCATTCTTGAGAGGTTGAGAAATCTATTTTTGTTAATTGTGTGAATGTATGATGCTGGGAAGCAGGTGCTGAAGATTCCTGTACAAAGGAATAGGGTCCTGCTCCCACCAATTGCCTTCCTTTTTTTGCAGTGTGATTAGAAACAGGAGAACAAGTGCTGAAGGTTCCTGTTCATAGGAATAGGGTCTTGGTCTCTTGAGTCATCTTTTCTACAGTGTAATTAGTGCCAGGCAGCAGGTGCTAAAGTTCCTAATTAAGGAATAGGGTCCTGTTCCTGCTATGATTGATTGATTCCTTTTCTTGCAGATTGATTTTCCTTTACTTGGATTTTAACTGCAACATAGGAATTAATTCTGCTATAACTTAAGTGATTTCAGCTTTGATTAAACAGAGTGTGAATAATTAGATTTGTGTGACTGATAATTGTGTGGCTTTTTACTACAACATTGTTTCTGCTTTTGAAATTGAGCATATCCAGTGCGTGATTGTCTTTGAAATAAAAAGACTTCCTCGGGTTGACAATTTATGTGGAGCTTCAATTGTGAAAACAATTAAAGCGACCAACACCCGCTGGACTTCAAACGGCGATAAACCATAATTCAAACCAAATTCACGTTCCAAAATAGCTTGCTGACGTCGGCCAATTTTGTGACGCGAAAACCAAATGAATTATGCCCTAATATTTTTCGGGTCCGAATTTGGGCTGGCGTACAGAGAGAGAGTTGTGACGCGAATTTCTTATCAAATTCGCCCTAATATTTTTCAGGTTCGGATTTCCACTGCGCGAGCAGCCCAAATAAAGATCCGCTCCAATCAATTTTTGCCACATGTCCTCCTTTGGCTTGCCATGGTGTGGGACCACCAAACTTTAAACAAAACCCACGCTTCAATCAAAAGTTTCCCTATTCCCAGATGCGGGTGCATTGGATGGCGTTTAAGGCAATGGGACATGGGTGTGGCGAAGTGTAGAGACACCTGCCCACCCATGTCACGGCTGGCAGACAATATTTAAGTTCCAAGGCTTTCATATCAATCGCATTAAGTTTTAACATTGTTCAAGATCAGACCTCCACTCCTGTTAGTGATTCCGCATGCTCTAATATGCTCCGGCCTTCGGCTCTCATCAATGAGAGATTTATGACAGGTGTTCTTCGATGCCATTACAGTCGGGTCGATAAAATGGCAGTTCACTATGGTTTCTTAGACGAGCCGCAACCTTTGAATTGCATATGCTCTCTGGTTGTCGGGTTACCCTGCCTGTGCATTGTGACTGGAAGGAGAAGCCAGCTGAACTGCTGCTTAGACCTTGGTGAAAAATTGCATTTCTCTCGGTCTGGTATTTGTTTGTCTTCCTCAGTTTCTTGGAATCCTGCTTCTCTGTCTCGTCTTGTGCCCACTACTGAGACTGCACCCATGCCTCGCCTACGTCAAAGGATGCGTTTCCGCAGGGGTAGCACCAGAGGCCAACCCCTGCGGGGTCCCTCCAGCCCCTCAATTGAGTCATCTTCCCACTCCAGTGATTATTACGCAGGTCGCTATCCAAACACTAGAAGTGGGCAGGGTCGGGTTCTAGGATTTGGCCACTGTATGGGCTCCCCTGCTCCTCATTTCCCCACCGCTTCACCTTCTCCCACGACAGGCACTGTGCTTTTTTCCTTTAATTTCTCTCTGAACCGCCCATGAATCACAGCTTCAATCACCGTGGTTTTCCATGAAGAGGCCCAAGTGGAGGAACAATGCACCCGTCCGGCAGGTCTAAGCTTAGAAAAAGCCCAGCTTTCGAGCCTTCAGGAGGGGAGTGGTGGCGTGAATGTGTAGGAACCAGAGGCTCAGGTTCATAGGGCTCGTGATGTGGAGATAGCGCCTGGATATCCTGGACCTTCCGTGTCTGAAGTTGCTCCTACTATGGATAGTGACATGTTTGCCGAAGGATGGTGCCGAATTATCGAAGAACCACCGGATGAGTAGTTGCTTCTCTTTGGTTTGGTTTTCTTGCTTCGTGGCCCACTTAATTGGGCATGTTTTTTCTTATACTACTATGTTGGATGTCTGTTTTATTTTTGAATTCTATAAACACTGTAATTGTCAAAGATATCAAACGATGGTTCCCCTGCATGGGCAATGCAATGACCTGAAAAACATTCAAAACTGGTTTCCCCGTATGAGGGCAGTCTTCTTTTTTGATTTTTTGACAAATTTGCCGTAAGTCTGGGAAATTTTTTTGACTTCAGTCATGCTATAATTTTATTCCCACTATTAATAGATTAACCTTAGAAAAAAAAAAAAAAGTTTCCATGCTTCTGTTTTAAACCTGTTTTTTGAAATACAGAGCCATGTTTATATGATTGTTTATAGTCGAAGCGCTGCGGAGTGGTTTATTATATTAATATTTCACGGTCGAATTATGTTCATAACAATTGGAACGCCCATAATTCATAACAAATATTGAAGATTTACTGTCCTGTTTTAAAGTTTCATTTCTTTTTTTTTTAAATTGAACCCAACGTCGATATACCAACGCTTTGTAAGTGTTGTTCTTCCAATGCCTTATAAGCATCGATCTTCCGACATTTTGAACGATTTCCATTTTCGTCGGTCTTGTGACGTCCGTCGATATTGCGACAGTTCTTCCTGGCATTGGTATTGCGGCACTTTTGGAATGCATCGGTATTGCGACGCTTCTGGAAAGCGTCTGTCTTGCGACACTTTTGCAATGCGTTGGTCTTGCGACACTTTTGTACGGCGTCGGAATTGCGACAGTTTAGAAACATCAAAAGAGCAACAGTATAAAAACGTTGGAAGAGCGACGTTCAAAACGTCAAATCACATTTCCTTGGAATTGCGACAGTTTACAAACGTCGGAAGAGCGACAGTTTGGGAAATGTAGGAAGAGCGACACTTGTTTGGAAGCGATAGAAAAAGTGTCGGTATTGCGACACTTTGTCAAGGCGTTGGAATTGCGACGTAATGGCGAACCACGTTTTTTCCATCCTCAAACTGTCACTCTTGCGACGACTATGTGTTGGAATAGCGATGAAGTGGCCGTCGGAAATTGGGCCAAATTTTCTAGTGTCCTGAGGGATAAGTGGAGCTATTGCATGGATACTTCAGTTAGAACTCATGTGACATATTTTGGTGGAGTTATTGAGGTAGTTGATGGAGTTCTGTTCAGTTTAACTGAGTTAAACATAGTTGAGCTAGTTGTATTTAGTCTAACTGATTGATACACTAGTGAGAGTGGTGTGAATTAATTATTAATTAATTCAATAATTATTAACTCATTAATCAACTAAAGAATACATCAGTTAACTATAGTGCATGGACAGTTTCAGTGGAGACCAGTGAAGAGGTAGGTGAAAGAGCAGTGTGACTATCAGTTGTGACTATATTGTTGCATGATTTGCAACAACCAGTGATTGGAGATGCCAATGAGGATTGCGTGAGCAAGGCTGGAACAATTCAAGTTCATTCAGAGCCATTCTTTAGCATTGATTTCATAGTAGAGGCAGGCTATCAGGTGGCAGATATTGGAGGATGTGATTTGCTAGATCGGACCTGATTAGTTTGTAGAAATTGGAGATTATACTGAGAGCTTGTGAGGAGCTTTGTATAATGATTGTTACATGATCTCTATGACATATAATATACATATATTTGGGGGTTTTCATCTTTAAGCTTTCCCATAAAATATTGTGTTCATATGTGTGATTGTTTATGGTTTTAATGTGCGCATGCGATTGTTTTTATTTCTGCAATTAATGATCAATGGTAGAAGAGATTATGTATTGTGCATGAAGTTAAAATAGTGTGTGATCAAGAGAATCTCAGTGTATAACATATAATTTATTCAAATTTCTACATGGCATCAAAACGATATTGATCATTAGAGAAATTGCAAAACATTGAAGCGGTTGAGTTTTGTGCTGGTGGAATTCGAATTTGCAGCAGTGTTTTCTTGGTGTCGAAGTTGAGATGTCTTTCAACGGATTGCGATTGGAGTATTCCCTTGAGGGAAGCTCAAATTATATTTCATGGAAAGATAGGATGGAGGTGGTGCTGGATGACAATGTGTTGAAGGAGTTCATAGATGCAGAAATTCCAAATCCTGCTTCTAGCGATGCTGCCGCACTTGACGCATGGCAAAAGAAGACAGCAAAGTGTTGAATAATTCTGTTGGAAGGTGTAAAGGATCACATAGTGTCCAGCCTTCATGGTAATGCTTATCCATTCTTGATGTGGAAAGCATTGACAGACTTGTTCCAAAGCAAGAGAGATCAGAGGAAGTTGGCGCTCAAGGATAAACTCAGGAACATAAAAATGGAGAAAGGCGACAGTATGCCCAAGTACCTCACGAAGTTCATCCAATGTAGGGATGAGCTGGGAAGTGTGGGGGTGATTGTAGATGACGAGGAATTGGTGAGCTTGGCTCTCCTTGGGCTTCCAAAGAGTTGGCATTCCTATCAAGACTCTGTCAATGGTCAGGAGAAATTGCCAGGATGGGAGCGACTTTGGTCAGATCTTGTGCAAGAGGAGATAAGGCGAAGTACCATGGACAGATCTTCATCAAAGAACTCAGATGAAGAAAATTGCGCTTTGGCTGCCAAAGCAAGGGGAAGAGTAAGAAGAATGCTTCTCAATCCGGTGCGAAAGGCAAGAAGCAGGACATGTCCAAGGTGAAGTGCTTTCACTATCACCAACACGGACATTACGCCACTAATTGTCCACAGAAGAAGAAAAATAAGCAGGCTGCTGGATCTGCAGCTGGAGAGGCCTTAGCCTCGTATTTTGAGCTAGATTTTTCGCTGATGGCATGCTTGGTCTCAAGTGTGATGGGTTCAGTGTGGTTTCTTGACAGTGGTGCGTCTTTTCACATGACAGGAGACAAAGATTTGCTTACTGATCTGGATGAGAAAGATCTTGGAGTGCACATCGAGATGGGCGATGATGGTAGATACAGTTTGACTGGTATCGGTACCATTTTCTTTGAGAGGGAGTCTGGTAAACCCTTCGTATTGAAGGAAGTGATGCATGTTATAGGATTGAAGAAGAATCTTATCTCTGTGGCGATGTTAGAAGACAAGGGATATGATGTTGTCTTTAGCGAGGGAAAGGTTTTCTTGTGCAGTAAGGCAACTGGTGAAACCTGGAGGATAGGGGTTCAAGCTAAGAACCTTTATCAATTGCAGGTAGATGGTTGCGCAGCAATGGCAAGCAAGGCAGAAGGAGTGGTGAGCCGGGATGAGGGTGAGTTATGGCACAGGAGATTGGGGCACCTTCACCATGGAGCTTTGAAGATACTGCAGCAGATTTATACTAGGCTTCCTAAGGGTACTCTTGCATAGTTAGATCAGTGCAAGGGATGTACCTTGCGAAAATTTGTGAAAGCCACCTTTCACGATAAGGATAGTCACGCCATGATGATCCTTAAGAGAATTCACACATACGTGTGTGGACCTTTCTCAGTAGCTTCGACAGCAAAGCACAGGTACTATGTGATATTTGTTGATGATTTTTCTTGGAAGTGCTGGATCTTCTTCATGCAGAAGAAGAGCAAGACATACTCAAATTTCTGTGAGTTCAAGGCACTGGTTGAGAAAGAATCGAGGAAGCATGTGAAGGCTCTTAAGAGTGACAATGGTGGTGAATTCATCTCTGGAAAATTCAAGGACTTTTGCAGCGCAGAAGGAATTCAAAGAGAGCTCATAGCACCTCATAAACCACAGCAGAATGGGGTTGTTGAGCGAAAGAACAGAACGATCATGGGTGCTACGTGGGTGATGTTGCATGATTAGGGCCTTCCCATACACTTGTGGGCTGAGGCATGCAATAATGCGGTTTATGTGCAGAACCGTTGTCCTCACAGGATACTTGGCATGAGTACACCCGAGGAGGCATTTTGTGGTAAGAAGCCTGATATTTCTCATTTGAGGATTTTTTCTTCACCTATTTACATTCATGTGACTAAGGATGCCAGGAAGAAGCTGGAGCTAACTACATAGGTTGGGATATTTGTGGGGTACACTGATACACCCCACAACTATCGTGTGTATTTTCCAGATAGTCACAAGACTATTGTGCGATGAGATATCAAATTTCATGAGGAGAAAGCCATGAAGTGTTCGCTTGAGAGGGATCCACACTTGCATGCAGATGAGGAGATATTAGTTCCTAAGGATGAGCCTCAAGATGTGGATCAACCACAAGAGGGGGTTCATGGAGTGGAAGAGACCACTCATGCAGCGCCAACCATCAGAGGGCGAAAGCGCACTACAAAAGCTGAGTGACTGGCTCAAGATGCAGAGAAGGTTGTAGGAGCACCTACATCACAGCGTAGACAGAGACAGTCTCCTGATCGGTATATTGGATACATGGATCTTATGAGCAACTGTATCATAACAGAGCCATCCTCTTTTGAGGAAGCTGTGGAGGATCCCACATGGGTAGATGCTATGGTGGAAGAGTATGATTCGATTGTCAGAAACAGTGCATGGAAGATTGTCTCAAGACTGACAGGGAAATAAGTGGTGGGTTCGAGATGGATCTACAAAGTGAAGCAAGTAGTGGACGGGAGTGTGGAGAAGTACAAGGCAAGATTTTTTTCCCTAGGCTTCTCACAGATTAAGGGGATCGATTATGAGGAAACCTTTGCACCTATCGCAAGGTATTCTTCCATACGGATGATTCTTTCTCTCTCAGCATAGATGGGGTGGCACATTCATCAGATGGATGTGAAGACTGCATTCCTCAATGGAGTGACTGAGGAGGAGGTGTACATAGAGCAGCCCGAAGGTTTCGAGATCTTCAGCAGCGAGTCGCATGTGTGCAGGATCAAGAGAGCGTTGTATGGGTTGAAACGAGCACCTCGTGCTTGTTACACATGGATAGACAGTTATTTCACTGGACTTGGATTCTCCAAGAGTGAGGTGGATCCGAACCCATACCAAATTGTGGTGGAGGGTAAGTTGCTCATTATTATACTTTATGTAGATGATTTGATTTTGACAGGTGATGAACTGTTGATACACTCATGCAAGGCTGATCTTGCAAAGGAGTTTGAGATGAAGGATTTGGGCCTCCTTCATTATTTCCTGGGATTGGAAATTTGGCAGCGTAGTGATGGACTATTTGTGTCTCAAAGAAAGTATGCCCGAGAGATACTGGAGAATTTCAACATGCATGGATGCAAGCCTATAGACACTCCTCTTCCTGGTGGTTGGAGGAAATAGGATGCTACATCGGCAAAGGTAGTGAATGCCACTGTTTATCGACAGTTGGTGGGGTCGCTTATGTATCTGGTCAATACATGACCCAACATATGCTATGTTGTTAGCCATCTTTCACAAGCTATGGTTAAGCCTACCAATATCTTTTGGAAGGCAGGAAAGCATGTATTGATATATCTCAGAGGCACATCGGGATATGGATTATGGTACAGACAGTCGGATGAGGTGAAGCTGTGTGGCTTCACGGATGCAAATTGGGCAGGGAGCCCAACAGACAGAAAGAGCACATCTGGAGGGATTTTCATTATCGGGTCGACAACAGTTTCTTAGTACAACAGGAAGCAGAGATCCGTGGCACTCAGTTCAGTGGAGACCGAGTATATGGCAGCGAGTTTGGCTGCATGCGAGGCTATATGGATGAGGAAGATCCTGGTCGGATTGTTCGGTTCACACTTAGATCCTACTGTGATATATTGTGATAATCAGAGTTGCATCAAAATCTCGGTTAATCTAGTATTTCATGATAGATCTAAACACATTGACATTCGGTATCATCATATCAGAGATTGTGTGCAGTGGAAGATCATGTTACTTCCATACATTCCCACGGAGGATCAGGATGATGATATCTTGACGAAGGCGCTCACCAGGAGAAAATTCAAATACCACAGGATCAGGATAGGGGTGGCAGATAATCCTTATCTTGTTGAGAGGGAGTGTTGAGATTGCAACAAGATGATGAGCTTAGTGGAAATAATTCGCGTTCACTAAGTGGGCCCGCAGGCTATTTTTGGCACAAGTCTATTTTCTAGACTATGTCTATTTTTAGACATGTCGATCATATTCTATGAGTTGCAGGATGCTATTTGTGGATGGTTGGTCAAGTCGGAAAAAACAGATGGACTTCTATTTTTAGACATATTGGGCGGAATCTATTTTTAGATTGCCAGTCTAAAAATAGATATGTCGAATATTATTAGCTCTTAATAATATTTGGACTATAAACATTATCTTATTCTCTTGGAGCACTTCGGTTAAGTGCACAGATGTGGCACAGGAGCTGACAGAAGGAATTACGCTATTCCTGAGGGTTAAGTGGAGCTATTGCATGGATACTTCAGTTAGAACTCATGTGACAAAGTTTGGTGGAGTTATTGAGGTAGTTGATGGAGTTGTGTTCAGTTTAACTGAGTTAAACATAGTTGAGCTAGTTGTATCTAGTCTAACTGATTGATACACTAGTGAGAGTGGTGTGAATTAATTATTAATTATTTCACTAATTATTAACTCATTAATCAACTAAAGAATACATCAGTTAACTACAGTGCATGGACAGTTTTAGTGGAGACCAGTGAAGAGGTAGGTGAAAGAGAAGTGTGACTATCAATTGTGACTATACTGTTGCATGATTTTCAAGAACCAGTGATTGGAGATGCCAATGAGGATTGCGTGAGCAAGGCTAGACAAATTTGAATTCATTCAAAGCCATTATTCAGCAGTGATTGCGCAGTAGAGGAAGGCTATCAGGTGGCAGAGATTGGAGGATGTGATTTGCTAGATCGGACCTGATTAGTGTGTAGCAATTGGAGATTATATTGAGAGCTTGTGAGGAGCTTTGTATAATGATTGTACATGATCTCTATGACATATAATATACAAATATTTGGGGGTTTTTAGCTTTAAGCTTTCCCATAAAATATTGTGTTCATATGTGTGATTGTTTGTGGTTTTAATGTGTGCATGCGATTGTTTTTATTTCCGCAATTAATGATCAATGGTAGAAGAGATTTTGTATTGTGCATGAAGTTAAAATAGTGTGTGATCAGGATAATCTCAGTGTATAACATATAATTTATTCAAATTTCTACACCAACACTCATTTCTTTTGCAAATTTTGGACACTGACTACCATTTCACTTCTGGGCATTTTTGTGGTATTGATGTTTTACCCAACAGATACCAGCCAAAGTCCCTTCCTTCAACTTTTTGGCCCCAACAGATGCAGTGTATTTCATCTTCTTGTTATAAACTGCTAATCTGGTCATGACCACGGATTTTTTCTGCTCTGTTCTCTCTTGGTCGTTGAATGAATAATCCCACCGCTCTGACCATGTAAGCCATTAATGCGATCAAATGCTTCACACTACACTTCAATATTTCAAAGAAAAAATTAAATTGATCACAAGAAGTGTAACAGAGTAACTAAAACTATGAACAGGTTGGACCAAGTTCGTTGGGTTTTAAATGATACGTATGTGTTGTAACAAAAAACAATTACAGTTAATCTTTGTTTCAAGACTTTGTATTCTACATTTTTAGTCAAAAGGAAACAAAGTTCTCCCTCCTGTGCGATTGCAAATTTTGTAGAATTATAAAGAATCCAAAACTGCAATACCTATCCCACAGATAACACACAATGTTATTCAATACATTTTTAAGGGAGGAGCAACTCACTGTGGCTTGTAAATGTGGTTCATACCATTGGGGCCTCTGACTTGTTAATATTTCTCAATTGAAGGACGATTTCTAGTTAGGTTCCTTTTTATTTGGACCCCATCTTCAACTTTTTTGAAATTGTCACTTCCATTACTGCAAATTATGGTTATATAGTTGATTTTTCAAAACAATTAGGACAAACAGTTTTTGTTGCTGCAAGTGTTTCTCTTGCTACCTCAGTAGTTTAAGACATCATCAATGGAAAGTACCTGAACTTCATACTTGCAAACTTGAAGACAGTTTATGTAGCCTAATTTGATAACACGGCATAATCAAAATCTACAATGTGCTAAAATATGTTCTGAAGAATTTATTGATGGTGAATAAAAAATGACTATATTCATGAACAATGTTTATAACCTAGACATTGTTTATACTCAGGCTGGACTATAACCTCAATGCAATAGGTTTTCTTAGGTTCAAGTCTAGGATTGAAAATATACTTAGGTCTTGATAGGTAATGCCTTTTTTGGCGCTTCCTAGAATGTTCTTGTAGGTTTTATGTTATTGGAATTGAGGCAATAGGTTATTGTTGTTATGATATTTAACGAGTTATTAACTCCTTGTAATTAATCCTCTAATTGTTTTTTTCCCTTTAGAAGTCTAAATACCACACCAAATTTTAAATTGGAAATCATTCTTGCAGTGACTGTGTTCCAAAGTGCATTGTGGTTTTAGGATTTGTTTGAACCAAAAAGTCAGCGTGGCTGACTATGAAAAATATAAACTTGTATTGCTGCCAAGAAGAAGTACACAGTCTGTTTGTTTGTTAGGCTAATTTTTTGACAGATGTAGATATTGGGAGAACTGTTTTGTAACAAAATAATAGAATGGATATTGACCTGTTAAAACTTGTGAATTTAATGCCTACAATATTCTTATGATGGGATTAGCAATTTTATATCCTGAATACATGTCAAAGACACATTTTGATTTAATCATTTTCAAGTCATGTGATTTTTCCTATCTACTTTTACATTTCAACGACCATGCATAAATTGATCTTGTGCTACAGATAGGTTCAAATATCAAATTATTAGGAACCTTTCAACCATGTTTTCATAGTTAGCTTCAGATTGCAGTGCAGTGCAAAAATAAATCTATTTTTCTCTCAAAGTGCTTTTACAGTCGCCTATTTTTAGTCATATGATTGAAACTTTATGCTTATCTGATAAAAATCTATAAAATTTTCTCATCGTCCAGGTATAATAGAATGGAAAGATGCACTACACGAATGCCTAAAGTAAATGATGCTAGTGATGTGGTTGGAGGGATTTTGGAAAAGTTTCCAAAGCGCCTTAATGTTGTTCCACCTAGAGTTCTCAATGGTTCATTATCAGGTGTTACAGCTGAGTCATATAATTCCGATACACAATTGTGGAAGACGCATGTGGAGGCCTACAAAAGAATCAACAAATAGATTGGAGAGATTAGATATCGCAATGTTGTGGACATGAATGAAGGTCTTGGTGGCTTTGCAACAGCACTTACATCAAACAAAGCTTGGGTTATGAATGTTCTCCCAACCATTGCAAAAGACAATACACTTGGTGTGATATATGAGAGAGGCCTTTTGGAATTTATCATGACTGGTATGGTTGCCCTTCATTTCTTTTTCTTTTTTGAAAGACTTTAATTTTTGTAAGGATTATTTTTATGGTACAATTTTAGTAGTTTCGCAAAATTTTTCTTTCTAAACCTAGTTCCATGACATTTGAAGAATTATTGTCCATGTGTCGCTTAGCTTTTTGTTTGTGTATTTGGACACCCAACAATTTTTGTTAAAATTTTTATTGGGGAATTTCAAATTTTTTGGAATAGGAATTTAAATTCATGCTTTGAAAGGCTTGGGAAAAGATTCAAATCTTTGCATGAGTTTGTCATGTTTAGAGGCTTATATAAATTTATGAATATTTAATGTGTGGGATGAGTTAGTGCATGTGAGGATGAATCAACCAAGTTGGCTCAGATGGTAGGTTTTAGAATGTGGATCTTGGCAATAGGATTAAATTTCTGAAATGAATGAAAGGAATGGACATTAATTAAAATGGCCAAATAAAAAGATGTAGGTTGCACTTTTCAAGTACTTCACATGTATAGCCAATTGTTTTGAACTTTAATGATATTTTCTATCCTAGATCAAAATACTAGGTTCATTTTTCATTCTCATTGGTGAAGATGAGGAAGTCAGAAGCTTGATAAACATTATTAAAATTCTGACCAAAATTAGCTCTTATTATCAAGAAAATGACGTCTGTAGATTGTTAGCTATGATGATAGACCTTGTCAATTTTACAAGCATTTCTACCCATCATGTAAGAAATGAGTTTTTAAAAATTGTTTGTGCTTCCTGTTATAATCTTAACTTGGTCACGAGGTGATAAGCAAGTCAAATGTTGGAAAAATAACTAATTTATATTCAACCAAAAGTACCTGAGCAATTTAAAATTCCAAAAATACTATTCCTGAAACTAGGAAAACAAATGTAGTATACAAGATTGCAAAATTTTTACTAAGCATAACTCTATTGATAAAATTAACCTCCAATATACGAAGATAGATGAATTTTCTGGAGAATATATGGACGTTGCAATTTTCCAGAGTTAAATATTTCCAAGAGTAACTACAACTAAACATTCCTCTCATGAGGCTTTTGGACCTATTTATAATTTCCTCTCCCTCTTAATCCTTTGTTCTTTATATCTGGGATCAATGGCTTTACATGCATTTTTTTTTAACCTTTTGAAACCTACCAAGATTCTTATTGCTACTTGTAGGTTGATTTTAGAATCTCACTATCCATTAAGATTCTTATTGTTGCTTCTAGATCACTTCCTTTTTGTAACTTAACATTTGTTGTGGAAATAAATGCCCCACAAATTGCGACAACCCTGAATTTCAATGACTAACATAAAGTACTAATGACTAACATAAAACTAGGTCAGTGCCACTTGTGGGTTGATTTCAGAATCTCACTACTCAATAAGATTCTTATTGCTATGTGTAGATATTTTTTTTAAACCTTTTGTTGTGAGTAGGATATTCTATTTATATATTCAAGATTAGGTTATAGACATGTTCAGAGTTTGCTAGAGCTTTGGTTGAACCCCTGACTCTTTTCAGAATAGGCCTTATTCATAAAGATAACATGTATTCAAACAAATAAATATACCTAGCAATTTTTCTAGCCATCAGTTTACTAGTGTTAGTGTTTAGAAGGATACATAATGTTCCATGAGGTGGTTGCATGGCAGGCCCAATGCTCCTTGCATAAAAGTAGTGAAACTCAAACTCATACCTAGATGTACCATGATCAACGATTTATCATTAAACACTACAATAGCCTAAGGAGAATTCATGTGACCTTGGCTAAGTGTTGTTAACATCAATCTCTCCGTTGTTGTTTAGCCATGTGTATGTGACATGTCTATAGATTGAGCAAGCATTACTAGTCTGTAGGCCACACATTTGTTCTTTCAGGGAGATATATTTATCATCCAACATTTGTAGGATATCTATAATGTGCTCTAGCAAGAGGTTTATTTATCAGTCTTGTGATCCTTACTATTGGAAATCATTTCCCTAGTGTGCTAGTGCAAGTCCACTCTTTTGTTATATTAGGTAATTTGACTCCTAGAAATTCCTATGTGTAAGATCAGCATCTTTATCTCTCTATCCATAGGCTAATTAATAGTGGTGCACCTCTCTTGGTGATACATAATGTTCCATGAGCTGGTTGCATGGAAAGGCCCAATGCTCCCTGCATAAAATTAGTGAATTTCGAACTCATACCTAGATGTAACATGATCAACTATTTGTCATTAAAAACTACAATAGCCTAAGGAGAATTCATGTGACATTGGCTAAGTGTTGTTAACATCAATCTCTCTGATGTTTTTTATCCATCTGTATGTGACATGTCTATAGATTTAGCAAGCATTACTAGTGTGTAGGCCACAACTTTTTTCTTTCAGGGAGATATATTTATCATCCAACATTTGCAAGATATTTAGAATGTTCTCTAGCAGGAGGTTTCTTTCTCAGTCTTGTGATCCATACTATTGGAAATAATTTCCCTAGTGTGCTAGTGCAAGCCCACTCTTTTGTTATATTGGGTAATTCAACTCCTAGAAATGCCGATGTGTAGGATTAGCGTCTTTATCTCTCTATACACATGCTAACTAATAGTGGTGCACCTTTCTTGGTGATACATAATGTTCCATGAGCTAGCTGCATGGGCAGGCCCAATGTTCCCTGCATAAAATTACTGAATTTCAAACTCATACCTAGATGTACCACAATCAACTATTTGTCATTAAAAACTACAATAGCCTAAGGAGAATTCATGTGACATTGGCTAAGTGTTGTTAACATCAATCTCTCTGCCATTGTTTAGTCATGTGTATGTGACATGTCTATATATTGAGCAAGCTTTACTAGTGTGCAGGCCACACATTTGTTCTTTCAGGGAGATATATTTGTCATCCAACATTTGGAGGATATCTAGAATGTGCTCTAGCAGGAGGTTTCTTGCTTAGTCTTGTGATCCATACTATTGGAAATCATTTCCCTAGTGTGCTAGTGCAAGTCCACACTTTTGTTATACTGGGTAATTTGATTCCTAGAAATGCCTATGTGTAGGATTAGCATTTTTATCTCTCTATCCACTGGCTAACTATTAGTGGCGCACCTTTCTTGGTGGATCCTACCTTCAAGCTCATACAATTGTTCCATGGTGGTTGAGTTGTGTCTATAATCAAGGCCTTCTACCAAATGTGTGGTATCCATGAGTTGTTTATTAGTTCATGCGAGTGATTAGGATTTTTCCCTTTCCACTTTGGCTGGGGCTTTGTGTTGAATATTGAAACTAGCTTTTGTAACTAGGTTTGGTCTTCATAATTGTATTTGAGTCACAATGAAATATATTTATCAAAAGAAAGAAAATAAATTTATTATTAAATAAATTGACTTATTAAAGCATGGGTTTCATGCTTGGGTCAATTTTTTTTAAGTCGGGTCTCCATTGAAGACCTCCAAGGTTTATGTAAAGTGACCTTGTCCATGTCATATTGTAAAGAAACCTTCTTGGGAATTATTTGTCAAGAAAGAAAATTATTTTATTTTGGGCCCTTTCAGACTACCTTGAGTTGGGAGAGAGATCCATATCTGGCTCCCCATTATTATAAAGATCTGGTCTCCTTGGGTCATTATGGTCGAAGGAAATATTGAGACTTTAGTTCCAGCGTTTTTGGATCAAACAGAGGAACATTTTTATCTTGGCCATAAACATCAGTGTTGCTGACAAGGGGCTATTTTTTATGGGAAATTAAAGCTACCCGAATATAATTTGTAGTTAGGAGAACAATGTCCTTTGAAGATCAATTATCATAACTATGAACAATAAGATAAAAACCTGGAAATGATTCTGCTCACTATGTAAATCATTTATGGGTTTGTGGACGTCCTCTTGTATTCCTGTATATTGGTAAGTTCTCCCAATATGATAAGACTATTCATCTTCAATAAGGATGCCTTCAACAAATGGAATTGACCTTTTTGCCTTTGTCTCATATGGTTCACAAAACAACTTGATGATATGATCATCATTCTTTTCTTCCTCATTAGAATCCATGTCATATGTAGGATGGATGTCAAAGCAAAAAATTTAGGATCTTGCATTGTTCTATTCGAAATTAATAGTTAATGTTGATTGGAGATGCACATCATTATGGGTGCCAAAGTTTCTACCATATTCAAAGTCACATATAGGAATGTTGGTCTCTTGAACCTTAGGGGATCTTCAAGATTTCCCTTCATTAATGAATTTATTATTACTGTCATTCTCAGAGAAACTAGAACTATAGTTTCGTCCATTATCTCCATCTGTGCTCAAGATTTTGTCATATGTTGGTTGAATTTCGATTTTCCAGTGTATAAAAAAGGCATGGCATGATACCCCTGTCATCACGTGCTAAGTCTTCTCGGGTGATTGCAAGATTGGTAGAAAGTTGTTTCCTACCTTCCTGTTGATATTCCTCCTCTGCATTCAGGACATTTTCTCACATTGTCAATAATTTGGAAATATGGATTGTTTTCAAGGGTGAATCAAATGAAGAGAAATGCCCAAGTGTAGAAATCCAGTTGAGCCGGCCGAAAAACTTGTAGGAAACTGTTCTTTGTCTTCTTCAATAGGGTGGTCATTAACACTGCCTTAAAATTAGTATTGGCTAGAACGAAGCATCCCATTGTTTGCACTTCACAATCTGTCTTAGGAATAGACCTCTCTTTATCTCTACCACACTCATCATCGACATCAAAATGTAGTGTAGGTGTTATATTTATGTTTTGATCAAACTCGGAATGCAATTTTGAGCTGCCAAATGTGTTTCCAGGAATGCCCATAGCTTTATTACCCTCACTTAGCCTTCTACATGATTTGTTTATATACATGTTTATAAGGATGTCCTATTATTGTGTTCTTCTTTGCTTAATTTTACCCTAGATTTAGCTTTAGCATTTTCTAGGAGTTGTGTTTGCACTCCCACATTCTACTTGTACTGTTTGTACCTTTCAATCTCGTTGACCTATTTATTGTCATTCGTTGGATATATAAAATTATCTTATCGTATCTTATATCACTTTTTGTTGATCAAAATACACTTCTCTAACCTGATAAGTGTGTTCAAGTTTCAAAGCATCTCCAAATAGATTATGATTGGATGTGTTTAGGGCTTCATCATATCTGCGCATGATTGTTTTTCTAGTCAACAGCGGGAAATTTTTTTCTCATCCATGTCATCATAGTTTGAGCACTGCAGGTGGTCTATACACTGGTGAAAAAATGGAAAGCATGGCCTTCATCATCAAAGGCTTCTAAATATATGCAGTGGTATTTATAGCAATCATTTTTTACTTGAATTTTCTCTGAAATCTGAAATAGATGCCTCGTCATTGACAGAGATCCATATTGTTGTAGTGTTGGATTTCTCACTATCTACAGTAATGCTAGGGTTAGAAGCTAATAGTTGATCTCCTTGTGAATCTGGGATGTCTTCTTTCAGATAACCCCATTCCTCTGCTATGTCTAGGTCCAACAATCCTTTGGACATAATGATGTTGAAAGAGTCTTGGTGAGGTTTAAATAGCCCATATTTCAAATGGAACTATGCTTGCCAATACCGCTACAGAAGACCTTGCTCAACAAAATCCTTGTGAAACATTGATTGTTGTGGTGTCACTTTACAGTAATTAATTTTTCCTTTCTTGTGGACCAGCTCATACCATTACTTGTGGCCCCTCTTAAAAAAATTATTTTGGTACATTGATTATGTTTGGCTAAAATTTGGATAACCTCTTTTATGGATCCAATGGTCCCATGAAAAACACCCGTAGCATGTTAGCCATGAGGAAGTATAGAAAATAGTTGAGTATTTCACCTAGTCAATTATAAAAATGGAAACCAATATGTCTTCCCTCACATTTCACATATCCCCCATTTTCAAACAATGGCCCTTTTTCAGAAGCTTTTCCATACAATGGTAGTTGATTATTTCTCTAATGGTTGCTTTGGAACCTTTGAGCATGTAGGAAATGCCATTCTCTTGAAAACCCATGTGGAATTACAAGAAATCCATGGTGATAGGTCCTAGTGTTCTTCCCCATTCATCACCCAATGAGATATCACAACCACACATTTCAATCGAAAACACGTGGCTTCCTTGTGAGGGAAGACACACTGGTTTCCATTTTGCTAATTTAGCGAACAATTCTTGTAAGCAAGGAGGAAGAGGTGAGAATAATACTAGGTGATAAGTGGCATGTGGGAATGTATCACGGTGTATTTGTAAACATCTAATTGTAACTCCCGTGTTTAGGATACAAGAAACCACCAACGACTCCATTGATTTCTCTGTCATTTGATTATTTTATGTACTACAATATATCTGCATTTGTGCCATTCCTCTTTTGTATTCTTCCTTTAATTTTTTAAATGCCACTTATATAACTTACACTTATGCAATTAGTTAAACTTGTTATCATCATGTTATTTTCATAAGTATTCTCATCTTTGTTTGTAAGAACATATGAGATATTGGGAAAAATATTGCCATCTTTTAGTAACAGTTTGATCTGTTTTCAATTGATTAGCACGAGCTAATGTGCATCTTTGACCCATCCAAGGTAATGTGAGTTGGGATGAGTTGAGGCTGGTAACTTAATTTCCTTTTCCAATTGAAGCAAGAAAAGGTTATTTTGGTTGCCATTATCAATGACCATATATGCTAGTTTGTGCTTGATTTGGCAGTTCTATGTACAATGAGCTTCCTTGTTGTTGGCAAGGTTATTTTTGTGCATTAGCATCAAGTGTGGGTCAATGTAGCTGGGATTTTTGAAATCAACCTCTAAGTCTCCAACCTCTAAATAATTCTTATAAAGGAACTATTTTTCCTTTTGGAGCTCTTTTGGCCTAAATGCTTGACATTTCTCATTGGAATGGGCAAGCTTCCTATGATAGGTGCCATATTTCTTCTTCCCACAATGGGTAGAGGATATGGAATTGGTCTATTCTTTTTTCTACGGTCTACCCAATATTGTCAGGCTGATTAATTAGTAGAAAGAAAATGAAGACGAAATTCCTTCCATCCACAACTTCTTGAACCACCATTTATTTGTTGATGTTTCTAGGTTTTGCATTGCAAGATAATACCCCAACTTAGTTAAATAATCTCCACTTGTGGTGTTATAGGACCAAGCAATTTCATCATTTGAATCACTTAAATGAATGTGGACCTTGCTTTCTTTCATGTCCCAAATCCTGTGCTTGGACCCATCCCTATCTCCAAATTTTCATTCAATTGACAACAACATTTCTATTAAGTGTGCATTGACGTGTCTCTGGAATTTGAACAATAAGTATCTCTGGTAGGAAGACATTTTCCCCAATCACAACTATTTCATTTGTGCCAATTTTGACCCTTGGGCTTGAACCCAACTTCCATGCTAGGTATTTTTCAACTATGAGAAAGGCTAGAGTTAAAGCCTTCCATTGGTTTGATACATTCTGGTATTTTTTTGTTGATTGTAGATCCAATTCGAACTTGAGAATTTTGAGGATTATGCATTAAGAGGGGGGTGCATTTTTATGTTATTTTGTTTTTGGTTTTTATACATTTTGGTGCTCTATGGGTTGCTTAAGTTTCAAATGGATTGGTTTGGAATTGGATCATAAGTGGGTAGGTCTTGTCCAAATCAGTTGGTGGTTTAACCACACAAAATAGTGGACTTGTCAAGGTCTTCATGAGAGTAAATATAGAAATGAAATATGACTACAAAAAAATCCAAATCAGCAAGCATAAAGACACTCAAAATACTAGACATAACTCTTAGAATAGCACCAAGTTGAGTGATAAGAGCCCTTACAAATTGGGAGTTGAATAACTTGCTATAGACTTTAGTAAATGGTTGTAGAAGATAAATTAACGTGATGTTATGCATCTCTAGATCTGAGAAATGTAGTAAGACATGGAAAATAATAAGCTAAACCACCCCTTGGGGGCCATCCACAAGTGTAGAGGCACTTTTAAGTGTTGGATCTATGGGTAGAGAAGCTAGGGAAATGAATTGATAATAAAAAAAACCATCCCATCATTTAGATTAGATGAATAAAGCTAATGATAATACAATTGATTACTCTACAATTGAGGTCAAATCCCCATAGGGTCAAAACCCAATTTTATTTTTATGTACACTTTTTTTTTTCCCCCAGCAAGTTTACAATTTTTTATCACTTCAAATGATGATAAAATATAACGTGGAAGTGAAGAAAATAAAAAGGATCATGAATACATACCTTTTTTATCAAACCCTTGAATGAGGGTTTCACTTACATAGTAATTAGTACAACAGCATTTGTTGTTAAATATATTTTGGCGACATGCAATTAAAAAATAATATTTTAGGGGAAAATGGCACAGATATTTCATTAAGAATTATAGTTGTTACATCCAATAGCCAAAAAGTAGTCAAAGAAGAGTTGCTTGCCTACAAACAAATAACAGTTAATACTCCTTGACCCCAACTTAAAGACTGCCCACATCTTACCTAAAAATGGCAATGTCGGGCAACAATTACATAGTTAAACTTGATCTAAATAATAAATACATAAATTTCTTCCAAATTGAACAAAGTGTTCATCTCATGAAACGTTTCCTAACTGTGTCACTTCTTAAGTAGGAAGGGAATGTTGGACAGATAACATCCCACAGTTCTACATGCTTCTCGAACCATCCATTTTCTCCCAAATAGAGCATTATTCCAATGAACACAAGAAACAAAAAAATTAAAGATTAAAATAGAGATTAATTTTAATGGCTTTGAAAGATAGATTCAATGTTGTAACATGTCATACAATAACCACTCATTACACCTCTTACAACATAATATTTTGGAGCATGTATGATTCATTTTGGAAAGCAGTGAAACACATTATCAGTGGTTATTCTTGGTCAATAAGTCATGTTCAAGACAACAGAGGTATTTCTGTGGGATGCTTGGCCACCATTAGTTTTTTTGGGTAGCAAGATATTCTCTTTGTGATCTATCTATGGTGCACCCAAGATCAGAACCATTGGTTAAGGAAAGGTAAGGCTGTGAGGAGTCCTCTCTGAGGCACTAAAGTAAAACAGGAGGTAGCGAGGTTGTTCTCAACCAAACAGGAGATCAGTAGGTTACTAAGTGTTTTTTAGGGCCCAGTTTGAAGCATCTAGGGCATCACCTGTATGTGGCCTTCCTCCTGAGTGTATTTAGGGCTGTAGAATATATCTCTTTCAGGAGTCTGTGATCACATGAAGCTTTGAAACTACTCCCCAACAATTACAAGTCTCCAATTACAGGCCAAAAATTACTAAACATCCCAAGCAGGCCTCAAGAACCTATAGTTTGTTGACATGATGTAGCAACAGAATCAACTCTCCAACCGCGGGTGAAATTTGGATAAAAAAGGGACTGTCATAAGATCTAACCAGCCATTTCACCAGGTTAAGAGACTACTCCAACCGCAAATTGAAACTCCACTAAGAAAGGGTTGTCACAAGCTCTTCCTAACAACAAAAAAGTTTGGAGGCAACACAGTTAGACAGTGAGCTATTAATTAGTATATTACCAACTAAAATTGGATAGTTCTAGTGTGGGTTACAGTTGGAATACTGATCTATTGAATATTGACATTACAGTCACAATTATATTGGTGGATTATTAGTTTTATAGGTCTATTGTTCCTTAGGAAGTTAGCCCTAACCTGTGGTGATTCGCTGAAGAAACATATGACTGTTAAATATCTCTTATATCATTATTGAATTATATAGAAGGGTACTTACCATTATATGAGTTGATAAATGTGCATTGTTGTTATGATTATTTTCATGATTGGAAAATCCTAGATAAGGATTGAACCCTAAGGCCAAAAATTACGTAGGGACATTGCATACTTCCATTAGAGAAAAAGTAAAAAATGCATTTCAATATACTTGGATCATAAGCTATAACCAAATATGTTGTATTGTCAAATCCATGAGAGGTTGGGGTAGGATGATGGCCTATAAAAGGTAGAAAGGAGTTGCAGCAAGGTAGACTTTAGTAGGTGTGTGTTGCTATTGAAGAGGATCTCCATAATGTGTCCCTCTATGGCGAGGATGCATGGTAAGACATAATGGTTCAGAGGGAGGTGAAGCAAAGGGGAATATATTGCCAAGGGTGTCTGAGTTTGTTTCAAGCTGCAGTGGATTCATAAGGGATATGAGGGCTCAAAATTCTATTTTGACTTTTTAAAGGTATTGAGGGTGAAATATTGTAGAGGTGTAACTCCTTCAAGGCATTGGAAGTAGTGCAATGTTACTATTTAGCATTAAAGGTTTAGCTGTTGACACATTTAATCCTTGTGTCTTGATACCCAATTTCCATAGTGTATGCTATAATTGCAATCCATGTATATCATAGCACAGGTAAGGACAAGCCCACGCAAGAAGAGAATGCAATACAACTGAGAATTGAGATATTCTACCTTGAAGGCATGACTCATTAGGTATGTAGTTGAAATGAGAGATAGCACAGGAGATATTTTTCCTCTCAGATCCTTACATTGACTATGAATTTTTTTATTAAACGTTGAGGTTTCATAGTGACATGATTTTGCATAGGAGTCTAGCAGTTATTTGTATGTCAGAATAAGAGGCAACTTGAAATTTTTAACTGGAATTCAGTTCATCGAAGTCTGGCCTAATCCAACAAGAGGACTAGTATTGACTTGATTCTTATACTCTAAAAAAAAGGAGTATTGTTGTAGTACCACTATAAGAATGAAATGCTAAACTTGCCCGCAGTCCTGAAGCAGTCATTCAGACCTCCTTAAGGACAAAAGGTTTTGTTTTATCTTGGATTGTTCATTTTGTATGCCTGTCACTTCAAGTGGCTATGCTCTGAAATATTTCGACCTTTGGAGAATTAATAGTAGTCTTATTGTGGTGTGGGATCCGTTGGATACATGATGGTGTATTAAAGACTCTAAGGGCTCAGTCTACAAGCATTTCTTGACAACTATTTGAAACCTGGCTATATGAGTCATAGCTATACGTTGATGAGACTTCATGCCTGTAGGAGTTTCAAGAATGACTTCAGCCCATGTTGATCTAAGTTTCAAAGATTGCAAGCCATTCTTATCTGAGTTTTAATGGAAGATTACAGATCTAGGTACAAAGGTTCTTCTGTCTGAGTTTGAGGATTTATTTAATCACTCTCTTCTACCCTATAACAAAATGACCTATCTTGCAGATTGTTCACTTGAAACAACCTCAATATAGACTGAGATTTATCTGGACTAAATTCTCTTAAATTTGATTTGAAGTTCTGAACCAAATTACAATTTGTTGTTGTTTAAGGTTCTCATAAGCAGTTGTTGGAAAGTTGTGGCCTCTCCTCTACTCTTTGAACAAGACTATTGAACATAAGTATGATAAATATTTGTTATCAGAACTAGGGCCTAAAGAACAAAAGTGTCATTGGCGTAACTCACTTAAGTTTCATGCATGGATATTTTAATTTTTGAAAGGCTAGTTGTCTAAGTATACATCTGAAAGTGAATTTGGGAAACATAGATGTTCTTATATCAGGACTCTTTTGTGCCCAGTGTGATAAACAAATTTCAGCTAACTCAGGGAAAAGTGACCTTGATGTAACTTTATATCAGATATAAAGGAAATACATTCTTAATAATACAACTGTTAGAGTTTGCTTCTAGTATTTTTCAGTCTCTCTTTTCTCGACTTCTTTTTAGTGAACCATTAGAGCAAGTTCGTGTTGCTACTGTGGGAAGAATTTCTCGACTTCTATGCCATCTCAAAAGTGGCCTTTTGGGAACAAAACCTTTGTGGATAAAATACCTAGATATACTTCCACTTTATGAGAAGAAGGTTGTGAGGAGATTTTTTTTTTTGAAAATCCATTACTTCATTGAGAATAATGTAATGGATATTTTTTTTGAAGATGATGATGCATGCAACAAAACAAAAGAAGAAAATATTCTTGGAATATTGAAACATACTTTGGAAGCCACTGAGGATCTAGATGTTTTTGAGACTTTGTTGGAAACGGTAGCAGAAATTATGAAAATGGTTGATGTCCATGTATATTTGTTTTTTTTTTTCTCATTTTCTTTATTGATTGATCAACTTAACAATTCAAATAGTTGGGTAAGAGAAACAACTGCTAGGTTAATACATAAATCTTCTAGTTTTAAATAGAAGGGAGGAATAAGATCAATCCTTTTCAAGTTTGATGGAATTAGAGATGAGTTGTTTGAATACTTGAAAGAAAGGTTTGTCACACGCCTAGTTATGAGAATTGAATTTGCAGAGGTCATTTTGGGTATACCAAGTGTAGATATTGTTCAAGAGATGGTCCCTGTGGTTCTTCCAAAGCTTATAGTTTTACAACAGAATAATTTCCATGCATTAGCTACTTTGCATGAATTGGAAACACAGTTGAATACAATTTTGCGAGTTTTGCTATTGGAATGGTGTCACAAGGCTCTATCATTTGTGTTTCTTCACTCAGATAAAAAGGAACTGGTTACTGTAATGCAATTCTATGAAGCCTATACATGATCTAATACTAGAGATATTGTTACTAGAATTTTTCCAGTTCTGCTTGAGGAGTTTGCACATTTCCTTAGGGATGCACAGAGTGACAATATTGATGAAAGGCTATCAAGGGTTCTAGATATGATTTAAGAGGTGGCTAGTCTTGTCACTGGATCAAATGATATTCTAGGATTTTAAAAGAATTAATGGTTTCCATTTTGCTAATTTAAGGAAAAAATCTGTGTAAGCAAGGAGGAAGAGGTGAGAGTAATACTAGGTGACAATTAGCAAGTGGGAATGTATCACAATGTATTTGTAACATTCTAATTGTAACTCGCATGTTTAGGATACAAATAACCACCAATGACCCCATTGATTTCTCCATCAATTACTCCATTAATTAACTTCATTATATTTTGGATTTTGTGTACTACAATATATATGCATTTGTCGCATTCATCTCTTGTAGGCTTCCTTTTATTTTTTAAATGCCACTTATATTACTTTAAGGAAAAGGAGAAATTAGTTACACTTGTTATATGTGTGTTTGCATATTTTATCAAGCTCCACACATAATAAGGTTTGAGAACTATGGAAAAATATTTATAATGTCACTTGTTTACAAATTTGAGAAAGCCTCAAGGGTTACAATCAAAATCTAGAAACTTTGTTTCCTGGTGGAATGTGAGACATTCTTGGATTTGTATAACGTTTCAATGCTTGTTTAGGATCTAGGTAAGTGTGAATGAATAAAATATTTTTGACATTGTTCTATATTGGATTCCCATTCTATCTAAGTTATCAAAGGCAAGTTAAAAATTGATTAGACTAAGGGATAACATATTCTATTGCCAAAATTTAACCTTACAGGGAAGTGCACTACACTTGTTTGATACTTCCACATATTTTGAGGGCATGCCAATAGAAATGTCAATGTTGTTGGATACACCGGCGTTGGTTAGTTTTATAAAAGTTCATTTGTCAAATATGTTGGTTTCATGAAGTAATATTTCTAACCAAGAGGATAAAGACTTGTCATGTCTAGGACATAGTGGTGTTATTTCTTGCCTGTATTTGTAATTTATTAGTATTCCACCAGTAATAAATTTATTACTTAGTTGTTTATTTAGTAGTTTATTACAACAATGACTTGTTAAAGGAAAATGATTCTTGTTTGTATGAACGTCATAAACTTGAAGGAAATCTAGCATTGAATTAGAAAAATGGAATATATTCTGGAAAATATGTTTTTTAATCAAATATAGGCCCATTGCCTGATCATTTAAAAAAAACATTCATGATAATAAACAATCATTTTGGGCATGATGAATTACATAACTCTCCAACTCAAAAACAAGTTAGCATATTCAGTTTTGTGTGCATCAAATAAAAATGAATAACATTAAGTTCGCTTTGAATATTTATAGAACCATTTTAGAGATTCTAAATAGAAATTGTGTGTGTTAATATTTCTCAATTAATTACAGGGAAAACAAGGGGCATACATAATTTGTTGGCTTATGGGAATTGAATTCCTTTTCCCTTGGAATAGTACGTTGATAATTGAATATTACTATATTGAAGCTATATTCCCGGTTAGTATCACAATTTACAAAGTCTTGTCTTATTCTTTTTTAGTTTCTTGTTGTAATCTTGTGTCAACAATACTTTGCTCCACCCATTAGATTTCTACTAACCAGTTTGATTGTTGAAGTGTCACTTCTTCCTAGATATAACTAGAAGAAACGATAAAAATACAAAAGTGGAGCATGAGACATTATTAGTAGAAATTGCTAGCTCTGTTGTGTTTATTTGTGACATTTTATTTGCTTTGTTAATACAGGCCATCTGGCCACATAGTGGCCACTATTTCCTAACTAAAGAAAAATTGTTCGAGTTTCTTGCTTTTATGGGGAAAAATGACATTAATAATATTGTTGATGGAGAGGTATATATCGTATAAATCCATTATAGTCTACTTTAGTTTATATTCCAGTGTTCATCGAATTTCATATCTTATACTCTATATTGTAACTTTTTTTGTTTAGTTTTTGCATAAAATGGACTCAGTATTGATGGTAAGAAGCAAGGATTGAAGAAAGATGGGAACCATAACACTAGAGTGAAAAAGAGAGATAAGTGTATTGGTCGAGTGGTACCCGTAGAGCCAATATCCCGCATAAGACACACAGATAAATACTGATGGTCAGGTTTTTAGAGTTGGTGAATTCACTTGCAATTCCTTGGCAAGATAATGATAATGTTTTGAAGTGATGAACAATATTTTATCTGTAAATTGTACTCCAACCAATATTAAGTTGGAAAGTCATATTGTAATACTTGACATTTTAAATAATGTAATTTTTGGTTGGAATTATTTATAGTTGAATTTTATATTACTTGGTATTTTAATTGACATCTGTAACTTTGTGTTTCATATTAGATGAACATGTAAATTGTATGACATTTTTTTTAAATTTAGTTGCAAAATCATACTAATTGATTTATGTTGATTAATAATGAACACATAAAATCAGTCTAAAAATATTAAAATAGTAGTTTGTATTGATTAATAATGAACAAAAATAAAATGAATATACGACTAAATTAGTCATTTATAATGATTATTCATGAAAGTAAATGAAATGAATATAAACTACTAAATTAGTCGTTTATATAATGAATAAATGACTACTGCAAATGATAAATTTGTGACTAAAAATGACAACTAAATTTTGCATATATACGACTATTAGTAGCTAATTTACAGTATCTTATAACACGACTAAAATTTAGTCATATTTATTCGTTCATTAATTGGTTTCAAATGATGACTAAACTTTGCATATATATGACTATTAGTAGCTAATTTACAGTATCATAAAACATGACCAACATTTTGGTCATATTTCTTTGGTCATTAATGAGTTTTCTTAGGTTATGATATAGTCATATATTTTGTTGTATATTTGGTCATTAATTGTGACAATTAATGACCAAATAAAAGATTAAATCAATGACCAAATTAATCACCAAATCAATCGCTAAATTAATGATCAAATCAATGACTGAATTAATGACTAAATCAATGACGAAATATACAACTAGACAACAAAATTGAGATAACCAATTAATGACTAAGCTAAAAACGACCAAAAGTTGGTCGCGTTATAAGATACTATAAATTAGCTACTATTGGTCACCAACCGAAAAATAGTCGTTTATATGCAAATTTTAGTCATTTTTATAGTAACTAATTAGCCATTTTCTACTAGTGATTGGTCCACATAAATCTGAATGGACAATATCTAAAGGTTCCTTTGCCCTTATTGACTTTTTGTTGGAAATGATTCTTTATGTTTTTTTCCCAATATGCATCATTCACATTGGTTGTCTGGTTTTTCTATGGGTGACAATCCCTTCACCACGCATTTCCTATGCAACAAATTCAAACCTCCAAAGTTGAGATGACCAAATATCAAATGCCATAACCAATTTTCATCTCTTTAAAGTCTACTTGTGTGACAACTAAAAAATTTCTTTCATTCTCTTTTGAATTCATGATAGTTGTGCTTGAGCACCTTCTTCCTTAAAATATGATTTTATCTTTAGGGGAAAAATTCTATTGTTTGCAATTATCTATCTACTTGGAGACTTATCCAAAAGTGTGCACTCATAATTTTTTTAAAAGACATTGTATCCCTTTTACATGAGCTATCCAATGCTTATGAGGTTATGCTTCAAACTAGGGACAAAATAGACATCTGAAATATACTTCTTCTCTCCCTTCTTTGTTAGAATGTCGACTCTTCCTTTGCCCATGACTGAGACTTTTCTGAGTCCCTAATGTCTCTTCAAATTTCACATTTTCGTCTAGATTGGAATATATTTATATGTTCCATGTCATGTGGTTGATGTACAATGAATCTAGAAACCATACATGTCCTTGTTTTTCTTGTGCTACATTACAAGCTAAAAACATTCTATCATGGTTTTGATTTTCCTTTATGAAATTCCCCTTGGTTTGTTACTTATGGCATATTGCTTCTTTCTACATTCATTTGCATAATGACCATACATCTTACAATAATGACATTGAACTTGATATTTATCATACCTCTGACCTTGTTCTTGATTATGGCTTGGGCCTTGACTTGAATTTTGATTATTGCCCCTTCCACTTGAACTTGAAGGGTTGCTTCTTCCACCTCTATCTAAGCTTCTGCCTATTCCTCTATAATTTGATCTTCCTCAACCTCTACCTTGACCAAGTGAAACTTGTGTCTTGAAGGCATGCTCAAATGAGGAGTTTTTTTCTCTGTTCAGTCTATGTTCATGAGAAATAAGTGATGCATGAAACCCATCCACTGAAAATTGTGAGATATCCTTTTTCTTTTCTATGGCCACAACAATGTCATCAAATATTGCTCGCAGGCTTCACAAAAATTTCTCAACTATTCTCATTTCCTCAAGTGTCTCACCATGAGACCTGATTTGGGTAACTAGTGCAATTACATGTGTAAAGAATGAGTCTACATTCTCAGACTTTTTCATACAAATTGTCTCAAAATATCTTCTCATCATTTGTAGTTTTGTTGTCTTCACTTCTGCCATGCCTTGGTAGGTTTTCTGGAGGGCATCATATGCTTTCTTGGAATTTGTTGTTGTTGCAATCCTTGGAAAAATACTTTCATGCACAACCTGAGAAATATAAAAGAGGAATTTTGAGTCCTTCTTCCCGTTTTCCCTTAAAAAATCTTCTTTTTCTTATGTCTATTATCACTCAGATTTTCCTTGAAGTTGTTGGGAAGAGGAAAGGGGTCCAAGGTAACCACAAACCAGCTTTTAGGTACAAAATCTAGCCAATCTGTACCTAGAGAGGGCTCTCTCTTTAATTTTTAGCTTTGTTTTGAAAGATATTAGGCTAGTTATGAAAGTCTAGGGATTTTGATTGTGTTTGGGTGATGGAATTCAATAGCAGAAGGGTAGGGTTAAGTAGTTTAGGCCATTGGGATAATGGAGTCAAAGAATATGGCTTAACTGAATTTGGTTTCATAACAAGGGATGGTTTCACAGGGCAAGGTAATCAAATAGGGAACAATTAAATATCTAAATTGAATGGAATGGACTCGAAATGGGTGAAGGGAAATTAAGAATCCTTCAACATATTCGAAAGAGGGAACTTGAATGACTATTAATAAAGAGAAATTAAGAACTCTTTATCAAATAATCAAAATGAATAAACTAGAAAATAGGAGCAATTAAGAATTCACTGTTTATACTAGTTCAGAAGAAAACATTAATAATAACAACGATTGAAAAGAAATTGCACTTAAGCACTTTCTGAATTATTCTTTTTCGTTTATCATTAAGATATGAAACACAAATGGTATAATAAACAAGTATAAAACTCTAAAACATAAGAGATAGATGACTTATTGATCCGTTGTATGACTCAAGAATCCTGTGGAAAGACCTTTGCATCAATTCCTTATCCAGCTATGCATACGAAATTTGTCCAACAACACTTTATTCAAAAAATTATAATCAATGTTACAGCAAAGTCTAAGAATTCACCCCCAAATACTCTAATTGAGGGAGTATTTATACAAAAAATTATAAAAAATATCTCATAACAAAGTGAGATATAATTTAGGATGATTCATGGATATGTTACAAGAAAATAGAGATAGATGGTCTCGTAGATAAGAGAAAAGATAACCGATGTTGTGTTGTTCCCTTTTTTTATGAATGTGTTGGAGGCAGGCCCTATGATTTAGCTTGTTTCTATCCTCCTTAGTAACTCTGTGTTGGCTACTCTGTTTTACTGATACTTTTTACCTGTACTGATACACTTTGACCTGTTTGATCTCTATTTATCCTTTTTGTCATGACTTACTGTAGTAAATAATCAAAATTCATGCAAGGATAATTTTTACAAAATGTCTAACATCTCTTCCCACCATTGTGCTTCTGGTATTCTGGTTCTTTGAAGCTTCCTCAGAGTCTCATCAGTTTCTGTATATCTAAAAAAAGTAGGTTGAATTGGAAATAAGTGCTTTCCCTCATGTTCGAGATAAAACAAATTTTCCAGACTGTCATGAAGAATTTTGCCTGTAGGCAATGCTTTTTCTACTGATGAACTGGTCGATGAACTGGTCTGGTTTTCAGCATACTTATTCAATTTCTCAACATATTTTTCATGGCTCATTAGTTTATCATCTGAAACTAAAGGACTTGGAAATCCTTTACTCTGCAAAATATCCAATCTCTTTGTAAAAGCATTGATTTCTTCCTGCATATCATAACATCTTCTTTCTAGGTTCTGCATCAGAGTTCTTTTAGTAAAAACCCTTTTTATCTCGAAAATTGTTCCTGTTCTGTCTTGGATGACTAGCTCTTCAAGTTGATATATGTTCTTAGTATTTAAAAATTGTATGAGCTTGTTAGCTTCTTCAGGCATATTTCCTAATTCTCCTCTTGCCTTTTGAACTTCTTCTAGAGCTAATTTAACTAAATCATTTTTCTCATACATTATTTGGATTGATGGCCAAACATCATTTATTGACTGAGTGATGTTGGTCCAAAGAATTTATTTGATTTCCTTCAAAGGCTTCTCCAATGTGAGATCCTTTTCCAATGTTTTGACCAATTTTTCTAATCTGTTGATCTCTCTTGTTTTTTATGCAACACTCATCTTTGAGAGATCATATTTTTGTTCCAAGGTGCTAAGTTGTACCTTTGTTCTCTAGAGCTCTGTCACTTGGAGTTTCAATTCCTCCATTGAATTTATTAATTCTTCAGTGCTTAAATTGGAAATGTTGCCCTGTGATAGTCTTGTTGTCTGACCTGTTGTTGTTGTACCTGTAATTACTTCTGTTGTAGATGCTGTAATGTTTGGCTGCTTGTCCTTTAATGCCTTTTCAAGTTATTTTTCAGTCTCATTCAATTTCTCATTCAATTTTAAGAGAAAATCCATTAATTCTTCTTCAGAGTTTTGCTTTATTACCTCAGTAGTTTGTGGATGCCTTAAAGATGGTAGCTTTAACTGTTTCCTTAATGCTGCAATATCATCATCTTTCTTTTTGATCAAGGCTTGTGTAGCGTTAATATCTTTGGGATTATGACCCAATCCAATAATTATTTCTTCCAAAGTCTTTATTCTGTTGTCCTTAGCTTGGGAAGAGGCTTTTTCAAGATGTAATTGAGTAGTAGTATTATCGAAGGAATTCTGTAATCTTTGGGCCATCATTGATTTATCAGTCAAAGTTGAGTAAATCATCTCTCCCATTTGTTTGTGCAGCTCAATCTAATCCAAAGGATGAATATCCTTTTCCATGACTTCAAAATTGGTTCTGACATAGTCTGCAGCTATTTGAGGTTGCTGAACTTTGGGCTTGAAATGACTCATCACCATTTTACCCTGCTGGATGTCATAGGCTGACATCAATCTCTGTTGATTTTTGGGAGCCATCTTCAAATATTGATTATAGATTTGAAGTCTTAATGGATCATTTCTGGCCTTTATATTTATAAATTTTTTCTTAATATCCAGGCATCCTTCACTGGTGGTTTGAAGGAAGATACTTCCGCACTTTGCTGTATTTGTAGCTCTTTTCTCTGTGAGTCAGTGGATGTCCCACTGATTGTGAATGTTTGCTGACTATCTAATTCTTCTCTCCTCTGACTATCAGTGGTTTCTTGAAAAAAATCTACTTCTGAAAGAGGATTTAATCTTTGTCTTTTCACACCAGGTTGTTCTGAAGATCCACTGATAGGGGTAGTTGTTTCTGCATCTCTCTTCTTACCTCTTTCTTCATTGAGAGGAGTTTGCAAAATTGAAATTTCTGCCACATTAATCTAAGTGGGGGAAGTCTGTATCTGGGACTGTTCATTGGAAGTTTCAGGCTGCTCTGTCATTGTGAATTTCTTTGTGACTTATGCATCAGTCTCCTTTTCCTTCCCTTTGGATGCTACTGTGGTTAGTGCACTGATTTCCTGCAAATTTTTCTGAGAGGTTCTAGCAGAGGAAGGACCAATTCCTAGTCTTTTCACCTACCCAAAATAATCCAGGTCAAGTATTTTCTCAATATCTTTCATAACATTTTCAACACTGACCTGTTCACTATCTTGTTCTATTAAGGTCCCTTCCATCCATTCATCCATATTTGCAAATTGTTCAATCTCTGGAATTCTATGGTGAAGGTATGGAGATAATCTTTTTTTCATCCTCCTATCACAAATAAAGCTGTTAGGATCATAAGGTACCCAGTAGAAATTTTTTTTCAATTTGAAATAATCTTCTAGGATTCTTTCAGCTTCTTTCCATGCATCCCTAGTATTACAGACAAAAGGGCCTAATTGACTTTTGATTCTGAGCTGAGATTTTTTCTTTGCATTGCAAAAATGGACTATGTATGAATTTATCATTTGTCTGAAATATTATATGGAAAAGAGCCTCATTGGAACATATTTTGGTAGCTTGAAAGGACATAGCTCACACCCATATATTCTAATTTATGTATGATTCTTGTATAGGTACCAATCACCTATTCTGTATTTCTTTGAGAGTTGGAGGATTTTCTTCATATCATTATTGACCCTAGGAGGGGAAACTCCTGTTAATAAGGTAGTTGCAGGGTGCACAAATAGGTCAATGAACTCATTGTAAGAATAATGAGACTCAAAGGAATTATGGAAGATTGTAGACCAAAAAATTACAGACCTTGGATTTCCTTTGGTATCAAGTTTCATGACATGGAAGGGGAAACTCTCTGATTGATAATAAAGCATGAGATGGTATATAACAGTGGAATATTTGAAAACTCTTTCATCTTCCAATCTCATGAACTGGTCATGAATTTTATCAGCAATGTAGGAGGCAAAATCATATTTGACAGCAGGAGGTTGTCCAGGAGTAAAAATTGACAAGAAGACTAGGGTTAACTTATCAACGTATTCACTAGTGTTGAAACCCATTACAGAAGATATCATATTAAATATGAGTCTGCCCATATCTGTGAAAAAAGTATATCCATAAGGAGGAGGGCCTTTGGGTTGATGTTCTTGAATCATGAAAGTCTGACAAAGGCGATTCAACTCTTCTTGGGATAAATTTGTTGATTTTTCAACTAAATCTCCCATGGAAAGAGGAGTCAGGGCTTGACCAGGATGAAATTGTAACATTTCATTGATAGATTGGGAAGATATTGGGAAAAGAACGGATTGACTTGGAGACATGACTGCTCGTTGATTGGGATCATAATTGGCATGGCAGTAATAAATTATTTTAGGAAAAATATGAACTGAGCGTAAAAGATACATCGGAAGATTGGATTCCCACAACCCAAAAATGTCAGAGCCATTTAGGTAACTATCTCGGCATTGGCAAAAAATTCTGAGAGGATTTTCACTAAAGATGAGGTCTTTAATCTGGAAATCCTTATCTGCTAGGGGCAGATAATCTAAATCTTTATGAGGGGCTTTCAGAGGTGCAACATTCAAAGCCACAGGAATTTCCATTTCTGGTTCTTGTGGATTCAGAAAGGAATTTGGGTTTTTGATGGAAAAATGGGCACAACTATAGGTTTGGGAACTCAGGAGTGAAATAAAGATCAAATTGTACTGTGTTTTAGTCTTTTCCTGTGGAATTAAATAAAAAACCAAGACTTCCAAGGTTCGACAGGAATTTGGATAAATACTTGTTTCCGAGAAGTGAATAGTAATGAAAATAGGTGTAGGCAACTGCTGATGGGTTCTGGACTGTTCGACTGCAAGTTTCTCAGCAAGGTGGCAGCTGAAAGTCTTCGACAGTTGGCTTTGACGTCTTTTGCATGGGAACATTGGTCGCTGCACGGGATAATAGAAATAATGCGCGTTTTTTTTATTTTATTTGCAAAGTCAAAGCGGGCGGGAGTTTATGTTTTCGAACGGATGACGTATGGGAAATGTTTTTTTGTCCTATGCGGAGGGTGGTAAGTGGTATGCATCACACTGCTATTGGGGACGGGCGATTTTCAAGTGAGAGCCAGCGATTCCATACATCATACGACGCGTGGCGAGGAACTTTTTGGAAAACCGCTCAGTGATCACGCGTTATCGTTCAGACGTGGGGGAGCAGCGAAATGGATGACAGCCGTTGGTTGTGGACTGGTTGATCGGACGGCTGTAGGGGAGGTGAGATGATGGGGAAATAAAGGAGTGGGCCCGATACAATCAAATATAATTTAATCATATCGGGGGAAATTCGATTGGTGGGGTAAGTTATTAATTAACCATGAGGGTTAATTAATCCTTTTTAAATACAGCGGGGAGGCGGGGCTCATAATTAGTTGGAGATTTAACTAATTAATCACAATTAACACAATATTAAGGTTATTTTTCAACCAAAGGGGCGGGATATGTAATAATTTGGGAGTCTTATATAGTTAAAATAATATGGGAATGGGTTGATTCATATAGGGAATTAAATAATAAAGTTAAAGTTATTATGAAAATGAATGAAAGAGATAAGTATAAAAACATTAAATTTATGTATTTAACTTATGCTTGAATGAAAAAGGGTTTTTATGAGATATTGTGGAATTTCCCTAAGTAAAATAGGATTTTACTTAGGAAAAGATTTTTTGGAAGTGAATGAATGACTTATGAATGGTTCAAGTACTTAGGCTTTTTCAATTATTGGGCCGAGGGTACGGTCCCTCCAAAATTCAAGGAAATGCCTTGAGCCCCTCTAATTTTCAAATGCCTTAGTACATAGGGGAAATTAGTGAAATTTTTAGGGAAAATGAGAATGGAAGTTAATCATTTGACCTTGTTTTGCTTGAAATTCTTCCAGTGTAATGTCTGCCTCGCACTTGTGTTGAAAGTAAATATTAACACATTTAGAGTCATTATCCATCACAGGTAATTCTGCAACAACATCTACCTACCCTACCTACTTTAACCTACCATTTTTTCTTCTTTATTAGTGTGCACTTAGACTGGCAAACCCTTATCACACTTTCTTTTGTTTTATATGTAGAAATCTATCTAAGTCTAACCTTATTACATCCAAGGACTCAGATTAAAATATTGAGCTCCTTTTATTTACTCTACCTATCTACTTATTTGCCAAGATTAAATAGTTTGGTCAGATTTTATTCTCTATCTCTAAAACATAAAATTGAAAGATGAACTAGCCAAGCTTAAACTGTTTGACTGTTCATCAATTGTGGCATAAGATACAAATTGCACACAATTTTTTTATTTACATAAGAGAAAAAAGTAGTGGCATTTAGACTTGCGCACTTTCCTTGGCCTTTATTTTGGTGGGGTTCATCTTCTTTTACTTTTTTGGCCATTTTTATTTTTTTCACCCTTTGATTTTTCTTTTAGGGTATACCCTCTTTACATTTAAATTTTTTTTTATTTTTTTTTATTTTTTTGAAAATATGGAAAACCTTTGCAACAAGGAAGATATGAACATATTACATAGCCCATAAAGTTAATCATGATATATGACACCTATTGGTATAGGAGTCTAACAATGTCAAAGCATTGTATGTTGTTTCATCTGTAGGTAACTTCTTGTGAAGAAAACAGAGGCTTCATTGTTATATCCCAATAATCATAAAATTTTCTATTAAACTGAGGTATTTGTGGATTAGTCAAGCTTGTGCTTGTTGCTGCCATCTTCACCTTGTAAAAAAAACTTTTTTACTGTGTAAAACCTTCATAACAACTTTTAACTCCTTGTAAAAACACTTGCTCTTACAGTGATAAAATTTTCACCAGCTCTAATACCATGTTAAAAAAAAAATAACACCAACAAATTTTTCCTCAACACACAGAGTGTTGAGAGATATTAATCAAGAAAATACAGTCATGGACATTAAATCAAATGAGTCTTCCTTTGAAACAAAATCGTTGAATAAATGCTTGCCCATACATTTCTACCAAACATTCATAAATTTCTATTTTACCTTTAATTATTTAATCTATTCAGTACTCCTACAGAGAAATCCATTTAAAAAATGTCCTTGAGTGTAAACAAAATCCGTAACCTGCAAAATATTTATTTGAGATATGATTGTTGTCAGAAAATTTAACCCGATGATTGAGATTAACTTTCCAACAATGCAGAATCCTATTAAGATTTACAAATATCCTCCCCGTCGGCTTCTACCATCAATGGGTCGCATCGGCTCTCTTAATGAAAAACTCCTCTTTCAGAATGGCCTCAACAACTAGAAATCAACCCTATATGAACAAGATCTCTTTTCCTCTGTATGGAAAATGAATCAACACCAACATTGCAGAAAATTGTTTCCCAATAATGACAACGATCAAACCAGTGATCAAAAAATGATATATCAATGGTAATCTCCCTTACATCCTCACATCGATGACATTTGGAAATGCCTTTGCAGGGAATTCTTCTAAATTGATACATATCTTTCTCCATGGGGCCTCCAATTATTTCACCTCACATAGAGAGCAATCACTCCAAACTTCAAGCTCTTGCACATTGCCTCTTTTGCGCTGATTTTTAACAACAGTGACCTACAACAACTCCAGTGATTTTATTTAACACTATGATCTCAGCATAGAAACACTCCAACGATTACCCATTGGCTCTTATCTAGTTTCCAAATCCGTCGATTTTTCTCTCTAGCTAACAATGACATTCCAACTTCAACCTCACATCGCTCTACTTTGATACCAATTAAATAAATATATGAAAAAATAATAATAATATTAGGAGATAAGAAACTCTACTGAAAATATATGTTGATTGTGTTGATCAATGTTTAATGATACAAATGTTTATATGTTTCTACTTTAACACCTCATAAGCCACATAAGGAAGAGTCAAATTATGATCTAGGTTCTAAAAAACATAATTTAGGATCTAGAATATATTTAGAATAAAATTGTATCTCACAATGTAAAACAAATAAAGTGGTATAATTAAGACTTTATGATTGTAACATGAGAAAAAATCTATCTATTTCACTATCCATCACTATATCAAAGTATTAAGAAACAATATTTTACACATTAAACCACTACTTTAAAATACTTAAATATTTAAAAAATAAATCACTTATATAATAAATTTTTTATCAATATTCATTAATATAAAAATATTTTTATTCAAAACAAACATAAATCATCAATTTATTAAACAAAGGCACCCTTCGATAATTCACTAGTTACATGGTAAATATTGATTTTTTTTACCAAAACTCATCAATTCTACCCATGAAAAAGGGCTCATAAACTATCAACTATAAGTTGAAAAAATTTTAAGTTTTAATTTTAGAGGTGGCACGAGTCTGTGCATACCACATGACTACTTGATGAGGGCACACAGATAAAAGGGTAGGTACTACCACCCATGCTACATAATGACTGACGGGAATGACGCTGGTTGCTAACTAATGATGTTAGAGCGGTATGGGAAACAACGTTGACGTGTTAAGGGAGTTATGAAGGTTGGTGAGGGGAAGGTGGTAATTCATCCTAGCAGTTTACGGTGGAGGATAGAGCAAAAAGAGCTGTCGCGCAGGATCAGGTCGAAACGTCGGGTTCACATTTCCTCACCTGGTATGTTCTCAGTCTACTCACCATGCTTGTTTCTACACATGAAGATGGTTCTAAGGTCTTCATCTTGGTTAATATTCATGTGTTTCATAACTCAATTATATTCAGGGGGTTTTACCTATTGTCTGGGTTCTGCAATGGTTTTGGTTTATAATGATAATTGTTTGGTTATGGTTTGTGGTATTCGATGCATGGGCACTGTGGGCTTGCAAGCCTCATTGGGATGTATGTTGGTAGTAGTTAAAGGGTATAGGCTCTGTTGGTTCTCCAATTTTGCATGTCTTTCTTTTTGTTCGTCTTGGTCTCATATGGACTCTGCTTGTCTTGCTTTCTTTCCTCCCTGTACCATGCACTTGACCTTCCGCTCTGTATGCAATCCTAGCAGTTCGGCTAACCAAGCTTATGAAATTTACTACATGGTTTTGAATGACCATTCTAGCGCTCGATTTAATTCTTTATCCAGAGTTTCACCCACTCAGTCTTTTTGTAATATGAGGGGCTCCAAATCAATTTATTGTGATGAACATCCTTCTTTCTAAGGTCATGCGGGGTGCCCTGTTGTTTTTCCATTGGGCTTGTGGGGTTTCATTTTTGTTTCTAGTGGTTTCATTCCAGTTTCAAGGAGGTTTATTCTTATACCCGCTACAAGGGGGCTTATTCCTATTTCTAGGGGGTTAATTCTTGTTTCAAGGGGTCTCTTTCCTACTTTGCGAACGTTCTGGTTGCTTTGTTGGGTTGTTTATTGTTGTTGGGTTTTTTTATCTTTGGGTGTTGAGGGAGTTCACATCTCGTCAAGGGAGTCTTTGGCCTCGGCCTGTTAATATGTAGTAGGAGAATGGAAACATTCTCACCATGCATTTTTTGTCGCACCAGGAAAAGAAACTTCTTATTTCCACCCTTCTAAATCGTTGGAAGATGGGAAGGAGGAAAGATGACATGTATTGGCCTGCTAATTACGAGGGTGTTACTCTTGACAATATGGATCTCTTTCACTATTGTTTCAATAAACCAATTACTAAAATTATGTTGCAATATAAATGTATCTTTAATTTCTATACAGGTGTTTCTTTAGCACTGGTCATGGACTTTCCTTGACACTGTCAGTCAATCCAACGATATGTACTGCAAGACAGTATGGCTAAAGGTGAAGTAGCAAAAAAGGAGGCCAAGGATAAAGGAAAACAGAAACAAAGCAAGCCTAAAGTGGGTCCCAATAAGAGAGGAAGGAAGTCAGGTAAAGAGGTGATGGAAAACCTTTTTGATTTCTATTCCATAAGCATTCCACCACAAGTTAGAGAACTTATCGCAGGTTGGGAGCAAGACTGCAACACCAAGGAGGAAGGGGAAATACAAGAGGAAGCACTAGAATTTCTAAAGGACCCTAGAAATGCGAGGACTATACTATCATTATTCCAATATTCTATTCATACATATTCGACACTAAAATGTGTACTGGCTAAGGAAATTATCAACATTCAAGATATTGGAGGGGATCCAAACGTTGCCTCCATTTTAACTTAGATAAGGAGAGACATTAAAGAAATTTGCCTTATGCAGCACCATCACAATGTTCGTCTGGGCTGCATAGATCAAAAATTGCAAAGCATGCATCAAGTGGATATGATCGGTTATAGTGTTAAGGACCCATCACCGATTGAGTCTTCGAATGATTGAGTTCCTCTCTTTTTAGATTTTTAGGCATGCATATTTCGGGTAGCATTTACTTTCTAAAGTTATTTTATGTAAGAGACAGTAAATTGGACATATCTGACAGCATACGGTTTAAAATTTTTCATTATTGGTTGGCCTATAACACTTTAAGGTGGCCAACAGACCTGGTTTCCTGTGGGCAGGTTGAGGCCATCCAGATTTATTATCTGTAACCTGCTTCTCTCTTTTTTATTAATGGAAAATAGGAAGGATCTCCTAAAGTTATAAAAATATATATATTTTATTTTTGCACTTAACCTCTGTGTTGTTAGATATTTATTTAAAAATGTATTATAGATTTTTGTCTTGTATGTTGTTGGTTTATTATGATAATTATTTTGTTTATTTTAAAATAGTTTTTTCATAATCTTAATTCAATTATCAAATAGATGATAAAGATTTAATCTTTATGTAATGTTCTAGAATATTCTTTGCAATATTAGCAATATTCACATATCAAAGATCAAATTTTGTTTTCAAAGTAGTTATCTCATTTCTATCTTTCTAATTAAATTGATTTTTTAAATAAAAATATCATGTGAAGAAGTGTTTGGGGCATGTGGTATTAAAAACCCATATAAACTAAAAAATTAAAACCTGAAACTATTATATTATATGTTAGACGATTAAAATATATTTAGTCATTGGATGAAAAGACAAAAGATAGTTGCAAATATTTAGTTACAAAAATATTTCTAGGGCTTCTCTTTATCAGTTTAGAATGGCTCCAGCATTCAAAATTCCGTGGGCTTTGTCCGCCTTCTTGATATGGGCATTCAAAAATGGAGCTTATTCATGGCTTCAGAATCCATTACCAAACACAGGCAATATTATATATGCAGGTCATTTTGGACTATTCAGCAATTTGTCCATAACCTAAGATCAAAAACAAGATTCTGGAGTTTCTTGGGGAAAATCTGAAAGCACTGACCCCATAGAATACATTTCCAAGAAAGTTACAGAAACCATACCACATCAAGATGTCAGTGGGTCGAATTCGAGGAAAGGAAACAAGAGTCCTAATGATGCACCCATGGGAGGCAGGGGTGGTAACATTTCCATGGCAAAACCTTCATCTCATTTAGCAAGAATGCAGTGCCAATGTGACCTGTTCAATGGGAGATGGATGTATGATGAACCTTATGTTTTATATCCTACCGGGTCATGCCCTTATGCTAGCATTGAAAACAAACTGACTTCAAAAAAAAAATTTGTAGGTGGGATGGATGTATGGATCATGCACTGAGGATATATTGACAGGATACAAGATGCACTGCAAAGGATGGAGATCAGTGTATTAATGTCCTTACAACCCAGCTTTCTTAGGCACTGCTCCATCAAAATTGTCGAAATCTCTCAAAATCCTGACCCAGGTGATTTATTTGTTCATGGCAGTTCTAGCTTACTGTTGTTTTCTTTGAATCATAACCTGTTTCTTATTTGCAAATGTTTTTGGGTTTTATATATTTGCACTCCTTATGTAAAGGAGTCTCCTACTTTTTCTATTCCTATTTGTTATGAGCTTTTGTTATCTTTTATGTTGGCATTCCAACACTTGACAGATGAGAATCTCTAGAAATGTCTCCCCTGCATCTTTAAAAATTAGAACTTCCATACCATATTTAGCTTTAGCAAGAACAATTTTCCATTATCGAGTAATTTTGTATCCCTAACTAATTAAACAAAGAAAAAAAAATTCACTTATCCAAATGAATGCCAACATTTCAAGCTGCATTAAAAAACTGCCAAAAAAGACCCTCTGGATATGCCATTGCTTCAGAAAATCCTTCTTCATAAACCAAAGTACACAAATCATCATAGATAAAGTTGAATGCAACATCATATTTCTTAACCATTTGAGCTATTGCCACTTTGAGCATACCCATCACAATTTTTTGGATTCTAGAAGCCTGTTGTATGCTCTGTGGCATAACTAGCAGTCTTATAGCATCAATCAATTCCTGAAATTTTAGCAGCTATTCAAGTGCCTTCAAATGCTAGATTTTCAAGATAAAATATGATTACCATAATCTAACAAAATCTGTGTGTACCAGTGAAGAAGGAAAAATAACCATAATATCTATTGTAGTCCCCTTCATTACGAAAAAAGAACTAGTGTCTTGACGCTTCGAATTACAATGTCTTGCATTATCAAGTCCTCTATTTCAAAGTGATAGCTAAATATGAAAGAATAATTGGAAATCACAATATTGGCATTAATGGGCGATTTCTGATACCAAAGAAATGAGTCTGAGAGGACCAAAATTTGGAGAGATAAATAATGGTGTTTGGATTTATCAGAATGAGTCATGTTTAGTTTCCCTCACGCTACAAAGAATTCAATGGAAAATAGCACTGGGTGTTGGAGATTTGACCACAACTCAGTGAGCCATGCTTGAGTTAAGTCTGATGCTTGAACATCAAGATGTAGTCAAAAAACATGGAATAAACACTAGTAAGATTGGTACATAAGTTTAATGGATTTGTTAGAGGCCAGTGAATTGAGTTATGGATCTTCACATTAAGACAAATTTCATGACATGGAAATCCATTCCGGAGCACAATATATTAGTGTAGTTACATGCCTTATTATTAGTTGCTTTTAGAACATCAAGATATTTATCATACTGCTAGTTGGATTGATGATATATTCAAAGACCAGTGAAGAGTCCAATCAATGACTTTAATTTTTCCATGTCTATAGGTGAAAAGAAGTGGAGAACTAAAATTGGCATCCTGAAATCTCTTGTAAAGATCTCAAAATAATGGTTGGGAAACTTAGAATTGTTTTTTAAGAGAATTGGGGTTGGAAAATTATATTGTGACCAAATATGCTGGAAGAAGAGTCCATTGACAACTCACTGTGCATTAGTAGTCTTATCACAAGACACAAAAATTATCAATTTGAAAAATTAGCAAACTGAAACAAAAATAGTCATTTTGTCTTCTTGTGTAGTAGGCAGGCCATTGATGAAGTGCCACTGGTTGGTCTCCATAAAAATCTTCAAAGAATGAATGTCTCATAGAAACATGGGTGCCCTATTATTAGTTACTTTTAGAACACGAAGATATTTATCATACAACTAGTTGGATTTATGATATATTCAAAGACCACAGAAGATTCCAATCAACGACTTTAATTTTTCCCTGTCTATAGGTGAAAAGAAGTGGAGAACTAAATTTGGCATCTTGAAATCTCCTGTAAAGATCTCAAAAAAATGGTTGGGAAACTTAGAATTGTTTTCTAAGAGAATTGGGGTTCGAAAATTCTATTGTGGTCAAATATGCTGGAAGAAGAGTCCAACAACTCACTGCGCATTAGTAGTCTTATCACAAGGCACAAAAATTATCAATTTGAAAATGTAGCAAACTGAAACAAAAATAGTCATTTTGTCTTCTTGTGTAGTAAGCAGGCCATTGATGAAGTCTAAGAAAATAGATTCTCATGAAGAGGACAACCTTGGTAATTATTGATATGAACCAAGATTCTTCATGTAATTTTTTCAATCCTAGGTGACTATTTTCCTAGTGTTCTCACGCTGAATAACTCAAACAAAATATATTTAACTGCAGAAAATTAAATTTCGGAAAAATGCATAATCACATAAATAGCTGAAAATAAATAGCAAAATAAATTGAACACACACACACAAGGATTTATTCTTCAAATCAATTTTTCATTCATTTGATCAAAGCTTACAAGGTAACATGTACATCTTGCTTTGAAACAGCAGATGTAAAGTAAATAAACTCACCTAAAACAACAGTGTATGACCAGATTTGAGGGTTTACAACCTGTGCAAGAAGAAAGGATTGCTACATCAGTGCTATGGCCCGTATGCCCTGGTGTACTTACTAGGCGCTTCAACAATTTGTTCTTCTTCTCCTTGAATGCACACTACCCTCTTCCAGCTCTCTTGTTGTCTTCTCATGTTTCCATTGACCTCTCCTATCTTGTCCCATTTATGCTTTGAGAAAAGACAACTAATATCCTCAATCCTATCTGCCACCTATCTCAATCATGAGATCTAAAGGTAAGATTAAATCCTAATTTAGGTTTTGATGATATCTTGTGTGTTCGAGGTCGCAGAAATAACTTGCTTTCATTGTTGGTTATGGAGGACAATGGCTATGCAACTAAGTTGGATTTCAATAAGAGATTGACCGCACACTTTGTTTCACCTTTGTTTTGATTTAAAATTCATTATTGTTGTGTTGTTTAGGCCATTGTTTATCGAAGATGAAACCCACAGTTTGTAAGGTCAATACATTGAAGAAATACCTTAAATTGGTCCCAACATCATATAAGAGATTACTAACTATTCACGAGTGCATATGTCAACCCCTACCACCACACAATCGCTCAATTTTTCATTTGTGATTCTGAAATCATGATTTCTCTAGCATTGCTAATGGGTTTTTGTGTTTGGAAAAAACTACATGTAAGTCACCTTAAAGTGTTTGGTTTTGTCACTTATGCTTTAATTCCAAAATAAAGAAGACATAAGATGAAACCAAAATGCATGTTGTGGTTTATTTCATATGCTTGAACATCAAGATGTAGTCAAGAAACATGGGAGAAACACTACTAAGATTGGTACATAAGTTTAATGGGGTTTTTAGAGGCCAAGGGATTAAGTTATGGCTCTTCACATTAAGACAAATTTCACGACATGGAAATCCATTCCCGAGCACAATATTTTTATATTAGTGAAGTTACATGCATGTAGTGCCATACCAAGGAATTTAAAAATTCTAATGGTATATTGCAGATCGTTTTTCTTAAGTCTTGTGTGCCCAACAAGAAATGGATTTATGAGATTGAACAAGATATCCTGTCCCATGTAAAATTAGGCATATCAAAGTACACTGAGGCTGAGTGATGAGCTGACAGACTTCATTATTTTTTGTGTAATAGAGGAAAAACACAAGATTATTGTAGTGCACATGGGGGTATACGACATTGTAGTGAGTTGTGTACTGAGCTTTGTGTGAGTGTGTGCTGCTGTGAGAGGATCATTCTACCTATACAAAAGAGAATTATGAGAGAATAATTCTTTGAATGTATGAGGGTCAAGAAAAATGTGACGGTTGTATATGCTACGAACAAGGAGAGAACAATGAGCTTCTAAGTGACTACAAGAGAGATTGTGGAACAGGAAATTCCGAGAGATGATTGAGTAGACTTCATGAGGGCTGAAATAGGAGTGTAAACAAAGAATATAAACTTTCCATAAGGTTTAGCTAAGCAGTTGAAAAAGGAAATGCAAGAGAAATCATAAGAGGATTAGACGTGCTTCATGGCCCTATTTACTTCGGTACCAGTTGTGTTCACAAGATGAAAGCTCTTCTTGGAAGTAAACCAAGGTCACAGTATGCCAACATCCATGCAAAACCGACAGGTTGCAACTACCTAGATTATTATTTCTTTCAAATTCAGCCCTGAAGCGTATTATATACTTTTTACCGTTACTGTTTTTAAAGGTTAGTTTCCTTCTCTTGGTCCATAGATCAAGTTTAATGGTTATTATTTTTAACATGAAATTTTAGGGTTTCATCATCAGAATTCTAAAATATCTACAAAACCTTGAATGAAATATTTGGTGAGAACCCAACTTTTCTAGCACCAGTTGTCAGTGCCATTGGTGGTGCAAGTTCAAAATCTTTACACTATTCAACCAAGGATATTCTGCAGCTGATCAATACCAACTATGAGGTCAATACTAAATGTGGTGAAGAGGTAAGACTCATGGTTTCTAAGAAAATAATGTCATTGTTAATATGGAGAAATTTTTGAATTTTGTGTTTTCTTCTTCTTTTGAACAAACTTTCAACAAATGCCAAAATAATGATAAAAATAGACTGACTTCAACAAATTTGTTTTGTAGGTGGGATGGATTTCTGGATCATGCACTGAGGATGTATTAATGTCCTTACAACCTAGCTTTCATTTGTCTTCTTGTGTAGTAGGCAGGCCATTGATGAAGTCCAAGAAAATAGATTCTCATGAAGAGGACAACCTTGGTAATTATTGATATGAACGAAGCTTCTTCATGTAATTTTTTCAAGCCTAGGTGACTACTATCCTAGTGTTCTAATGCTGAATAACTCAAAAAAAATCTATTTAACTATATAAAATTAAATTTCTGAAAAATGCATAATCACACAAATAGCTGAAAATGAACAGCATAAGAAATTGAACACACACACACAAGGATTTCTTATTCCAATCAATTTTTCATTCATTTGATAAAATCTTACAAGGTAACCTATCTATCTTGCTTTGAACCAACAAATGTAAAGTAAATAAACTCACCTAAAACAACAGTGTACGACCAAATATGAGGGTTTACAGCCTGTGCAAGAAGAAAGGATTGCTACATCAGTGATATGACCTGTATGCCCTAGTGTACTTACTAGGTGCTTCAATAGTCTGTTCTTCTTCTCCTTGATCGCACAATGCCCTCTTCCAACTCTCTCGTTGTCTTCTCATGTTTCTATTGACCTCTCCTATCTTCCCATTTATGCTTTGAGAAAAGACAACTAATCTCCTCAATCCTATCTGCCACCTATCTCAATCATGAGATGTAAAGCTATGATTAAATCATAATTTAGGTTTTGATGATATCTTGTGTGTTCCAGGTCTCATAAAGAACTTTCTTTCAATGTTGGTTATGGAGGAAAAGGGCTATGCAACTGAGTTGGATTTCAATAAGAGATTGACCACACACTTTGTTTCACCTTTGTTTTGATTTAAAATTCATTATTTTTGTGTTGTTTAGGCCATTGTTTGTCAAAGATTAAATCCATTGTTTGTAAGTTCAAGACATTGAAATATTACCTTAAATAAGTCCCAACATCATATAAGAGATTAATAACTATTCACAAGTGCATATGTCAACCCCTACGACCACACAATCACTCAATTTTTCATTTGTGATTCTGAAATCATGATTTATCTAGCATTGCTAATGGGTTTTTGTGTTTGGAAAAAACTACATGTAAGTCACCTTAAAGTGTTTGGTTTTGTCGCTTATGATTTAATTACAAAAGAAAGAAGACATAAGATGAAACCAAAATGCAAGTTGTGGTTTATTTCATATGCTTGAACATCAAGATGTAGTGAAGAAACATTGGAGAAACACTACTAAGATTGCTACGTAAGTTTAATTGAGTTGTTATAGGCCAATGAATTGAATTATGGCTCTTCACATTAAGACAAATTTCACGACATGGAAATCCATTCTCGAGCACAATATTTGTGCATTAGTGCAGTTACATGCATGTAGTGCCACACCAAGGAATTTAAGTATTCTAATGGCATACTGCAGATCATTTTTATTAAGTCTTGTGTGCCCAACAAGAAATTGATTTATGAGATTGAACAAGATATCCCGTCCCATGTAAAATTAGACATATCAAAGTACACTAAGGCTGAGTGATTAGCTGACAGAGTACATTATTTTTTGTTTAATAATGGAAAAACACAAGATTATAGTAATGCACATGGGGGGTATACAACATTGCAGTGAGATATGTATTGAGCTTTGTGTGAGTGTGTGTTGTTGTGAGAGGATGATTCTACCTATATAGAATAGAATTATGAGAGAATAGTGCTCTTAATGTATGAGGGTCAAGAACATTATGACGGTTGTGTATGCTACGAACAAGGAGAGAAAAATGAGCTTCTGAGTGAGTACAAGAGATACTGTTGAACATGAAATGCTGAGAGATGATTGAGTAGAATTTATGAGGGTTGAAATAGGAGTGTAAACCAAGAATATAAACTTTCCATAAGGTTTAGCAGAGCAGTTGAAAAAGGAAATGCAAGAGAAATAATAAGAGTATTAGATGGGCTTCAGGGCCCTATTTACTTCAGTATTGGTTGTGTTCACAGGAGAAAAGCTCTTTTTGGAAGTAAAACAAGGTCACAGTATGCCAACAGCCATGCAAAACCAATAGGTTGCAACTACCCAGATTATTAATTCTTTCAAATTCAGTCCTGAAGCTTATTATATAATTTTTACTATTGTTGTTTTTAAAGTTCAGTTTCCTTCTCTTGGTCCAGATATCGACTTTATTGGTTATTATTTTTAACAGGAATTTGCAGGGTTTCATCATCAAAAGTCTAAAATATCATACGAAACCTTGAATGAAACATTTGGTGAGAACCCAACGTTTCTTGCATCAATTGTCAATGCTTACACTATTCACCCAAGGATATTCTGCAGTTGATCAGTACCAACTATGAGGTCAATACTAAATGGAGTGAAGAGGTAAGACTCATGGTTTCTAAGCAAATAACGTCACTGTTAAGATGGGGAAATTTCTGAATTTTTTGTTTTCTTCTTCGTTTGAAGAAAATTTCAGAAAATGCCAAAATAATTATAAAAACAAACTGACTTCAACAAATTTGTTTTGTAGGTGGGATGGATGTATAGATTATGAGCTGAGGATATATTGACATGATACAAGATGCACCGCAAAGGGTGGAGATCGGTGTATTGTTTCCCTTACAACCCAGCTTTCATCAGCACTAGTCCATCAAAATTGTCGAATGTCTTGGAGCAACATAAAAGGTGGTCTAAAGGAATGTTAGAAGTTTTCCTGAGTAAAAGCTGCCCACTATTTGGAGAATATGCAAACTTGAATTTCCTGCAGAGACTTGTTTATATCCATTTTTATTCCCATGCTCTTTACTCCATACCACTTATGGTTTATGGACTTCTTCCCACAGTCAGCTTTCTCCTTGGCAAACATTTCATTCCTAAGGTACAAGAGAATTACAATAGAATTAAACGTACATTTCATTCATGTCTTGTAACAACCTTTTTGAGCAAGTATGTTTATTTATTCTCCTGTAACATGATCGAGTAGCGCTCACAATATAAACATTATGGCATATTTACAAACGATGATCAAAGCCATTCATACTTGAGTTTTTCATGGCTGGTTTGTTAACTGACATGTTTTCTTGACTAAATGTTGTTAGGGATTGAGATTTGCAATGGTTGGTTTGTTAATGGAAATATTTTCTTGACTAAATGTTGTAAGGGATTGAGATTTTTCATGGCCACTGGTGTGTTAATTGACATGTTTTCTTGACTGAATCGGGTATTGAGAATGTGTGCAGCTAATATTCATTAAAAAGTGATTATGCATGAGACTTGGATTGATTAGAACCTCATGTAAAGGAGTCTCCTCTTGTTCTATTTCTATATGTTATGAAATTTATGTTTTCAGTCATGGCTATCGAGTGCCATGAGATGATGTCATACCTCTATGCATTGTAGTCACTATTATCACTCACTAATTTCTCCGGGTTCAAGAGAAATATTCCAAGGTAACCACAAACCTACTTCAAACTCTAGGATCTAGCCTTCCTAGGGTTTAGAGAGGGCTCTCTCTTTAAAGTTTAGCTTTGTTTTAATTTTTGAATATTAGGCTAGTTATGAAAGTGCAGCTTTGGTTTTGTTCTAATAGATTTGGTGGGAAAAAACACTTGAAAGGATGGATAGTGGGAAATCTACTTGTCCATTGGACTATGGAGTCAAAATCAAGCAAACAAGACTAGGATCAAGGCAAAAAGGTCAGATGTCTTCAGGGAAAGATAGATAACCCTTGGAGATATTGGAAATTTGTTTTTGTGAGGTGGTATGATCAGGATAAGGGCACTTAATAATCCTTAAATATGGAAAAGGAAGTAGTATGTAGAGGTCAAACGAGAGAGTGAGCAATTAAGAATTCCCTACACTGGAAATTAGAAGAAAACATATAAATGATAACTATTTAAAAACAGGGTGCTATTAACATATCCTGTATTAGTACTCCTAGTTATACATTCATATTTAGCATAGACATAAATGGATGCATGTAACAAAGAAACGAAACAATGAAAAGTGAAGAAAATACTTCACTCCAAGTAGCATATCATAGGAATCCTGAAGTATGATGCCAATTTTCTTTGATCCAGCCTCCTACTCGAAGTTTTGACACACAAAATGCTTTAAACTCCAAGAAGAAATGACTATAACAATCCCAACAATTTTATTCCACCAAAATACTTCAAAGAGTGAAGTATTTATACAAATTCTAAACTAGAATATCTTGAAAAAATATCAAGATTGGTTTACAAATATCTCCAATTGTTTTACATAAATAGAACTTAAATAAAGGACACTCAAAACTAATGCATCTATTTGGCACTATTTTTTATGGATAGGTGATGAAAAATGGGATAATTCGAATTTGATCTCAACTCTTAGTTGATGATGAGGCATCCAAGTCACTAACTGACTCCTTTCTTTGTGCATTCTGCTCCAGCAATTCTGCAAACGTGGGGTCCAATGATACCTTTGTATCTCTAAATCTGAAATAGATATGTAAAAATTAAAAGAGGTTATTTTAAATAAATATTTTTTTGAGATAAACCTCTCTCAGTTCCTTACAATTCTTCTCTAGCTGTTCACAATAGTCTTGCTAAAAGATGTGTAAAACAGAGTTTTCCACAGTCTGAAAAATAAGTTGTAAATATGTGCATGTATCTCTCATTTTGTAATACCTGTGCAAAACATGAGATAGGTTTTTGTAGATGGGTCTCTTAGGAACAAAAACCCCATTCAGTTTTATAATATGTATTTCTGATTGGCCACAGTATTCTCTGCAAACTGATGACTTAACAAGAATTGTTTGTAAAAATTGCTTTCAAATATTGTTTAATATTTCCAAATCCATAAGGGATGTTAGAAAAGTGAGAGAGGTTTTTGTATTTGGACACCTTAAGAACATAAACCTCCTTCAGTGTTGCAAAATTCATCTTGGATTGGTCACAATAGTTTTTGCAAAACAATTACTTAAACATGAAATTTCTGCAAAAATGTCCCTTCTTGTTCTGTTTTCATCTTTTAACCTTACTGTTCTTTTAACTGTTTTTACTTTCATTTTGGATAAAATTCATTGTTGTTGGTGAAAGTATTTTCATCTTTTTTTACCATTTACTGTCTCTATATTTACTTTTAATTTTTTACCTTGACTGCTCTGTAACTTTGTTTTAACCTTTACTCTCACTTTCATCTGATACACTTTAACTTTGATGCTCTTTGACTGTTTTTTTCTCACTGTCACTGTGAATTCTTACTTTACTTTTTACCATTCACTGTGTAAATTTATCTCTCTCTGCATAAATTACTTCTTTCTGTTCTGCTTCCATGGAATCTTTTGTTGAGGAATATCATTTAAAATTATTTTCTTTGTGAACTTTTGGAGTAAAACAGATCTTTAACTAGTATTTAGATTGTTTTATCCAAATTCTCCTTTTGCTAATGACCTGCAAAAAAAAATAATTGTTAATGAAACCTTGGATGCAGGGAGGTGATAATGGCTTTAAGTAGTCACAGTACTGGATTTTATTTTAGCACTTTGGAACCATCAGGATTGCTTGTACTATGCTTCTTAGGCATTTTGGTCTACTTCTACAAGTTTAAACAGTTTGCAGAAGAAATTTACTTTAGAAGAGGGTTTTTTGAACAAATTTGGCAAATTATAGGCTTTTCTTTGGTTTTTCTGTCCAATTAGGCATGTCTAAAAGGTTTAGAGGCTTTAGAACTGGTTTAAAAAAAGAAACAAGGATTTCCTGAGTATTTTAATGGGAAATTAGGCCAAAAAATATTTTGAAAAAGGGTTAAAGAGGCTTAGGATACCTGCAGAGGTTTTCTGGTTTTACTTAAGCTTGAAATAGATCATTAAACTGTGAAAATTCACAAATTTCCTCAAAATAGTGCACATCAGAGAAACAGGGTTTCTGGGAAGAGTTTGGCCTATTTTTGGGGCTTTTTAGCAGTTTATTTTAATTGATTTCTAAAGCTACAAGTATGTTTTTGTTCTTTATAGGTATTTCAAATTGATTGCAAGTTTAAATTTCGGAAAAATACTTTTTGTATATAGGTATTTGGTCTTCGGAATGGTTTCTGAGGTTTTGAATGGAACATAGCTTCAGTATATTTGTCTAGATTAATGCATAGCTTCTTTGACAGTCTTCAATGGTTTGCGGGGAAAATTATGCAGGTTTCGAGCATAAAACTAGCGGAAAAATAGCTTAAAAGAGTTTTTTTTTACAGTCAGGGAGACAGTGTATTAGGTTTTAATGCACAGAAGATAGAGGGATGAATGTGATTTCTAAGGTTAAATATGAATTTTGGATTACATTAGTTTGTATTGAATGATTGGTCGCATCAGCAAGAAGGGTGGTTTCGGAGTTCAAACAGACGGAAACCAGGCTGGTTATCGCGTAGGTTTTAGATGGTAAGTGGTTTTAAGCTCAACCCACGCGATCCAATGAGGATTGACCATGTGGAGGAGAGAGGAAATGAAAAGCATCCCATTTCGCACGGCGTTGGCATTTGGGCGATCGTGCATCTATTCTGCGCGATTTGGGATGTCAACCGTTGGATTTGAGAGTCGAATGCGAATGAATGAGATTAATTTGAGGGTTGCACTGGATTAAGGGTGGGACCAGGGTGTATTATGTGCGAACGAGTTTTGAATTTTATCAATAGACATGGCTTTAATTAAAAAACCTTAGGTTATAAAAAATGTAGGTGGGGGAGTAATGTAATGTTTTTCTATCTAAAACATTTATAAAAATGTTTCAATAAAACAAATGTGGGTGTGTTTTATTATATTATATAGTTTTTAACCGTTTGAATGGTTTTGAAACTATAGGGGTGGGGTATTTCAAATAATGATAAGCTTTAGATCAAAGGGCTTATATAGGGCGGGGTTTTTATATTTAGCATGTGGGAATAATAAACTTTGGTCCAAACATTATAATAGTGGGTTTTGGGGTATTTTAAATATAAGGGAATTAATAACTACAGGAGGGTATATTTAGGGATTTAATAAAAATAGGTTAAAAGTTAATATGCAAAAGGGTAGTGAAATGGAAATAAAACACATGTTATCTCTAAGTAAAGTGTAAAAATAAAGCATTGCTCATCTTTTATATTACTTCACTAATACTTAGGATAAATGTAATTTTGAGGGTTTTATGAATGATTTTGAAGGGAAATTAATTGTTTTAGGGTTTTCAATTTTACTAAATAAGAATGTGTCTTTACTTAGGAAAAAGGGGTTTTGATGTATGAATGAAGGGTAAATGTTGATGAATGAGGTTTTAAGGTAGGAATTCAATATTTTTAACTGACCAGTCATCAAGCCTTGGGTCCGGTCCCAAAAAAAGTCAGAGAAATGCTTTGAGCCTTTTTGACTGATAGTTTAGAATACTGAATACTTATAGGGGAGGGGAAATTATTAATTTTGCCCAATGATGTCTTATTTACATGATTTCTTAACTGCTTTCTACCTACCCAACTTTATTTCTAACATTTTTTCTTCATTTTGTAGGTGCATTTAGGCTTGCAACCTTAAAACATTTTTCTTTCAAAGCATAGAACTATCTAATTCTACCTTATTTCATCCGAGGGCTCAGATTAATTTGTTTGAGCGACCTCATTATTCTCTACCTATCTCTCGATTTTTGTCAAGTTTTAAAATGTTTGACAAATCTTTATTCATTATCTAAAACATGAAATTGAAAACATGAAAAGTTAAGATTAAACTGTTTAATTGATCATGGATTATGGCATTTATTGACACTCTACACATAATCATTATTCTTGTAGTAAAAACAGAAAGTAGTGGCATTTTTACTTGCTCACTTTCAGGTCTTATTTCTTTTCTTCTAGGGTTTGTATTTTTCTATGTCCTTTGATTTTTCTTTTAGGACTTTTTACCCTCTTTTTATTTTTTATTATTTTTCGTTTTTTCAAAATATAAGAAAATAAATTGCAGAAAGCAAGTTATGTACATATTTACAAGACTATCAAAGTCAATTCAAAAATTATGAATCCTATATGTATAGGACACTAAAAGTCTCTTCCCACTGTGTCGAATCATTCTACATTAAAATACTATTCTACGACATTTTGCACGAGTCTTGGATTATAAATACCATTTTAATCTCAATCTCAATCTCAATTTCAACATATATCATTCTTCCTTCTTCCCTCTGGCCAAGAGTGTTGGTGAGGTAAATCCCCTTTATGGACAGAGGCAATCCCACTAGCCCTAGAGTGGGTCTAGCCACAAACAAGACAAGCTATAATATTTATTCCTGGTTAACGAATGGATGGAGATTCGATAGATGACTTACCGAAGGTCCTATGCTGTTGTTGTCGAAAAGAGTGGCTCGCTCCTCGCTCCTGGTTTGACAGATCACGATCCGCTCACTTTCACACTCGAACACCTGCACACACACAAGAAAAAATGACAATAGACAACATACTAATTCACATTTGTAACTATCAGTCAATCGAAGAGGAATAAATCAATTGCATTACATAAAAAACATAACACAATGATGGAACCAACACCATAGCCGAGTATATTAATAAATGAAAGGAAGAGTACAACCAAGATTCGACGTTGCGATCTCCTCCAGCAGGGTTTAAGTGGAGCGCGCCTCACAAAGGCTCATCAGGAATTCAGATGGGACTCTCTCTACGAAGTTCTCCTTGGTTCTACCTTCTCAATAGCAATTACTCAGCGATAGTATTCTTCTCCAAGTTCAGCTCCTTGGCTATATGTTCAGCTAGCTTTCATAAAGGGAGAAGGCCTGTTTATATAGAGGGAGAGGGAGAGGTTAGGATCCCTATAATTATGGAAGAGAGGCCTATCTCTAATCAATGTTCCATGGGAGGTGAAAACCACTACCTAAAGAGAGAGATTCATGGCTCATCAACTTAACCACTTCTAGCGACTCATCCATGAGGTGGTTAGAAGGAAACCTCCGCCTATAATTTTAAAAAAAAATTCCTAAAACAGCTTGGTGCGGGCCTTTGCATTGAGAAAGAGCACCAGGTTGCGTGGGCTCTAGTGAAAATCTTCCACATCAGCGCAAGGGGTGAACTAGCTATCAGCGCCAAGGCCAAAACATAGGTTTTGTGTGCTTTTTTGAGGAAATGGCCAACAGGAGAAATGATATCCTGATGCATAAATATGCAAAGAAGGTATTTGCAAAGAATGACATTGTTCACAAGTCACGGGAATGACCCTCCAATATGCAGGACGAGGGATTGCAGGGACGGTGACAAAATGTTGTGTAACAGATGCGCCCTAAAGCATGAGGTCTAAGAGAGAGGGAGGGGTGAAATGATTTATGAGAACGCGTTCGACCCAAACACTGCTGTCAAAAAACCTGCAAGTACAAATACAACTGATATCTCTGATAGATGATATGTGGCATGGGTGCAACCATCCATAATAGAGTACATAAAAAGTGAGATCTGAGGTATGGATGCAGCCATCCATCAATAAGGATCAACAAATATACTCAGGTATGGTCGTAGCCATCCAATCAGAAGAGTCATGTAATAAGTCATAGTAATCCACAAAGAACCCATAGCCTTGATTTCATTAGACAAAATAGGGTCTTGTGCTCCATCCCGACCCAAACAAAGTACAAGTTCAAGCATGCGGATAGATGAGTTGAAGTTGAACATGCAAGAACATTGTCTGATTACCAGCCAATAATGAGAGTTGCTAATAGACGTGAGAGAAACCACCAATGCTGACAATGGATCTCAAGGTATAAAAGGTATAATCTACGAAATGTGAACAGTGTTCTGGCATTGAACACCCACATAATCATCTAATCGAAGGCCAATGATGTGAACCTTGCGACAGATTTAAAGAACCTGCCATTAAGGCATGCAGGCTCCAAGGTACCCTGAAGGGAGTCTATAGATCGACTTCCTGGAAAATGATTTGAAGTCAACACGAAGCGACACGGGTCGAAGGAGAGCCATGATGTTTTCCCACATCATCGACACGAGACAGAGGAATATGATGATTTTCGAATTAAGACCAATAGAGAATCATAGGGAGGTTGAAAATTACAGAGGCAAAACCTCTCTTGAACATATCGGTGGCACGACACTGGATTTGGCAGTATTTGACATCAAGCGATCTGAGGTTATGGTGACGTGGCAAAGAGCAAATGAGCGGTCAAAAGAGATTACCCAAACCCATGGAGACAAACAAATGATGAAGTGAGATGTCCCCAACCCGACACGAATGCAGAAAAGTGCCATATTCAAGAGTGACATACTACCGACTAATGTCTGGTTCCATTTTCCCCCACCATTTCTGGCAAGTACCCCAATTATTTTTGCAAACAAGCTGGAAGGGGATAGCATATGCTTGCGATGTAAGTTTGTCCTTCGAACAAATCCAACCTAGTACATTTTACAAGCCCTAGGAAGGAGGAACTCAAGTAATGTCATAATGACAGAGTCCGATGTCATCAGTTTTTAACGAGTCTGACAAAGGGAGAAGTCGACATCTTTTCATGTTTAGAGAGTTTGAAAAGAAAGCAGAAAAGAAAACTCCAGTAAGGCTTTTTCGTAAATAGTCTCTCAGATCCAGAAAAGGTAGAAAACAACATTTCGAGAGAACCTCTTAGTCACGATAGGCTAAGGTATTCCTTTTAAGTAAATAATCTATCCCGACGAAAAAAGGGGTAAATTTATCTTGGGTAGATATCATTTCGCGACCATTTAACGAGTTCAAAACGACAAGCATCTCGACAATCTTTTTAGTTTTAGAGAGTCAGAAAAGAGCTGAAAGATGACTCGAGTAGTGACTTTTTCGTGTTTTTACCAAGTTCGAAAAAGTATAAAATATAACTCGTTTCTTCATCAGAACCATGTGAAAAACCTATCATTGCACAAAAGACATGTGTAAAACCCATTTCTTGAAAATAATATGATAAAATAATCGACAAATATGCTTTAAAACCTAATTTAAGATTCTGAAAAGTTATAAAATGTCATAAGTGGTAAAAATTATTTAATTTTCACTTTTACCTCTTTGTGGAGCAACAGTGACCCATTTGCTTTGTGATCTTATGGCGACGATTGCGAGTGCTCCCGTGAACCAATCTTGATTCCGTCAATATCAGGAAAGAGCCAACACCATTTTCCATCTTTTAAGCTAAATTTCATTCTCTTTGTTTGTCATTTTGATTTCTTAGGAGAGGATTTGTAAAAATTAGGGCATCACGGTTGGCGCGGGTTTCGGACACGGACCCGCGCCAATCGCCCCTTTTTTACACAAAGGGCACGCCAACCGTGCAACCCAAAATCCCACATAATTTTAATGAAAATGCAGTCAATTGTTTGCAAATTTCAATGCCCAAGTAGACTAACAATGCTCATATGAACAATGTGTGTAGGTACCAAGCAAAAAGAATGGTGATTGAGTGGAAAGACAGGGAACATAGTGAGGAAGATGAACTTGCCATTGAGAATGATCGATGCATGGACGCCCTTAGAGACTATGGGCTAAAGAAATTCTTCCTAACACCGTGCCTCTGGGCTCAACCAGAATTGCTTCAGTATTTGATAAGCATCTGGGATGAATATCAAGAAAGTTCATTCTTTGAGATCGAGCAACTCGAAACTCGAAGTATTCGATGTGTATTTTATCATAGGGATTGTCATGGAGGGGTGGAGTCCCTATCGTTGACCCGGTACCCATCCCACTGGGGAGAGTATGGGGATGGTCGATCGACGAGTGTGCCGAGGGGGCATGCAAAGGAACAAGGAGTGGAAAGGTTGACATCCAAACCATCCCAAACACGGCACTAAAATTAGTGCTGCACACTATCACGCGGGCTGTAGGATCGCAAGCACCGCATGAGGCCACAAAGACACAACCGCTTCTTGTCGTAGAATGCCTGACCCCGACTCTCTACAACTGGGCAGAGGTCGTGACTATTAACATTAAGCGGAAACTAACCAAATGCAAGAAGACCAAACTGAAGCACTTTGGGTATGGATCCAATTTGGTATCATTCTTCTTGGAAGAACTACAGATATTCTAGCATCGGGAGGTCATTGTCCCGATGCCACCACCAAGAGAACCATGGATGGCCTGATGGGTTGTGCTGATGCCTAGAGTAGGGGGTGTCCAACAGATGTCTTGGAGGCCAAAATTTTTTGATTGGCTCTGCCAACAATTGATTGTTGTGGAGGAATAGCCTTACTCTAGTATAGACTTCATCGATGATCCAGACCTCTCGCTCTCGGAGGGAGAGGATTGGGACGAAGATCTAGGTGAGAGTCATTTTTTATTTTCATGAGTTTATGATTTTTTGGTATATATGCATGTTATCAAATTTAATCTTATATGTATGCAAATGTTGGCCCAACGAGGCCTGCAGGTATGTTGCCGATAGCAAGGAGAACTCCTCGCAATTTCGATCCTCATGGTGAGGGTGGCGAGGAGGAGATAGTGAAAAATATGGAGGGGATCGCCCCTGGGATTCTGGACTATGCTCACCTTTATGATGTTCCTCGGGCCTACCAAAGGCATACTGTAGGGGTTCCAAGTCGTATCCACTGCTTACTGAGGCAGTTGGTACGGGCGGTGACGTGTTATCATGAGCACCACGCTGATTAGGCACCTAGGCTTTTTATTTCCGCATATTTTTGAGAGACATGTTGTCTCGGGATGTAACTGAAACATAAATATATATTTTTTGGGTTTTTATGATGCACATGTCTGCAAAACAATCGATATATATACATCTATTTTCTACATGGGTCTATTTACATATGATGATGTTTTATAAATTGTGAAAATGTCTATCTAATACAATGTTATGCTTTGCATCAGTTAATGTATTCATTCGTCTTGGTTTATGTTGATATGTGATGAAATCAAAATGTCTTTCAAGCAAACGAATACATAAATACAATCTCAAAATGCATGGGTTTCGGACCAAATAAGGACCCTTAAGCTAAAGAACAAGAAGCTGTGAATCTAGATTTACAAGCAATGCACATATGCCGAGGTTAACTGCCTCAGCTAATAGTTCCAAAACAACACTATATTCAGCGAAATTGTTTGTAGTTTGTCCTAGACAAATACCTTGTAGGTTAATCAACTCACTAGCAGGATTATAAATTACCCAGGCTACCGAAAACAAGCTCCTAATCTTGCGGGAAGCACCATGCTGACACCCGACATAAGGGGCAATAGACATGCATAACAAGCAAGACCCAATAAGCAGAAAACAAATCTTACAAAGCACATCAAACCTAAACATGCACAAAAATGAAAAAATCACCTATGTACACATATCATGCATGAATGACTCAAGAATAATATTTTTTCAAATACAACCCATTTCTGGGCTATGCTAAGGGATAACCTTCATAATCAATAAGCTCATAAGCCCCATTCTATAGCACATGTTTGACGATGTAGGGCCCATGCCACATGGGTTGGAATTTACCTACCCCCAGCTTGTCATGAGCTTGGTCGTACAAGAGGACAAGGTCGCCTTCAATAAAAGAACAAGAGGAAATTGTTTGGTCAAAGTGATCTTTGACTCACTTTTTTTATGCTTCGATGACCAAAGTAGCTAAGCGTCAAGTTTCATCCAATCTCTCTAAATAGAGGAGATTCTCTTCCTCAAGCAAAATATTAGGCAGTAATTCCATAGCTAATTTGAGTGAAGGAATTTCACACTCAATTGGAAGAGTAGCTTCCAGACTGTACACCAACTGGAATGGGGTGAATCTGGTTGCACTCTTAATCAACGTTTGGTAAGCCCATAGAGTTGAAAACAACATGAGATTCCAATTTGATTTATGGATCCCAATTGTTCGTTGAAGCATCGTAACGAGAACTTTTTTGATGGCTTCAACATGGTGGTTAACTTGAGGGTAATATGGCGTTGAGCTGTCGTGACTCAGACCCAACTTAGACGTCAGCTCCGCCATCATATAGTCCCAAAAATATGAACCATGATCGATAACGATGGCTTGAGGGACACCAAACCGAGTAATAACATGATTGAATATGAATTTCATTGTTGTCTTACCGTCTGCAGCCAGTGTAAGCATTGCTTCAACCCATTTTGTAAAATAATCGACGGTGATGATAATATAGGCATGGCCCCCAGCCGAGCGAGGGTTACACATCATAAAATCGATGCCCCATTTGGAAAAAGGACCAACGGTAATGACAGGGTGTAAAGGAACAGGTGGCGCATGCATCTTGCATTGATATATCGCACGCATGGCATTTGCATCTGCTACAATGTAGTCTTTTAAAAATGGACGGCCGAAATAGCCGGCACGAAGGGATATTTAGTGCGGTGGCATAACCGGATATGTGACCACCACGAGGCACCCTTTGTGGCGATCATTTAAAACTTTCTCAGCTTCCTAAAGGGTTAGACATCGGCAGAGCACGAAATTAACTCCAACACGATAGAGGGTATCTCCAATAATACGATAAGGTTACGATTGATGCCGAATGCGGCGTCGGGCATATTTCGTCAACTCAAACCTAAAAGTATAATTCTGGAGATACACGATGATATCACTGTACCATGGGTCGAGGGTGCTAATCAAGAAAAGAGTTTCGTCAAGAATATGATCCTCGGAATAGGAAGGAGCAAATTCGACGGGGAGAGAACACATCAGATCAGCGAAAACAAGTGATTTATTTGATTTGGTGGTAGTGAATTCCAAATCAAACTCTTGGAGGATAACGATCCATTTTGAGTACTTCCCCCCAACAACTGTCGAGACAGAATATAGATCATGGGGTTACAATCAGATCTCACGGTTACCGTCCGTAAAAGGATATAATGACGAAAACGCTAGATGGCCTGGACCGCAGCCAGTGTTAACTTATCAACATGTGCATAATGTGTTTCAGGGTCAAGAAGGTTTCGAGACAAGTAGTAAATAACATGCTCGTTACCATCATCATCATCTTGAACCAAAACCATGGCGATCGTACTGAAGGCGGCAGCTAGATAGAGGGTGAAATCGTGATGATAATCTGGAGGACGTAATAGAGGAGCGTTGACAAGCAACGTCTTAAGCGTATCAAAATATTGCTAAGTAATCTTATCCCAACAAAAAGGGACGTCCTGTTTTAAAATTTTTGTGAACCCTTTCGCTACTTCGGCATAGTTCGAGATAAAAAAACGTAAGAAATTTTCTTTCCCTTGTAGACTTTGGAGCTGGTGTAATGAGGACGGAGAGAGGAGATTAACAATAGCCTCAACCTTTAGCAGATCAAGGATAATTTCATCTTTGGATATGATAAACCCTAAAATTCTACTGGAATCGACGCAGAAGATCCATTTATGCGGATTGAGCCAAATATTGTAGCATCCATAGTGAAGAAAGATCTGGCAGAGATGGTCTGAATGGTCTTTTCGCATAGCTGAATGAGCCGGAAGGTCATCTAGGTATGGTTGAACAATATGAAAAATATCGTGAAAGGCATAAGACATCGCACGCTGGAACGTAGCCCCAACTTTATTCAAGACAAAAGGGAGTTTCTTATACGCGAACGTTCCCCAAGGAAAAATAAAATCGGTCTTTTGTTGATCGGACAGAAGAATGTTGATCTGATTATAGCTAGAGAATCCATCCATGAGGGAAAAAATCTCACTCGCCGCACAATCGTCAATGATCTGATCGATGAAAGGGGTGGGATAGTTATCCTTAGGGCAGGCCCGATTAATATCGTGATAGTCAACACAGACGCGAATTATTCCCTGCTTCTTATCCACGGGAACAATGTTAGAAACCCACTCTGTCAGAGGAATCGGGATAAATGAAACCCGCTTTGAGAATTTTTTTCAACTTCAGCTTTAATGGTGGCGATCTTTTCGAGGATGCACTGGACGAAAGACGTTTGCGCGAACGAGGCTTTTGCATACCGGGGTAGGGTGGGAATCTCATTCGCCACAATATTGGGATCAATACCAAGCATCTCTTCATAAGACCAGCGAAAAACATCACGGAATTCGCGAAAGAGGCTAGTGTACACTTGGACTTCATCGGAAGAACAAGTGACTCGCATGGATGTTCTCAAAAATTCTCGGTTTTCACGAAAAATGTCGATAGGCATCGTACGGGTGATGTTACTCAAGTTACCTTCGAGAGAAGACTTTGTGAGTCAACATAGGTGTTTGAAGTGGCAGAGAAGGAACTTGAGAGGCAAAAATGCTCAAGACAGATTAGACATTGTCCCAGAGGCATGACATAAACGAGGAACGATGATGCCCATCGCTCCATGGTAGGTCTTCAAGAGACACGGTTTCCACGATAGCCTCATCGGATGGAAACACTTCTTTCAAAGGATCGGGAGTGAATGCATATCGCTGAGCTAGGGGGATTGAGAATAAAAGTCGAGAGACATGCTCAAAGGAGCATCTTCGGAAGGAGGAGAATCTGATGCGACTACAAGCTCACAATAATTGATTTCAATTGGACTAAGTGGCATCGAATCCCCTAAATGAATCAACTTTGTTCGGGAGTAAAGGGACAATCCACGAGTCATCCAACGAGAGATCATATTAACTTGAATGGTATTTGGTGGCGGAAGTGGAAAGATACCCATGAGAGCGGGGTCTTTGAAAAAGACCCCAGTCCTATGCTGTTGAGGGGAGAAGGAATCTGATCCACGTATGGAACGTTTTTCTCAGAAGACGAGGTAAATAATGACAACTGGTAGACAGTAATGATTTTTCCCTCGTGTGGAAACTTTAGAAGACAAAAGAGGGTGGATGGAACACACAGTATAGCGTGAGTCGAACTGCAACCGAGTAGAAGATTGTAATTGAGTTTAGCGTCAAATATGTCTACTTCGACATTGACCGTCTTTCCTTGCAACGTGATTGTGGAAAGCTGGCAAGAACACCCAAGGGTTTCGATTCCCTTCCATCAAATGCCTCAAGGGCATTGGGTGACGAAGTTAGAGCTGGAGAGCCAATAGCCTTCCGATGCAGCGGATGACATGACACAAGTGGATGCGCCTTCGTCCACAATGGCTCTATGGATGTTGAGACCATTAATGCCGACTTGTATGACAAGCGCAATGCGGGGTGCGGAAGTCGGGGGACAAAATTCTCTAAATCGAAAGAGAGAAGGCTAGAATCAGTGGGATCAATCCCGCCGATCGCAAATAATAACGCTTTCCATTGAGACGGACAAATTTTGAAGCACTTATAATGTGGACATGGCGTCTATGCTAAATCCTCAACAATATTGTAATCTTTGAGCAACACGGGCGTTAGGATTATAAGAAGATTTTCGGAGAACACCTTTAGAAGGTGGTGCTGTATAATGGGTTCAACACCGGGCCTTTCAATATCAAGAGGACCCGAGAGGCAGGGTGGGGGGAGGAGGACCATCGGTGATCTCTCTCCCGAGCTTGCTGACGTGATCCGATATAATATTTTCGATCGAGTATCGATGGAAATAGGGTGCGAGAACCGTTCATCATGAACACTTGAGAGCCAAACGATGCAGATGGCGCAAGTTGCTCGACCATTTGTGTTTGCTGAGATGGAAAAGGTTCTTTGAGGACATCCAGAGTTCCCTTCGTTCCTTTGAGAAATTTACTAACTTCGGCTCATCTAGGACAATCCTTAGTTTAGTGTTCCTCATCACAAATCAGACAGGGATACTTCGGCTTGCGCTATGAACCATCATCAGCATGAAGTTTAGAAGAATATGGTTTTGGGGCATTGGCTTTGGCCTTGCCTTTGCCCTTTGAGGTTTTACCAGAATATGGGTAAGCTGAGAAGCAGAATCATTGGAAGAATTTGATTTTTTCTTCCCAATGTTGGAAGAGGGAGACTTACATGAAGTCCGAGATACGGAACCAATAACGTCGTTGACGGATGGAGTGGCTGGCGATTTAGAAGTCCTAGGGTGCGGGGGCATCGGTTTAAGATACCATACAAAATTCTCGATTGAGAGTACACTAAATCAAAGTCACTGGGCACGAGCAAATGGCCTATTCCTCGGTAACACATGCCCCCATGGCTATGTCTTTCGCAATCGATTGACAAAAGAAGTAGTGAACCAATGGGTAAGAAGTTGATCGGGAATTTCAAATTTCATCAGATGATGATGACGTCTCCATTCATGAATGTGGTCCAAGATATGGGTAGCCCGGGTCCTATTTCAAGTATGTTAGGAGATGTGTCTCGGCTTCATAACGAACCGATAGCTGGAAATGAGTAAGGAACGCCATAGCAAGAGAGTTTAAATCTTGAAAGATACCGCGAGACGACTTGATGTACCACTTAGCAACGACTCCGGTGAGGGTTCATTTGGAAAAGATGGAGTCGAATAGAGTCATCCACCCAAGAATTGGAAGAACACCATAAATGGTACGTCATTACGTGTGCTTGGGGGTCTTCTCCGGACTTTGCCCTCAAACTTGGAGAAATCACCGGGAACCTTTCGTTGGAGCGGAGGCCAATACGAATTATGAAGGATTGGATCATTTGTTAATTTGGACACATCCCAGATAATTCCAACGTGGCGAGAAAAGGGTAGTTGAGGGTTGAAAGGCATAGCGAGGTCCTCGATAAGGACCCGTACCCATATTTCATTCTGGTTGAGTGTAACTACTGCCCCCCCCCCATTAGTTACTGTCACGAAGGATTCAAACCATAAGGGGTATAAAGTGGATAGTTCGAGTTTGATATGGCGTGTTGAAGACCAGGATACGGAGGTTGAGCACCAAGATACTGATTCTGAGTATATGAGGGTCCTAATTGAGCAGCATAGAGATTTTGTTGTGGAATGTAAGTATAGCCTGGAAGTTGAGGGTAGTAAGCAAAACCTTGAGGCGCATTATAAATCGGTCGATATGGACTTCGAGGGTAATAAGCGCCTTGGGGTCGAATGGGCTCATCGATAAGTAAGGGCCTGCTAGTAGCTGGATGAATCAGACACGCGAGGTTGACTCGACTATGGTGTGCGGTAGAGCGATGGGCGAGCGAGGGGTGAACGATCTGTGCGGGTTGTCCCCTGCTGAGCGAGTTGACCTAGCTGATGAGGGGCCACCAGGTTGCCTCGGCGGAGCGAGGTTGGCTCGATGGGCTGCGAAGGGCCAGAGTTGTGCCTAATGATTAGGTTGACCTAGAGCAAAGGACCATAAGATGGCCCTAATTGTGCAACATTTGGACCAATTGGAAAGTATGGTTGTTGTGGTTGCACTGAAAGGTTTTCCTTGAGATGGATAAAATTTCCCCCCTAGGACCGTATGAAGTCCCTGGTTGATATATCGGTTGCCCGTAGTCCCTGGGGTTGCAGGTTGGATCATAGGTTGACCTTGTAAAGGTTGGCCTTGTGGATTGTAAGACTGCCCCTTCGCTAACCAGTAAAATAATCCTTCTTTGGACCGAAGGTTGTCCTTGGAAGGGTTGTCTTTGTGGGTCGTAAGCATACCCTTGCTTGAACGGAAGGTTGTCCCTAAAAGGGTTTTCCTTGTGAGTCGTAAGCATACCCTTGCTGAACCGAAGGTTGTCCCTGAAGGGTTGTCCTTTTTGGTTAGAAGGTTGCACAGGCAAGGTAGGTCTAAAACCGGAAAGGAACTGATAAGCTTCAAGAGCAAGCAAATAGATAGGTTTGTCGTGCTCATCATAATGAAACAAAAGCGAATAAATTGGGTTACCTACCACGTCATAATGAGAAAGATAAGGATCATCGAAATCCTAAGGGGAATGGTAAGTCTGGGAGCTCTACTACTGAAGAGCCAGCTAATACTCCTCGAAAGAAAGGCCGTCGGGGATCGCCATGGCAATTGAAGTCTCTATCAAAGGTGAAGCTCTTGACGACTGAGTGGTGACAACCGATGTTGATGCGGCCATGCGGACGGTGGGTCTAGTTGGGACGAGACGTAACAAAAGGCGTTGATGAGACAAGTGTCGTCGGCAACATCCCTAATGATGGAAGGACAGGACCCCTCGACGGAGTTGATGCCGCCATGGAGGAAATACGGCCATAATGCGACCCAAAGACCTATATTCGGCTGGAAGTGACACTGATGGTGAAGATTGAGCAGACTCTTGAGGGATTTTTTCCTAAAAAAGTTGGTATTCTTCATCAAAAATAGGAATCCCCTCACTGCCAATAGGACCAGACGAGTCCATGTCTGAATCCATCGTGAGATCCTATAAAAGACTACGGGGACTAAGAGGTATGATAACAGCCAAAAATGGCGATCCCGATGTAATAGGGGGAAAGTGTTCCACGACCCCAAACCCAAACCAAGCATTTGAAAGAGGCCAAGTGAACTCAACTCATTCTCCAAAGGGGTACTCTGATAGGAGGATAGGCTGCTGAAGCTCAACAGACCTAGAGGATTGAGAAATTTAAGATGAATCATCCGAGAAAGGACCACCACTAGACGAAACCGGTAGTTCTGCCACTGTGATTGTAGCACACTAGAAAAGAAAAGAGATCGAAAAAGAAGACTCTTGGGTAAAAAACCAAGGCAAACAAAGGCAGGCCAAGCGATCAAAATTTAATGGGCGTGTAATCGTAGGAAGTTTATTTTACCACATTGAAACCAAAATTTCACTATTTCATGTTTTAAGAGTCCAGAAACAGGCAAAAGATGACTTTAGTCACTTTCAGTTTTAAGCGAGCGTGAAAGGACAAGTGCTCAATGATCTTTTCAAATTTATGGAGTCAGTAAAGATCGAAAATGACTGCTTAGGTAGTCTAGGTAGAAGGGTGTACCGGGGTTTACGTGAGCTGCCATATACACCTTGGTGATCAAATGAAAGAAGAATGACCAAGGACTTGACGTACGTGCGGTTAGTCTTCACGAATGCTTTGTGTTCGGTGTGTCACGGTTACGAGGCGAGCGGACTCGGCTTCCTACGGATAAAAGGATTACAACCTAGAGGGGTCTCCCTTTATATACTCGACGGTACGGGGAGCACAAGTCCGTACTAGTCGTTGTTTGAAGTTAGATGGTGAGTGACATCTGCTAGGTTTAAAGACGCCGAGAACACATCTCTAGCCTAGACCACTAAAAATGTTTCATTAGGTTTCAATGCTGCCTTAGGTTAATTAAGTAAATTTTAAGTTGATCTTGTATTTACATTTCAATTCCAAGGTCCTACCGAATGTTGGATCTAAAAAATCTCTAAATGCAAGCTACATGCCAAAAGATACCATTCTGTTTGATGAAAAGCTATCTACGAGAAAATTAGGAGTTTTCAAGCAATAGAAAATAATAAGAACATGCGGAAACATCCACTACAGTATCCAATGCAAGCAGCCTAATGAAAATGAGAAATCTTTCCTAGAATTTCCAATGCTAGATATGCGAAATACTTCCAATTTCACAATGTAAACAAGAATGCAAACAATTTTTTTTTGATTTTTTCATTGTAATAGAGCAAACGGTGCACTAAATGACATGAAAAAACAAAACCAAAACACTAGCTCGAGAACGTTAATGCGAGAGTTTGAAGCGAAACAATTTCAATCAACCCGGGACAAACATAACAAATAGCTCAAACCAACGTTGCAATCTCTCAAATGAAGAAAGATTTCAAAACAGACCCATACAGAGCGATGCAATCTATGCTTGGAGTGACAAAGAAGCAAAACTTTGAATGAAAGAGGCAAGAATCATTCAACCAATTCAATCGCTCAAACGGATCAAGGGAGTTGAATGCAACCAAACAAGGAATGAAGTTGAGCTACGAAACAAAAGACTTCAAACTCCTACGGAGGCTCGACATACCAAAGTACTTAAAAACCCTAGAGGCTATGATGCTTGATAGGAAACGAACAAACAAGCTGAAGGAAGGAAGCTGATCACAATTAAAAAAACAATCCCAAAGCACTCAAGATATACTGAAAATAACCCAGAAGCACAAGCAACGATCAAAAAATCTTCAAAATAAAACAAACCCTAAAACCTACGAGGGTCGTAGGGACATTTGTGTCATGTATCGAGCGCCAAACGAGGGATGGCGCGGGCGCAACACTAGCAACTAGTGCCAATCGGCGCATCTATCTAAACAAAAATTGCGCCAAGCCAATTCACTTAGGCAAAAGGGAAAATTTTGAAAGACGAGAGGTCGGATCTAATCCTGCGGGGCTGAAACAAGGGTCTTAGACTTTAGCGGAATAATCGAGAAAAGGCAAAAACAAGCAAGCAAAGATCAAAAGAAGACCTAATGGGTGAAAGAAAAACTCGCACTTTCGGGTCCCCGGCGGAGTCTCCAATTATTGGTGAGGTAAATACCCTCTGCTGGACAAAGGCGATCCCACTAGCCCTAGAGTGGGTCTAGCCACAAACAAGACAAGCTATAATATTGATTCCTAGTTAACGAATGGATGGAGATTCGATAGATGACTTACAGAAGGTCCTATCTTTGTTGTTGTCGAAAAGAGTGGCTCACTCCTCGCTCTCGGTTTGACAGATCACGATCTACTCACTTTCACGCTCGAACACACGCACACACACAAGAAAACAATGACAATAGACAACATACTAATTCAAATTCGTAACTATCGATCGAGTCGAAGAGGACTAAATCAATTGCATTACATAAACAACATAACACAACGATGGAACCAACACCATAGTCAAGTATATCAATAAATGAAATGAAGAGTACAACCAAGCTTCGACGTTGTGATCTCCTCCAGCAGGGTTCAAGTGGAGCACATCTCACAAAGTCTCGTCAGGAATTCGGACGAGACTCTCTCTACGAATTTCTCCTTGTTTCTACCTTCTCAATAGCAGTTACTCAATTATAGTATTCTTCTCCAAGTTAAGCTCCTTGGATATATGTTCAGCTAGCTTTCATAAAGGGAGAAGGCCTATTTATATAGAGGGAGAGGGAGAGGTTAGGATCCCTATAATTATGGAAGGGAGGCCTATCTCTAAGGAGTGTTCCATGGGAGGTGAAAACCACTACCTAAAGAGAGAGATTTGTGGCTCATCAACTTAACCACTTCTAGTGACTCATCCCTGAGGTGGTTAGAAGGAAACTTCCACCTCTAATTTTTTAAAAACATTCCTAAAACATCTTAGCACGGGCACTGCATGCGAGACAGAGCGCCAAGTGGCGCGGGTTCTAGTACAAATCTTCACATCGGCGTGAGGGGTGAACTGGCTATCCGTGCCAAGGCCAAAACTTAGGTTTTGTGTGTTTTTCTGAGGAAATGGCCAACAAGAGAAATGATATCCTGATGCAGAAGGATGCAAAGAAGGTGTTTTCAAAGAGTGACACTATTCAAAAGTCACGGGAATGACCCTCCAATATGCGAGACGAGGATTGTAGTGACAGTGACAAAATGTTGTGTAACAAAGAGGCATCACTCTGCGCTTTCTATCAACATCTAGAGTGTCAAGATCCAATATATTTTAAACTTTTTTCACTCACACTTCCTTTCTAATATGTTGATTGTGCATCTCAAGCTAGTTGGTATCTCAGTGCCAGTTTTCTGTATGCAAAAGAGCATAGTGATCCTGTTTTCTCCTGAAATCAATATCGCTCTTCTCTTTTGTTGCAAGGTCTTGTCTCGAAGCATGAATATCATCTCTTGTCTAGTAGACATCGAATTGCGAATCTGACAAAGTTGATAGGGATTGATATGGTGTAAAGTTGTATGGAAATTTACGCACAAAATAAGATAGACACTGATTTCACTATACATATCTTTCTTAGCAACTATTCGATCTCTTTAAGAATCTTATGGCTTTTCCTTTGCAACATTTGGTGATGGTGCAATCCCTAGTTAAAACTATCATAAAACATCAATTTTTGAGGAGTTGATATTACAAACCAGTGTGAAGGAGTTGTAAAAGTATTTTAGAATGTTTCAATTCTTTTGAGTATCTTAAATTTTGGTCATATTTTTTGCCGCTTAAGTTAGTTTTTCTGAAATCCAACAAATGTTCATTAAAATGAAAGTTAGGTAATCTACAGAATCCAAGTGGACAACAAAATTTTCAAAGTATTGAATCTATTTATGCATTCAAAAATGAAACTTAAATTGTGTGTGTGTGTGTGTGTGTGTAGATATATCCAAGAGGGATCAAATATCTCTAGTTGCAAATTTTTTTTTCAAGTTTTGCACTCTAAAAGAGGTTTGCATCTCAAGATATTTGAATTTTTTAGCACTTGCTAGATCCATAATTAAAATGAATCAATACGAATTTTAATTTTAGCAACATAAAATGTATAATAAAATATTTAGACGCTATATTAATATATGTTTTTAACAAAATATAACAATTTATCCAATTACAAGCCCTACAAAATTACTAAACTAAATGTCATTTTTAACATTTTACATTTTAAATCTAATCATCAAATACAATAAATGCCAAATTTCAAATCTAAATTATATACCTTTTTAATTTTTTTTCAATAATCAAATATAAATATATTCACATAATAAATATATTTATATTCACATTTAAATAGATTGACTATACATTTCATTTTTTTTATAACTTGGTGCCAAATTTCGGATCTGAATTATATACATTTCACTTTTTTTTACTTTTTAAATATAAATATCTTCTTTTCTCGTCATATAAATGGAGTAGTCAAAAGAGACGGAGGAATTGCCCGGGACTCGGCCCCCGGCCTACCCTTATTACATTCTCACGGCACTATCGGCATCCAACGTCATCCAACGTTTATGTTGCATGTGGCCATGGTTTCGATGACCATCCCATAGCCATCCGGTGCAAGTACCAATTCCCGTCGCACCCATTTCAAATTTTAGTTTTACCGCCTGTTTTTACTTCCGCCCTTCCACAACTCATTCTTGGTTCATGATTTATTCTAAAAATCCACAAAGCTCCTACCTTTCTATGTTCTTGGTTCCTGCCTTCCATGGTTGTTCTATATTGGTTCTTTGAGGAGCAAGAGCTCTCTTTCTGATTCTGCTTTGTGGTTCTCTGGAGGTATCGTCGGCATTTCGTGTCCATGTCGTTTTACATGAGAGAGGTTGGCTTCTTTTTTAAATTTTTTGGATGAATGGCTAAAGATTTTTTTTCAAGCGTTCGAGCCTCACTAAATTCTTGTATTTCCTCTAGTTTCCAAGGGTTTTCCATAGGTGGGTTTTGTATTGTACAAAATTTTGTGGATGTGGAAGTCTGTCGTCCTCGACGGTGAAATGGATGGAACTCGATTACAAGAGACTTCTGAATGGATTTAAGAATCACATCTTTTATGTTGTGTTTCCATAGATCGAAAGTGTGCCTATTTTGGCCGAAAGTTCAAGTAATTTCATTAAAATGTGATTTCAAGATTACATTGTGGTTTTTTTAAGAGAGAGGTTGGCTTCTTGTCGGCGCTAAGTCTTGATCTTATCTTCACTAAATCAAGGTATAAAACAGACTATGATATTGTTGGTGCTGGAATTGGATATGCAAGGTATAAAACGGACTATGTTATTGAAGGCTTTGGAATTGGATATGCTGCTACTTGTTGTTGGATCTTTATGTGCTGCCTTTGGATGCGGTCGGCTCTAATGTTCATCGACAAATGAAACAGGGGATGAAGTTGGAAGTTGATCGATGTGCCGATGCCATCCTCGTGACCCAACATGGAAGGGTGAGAATCTCCTTACCCTTGCACTTCATAAATATTTGAATGCCATCGAGAGGAAAATGAACTCCCATGCCCGCTAAAGCCAAACATGGCAAAAGCCAGCCGCCTCGAAGCCAACAAAAGCATGAACGCCTCATTTTCCCCCTGCCATCACCAAGGTTTGTAGTGGGTTGTTGGTCTTCTTGGTTGGATGTGTTGGATTTTTCTTGGTTACTTGTACGGAGGAGTCGATCTAATGGAGGGAGATGCTGTGTTGTACTGACCTAATTTGATTTGAGCGGGAGCAATGACTTCTTTTGTTCATATTCTTAGTTTAATTGTGGGCTCTTTGTTTTTATGAATTATTATTTCATGAAATTTTTATTATGACGAGAGGTCGATACTTGCTAGTGAGTTATTTTGGAGTGTCTACATCTAGATCTTGGGGTGTGGGGGGCGGATGGAGTGCTTTTTAAATGAATTTTCATTCATTTTAATAAAATTATCTATTGTTTAAAAGATTTATTCATTTTCTCTTCTGTCACCATCCTTGGAAGAGTTGGATCCGGTGTGGGCACCATCAAACGATACTCAATACTATTCTCATTAACCTCATTATCATTTCTTTATCTAAGGAATTTTAGTTGAGCACTAGTTCTAGATTAATAGCCGAATAGCTAGAGCAAACTTTTTTAAAGGAGGTTATGTGAAGTTTGATCTCCAAAAACACAATTGTGGAAAAAATAAAATTGTGATTGTGTCTACCCATGTTGTGAAAAGCCTTTGAAAATCTATGAGACATGTAATTTTTATCAAGAGAAATGACAATGACCTAAAAAAATTTAAGGGTGGGTTTTTTTAATATACGGGAGACCTAACAAATTGGAGGTTCCTCGAGATCAAGGTCAAGGAAATTCCAAAGAGCTAATCTCGTTGATCCCTAAATTATTTGGTTACTATGCCCTAACTCAATGATAATGTTTACGATTCTTGCTTTTATGGTAGTTTCACAAGGATTTTTCTTTGAAATGTTTAAGGTTTTGTTACTTTTTTTTAGAGAGATACAAGTATTTGAAGAAAATGCTTTTTTGTTTTGGATGATTCAAGAAGTTAAAACCCTATGTTTGATAGGAATAGTTTATTTTTATTAGTATTATTATTATTATTGTTTTAATTTTTTTTTGGGATTGATTTTGCAATTTCACAATTGTTTTTGGTGATAGCTTTGTTAATATAATCTCATTGTATTTTATAATATTCTTATTTTTACTTATTCTCATTTTGGCTGTAGGTGAAGGTGTTTTAATGAATAAAATATTTGGTAATTCATTTTCTTCAAAGAAACCACATCTAATTTAAGTGGGTTTTTTTTTGCCTTTTGTTTTCAGAAAAAAATTATTTTACTTTCCGACATAATTAGTTTTTTTTGTTTTTTCAATTTGAATTTGAAATTAATATTTATGACTAGGTTTTCCCTTTTTCAGATTATATAATCAAAGTTTAGTTCAATTTTTAAGTAGTAATAGTTTTTAATATTTTTTCAATTATAATTCTATGTGGAGAATGAGTGAAGAATATGGGTAAAAGAAACATAGTTAGTTATAGTTATAAGATACTATCCAAAACAAGCAATTTACAACAATGTTCAAATATGAAAATGAAACACTACCCAAAATAAAATAGAAAAAAAATATTTATAAATATAGTATTATATATAATTAATATTGATAATTTATTGTTTTTTTATATTAATGTATAAAGTTTAAATGAGTTTGATAATGAGCAATATATGTTATTTTTTAAATGATGAAAAGTTTGAATTTATTGACTCATCTTTTTAAATGTTAACATCCAAATAATTACACACAATTTTTTTTAATATAATAATAATATATATTTTGTATTATTTAAATATGATTTGAGTATATTCTAATTGGTTATATCATATGTCATTATAGTTATTTTTCTAATTCTTAGAATTGAAATACCAATGTGGACTAGAAATCATTATTATTCTTATAAACATATTTTTATAATATTTATTTAATATATGTTGGATTTTGAGTAATGTTATTTATATACACACATTTTTATAATATTTCTTTAATATATGTTAAGTTTTATTAGCACAACTATTTGAGTATGAGTCTAGTTAGCAAGGTGACTCTTGATTAAACTTCATAGAGGTTGTTGCATCCATGCTAGGAGGAGGAGACACAAAAATCCAATCAACTTAGGGCTAGTGTGACCCAAGGAACGTGCTATCCCTAATAGGTCAAACCTGGATAAACATAATATCACTTGACAAAAAAAATAATTATTTAATATATGTTGGGCATTTAACTAAATCAAGTATAATGTGTTATTTAATTAAGATTGGTTTTTAAAATATTTATTTTGTGGATGTTTAAAAAAATCAATAAATATATAATATTTTTTTTTCAAATATTTTTTTTTATTTTTAATATGTAAAATATAGATTAGAAACATATAGTGTATAATATTAGATATTTATGTTTTTGAAAAGTTTTATGTTCAAAATGTAATGTTAGGAATATATATTCAACATAGATATAGTTTTAAAAAATTAGATAATGTGCAAAAACATTTATTCTAAGAAATTTTATGATAAAAAATGTAATCTTGTAAATATAAATTCAATTATGTTGAGCATGAGATAAAAATAAATAAATTTTGCTAAATCATGGTAAAATTATATTATAGATCTAAACATTTCCCATGTTTATTTCAAAGGAATATTTTAGGTGTATTTTTTTATTTGGGGAATATATGCTTAAATATAGTGATATGTTTATTATAGATGATAAGAAACCTAAGTAGTTGGCATGGTGGTGGAGGAAGTTATGGAAACTACGTTTCCCATCTATAGCATGGTTATTCAAAGGTGCATTTTGAAAAAATAAAATTTTCATTAGACAATTAAAAAAAAATTCTTTGTTGGGCCTAGCTAGTGTGCTCTTTGTAAAAAATGGTGACGAGATTGTGGAGCATCTTTTTCTTTTTGGTCCCCTTTTTCTTTGAGAGTGTGAAACTCGGTAAGAAATTGTCTAGGTATTCACACACATTGGCAAGGAGTGTCGACGGGTGCTTTGGAAAACCTTCAACCAAGGGGGTTTCCTTGATATGTGGTCCCAAGGTATTCCATCCTATTACCATTTTTCTTAGAGGCTTACCTTGGCTCTACTGTCAACAAGAGAGAGGAATGCATATTTTGCCTTCGAAAAGCAAGTGGGTGTGCCTAGTGAGTGTTCGGTTGTACGCGTGTCAAGGTTATTCTCTACGGAGATGAAGAAAAGTGAGACTCTAAGAGAGAGGTAATAATACCACACATGTAGAGACATGCGCAAACAAGAAGGATCAGTCTAATATCTAGCGGAATAGTCCACAAAGACGTGACGATCATTACAACCAAGACAAACACGAAAAATTCGTTTAACATTTATCAGAATATTCCACAAGGATGCAACAATCATAACAACCATTACAACATATTCTCAATATGATAAGCACTAAAATAATTGAAATAGTTCAACTAATTTAGCATAAATGGAAGACAAACATAAATTACATATATTCATAGAATAGTTTTACAAATATTCATAATCTATGCATGAAGATCGTGTTAGCGTAGTGAGGCTTATGATATTAAGTAAAAGTCTCAAAACACATGTATACAATGAACACCACTAACTCCAATAGTGGAGCGTTGGAGCCACTCACTTGCTCCCCAAAAGAACTATCTTGTCTCTCTAATGCCTTGTGGGAGGAGCCAAGAGTGAAAATTCCTCTGCTCATATAATGAGGGTGTATATATAACCAATGGGGAGGTGACGCTTCTCCTTCTTTGTGAATCTTTGACTACCCTCATGGTTGTGTGACTTCTTATGAATTTTTGACTTGACATGACTCTTCATATTTGTACATGTCCTTTAGACTTCTATTTTACAATACAATTTCTAATATAATTTACATAATCCACAAAAATGATGTGGCATATGGTGACTCATGATTTGACATGGACTTCATGAATATGTCGCAATGCCAATTTGTCCTTCTTCTTGCTTTGTTTTCATTAGAGATAAGATTTGTTCTCCATATCTGCCCTCCAAAGGTTGTGAACCAGATGGAGTCTTCATGTGATCTCGATCTTTGGTCTTCTATTGTAATCGAATATTCCTTCATCTTCTTGCCTGATGATCATCTTATCTCCTCAGTTCCTTAGGTGTCTTATAACATGGTTTCCTTCTCCATATCCTTCGTCATCATCATTTCATGACATAATAGAATACCTATGACTGGAATCCACCCATGACAAGAGGACATCAATTCAATAAACCCCTAGCCTAAGATGTTTCATGAAATCACTTGTTAGGGATGGAAATAGGGACTGGTTGAGTGAGGCGACTCGGGGGATTACACGATTCTAGAGGCCAAGGTTTGGGGACTGAGATTTGAGACTGCACAATGTGCATTCAAGATGTCCGGGGTTAGATGATTGCATAATTGAGAGACTCAAGCACTCGAGCTGGAGATTGAGACTTGATATTGCGCAATGAGCAGCTTTGGAGGCCTAGATAGAAGGACAACGCAATTGATGGACTCAAGGGCTCAAGATCTTAGGCGAGCCTTGAGGCTGTGCAATGTGCGAGTTCGAGGCTTAGATTGAGTAAAAATATTACGCAATTGGGGAGCTTGGGGAGCTAGGATGAGGGCTTGAGCATTGATTTTTTACCATTGCGCAGTCGGGAAGGGAGAGGAGGCCGGGTGATTATGCAATTGCATGGTTTAAGAGCGCAAGGTTTGGGCTTGAGGATTGAGGCTTGCACAATGCACGGTTTAGGCACTGATTGGAGAGATGGATTGCGTAGTTTTGGAGCTTAGGGGGTGGGCTTAAGAATTGTAGATTTCACGAGTGCACGATCCTGGGAATTTAGGAACTTCGCATTGCACAGTGCCAAGAGGTAGGGTTGCAACTTTAGGACTGAGACTACACAATGTGCAGCTCAGAAGGGTTGGATGAGGCTAGATTTTTCGGTTGATAAGTTTTCCAAATTTGACTATGTGTGGAATCCATGCTATTAGTGACAAGAATTTATTTTTATCACACACTTAGAACACTTGATGACATAATATAGATAATCTAGAATACATGAACAACATAATTCCCTCAGTGCGACAACTTACAACAAGTGCGATACCAAAGATACACTTTGTGACGACCATGACGACACTTGTGTGACAATGCTTGAAACTTTAGGAAAGTGTGATACATGTTTACATGGTAAGTACAACTCATTAACGCAAATATTACCTCTTAAAACAAACTAAAACTAGCTTTTGTACATTGCGCAACCCTCCACATGCTAAAAGATGACATTTACTATATGAAGAGAATAGGGTGAACGACACTTTGCGATACACGAATGACAATGAAAGTGACACTTGCCAGTGTGAAGATAACATGAAAAAAAATACTAATTAAAGTGAAAGCAAGTACAAAGTGGCAATCAAAAGCATAGAAAATGATACTCACAAAATTGAAGGTGTGAAATAGCGATAGTTTGAAAAACTCACCAAAATAGAAGTATAAATGCAGCCAAAAAGTGAGGGATCTGTCAATTACGAGTAGTGCATCGATTGTCGACATGAGTTGAACATTTCACGAGCCCTTGTCTTGATGGACCATGCTATTCTTGGTCAATCTTGATTAAAATACATGTTCATGAACTTGTACACGTGAGAGGCTACAATATGTTATGCCTCTATGGATGAAAGAAAATATAGTTTTCTTTTTGTAACACCCCCACTCACATTTACCCACTTTTACAAACTCTCGGGGTAAATGTGAAGTGAGTGCCACTATGAAATTACTCAACCTCCTTGTTCTAGTTTAAGGAAGTGGGACCTACAATTGAGACTTATTAACCACAAAACTGACATCTTACAGGGGACTACAAAATCATCCGGAGAGCTGAAGAAACACCCCATGTGGTCAATCCATGAGTTGGAACTTTGTTTTACTAACTTAGATCCCCAACCGTACCCTTGACACTACTTCCTTGTGGTTATGAGGCTATAACCACATTCACATGCTTACCTCCATGCAATTATGACATAATATTAGCTCTAAGAACCTTAATATCATCCTCATATTCACAAGGTAATCTAACATGACTAGAATATGAGCTATCCAAAGTATAAATGAAAAGTAAATAATTAGTATTTATACCTTTGGATTCTTGATTATCTGAGTTTTGCACATTATTGGTTGAAACACTAGCACTAGGAATATGAGACTCTTGTGGTTGAGCTTCTTATTTTTGAAGGCCCTTCTTCTTGTTGTTCTTTTTGTTATTTTTCTCATTCTCTCTATTTCTACTACTTCCATCTCAAAACATGGTCTTTAGCATGTCCGACATTTCTCTAGCATATTCAAACCTACTAACTTCTTCAATGCATTATCATGAATATTCTCATAGATTGTGCATCTAACTTGAGCACACCCCGCCGCAAAACTTCGGGGTGCAAGTGGATCATTTCCACATCCTTCACATACCAATCTCCAATTGTTAGATCCACAAGAAAATAACTAGGATTTAATATTTATATGCCATACTTTGAAATTTGTAGTAGTGAGGGCGGACACTCCCTATGAAGTCATTATAAAATAATAATAACAATAATAATAATAATTAAAATAAATAAATAAATAAACAATTATTATTATTATTACAATAAATAAATAAATAAATATAAATATATATATATATACCAACAAAACTCGAGATATACTCTCCAGAAATCAAGTTGAAACCAAGAGGCCCACTCTGATAACAATTTTTAGAAACCTTGAGCACTACTGAGAGGGGAGGTGAATCAATAGTGTGATCTATATACTATTTTTACCAAATTAAACTTCTCAACTGAGTCATGGATAAAATAATCTACAACACATTAATAAATCATAACATAAACATATAACCATGTAAGTAGCTAAACCAAAACAACCATGAGAGAAAAACTAAACAACACATCAATGCACAATCACAACATCACACATGAGGACACAAGATATCTAGTGGGAAACCCCTCCGAGACAAAAAAAACCACCCTTATTTTTGTTGCGTTGCTTTGAATATATATTATGTCAAGAAAATATATTTTACATAGATTAGTTGCCACCCATCAACCACGAGACTCAGCCTCATATACAATTAGCAAAAACCCAGAAGCCATGAGACTCGATCCTAATGATCATCTAGGAAGTATCTTCTCACACAACTCTACAAATGTCCATCCATTGTAAGCTGCCACGACAAACTAGCCTTTCCTAGTTACGATTGAACTATCTAACCATCATTGGATGGAGAAACTGCTTCCAATATATTGACACCATCGATTCACTATTGTAATTAGCAAACACCCATTTGTTGAAGGCCACTACTCCTCTACTCTATGTGAATATCGATTTCATTCATTTTCAAACTAGATCTAAGACACTATGCTCAACAAGATTCATCTCTGGAACCCAAACCTTAGCGACAATACAGTCTCAAAAAATCAAATCATCACAACAACATGCTCTTTACTCAAGCAAAATAGTGACTACAATGTAACAATCAAATCTACAACAACACAATTATCCAGTAGTAAAAACGCATCTCACACTCAACCATAAAATCAAACCCTTAATATATTTGCAAAAGAAAAACAATTTTCCATATGTTATAGTAACTCTGCAAAACAAATGGATCGATCACAAAATGTGAGACACTGTATACTTGGTCTCTTATCTACCATAATATTCTTCTCCATGTACTAAAAGTTAGACTTTGCTACAACTCCATCAACTTTGCATTGAAAACTGATATCTCTGCTTCAAGAATTTTCTCAATTCAATGCCATTTGCACATGTGCATTATGTATCTTTTCTCACAACTAGGTCTGAAGCATTCCACCTCCCTAGAGTATTCTCTCTCCCACAATATCACTAAACAAACTAGATCTCAGATTCAAAATGGAGTATATGTAATGTGTTGGGCGAAATCCTCTTTTGTACAAGGATCAAAAGTGCACAAAGTTGACAAAATCCAACCATGACCATCACTACTTGTACACTAAAGGATTCCACACCCCTTTTAGGATGGACTTAACTAATTTCAACCTTATCTCCTTAATTTGGAAGCTTCAATAAATAACTAAGTCGAAATTCACTTGATGTGTGCGAGGGATGCAAAGGAAGAGGCTCAACTGCATGCACAACTAGGCCAAATATCAGCTACATTGGTGAACACTACACTTGATATTTTCAGCTAAATCCTTCCAACAACATGTACATGAGCCTTCTTCCCTGCAACCAGGGAAAATTATAAGATAAAATCATAAACCTTCATCTCATAACCACTATCACCTATTTTCACGCCTTCACCAGCTCTTATACATTCCTCCAAACCTTTTCCAAAGCTCTGCAACACTTGTGCAAGTGGGTTAAACATGTCTACCAAGTGCCACTACCAAGTTTACCTAGAATCCAAAAAAACAAGGGTTGACATGAGTACCAAAAAGCACTCTACTCTCCTACGACACCTACACAAGCTACAACACCTACGCACAAACTTGTAACACCTTTGCGACCTCATCATCGAGGCCAACAATCCTCTATATCAAGTCATGAGCATGGACACAACATGAAGACCTAATATTCCAAGCTCATCAAACATGGATCATAGACATCACTTACACATGTCGAAGCATCAAACCACATCAATGCCATCATCCTAGGTCAATTTCGACATATAAACCATCATAATGTCGACATCAATGAAAACATAACTAGCTCAATGGCAACACAACCAACTACAATCAATAAAACATATGCATGACTAAAATTTACAACACATGCTACCATGATACAAAGTCGACATCAATTCCAACACAAGCGTAGGCTGCAATCATGAACACAATGTCAACACAAGCTAATTGCAACCATGAAAGCCATAATGCAAACATAAATGACATTGTGGTACTATGAGTATGGAAATTTTAATCAAGCCATGAGAATTATGTTATGGGCTATTACATTTGGGGATGTGAAAAAATTTATATCTCATCTTCTTCGTTTAGTTATTTTAATGGGTTGTGGTGTGGTTAGACCTAGTCTTGGTGGTCTTACTTCAAAGGTGCTTCTTCTTGGTGCAACGTATTTCTCAACTTCTAAGTTTCATTTTGTGGTAGAGAATATTGGAACAATTGACAATATTTTAAGGGAAGAAAAGATTGTTACATGTCCTTCTAGTTGTTATTCTAGATGCACTTTTTATACTCGGGATTTTTATCTCTTTCTAAAACAACTGGAGAAGCTATGGGAAAAAAGGATTTTCTTGGACTTCTTTAAAGTGGTTGTTCATAGTCATTTATTTTTCACTGGTGTATCTCCATATGTTGATCAAATTATTAGAATCCACTACTTGTACAATTTCCTCAATTAAACTCAAGATCATAATGCCTTTGTAGCGAGTTAAAAAATAAATGATTAAATGCGTATAGTTTTTTTGCATCAAAAAACTTGTAAATAGTAGCTTAAATTATGTTGGATTTACCAACCCCACAATAATGCTTGTTGGTAGGTTAAAAAAAAATCCTATAGGAAAAAAACCAACATATTTATGTATCTTATGATTCAAATCAAAGAACGAAAGAATGGGGGCTATTAGGCCATAAACAAATAGATTGAGTAGGACCTTTCCAAGCTATAATGAACCAAAGTTTCCACAAGGTAATGGAAATAGGGAATACAGTATGTTTCATTGTAGGGAAATAATTTTTTTTTGTAGCAATGGTCGAGGAGATGAGTCGAGTTCATATCTTAGATGCAACCTATAAATAATAATTTTCCTCTTCACATGGGGATAGCCCGAGAATGGAACATGTACATATTCATTGTGGCCAATCAAAATCAAAATTATTATATGCATACTCTGACTAGATGGATTTCCTTCATAATCATCGAGAACCCTAACCTAGAGGATGTGTTTTTTGGTCTTAACGACAACATGTTGTAGGGGGCTACTCGGGGACAAGGGAAAAGGACAAACTATTGAAGTGATCCATTAGATTTAAGAGAGACAGTGACATTTCTAAAAAATGGAGAATAACTTGTTGGAATTCCAATAAATATTTCCTGACATGGTTGCTCTATCCCAAAAATGCAGTAAATAGCTCAATATTAATGGATTCAATGTTCAACATGCAACCTCCTACATTATTGGAGGCACACAAAAGCTCAAACAAGGAGTAATTATGACTTCCTTTGTACTGCCTTGTGAGTGTGTAAAGGTTGTATGTTCTTTGATGATTATGGAGAAGGAAAGAATCTTGGATAAACTTGGAAAAGGGCTGACATTTCTACGGTCATTGATAACTTCCAGCCTTCCAAAAAAAAAATTTGCTTTACGAAATAGCTTGTTATAACCTTATCATGGCCAATTGTTCATGTTTGCTTCCATATGTGCTAAAGTAGTTGAACTATTTCTGTTATTTTATTGTTTATGATATTGATAATGTGTTGTAATGGTTGCTATGACTGTTGCATCCTTGTGGACTATTCTGTTGGATGTTAGACAAATATTGCTTGTTTGTGTTCATTGTAATGATCGTCACATCTTTGTGGACTATTCCGCTACCTATTAGACAAATAATTATTGTTTGAGTGTGTCTCTACTAAGGTGGTATTATTACCTCTCTCTTAGGGGGCTCACTTTGTTCCCCTCCACAATAGAAGAACCTTGACACACCTACAACTAAACACTCACTAGGCACACCCACTTGCTTTTAAAGGCACATATGCATTCCTCTCTCTTGTTGAATGCTCGAGCAAAGGAAAACCTCTAAGAAAAATGGTAACCAAGTCGTATTCAAGATGAGGCTCCTATCCCAAATGGTGTGAATTCTAATTGGGACCACATGTCGGGGAGATCCCCTTTGGTTGAAGGATTTCTAGCAATCATCGACACACGACTTGCCAATTTGTGTGAATACCTAGACAATTTCTTACTGAGTTTCACACTCTCAAAGAAAAGGGGGCCAAAAAGAAAAAAGATGTTCCACGATCTCGTCACCATTTTTACAAAGAGCACACTACCAAGGCCCAACCAAGCATTTTTTTTTAATTGTCTAATGAAAATTTTATTTTTCAAAATGCACCTTTGAAATAACCATGCTATAGATGAGCAAACTAGTTTCCATAACTTCCTCCACCACTAGACCAACTACTTAGGTTTCTTATCATCTATAATAAACATATCGCTAGATTTTAGCATATATTCCCCAAATAAAAAAATACACCAAAAAATATTCCTTGAAATGAACATGGGAAATGTTTAGAGCTATAATATAATTTTACCATGGTTTAGCAAACTTTATCTATTTTTATCTCATGCTCAACATAATTGAATTTGTATTTACAAGATTACATTTTTATCATAAAATTTCTTAGAATAAATGTTTTTTACATATTATGTAATTTTTCTAAACTATATCTATGTTGAAATATATATTCCTAACATTACATTTTGAACATACAACTTTTTAAAAAACATAAATATCTAATATTATACACTATATGTTTCTAATCTATATTTTACATATTAAAAATAATAAATTTTATTTGAAAAAAAATATTATATATTTATTGATTTTTTTAACATCCACAAAATAAATATTTTAAAAACCAATTTTAATTAAATAACACATTATACTTGATTGAGTTAAATGTCCAACATATATTAAATAATTTTTTTTGTCAAGTGATATTTTGTTTATCCAAGCTTGACCTCACTAGGAGAGACGTACGCTTTGAGGTCACACCAACCCTAAGTTGATTGGATTTTTGTGTCTCCTCCCCCTAGCATGGGTGCAACAACCTCTATAAAGTTTAATCAAGGGTCACTTTGCTAACTAGACCAATACTCAAGTAGTTGTGCTAATAAAACTTAACATATATTAAATAAATATTATAAAAAAATGTGTGTATATAAATAACATTACTCAAAATCCAACATATACTAAATAAATATTATAAAAATATGTTTATAAGAATAACAATGATTTTTTACTCCACATTGGTATTTCAATTCTAAGAATTAGAAAAAATAATTATAATGCCATATGATATAACCAATTAGAATATACTCAAATCATATTCAAGTAATACAAAAATATATATTATTATTATATTAATTTTTTTTTATATAATTATTTGGATATTTAACATTTAAAAAGACCAATCAATAAATTCAAACTTTTTCATCACTTAAAAAATAACATATATTGCTATTTATCAAATTCATTTAAACTTTATAAATTGATATAAAAAAAACAATAAATTATCAATATTAATTATATATAATATTATATTTATAAATATTTTTTTCTAATTTATTTTGGGTAGTGTTTCATTTTCATATTTGAACATTGTTGTAAATTGCTTGCTTTAGATAGTATTTTATAACTATAATTAACTATGTTCTTTACCCATATTTTTTCACTCATTCTCCACATAGAATTATGATTGAAAAATATTAAAAACTATTACTACTAAAAAAATTGAACTAAACCTTGATTATATAATCCGAAAAAGGGAAAACCTAGTCATAAATATTAACTTCAAATTCAAATTGAAAAAAAAATAGCTAATTAACCTACTTAAACTAGTTATGGTTTCTTTGAAGCAAGTTAATTACCAAATATTTTATTGATTAAAACACCTTCATCTAGAGCCAAAATGAGAATAAGTTAAAATAAAAATATTATAAAATACAAAGATATTATATTAACAAAGCTATGACCATAAACATTTGTGAAATTGCAAAATCAGTAAATAATAATAATAATAATAGAAATAGACTATAAAAAAAATATCAGATTTGATAAAAAGAAGGCTTCCTATCAAACATGGGGTTTTAATTTCTTGGATCATCCAAAACAAAAAGCATTTTCTTCAAATACTTGTGTCCCTCTAAAAAAGTAACAAAACCTTAAACATTCCAATAAAAACCCTTATGCAACCACCATAAGAGCGGCGATCGAAGCATCATCAACTGAGTTGGGGCATAACAACCAAATCAATTTAGGGATCAATGGGTTTGTTCTTTGGAATTTTCTTGACCGTGATCTTGAGGAACCTCCAATTTGTTAGGTCTCTACGGTATATTAAAAAAAAACCCATTTCTTAAATTTTCAAACCATTGTCATTTCTCTCGATAAAAGTTACATATTTCATAGACTTTTCAAAGGCTTTTCACAACATGGGTAGACACAGATCACAATTGTTCTTTTGCATAATTGTAATATCCCTAACCATTTAATTGGTTGGAGCAAATCATAAAAGTAGTAGACTAATAAATAAATTAATAAATAAAGCGGAATTGGCCCATGGTTTTTTTCTTTTGGGTTGTTTTGACCCCGGAGTATTTTCCCATGGTTTTTCCTTTTGGGTTGTTTTGACCCCTGTATTTTCCCATGGTTTTTCTTTTGGGTTGTTTGACCCCGGGTATTTTTCCCATGGTTTCTTCCAAGCAGCCGACTATAAAAGGAGGAGGATCGAGAGAAACTCATGGAATTTAATCTTTTCTTCATTGATATTCTGAAAGCTCAGAGGAGTTTTCAAGTAAGGATTTTCAGGTGAAATCCTCAAGCTTCTTTCGGTGAGATTCGATCTCACCCTAGTAAGCAAACCCAACTTCGATGGTTTCTACGATCACCCTAGCTAGTCGCATTCATTCCGTATTTGTTTTGAAAGGATTTTCATCTATTTTTACTTTACACTTTATGAGCGTGGATTTAGATCCGTCACCTGCCAGTTTTATTATAATTATTTGCATTACCAAGAGTTATTAATTGGCATCGGGATGTAATTGACTCATCTATGTTGTTGGTCAAAGCTGCTTGTATTGCATGGGCTAAATTCCTTAATAAATGATATTGGGTGGATTTCCTTAGAGCTTGTTTAAATATGGTGATTGGAACTTAATTATGTGTAATGGAGTATTATGTGTATATGTTATCATGAGGGTTTTTTTTATAATAAGCATATTACTTCGCTATTATATTTTTATTATTATTACATTAGTGGCATTATATATTTCTTAAAGGATCTTACGGACTTGGTTCTCCAAATACATCATGTTGGGTAACCAAGTCTATTCTAGATTAATAGTGGAATAGCGAGAGCAAACTTTTTAAAGGAGGTTATGTGAAGTTTGATTTCCAAAAAGACAATTGTTGTAATATCCCTAACCGTTTAACCCAGTTGGACCAAATCATAAAAGTAGTAGACTAATAAATAAATTAATGAATAAAGTGGAATTGGCCCATGGTTTTTTTTCTTTTCGGTTGTTTTGACCCCGGTATTTGCCCATGGTTTCTTCCAAGAAACCGACTATAAAAAGGAAGAGGATCGAGAGAAACTCATGGAATTTAATCTTTTCTTCATTGATATTACGAAAGTTCGGAGGACTTTTCAAGTGAGGATTTTCAGGGTGAGATCCTCAAGCGTCCTTAGGTGAGATTCGATTTCACGCTAGTAAGCAAACCCAATTTTGATGGTTTCTAACCCTAAGTCGGTCACATTCATTCCATATTTGTTTTGAAAGGGTTTTCATCTTTTTTTACTTTACACTTTATGAGCGTGGATTGAGATTTGCCGGCTTTTATTATAATTATTTGCATTGCCAAGAGTTATTAATTGGCATTAGGATGTAATTGGCTCATCTACGTTGTTGGTCAAACTACTTGTATTACATGGGCTAAATTCCTTAATAAATGATATTGGGTGGATTTCCTTAGGGCTTGTTTAAATATGTTGATTGAAACTTAATTATGTGTAATGGAGTATTATGTGTATATTTTATCATGAGGGTTTTTTTTATAATAAGCATATTTACTTTGTTGTTATATTTTTACTATTATTACAGCAATGGCATTATATATTTCTTAAAAGATCTTACGGTGGTATCGAGCTTCATCTTGGCCAGTTGTGGGATGCCAAGGAAGGAGAAACAAAAAGGTATTACGTCAATTGGGAAGGAAAAAAGGGCTAGGAGACGAGACATGGGAAAATACACGGAGTCAAAACAACCCAAAAGAAAAAACCATGAGCCAATTCCGCTTTATTCATTAATTTATTTATTAGTCTACTACTTTTATGATTTCAGTCCAACCAATTAAACGGTTAAGAGATATTACAACAATTGTTTTTTTTGGAAATCAAACTTTCACATAACCTCCTTTAAAAAAAATTTCTCTCGCTATTTGGCTATTAATCTAAACTATTACTCAACTAAAATTCCTTAGATGAAAAAATGATAATGAGCATCATAGTATTATTTGGAGTACTCTTTGATGGGTGCCCACACACTGAGTGACAAAAGAGAAAACGAATATATCATTTAATCGTAGCTAATTTTATTACTATGAATAAAAATTCATTTGAAAATAATTCCATCTGCCGCACACCCCAAGATCTAGAGATGTAAACACTCCAAAATAACTCACTCACTTTATATAGCTCCGTCATAATAAAAATTTCATGAAATAATAATTCATAAAGACAAAAACCCATAAGATCGACTCTTCCCACCAATTAACTGCATTGGGTTTCCTATAGCATGAAAACTCGACACATCCAACTAAGAAGACCAACAACCCACTGTAGACCTTGGTAGTGGCAAGGGCAAATGAGTCGTTGGTGCTTTCGGCTAGCTTACGAGGTGGTGGGCTTTTTGCCATGTTTGGCTTCGATGAGCGTGGGAGTTCATTTTCCTACGATGGCATTGGGATATTTATGAAGTGCGGTGTAAGGAGATGCTCGGCATTCCATGTTGGGTCAAGCGGACGGCACGAGCACCGATCAACTTCCCGGCTTCATCGCCTGTTTCATTTGCAATGAACACTAGAGTTGACCAGATCCAGAGGCAGCACATAAAGATCCAACACCAGTAGCAGCATATCCAATTCCAACACCAACAATAGCATAGTCTGTTTTATGCGTTGATTTAGTGAAGATAAGATCAAGACTTGGTGGCCGGAAAGAAGCAAACCTCTCTCTTAAAAAAACCTCACTGTAATCTTGAAATCACATTTTAATGAAATTACTTGAAGTTCTGGCCAAAATAGGCATAACTTCGATCTATGCAAACGAAACATAAAAAACGAGATTCTTAAATCCATTCAAGAAGTCTCCTGTAGTCAAGTTCCATCCATTTCACTGTCGAGGACGACAAACTTCCACATCCAGAAAATTTTGTACAATACAAAACCCACCTATGGAAAACCCTTGAAAACTAGAGGAAATACAAGAATTTAGCCAGGCCTGAACGCTTGAAAAAAAATCTTCAGGCATTCATCTAAAAATTTAAAAAGAAGCCAACCTCTCTCATGTAAACGACATGGACACGGATGTTGTGGATACCTCCAGAAAACCACAAAGAAGAAGCGAGAAGAGAGCTCTTGCTCCTCAAAAGAACCAATACAGAACAACCATGGAAAGGCGGGGAACCAAGAGCACGGAAAGGTAGGAGCTTTGTGGATTTTAACTATAAATCATGAACCAAGAATTAGCTGTGGAAGGACGGAAGTAAAAACGGGCTATGAAACTAAAATTTGAAATGGGTGCGGCGGGAATTGGTACTTGAACTGGATGGCTAAGGGATAGTCATCAAAACCATGGCAACATGAAAAATAAACGTTGGATGACATTGGACGCTGACGGTGCCGGAGAACAGAATAGTTGTAGCCGATGGCTAGAGTCAGAGAAATTATTTTGTTTCCTTAGACTACTCTCATATAAATAGTTATATTTTAATTATTTATTTATAACTATAAAATAACAATTTATTTCTAATTATAAAAATAAAATTCTATAATTTATTTTAGCTGAAGTCTTAAATTTTGGTTAAATGGTGGTGGAACCGGGTATTATAGCGCTTATAGCGCTTAACACACAAAGCAGATAAACTATCCAAAAAAAGCTTTGGAGCTTTCTTTCTATTGGAAATTTCAGTTATTGCGAGATTTTCTAATGGAAATAACTGAAGCTTTTTGATATCGGGATGTAGTTTTTGGTATTGGCTATATCACGTTGAAAATATTAAAGTCACCTGTCATGCCTTGGCGCGGGAAGAACAAAGAACAAAGCATGCAAAGTGATGACAGTGTACGGAGCTTTTGAGTGCACAACACTCAGTATTAAAGAGGAATGGAGGAGAATTAAATTTTGATGGGCCGCTGACCACAGACAACGGAGAAGAATTAATTTTTGTTATGGGCAAGGTTACTTACGTGAGAAGAATAGAAGATTTTTGTCTACGGAGGAAGCGATTTAATTAGACAGATCAATTCAAAGGCGTAAAATCCCTCAACAACCAAAATGAATGAATTGAATTAATACGGGTGGAAGTCACTTATGCAGCGGAAGGACAAGTAGTCCCCTACCACTTGAGCGCAAAAGCGCAAAAGCCAGTTGCAAGTTCGAAGTTAAGTGTCTTGTTGATGTGGAAATCGCGATGTGCGATGTGCGCCGTCGCAACATCGCAATGTCATAGCGATCTTTTCAAATGTCTTGTAGAATGTGGTATAGTTCCGTAGAGGAACGTTATATATATATAACATTGAAACATTATATTATAATCGCCCTCCATGACGGCGAGGTCCGTGGGTCCACAAGACCAGTGGCATTACATCGCAATAGCTGCCTGCAACATAATATCGCACTCACGGTGTCCGCCGTTCTACCATACGCAAATTTTGAAAGTTGCGATATGCGCCACGTGCATATCGCATTATCTCTCCATCGCATTGTTTGTTCCGCCATATCACATATCGCAATTTTCCCGCAATTGCGATGGCCGACTGATGAAGTGGTCCCCACTTGTACGTCGCGTCAATGTTAAAGATTTATGTTTTGCAAGGTTTTCCTTTTGTAATTGTTTTTAATTGTTGTTTTTATGTAATTTGTTCCATTGCGCCATATAAAAAAGGGAAAAAGGCCCGAGAGCCAATCTAATTGCATTGTGATATAATTGTAACATTGTGTGTGAGCCCGCAGGTGAGAAAGCACGATGAGAGAACAAAGCACTACGTATGCGTTCTTGAGAGCGAGAGAGAGAAGATTTGTTTAGAGCATTGTGTACACGTGAGTCTCGACTTATATTTTGTGAATCCCTACTTGTTGAGGAAGAAATTTTTAATAGTTTTTTTTAAGTTACGTTATTGAAATAGAAAGTATATTTTCATGCCATCTCCGTTCTAGAAGCGAATTTTGTTTTAAACTTCTCTCGTGTTTAGAGGAGAGCGTCATTCTCTCTCGTTTGCTTGGAATTTTCAATAATTCCAACATGGTATCGTAGCTAGTTCGGAGCTCTTTTGAAACTTTCAAAGAAGCCGATGAAGAAGAAGACTTGTTGCAACGTTTTCTCCGACAGCCGTAAAAAAGCTCGACGAAGTCACGGTCAGGTATTTCTCAAAGATAAAAGTGTAGTTGTTTATTGTTTAAAGAGTTTGTTCTTTCGAGGAAAGGAAATACGGTTGTTTAAGTTTAAAGCTTAGAAGTTCAATTTAAGAGCAATGGCCAGACCAAGCATCGGAATGAGCATTGGAAATGTTCAACTACAGCTTAATGGAAATAACTATGATTATTGGGCCATTACCATGAGAGCCCCTATTTGTATCACAAGACTTATGGGAATTAGTAGAAGATTGTTTTACTGTGAACCAGGTCGATGAGCAGTGCTTTTTAATGCCTTAACTCAAGAGAGAAGGATGTGTTGAAGAATAATAGAAAGAAAGACTCTAAAGCTCTCTTCTTATTGTATCAAAGGCAGCAAATGAGAGTGTGTTTCCAAGGATAGCGAGCGACTAAGAAATCCAAGGAGGCATGGGAAACTCGAAAGTAGCCTATCAAGGTATGGAGAAAGTTAAGGCAGAAAGAAACTTCAATTGTCGAGAAGAGATTTTGAAACTCTTTGCATGAAAGAGTCGGGACAGTGTAGACACATTTTTTACACATGTGATTGGGATTGTAAATCAGATAAGATCCCATGGAGAAACTCTTGAAGAAAGAAGAATCGTGGAGAAACTTTTGAGATGTTTACCCTCAAAGTTTGATGTTATAGTTACCACTATAGAAGAGACCAAAGATCTCTCACAGATCCACGGTAGATGAACTTCATGCCTCGTTGATAACTCATAGAACGAGAGATTGAGCAGAGATGAAAACTCATCTCCTGAGCATGCCTTCAAGACCCGCATGCCTTCGGGAAGAGGAAGAGGCCAAGCGTAAAGGAAGAGGAAGAGGAAGAAGCGAATAGAGGTGGAAGGATGACCCTTCACATCCACATGGGAAGGAGCAATAGTCGAAGTCAAAGGCAAGGCCAAAACAGCAGACAGGTGGACATCAACACCAACATGCTCATGGACAAAGGTATGACAAATCGAATGTCCAATATCATTTATCGCAAGAAATATGGGCATTATGCCAATGAATGTAGAAAGAAGCAAAATGACATGAAAAATAAGCAAAATGCTAAAGTGTAGCAAAAGAAGAAAACAACTCCAAGTAATGTGCTATTAGCATGTAATGTAGCACAAGATAGAGATGATGATGTTGGTTCTTAGATTCGAGTGTAGTAATCATATGACTCGGAAACAGAGCAATGTTTTCCAATCTAGATGAAGAAGTAAAAACATCAAGTGACCACGAGGATCGATACTAAGATCTATCACAAAGGAAAAGGCAGATTAAGTATTCGAGCAAGAAATGGGGAGCAAAAATTTTGTCCCTGATGTGTATTATGTTCCGTGTCCGAAATGTAATCTTTTTGAGCGTTGAGCAGCTCATAAACAATGTTACAATGTAATTTTTAAAGGATGATGTGTGCACTATAAAAGATATTCCTCCAAGCAAGAAAATCATTGTCTGAAATTCAAATGACCAACAATAGGATATTTCCCGCTCAAGCTCAACATTGACTTGAAAGGGAAAAGGGAAAGAGCATAGCAGATTGTAACTCAAGAAGCCTTTCGTAAGGAAGCAAAAGGATGAAAATTGGGTTATGGCATCCGAGATTTGGACATCTCAATTTCGTGAGGATTAAATTTGTTTGCATGTAAAAGGAATGGTAAGAGGTTTGCCATTGATTGAAAAATCCCTGACAGCCTCATGTGAAAGGCTGCATCTTTGAAAACAACACAAAGAAAATTTTCCATCGAGTGAAAAAGCATAAGGGCGAAAGCACCCTTAGAAATAATTCATTCGTAGTTATGTGGGCCGATGCAACATATAGACATTGCAAGCAGACAATTACATGCCGACCTTCATAGATGATTTCACAAGAAAAGTGTGGGTTTATTTCTTAAAATATAAGAGTGAAGTCTTTCGAAAATTTTGCCACTTTTTAAAGCTCTCGTAGAGAAACAAAGTGGGTAATACATTAAAATTTCTCAGAAACCGATAGAGGAGGAGAATACATATCAAAATAGTTTCGCGTGTTTGCAGAGAGAATGGCATACACAAGCGAGCATTACCACAAGGTACACACCGCAATAGTATGGAGTTGCTGAAAGAAAATAATCGAACCATAATGGAAATGGTGAGAAGTATGCTAAAGCAAAGCACTTGCCGAATGAGTATTGAGGGCGTAAAGCGACAAATAGCTCTGCTGTGTATTTTAAATAGATGCTCTACAAAAGTAGTAGATGAACAAAGGTTCAGAAGAAGTGTGGGTGGCAGAAAACAAGGAGTCACTCACATGAGAGTTTTTGGATGTGTAGCATATGTACACATTCCGGACAAGTTGAGAAAGAAGTTGGATAGTAAGGGGGGAGAAGTGCATTTTTCCTTGGATATCTGTGAAGATTCCAAAGGATACACATCTGTATAACCCATCCACAAAGAAGTTTATAATAAGCATAGATGTGCAATTTATTGAAGAGGAAGCATGGGATGGAAGCATTGAGAAAACAATCAATGTCAAAGAGTCGTTTATCTCATGATGAAGATGATGTGAAGATGTGGTTGAGATCAACAACCCATTCGTAGCACAACCTCCACCGACGCACAAGGACAAAGAAGGGACACCTCAAGCGACGCCGAGAACACCCTTGAGAAGAAAGCGGAGTGCATCACAAAGCACACCACAAGGAGCAGATGAGTGCTTCATCATGCACAGCTACACCAAGTGAAAGAGGGAACAAGATTGAAAGCCTCGAGAAATTTATGAGCAAGGAGAAGCAAATGGAGTGCATGAATTCCTTATTTTCTTTGTATTGTCAAGTTGATGATCCTATTCATTTTGAAGATGCTATTAAAGATAGAAAATGGATAGAAGCTATGGATGAAGAAATTAATGCCATAGAGAAGAACAAAACATGGGAGTCAGGGTTGATCTCCCAGAAAGGTAAAGAAGTCATTGGAGTTAAATGGGTCTATAAGACCAAAAGCAATCGTTTGAAGGAAAGAATAGAAAAGACACAAGGCCGTACTTGTCGTCAAAGGGATATAAGCAGTAAGCAAGGGATTGATTATGAAGAAACTTTTGCATCAGCTTTGCAAGAATGGAGACAAGTGAGAGCAAAGTGTTGTCCATAGCAAAATAGACAAAACAAATGGAAAGTATATCAAATGGATGTAAAATCTACATTTTCTAAATGGAATTTTAATGGAAGAGGTATATGTGGAACAACCTCTCGGATATGAGAAGAAAGGCCAAGAGCATAAGGTCGCGAGAATTGAAGAAAGCTCTCTATGGGCTGAACCAAGCACCAAAGACGTATGGTACGATAGGATAGACTCCTATCTACCGGAAAGATGGATTTGAAAAGTGTGAGGGAGAACCCACCTCTACATCAAAGAAAAAGGATGGTAATATGTTGATTGTTGTTTTATATGTTGATGATTTAATTTTCTACAGGTAATGATGATTACCTTGTTGACAATTTTAAAACAATCATGAAGGATGAATTTGAAATGACCGAGTATGGGTTTGTTGAGATACTTCTTAGGAATAGAAGTAGAGCAAAATGAGAAAGGGATTTTTATATCTCAAGCAGTATGTGAATCAAGTTTTTAGAAAGATTTAATATGCGAGAGTGCAAAGCTACAATTACTCCCACGTAATGGGATTGAAGTTGAGTAAAAGATGACGAGTTAGGATTTTTGATCCAAAGTTTGTATAAAAGCATAGTTCGTGACCTCATGTATTTGATCGCAACTAGTGGGATATTATGCATGCTGTTAGCTTTAATTTCCCGAATTTATGGAGAAGCCAAAAGAGGCACATTAGCAAGCAGCGCAAAGAGAATTAGAGGTATGTTTGAGGAACAAAAAGATTTTGCATTTTATACTGTGCCTTCGTAAAAATTGAATTAGTTGGTTACATTGATGAGTGATTGAGGTCTGAAGTGTAGATGATCGTAAGAGCACTTCCGGGTTATGTTTTTCATATAGGTTCGGGAGCTATTTCATTTGGAGAAGCTTCTAAGACGGCCTATTGTAGCATTATCTACGGCAGAGGCAGTAACATGTGGCGACTACGAGTGACGAATGTGTCAAACAATTTGGATGAGAAGGATGTTGAGAAGTTTGTGCCAAGAGCAGGTAAAGGGCACTATGATTTATTGTGACAATAGCTCGGCTATTTGCATTGTATCAAAGAATTCCCAGATGTTTCACAAGAGAACAAAACACATAGACACAAAGTTTCATTATATCGGAGAATTGGTGAAACAATGGAGAAATTGTTTTACAACATTGTAAAAACGGAGGAACGATATCTGCAGATATTTTGACAAAGCCATTGGCTGAGAGAGACATTTGAATTTTTTAAGAAAATGTACTAGGGTATGATGGACAAACGGGCAGTGACTTTAAGGAGGAGTGTTGAAAATATTAAAGTCACATGCATACCTTTTCGAGCGGGGAAGAACAAGAACAAAGTACAACGACGACGACATCGTAAGTTTTGATATACACAACACTGCGTATTTAAAGAAGGAATGGAGGAGAATTAAATGTTTGATGGGCCGCGACCACAGCAATGACGAAAATGAGGGAGTTACATTTATGATGGGCAAAGTTACTTGACGGAGAAGAATGAAGATTTTTGTCTACGCGAGGAGAAGTTTAATTAAAAAAACGTCGAGTCGGAGCGTAAAAGCCTCAGCAAACCAAAATGAATGAAATTGAATTAATACGACGGAAGTCAGCTTATCCGGCGAGAAGGACAATTGGTCCCTACACTTGAGCTAAAAGCCCAAAAGCGCATAGGGATTTTGCAAGTTCGAAAGTTAAGTGTCTTGTTGATGTGGAAATCTAGAAGTGTGCGATGTGCGCCATCGCAACATCGCAGCAATGCGCGAAATCTTTTCAAATGTGCGTTGTGTGAATGTGGTGATTTCAGTGGCGGGAACGTTATCATATATATAACATTGAAACATTATATTATAATCGCCCTCCATGACGACGTGAGCAGAGTAGGTCCACGAGACCCTCATAAGCGTTACATATAATAAACATGATCGCAATATCCTTTTTTAGTGTTCGTAATCATATATTTGGTTCTTGATATGCGCCATCGCATATACGTACTATCCATGCATTCAACACATTCATGCCTGTATATAATTTCCATAATTAGATGGCATTCTGGAAAGCTGAATACATACCTTTCATGTTTTTGATGTTAAGGTATGTTTGCAAAGGTTTTCCTTTGTAATTGTTTTATTGTTGTTTAATAATTTTATTCTGTAGGCACATGCATATAAAAAGGAAAAGGCTAAAGGAAACCAATCATTTAATTATGAATATAATTGTAACACTTGTGTAGACATGAAAGTGAAAAGGCACATGATAAAGAACAAAGCACTACGTGTCAGACAAGAAAGCAGAGAGAGAGAGAAAGATTTGTTTGGGCACGTAATGCATATAGCCGGTCTCGACTTATATTTTGTGTGAATCCCTCCTTTGTTGAGAAGAAATTTTAATAGTTTTTTAAGTTACATTGACCAAATAGAAAACATATTTCATGCCATCTTGTCCAAAGGCTTAATTTTGTTTAAACTTCCTATGTGTTTTAGAGGAAGACGTCATTCTCTATCACATTTGCCAGATTTTCAATAATTCCAACCATATCTATCTTGGTTTTAGTTTCTTTCTTCTTGAGAATGTCATTTTAAGTTTTTCAGACACAGTGTAATTTGCTTCTCACGGAGAAGTCTTTAAGAGGCATAGATTTGCCTAGTTTTTTGGATCAATAACGTCTGGATCTTTTACCACAGATCCAGGTCTATTTTAGGTATTAAAAAAACCCAGCCCTATTTTAGTTTTCTGATACTGTTGTAATTTCTCACGGTAGTTTTTATAGAGGCATATCGTATCTAGTTGTATGATCAGATAATATCGGGATCTTTTTGTATCAAAGAAAATCCAAAAAGAAATTACTGGTTCAACCTATTATACACTGTAAAATGTATATTTCCTTCCCAACCAACAGCTTTTTTTCTTTCCCAAAAAACTATAAAACAAATAAATTCAAAATTAAAATTCATCTAACTCATCATATATATATACTATAATCTCACAGCATTACTTTATGTATTTATAATAGCATCGTAACGTCATATATATATATATATAATCTCACTACGTTACTTTACACATGTATTTATAGTAACGTAGTGAATTCAAACTTTAAAGCATAGATAAGTTTAAATAAATAGAGGGAGATCTGAATATATTGTTGGCCAAGTCTACACTCTTACAGCACTGGATGCAAATTAAATTTCTTTATATCATTAATCAATATAACACAATATAATCAGGCATCAATGTCATCGAACAGAACACTTCTAAAACCACAGTTGTATTCAAAATTATTTCTGGACCCAGTTTTTTTCCTGCGATTGAGCTTTTCATATTAATAATGGCAACCAAAGCACTCTGTTCACCTTTGTCAAATACTTACTAGCGTATCTTTATAGTCTTACTAAGTAATCCGAATACAAAAAAACAAAATCCGCTTCCTCCGTATATCTTGCACATGAAAAAATGACCTTGCAGTGGGAAGACAATGGCAGGTATACTATTACTAAAAACATGAGTCAGTTTGAATGCATGAGTATCAGCGCGTCGAGAACATCTTCACTTTGTCTGCCAAACACACAGACGCATGCCTCCCTTGCCTGGTCTGATGCAAGTCGTGCATTAACTACCTCATTTTCATCACACCATCAACGCCGGAAACTTTTTTAACTTCCGTGCTGCTATGCCCAGATTCCGTAAGTCGCCGGGCACCGTGCTTTGAATAGCCGCCGCTGTAAGCCTCTCCCCAGAGGAGCTGTTTGACATTGTAGATAGGGCGTATGCGGACGAAAAAGATGCGCGAATCCAGCGCTTCTCTTCTTCGGTTTTCAACACATGGGAACTCCGGATGATCGCACTCTGCATTTAGAACAAACCTTGCAAATTCTGCACTTCCCCCAATGATCATTTCTGCACTTTTTCCGATGATCCAGTTCAGCAGCAATTCTTTTTGCTTTGTCATCCGATTGTTCAAACGTAGGAGCGATTCTATATTCCGAGGGAATTCATGAATGAGTGTTCCAGAATGCATCTCCTACACTTGCACTTGAAACCCCAGTTCTTACAGTTAGCTTGGCGCTGTAAACAAGGGAACCAGAACATCAAAGTAAGGGAATAGTGATCTCTTGTCCACTCCGGATGGTCTTGGAGGCATGTATAAAAATGGCATTTCCGACTATCAGCCAGGTCGAGTTCGGCAGGCAGGAATGGTTAATGAGGGACGGCAGCAGCCAGAGTCCTCTACTTTTCCCTTTTCGCAGACCGAGTCCGGCATCATTTATTTTCGATTTTGAAACTAACGTCCCTCCGTCGCCTTCACGGAATGAGTTCAGTCTTACAATATCCCGAATACGGTTAACGTCCACCCTGCAAAATTTCATATTGTACTTCTTGGCCCGCAAAGGATTTGATCGTCCGTCTTAAACAGATCTATGGCAGGGACAAGAAGGCTGCTTGGGTGCAGAGGAATTGAATAAATTATAAAGTTGACGGAGCAATCTCTGCGATTTCCTGGCAGCACAGACTTCCGCGGCCACAAGATCTTCTTGAGACGCGGTATTCATGTAATTTACGCCTGTTGTCCACATGAAACGTAGCGATAGAGTCGCTCTCATAAGCAACTGCGACAGCGTTGCTTACCACCGAAACTGCTCGGTCCTTATTTCTTGGGTGGCGTAGAGTCCTCGGCCTCGGCCGTCTTCGGTCATCTTTGATCTCCACAGAACCCACGAAATCGGCCACTGTCGGAGGAGAAAGTGCGCGTCCCAGCAGGTAGTCCGAGATGTCATACTTGCCATTCAGGCTCTGGGCGTACAAAAGCATTGGCCTGGTGAAAGGCGTCTTGTATTTCCTTCTGCGCTGGGCTGGCCTTGGTAGCTTTCACCAAACATTTTGTCTTGGTAAGACTCTTCCAGGCCCCATCTGAATGTGCCTCAGGCTGGGATGGCTGGTCTGAGGCACAGTCGGGTCCTGGACATTGAATGTTCTTCAAGGCCTTCTGCAAGCTTTTTAGGTTCGGAATACGGCGTGGAGGAGCGGTGGTGCTGTGTCACCGGAAGGGACTTCTTCGAGGGCGCAGTAGAACGGCATCGGTATCTCGTGTCGTTCGTTCTTGCATTCGGTTCATTCTCTGAGCGCTGTCTCCCTGTTTCGGAGTCCTCCCACATCCCCGCCGTCTGCCGCCCCGCCTAATATGCATTCCGTAGTTGGCGGGGTTGTCGACGCGGATAAGAAGGAGCCTCGCTGTAACGCCCCAAGGACTTGCGTTTATTCGGTGGAACGGCGTGCGGGGTCGGGCGTTTCGGGTCGAGCTGCGGGCGGCAGGTGGCTGGCAGGCGCGCCGTCGCACGATGGAGAGAGTCACGGGCAGCACGCGAGGTGTGCGAGCGAGTCATGGCGGTGGAGGAGCGACAGGCAAGCACCGGCATTGGCAGTGGCCTTGAGCATGCTGGATGGACCAACCGATGGATGGTCGGTGGGTCGGCGGCCGTGTGGGGCAGCAGCGGCACTTCACCGCGGTGGCGAGCCACGCGGCGGGGGGTTCTGGCTGGACAGGCGACCCCAACACCCCCACGGACGCGACGTTTCGGGGCGGTGGACACTCTCGGTGTGAATTTGAGCTCACTGATGGAACAAGTGACCACAACTCACGATGCATTCATATATATGGGATGAGCGTTGGTGAGGTAGACATCGATCCCGAACAAAATGAACAGCACGGTCGAAGCAAGTCCCCGAGCAAAAGATTGACAGCAGCAACAAGTCGACAACTCGTTGGTTGAAGAAAACAAAAACAGGGAGTGAGAAAAGTCCGAACCCTGACGCTGCAGGCACTCGTAGGCAATCGTCCTTACACCATGATCCAGTCAAGGTCCCCGGGTCACCGGGCAGGGCATTCTCTGACATCGGGTCGAAGTCGGGTTAATCACTGGTAGCCAAGACAACAGTGACTTTCTGGCTGCAAAATGGCAGGTCCCGAGACATGGTTCGTCAGTTGAGGTCTTAGTAAAAGCCAGAAGATAGTAATTAAAGAACATCAGCTGCTCTGTTTCGGGACGTTTGGCTGGTCAGCTCATGGCTGTCTGCAACGATTTGGAGTATAGCAGTTTGAGGTGACCAGTGACAGCTTGCCCAGAGGAACAGCGACACTTCGCAGTGAGGCTTTGATGTGCTTTTATGAAGCATTGTAAGCTAGTTTGAGTATTCAACAGAATACTTAGAACTTCAGCGAAGGCAAATAACCTTATTTGTTATTATGACACTTTTATGGAAACATGTCAGGCGGACTCATTTTAAAGAGAGTTATCCTTCTTTTATGGGCATACTTGTGGTTTGATATTGATGTTTATGTTGTTGCTGATGAAAGAACATTTGTAATAATAACTAACGAATGTTGCTTAAGCGTAGTACGGGTACTTGGTGTTAGAAAAAAGAAAAAATCTGGCCGGGGCTCACCCCTTTTGCCTACATAGAGCGGTTGGAAAGACACACAAGTGGTGGGAAAAGTTTGGTATCGAGCCCACGGACGGACGGACCCAGCTTGATAGCCTAGCGCGCTGGCGTGACGGTTGGTATCGAGCTGCAGGCAAGCAGGACAGGGCTTGATTGCACGACGATTGGTCAGTTGGGGACGGAGGTGTAGGGTTGCGGTCGCATAGGGTGATTCTATCCAGAAAGTGTTTGCACATGGTCTTGAATCGTTCTCAATCGGCAAATGGAGGATACCATGGAAGAACCTCAAGTCATTGAAAGGAGACCCAGAGTACTCTCTCATGAAAACTTGGTTGAGAAGATGAACATGGAGAAACAAGAAAAGGTTAAGACCTCAAGAAAATTATGAAGAACTTAAAGAAAGGAGCATGATGTTAATGGATGAATTAACGAAGACGAAGGCGGAAGAGAAAAACTGAAACGGTGGCAACCACGTTAAAATTACCTGGGAATGGCGAACAGGCAGAACCTGAAAGAAATGGAAGTCATGGACCAGTCAATGGACTTTGAATGTTTCCAAAGCTCATACAAGGTCTACGGGATGATCACGAAATGGGCTTGTTGAAAGACCCATGGGCAGGATCATACGGGGGATCTGTCCCTATGAAACCAAAAGAACGATTCATATGATGGATCGAAGAACGCAAAACTCAGGAAACTTCTTGGGATAGACAAACATAAAGACCGATTGAACATTCCTCATCGATCAAGGTGAATGTTAATGGCAGCACAATTCCTTACGAGAGATGAATGTGGTGGAGGAAGCATTCGATAACACAAAGTGTTATGTCGACATCACAACTTGGTCGGAACTAAAGGCAGCACAAAGGTTTACTTCGGTCCACAAGATGAAAACCACAGGATACGAAAACTATCATCGAAGTACATCAAACAGAAGGAACTCTGTGATACCAGGTGCTATCCCTGAAAGCTACAGTATAAGAGCGTGACAAAGCTTTTCAACTTTCATAACATTGGGTTGAAACGGGCGGGATGAGGTGAAAGGCGAGATACTTAGACATTAGGAGGCTTTTATAGTGGATAAGCCCAATTGAGCATGATAATGGAGGAGGAAATTTGGAGGAGGAAAAGAAAAGCCTTTTGAAAAAGTTTGATGCAGAAGGCACCGTCAAACACAACCAAAGTCAAAACTGAAGACCTTGAATGTTGGTTCTACGATGAACATATGGTGAAGAGGTGTCCTTAAGGGCCAGTTGGCCGCCTTGAGTACAATCGAAAAAGATGAAGGAACCTTGATTCGGGACCTCTGAGTCTTAAGTGCGAAAACATGAAGCTATTCCAAGAAGGACTGGGAAAGAAACAACCTTGAGTTTGTGGCTGAAGTTGCCACAGAGAACACTATTGACCATGATTGTGGTGCTACGCACTGCTTCATTGGAGAAGACACCGCTAGGAAAAGTTGGATTGAGGATTCGAAACCAATCCAAGCTAAATTGAAAGAATGAAATCACCCCGGATTATGTAGTGGGTTGCGAGGAAAAGACACCAATCGAAATGAGAGTTGGCATAGGATGTTAGAACCCAGACAGCAAAATTGGATGATTATGAAGTGTGCTAGGCATGAATTCTTCAAAAATTCGAAGTTATGGTGGTTCCTCACATTGTACATTTATGATGGGGAGAAGTGGTATCCTATTGGTATACTGTACAGGAGGGACACAACCGTTGGCAAGCAGACATGAGTGTGGAAGACCTGAAAATGGCGGGATGAACTCAAGGAAGATTAGTCCTTATGGAAGGCGAGACTTCGGGCTTAGACACGAGAAATCATGGCATTGTCAGAGTCTTTTGGATGTAACAAGAAGACTTGAGACAGGCAGAGACAAAGGAATATGGATGCCTGATTCGGGGGAGGAAAGTAGGGAAGCATACATGTTGAGGTTGGAAGGGAAGATCCGGAATGAGATGGCTAGAGTTGATAAATGAGGAGACCTTGGGCCTCACTGTCTTTAAGACTATGCACTGGAGGATGAGGCTCGGTGTCTCTGCTTAGAAATGATGACTAACTCTAACTTGCAGGCAGTCCATGAGCGAGATGGAAGCAGCACTTGGTGCTGGATACTTTGGCCGATGCATTAATGATGGGAGGAACATATATCATTAACATTGGAGAAGTGTGGGTTGGATCCTTTTACCAGCATACCAATGCGGGGGATCATTGCTGTGTTTCTGTAGAATTGAAAGGACATGACCGAGCATGTATGAGATCAAGTGTTCACATATGGATGCTCTTCTCTTCACTCATAGCGAGTTGAGACATGAACACACTTGGAAGGTGTTGGAGCCATCAGCACTGCGGCAGCGATTGCGACGACATGCGTGCATGGGTACAGCAGCAGGTTCGTACAACGACACTTTGGTAACGGTTGGCGATATTTCGCCTGCGTTGTGATGGACCGTGGGTGATGGAGACAATGCTGCCGAGGATAAACGTTTGAAGTGGGAAATGTGCCAAGCTTCATGGGCGCGTTAGACGGGCGCCTTTGGACAGAATTTGGTGCCGGCGGGCGTGTGGGGCATAACGGGCGCGCGGCCGTCTGCCGTTCGAAGTCCGCAGGCCTTGGTGTGCGCGGAATCACGGGCGGGCGCGGAGGGACGACGAGTCCCGGCACGGCATTGCGCGGGCGCTTATACCCAACGGGCGCCCTTGGACAGATGGTGAGTCTCGGTGCGGTGGCCCGATCTGGTGGCGTGACCGATGCCACGCCAGACGTGGCGAAGTGAGCAGGGGATGACTCCGGGTGAAGCCGGAAGCCCCAACACCCCGCGGATGCGGCGTTTCGCCGTGAAGATGCGCAGGATGCGTCGGCTTCGTGGGTAGACGGCGTACAACTCCGCGATGCATTCACGCATAGGATGAAGCGTTAGTGAGGAGGCATGTCGAACAAATGAACGAAGTGAAACCAGTGGTGGTGGAAACAGCAGCAGCAATGGCAATTCAGACTACGTTGGTGGAAAACGCGGCGTAAGCGAGGGAATCCGGACAGTGGAACTGGCGGCTTGATAACACCTGAACCGTGTTTCGCAGGTGGTCAGTTCAGTGCGGGCATCTCGGACCGTCGGGTCGAGTCGGGTCGTCCTGGGGGAAGCGTAGAACAGCGGCAGCGACGGCCAAAATGGCGATTAGGGGCATCGTTATTCGGATTGAGTCGCCGTGATAAAGGCGAGTGCATGGTCGGCGGCATCAACATATAGGTTTGGGACGGATTAGACACACGGTCAGCTCGGTAACCACGTGGTTTGGAATAGCGGTTTTGAGTGACAGTGACGGCGGCGGGCGTTTTAGGCGACGCAGGCGGAGTGAACTGGTCGCTACGTGGCTGTGCCAGCTAGTTGAAGTTGGCCGTCATAGAACTTGGCCAAGAGGCAAATAGCCTTATGGCTTGTTATACTGCCGGCTGCGAACATAATATCCGATGGACTCATTTAAAAAAGGGAGTTGCCCCTCACTGTATGTATAGGCGTACTTGCGCTGGTTTGATATTGATGTTTATATTTATTTGGCTGAAAGGACATTGCTAATATTAACTAACAGATGTTAGCCAAAGTAATGCGGTGCTGAATATTTAAGAAGAAAAATGCGGCGGTGCACTGCCTGGCAGGCGGTTGGAAGGCCACGTGGTGTAGGGGCATGACACATGATCTTGGCGATCTCTTAGTAAATTACTGACTGGCACATGTCCTCTGGGAAAAATATTATTCTCTGTGGAAACACGGCATTGTACTCATTGCACATTTGTGGCGGGGCCTTTATCATCCTCAAGCAAAAGTCTTGATAAACCTCTTTCATTGCTTTCTTCCCATTCCTGCAGAAGCCTACACAATCACCAGTAGGTGGACTTTCAGATTTCTGACATTGAAAGAGGCAGTTCAATCTTCAGCGGCCAGGAACAAGGCAGCGCCACAGCCCCTTGCAGGTGGAAAGCAGTCCCATCACCAGAATTTGGACCAGCCATGTCCTCCTCCTTGTGAAACATCTTGTGGATTTGGAGGCTCTCGGTGGTGAATCTCTGGGAGGCAGAGGAAGAAGCCTTCTTAGTATCTCTAAGCTTTTTCTTTAACCGATGCAAGCGGTCCATCATTCTAGTTTCTTACTCAGTTCTCCTTTACTGAATTCTCCTGCTGTTAACTACGACTTTCAACACGTTCTGCTTGTATTTTTCTGGCGTTGCACATTTCTTATGCTGCCAGAATTTATATTGAAATACAGGAGGCCTGGTATCACAAACCTTTCGCACGAGTGATGTGTCGATACCTTTCTTTTCTCACAAGAACGCTAGTTCCTTCCATCCTACTTTCAGATCACTTGAGGTACTTCCGTTTTTATTGTTCTAAAGCGGTTCTTCATATCCATCATTGTGACAAGCTATTAATTAGAGATTGTAGTAACGTACCATTATTAATTAGTAATTGGCGTGCCCGACAATATTTGATAGTGATTGAAGAATTTTTTGGAAATATTTCCCATATACATTAGTAAATAGAGAAAAGGGAACGATTGATTATTTTTTTGGAAATATTTCTCACATACATTAGTTAAGAGAGAAAAAGCATATATGTAGAGGTAATTTGCTAATAATTCTCATAGTGTATGAAAAGTATTTATGATGTTTTTTGAAATATTTTTTTTATAAAATAAACATATTTATTTATACATATAATTTATATTTTTTTAAATAATTATAAAATTATAAAATTCTAATATAAAAATATTGAGAATTCGTTTCGGCCTCCTAAATCGTGCTTCTTCAATATTTACGTACTTATGAGAAATATGATTAAAGTGTGAGTGAATTTGATTCGGTCCCTTGGCTAGGGTATATGGAGCTCAATACAAAAGCCTTGTTAACTTGATCAACTAGGATGGATCACTCTCCTCGGAAACTAACCCTCTTTCATACATCGGCTCTCACCCTAAGGGTTCCTAGGGTCCAACTTAATAATAGAAAGCAGTAATCAAGAATGCCTGGCGGACGATCCCTATCTATAATAATCCAAAGTCTGATGATCACTCTCTTTTCTTTTTCATGGATTATCAAAATACCATGGAGTCAATATTTCGGTCGTTTTCTTTCTTTTAATAAAGTGACTTATAATATTCTTTGTGCTGTGGTCACTTTTTAATTAAGTAATTCCTTTATATTACATCATTCCTTTTTAATATGTGGTTTGTAGTTTATGGATGTGGATAGGTTGTCTAAGTTAGTCTCCACTCTCAATGCTCGGAAAAAGGGACATTACATTTGTTAGATGTCCTTTGTTATGAATAAGCTTTATTGATAGTTGTTCTTATTGGAATTGAGTTTCTATATTAAAAAATTTTGTGATTTTTTTGGGAGTAATTCTCTATGCTACCATAAACTCCAAATTCTCTATGCTACCATAAGAGGGAGGGACTTATATTTTGGATTGTTTTTTACTTGTAACCATTTTTTTTAATTTTCTTTCATAAAATTGGAATCCCCAAGAAAAGTGTCATTTTTTACGTTTGATTGATTTTGTATCGTACTTCTTTAGAGAAAGAATAGTTGAATAAATGTGATATTTTTGGTTCAATTTACACAATGATAAATAAGACCTTGAATGGCTCATTTTTGCAAATTTTTATTGATAGGCATCTTGTTTTTTTTAGCAAAACCCATATAAACGTAATAGATTTGGGAGGGTATTTAATTATCCATAGTTTTTTCCTCCACTAGGGGGATTAGGGGGAGCATATGTACCCTCTAGTAATAGCTGCAGATTTTGAAGTATAAACCCTCATGGATTCAGGGGTCCATATTAGACTATCTCCAAGATCTAAAATAACGATTTTGGAGAATTTTTAGTCTTGAATGTAGTTTTGTCCATGACTATTGATTTTTCATCTTTTATGTGCAAACCCTCTACGAGGCCCATTTTTTATTCCCTGAGGATGGCCAACCCTATTATTATTTGATTCAAAGTGTGTCATCCCTCTTCATTGAGAAAAGTTATAACGTGATCAAGCAATTCATTCCATTGCTAACTACCCGATCCAATGGTCCCCACATATTTTAACCGAAGAGCCATTTCCAACCTTCCAGTAGACGATTCACCAATTATAGGAAAGATTTTTATAATTGTTTTCGTTATGATTAATCCACTTTTTGTAGTTTTGTAGGATGATATGATCTACTCCATAGTAGATTAGATAACAGGATGATGTATTTTTTTTGTTTGATACATGCCCATGAGCCCTTTCCCTTAATGAACTTCCATTCTCCTTGGCTAGCAAGGGCCTTTGAGAAATAAAATAGAATTGTAAGCCCCACCGACTCGTGATCCTTAGGGATGAGAATGGAATTGGAAGCTATGAAGGAAAAGGCATACAAAATTTCTAATATGTTTTTGCAATTTTTTTTATTCCCAATGGAATCCATGAAAGAGATGGCCAAAAAAAATAGAATGGCCTATGGAACGACTTTGCATAAAACCAAATTACCTACCCTCAAGAGCCATTTGTTACACCAAGTTCAAATTCTTTTTTTCCATCTTTTCTAATAGTCATTACCAATCCAATTTTGAGGTATTTGATCAGTTTGAGGATGAAAGCTAGGTATTTTAATCCAGAATTTAGCAAATTGACAATAATGGATGAAATATCCTCCATGGAGGCTTTGATACTATTAGGTATCCTCCATCCATACATGGTGGATTTTTTAATCATTTATTTTCATTCATAAGATAATTTTCCTTTAGAGAAAACTCAAGTATCATCCAAAAAATAAATCCGAGAGGTTGGACCCATGCAAGATATTGATTCCTTTAAATCCTCCTCTTGACTTTTCATCCATAATACTTTTTGGTACTAGAAGAAAGAGGAGTGGGAGATAAAGGACAATCCTATCTTAGGCCTCTTTTCTATGGGAAATAAAAGAGATACTACAACATTTATCAATGTTGGACACCTAATCCTCTATGGGTAGGTGTGGAAGTCGAAACGCTCAAAGAGGAGTCCAAGTGACTTTGGAATGTGGAATCCAAGGGTCACCACATTGTATTATAAATATAAATCATGTTAATGATAATAGAAACTCATGCTTATCTTTCTCCTTATGTGTGTTTACCATGCGTGTGTTTAACATGGTATCGAGTAGTGGGCGTATTTTGGCCTCTGCTCAATTTTAGGCCACTAGTTTATGGCCTCTCTATGCATGTTAGTTCAACCATAAGTTCTCTATTTCATGAATGTCATCTCAGCTATATATTTCAGTTGTGATTTGTGCCCAAATTATGTAGTAGTTTTGAGAAACATTCCCTTAATTGTTAGATAGTCTTGCATAAACACACTTGTCCATATTATCATATCTTTTGTTGCTGATACTCTAGAAGAAAATGCCTCATGCCATAATGACCTAGTGAGAGCCAAGTTTAGAAACCTCCCAATTTTAGTTTTCTTCTCACATATTCTCTGCCTCCTAAGAGCTTGTTCTCTGTTGTTTTATCGTATTGATGACCATTCATTGTCCTCATTTATTACTGCCACTCTTTGTCGGCTCTAAATCTGCCACCCTCTTACGCTCAAATCTGTCTGTCTACAGTCCGTCCATTCATTCCGCGGAAGAGTAGGTAAATATTGAACGGTATGGGTTTTGATTTTTGCAACATTACGAGTGAAAAGTGGCAGCATAACCCTAAGCGTTGGTTTAGAATGAGACGTTGCTCGTTAACATGTATGCTTGGTGAGTGGAAATAGTGAAGCGGACCATAGAAGTGAACTTTGCCAGGTGGGAAAGTGTGAAGCAAAATCATAGAAACAACGACAGTGCACTAAAAAGTTTTTGAATCGGCACCCTTTACTCGGCTCCCAAAGCGAGATCTCGACCATGCACACCATAGAACCCATCCTTGCACACTTGCCTCACCACGACTCTCCATTGCCAACTCCACGCTCTCCATATTCCCTCTACCTCGGCCTTTCGTCCCCTTATACTCCAAATCCGATCCCAGCTAGTGCACTTACTAGCTCCGTTCGAGCTACGAGTCGACTCCACGCTCTCCACATTCTTCCCTGAGTTCTCGCATTGTCCCGTATTTCTACTACTCCCCCCATTTGTCCTATCACCGTAACACCGCTCCCTCTCTCCACACTGCGCGCTCCCTCAACAACGGCCTCACTGCAAGAAGTCGTGTACATTATCTCCTCTACGGTCCACTCGTATTCTCTCTAGCTTCGCCCCACAGCAGCCTCTGTCGTTGGCTCTGTATACCTTTCTCTCCTCACGGCGCGGACTTGCGGCCCAACGATACCCGTTCTCGGGAGCTGCTAGGATCACAAATTCTAGCCCAACAACAAAACTCTCACGATCTCTTTGCGCGGGCGTGGCTTGGCCTACTCGCGTCGACTCCTCCTCGGTACAACAGTGGTGTGACGCCTCTCCTCCATTGTTGTGCTCCGACCCTTCAATGCCGAGTTCTCCATATAAAGGCTCAAATATCTCTATGCATTAGTTATACCTCTATCCATTGATTAAAGTTGGTATATGGTAACATCCAACAACGTTATATACGTTTATTCGGACCATGAGCTTCTTTGTTTGAAAGCGTGCAACTCCTCGTGTTTTGTTTGATTCAACGCTTGGTCATACATTGCCGTGGAATGGGTAGTTGTCTTTGAAATCTGGCACAACTCATTAATTTTGGTGTGGAGTCTCATGTAAATTGGTATACGCTCGAAAATGCATGACCTCGACCCTTTGATATATTAGAAATATTTTGAAGAAAGTGACTTTGGACACCATATTCATATCCATTGTTACACAAGCTCTCGGACCACTCCTATTACACCCTCGGTGAGCTCCTCCCACATAGAATACACATTGTCGATGCCACTACAGAAATTCTTCTCCGATACACGAGAAAGTCTGTGTCGGTGCAAGTCAAAAAATGTGTGTATATATTTGTTGAGTACGGGAACTCATGGTACTTTAATGGTGCATAGAAATGGCGAGCAGAAAGAAAAGCGGTGGTTTATGTTGAATGGCCTAGGAGATTCAAGAAGGCCATTAGGGTTTATGTGTATTTTAATGTGTTCTTAGAGTTGAGGTAGTGTAATGATTTCTCAGAAACTTCAATGATTATTTCTGGATTTGCTTGAGTAATGCTTTGAAGTTTCAAGATGTTATGATTTGCGGATGGGGAAAAATTCTCGTTTTTACGTAGTTTGTTGCACATTTACAAAATATTTTTTGAGTAACATTGTATTGTTAGTGGACATTGTTTCTTCTCTACAAGTTCACGGTTAATGATCATTTTTTGACTATGGAGAAAATTCATGGATTATTAGAGTTATTAAGCACTCTAATATTATCTATTAGTGGAGAGCACGATTAAAATTAGCGGGGACACTTTGTCTAATATTAAGGTTTTTCTACAAGATACGAGTAGAGCACGTGATTGAGTTTTGCGGCTTGAATCTCGGCCACAACGAGAGGAGTTACATAAGCATAGCCATCATTGCGAACCTATTTTTTGTTTAGAACATTGAGATAATCTCACATCGAGCAACAAGAAATTACGAGCGAGTACCCATTTTCAAGAGAAATTGTGTAGAAATATGTAGAAATGCGGCATGCACCTCCCAAGCCCATCGTCGGACCTTGGGAAGAGCTTGTCCATAACAGAACGAGAACTGAGTCTTGGATATGACAAGGAGGTGTCATTTCATATTCTAGACTACTCCAAGCCCATAAAATTTCAAAGTGTTTCATTTCTTCATGATAGCCCACCTTCGACTATTCTAGATTCTGCCTCCTCCTCCACATCGGCGACAACATATTGTAAAATTCCAACACTACGATGGAAATCGAGTTGGCCATATGAAATATCAATGTTTTGATCTTCACCCATGCGAAATTGTGGTCGAAACACACCCATTCTTCACATGAGCATACTTTGAGAAACAAGCCTCCTACAAGAAAAAAAGATTCATCTTGGATGGATCGCTAGCTTGGCAATGGGCATCAACAACGAAGAAGATGTTTAAGTCATATGTATGAACTTGTTCCAGAATATTGAACAATCTTGCGATATGAGTTTCGCCATCATCTCACCTTGTACACGAGAGGGGAAAATGGTAGTAATCCACAAAGCTTTGAAGCCACATCAGCGAGCACAGCGCCACGACCTATCATTCCGATTCAGTTGTAGCCATGAGACATAGCGAGTCAAGCGAGCTTGAACCAAAATATATCATTCCCAGATTCGAATGCTAGCAGAGACACGGATGCCCATGAGCATGCCTTTGGTTGGTGGTCAGCCTTAAACCATCTATGTGAGGTTGAGTTTCTTCCTCTTCAAAGAATCCGTGGACACTTCCTCTGTAGAAGATTTCATCTTCTTGCCAGCTTTTTGGTAGAGTTCTAGGAAATGCATCAAGCATTCCAAAGTTGAGTGGTCATCCTTTAACCATCGCAGGGTCTGTAGACTCTCCCTTCTTCTAGGTTGAAGGTCTCCCTCTTCAAAATATGAGGAGAACTTCTTGTAGTAGAAAAGCCTCATCTTCTTTCCATATTGGAAGAGTTCAGGAACTACACTAAGCGTTCTGGTGTTGGTGGTCATTCTTAAACCACCTTTTTATGCCAACATTTCATAGAGCTCATTCAGCCCTAGGGCGCCATGCCATACATTACTAGATTTGTATTACAGCTCTCTTCTTGGACTCCCACACACCCCTTCGGATTAGAGAATGTTGGACACCTAATCCTCTATGGGTGCGTGTGGAAGCTCTGACCGTCAGAGAGTTCAAGTGACCTTGGAATGTGGAATCTGAGGTCACCACATTGTATTATAAATATACATCATGTTAATGATAATAGAACCTAACATTTATTTTTTCTCCCTTATGTGTGTTTACTTTCTCCTTATGTGTTTACCATGTGTGCGTTTAACAACCAACGAGGAAAAGGAGGTAGTGTTAATGCAATTCATGACAGCAAGTTACAAAGGAATGTCAGAAACTAAGTTGTATAAGGACTAGTGAGAGGTAGATCAATTTACTTGATCAAAAGGCTTCAAAATGTCAACCTTGTAAATTATTTCTCTTTTTCCTTTTTTTCATGGATTGAATCAATGCTTTCTTTGGCATGATTTGATTTATTCATGGATTTGGAGAATTTTTAGAAATCCAAATTGTTCTGTGAGATGTGATCGAATAAAATATTATTAAGATGAAGGAAAGTGATCTTGGAGATGATCTTGTAAATGGAATTGTGAAGAGATATTGGAAAAAAATAGATAAATGGAAGAGAGAGTTTGATTTGGGAATGAAGGTGATGAAAGTGGATTTGAAAGGGGAAATATATGAACCAAGGTTTGAAAGTATGAAACAACAAATATGACTTCTACCAACAATAAAATTAAAGCATTAAGAATAAATTTTGTGTATGTAGGTAATTTGATTGAGAGCCTTTCCCCTCATTTAAAAATATGAAAAAAATTTGGAGAGTTCTTCTTTTGTAACTTTATGCCAATACAGAAGTGTCCCCTTCTTGATTAATAAAATTTGGGAAATGGATAAGAACCTTCAAAAAACTTTTTGAATGGAGGCTATTTTGGAGAAGGAGAAAATTTCTCTAAAGTATTTACAACCCTCCTCGGATATATCTTTGAAAGAGGTTGCGCAGAGATCCATATGAATTCTTTATCTCCCAGACATGTAGTAGGGATTTCTATTGGTTCACAATTATATTAAATTATTTAGTGTTTCTCATATCCTTCTTGGAGCCCACGTTATGCAACCAACTCACAAAACATTAGAAATAGTAGATCAACGAGTTAAAAAATATCCTCTTTGAGGGGGGAACCTCCTTTACATTACATAAATGAACAATTATTAGATGATTCAAATGAAAAAACATCCTTTATATATATAGGAGTCTAAGGGTCCATGATATAATCGGAGTCGACATAACGAAAATAATGTAAGGGAGAAACATTAAGAATAGTGGGCTTCCATGAGGGCACAATAGCAATAACAATATGGGGACTACAAGGGCACAATAATAACAATAAGGGGCTACGCTAACAATAACAATAAGGGACTAAACTATAATTATAGGGACCTAACATGGCCCTCTCCTTCAAAAGAGTGTTGTCCTCAACGCTTGAGTAGTTTTGGATGCTTTTGTATAAAATTCGCATCCTCCCATGTCAGAATATTCAATCGGTAATTTCTTCCACTTGATGAGAAATACTCTGCAAATTGATCGATTTTGTAGCTATAAGTTCTTGTTTAAGTGACTTCTTCGAGTTCCAATATGTTTTTTCCTTCCTCATCAAGTTATGGAAATATTATTTGAGATGCGAATCTTATCACCTATAACCTTTTTTTAAGCATGAAACATGTGAAAATTAGGTGCACTTAGGAAGATGCAGGGAAGCTCCAATTTATATGCCATAGTACCAATATTTTGCAACACCTTTTGTAAGGACCATAACACTTTGGTGATAATTTATTATCCTTCTTAGCTTGCTTGAGGGACATTTTTTTGTAGGGTTGTAGTCGTAAAAATACCGAGTCGCTTACATCAAAAATTATTTCGTTGTGATGCTGATTTTCTTGTTGTTTCATTCGATTTCATGCCAAATTTAGGTTATCCTTTAAGGGTTGTAGAACTTGTTGTTGATGTTCAATGTGATATTTCATTGCTTGAACCTTAGAATTTTCTCTTAAATATGACGTGATGGAAGGTGGATGATATCCATAAAGTGCCATGAATGCGGTCATTTTTATTGTAGTATGGAAGGGAAGTGTTATACCACCATTAAAACCAGAAGGTAACCATTTGACCCATTGTGTCTTTTTATCGGACACAAAAGCAACAAAGATATCCTTTTCAAACATTTATTCAATATCTCGAGTTTTCCCATCATATTAAGGATGATAAAATAAGCTATGAGCTAATTGAGTACCAGAGACAGAGAAATAATTTCGTCCAAAAATTTCCAATAAAAATGGGATCTTTGTCACTTACATAATATTTGGGTTTCCATGTAGCTTTTGAATTGTTTCCATAAATGAAGTAGTAATTGCGTTGGCTTTAAATTGATGAGATAATGCACAAAAGTGTGCGTACTTGTAAGTATATCAACTATCACCATGACGACACCTCTTTCCTTGGAACCCAGGTAAACCTGCGATAAAATCCATTGAAAATTCCTCTCAAAGTTGACTTGGAATGGATAAAGGTTGTAACACACTGCAGGGTCTTAATTGTCTCAACTTTATTTTGTTGGAAACCCAAACATTCCAACGCAAACTTTTGAATATCGGATTTAAAGGCCATCTCCAAAAAATCCTTCTTGACCCAATGGTAAAATCTTAAGTGCCCTCTGAGGGATAGGTGTACAATTCCAAAAGAATATTTTGTTTGACTTGGAATTCTTACAAATATATAAGTGATCGCGTACTCATAATAAATAATTTTTTCTAGCTAAATGTATCAGTATGTACTAGGATATTGTCGCAACATTTGAATGAGTGTCCACACTTCTTCGTCATTCTTCCATTCATCCCTTGCTTCGATTATCCAATCCGGTTGGATACTATAAATGGCACAAAAAAATGCTTCCACATCCTCATAATTTCTTTAGAGTGCATCTGCAACAACATTTTGCTTCATTGTTTTTGTAGACGATTTCAAAGTCATAACCCAACATCTTTGTGACCTATTTTTTATTGCTCTTACGAAGATAAGTTTTATTCCAAAAAGTATTTAAGACTATCATGATATTTTTTTACCCTTGAAGTGTCTTCACATTAGGTAAGGTCACCATTTCTTTAGTGAATGTAGTATTACCAACTATTTTTTCTTCTCTATAAATAGGTTTGTGTAAATACTTTACTTTTTATTGGATGACTTTCAAAAGCATTGGGTCTTCCTTCTTACATTAAAAAGACACCAATTCCATTCCCAAGGCATCACATTCCACAATATAGGTTTTTTTGAGTATGCATGTAGCTAGAGCTAGTGCTTTGGCACATTGTTTTTTAATATGTTCAAAGGCCTTAGTTGCTTCCGGAGTCCAAGAAAATGCATTTTTCTTTAGTAATGTTGTTAGATGTGCTTCTATTCTCCCATAATTCTTAACAAACTTGTGATAATAGCTCTATCAAACTTGAGAATTCCTCACATATGCTTTATGGTTATGGGGATTTTCCATTCCTTAATGGCCTTCATTTTTTTTAGGGTCTACCTAATTAACACCCTCATGAGATACAATATGACCCAAATATTCCACCTCCTCTACGAGTTCCAAGGGAAAACATTTTGAGGTTTTTTTCATATAATTGTTTCTCCTCCAATAGTTTGAGCACCTTGTCGAGCTTGTTGAACATGATACTTTCAAGACTTGTTGTAGATTAGTATATCATAAAAAAAATAACACAAATTTTCTAAGGAAGGGTTTGAAAATGAAATTCATCAAACCTTGAAATGTAGAAGTTTCATTGGTAAGGCCAAAAGGCATGACCAAAAATTCATAATTACCCTCATGAGTTCTAAATATTGTTTTACGAATGTCTTCAATATTCATTTCTAATTTGATGATATCCCTAAATGAAGATCGAAATTGATGAAGTAAATAGCTCCATGTAATTCATCCAATAATTCATCAATGAAAAGAATGGGAAATTTATCTTTAATAGTGAACTTATTGAGCTCCCTATAATCTGGACACATGCACCATGCCCCATCCTTCTTGTGCACCAATACTATTGGAGCTTTGAAAGAACTTTGACTAGGTTGAATTATACTCACATCTAGAATTTAACGCAACCATGCATTCAATTTCACTCTTTTAGGCATAGGGGATATCCGTAAGGCTTGATGTTTGGAGGAACACTTCAGCATCAAATTAATAGCATGATCATGATCACAAATAGGTGGGAGGCCTTCTAGAGTCTCAAATACATTCAAATGATTTTCCAAGGCTTTTTGGATATCTGGAGAAATAGATGAGTTCAATGTTTGAACATTTAGTGAGCATAATGGTGCAATTATCCCTCGTTTCTCTTTATTTATAATATTTTTCATGCCATTAGAGTTGATTATATTTCGTGTTTTCCCTACGATACCCCTTAGTTAAACTTCCTTTTCTTCCCATTTTCAAGAACATTTCTTGAAAATTAAAAACTATCAGTACCCAAAGATTGTAACCATCGACGCTACTACAGCATCAACGCCTACCCATCTGGACGAGGCATTGGAATATTAAACTAAATGTCCCATGGTTAGCTTGATATTATGGCACTTTCTCATAGCAATTTATAGTTCCTCTATTTGCAACCATCACTTGACACTCATGATGGTATGGGAAGCAATTCAATTCCTTGGCTATCTTACAATGAATAAAATTATAGGTACTATCCCTGAATCAATCACCACTATTACCTTTTTATTCTTGATATGTCCTTCTATCTTGAGAGTTTGAGGAATGGTAATTCCTTAAAATTCATTACAAGATATGGCCGCATTTATTTCTTCTCTATCTAGGGTTGGTTTACTCGTGTATAACCTCTTCCTATGAAGTTTCTTGTTCCTTTTCTTCCTCCTCTGCAGATCTATGTAAAATGATTTTTCTCAACACACTTATGACCTTTAGTGTATTTTCTATCACAACTATAATGAATCCTTTGATATTTTTTTCTTCCAACTATTGTGGTGTCAACCTTGCAGGTTGTCTGGAAGGCTAGGAGTAGCAACACTTCCATATTTATAAGTTGAGAGGTAGATTCCTGGGTTGCCATACTTTTCTTTCAATTTTTCTTGCCAACTCTGAATGCATTTCTCCAATGAATCAATTTCCAAATTCGAACCTCATGTTGAATGTTATCCTTTAAATTCCCTATGAAGACATCAATCCTATGTTCCTCTGGAATATCATTTACCCTTATATTCAATTTTTGGAAGTCCTCATGTTCTCGCCATTGAACCCTTTGTTTGATATTTATCATTGACAAAGAAGGTGCTTTTCTCTTTATCCTCATAATGTAGTATCATTTCCTCCGTAAAATTGAACAAGGGAAAATCAGTTTACTAGAACAAAGCACATGATACCTATTTAAACTTATTGGGTTATAAACATAAAGTTGCAATGCATACTGCTTGTAGTGTTGCTCATTATGGAGATCAAAATTACTGCTCCATCCGTAGTATCCATGTTACCCTGATCCTTGCTATCAAATCTCTCTACATCTATTTTTGGAATATGGTGGGATCTGTAGTCCAAATATAGAGGCTATATAAATCATAATTAAAAAAATTGTTCTCATCACTGAGTTTCATCTATACTATTTCGCCATTAGGAAGCATTTCTTGTAGCAACTTTGTATACCTTCCTTCAAACACTTTCCATGTATTCTTTTAAAATATCCTTTACCTTCCATGCTCGCTTTTAACCCATCCTTAGAATCTTCCATTTTTTCTTCTAGCCCATCCATCTTAGCTTCCATACCATCTATGTCATTTAGCTTCCATTTAATGGTTACTATTTCGCGAGAGCAAAATTTGTTGCACTTGTTATCTTAATTTTGATATATCATGTTGCAATTCTTCATCTTCATGTGTCATAATAGAGAATTTAAGGGCTTAATGTGTCCTGAATTATTGCGAGGAATTTTAGAACCTAACATTGATATCTATGCTATCATGCGACTTGGAATCACTTCTAAATCGATTTTTCAAACAAAAAATTATGCAAATAAAAAGAAATCAAATACACAACTTTTTCTTGCTTTTGAGGAGCTCAATATTGAACTCGATGTATCTCTATGATTTTGGATCTATAAGATTTGAACTCGACCTTCGTAGTAGCCCTTTGATTTGTTTCTTTCCAATTCTACAATTCGAGATGAATTTGGATTCTTAAAGGTGGAAAGCATGCCCGATCTCCCACAATGACCCAAAGTTGGATTGCGTTCGAAGAGTGAACTTTTACGGAAATTTCGTGTCCATGTTTCAACCTTCGCTCTTGAAATGGATACAAAAAATATAAAGTCGCTATTTATGTCACTTTTTACGAAATTCCAATCCGATGTTAGAAGACAACATTATGATGATTTTCTCGTCACCTGCTTGTTTGGGAGATCGAATTTTGGAGCCTACAAACACCTTAACTTCCTTGACCATATCTCCGAAAATATAGAAAAGCAATATTCTGATTTTTACACAAATTTCAACAAGATGCATATCTATAAGCAGTCAAAAATGTAAGTTTCTAAAGCTTCTTAGATTTATAGCGAAAAAATCCAAGATGGCCTATTCTGGAGAAAGTGAAACCCTAAAATCCAAAGCTTGATACCAAATGTTATATGAGCTCACAAAACAATAGAAATAGTAGATCAAATGATCAAAAAATATCCTCTTTCGAGGAAACCTCTTTTAAAATTACATAAATGAACAATTCTTGGATGATTCAACTTGAAAAAACCTCTTTTCTATATATAGGATTCTACAGGATCAGCAATATAATTAGAGCCGACATAACAATAATAATGTAAAGGGCAACAACATTAACAATAGTGGGCTTCTACGGAACAATATTAACAACATGAGTGACCACATGGAGTACAACAATAACAATAAGAGGGCCACACTAAAAATAACAATATGGGTACCTAGTATTATAGGGACTCTATAGAGCCATATGTTTGTATGATTCATTATCAATTCTTTCTCCTTGTTGAGAAATACTCTCGTTTGTCTCTAGTTCCTTAATGTAATTTTTTTTGATTCGCTGTGCTTTACTTCTAAGGATTGTTTTCTTTATTAAAAAAAGATGAAGTTTGAGCCTCAATGTCAAAAAGATTTATAGCTTGTTTATTTCTTCTCTTAGCAAAATTAATAATTAGTAATTTTTCTTCTATGAGATTTCCATAAAAGATTGAATAGGAGGGAATTCAAGGGAAGAAGAGGATAAGGGGATCCAATAACATTTTTAGAGCATCAATCATAGAGGGATTTTCAGCCCACAAGAGTTGTGTTTAAAGGGAATGGGGGGATTAGAAGGAGGTGGAGTTCTAAGAGGATGGGGAAATGATTAGAGTTCTCCAAACAATGGAGCCTTTGTCCGAAATGAATGCCAAATCTAATAGAGCTCTTGAGATATTGAAATGGTCCAATCATTTTGTAATGTGCTATAAGAAAAATATGTTATTTGTCTAGGTGGGTATATCTTTCACACGTAACATTACAGACTGCTGGGTGCTCCCAATCAAATCAAAAGAATAATTTTGTAAGGTGATCCAATTTTAGAAAAGGGTCCACATTTTTTTACTATTCCTAGTGAGAAATTCAAATCCCATTGAATATTACCCTTTTAGAATCCATTAGGGGAGACTTGCAAAAGTTGGCCAAAATTCTTTCCAATCAAGAAAAGGCCCATGGACATTTATACAAACGAGAGCCCTTGTCAATCTCTTGAAAAAATTGAGCGATTGCTGTCACATATTTGATGTGACACGCTAAAGAAATGTGGATCCATCTAGTTTTGAAGCGTAGTAATACACTTCGAACTTCGACATATCTAAAGCGAAAGCTCGAGGAGGGGCAATTTATATGAGTTTTAATTTCATGTTGCCAATCCACCATAATCTCTGTATAAAAAAAATTTGAGGAGCGTGAAGGTTCACCAAGCACTAGATAGCCAGGATTTTGGAATTCAGTCTGACCCGTGTTGCTTTAAAGATACACATTCTCTATTTGCAAGTCTATTCCTTGGCCAAATTCTCATAGAGCCTAAATGATTGAGTGCATACTCTAGTTCATCTTTACTATGTGCAAGGTTTTTGGTAATTTAAGACTCAGGTTTTGGTCGACACCAGAGGATTTCATAGAGTCTCTAGTGAGGACCTACGTTGAGGGCTTAGAGATTCTACTGCCTCAACATTGTGAAAAGCGCATCGGAGATCTAGATGAAACTCACTTCCATTTGGAACGAGTGACTCTACGAGTAGGATTATGTGAGTAGTTCCATAATAAAAAATTCATAAGAATGGATGATATACATGTGTGGACTAGTGTTTATAGTTAAAAAACTAAGAAACAAAGAATAAACACACCCTAAGAATGTATATGTCGAAAGCTTTGTTTAGGCTATCTCATGTGAAAGAGATGGAAAGAACTGTTGGCTGGCACAGAAGGTATCAAACAAGCAATCGTGGAAAGTTTGGCTAGACTCCTGTAATTTCAATATAAATTTGGACCATAGGAAATGTGCAACCCCATAAGCGAGCCCTCACTCCAAATCACGATGACTTCAAGCGAAAAGATTTCATGAGGACATCGCAGCAGAATGCAATTTTGAGAGACCAGTCAAATGCTGGTGGATGTAGTGGCAGTAATGGCTTTGGCTTGTTGCTGCAACGCTGCAAGAAGGTTAGACCCCATTTCCCTCAACGAGTAGAGGTCGGAGAAGAATGTTAAATGTCGTTCTCAAAATTGCATTCTGCTGCGGTGATCCCTTTCACTGGACGAAGTCATCGTGGATTTGGAGTGAGCCTGCTTATCGAATCCCTAGGAGGCGTCATGTAGCGATAGGGGCTTGCTTCTCGATTATCTCTAACCTTCCACTAACGCATGCGTCCATCCTTCTAGTTTCTCATCAGTTCTCCTTTTCTAAAGTCTCATACTGTTAACTTTCGAATTCATCACGTCTCTCCTTATATTTTATGGCGTTGCACATTTCCGTATGGACCAAATTTATATTGAAATACAGGAGGCCTGGTATCAATTTTAGGGTAGAAGCCAAACCCTTCACACGAGTGATTTATCGATACCTTTTCTCAAAATAAAAGCTAGTTCTTTCCATCCTTCTTTCTACACGTGAGATACTTCGCACATTCTAGAGCAGTTCCTGACATTCAAGCGTTGCGAAATTTGACGGACATTTCTGCCCCCTTTATATATATTCCAGAGCAGTTGCTCACATCCAGAGTTGAATTTGACGGGCATTTTTCCCGTCATAGCCAGAAGCCATTTTGAAGGCAAAAATAGGTTTACATTTTTTTAAATGACCGTTTTGGATGATGTTTTCAGGGTGGAACGTATTGACGTCTTATGGCAGATCGTTATTAATACCATGCTATCTGACCTTTTCCATGAGTTGAACTCTCTTCAATTCCAACTTGGAATTGATCTAAGTACTATGATTTTCAACCGGTGTGATTTGCACTGTGACAAATAAACATTAATTTCCGAATCTTCGACTGAAAATATCTACCACACAACGTGATTTGAAATTCAGTATTATTAGCTTGCGTATTAAAAACTGGCTTTGAAATCCGAAGAGTTTTGGGTTATCAAATGTGCTTTGCATTCTACTTTATCTTTTCCAGAATCACATAAACTCTTTGCTTATGTTTACTCTTGCAGTTACGCCAACAACACATGGGCATTTGTGTATCTCATTTCTTAGTCACCATTTGAATTATACCTTTTAATTGTATTATACTGGAAAATTGTATGGTTGATTCTTCAAATTTGTTTGCATTCAGCGATGATAGAGAAATCCTTCAATCATCTCTTTAGCTTGAACAATTCCTATCATTTGAAAGCACTTTGTGACTCTCTACATGTAAAAAATCTGTGAGCCCAGGTAGTAAAACTACAGTGATCTTCAACAAAATAGAAGCACCCTGAAATATGAAATTGTCGCATGTGTCGACTGTTCGTGGGGAGACGCTTTTGATCAACAATGGCAGGCAGGTGTGATCAATAAGATCTTTCATGATGAATAAAATCCATCTAAATAGATTTGTTTTCATACTTGCTTTATAAACTAGAAAAGCTACCCACTTGTCAATTTCACTGACATATCAGTTCGTTTATATTTTATGAAGAGCATTTTTCAGTCCCGCAAACTTCGCACACCGCCAAATAATTCCAACTTACTGTCAATTCCAAAAATACTCGTTAAGCGTTGCGTGCACGTGGCTTGATTAGTGCATTTGCAGTTAAATTAGAAGGTTGGATCAGTAATATGTAATAGTATTTGCATATTCTATCGTTTCAATATTCTTTCTTGCAAAACGATTTAGGTGACGTGTCTATTAAAACCCAAAGAAAGAAAATTGGATCAGGTGAAGACAAATTAATAATATTTATAGTATTTGTTTTGTTGATCACATTCACTGATTTCATTGACTTGTATGTTAAAACCTAGCAAAATTTCATAATATTTACATGGTGGTTTTAATGAATTTAGTTAAATTGACTTGTGGCTATTTACGCATGGTTTTAATAATTTGGCTGAAGCCGATTGCTTTCGGTTCATAAAAGTATTTTCTCCAAAACTTTTCCGCTGTTTCCAATGGTCAAAACATTTACAAAGATACTTTCAATGTTGATTTTTGTTTTTGTAATAATAATTCATTTATTTATATTTATATTTTAGTTTTAGTTTTGTAGTGGAAAATTGATAGAGCAAATGTGATTAATGATTTTTGTCTCATTTTAAAATTTTGTTGAATCGATTATTTGAATTTTTTACTATTTACGTTTTATACTATGATAATACTATTTTATCTTATAGATGGTTTGGGATGAAAAAGAAACAATAATATAAATATAAATTGATTTTATTAATTAATATTGTTTAGTGCAAATTTATTTCTAATCAACTATTTTTCATGCATTTTGTGTGAACAAATTGCTATTTTATTTTATTGTTCTTAACCTAAATTACTGATTTTTATAATGTTTGTAGACTAACTGAAAAGTAGAAATGTGGTGTTGAGGAACTTAATTTGTAAACACTATAATAATGTAGCTATCTTACCTTGAAACCTTTTTGACAAAAACCATCCAGAAATAGTTTTTGTTTGGCTATCTCTTTTATGCTTTCAGAAATTGTGCAACTGAAACTATACAGCTTTGCAGTCAAATATTTTTAGGTATTTTTACTCTGAGCTTCACATTTCTTGGTTTTTCTTTATTTTTACTGCTGTGCCATTAATATTGCAAGCTTTAAATTTTCCATGGAGCAAATCTATTTAGGCCCCTTTCTGCACTTTTGATTGATTTTCTTCCTTGCTGACATGATGAGTTTGAGGGTACATGTGAGTGGACCATGTCGAATTAAAAAGCGAATTTGAATGTGCACACACACGTAAAGAAAATATTTTATTCGCAGGAATTAATATGCATACCTAATTTGTGCAAAAGCACCTATAGCTGAGACGATGGAAAACCACTGAAAAATGGACCTAAGGCCATTGGACAAAAGGATATTACCTAGTTTGCTAGACATACGTACACAAACTTTAAGTGATTAATAAGCACCATACTGTTGTGTAGATTTTATATCATATTATATATATATATATATATATATATATGTATGTATGTATATATATGTATATGTGTACATATATATACACATATATATGGACACAACACAAAATTGGCTTGGTTTAAAAGGAGTTTTTGTGTGATGAGACCTCGTCATGTGCTCAATCTAGTCTGATAAAGTAAATTCTACACATGTCACCTAGACATTCACTAGTTCACCCAGCCACGAGCAAGGGGAAAATGCCTCACATATTTTGTAACTCCTCGAAGGAATGACATTCAATAACCTCGTAATTCATTCATTTGATCTTATGCTGAGACTGAATTAGATCTCAAACTCAGGCAGTCCTTGAAAATCCAGTAGTATGCATATATCTGCTACGCAAAAACATCATCAAAAATCACATATGAGATGAAACAAAACAACTCGATCCATGAGTGTTATGTGGGATTTACGATTACGCACAAAAGCATCTCCCTAGGTTTGAGTGAACAATGACCTATAACAAAAAGAGACAAGGAGACCATTGTGGTACCTTGTAAAGTGTACAGATAACGACAATTAATCCTCCGTGGAACCGTCGATACGCATGCTTTGCTCTCCTTCGCCTTGAAAGCTCCAATTTCTGACCTCCTATTGCCAAAAATTATAACTTTCTGTAGTGCAGGTAGCACAAGCCAAGCTAACTATGGTATCTGTGAGTATCATCTAAAAGTGCTTTGTCCAATGCATTTCACGTGGCATTGAAAATACATGAAATAACGACATCACACATAGGAGACATATTAGTGTGCATCAGTGGCCATGGAAGGAGATTAAAACCATAAATAGGTTTTGATAATTTAGAAAGAGCTTCCAAAGTTGTCACGTCGTTTTCCTCGTAAAAAGTATGCACCTCAGTCACCCTAAATGCATGGAACGATACCTTTTCACCACAGTAGCATAAGGGTAGAATCACTTCTAAAAGCGCTTTCTTGCATATGGAAGGGTGAAATATACAGAGAGTGGGTAAACTTGGGAGTTCTTGTCAATTGCAATGCAAGGTTTTGCGATCAAACCTGTAGAAGTGGGAGGATGTGACATCAAAGTATACAGGGATGGAAAAAGCCTAAAAGAAGGATAGGATACGATCCGAATGTTTTGACTTGGAAGCCAGTAGGTATGTAATACAGTCGAAGCTTCCACACCTTTCCTAGAGCATGACACGGATGCAAGGGAGCAACATGTATCCCGATCACTTGTGAGGCACGGTGGAGCTTGCTTGTAGGTGAACACTACTCGAGCAGGAGGTGCTAGGAGAATTGGTATTCCTAAGGAGGTACCGTAGATAATGTAGTTTCGGAGGCAAAAATTGCGTAAATGGAGGCAGGAATACTTGGGCTTTGCGTAATGATATTTACAGGGAGAGGTCATGATTGTTGTGAGTATATGTGGAGGCCTAATGAGCCAGATGTGACTAAAAATGGCCTATAACAATAAGTGTGCTAATTCATCATCAAATCTACATAGACAGACAAAACTGTATTGTCATAATGAATTTGGACCACGGAGTCTTTCATGTTTTCGCAGTCTCCTTAAGTGTATTGGCTACCACCCTTGTTATGGTTGTTTGATCCGGGGGCCTATAATGATACCAACTCACAACTAATTTATGAAGATGCTCACTGTCTGACCTCACCCTTGGATGACAGAAAATTTCATTTCAACTATAGTCTGCACCAAATCTCTCGTATACATATATTTAAAAAAAACTCCAACAATCGCACTCATAGAAGAACAACTTATCTTCTACCCTTATGAAATATTAAAACACTTTACACAATATGATTTCTTGACTACAAACTCTCCCACATGACCCCGCATTGATTCCATGTGATTATGATCGTAGGAAGGATGCTGGGACTCTCACTTACATTTTTACTTTTTGGTACTTTTCTTATATTTATAAAATCTCATAGTAGAATACTGTCCCTTTTAAAATCATGGCTGTAGTTAAAGAGGAGGTGATTTGAGTTATGGGGATTTTATTGTAGGCATTCATAAAATTTCAGGCAAAGTTTAAATAAATAAGACAATACATGTGTTATGAGTTTTTTTTTTTCCCTTGATAAATATAAAATTATTAACTGACTATATATGAAAGATTTATTTTTTTCATGAAAAATTTATTGGTGAAGGAGTTAATTTCTGTATCAAAACATCACTCTGAAGGAAAATTTTAAATATAACATTTCTTTGAAGGAGAAGTAAAGACCTAAAATGTAAGAAATTTTTTTATAGTGGGTGAATGGAATCCCACAATCCAATTCTATGAGTCACATCCATCGTTGTGACCAGGCCATTTAGAGCTTGAAGATTATTTGTGATGTAACATTATTATTAATAGACATGCTAGAAAAATATTTTGTCAGGATATTTTTTGAAATATTTCTTATATACTATTGATAAGAAAATGATACCTCTGAGAAATAATTTTGATAAAAATTCGTGGTATATCAGATTTCTGATTTTTTTTTCATAAAGTATATTGCAAATTATTTATATATAAAATTTATGTTTTTAAAATAATTCAAAAAACATAATTTAGGTAAAAATATTGAAGCCTTTCTGAGGACATTTGCAAGATTAATGCATCAAATATTCTGATAATTTCAGTAATAAACACTCAAGATTTATACTTTTGCGAGAGATCTCATTAACCTCCTACTTAATCAATTAAACCTTGGTAGTGAATTTGATTTATTCCATCCTTTTGAGTGGCTAAGGTATGAATACCAAAGCAGGTGGATCATATATATTCTTCTTTTCTTTATTTATTTTCATTCCTAGCTTCAATAGCGATAGGAAAAATATATCTTAAAAAGTGATAGTTAATGAAATTTCCTTCCATAGAAAGCAAGTATGATGCAAAAAGTAAGCTGCAGGAGGTTGCATCATGAGAGTATTGATAACTGAATCCTCCTCTTGGTTTGGCATCCATAATTAATACATAGTACTTACAATTTTATAAGAAAGAGGAATGGAGATAAAGATAACTATATGGCTTTAAAGGAGAGGCTACAACATTTAATAACAAGGAAAGGGCAGTGGCTAGGCACAATTCATGACACAAGTTAGAAAGATGTACTAGAGAAGAGACATAAAGATGATCAAGGTGATTAATTTAACCCAGTCAATTTTTCAAAATGTAACAACAGAAAAGGATTCCATATCTTGATTTTTTTTGCTGATGAAGCCCTTCTTAGGAAAATACCACCGATTTAGCACGTTGAAATGATGACTTTTAGAAAACTGATTCTTTTCTTTGATGCTGATCAGTAAATATCCTTTGATGAAGGGAAGAGAAAGTTTGGATATGATCTTGTAAATGTATTGTCTGTGAAGAGATATTAGACAAAAGCGTTCAAAAGAATGAAAGGGTTTGATTTGGGAAGCGAAGGTGATGAAAGTGGAGTTAAAGGAAAATATTTATGCCAAAGGTTTGAGGTATTAAACTTGCAGAGAGGAGATCACCAACAAGCAAAAATGACATTCAAGTTAAACTTCAATATGTAGGTAATTTGATCACAACTTTTCCCTCTCTTAGAACTATGAAAGAAGAATTTGGAGGTTTCTTATTTTCTACAACACTCTACAGTATAGAAGTGTCCTTCTTGATTAATAAAATTAGGAAAGACTAGCAATAGCAAAACAATAAATGGAGACTCTTTGAGGGGAGATAAAATATCTAAAATCTTGCAACTACCCTTAGATGTATCCTTTGAAAAGTGCAGGGTAATATGATTTTATCTCCCAAATTGTGTTGTGCTGATTTATATTAGTTCGCAACTCTATGAAAATATTTAATGTTATCATCTCCTTCTTAGACTTAGATAGTTGTACTCTTCATCATCATTCCATCCCTTGTCGAGAAATATACGTGAAATTAGTGGAGAGGATTCAGAGAAAAAGAGGATTAGGCGATTAATGATATTTTGGAAACATCGACAAGACGGATGTTTAACCAAAAGCGGGAGTTAAGTTAATGAGATTTGGTTGCTAAATGAAAGAGATCAAGCCTCAAGGGTGAAGTAGTTTAGAGTTCCAGAAAAAATAAGTTTGTTTGAAGTGAATGCCAAAGTCAATAGATCCATAGGATAATTAAATAGTTGAATATTTTTCAATGTGATCTAGACTCAATAATATTCATTTTCTAGTGATTTTAATATTCATAGGCCAAGCATTACATATTCTTTGGTCATTAATCAACTCACAGAAAAATTTTGTAAGAGATAAATTCTCTAAATTAGTTACCTGTTTGACTGCTACAAATGAAATTCAAATCCCCCCATGTAAGACACTAAAAATGTTGAAGATACTTGAAAAGCTTGACCAATATTATTTCCAATAGAAGAATTCCATACATTGATAAAAAAGAATTCTCCTTGTGTTATCTTAAAATAATGGTAATTGTCCCAACCCTCATTGATGGATTGTGACTAAAGGAAAAAGTTGATGAATCTAGGATTTCAGCTAGGAAATAATACCCCTTGACATTCACGATGCATCTAATGAAAGAAAAGCCCTGGTAAGGACAAAAACAATTGATTTCCCAAAGTTTTAATTTTATGTCAATCCACCATAATATTTTGCATAAAAAATAATTTGAGGAGAGTAAAATTTTTAGGCAGACAACTTCTTCTTTGGAAGTTATTTTGCCTATACCCATATTTAAAGATAAGTTTTCATTTCTGAGGTTTAGTTAAATTTGAGTCAGAGCTGAAATAATTGACTAAATTTTAAATTTAATTTTATTGTGCAAGGTTCTTCACAAGGTGGGAGTGAAGGTTTTGGCCAGCCTAAGTTTCACTTGGAGACCCATGGTGAGGAACCAAAAATTGCACTAGGTTTGAGAAAAAATTATTGAGGATTGGGGATATAGAAGAAGGAGGGATAAGTAAGGGATCTCGGATTACTCCTCGGGGCAAAATGTGGGACAAGGGGGTGGCACAAGAGAAAAATTGGTGATAGAAAGCAATAGGGTTGGTGGAGGGAGGGAGAGAGGGGGGGGAATAAGAACCCAGAATGAAGATTCATCGGTGAAATAGTTTTAGAGGGAGAGGGATGGGAAAACATAGAATAAGAAAGTTTGAATAAATATTAAATTGAAAAAATGAGGATACATGAGAGATAAAACCATATCTTTGGAAGGGTTGGCCTCCCATATTCTTTTATTTGTGCCTTCTAAACAATTTAGAGAGGGCGGTTGGATCGAGGAAGGACTCCAACTAGGGAAAATCTTCCCATCCATAGTCGTACTAGTCTGCCTTATTAGAGAGAGTGAAAAGGGCCTTCTTCAAAGCATAGGAGAGGAGATCACATAAGGAGCACCCATATGCTTATCCATAGGACCCGAAGTCTTTAGGGCACGTCTTTGTGGAAGGATGACCTTGGGTATCCTTGATGAGCACATTTACAGCTGGCAGCTTCATATCACGGGATGTAACCAGTTGCTGTGGTTCAAATTTGATATATATATAATCATGGATGCCTTTGAAGTATCAAACCCACCAACATCCAGCCACATACCCATGTAGCTAGTATTATAAAAAATAGTGATCCTCTTCCATGAAAAGAGAAAAAACCAAGTATTACCAAGCTACATACGAAGATGTCTATTGACGAGAGGGAGAGGGGGATAGGAGCCCGGACCTGGACAGGAAATAAATAATTTTGCGTCATATCTTGTATCAAAATCGACTATCCACGATCTCTGATGGCACATTCCAACAGAAGCCCCCAAAACCATCTACTGTCAAAGATATTTTGGGCGTTTGTTGCTTCCACCCGTTAACCACCCCATCGAGCACTTAGCGAAAATTACATTTGGGCCTATTAGAGCCAGTGGCTTGTAACATTCATTTGACCCATTGTTGCGGGACCTTGATACGGCATTCTTATGCTAACAAAAAAGCTGACTGCACTTTCCATGTTGAGGATCTCGTTTAGCTCTAACGTCCTTGCCTAATGGAGACCGCCCGGCCTTTCATTTTGTGCATTTTTCTTCCTCGCATTTGGTTGCTGTGGGTAGGTGGAAAATGAGGGTCTGGGTTTGTTACCTTCAACATGGAATATTTTAGATGCCGGACCAATGACGAGGAGGATTATTTGTGAATGAGTGTGTATGATGAGGGAGGGATACCTAAATACTTGCAAGGATGGACAAGGTATCTAATGACAGAAAAGAAGATGTGTTGCCGAGGTAGGAAATTGTGGCTAGGTAAGGGGTGGTTAAATCAGACACACCCCATCTAGAAAGCAAGATATTTTGAGGAGGTCGAAAATAACATTTTGGAGGTGGGTGAAAAGAGATGACTATCGTCTTACCATATACAGGTCATTCTATAAAGACTACTAATGAATAACATATAAAATTTGAAATAAATGTTTGATTGGGAACCATACATGCATTTGTGATGACAAAGGTAAGGATATATGCATATAAATACCCTTGGGGCAAAATAGACTTGTATAATCAACCTGCTACTTCATACATTGAGAAAATACTTGCAAGGGAATGGTAATAGGAAAGGGGCGTGAGTGAGAAGAGGAGAGTGTTGGGCCATTTGGCTGACCTAGAATTTGTTCAGGAAACAAACTCAGAATAATATTAGTCCATAAAACCATAAATACGTAAAGGTATTTTTTTCTTCAAGAATAATTTATTCCAATTTTATTTAATCATATATATATATATATATATATTTGATTTTCTTTTAGTATATGTGTGTGTGTGGTTATTACAGAAATTAAATATTTTACACTAAAAATATAAATAGGCCTAAAAAGTAAATTGCCATTCGATAGAGAGAGATAAATAGAATCGATGCCTATTTACCTTCAATAGTGAAGTAGAACACTTTACAATCAATTTCAAAATCTGGAGACTAATTAGCTGAAGCATTTTATAATTAAACATTTAATAAAACTACATTTTGGCATCTTATTCCTATAGCTTTCATTGTATTTTATTAAACATTTAACACTGAATATAATAGCATTTATAGCATGATTTTCTCATTACTTTTTTTGTATAGATGAATTTTTGTTTTCTCACTGAGAAGAATGGAGAAATAAGGTTATGTGTTGACTTCATAGTCCAACAAGGCCTTATTTCAGAACACAATTCTTGCACATACAACCCCACTTGGGCTACATTTTGGAGAAGGTGGTAGGGTCCTCTCAAATTTCTATGAGTTGTTGTTTCTCAGCCCTTTTGATCAAAAACGTTTTATTCCCTGCAAGGAAGCATTGCCTTCCATAATGCCCTTCGGCCTCATAAACACGGGAGCCACTTTTGAGAGAGCTATGGAGATAACATTTATTGGAGAAATGCTTTGGCATGTTTGTAGTTATTTATCCCAGTGACAAGTTTTTCTCAAAGCGAGATGAATAACATGCAGAACTTACGCTCACCTTTGAGAAAATGTAGGAGGTATTTGTTGTATTCATTCAGACGGAGAGGCAATCTCTAATACATAGGTGGGTCTAGCGACTTTCGAGACTATCTAATGCAGTTTTTCCTTGTGTTTCTCTAAACAAGATAGAGAAAGGGAATAGACCCTAACTCTTCGATCTTGTCTTGGATATTTGTTACATTCTTAGGCTCTCTGCTAATAGTGGTGTACGATTACCTCTCTGAGAATCAAGGAACAACAACCAAATGTAATCCAACACAAACATTATTTAGACATCAAATACTAACAAATCAGAAACATTAGACTATTTGTGTAAAATATTAGACAAATATAGAAATAAAACACCATATGTTTTGTTAATAAATGCTGAAAGAAAGGAAACTTTGACCATTGGCCTTGATGTTGAAGGCCTCCTTTGCTAATGTCCTAAGTCCTTCAAAAACTCTTAAAAGCATAACTATACGTGGATAGTAGGCATTTATCAAAGGCCACATGAATCCTGAAAAGGAAGATGAATGATTAGACCATCCCAGCAATGACCCAACTAGTAGTAGGTATAGGGATCAGCGTTCCCATAGGAAGGGAGAGGGAGTTAGAATACCCATGAAAGGAGGAAGCCCACTTCTCAGGGATAATCCCCATTGATAAGATCAGGCACACTAAACTTGAATGGATTGTACCCTATCTCCTTTGAATAACATTGTGCTCGCCACCGGGAAACTCATTGGAGGCTTCCCCTCCATTTAAGAAAACACGCGAGGAAAAAGAGTTCAACATGGTTTTCTTAGAAAAAAGTCTTGGCAGACGCTAGACGAGAACTTTTCAACCTACCATCGGCATAGGAAGGCCAGAAGCGCGTACTCAAAAATTTAGGGTTTGAAGGCTAAGTTTCTTCGGTGATCTTCCAAGCCGGCTTTCTTTGTGTCTTTGTATGATGTTTTGTGAATTTTCCAAGACAGATGCTATTTCATGGATTTGTCCCAAGGCACTTTAGGATCAAGGATGCGAAGTGAGCGAGGTGAAAAATTATTGTAACTTGAGATGCCCCCTAAAGCATGAAGGCAAAATGTTGAGTGATGGAAGATGCTTTACGAAGCAAGGTAGAGAACTCGCGGATACCACAGAAACCTCCTAAACCAAACACATTACAATATCAAAATCTCTGATATGCTAATAACATATCTCTAACTAGGCATCAAATAACATGTGAACCCACGAAGTATGGTCGCGACCACATCAACGTAAAGGAGATCATGGGAAATAGGATACATGACATGGACTTCTCAGCCATCGTATAGACGGGATCATGTGTAAAATAATGAATGCTAAATAACTCCATGGTCTTGGATAATGAGCTGATCAGGGATGCAATCATTACAAATCATCCATGTGGATCTATCCATGTAGTTAGATGTATTGATGTTGACACTGTTTGAAACCACTGGTTATGAGTCAATGATGAGCTGTTAACATTTTAGAGTACCACCAATAATGATATGCTTCCATAAAAGGTACAATAGTAAAATCTAAAAGTGTGAATAAATTTGTTGAGGTCGAATACTTGTGAATCATTGATCAGAGGCCAATGAAGAGGTTAACTATCATTGAACACAAAGAACTTGTTGAGGCATGCTGACTCAAGATGCAGAAAAGTTTCTAAACCATCTTCTAGATAATGAAAGTGATGAGAAGTGATTTCATGAAGAGGCCATGAGTATTCACATCATCGACACAAATCAAAAAATATCTCAAGATAATAGGAATTCAGTTTTTGACAAGGGAACGGTCAAATAAACGAGAGGATGTTTGACTTTGAAAAAATAACACACTGGGCACATAATAGCAACCACGACCCCACAAGTGTGGCAACATTGAATAAATAGGATCGAGTTCATGACGGAGAATGGTGATCAAAATAGGAAAATAGTTTGAAACTGTAATGGAAAAATAATAGATAAAGGATATAATGACATGGAAATTCGATGAGTGTCATGTTCACAGGAAATGATAAAAAATTTGCCAAAAAACATAGGATGTTCCACTTTCTAATTTTCCCCATTATTTCTAACATTTTCTTTTATTTTTGATAACCAACATAAGAAAGAGGATAACATATATTGAAATATCAGTTGTATTACTTCGAATGAATCCATCCCTAGTAATTTTAAGAAGCACTAGGAGAGGAATTTCAGTGTCATAAATTGTGATTATTTTGACTAGTTAATTTTAGCGAGTCAATGGAAAGAAGGTACTTGTTGTCTTTTTCATATTTAGGGAGTTAAAGCCATTGAGAAAATAAAATTCCGCATATCCCTTTTCATAAATCATCTCTCGAGATGAAAAGGTAAGAAAACAATGCGAGAGAACCTCTTGACCACGCATTGGATAGATGCTTTATTTTAAATAGTTAATATAAATGAAAAAGGGTGAAAAACATGACCAATCAAATTCGACTTTAATATGAGTTTAAAATAAAAGTACTAGAAATCTTTTCATTTTTGAGTGTCATAAAAAAACGAAGGAGATGAGCTGCTGAAAGCCAAACCCTTCACGGTGGTTTGTCGATATTTAACTTTTCTCTGAAAGCTAGTTCTTTCACCCTACTTTCTGCATTAGAGTACTTCTTTTTCTTCGGAATTTCCTCACATCCGGGGTTGGAATTTGATGGGCATTTTGCCCCTTTCTTTATTCGAGCGATTCCTCACATCTAGGGTTGGGCATTTTTCCATCTGTTGGTCATTTTAGTTAAAATATGTTTTAAGCGTTTTAAAATGATAGTTTTGGATGATGTGTTTTGAAGGGTGTAAAGCGATATTGTTGAAATGTTAATTTCAATACTTTAAACGACAAAAGGATGGATCACGATGTGACATTTTGTGAAGGTTGGTACACTTATTTGAAAATTAAAATCACAGACATTAGTTTGCAAGTTTTTGTTAAAGGCTTTGCAATAGCCGTTCGCGTGAAGATTGTGGTTCCAAACCATTTTAACCATAATTCAAATCACTATCGCCTGCACTACCATTCTGACATAAAAACTAAATAAATTTTACTTCGATTTTGTAAATTCAAAGGAACCATGGAAGCGTATTATAGGTTGCATTATTTTTGGTAGTTGCTTCAGGAAGATCGGGCCCATTCAAAACTCGTAAAATGGAAATGCATAAACATTTAGCAAATTACCTTCTCACAATCGTATCGGTTGTGATCGTTTAGCCCATTTTTGGTTTATCGTTTGAAGTTGGCCCAGTTTTAGATTGCGTTTCCGTTGAAAGGACTTTGTATATCACACAAATGAAACAAGTTATTAAAACCTTTGGTTATAAATGTAGCGAACATAATATATGTATATTATAAAATCCGTGAGTTTACTAACACTTTATATATATTAGTTATATTAACTTATGAACATTGCGTATGGGCTCCAAAAGGTTTTTAACATATGTGATATGTTTTGAAAATAAAACATAGTGGATTAAAAATGGGTGGAGCCGCTAGGTTAGAAAATACCTGAGTATATTGATATATATACGTATTTGTCAAAGATATTCTTTTTGTTTAGTGATGAGCATTATGGGATTTTTTAATGACAACTGTTTTCTTATTTTAAAATTCAATGACAGAGAGAAGAAATTCTTATGCTTGTGCTTCCAGCATGATCCACATTTTGTAATCCCTCTAGGGAGATTATTTATGATTTTTATTTTTAATGAAATGAAGAATTTTTATTGCATTTCATACGACAGAAATTTTTGTTTGTATTTCTCATGTGTTAAAGGAGGAGACTGTATTCTCTTTGTGTGTTTGGAATATGAAATTCCTTTATGGTATGGAAACTATTCAACGTGAACTCTTTGAAGGTGTTAAAGGAAAATTTGAAGGATTTTATTCTGACCAGTTTTCTAGCGGTGTGAAGGCTGAAGCTAAAATCCAGGTATTTCTCAAAAACGGGGTGGCTACTATTTTTAAATGGATTTAGTTTTATTTTAAAAAATTCTGATTAAGATTTAAGCATAGTTCGAGTGCTAGGCAGGGCAGGCATGATATTATTGGTAATTCTGACTCCCACAGTTCAATGGGAAGAACTAGATTATTAGGCAATCACTAGGCCTGTTGCCTCTCAAGAACATGGGAACTTGTTGGGGATGTTTGAAAAAGAGCCGGTAGATGAAAATGAGTTTAATTCCTTAACCACGGTAGAGAAGGACTTGTGAGAAATAGAAGAAGGACTCTAAAGCCCTGTATCTCTATCAAGAAAATTGCATGATAGTGTGTTTCCAAGGATAACGTATTTGAGAAATCCAAAAGAAGCATGGGAAACTCTCAAGACAACCTATCGATGCATGGAGAAAGTGAAGACAACAAGTGTTGTTGTTGAGGAGAGATTTGGACTCATGCAGGGAGTCTGATAACATAGACTCATTCTTCACACATGCAGTTGACTCAGTCTGTCAGATCATGGAGAGACACGAAGAAAGAAGGATTGTGGAGAAATTTTGAGGGAGATTACCCTCAAGTTTTGATGTTGCCTGCCTGGGACAGAGATGTCTCAGGCATTTGGATGATGAGCTTCATGCATCATGATGACATGACAGTTGGGTAGAAATAAAAACTCATCCTTGGAGCAGCAGCCAAGGCCTTGAATGTCCTTTGGAAAGAGAAGAGGTCAGGCGGGAGAAGCAAAGAGGAAGAGGAAGCCAAAGCAGAGGAGAAGAAATAGCCCGGCAAATGCTCGGAGGAAGCGATAAAAGTGAACCCAAGGCCAAAGCGGCTGACCGGCAGGTGGACAACAACATGCTCATGGAAAGAAAGACCTGACAAATCAATGTCCGATTAATGCATTATTGTAAAAAATATGGGCGTATACAAAAATAGATGTAGGAAAGAAACAGACAATTTCTGGTAATAATTGCGATTGCAAATTTCACTAGAAAATATAAGGCCAAGATAAATTGTTTTTAGCAACTTTCAACTTTGTTTTAGGAAAAGAGTGAAGATTTATGGTTTCTAGATTAGCAAAGGATGTAGCAACTACACTTGGAAACAATATATTTTATGTAAGATGAAAATGTGAGTCTCAAATCTGTTAGAATGAATATTGAATTTTTATCTAAAGGAAAAACACGTGTTATACGACAAATAAGGGAGAAAAGAGAGCATATCGATATATATTTTTAAAATTGTAAATGTAATTTATTACAGCATTGAAGCTCATTCAAAAAGACTACAATGTTTTCTTTAAAGATGATGTATTACTTATCATGGATAAACCTCTAAAGCTTTATTATTGCTGCAAATAAGGATGACAGGAATAAAATGTTCCCTCTCGAGGATGAAGCCAGTTGAAAAGATGGAAAAGAAATGGCGTGATGACATAAGTACTTTCCAACGAGAAGCAAAAGATAAAGGTGGTTATGGCGAGTTGGACATCTCAACTTTTAGAGTCTTAATTTGTTACATAGGAAAAGGAATGGTAGATGATTGTTTGCTTAGTTGACAAGGATAGCCTATGTGAAGGTTGTATCTTGGAAAAAACAAGAGAAATTTTCCATCCGGAAAAAGCATAGGGCAAAAACACCCGCTTAGAAATTGTCCATTCAGATTTTGTGGACTGACAAACACTATCATTAGCAGACAAACTATTATATCTTGACTTTTATTGATGATTTTAAAGAAAACATGGGTTTACTTTTGAAATACAAAAGTAAAGGTATTTGAAAATTCTGCAATTTCAAAACGTAACGAAGACAAAGTGGGCTGACATATCAAGTTATGGGGCCGATGAAGGAGGTGAGTATATCTCCAAAGAAGACTGCATTTTGTAGAGAAAACAAACTTACACAAAACAATTTCTGACAAAAGTATACACCACAACAAAATGGTATTCTTTGAAAGAAAAAATAGAACCATCATGAATGCTTAAAGTATGTTGAAGAAAAACATTTACTGAATGAATATTGAGTAAAAATTTGTACATTGTCTGTATCATAGAATAGATACCCAACAAAGTAATGACAGAGTTCAGGAAAGAGACATGGAGTGGCCTGAAAACAAAGTCACCCACATGAAAGTTTTGGTTGTGTGACCTATGCACATCCCAGAGATCGGAGTAGGAAAAGTTGTTTATGGAGAGAAATGTATTTTTATTGGATCTGATGAGGAATCAAAGCTTATAAGAGTTAACAACCCATCCACCAAGAAATTCAATGACGGGGAATCTTCAGCAAGAACTGCTGAGGAGAGCAGGATGGAAGCATTGAAACGTGAATGTTAAAAACTGACATCTACGATAGAAAATGATGAAGAGATGGCAGAAATACATCCTAATGAAAAGCACACAAGGACAAGGAGACCTTTATGAGAAGAAAATAGGTACTAAACACCACCACATGGGCAGTTGACATTTTCAACATGTACACCAAATGAAAAGACAAAGATCACATAATTTAAATAGACTACAGAAAAGAAAATGAAGACACAAACTCACATGCTTCTGCCTTCAATAATATGGTGATCTATTCATTTCTGAAGAAGACTATTAAAGATAAGAAATGGATAGATGCTATGGATGAAGAGATTAATGCCATGAAAAAAACAAGACATGGGATTTGGTTGAACTCCCAAATGGTAAAAGAGATGATTGGGTTAAATGGGTCTACAAGACCCAAATGTTTGAAGGTAAGATTGAAGGAAGCCACAAGGTCAAACTTGTTTATACAAAGGATACAAACGACAACTTTATGGGAGAGATTATGAGGAAACATATGTAGCGTTGCAGAATGGAAACCATGAAGACGTGTTGTCTATTATGACACAACAATAGTGGAAAGTTGCAAATGGATGTGAAATCAACATTCTAAACGGAGTGATGGCTGGAAGGTTGCTGAATAACCTCTAGGCTATGAGAAGAAAGGCCAAGAGCACAAAGTTGCAGAGATTGAAGAAAACTCTTTATGGGCTAAAGCAAGCACCAAGAGCATGAGTAGAACAAGGATAGGATTCTCTTCTACTAGAGGCATGGGTTTAGAAAAATGTGAGGAGAACCACCTTATACATCGAGGAGAAAGATGGTAAAGATGCGATTGTTGTCTTTCTGCTATGTTGATGATGTGATATTCTGAGTAATAGTGATTACCTTGTTGAAAATTTTAAAAAGGTCATGAAAGATGGGTGGAAATGATAATTATGAACTATTTGAAATACTTCTTAGGAATACAGGCAGTAGAAACAGAAAATAAAATTTTTATTTCTCGGAAAAGTGTGAATGAAGTTTGGAAATGACTAACATATACGAGATTGCAAGACGACAGTACTCACAGTGATGGGATTGAAGCTTCAGCCAAAGAGGACGACAGAGATTTTGATCCTAGTTTGTACAAAACATAGTTGAAGTCTCATGTATTTATTTGCCTTCAAAACCTATGTATGCATGTGTTAGTTTAATTTCAGTGCTATGGAAGGCCAAAAAAAAAAGTACATTGGCGACAATAAAAAATAAACTAAGAACATGTTAAAGGAACTAAAAGGTGAATTTTATATACTATTCATGCATTCAAAGGAATTAATTGGATGCAACATTTCGGTGATTGGGGTGGAAGTGCTGATGGGCAGGAAAAGTGCTACAGTTTATGTTTTATGGGTTCGGGAGCCATTTCATGGGCTTCACAAAGAGCTGTAACTATTTAGTATACAACGAGCGGAAGTAATATTGTGGCTACAACGGTAGCATCGAAAGCGGTCTGTGGATGAGAAGGATGTTGAGACCTATATCAAGAACGAGGTAAAAGGCATTGATTTATTGTGACAATAGCTCTACCATTACATTGTCAAAAAATGTGTTTCACAAAAGGAACAAAGCACATAGATGCTAAGTTTCACTACATCGAGGTTAGGTGATATTTTAACATCTCTGCAAACAAGCAATAAATCCAAACATAAATTAATTAATTCAAATAACTGTAGAAGTTAGGAATATGTGCTAACTCTTAGGTTGTTCCTAAATATTGGAGTTTGTTGTTTAAGTAACTCCTATCTTGGTGGAGTTTGGCGAAAATTATCTCAACCAAAGGAGTCTAGATAGCATGGACTATCATGGCATTTCTTCTCTCATTAACACAAATTGTAATACTAAATTCTTTTAATAAGGAAGGCAGGTAGAAGCCATGAGGCTTCGGTCCTTTAATAATATTTTGTATGATTTTTATGTGTGTTTTTCGTAATTTGTTTACGAGTTAATTTTCATTTTGTCAGAATGTAGAAATTTCTTGCGGTGAGATTAGGTTGGGTGCTCGATTTTGTTGAGTGAGACGCAGAATTGTGGAGCGTTGTGGTTTCCTTGTTCGCCTTGTTTCGGAGCAAAGTTCCCGGGCCTCTAAACATTGAATGGGAACAGCCCATCACATGACCACAGCAGGCGGTGCAAGAAGTTTGAAGAGTATAGGACGTGGTGTGAGAGTGAGTGTAGTCGCTCACTTCCAGATTTCTACGATTTTTCTGCGAGGGAAAAATTACATTCGTGGCATGTGGTTGTTGAGTAGATAAAAATATAAACTTCCTTTGTATCGATTGTTTATTTGATAAGCTTCCATTTTCGAACAAATTTGCGTATAGGATAATATGGTATATCGAACACTGAAAGTGACTACAGGCTACACCTGCGTCGCATCGAAAATGACAGAGCTGAACTTGGTAAGATACACAATCAGCCAATAGACTTAAATAAAATCCATGTCAACACTAGTTATGACTTCAATGGCTTGATCAGTGCTTTGTTATTATCTGATTACAATATGATTTGGGAAAAAGATGTATTCAGTTACTATGCATATCTTGACCAAATTTCCTTGGATTCATGCATTGCCATGATGTTACCATTTGATGGTGTCATGACATTTTCTGCTGGACTGTGTGAATCCGATGATAGAGCCACATTTGAACTAAGGAGATTTCTTTTTGAAACTCAATATACGCACTACTGCAGGTAGGAGTTGGGGATAAAAGTTTCGGCGTTGAGATCGACTATTAAGAAGCTTATAATGCTACATGGCATCGGGTACCCATTTATTACGGAGATAGTGTTAAGGCAATTTGTGCTTTTGATACGGCAGTAGGCAGGTATCAAAAGTCATTATTTACCTGCACAACGTTAAAGAAATGGTTAAGACCTTGTGTTGAAGAAGCGGTTGAATGGAAACGACAAGTAAACGACCCATCGCATTTATCAAACCCCACGGAGTCTCCATCTAAACAACTTCTTTGTTTTTAAAACTTTCTTTCTAATATGAATGATAATCCCCATGATGGTAGTTCATTGATGATGGAAAAGGCTTGGCTATTTGAGAATATTAGCGTTTTTTAGGAGAATTGTGTGAAATATGGCGGTTTTCAGCGTTGCTTCAGGTATCATTTTATTCTTGTTGATCTCAACAAAGAGTTTGCCACTTTTATGAGGTCCGGGCAGTTATAATGTCGGTCTCGATGACCAAAGAAAGTTTCTGATTGGCGGTTACAGAAGGATATGCAAAATAACAGAGATAAGCAGAATATTTATCTTCTAAGTTTCTTTTGAAAAATGTGTTGAAAGTCTTCAATCGGCCCTCGGTCAAATACAATTGTCTTGTTATGTAGTGGTTGTAGCTGGACAATCTCAGAGGTCAACATAATCATGTTTTCCATGAAAGAAAATGTTCATCTTTATTTATTGTAATTTGAGACCGGAGCTGGAACCACAGGCTGATAGGCACAGACCATGGACTGCACATCTGAAGCATGTACACCGATACTAACACGATTGATACAATGGAAGTGTCTTGGATCAGTTCCAGGAAGTCCGGCCAGGTCAACGTAAAGAACTGACCCGAGTGTGAAGCATTTGGCAGTGGGCTTGGTAGGTAAAAGTTGAAAGTTGGTAAAAACTGTACTTTTCAAGGATGAGTTATAGTCAAAGGTACATTTGATTATTTTTAGCTTTGCAGGTACAACCTTTAAAATTAGATTCATTACATTTTAAGTGAGCAGAAATTTCTTTTTCATTTCATTAAAAGACATTATATATTTTTAATGGGTTTTAAAAGGGTTTAAAATTAAAGAACAGCTTTTTGGAGAGATAAGGTGTCTTTGGTAGTTTATTTAATTGTTTTTGTTGGAGTGATAAGGACTTAAGTGGTTGGGGGAATAATAAGTGTAAATTTTTAAAAGGATATTTCTTACAGTTATTCAATTATTGAAATAATTTAATGGATGTATGGAGAGAAAAAGTTGCATGGTTAAATTACGTGCAAAAATAATTTAATGAGATGTATGGAGAGAAAAGGTGTAAAATTGAGAGATAATGAGTGTAACATTATATGTCTTGAATGAATGTGAGGAGTGAGTGGGTAGGTGCTCATTAAAATTAATGTGAAAAATAGGAAGGCTAATTTTTCTATTTTATATATTTTATAAATGGAAGATAAGTAGATTTTTTTGATGAAATTTTTTGGTGTAATAAAGGTGAAATTATTTTTGTAATTTTTGGAGTAATAAATTATATTTTATGGGTAGGAGTGATAAGGAAAGTCATTGTTGTGATTCCAAATTTCTTTTTTCTTTGAGAGAGAATTGAGTCGGTGGAATAAATTTTAGAAGACGGAGTACTTTTACAAGGTTGAGCTTGCCATTTTCATTTACTTGAAGGTGAGATTTTGTTATGTACTCAATACTTAATAAAGATATCATTTTTTGAACGTTGTGTACTAGATCAGCTCGAAATTGAATAAAGGGGATTAATTTTACATTCAATGTTCTTGATGGCGTATGTTTATGGCTTCATGTTGTTGCTTTGATTTGTGTAGTTGTATCAATGATTTCATTTAAATACGCATACATAAAGTTCGGTGTATAAATAAACTGTACATGTAACCCAGAAAGAAATAGCTACAAAATGGGGAAAATTCTAAACTCAGCACATTTCCTTCAACAAACAATCAAAGTTGTCAACATCATCAATTTTTACATCAACGGCAATTCCTCAGCCCAAATAGTTTCATGAATCTGGAAACTCTGACAAAGTCTATGTTGAATCATTTAGACATGATAAATTAATGGTTGGTGGATATTCTAAATTCATTTATTAATGAATTTAAAGGATAAGAAGGTGTTGTTTTAAATTGAATCTGTTAAAATCATTGTAAGATTTCTTGAGTGCATTGTCGGCAGTGTTCGACACCCTTCCTTTAAGAAAAATCAAGTGAATGCACGAGTTTTTTTTAACTCTAATTCAAACAAAGCAACAAGTCACATCTCCTGCCATGGTACAGCGTGATTATTCATTGCACTCATTGTATCAAGGCATTCTGACTTTCAAACTAAAGCGAGCCGGTGATTCATGCAACAACCATCAAAGCAACCAAACAATTAAATCAATCAAGCAAGTTGAACAGCTCAGTGAGCGTGAAGTCATCAAGTAAGTCGAAGTGAGCGTTAAGACAAATGTGATGATATGAGAGTAGAAAGTAAGATTACGAGTTTAAGCAAGAAATTTTGCAACTCTAGCAAGTGCAATCGGCTGGAAATAAAGCGAAATTAACAACACATGTGGCAGGCTGTCATTTCGGTGGCCTTTGTTCAGAAAATTGACATCTACAACAAAAGAGGCTTTGATTTCAAATCATAAGTTCATATGGTAGCAACATGTCGATTGATGACATTCTTCATAGTTTGATCATTTCCAGTGATGAAAATTTATAGTGCACATGACAAAGAAACTCTTGCGATAACTGCAACATCTACAGCAAACACAAGAAACCATTGAGTTTCTTGACTAAGTCATAACTTCAAAGGATTGAATTGCGAGAAAAGCGTGATACTTTCAAGATTTTGGAACATCAGAATGATAAGTCATTCATTTAATAAACGAAGTGTCGAAGTTGTTCTAGTTCCGATTTCTTCCGGAGCCCATCTACATCGAGCTACGGGAAGAAATTCAACATAACAAGAATCGACGAGGCCCAGGATGTGTCCCGCGATGACACCACCTTACTGTCCCCAGTTATTCAGCCCATTAATTTCGTTAGTGCGGGGATTTCTTGCCGGCTCACCCTCAATGATTCTAAGAAAGTTCACCAGGGCTAACCCGACCAATGCACGCAACCTACGGTTCTCGGACAATCAAAAATTGCATGCACCTGAAGTTGAAGTCCAATAGAAATGTTTCTCATTGCTCTGAAAAGCCCAGGTCATATGGAAGATCGGTGTTTTGAAATGACATAGTGGATTAAAAAAAAAAAGACACAGACTGCTATGGATTAAGAAGAAAATACACAACATTATATTGATATATATATACACAATGTGTGTAAAAATGTAGCATTTTTTGATACACGATGAACTGAAGGCAAAAAAAAAAAGTTTTAACGGAAGCACTATTTTTTGTGCAAATTCAACGGACAGAGAAGAAATTTGCCTTGCTTGTGCTTTATGTGATCCACATTTGTAATCCCTCACATGAAGAGGAAGACTAATTTTGTAACTGATTTTTATTTTTAATGAAATAGAAGAATTTTGTAATCTATGTAAATAGGTTACAATTTCTATTTCCTGCGTAGGAGAAATTTCTATTATCACATTGTGTTTGGAATATTGAGAAATTCCAACATTTTTGACGTCTTGTTTTTTGGCGAATGTTATTAATACCCTATGATCACTTTCTCCATGAGTTGATTTCTCTTCAGTTCAGCTTGGAATTGATGAAATGCTATGAGTATAACCGGTGTAGATTAGTGTGTGAGCGAATAAACATTAATTTTGGATCTTAATCCGAAAATATATACTATCTGAATTTTGGAATTCAAACTTATGTTTTATTAAATACATTTAAAATCAGGAGGTTTTGGGTGCTCAGAAGCATGTTGCATTCTAATTTTATCTTCAGAATCACATAACTCTTTCGATGACAACAATAGTAACCAACCAAAAAAGAAAAAGTGGGCATTTATGCCATCAACATTCTTAGTTATGGCAATTCTGCATTATTTAATTGTATTATACATAATATGGATTCTTCAAATTTGTTGCAAACAAAGATTAAGAAATCTGAGTAATATGTTAGCATTATTACTATCATTTGAAGACATGGGCTCTATGTAGTAGGCTGGTTTCAGTATAAGCGATTACATTTCATTGTTGATATTGAACTGAATAAAGAAGATCTCAGCCTTGATCAACAATAAGTTGATGGCTTTGATATCATCAGTGGATAGTTTCCTTTTTTATAAATAGAAAGTTCATCAATTTACTTTAGAATCAGTCAATTTTCATTTTATGAAGCATTTTCATCCCAAACTTCGTACACTGCCAGAAAATAATTTTCCAGCTTGCAATTCAATTTGCAAATGTACTATTCTAACGTTGTTTTGTGGCTTGATTGTTCAGACTTAGAATTAATTAGAATGTTGGATCAGGGAAGACACAGTAATATTTATAATGAGTTGTTTAGCTCTGCCTTAAATTTGAGGTGTTGGAATTTGGGAGTTGTCTATCTGTAAAGGAATTGCCTAGACGGTAAAAATTGATCTGAATCTGGGTAATTTTTTAAGAAATCTTGCAAATAGGAGTCTTTGGATGTGTTTTGATAGTGGAAATGGATTCAGCACCATTGAAAACCTCTAGAACTTGCGTGGTTGATGTTCTCTTCAGTTTGAAAAATATATTTGGGATTTTCTTAAATCTTACTAAATTTCAATGATTTTCAGGGCAAAAAGGCAGTCTAGTTAGACTACCAACAATTTGAAGTGCATCTTGGTTTCTGTACTGTTGTTTGGTTTGCTGTGCATATATGGTCAGGCGTCCCTAAAAATCCTAAGGACGCGCTTTGATTATTTTGGAAGATTACCCATTAAACAAACACATTGTTTTAAATGATTCAATTGACTTGTCCATTAAAACTAAAAATGAATTAAATCACATTATTTTCTGCTGAGCTGGATTTATTTGATTGACTTGTCTTGTTAAAATGTTGATTAGAGGAAGACAAATTAATAATATTTATAGTATTTGTTTTGTTGATCACATTCTGCAAAATGATTTAATTGACTTGTATGTTAAAACCCAATAACATATCAGTATTTACATGGTTTTAATAATTTGGTTAAATTGACTTGTTCTTGTTCTGTATTTACATGGTTTTCATAATTTGGTTTATCGATTATTTTGGCCTAAAAATATTTTCTCCAAAACTTTCACGTGTTAATCGTCAAAACATTTACCAGTGATTCAATTTTAATTTTAGTTTTGTAATAATAGTGTTTATTTATAATGTTGTGTTTTAAAAAAACATTTACCAGTAATTCAATTTTAATTTTGTTGTAATAATAATTCATTATTTATATTTATGTTTAATTTTAGTTTTGTAATGAAATTGATAAAATGCGTGATTAATGATTTTTGCGCAATGTAAAATTTGATGATTAGTTATTTAGTTCATTTTCTTTAGAACACTATGATATTTCTTATAGGTGGTTTGGCAAGAAAGGAACAATAATACCAAACTAAATTGATTTATTAATTAATAATTATTTAATTGTAAATTTTTCATGCCCATTTTTATTAATTTTGTATAAATAATTCTTCATTATTTATTTCTCTTTAACTAAATTATAATTTTAATATAATGTTTGTAGACTAACTAAAAGTAGAAAATGGTGTTGAGGAACTTAGTGTAAACACTGTCATGTATCTTACTTTGAAACCTTTTCCCTGAAACATTCAGAAATGTCTTTCATTTTGGCTCTTTTATAGCAGAATTCTTCATAAATAGAAACTATAAACTTGCAAATAAATATTTGTATGTATTTTTTATAAAAAGCTTCACATTCTTTAGTTCCTTCTCTATTTTCTTTTGTGCCATTAAATACTTTGGCTTCATTTCCATGGGTAAGTCTATTTAGTCCCCGTTTCTGTGGGTGATTTTTCTGGTTGATGCAACTTGAGGTGCATGTGAGTGAACCATGCCAATTAAAAAATTTGCCGAATTTGAGATATTGCATACACATAGAAAGAAAAACATATTTTTATTCAAGTAGGAACTGAACTACATATAGAAATTGTGTAAAATCACCCACTTAGCACAGGACGGAAAACCACTAAAAATGGACCTAAGAGCCATTGAACAAAGGATTATTACATGGATTTCTTAAATATACCTTTTCTTCGTGATCAATAAGCACCTATACTTACTCATGATGAGACCTCGTCATGTGCTCAATGTGTTCTGGACTGAATTCCCATAGGTGTCACCTAGGCATTCACTATTACCTTGGGACAAGGGGAAAAACATACATATTTCATACTCGGGAAGGAATGACCCCATTCAATAACTCATAATTCATTCATTTTGATCATGGTAAGTTAGATAGAATCCAAATCCAAATAGTTCCCTTGAAATCAATTAATATGCATATATCTCTTAATACAAACATCATTAAAAATCGCATATGAATGGAAACAAACAATCAATCCTGGCGATGTGTAGGTTATGATTACGGACAGAAAATATATCCTCTGGTTTGGTGGCCAACCCCATAACAAAAAAGAGAAAGACCATTGTGCTTTCCTTAAGTAAATAGATAACATAATGCTGAATCCTATGTGGAACACAGCTGACTATGTTTCGCTCCTTCTTCAACTTGAATGATCAATTCCGGACTACCTTTGCCAAATTTTGAACATAATTGAGCAACACAAGCCAAGAAACTATGAGATCTATGTAGTATCATCTAAGTACTTTATTCATGCTACTTATTGACATGAAAATAAATAACGACATCACATATAGGAAAAATTATGAATAATTATTTGATTAATATAAATGGAAGGTAAAACCATAAATAGGTTTTGATATTTTTAGGAAGATCCTCCAAGTTGTCTTGTCCTTTGTACAATATTATTCTTTTACTCAAATCACCTAAATGCATGGAATGATACCTCTGCACCACATTAACATACGGGTAGAATCACTCTCCAAATCCAACCTGTTGCCATGTGGAAGGTTGTAAATATGTAAATTAGGAGTAACTTGGGAGTTCTTATCCAATTACCAAATATAAGGTTTTAGATACACCTTTGTGGGAGGATGGGATCAAAGTATAAGGGATGGAAAAACCAAAAGAAGGATAGGATATGATCCAAATGTTTTATTTTAAGTAAATGTTTGTAACAAATTAAGGCTTCCATAATTTCTAAAACCAACAGTGCAAATAGAACATGTATGCGATCGATACAAACACGGTGGAGCAACCTATAGGGTGAATCTTATCGAAGGAGAGTCCAAGGAGAATTGGTCCTAGAATTGAGCAATGTAGTTTAGGAGTGAAAATTAAAATGGAGGAGGCATACTTGGGGCTGCGGCCAGGCTAGTGTTTTAAGAGGGAATAGGATGTTTATTGATGTCGGTAGGAGGCCTAATAGACTGATTGTAGTCAGAAAAGGCCTATAACAATGAGTGTACTAAATACATCACCAAATCACATAGACAAAAGCACAAAACTATTTCCTTGTCCACAATGAATTTGGACCCATTGTGACAAACTGCCAGTCTCACTAGTGTGTGCTTCCCCTTATTGGATTGGTATAGTCAAGGCTTGTAACCATATAACTCACAACTCATTTATGAAATATATCATATGTCACATTATAAACATGGAATAATGAAAGTGTCACTTCAACTATAGTCTGCACACCAAATCTCTATAGTATCCCGGCCATAAATTAAAAAATATCTAAAAGATATGGCTCGTAGAGAACAACACATGCATTTTATAGAACTCTTAAACACTTCTCAGCCAGTTTACACAAACTCCTCCCATGCAATTTTACAATTCCTTGACTATGATCATGGAGAGGATGCGTAGGATATCCCATATTATAGTTTCCTTTTTTTGGTCATATTTTATGCATAAGACCACTTCTTGAAACATCACCTAGAAGTGCTATGGCATGTGCATTCTGGGGACATTTGATTTTTTAGAGTTATGGGGACATTTGTATAGGCGTTATAATTTTCAAACCAAGATTCATAATTCAATAAGTCATGCGTAATTATTTATGGTTTTTTTTCTATGGTAAATATGTGAAATTTATTAACATAATTGTATTATTGAAGGGTATTTTTAAATAAAACCTTTCTTGGTGAAGTTAAATTTATTATAAAAAAATCATCACACAAAGACATTTTAAACAAATAACACTTGAAGGAAGTATAAGGACCCTAAAAGCGAAAAATTGTATAGTGGGTAAGTAAGATCAAATAATTTGTAGAATACATCATAGTTTTATTAAATCACTGGCTTGAAAGAGACTGTTTGGATATAATTCATAAGTAATTTTATGGCCGACCATATATGACATGTTGGATGATTTTTGAAATATTTCTTGCTATGTTAGTTACAATTAAAGTATATATGTAGGAACTGTTGTATTAAAAAATTCTAGTAATTGTATAAACATTTCAATTTTTTCATAAAAATATATCTTTCATTTATTTATATATAAAATTTATCATTTTTAAAAATAATTAAAAACATATAAAAATACGATAAAACAAACAAATGGACACAATATTATTGCATCCATCTTAAAATTGGCCTCTTAAAATCATGACTTCTTTCAAGATTAAGCACTAGAGATCTCATTGTTCTGTAATCTCTAATTATTTTAATTTGAGTACATTTTATTTGTTCCTTCTTTTGGTGGTTATTCTGGATCAATATAATATATATAAATTAGGATCAACTGAGGTGAGATCTTTGCTCTTTAAATACCTTCTTTTATTTATTTGTTTTAATTCTGCCTTTAGTGAGATGGGGAAAATATATCCTTAAGTGAGTATATAATATAATTACATTATAGAAAACCAAGTATGATGCAAAATAAACTTGGTGGAGATTACATGTATAAATATAAATTAATTTGAATCCTCCTCTTGATTTTAAAACTATAATTAATACATCAGTCTGACATATAAGAAAGGGATTGGAGATGGATATGCTACTATCATTTTAAAGGAGGCTTTACTTATTTAATAACAAGGAAAAAGGAGAGTATGAGTGTTAATGCAATTCATATTTTGGTTGAAAGAAGATGATGCTAGAAAGCAAGGTGTATAAAGACTGATGCGAGGTAGATCAATTTACTTGGTCAAACGTTTTCAAGATGTTAACCTTAGCCAAAGGATTCTTTTATTTTTTTTTTCGTGAATCAAGTCCTTCTTGGGAAAAGACCGGTGATTGCTTCATGGATTAAATGGCGACTTTTTAAGCAAATTGTTCCTCTAAAGATGTGATCAATTATCTTTTGATTAAGAGAAGAGAGTTCGGATGTGATCTTATCGTGATTGAAAATTATTAATAAAAGCGTTGAAAGGAATGTTGATTTTGATTTGGGAGGCAAGAAAGGCGATGAAAGTGGTGTTAAAAAGAAAAATATATGTATTGCCAAGGTTTGAAGTATTCAACAACGAGGAGAGATCACCAACAATAAAATCGAAGCATTCGGATAACTTCAATATGCGAGGTAATTTTATCCTGCAACACCCTCGATGAGAACCTGAAAGAGTTTGGAGGTTTATTCTTTTAACCTCCACAATTATAGAAATGTCCCTTCTTAATTAATTGATGGGAAAATACTAGCAACCTTCGAAACTATTGAATGGAGACTCTTTTGAGAGGATAATACTGTCTAAGTGCTTGCAACCCTCATAGATGTATCTTTGAAAAGTTGTAGAGGGATCCACTAAGTTTTTTCTAGATTTTGTTGTGTGATTTATATTAGTTTTACCAAATCTATGAAAATATTTTAACGTTGTGTCTCCTTCCTTCTTATCTTCTAGTTCCTTAACCTCATTTTTACAGTCCACACAGGCAGTTCTAAGAATTATTTCTCATAAAACATATAATTTAAGCCTCAATGTCAGTTATGAATTATGTTCTGTTGTTTTTTTCCTCTTAGAAAAAAATAGCAATTAGTTCTTTTTCTTCTTTGAGATGTCATTAAAATTAGTGGGAGAGGACTGGGGAAAAAGAGATTATGGGAGTCCAATAATATTTTAGAGCATCGATTAGGGGAACTGATATTCCAGCCAGTTAATTTTAAAGAATTGGGTTCTTTAAATTCTGAAGGATCAAGAGCTTCAGAGAATGGGGAAGTGATTAAGGTTCCCAGAAAAATGGAGATTTCAATGCAGTGAATGCCAAAGTCCAATAGATCTCTGAGATAATTAAATAGTTGAATAAATTTTTCAGTAGTCTAAATATATGTTATTTTCTAGTGGGTATAATATTCCTGGTAATACATTACATATTCTTTGGTCATATCAAATCATAGAGGATGCCCCTTCAAGGATCAATTCTAGAAGCAGGGACCACATATTTGACATTCCCAAATGAAAGTTTCATCCACATTTATACAGTATTTCAAAATCCGTGGAAGACTTACAAAACTTGACCAATATTCTTTCAGTCGAAAATTCCATGTACATTGATAAAAGGAGTGCCTTGTCTAATTATCTTAGAAATATTAGTAATTGTTAGCCTCTATTCCCAGTGGATCAGGCTAAGGAAAAAGTGGATGGATTAGGTTTAGCTGAAACCCCTTTGACCTTTGTTCTGCATCTAATGAAAGACTTGAGGAAAGGATAATTGATTTAAGGGTTTTGATTTAATGTTGTCAATCCACCATAATCTTTAAGCATAAAAAATATTTAGGAAAATGAATTTCTTATTCTGAATCTTCATCTTTTGAATTGTTTATTCTTTCTTCCCTATTATTTAAAGATAAAGTTTTCATTTGTATTGTTTTGATTGGAGCCAAATTCTGTAAGGGCGGAAAATAATTGACTCATGTTCTAGTTATTTGTATTGCGCAAGGTTCTTCCACAGACTGGAAGTGAAGGACTGCAGCAACTAGAGAATTTCATAGGACCCATGGTGAGGAACCAAAAACTACACTAGGTTTGAGAAAAAAATTAAACGTGAGGATTAGGATATAGAAGAAGAGGATAAGTAGAGGATCTCAAATTATACCATGGGGTAAGTTTTAGACGGGGGTGGCACGAGAAAAATGGAAGTGATAGAGGAATAAAGGTTAGTGAGGGAGGGAGCGGGAGTGAACAAGAACTGGTACAGAAAGTTTATGGAACAAAATAATTTTTAGAAGGGAGAGGGATGAGGAAACCATATAATAATAAAGGATTTGAATAAATATTAAATTCACAAAATGGGGATACATCGAAGTGAACCATATCTTTGGAAGGTTGGCCATCCCACAAGATCATTCTTCATTTGTTAGTTACTTCTATGCAAACAATTTAAGGAGGGCGGTTAGATCAAGGGAGGACTCCTTCAGGAAAATCTTATCCCATGGTGTGTCAGTCTTCATAGTGGGCTTGAAATGAGGGCTCTTCAACGACAACATGGGAGACACATGTAGGTGTCACTTCTTATCCATCACTGAGGTCTTTAAGAGCACAATCTTTGTGAGATGACCATGGGTGTGACAATGAGCATTTTACAAAACACATTTGTGCCTTTCTGAGGATTGCAGTGCTTGTGGTTTAAGTTGATATAGAATCATAGGATTTTTGGAGAGTATCAAACCCACCAACATCCCTTCCCCCATACCCATGTAGCTAGTTTTTACAAAAATATTAATCCTCTTCATAGAAAAAACCAAAGTATTACCAATTTCTTTAAAGATGTCTTGTATGTCAAAATGAGGATGCGAAAATACATGAGCAAAATAATTGAAATAGCATTAGCAAAATCAACTCTGCAAAATTTGAGAAGAACATGTCGACTTAATATTAATATTTATAGAAAGAAAAATTTATACAGATCTTGAGGAAATATCCTCAAAGTTAGGCACAACAAGCCTCGAAAAACATATGCATGAAATATGAAGAACATTACAACTGCAAATAATGCCCAAGGCTATGATAACACGGTTTATTAGGAATGTTACTTTGTGGGAAGTTTCAGCCTGGCAGTATACAAATATATGGCTCATCTGATATTTGGAGCAAATACCACTTCCCAAACTCAATTTCAAGACAATCCGGAAAGTTTCTGAAATATGAAAAAGTGCAAAAATTATGTCGGAATGGAGTCTTGGGGTGAATAACAGTACAACTACGATAAATAGATGGAGATGGCTGAAGATCTTTGCCTAAGATTAATAAAAATCACTCAATGGATCTTCCAGTGAGGGCAGTCTATGCTTAAAGACTCTCACCCTCCAAAAAAACACGCAAAGCATCCATTATGACCTGCTAAATGTGATCAGAGGGCTGGTAACAGAGGACAGAAAAATATATTTGGCCAGTACAGACAAAATCAGCTAAAATGCCTACCATTTTCCAGAAAACAAAACTCTGCAGCAGGCTCAGGAAGTGAATTATTGCTCAACCCTCCATTGCAACACCACCACCTTTGTGTTATACTCTACCTTAGAAATAATGACGCAAGTTTGAAGGGCTGGCTTGAACTCAAGCCCGAATGTGGAAAATGGTAAAAAAAAATCCCTCAAGAGGCCTCTCAAAAGAAGAGAGATAAGCAGTACAAGAAAAGATACCTGATCATCTGAGACCACCAAAATCAATAATCCATATGTATGTGCTGGTTTCCTTGCCCTCCTTCTACAAGTGAAGCCTTCTCACCTTGGGTCCCACTGATGGGGTTTCCTCCTGTGAATCCTTTCCACTATCAGCTGTGTTGTCTCCATAGATGATCTCCGGCTGCATTCGAGTTGACTTGGTCAAACTTGACCGCCACATGTAATTGCCCCTTTTCACACACAGCAGACAGCAGAAATCAAACCATTAATAGTCCTTTTTCACATCTATGGGGCTATTTTGTTCTATTTTTGAAATGTATGGAACGTATTTTAAATTTATTCATCTCTGTAGTCAAATAAAGAGACAATATTCCCCGATTAGCTGTTTTATAGTTTGAATATTGTTAATCTCCCTCTCAAATGTTGCTTGTCCTCGAGAAGCACCAGGATACCTCTGCTTGAGAACTCTCACTCTCCTACTATAGCATCCACATGTGTTAAGAGCTCTCCAATGATATCACAGATGTTGTCTCGTTAATAAATCACTATGTGCCCTTGACATGCAGGCTTCCATTAAATAGTTGTCATCATGAATGGGCTAGAGTACTCGGAAGCAAATAAGATGTATGCAGGAGGTCCCTTTGAGGCATGGGATTTGAAATGATTTGGGAATCATCATTCCCATGTGGATCCTCATCCCAATCTATCATCCATCTGAAATGAGCCACCCTCCATTGGCACTCACTGATCCTCCTCTGCCTTTGGGACATTCTCTTTCTCATAGTTGGTGAATGTCTGATCATGGTAGACAAAATAGCCTACCCCATGTTGTACCTCTCCACTTTATGATGGTGAGTATTTGCTATCTTGGGCTGCAATAATGTTGCCTTCAAGTGGCAAGAAGAGCAGTTCAGGCTCTCTTTCCCTCAACGTTATGAATCATAGCGGCATTCAAACCATCCCATATGTGATGGATAAATCACCACCATATGGCATCCAAATAAGAGAATCACCGAAGGTTTCATGTAGATGTGTTGGAAGGTACCAACAGTTTAAGCAGAAGTAGTCATCACATTTTCTCTGCATGCCAATCATAACATGGCAAGCCATCTCCCATACTCCTATTGAATCCTTTGGTGCAAAAAATGTTGAACTTTCAAACCCTGACCTCCAGCAAATGTATATCACAATTCTCCCACCAAGGTGGCATTATCTTCTTAGCAGATTCTGGTAGAATCATACTGCATTTTATTTTAACAAAGGAAAGGACAATAATTACTTAAGTACAGCAATGAGTTTACTCTCAAGCGCACGTAAAAATGGCATGATGTGTGGCTTTTGACATGCTACACTTCCCCAATATCCTCACTATTTTGGAGAGAGTGAACAACATGATTTCCAAAGTGAGCATTATACATAGTATCTGTCATCTACAGACCTCTGAGAGTATTCATCATCAAAGCTGCTTATGGCCTCAAGTAGACCATGAGTCCTGCAATAAAGAATGCTCCTCCTTGGAGAATTTCACATATGTCTAGTTAAGATGCTGCCTGTTGTTATAAAATCTATTTTCAAACTAAAAGCAGTGCTCTTACCATATGCTTTGCCCATACTAGTAGGAGTGGCTCATAGATAAGTCTCTCAATACAAAGGAAAAGGGGTGGTTGTGTTAACTATTTCAAAGTTATGGATCTCATCATCATCACTTCCTGATCACATGTTTTATCTCTCATTCGTCTCTTCTACCCTCCTCAAAGCCTCACAAAGTACCTACCCTCCCCACGATGGTGTGGTATGCTCTCATAGAATACATGTAAATTTGAAAAAGAAAATCTTCATGACAGCATGACAACTGCTCCTCAAACACAGGAAATGGGTAGATATATTCTGTGACTATGCAGTGACCTCTCTAAAACAGGATACCCTCACTCATGCCGTTTAGATATGCTCTCATACAAGTAAAAAGTCCTTGGAATATCCTGTGCTTCTGATTTCCAATATGGAATCTATCCTCCATAATGATAGCAGTAGGTGTCTATCATAAGGGTATCACACATCATGTATGTGACATTATTAACGTCTCCCATTCCAGTGTGATGAAGAGCCTTCTCCTTTGCTCTTGCTCTCCCCAGCAAAAATCAGAGAAATGAGTGGGCAAAAGATAATGTTGAGAAATACCTCTCTCCTGTAAACTCAGACTCTCAGCACTATATCCAGTATACAGGTCCTCACCCCTTTGGAATCAATGACATGATTTTACCTCAAATGTGAAGCCCTCCCTCATCATTTTAAGTCACAGTGGTCTCCAGGGCAAATGCCTCCATGTAATGAGACATCATGATTGAGAGAAAGCATGCAAGATAGACGGCGGCCTTGTCCTTGCCCTCCTTGCACAAATGGTTGCTGCCCTTGTGAATCAACCCCTCACGGGAAATAGGCCAGGGGTTTGTGCTCCTAAGCAAATCTTTGGTCATCCTCCTGCTTCCTCCTTCCTGCATGGTTGTTTGTCAACAGCCTTTGTGTGTGTGGGAACAGCTGCCTCAGGCCTCACATGGGTCTGGGTTTACCTGCCAGCATTGCATCAAAATTATCTTTGTGAGCCAAGTATAACCTGCAGTGCTAGGTACAGCCAGGTACCGTGACTTTGCACTGTTTCTGCTGCCTTTAATCACACCAGTAGAAACCCTCAATAACTGGATCCTGCACAGAAAGGGATCTCCATATCCTCTGTACAAGGAAGAATGTGGAGTGAAGTCACACAGCAGGCCCAACTATGCAATATGTGAACCTTGGACTGAGGGTTGGGTGGTCACAACACTGCTATTTATGCAGTGCAACTTATTCAGGCCTTCATCACATGTGACTGGGTGCTATTAAATCTTATATCCTGGTAGGCTGCAAGGAAAATGTTAACATTTTCCTCAATGAAAATATGGTCTATAATATACTATTTTCATTCAACCTTGACTTGGTATTTATCTTGGAAGAGTGATATGCTGCAAATAAGTCTCAGCTCCTCCACCAGCTCTGTTGAACATGTGGTAAACTTAATAAAAATGAATAGGAAAAGATATCACACATCATGCTTTGCTCTCCCTTGATCACCTTGCAGCTACAGAAAAGCATGACACTTCGTCAAAACTGCTGGTTTGAATTCTGCCTCATGCACGGATAATTCACTAGGTTCCCTCCTAAGCATTTCTTCCTTTTTCATCTCCACTCATATCAAATTTTGGCATATGATTGCATTGGCGCTCATAATGTGTGGTGCATTCTCTCACACACTCATTATGTCTTGCATTTAAATTTTCTTCATGTTCTGAAGCTCATGAAATTCTCTACACATCCTCCTCATTCTCAAGATCTGTAGATGCTCATAAAGTTTGAAAAAAAAATTTGAAGCCTCTCCTCTTCCTTCATCCAAATGATGAGTCTTATTTTGTCTTTTTTGTTCACTTTCTTCTTCTTCTTGTCTTCTTAACCACTTCATGTTTTAGAGATCCACAAGCCAAGACAATGGCCAATATTCTGCTCGATACCATAATATCCAAATAGAGTCATGGTATGAACTTTAATAATAAAATAAACGATTGTCAACTGTTAAAAATGAGGACCAAACACAGTATCTCAATAATGTTACTGAAAAGAAAAATTTATACAATATATTGAGAAATAATCACACTCCAAGTTAAGCACAACAACCTCGAAAACATGTACATGAAATATGAAAGACACTTGCTACACAAAATAATGCCCAAGGAGCTATGGCATGGTTTTAAAACAGGAATAAATGCTATTGGGAAGGTAATAAATACACTTATATACAAACATAGCTCTATGTAAAATATTGCTGGTATAAAAAGATACACACCCCCAAACTCAATTTCGAACCAAATAGGAAAGGATTTCACAAAATATGAAAAAATACCAAAATACGAATGCGAGTCCTGGACTGAAGAAAATTTGCCAACTCAATAAATGGATGGATATGGCTGAAGATGTTGCACCAGATGAATAAACTATCTGTGATGGATCTTCTGATGGAAAAGGTTGATCCTATGCTGCCCCATCTCACCCTCCAACAAACTAGAAACCCTCATTGCAAATACTCCTTGAAATAACCTGGTCAAGGAGGAAGTGGAGGAATGAATATGTTGGCCAAGTGTCAAGATAACGAAATCAACTCCAAAGAATCTTCCTGCCTAACCTCCAGAAATAAAACGTCTCTCTGAAAAACAGCTCGGAAGTGGGTGTTATCAACCCTCCTTTGCCTTTGCTGCCACCTGCAGGTATACTCTGTAGAAGCTGTGTGCATTTGAAGGAAGTGGCTTGGCAAGCATGAATGTGGAGAAATAGAGTAGAAAAATCCCTCGAAGGCCTCTGTGCAATGATATGGTATTCTCGCTCGGGAACACCGGTGCTAAGCAGCACATCAATCTCAACTAAACAACTCAAAGAATGCACAATAGTCATGTAGGCTACAAAATCAGTAATCCATATCATGTCTTGCTATGTTTGCCTTGCCACTCATACCTTCACAAGTGGGTAACACCTACATGGGTCCCTCGTGGGACTTTTGACCAGAAGGAATCTTCTTCCTCCTTATCCATGCCCTTCTTCTGGGTAGATCCTCACACTGTTTAGCGTTGTTTAGCTTGGTCAAACTTGAACTTGTCCACTATGACTCCCTTTTACATGAGGTGCATCAGACACATTCCTCAATGATCCTTTTCATCATAAGGGATTTTATTCCTATTTTGAAATGTATGGGCCTCCTTACCCATTTAATTATCTCCTAGAACACTCGAAAAGAAAAATCAATATTCCAATTCTTCATGCTAATTTGGAATACATGTCTATAACATAATGCATGAGAGGGGGATAGGAGCAGGACTATGGGGGCATAATAATTTCGTCATATCTTGTATCAAATCAGCATAACAGTTTCGGGTAAATTTCTTAAGAGCCCCAAAACATCTACTAAGATATTTTGAACACTGACATTCCTTCATGTGCCCATCAAACCCTTAGCGAAAAGTACATTTTGGAGCATATTAGACAGTGGCATAACATTCATTTGACCCATTGTTTACAGGGCCTTGTTAATTTCTTCTTCTTGCTTAAAAGACTACTTTTTTCTCCATGTTGAGGATCTGGTTTCATTTCATTTTACTGTAATACAAAGGAGGGTTCCTTATTTCATTTTTGTGCATTTTTTTCTTCTATCGCATTTGGTTGTTAATAGGTGGAGTGAGAAAATGGGGGTCTGAGGTTTTTATTACCTTAGAAGTGAAATACTTAGGGTGCAAACCATGTGAGAGGATTATTTGTGGAGGCCAGGTGTGTATGATGAGGGATACAAAAATAGCACTAAGGATGGACAAACTGCATCTAGCCAAACAGAAAAGATGGATTCCATAATTAGGCAATTGTGGCTTCAGGTATCGGGGAGTGATTCGATGGATACATAATCTAGAGAAACGAATGTTACGGAGGATTAAAAATAATGGCCGAGAGACATTGTGAAATCGAGACTATACGTCCTACCAACACTGTTAATTTCTTTAAAATTTGACAAACAGACATATATAAAATTTGAGAGAATAAATGTGTGATAGGAACCATACATGGTCGTGATGGCAAAGGATCTCTAGATAAAAGAAATAACCTTGGGGAATGTTTGTATAATCAACTTCCTCTTCATACATTAGCAATCTGTTTGAAAATGGTAATAGGGAAGGGGACGTGAGTGAGGAGGGTAAGTGTTGAATAATTGACCTAGAATTATAGTTTAGGGCATGCTCAAAGCCTTAAAGTTAGGAATATTAGTCCATAAAACCAAATACGTAAAGGTCTATTTTTTTCTCCAAAAATCAATTTAGTTCAATTTTATTCAATCATATATATAAAATAATATATACTGTGTGTGTGTGTGTGTGTACACACACACACACACATATATATATATATACACACATATATATATATACACACACACACACACATATATATATACAGTTTTTAATTATATATATGTGCATGTTTATTAAATTAAATATTTTACACTAAAAAAAAATAGTAAATGCTAAAAATAATTACAGTGAATGAAGGCTTGTCAGATTTATTTTCTTACCTTCAATAGGGGTAAATTTACTTTACAACAAATTTCAAAATCATTGAAATATTTTGGAAGCATTTCATAATTCAAACATTTAATACAACTAATTTTGTATCGTATTCCCTACTGTGATTTTAATTGTACTTTAAATTTTCAACTTAATTATTTTAGTTATAAGCAAAGTACATGGCGGTATGCTTCTTTTAGCTATAGATAAGATTTTGTTTTCTACTCGGGAAAGAAGAATGGAGAAACTGCAGAGTTATGTTTCTTCAAGGATTAAACAAGGCCTTGCTAAAATATGTGCACACTAACATGGGATACATTTTGGAGAAATTGGTAAGTACTTCAAATTCTAACAAGTGAATGACACACTATTCACCTAAATATAAAAAACAGTTCACACCACACCTTCGGGAAAATTTAATAACATTCCATAATGCCCTTCAGCTTCATAAAAAAAAGGAACACACTTTTCGGAGAGCTACGGACATAAAATTTGCTAGATAACATGACACGTTGTGATTACTGTCTGAGATGACATCACTTTTTTTTTTCTCAAAAAGTAGTGAAACACGTGAAAAGTCTTCTTGCTCACCTTTGAAAAATGTAGGATTAATAACATTTTGAAAGATAAATCCCCTATGTAGATGAGAGTAGTCTCTCTAGCCCTAGAGTGGAATTACAACGACTTATGATACTATCTAATGCAAGTTTCTTAGCTAATACTAAAAACTAAGATGAGAAAGGAATACCTAATATTCTAATGCCATGCTTGAATCCTTGATGATGGCCTCGATCCACATTCGCTTAGGTTTTTCTTCCTTTATTAGTGGCGTACGATTACTGTAGGAGATCAAGAGACAACAAGTAATCCAATACAAAACATTCAGTGAACATCAACTATATATAACAAATCGAGAACATTAGACTATTTGTGTAAAATATTAGACAAATATAGAAAGAAAACACCATATGTTTTTATTAATAAATAGAAAGAAACTTTGACCTTGGCCTTGATGTTGAAGCTCCCTTTGCTAAACACATAAGTCCTTCTTTGAGCTCTTAAAGCACTCACTAACAGCAAGATATATACAATACTACATATGAGATGGAAATGAAAATGAATGATCATACCCATTATGACGGCCAAATAACATGTGGAGGCTATGGGGATCAATTTATAGGAAGGAGAGGAGTTAGGACACTGAAAAGAGGAGGAAGGCCCACTTCTCAAGCGAAAATCCCCCATTAATAAGATTAAGCTATAAAATAGAGGAGAGAGCTCTACCTATCTCAGTGAACAACACTGGCATGACACACATGAAAGAGCTAGACGTTTAAGCTTCCCTCCATTTTAAGGAAACATTGCCAAAATGATTTTTAACGGTTTCTTAAAGAAAAGGTGTTTAAGCACTAGGCCGGAGACTTTCAACCTACATCGGCATGGGAAGGCCACTAGAGAAGCATGTTGACCCGGAAATTTAGGAGGGTTTGACTAAGTTTCTTCGGTGATCTTCCAAGGCATTTTTCTTTGTGTCTTTATAGGTCAAACATAAGATTTTTCCAAGGTGGATATCTTTCAGAAAGGATCTGTCACAAAGAACTTCGGGATCGAGACCCGAAGTGAAAGCGGGGTGGCATTCACATGTATGATTGGCCAAAACATTGAAGACAGAATGGGGGAGCAGTGGGTGAAATGCTTTCTGAAGCAAGGCAAAATTAAGAATACCACCGAAACCTGCTCTAAACCAAACATAATACAATATATGACATCACAAATATGAATATGCCTAATAACATATCTTTGAATAGGAATCAAATAACACATGAACCCACAGTATGGTGCATTATTTCTTAAAGGAGATCATGGAAATAGATCCCGACATGGACATAGCCATCCATATGAAATAGGATCATGTAAAATAATGAATATAATAACTCCTTGTGATGCAGATAGTAGCCAAATGTGATCCGGGGTCTTCGTCTCGATCTCAATCCATCAACGTATGAATCTAGCCATACAATCAGTGTGATGTGAACATGGTAAAGCCACCGGTTACAAATTAATGGTAATCGTTAATAGGCATGGAGATACTGCTAATAATGTGATAATGGCCCTCGAGGTAAATAGAAAAATATAAAGTGTGAATAAATTTATTTGAGGTCAAATATTTAACAGAATCATTTAAATTGAAATTGACAAGGTGACCTATCATCAAACAGAAGAACTTGCTACATTGAACATGCAAAACCAAAGTGCGAAAAGAGAACTTGCAGACCATCTTCATGACAGACATTTAAAGTAGATACGAAGTGATTCATCGAAGGAGGGCCATAATTATTCACATCATTGACACAAAACAATAGATATCTCCAGAATAATAGGAGTGATTAAGGTTTGCGACGAAGAGGTCAAAGAAGCAGAGGATGCTGACTTTGAAAAAAAGGACACAGCCAGACATATTAGTGACACGACCTAGGTGTAGCGACGTAAATCAAATAAGTTAAAATTGTGACAGCAAAATGTGGATGAAATGAGAGAAGAATGAATTTCTCAAACCTAGGAAAAATGATGAATGAGATATCCCCACTTTTGCCACGAACTTGGATGAGTGTCATGTTCAAGAGCGATAAGGCTCAAAAAAAATAGGGATGTTCCACTTTCATTTCCCTGGTATTTCTAACGAGTATATATTGTTTTATGCTTGATGCCAAAAGTTACAAATGTTAGCGTGTAAGTTCATTCTTCGATGAATCCATCTGTCATTTAACAAGCCCTAGAAAGGGGAATTTGGCCTCATCATGGTGATAAGTCTTTCATCGTTAATTTTAGCGAGTCTCGGTGTGTCATTCTTTGCGGCCTTCCTCCAGAGTAGTCAAACATGCTCTTACAAAGTGATTTTTAAGTTGTAAGAATTAATTTTGTCATTTTCGGTAGTCTTGGGCAATTTGGTCACTGAATATTCAGTTCTCTGGGGTTTGCTTTTACTCCTTTCAAAGTTGTCCAAATTTAGAACATGTCACCATTCGGTGATTGTATGTTCTTCGGGTTTTCATCTATGTCCATTGCAGGGGTCATTTTAGACCTTGTTCATGCTTGATTGTACCTAGGACCAGTTGTTTCCTCTTGGGACTTTGGAGGTAATTTCTCTTGGATGGTAAAATCATATGGAAAAACTTATGCGATGACTAACACATTTTCCATATCCTTAATGTGCCTTATTGTGCCCTGCTTGAGATCCCCCCAAGTGTGTTTCATGAAAACCCTGTTTGTTGCTACAACTTGACAATTTTTTTCTAGGCTAGGCTTTCTCTTGCCCTTTTGGACCCCTTCCTCACTCCATCTTTGAAATGCTTTCCTAACACACTCTCCACACTTCAAAAAATTTTCTCAAAAAATTTACGCTCCTTCATCCTTCATTTCACTTCATTTAGTGATCTGTTTTCCATATCGGGATATGTTTACTTCTATGATGAGACATAAAGAATGAATTTGGGAAAAATGAGAGCGGTTTTGTCAAAAATCAAAAGGCGTCCTTCAGGTACTTTACATGTCTCGTGTGGTTTTAGATAAATTTCAAAAATAGGTGGCTACAAGAGAATTAATTTTCAGGTATGTAAAATCATTTCATAGCTTTGTTGGCGAATGACTTGTAGTAGGCAAATGATAACTAGAACCAAATATATTTCCAATGAGCTATCACAAGGCTCCAATTTTGGAGTTGAGGAAGACCTTCAAAAGTTGGCTGGCAACCTCTGCCCTTGTGTGACCTCATTTTGCACATTTTGACCGGTCTTGGGGAGATTTAATTTTGGCTGGGGAAAAATGAACTCAAAATTGAAAAATTCCAGTTAGGTTGGAAATTATGCTCAATACACTTTCCAACATTATCTACACCCGATTTGGACACCCAGTAAAAGGTCTCTAAGTCTGCAAAAGGAGCCTTACCGACGCATTAGGTTTGTGGTAGCAGCCTTTGCCCACAGCAGAGGCTATGACGATTTCACCATAAAATTCTCCCAAAATTTCCAAATGTGTGTTCCATGTGAACATGAGAAAGCAGTTAAATTTTCCATTGCAAGTGAGGAATTTTTCTCGAACTGTGAGTACATTTAGTGTAAAGAAAAATCTCATTTGTATGCCAGGCGGTAACTAAGAAGAATTAAGTAGAAGAGCAAAAGAAGTAAGTTTGAAGAGAAACATTTTGCAAGTTGATGCATGATGCATTAAAATTTGGAGTGTTGCGATGCATTGGGTAGAGTGCGACGCATTGGGTCGGCCCCCTTTGTGGTGGGGACCCAAACTGTATGCGATGCATTGAAGCTACACGATGCCTTTGGGTTTGTTGTAAACGCATAAGGAAGCATAGTTCATTACCATTCCTTTCAAAATTTCAAATCATTTCAGTCCACTCTTGTCAGTAGATAGATAACCTACTTCCAAATAAAAAATGTTCATATTTGTTTAGGTATTTAATACAAAGAAAATTCAAACCCTATTTGCTTGTTCAAGGATTGTTTCTAGGAGTTTAGGGAATTTGAGTTTTTGTGCCCTATCATTCCATTTCTCTACTGTATATTCCTCATCCTTTGTTAATCTTGTTACATCAACCCATTTCATATTCCCTTTCCTAATCACTCATTTCATATCCCATTCCCATTACTTACAGTATAGCTTCCCAGAACTTTCCCAAATGCTATCCCAAAAAACGTAGTATTTGTCCCAAACTTTAATTGTGATTTCACTTGGAAATATTTATCATTACTTACCTCTCTCACATAGTCCCTCATTTATTATCACCATGTTCCATAAAAAACAGAGCTGTAACCTCTCACTCTTCATCCAAGGCAACATAGACTTTGGCAAACATAGATGATTCTTCTTATGACCCAAGAGGCAGAGTGACTCTACAACTGGACCACTTTCAGGAGACTAGCTGTTGGAAGCTAAAAAGGAAAATAGCATGTTGAGGGCACATGGAAAAGGATCATTGTTGGGCAAGAAATCATGTTTACAGGCACGAATCCAAGATCTTGAAGGCTAGGTTGAAGAAGACAGCAAAAGCGTCGGAAAAGGCAAGATAGATTTCAAAAATTTTGGCCGAAGCTTCTTTGGCCTAGCATAGTGCATGATGGAGGACCTCAGCCAGGCTGAAAATTTTGGGACACATTTTACAAATTTGATTTTTTTGGCTACGCTGCAGTTTTCAACTTCTCTTGTGTGTACGCTTGGTAAAACTTTTATGAGACTCCTCTTGGGGAAAAATTTATATTTTGGATTTTTCTTGAAATTTATGCATACTGTGACTGAATGTTTTGACGGGTTTGGAGAACAAGGTGAAAACTGAAACAACCTTTCTTCCTTTTTGGACACAGGAGAAAATTTGTGGAAGGCTGTTTTGAAGAAATGGAAAATAAGTTAGAAATTCCACTTGGGCTGGAAAGTAGACAGGAAGACCTACGACAAGCCTACTTGATGCAATTTGGACAACTGGAAGGCCTCCAAAGTAGTCTCCCAGCCTTGTGTGACCAGGTTACCATCAACTTTTGAGACTCGGTAACTTCTGTTTTTCGCCTAGTTTTAGTGATTTCAGACTTTCTTATATCCAAATGTTAAACTCATGATGTAATTTGATGTAATTTGATGGAACACTGATGCATAATTTTTAAATTTTACTCATGGACAGATTCATCCATCGAAGAATGAATTTATTGGTGATGTTCCTATATAAATGACTGTTCACACTATTTTTCTAGTTAGTTTGGGTAACATTGGCTTGACTCCTTCAGCTTGAGCTCGACCCCTAAGAGGCTGGGGATGAGTTATTCTTGTCTATATCTTGTAGTTTTTAGTCTTCAGTAGAGTTTGGTTTGGTTGCTTGAAGGCATCGCTGTACATTCATCATTGCGGTTGTAGGAATAGACAGGGTTTGCGGCATACCCAGGATTCATGTGGCTCTTTGTTTTTATTGATGTCTTTCTCTACGTATTGTGCAGTTTACTGGTGCTTTATGTGTATCCATCTTCTCTCTTATTTCTTCTTAGTTCATAGTAAAGGTTAGGTAGTTATTTAGATTTGCAGTGCTCTGCAGGGTTTGACTTTAGTTTCCATGTTTTCAACTTCTTTGAAGAGGTTCTGAATTTTCTTTCCCTCTTCAACTCCTCCTTTGGTTTGAGCCATTCATTTCATTCAAAATTTGAAGTGTCGAACAAATTACCTGTGCCCATTCGGATCTCTGCAGGCTGAGCCTCATTGGACCCAGTATTTACTTCCTTTATTCAAAAAACACCCTCAAAATAAGTCAAACTCACATGCTGCCTAGCCTAAAATTAGCTTTTTATTCAAGTCATCTCAAGCCTGTTGATAGAACTTACAGCAGTTGTGGGAGAAATTTTCTCTACATTCTTGGTAGGGCTAACTACCCGAGTTAACGTCGTTTGTTCTTTCAGTTGCCTTTCTGCTTTGAGGTAGATTTAGGCTATAACAAGTCAATGGAAAGCTTCGAGTGTATTTTCATGTTTATGGAGTTTGAAAAAGTAGGAAAATAAAATTCCACCTGCTCCTTTTCGTAAGTCATCTCTCGAATAGCAGAAAGAGGTAAGAAAACAATACGAGAGAACCTCTTTGCATCGAGGTATTCCTTTTCATAAATAGTTAATCTCAGCTTGAAAGGAGGAGTAAACATATCTTTGAGACCACGTCAATTCATTTACTTTAACGAGTTCAAAAAGACAAGTACTGAGCAATATTTTCATTTTAGAGTCATGAGGTTGAGACAGCTCCGGGGGGATTCCTTTTTCATTTGTGCAGAAAAGTGCGAAAAAGGATAAAAAATAATACTCGTTGCATAAGAAATAATCTTTTCTTAATATAAGGGATCTTGCTAAATCAGCAAAGATGGCCGGTCTCAAGGAAATATGTAAAATAATTGTCAAATATCTGTAAAATATACAATGACTTGATATGTTTAACTACATTCTATTTGGAGTAAATTATGAATGTGCTTTTTACCCCTTTTTTCCTTCAAACTTGGTCCGGTGGTGTGGCCCACGATCTGCAGTCTGGGTCGATAATCCATCACCTCTGAGTGGAATTTCGTTTATTTCACTTGTGATGGTAACGGGTTAAAACCTATGGACACACAATCTCTCATTTAAAAAGGAGACCACTTGTGTGGCCGCCTTAATTTCCTAATCGTGCGACCGTGGAAGAAATTCAAATAAGGAAATCACCCATTTGAATGATTCACTTCAAAAACTACTCCAATAAGCTCCTAAAATATCATTGAATATGCTTGCAGTGTTTCAGTGAAGATAATTGATCGAATGAAAGAAAGAATACAGTGGAAGACAACCAAGCTCTCCAAGACACGAATTGCATAAACCACAGTAAGGAATTGAATTTCTTAATTTCTTGGGGCTTTAAATACTAAGATCTAAGACTGGAGTGCAAAATTATTTAATTAGGATATGGGACTATCATAGCTTTCATGATTTCGGAAGCGAACTGAGTTAGAGGTGACGAACATATACTTAATACCGAGGGTTCTGCAGGGAGAGAATCCAACCCTCTGGGCTAAATCTTTGGAGGGAAAGATCATAACATACTAATGATGTTTCCAGTGCTTAAAAGACTACCGGTAGGAAAGTAGACATAAAAACCATCCTTGTCCTACCTATAAGGAAAATTTTACAATGTATGTTTGAATATTCGGGGCAGGAACGTGCAACAAATTCAGTTCCCCAAACCTGCGGTGGATTTCCTTGCTCCAACAATGTTTTAACTAGTGCGAGGGTTTTTTAATTATGAAGAGCCAAATAAAAGTGCAAACGGGGACGTCTAAAACACTTCGAATGCCTGCTAATCCATCCTAGCCACTTTATTCTTGGAGAAAGTGCCTCTATTTTCATGCTCAGAATTATTTAAAATTCTTCTGAGTCCAACCACAGTAGGATTCGAGGTTGCTCGATTGGTGCGGGGATTATGCCCCATGCAGGAGGGAACTCAAACGGTGTTTTTCTTGACACCATTTTTAGTTGAATTTCGTGTCATCAGCTAATCGTGGTTGAGGACTATGCATATGTAGGCAACAATTTCGGAGACCCGGATCTATCTCTATGCCGAGGGCGCATAGTGGTATGATCACAGTAGAATGTGTGGAGACTGCTATGTGTTTGCCTCATATTTAATGTTAAAACTTATGTTTTACGGATGTTGGATCGGAAATACTCATGGCATGCCTCGAATTTCCATGAAGGCACATCGTAGAGGAGGTAGACCTATTAAGCGATGGTGGAGCTGATAACACCATGGGAGACATTTTATGAGCATATCAGGCTACAGTTGCCTTTTATGGCATGTATAATACTTTATCTTCTCCCAGAAGTTATGACGGTGGCATACAGTGCCCTGCTCAGACAGACAACAACGTCACATGCTATCACGAGCATGGGTGGATGAAAACTTTAGTTTACTTTACACTTGCTGATGTAGGCTCATATAGCCATTTACTGTCCTAAAACATATTTTAAGTTTTAGTGCAAACACAGCACTGGTATATATATATATATGTATATGCATGTTCACTACGGCTACTAAGTGTTCGAATGCTGATAGTGTATTTAGTTTTACATATACGCATATGTTTATCTAATACATAACTTGCTAATGTATACGCTGTGAATTCAAATTTCTTAGAATATACAATTACATAATGTAATCAAAAATTCCTTTCAGTAATCAAACTTTACAACCATGAAACTAAAAATTTAGGTTTACTTTAAATATTGACCCTTTAATTGCTGAGTTGTGAGTCTAATTTGACAAACATCAAATCTTAAATCTGAGATGTTTATTCTACAACTGGAAGTAGTAGGATTTATTTGAAATATTATTAGTTAATTTGACTCAACAAACTACCATTACATAATTGTTTCAACAAGAAATGAAGTGCTCATGTTATAGGAAGATATATGATACAATCATGCTATACCAAGCACCATCGGCAATCGACATAATTGTTCCCGAAGACATCCACAAACCAAGTGGAGACACAACGTAAGCAAAGAGGAAACATGTACGCAAAGTAAAAAAATCACACCAAAAATCTGAAACAAGCACACTAGTAGAATCACACACTAATGTACAGTACATATACTTGGAATCAAGCATAGTATTTCTTCAAATTGAGTCAAAAAGTAGACTCAAAGACAGTTCTGATTTTAGTGATGATTATTAGAAACAAACCCATGATATTGTGTGTAGGCATTACCTCGGCCAATTTGCTGATAAAATTCTAGCAGTGATAAAGTGCCCATGTCCCTTGGTGGGCAGGGATTTATATTTATGGAAATAATGCCCACAATGAAAATGACCAAATGGTAAGAACATAATTGAAGGAATTAGGTGGGGCATGATTTTGAAGAAGAATAAGTCTTGTATTGATCTCATCGTGAGAACGAGAAACCTAAGACGACATATTGCCCGAAAATGTTTTGAGTTAACGAGGAGATGCCAATGAATGGTGACAAAATGTTTCCCATGTTTCCTTGAGACAACGCAGCCTGGACAAAACTGGATTATGAAGCGATCCCCAGTCGATGCAAATGAAACACGGGATTCTAGATAGTGGAAATATCACCTAAGTTAGGAGAAACGAGGAAAGATTATGTTATCCTTCCATAGAGTTTCTTCAAAGAGACATGACCTCACGATACTTTCCTCGATGGGAGAGATGTCTGTGAGTTGGTAAATTCAAAGAACCAAACTGGGGATGCTACTGCATAGCGTAAAGGGGATGAAACCAATTTGTCGTTGGTTTCAGATACAACTTCGAAGCGAGAAGAGTCTAGTGATACATTATTTGTTGCAAAGGGAGGTGAAAGGCACGCTTAGGACAACACAAGGTGATCGGGACTAGGAAAAAATCCATGGATCTCGCTTGGGATATCATGCTGAATGGCAGCCTTCGGAGGTGAGAGTGGAAATATTCCCATCATGGAACGAGTCCTTAAAAAGACATATTTAATTTATGTGGGTAGATGTATTTACCTATGGAATGTTTCTAGTTGAAGAATACGGAGAAGAAATCGAGGCTGATTGAAAGTCACAAGCATCCCTTGATGAGGAAAGCGGAGAACACGAAGAGGTTGGAGACAGTAAACCATGCTGGTTCCAAGCTGCGTCAAGGAGGTTGGTCGGGTTGGCTTCCACCACTTCCTTCTAGGTTCAATGTTTTCACTCCAACGGGGATGGAAAAGCTTTGAGTATCGTACTGCGGGAACCTGCAATGTAAAGACCTACAAATTGGGCATGCAGTTTATATTAATTCACAACTCTATGAAAATATTAAAATTTTATCATCTCTTTCTTGGGCTACATGGTTTGCACTCTTCATTCATCATTTATTCCCTTGTTGAAATAAAGACACTGTATACTACAGTTCACTTTGTCTGTTTTGAATCAGTGAAGTTCATTCTAAAAGATTATTTATCATAAAAAAAATATGAATTTGAGCCTCACTTGGTGATATGAATGTATTTTTTGTTTGTACCCTCTTAGAAAAATAACAATTAGTTCTTTTTCTTCTTTGAGATGTACGTGAAATTAGTAGGAGAGGATTCAGGGAAAATGAGGATTAGGATCAATAATATTTTAGAGATGGAATTAGAGAGGGATGTTCCATCTAAGCAAGGTTGTTTTAAAGGAGGTGGGTTTAAAATCACCAAGAACATCAGGCTCGAAGGAGGATGGGGAAGTGATTAGAGTTCCTCTGGAAAAATGAATGCTTTGAAGTGAATGCAAAAGTCCAAACAGATTACTGGTATAATGAAATGGTCAATAATTTTGTGGAATAGTAAATATGTTATTTTTCTAGTAGGACACAATCTTCTAAGTAAACATTTCATATTCTTTAGTCCTTAATCAAATCATAAAACCATTTTGTAAGGAGATCAATTCTAGAATAGGGACCACATATTTTGACTACTCCAATGAGAAATTCAAATCCCACCTTGCTCATTTTCAAAGTCCATTATTGGAAGACTTGCAAAACTTGACCAATATTCCTTCTAATCAATAAAAATCCCATGTACATTGATAAAAAGAATGCTTTGTCTAATTATCTTAAAATAATGGAAATTGTGAGCCCTCTTGTTGATGGGCCAGGTCTAAGGAAAAGTGGATGGATCTAGTTTCCACAACAGGAATAGCCTCTTGAAGACTTCACGATGCATATAGTAAAATGAAGCCCGGGTAAGGATAATTTATTTAATGGTTTAAATTCATGTTGCAATCCACCATAATCTTTGCATAAAAATAATTTGAGAGTGAAGAGTACACCGAACCTTTGGATAGCTAGTATTTTGGAATTTATTTTCCTATTTCTGACACAAAAGATAAGTTTTCATTTGCAAGTTTAGTTAGGGAAAATTTCTCTAAATTTAAATAATTTAATCATGTTCCCCAAATTTAATTGTGCTGGCCTTTCCAGAGTTCTTCGCAATTGAGAGTGAGTTTTTGTACAATAGAAATTTCCATAAGACATGGTGAGGCAAAATTACTAGGTTTGAGAAGCAATGTGGAGGATTAGAATGAAAGAGGGGGCTAAGTAAGAGAGGATCTAATATTATACCTAAAAGGGCCAAGATGTGGAGAACGGGGGTGGTGTTGTCGTATAAATTATTATCTGAGATGACTGGGTGCCTGCGACCCGGTGCACAGGACTACATCTTATCATGCATGAGAGGACATAATATAACTTAGGTGTCAATCCAAAGGCTCTCCTGTATCTACTTGTAGCTCAAGGAAACAAGTTTAAATGGACAGAGACTGTAAAGCCACTGGGAAAGTATCTTGAGGAGCCATGAATCATGGCTTCTAACTGAGAATCGGGCAGGTTAAGAGACAATTTCTTGTAAAGAGAGCCGATTGATAATATGCCACATAAATTAAATATCGGGGAAAGGTGTATACGGTGAAAAATATAGAAGATGGATTAACTTTGGGTGATACCCGGATACACCATGAATGCACATATGGGCACATCATTCTAAGAATCCACATGACAATGGCGTTTTAAAAACACCCTCCCAAAGCAACTAATACTGTGAAAGATGGATGATGAACATGAAAGCAATTATATATTATGCACAGACCATATTTAAAAAATTAATTTGGTCAAATAATAGGTATCAACTGAGATAAATCCTTTTAAAACTAGTGAGCCACTCGCATTCCGATTACATGATACAAGAAAAGATAAAATGAAATATTGTATTAAACACGATGAGAAGATTACATGCAGCAGAATACCAAAGATAAAAATACTCTATCCACAGATAAGAACTCCTCCTCACGAGACCTACGAACTCTTGAGCCACTTCCTACAAACTTATACAAAATGTATACCAAAAATGCCTTTCACCATATCACCATTGACTCTTCCATAGTAATCAGAACTCTACAATGTGTTTTTCTCCGTTTTTATAGAAGAAATAAAACTCGAAATATAGATGCTCATTTAATTGGCTGAATCATTAAAACAAAACGGCGAAAATCCGCCTACATCACGAATGACCATGCTGAGCTGTGTGTACTCTGCTTCCAGCAGAAATAAATGCACTGGGTAGAAAATCTCTTCAAGAACACGGTATAGAGAGAAATTCACATGAACATTCTGTCATTTCCTAAAGAAAATTCGGCTGAAATAAACCTTGAGGGTATTGTTTTCTGTGAAAAGATATTTCTAGTGATCTGCAGGGTCTTCGATCTGGTACTTTGCCTCCAAAAGGTTATGTAAAAGCCCCAAAGTCCTTAAATGCATTTCTTTAATCCTCTGCTCTTCACTGATATTCTCTATCTGTGCCATTAATTCTTCACCTGCTCAACCTGTGCATTTGAATGACCCTGGAGGGTTTAATAGATTTAAATCCTTGCTTCCTTTAATGGTGGTCATATAATAGCAGCTCCCAGATCTTTTTTCATAAATTTTGCTCTTGAAACATGGTCCTGTCATGTGTTCTCGGCTTCTGTAATGGAGGCGGTGAATCATGATAATTCTCTGCCGCGGAAAACCTGCAAAACCACAAACTTGTTAAAGAAAACCAGACACAGGGATGGTGAACGTGGCGGGGTTGATGGAAATGGTGGTGCGGACTTGGCGGAATGATGAAACGATGCGGGGTGGCGGAGAGATGCAGAGAAACGATGGAGGACGGGTTGGTGATAGCTTTCCATGTAAAACGTTGAAATATGATTTATGAATGAAATATGTGAATGGCGGAGGAAAAACACGATAGACGTGTGGGATGATGACGTGGTGGGAGACTCGATCAATAGCTGGGCAAGCAAACGATCTGGGCCACCCGATCTTAAAGCGAGGTCAATGGTTTAAAACGCGTCGGGAGGTAATTGACAGTGGGCCAGGGGGTATGTTTCCTTGGTGTTAAATTCCGCGTGGCTTCGGAGAATGATCGCCGTAGGATGAAAGCCCTCAAATCGGACGATTTACATTGATTTCGCTGCGCGTCTACGACTGAATGATAACGCGCGAAATGGAGCGGTTTTGGGACCGTACAAAGGGACACACGGCGATCAGCGTATGGAATCGCTGGCCGAAGGGGGAATACGGCCTGCCCAGCAATGGTGGTGCGAAATAAACAGGCTGGTTTTGAGCAATGAACGCGGGCGCGGGGACCACCATGGCAAGCTGTTTGCGGACCGTTGATTTACTTTTGATCGGACGACTAGGGGTGTGCCCGATAGCCTCTCATGCTAAGCGCCTGTCAGTCTGGCACTTGGTCTAGCACCCGAGTCGTGTGGGGAATAAAATAAAGGGGGCTGAGACTGAAGGGGCTAGGCCCGATATATTTTTAAGTGCAGATTTTAGCCTTTGTCCAATGTATTTCGTGGGCGGGAATGGTAACAATAGGTAGGATATGAAGGTCTTAGGCCACAACAAGGGGTTTTTGAACAGATTCAAACGGGACAGCAGGCCAAAAATTTGAATGGAGGGGCTAATATAGTCAACGTCGGCTCCATCTGGGGACGACACGTTCATACCTGGACGTGTCAAGAACTTGCAGACCACCTGATCATCTTTTGTGTAGACTCTGCTCTTCAAAATCCTTTCTCTTCGTGATTCATTATAACACCCGCATCATTCAGACAGCAACAAAACAAAAATTAATATACAATATGATATAGTCAGGCCACATCGACCTGAATCAGAATTGGAAGTAGGGTTTTAGAAATTGGCTGTTTACAGGGGCATCCAACACGTCACCCTGTAAATTCTCCAATATAAACATGTTATTGCCTCCCTGTTCCACAATTTTAAATGGGCCGAACCAGAGCGGATCGAATATGCCATGTTTCCCTTTTTTAGCCCTCCGGACATCCCATCTGAGAACTAGATCTCCAATCTGCAATTTTCTATCTTTTGCATGCTGATCAAATATGTGTTTCATTTTCTCTTGATATTCAGCTAATCTCTGATTCACTTGGTCCCGTGTTTATTCTAATTCTACTAATTGATTGATTCTCCTGACCATATCATCAGGTTCCTCCTGACTTTCTTATATGAAACGTGCCACTGGTAAGGCCAGCTGCACAGGAAACACTGCTGCTCGTCCATATACCAACTCATATGGAGATTTCCCAGTTGCTCGCTTACTGGTAATTCTATTAGCCCATAAAGCATATTTCAATTGGGAATCCCAATTCTTCTGATTCTCGTTTATAGTTTTCTTCAAGGCCCTCACCAGATTTTTGTTAGAAGACTCTGCCAAACCATTTCCCTGTGGATAATAAGCTGTGGAGTAATGAAGTGCAATATTATATTGTTGACAGAAATTCACAAATTTAGCTGATTTGAAGGCCTGTGCGTTATCAGTCACCATTCTGGTAGGGCAGCCAAACCTGGATATGATATTTTCTTCCATGAACTTTATGATAACAGTGTCAGTAGCATTCCTTGCAGGTATGGCTTCCACCCATTTTGTAAAATAATCTGTGGCTGTCAATATCCATTTATGCTGTCCACTTGAGGGTGGGTTAATCTCACCTATAAAATCTATTCCCCATTGTTGAAATGGTTCATTCACATGAACTGGAATTAGGGGCAGAGCTGCCAACTTCTGTCTCTCAGCGAATTTTTGACAATTATCACATGCTCTGACCCAAGTAAAAACATCTCCAAATAATTTTGGCCAGTAGAAACTAGTCTTTAAAACTTTATGAGTTGTAGCCCTCTAGCTGTAGTGTCCTCCACAGATTCCTTCATGAAATTCCATCATTATACTTTCTACTTCATCCTCTGTGAGGCACAATAATAGGATGCCTGAAGGGTCCCTCCAATACAGCTGTCCATTAGCCACTATATACTTTTGTGATTTTAATCTTAATGCTCTGTATTTTGCTTTTTCACAACTAGGGGGACAACTGAGTGTCAAAAGATATTCAACTATTTCTCTGTACCATGGACTGGTGAGATACTTCATGTGTATTTTCTGAGTAACCATCTCCAGACCTTGCGTCTCTTTTTCTCTCACAAACTCTTCATTTGAAATCATAGACAAATTTATGCCCAGAGCTTGATAGTTTGATTCAAATAGAATTTTTGCGAGCCCCTGTCCTTTAATCAGCTTGGTAGGGCGGATATCCAGATCATACTCCTGTATTTTAGCAATCCACCTGCCCCTTTTTCCTTCACTGTCTCCCTGAACAAGGATATCCTTTACGGTGGCTGTAGGTACAAATGCAGTGATGTGAGACTGCAAAATATACACACGAAAAGCTTTAAGGGATTTCACTAGGGCATAGGCTTGCTTCTCCAATATATTATACTTCAGTTCTGCATCATGAAGAACCTGACTGAAGAAGGCAATAGGCTACTCATATCCATCTTCATTTTTCTGTAATAACACTCCAACTACTGTATGAGGTGAAGAAAGAAAAGATCATAAATGGTTTAGTATAATCTGGCCCAGCTAGCACAGGAGCTTCAGCAAATGCAGCTTTAATTCTAGCAAAGGCCTCCCGTGATTCTTGTGACCATTTCATCTCATTATTCCTTTTTAGCATATCTGTTATATGCCTAACTATCTCAGCATAGTTAGGAATAAATCTTCTCAGAACATTTATACGACCTAAAAATATCTGCACTTCCTTCTTATTTCTGGGGAGAGGGATGCTATTTATAACCTCTACTCTTTTGGGATCTATCCTTACCCCATCTTTAGTTACAATATGCCCTAAAAGTTTTCCTTCCTCTAATGCAAATAAAGACTTTTGTGGATTAAGGGAAAGGCCGTACCTTCTGCATTTTTCAAAAGTTCTTTGTAAATGCTCAATGTGTTCAGCATCATTTTTTGAAAACACTGTAATATCATCAAGGTACACCACCAGAAATTTATCTTGCTCCCCAACAAAGGCAATGTCCATGGCCCTCTGAAAAGTGGCCCCTGCATTAATCAGTCCAAAAGGCATCCTGGCATACATAAATGTACCCCATGGTATGGTGAAAGCAGTTTTCTTCTGATCCTCCGGAAGTACAGCCACCTGGTTATACCCAGAGAAACCATCCATCATTGACATTCTAGAGGCTCCAACCACTTTCTGCAGGATGTGGTCCATTTTGGGCAGTGGATAATTATCTTTTAAAGATGCTCTATTTAAATTCCTGAAATCCACACATAACCTGATTTCTCCATTCTTTTTTCGGACAGGGACAAGGTTTGCCACCCATTCAGAGTATCTCAAGGGCAAAATTATTTTGGCTTTAAACAGCGTCTTGATTTCTTTTTCAATGGAGGGAAGCAGCAGAGGATTTATCTGTCTAAGCTTCTGCTTATAAGGTTTTGCATCTTCCCTCAGAGGAATTTTATGCTGCATTATACTAATATCAAAGGTTTTAAGGTCCTGATAGGACCATGCAAATACATCCTGGTATGACTGAAATAATTTCAAGTATTTTTCCTTATATTCCTCTGGGACCTTCTTGGATAATTTGACAATTTTGGGCTCAACATTGGTACCCAGATTCAAATCTTCCACCTGATCTTCTTCTACCACTTTACCAGACTGCGCAGGGACATCATTCTTGTCAAATAATCTTTCTAGAGGCACCAGCCCTCTAGGGATGACATTTCCTTTCAGCTGCAGCACTTTACTACCTGCCATTTTCTCTTCCCATTTATTTTCTGAAGTATTTTCAGCCTCCTCTTCATCACAGTCATCAATTTCCATATTGGAGAATTCCCCCATTGTTTCCAGGAATCTCTTCATTTGTTCCTCATCTTCAAATACTTGCCAATGCTTGATATTGTCTGGGATAGATGGCCTATAACGTACCTCGATTTCATACCTCAAGAGAGGGTTCTGAGGAGGACGAAATGTACTGGTAGCTACAGCAAGGGAATCTGCCATTCTATTCTGCTCCCGGGGCATGAACAGGATATTAAATGCCGAGAAGAAGTTCTCCACCACGTCCCATACTTCATTTCTATAAGCTCTCAGCCGTGGATGTTTAGTTTGACATTGATTTCTGACCTGTCTGACCACCAGCTCAGAGTCTCCCAGGACCTTTAAACACTGTATGCCCATGCTCCTGGCTGTTTGTAATCCCAATAGCAGTGCTTCATATTCAGCTACGTTATTAGTAGCCTCATATTCTAATTTAAAAGACAGTGGGATCCATTTTCCTGTAGGAGAGATTAATAATACTCCAGCCCCATTACCTTCTCTTGAATTTGCTCCATCAAAATGTAGAGTCCATACTCTTGCTTCATGGTCTTCTAAAGGCTGTTCAGTCTTGATTTGACAGAAGGAAGGTTCATGAGCGAAATTTTGATCTTCTTCTAACATCAAACATGAGAAATCTCCTTCTTTACTGTAGACTGGTGAATTCTCTGAGCTGTCAGCCTTAGTTACCATCTTGATGAATCTGGTTTCTCTGTATAGCCTCCTCTCCTGGCCACCAAAAACAGGGATAGTGGCATAGGTTAAATCCAATTTGAGTGACCCACCAATTTTCGTTCCCTAGGACCTTGACAACAGCATGCCAAAGCGAGCTGGGATGTCAGCCACCACAATGTCCATTACTATACTTTTTGCTGGAATTTGGGCCAAATTGACCACTAAATCTTTAATCATCCCTAGACATTTAACTCTTTTGGAATCAAATGAATAGAGGTCTTTATATGGACGTGTGATTTGTAGTCCTAGTTGTTCCATGACAGACAGAGGCATAAGATTATGGGAAGCTCCAGAATCTAACATACAATTGTGTAACAGCAAGTCATGAATCACTAGAGACACATAGAAAGGAGGAGTAGAGGGGTCTATCTCCTCGACATGTGGGCCAAAAACTACCATGGGTCTTTCTTCTTGGAGATTAAGGCTATCTGGAATGACTGGTGCTTCAGGAGGGAACAATAAGGAAGTGACTTGAGATTGATATACTGGTTGTTTCAAAAGCTCAATCAGGGGAACTGGGATTTTGAATTTCTCAAGTTCTTTTTGCAAATTGAAAGCAGGAGGAGGCTTATCTATTACAACTTCTCTTGCCTCTTTATTTTCTGCTGAAGGTTTAACTTCTTTTGATATAGACTCAGCATTAGGAAGAGTGGCTACTTTTGAAGAAGAAGGAATTTGATCATCAGATTGCAAATTTTTGTTTAGAGGACTCTTACCTTTGTCTGTAACTTTCTGCACTGTTGATTCCTTTTGAGCAGATGCTTCCTTCTGGGGAGGCTCTTCTTCTTGATCTTGAGTTCGAGTTCTCTTCCTTGAAGATCTGAGATCATATTTTCTGTTAAAATGTGCTTGCATGAAATCATTAAACTGTTTGCAATAGTGATCAATTTCTGCATCTTCTATGTCTCTGAGCTCTTCTCCTTCTTCATGCAATGGGCATTCAACTTCATCATTGTTAGAGAAAGCAAGATTTGCATCTTGCAATTCATAGGCAGCATCTTCAGTGGAGTCATCTACTGGACCTTCCAGGTATAATGGGTGTGGAACTTGGTCTTGTTGCTCCTTTGCTTCCCTTGGCAATATTTGCAGGGGTGGCTTCCTATACTAAGGATTGTAACCCCTGTTTGGAGCATTCTGGAAATTCTTAGAGGCTGCATTCTTGGTGTCCAATTCAAGCTTGACCAGTTTATTAGAAAGATTCTTTATCATTTTACTCATTCTTCAATTTTATCTGAATCCTTATCCTGATTAGAAGTAGATACTTCCTCTTTACCCCTTCTTCTGGTGTCTTGTTCAGATTTCCCTCTTAATTTTCCAGTGGAAGCAAAATTTGCTTCCAACTCAAGAGCGTCTGACTGAGCATCATCTAGGGTGGCAGGCTTCCTTTCCCTGAGAGAAACCAAAATCTGAGTCAAAGGCTGCTATGAAAACAACTTTGGCAGCATTTTGATGAGGCTTCATATTTGCAGGGAGGTTTAGATATAACTTATTAAATCTCTTGATAAATTCTGACACCCCTTCATTATGTTTCTTCTTAAGTGTATTGAACTCAGTAAGGCACTGTCCATGATATTTCTTTTCTCCCCATTTCCTGAGAAAGGTATTTTCCATATCGTCCCAAGTGGTTACGGAACGGTTTCCTAATGTTTTGAACCATTTTCTGGCCTCACCGTCCAGATTGCACAAATAGTCTTAAGACCACATCCAAATGTTCTACATTAAAGTTCTCTGCAAAAGAGCAAAAAGTCTCAAGATGTTTCTGAGCATCAATTTCATTTTCCCCAGTGAATCTGGGCAAGATCTTCAAATAATCTTGTGGCATATCATTCAACACTTGAGGTAATGCCAGAGGAGCATACTTGTTCAACAAAAAGGCTGGGACATTAGCCATTGGGGGAGGTGGGGGTTGTGCAACAATCTGATGTACAAAGGGAGGACGAGGAGGAGGTGGGAGTGGAGTGTGAATAACAATAGGAATATACTGTATAGCAGCCTGAGGTGTAGATGGGAACAGTTCACGGTTAACAACAGCTACTTCGGTGACTTCTTTAACCTCCTCGACCTCAGGGGTATGGTGAAGATTAGCTTTAATCCTAGCACTTCCCCTGGGTGGGCTATCTGAATAATAATCTGTGTCTCCCACAGTGGAGTCGAGATTTTCTACTTGGATTTCTTGAGAAGAAGAAGATGGGTAATCTTCTATGGAAACATCAGGGATTACAGCACGGGCAAATTTCTTTTCTTTCCAACTTCTTCTATGTATAATCTTCTGAGGGTCAGACACTGAAGGCGTCTTTGACTGTGATGTATCTGACCTCAGGTGTGGCTCACGGGGAGCCAGGACTACAAATAAATTTATCGAATAAACAACAGTGGAGTCGCCAAGGTGAGAGATATACAACTCTTCAACTCTCTGTGCTCACCTGATTAGAGAGTGAAAATGATTTGTCGAGGCCCAGGGATAATGATTTTCTTAAATTCGAACCCCGGCAACGGCGCCAGAAAGATGTTGTCGACATAAATTGTCACTCCTAGAGACAGCCTAGAGTTGCAATAGACCAGTGCCTAGGACATCTTATCATAGCAAGGAGCACATAATATAACTTGGGTGTCAATCCAAAAGGCTCTCCTGCTATCTCTTGTAAAACAAGGAAATGAATTTAAATGGGACCAGAATTTACAGAAACTGCCACAGGGAAAGTAATGCTGCAGAGACAAGATGCAAAGCTCTAACACAAAAGCATCAGACAGTTAAGAGACAATTTACTGTAAAGAGGGCCGATTCAAGTAATATGTCACAGGAATCAAATATCAGAAGGTGTATGCAGTGAAAGAAATATGAGAAGATATTAGTTAACTTTGGACTGATACCCAGATACACAACAGAACCATATATGGGCTTATCATTCTAAGAATCCATACATGACAATGGCGTTTTAAAAGCACCCACCCAAAGCAACTAATATAGCAAAAAGATGGATGAAATGAACATGAAACAGCATATCATGCCTGAGCCATATTTAAAGCGCTTGACTGATCTGAGTATGGGTATCAACTAGGATAAATCCTTACCTAAAATCAGTGAGCCACTCGCATTCCAGTACATGATACAAGAAGATGGATAAAATGAAATGTTGTATTAAACACATAAAAGGAAGTTACATACTGTGGGATACCAAAGACCAGAATCCTCTAATACAGATAGAATTCCTCCTCACTGAGACCCTACGGGCTCTGAGCCTTCATACAAAAGCTTATACAATATACAAAAATGCCTTTCACTGCACAATTCTCTGATAAAAATCTGGAACCTCTATAATGTGTTTCTTCTCCGTTTTTATAGAAGAAACCGAAAACTCTGGAAAATGAGGTAGGTGATGCTCATTTAATTGGCTTAATTTAAACAAAATGGCGGAAAACCTTAGCTCCCACACTGCTGAATGACCATGCTGAGCTGTGTGTACTCTGTTGCTGGCAGAAATAAATGCACTAGGTAGAAAATCTCTTCAGGAACACGGTATAGAGAGAAATTCACATGAACATTCTGTCCTTTCCTGAAGAAAATTCTGCTGAAATAAACCTTGAGGGTATTGTTTTCTGTGAAAAGATCTTTCTAGTGATTTGCAGGGTCTTCGATCTGGTACTTTGCCTCCAAAAGGTTATGTAAAAGCCCCAAAGTCCTTAAATGCATTTCTTTAATCCTCTGCTCTTCACTGATATTCTCTATCTGCGCCATTAATTCTTCATCTGCTCAACCTGTGCATTTGAATGACCCTGGAGGGTTTAATAGATTTAAATCCTTGCTTCCTTTAATGGTGGTCATATCATAGCAGCTCCCAGATCTTTTTTCATAAATTTTGCTCCTGAAACATGGTCCTGTCATGCGTTCTCGGCTTTTGTAATGGAGGCGGTGAATCATGATAATTCTCTGCCGCGGCAAACATGCAAAACCACAAACTTGTTAAAGAAAACCAGACACAGGGATGGTGAACGTGGCGGAGTTGATGGAAATGGTGGTGCGGACTTGGCGGAATGATGAAACGACGCGGGGTGGCGAAGAGATGTAGAGAAACGATGGAGGACGGGCTGGTGATAGCTTTCCACGTAAAACATTGAAATATGATTTATGAATGAAATATGTGAATGGCGGAGGAAAAACACGATAGACGCGTGGGATGATGACGTGGTGGGAGACTCGGTCAACAGCTGGGCAAGCAAACGATCTGGGCCACCCGATCTTAAAGCGAGATCAATGGTTTAAAATGCGTTGGGAGGTAATTGAGAGTGGGCCAGGGGGTATGTTTCCTTGGTGTTAAATTCCACGTGGCTTCGGAGAATGATCGCCGTAGGATGAAAGCCCTCAAATCGGACGGTTTACATTGATTTCATTGCGCGTCTACGACCGAATGATAACGCGCGAAATGGAGCGGTTTTGGGACCGTACAGAGGGACACGCGGCGATCAGCGTATGGAATCACTGGCCGAAGGGGGAATACTGCCTGCCCAGCAATGGTGGTGCGAAATAAACAGGTCGGTTTTGAGCAATGAACGCGGGCGCGGGGACCACCATGGCAAGCTGTTTGCGGACCGTTGATTTACTTTTGATCGGACGGCTAGGGGTGTGCCTGATAGCCTCTCATGCTAAGCGCCTGTCAGTCTGGCACTTGGTCTAGCACCCGAGTCGTGTGGGGAATAAAATAAAGGGCGCTGAGACTGAAGGGGCTAGGCCCGATATATTTTTAAGTGCAGATTTTAGCCTTTGTCCAATGTATTTCGTGGGCGGGAATGGTAACGATAGGTAGGATATGAAGGTCTTAGGCCACAACAAGGGGTTTTTGAACAGATTCAAACGGGACAGCAGGCCAAAAATTTGAATGGAGGGGCTAATATAGTCAGCACACCCACTGCAAGATCTGCTCCTA